>OX383905.1:2630000-5130000 GCA_947532125.1 Saturnia pavonia | reverse complement strand
TGTAGTCATTTGTTTATTGATTAGTGTTACATTTCCATCGCATTTAAATCTATTTTGTCATCATGGATACGTTAAAAATTCGAGTAATTATGAAATATGAGTACCGTCGTGGCAGTAACGCGGCACAAGCGGCTCGCAACATCTACGACGTTTCCGGAGCTAACACTACAAACCAACGCACCACCTGTTATTGGTTTGCTCGCTTCCGTTCTTGGAAACCTATTATAACGAAATATTATGATAATATGCAAGGGTTATTAAAAGGATAGATGACTTTACGATAATTTCACTAATACGACCGCTCTGCATCTTGATTTTAATCTCAGCATTGTGTCAGGATAGCAATGATCAAAGATTACCAGGGCAATTTCCACACATACGTCAACATCTTACGGATGAAGCGTCGCTAACGCCCCAAGCCATAACCCTTGCTGTGTGTATTCCGGCCTGTTAATCTGTTAAGCTGCGATCGTAGAGCTCGGGATGCGTATAATATTGGGTATTTACTGTGTGATGAGGTTGATTGTATGGATAAAACCGTGGATTACTGGTTAAGCTATTCAGCGACAGAAAACGATGATGTCATATTTTCGTTGTTTTGTTTTTAATCTGTTATTTGATAATATAGTATGGTAAGTAGACGGATCTGAGCTTGATGGTAAGCAGAACACATTCCAAAAACAACGGCGACCACCGAGAAAGCAGTCCATCGCTGTCATGCCGGCCTGCAAGCCTCTTAGCATTTAGGTATACACTGGCTGATCCCGAAACGCCACAAAACAAAAGAGAGTAATTGTGAACTCCTACGACCTTCATGACCTAGTCTACTTAATGGATATATACCGGTGATCCCGGAACGCGACACACCTAAGCGTGCCACTATCGCGGGTGTTACAGTTGGCATGGTCCTACCACCCAACTATTAAATTGTTAGCAATGAAATTTGATTATATTTTTAGTCATAAGGGCCTTGAAGCCTCACACGGCTTTTACAGCTTCATCGGGCTTGTGGACGGATTGTGTGAGGAATTATATGCGTAAAAAAGCTGTCAATATTGAGATAGACAGTTGATATACAATATAGGAAACAGAATATATGACGTGCTTACCATACTTATGTAAGATAAGTTCTTAAAGAAGTAGAGATTTAGTTAAGATATATTGTTTTTACTAACCAGAATATTATGTCTATTTTCAATCTTTCAATATACCTTATATAATTTAATATAAAAGCTGTAGCGTATAATAGAAAAATATAGCTTAATACAAAATTAAAATGCTAAGTTACGACGCAATCTTGAACCTGTATTTACAAGGAAAATATGAAGCTAATACTGAACTCGGTAACAATAAGAAAACCTGTCTGGTCACAATACCTACGTTTATGTTTATATATATTTACTAGCTGTGTCCGCGGCTCCGCTCGCTTGGACTACAGAATGCTGTCCGTCAAGCGCACGCGCGAACTGTTCTGCCTCAAAATGCTATTGCGGATGATCCTTAGAAGATATATATATGCTATCGCTGACTTTTTTGTAGATCTTTTCAAGATCCACCGTTATGTAGTAAACTAATTTGATATATCTCTTATGGTTTAATCAGCGTAAGCCATTTAATAGCCCCATAAGCGCTTTTTTTCCGAATTGATTCACCATTATTGTCACTGTTTATTTCGTATGTTACTTCATTACATAGTATAAAACAAAGTCGCGTCGCTCTGTCCGTCCCTATGTATGCTTAAATCTTTAAAACTACGCAACGGATTTTAAAGCGTTTTTTTTAATAGATAGAGTGATTCAAGAGGAAGGTTTATATGTATAATACATGCATAATATTGTAGACAAACAAACACTGATAAATTTAGAGGTTTCTAATGTGATGTCGTAACACATTTTTTGCGCTTACATTGCAAACGCTGGCTGAACCCCACGAGATAAATCAAAATAATGTACCACAGTATTGTACACCTTAAAAAGGTCAACAAAAAAGTTGGTATATGTCTATCTCTTAAGGATAACCCACAATAACCATTTTTTATCCTTTACATTTTACGGGAAAAAATGGCTTATTTACGAAGTTATTTTAAGCAATGCAGCATTAATCCTTATCCAATTAAGTACCTTTACATTATACACATACATTACATACATACACATACACTGTCCATTTAATATAAATCAATATAGCCCGTTACAACATGTAATTTAAATGAATATTCCCGAAGATATTACAGATTTAAAATGTAGGAAAGTGCGGCGGTACCGGCCCTATATATCTTGGTCAATTATATGTCGCTCTTTCAAGAGCAACCTCTAAACAAAACATGTTTGTATTGTCTAATGACAAAAAGCTGTAAATGTTGTTTATAAGGACATTCTGTGGTAGGTAGGTACATTTAGTATCAGCATTGTACCCGTGCGAAGCCAGGGCGTGTCGCTAGTTATGTAATAAAACATAGCCTATAACCTGGCCAGATAACATATCTATGAATTAAATGAATAACCATGTAAATCGGATTAGTGGCTTTCGCGTGAAAAGAACATAAACGGACAGACAGAGAGACGTTGAGTTTTATAATATGTGTATATGGATGTATATTTCAGTTGAGAGTATAGACGAGGCAAAGATCTCGCCAGCTCCGTGTTCTCCGGAAAATATTTTATAGAGCACGTTTGGAATACAACTTGCAATGTTTGCTTAGAGTTCATTGTGAAAAAGATGGTGTGAGAAATTTCTGGAAAATTTCAACTTAGCTACTTGAGAGTGAATATACGTGACTTTATTTTATATTCTCCATTGTACTTTTGTATGTATGAATATTGGATTATACATAAATATAAACTGCATCTGTATTTACATTTACAGCTTCTATTGGTTGAGTTTTAGATATTCGAATAGTTTCAATTTTCTAGATAAAATGAATTTCTAAGCTAGATTGTTATTAAATTCAGTCATTTTGCCAAATACTACCAAGTGAGATTCATTCATCATTCATTCATCATTGTGTTCAAATGTCATTCTATAATTACATATATAAAATTTAATTGATATTTTTCTCCTAGGTATCTCTGCAAACGGTAATGTATTTATTAGAAACGCTACACGGCGAAGAAATTTTTTCTAAGTGGCTATAAGTTTTATAAGTAATTTGTGCACTCATATCATCTTAGCCTATTTACACGTTTTAATGAATGTATAGTTATGTAAAAGTTGGCAGAAACGTCAGTAGAAGTTAGTGAATTTTTATTATATGCATGCGGTGTTTGGTATAAATATCTGCAGCATATAATTCTTGATAACAGCAAACAATAACTTTAGTTGTGGTTTGTCCATTAGTTTGAATGTTTGCGCTATTCCCCTCTAATAGCCTGTGTTTGTGCATGTTGTATATTACTTGACCAGCATTGCAGTCGTTATAAGCAAATCTCATACAGAGATAATGCGATCGAATTTTATAATGTACAAATTAACTTCCATCTATACATATTATAAAATTCAACGTCTCTCTGTCTGTCTGTCCATGTTTTTAACACGAAAGCCACTTATCCGATTAACATGTTTTTTATTTTAATTCATAGCTTTGTTACCTGGTTGGCCAGGTTTTAGGACATATATTCTAAGATAAGATAACATACGAAAAAAACAGTAATGATAATTGTGAATCAATTCGGAAAAAGGACGCATTTGAGGCGTTTAAATGGTTTACGCTGAGAAAACCATAAGAGATATATAAAATTAATGTTATACAAAATTGAAAATATTAAAAATACCTACAAAAAAGTCAGGGACAGCATATATCTATCTTCTAAGAATAACCTACAATAAGCATTTTTGTCTTCCGTCTTTCGAGCGGGGACAGCACGGCTCGCGCGTGCCTTTAACCGAAGGCATTCTGTACTCCACGTTAGCATTTAATATTAGTGTAGATATATTCTTTTATTTTGAACCTTATTTATAACCCATATAATATTAATGCCTTAGTCATGTAATCATCGAAACCACAATGTACCTGGTAATCCACCAACGGTCGACACTTTCATGGCGGCTTGTAAGTATCTCGATAGCTGAATATACATTTGTTGATCTCGAAACGTGAAAAAACGAAAAGAGTAACTGTGATGGCCGTGATGGGTCTATAACATTTTGGAAGCTGGCGTGACGTCGGGTACAGATAGATACCTTATACCCTCACTTGATTACTGGATGTATTCCGGAAAATCTTGGAACGAGACCCGCAAAACAGGCCACTATGGTGGGTGTTACACCTGGTGTATGATGGTTGCGATCCAGTCTGAGATAATTGTTGTGTGCAATCACCCAGCTTTTTGAAGTGATAACATCTTTTGGCGCACCGCACACAGTTCCGTAGGTAGTAAGTTAGGCTGAACCGTCACGCTCTGAGGTGAAAGGCTCGCTCGGGTGAACTCGAGACCGCCGAGTGAACCCGAGCGAGTAAGATACAGTCAGCTGCTCTTCGATGTTGTGTCGGTGTGTTTAGTATATTCAATTCATACGTAATAATTGTCTTTATGAAGTTTTTACTTCTGCCGTGCGGTCTTAAGCACACAATTTTTTTAAATATGCATATCATATAAAACTATCTATAATATTTACTTTTTTTAGAAAATTACAATATTAGAGAGCCAGTTACAAACCTAACTATGTAGTTGATAATAATAAAAAATAATACATGTCTATGTTTTGGGATTATATTCTCATTGATTTATTATTTTCTAACTATGAATAAATCTATAGAAGATACTTATGCCCTGAAAACTTTATATGCTAATGACAATGGCCGTTATAAAAAAATAATGTGATATTAACGCGAACTTTTTCTATTTATCGTAGCTTTAAGGCGACTTGTGTACTCCGATCATTTACTCTTATTTGAATTGCCATTTGATGAAACTTTTATTTAAACATCAAAGCCATGCGGCGTGTAACTAAGATCTTTGAAAAATATTTTTTCATCGTGATTTGACTTTAAATGTAGTTTTTTATTTTTATGTTTGGTAACAAATGGGCACAGTTTGTATTTATTTCACAATCATAAGACGCTAATATTTTTATAAATTTGAAAATAAAAAAATAACTACTGTGTAAAATGTAGCGAGATGGGCAGCAAGACGTCACTCAGAAACGGTGTTTATTCTAGTCGACTTCACTTCCTTCACTATCTGATATCTCGATCAAGAATATCTTCAAGCAGTCAGTGCGTGCGATCACAGAGCACAGGTTGATAGCGCTTAGCTAATAGTGTGGGTCAATAATAAAGTCAATAGTACGAATACTAAGTCACTACTACGGATTCTATAATCAATTCGACACGATTCTCCGACATAATAAATTAAATAGTATCTTATTCAATATGACGTTTTGGTAGAGGAAGCTGAACCTTGTAACAATAGTTACTTTATTCGGCGTTACTTATTGAAATTAATGTCATACCAAGTCAGATTTTCGTAGAATTTAGTCGTGTAGGTAGATACAAAATTAAAAAGTACCTACATTAAATAACATGGCAATGTTGTTTTTTATAAAGTTCTACTTGCGTTGCTTATTATTATCTCATCACACCATTTATTCATTTACATTTTTTTATTTCAAAACTAGCTCTGCCCCATAGTTTCACTCGTAGTAAATTTGTTTGAACAGCTCTCCTCGGGGGCACTATCCTATCGTAGCCTATCTTTATTCTCACTTCACGAACTTTCCTACAGCATATCAGATTGACAGATTGAGTCGTAACATGAAGTTATAATATAGCCTATAACCTTTCTTAATGAATATACTAGAAAATTACAGAATATTTTTTATAACAATTAGTTATTATTCATATTTCGTTGTAAATATTAGTGTGTTTAGGTTTCATGTATATCTACCGGCAACAATTAAGATCAAGTTCAACAACAAGAAAATTATTACCTACACCTATTTTTTATATATTTCCACTACCTTATCTACTTTTAAAAATATCATAAATTTAACACACAATGCTTCTTAATAGCTTAACTTTATAATACCAACACAGTCAAGTTGCTCTGAAATTGCACGAGACAATAATCCTTTGGTGAAACCTTTTTTAAATTAATATTATTCTTTGCTGGGATGCAGCGAATATTAAATATTAACGGCTTCAATATAACCGCAGTTATTTCCAAAGTATATCTACGTAGAATAATTCTAATTAACTGACGTAACCTATTAAAGTTTCGATATCACTAGAAACAGTATTCCTATACAGGATACTTGTTAAAAAGTAATGAATATCTATGGTCGGTCTCAACAATAATGGCTCAGTGGTGGCTTATACGGACTCCGCGTTGAACAACGTGGGTTCAAATCCCTACATTCAACCAGAGTTTTCGGTGAAGGATATTATAATCATGATAAAACCATAGCTTGGTGGTACGTCATTTTGTAATGCCCGCCGATACTACCCTCAAGATGAAATTGTCGCCAAGCACCTATGGTGTCTTTCGGCAGATGTACTTGAGAGCCAGTCAATAGATAAAGTTCTTCAATTTTATAATATTTTAATTATATTTTGTTTTTGATTATATTCATAGGAACGGACAAGGGTGACGAAACAGTCACAGTGACAAGTCACTCGTGCGCGCAAGCACTTAGCGTTTGGCCACAATTTCACCTGATGTTAAGTGACCCAAGATGGTAACACGTTATCCTTGGTGGGGAAACTGCCTCTCAAGTGCAGCTGCTGGAACACAGCTATAGGTGCTTGGCGACCGATTTTTAACTTGAGAGTGGTAGCTAGTCAGACGGGCATTAGAAAACGCTCCGTCATGCTAATCTATCCATATTATAAAACTCTATGTCTCCCTGTCTGTCTGTCCGTTTAAGTTATTTGCACGGGAAAACCACTAATCCGATTTACATGTTTTTCCTTTATTTCATATACATGTACAATGCCAATGAAATTAAAATGGGAGCACCCTAGAAGTGTCCCCTTTCCAATGAAAAAAGGATCATCTGAATCGGTTCATAAACAAAGAAGTTATGACTGAAAATCGATAAAAAATATATATACATATATATTTAAATTAATTGAAAACCTACTTTTTTGAAGTCGGTTGTTAAATTAACTCTGTACGCTATTGAACAAAAGTTAAATAATGAGAACTAAAATGGTTTAATTCAAATGTTAGTAAATTAAATTATGTGCACTATTCACTGTCTCTGATGGAATGATTAAAAAAAATTAGTTGCTAAAATGTAGAAACTGATGAGAACATAAAACAATAACATAGGTATATTGTAACAGCAATGTACCAATTTTTTTAACGTTATTAATACCTATGGCTGTGAAAATAATTTTCATTATTTTTAACAGACTTCAAAAAAAGGACGAGGTTATCAATTCTATTGTATGTTTGTTACACGATTACTCGATCAAGAATGAATTGATTTTGATAATTCGATTATTTGGGTAGGTATTACTTCAGATGTGGTCCCATATAAATTTTATCGAAATCGAATCATCGCCTTTAGAAAAAAGAATATATATGTATATATAAATACGAGGGGCGTTCAGTGTATTCTCGTTATCAAAATAATTAAGTAATGAAGTGAATAATTTAACAACATCATCAAATAATTACACTAACTGAAGATATAAATAGAAAATTTCACATTATTTGTTTTAGGGAGAACATCCCTCCATAACTTCTTAGTTTATGAATCGATTTAGGTTATTATTTTTTCGTTGGAAAAGGGATACCTCAAGGGTGTCCAATTTTAATTTAATTGGCATTGGACCTTCGACTTTTAAGATACAGCAGGGGCCTTCTCAAAATAATTGAAGTTGGTTTTCTTTTATATAAAATATTGTCTTATTATAATGTATTTTTATACATTTTACATTTCAGTCTTAACATATTTTGACTTCTGCAAGCTACTTAATGTCATCCTGACAACTTGGAAGATAATAAAAATGTAAATTGCCAAAGCAACCCTGACTAAAATAGCACGTTAAATGCGCGGCAAGTTCGCGCGGTAAATCTATTCATAAATTATCACAATACCGCTTATCTTATACCAATAAATTTAAATATAAAACTTTTGATACTTTGTTAAGATTTATAAATTGAAATATATGTTATATCATTAAAGTAAGAGAGAACTAAGTTAATGTTCGTTATTAATGTCCTTTTACTGCGTCTGGGGAACATAATCTCATTTATAATTTCCTTGTAAATTTGATCTGTCGTAAAAAAATATCTATAAATAATAAGGGAATGGAAGCTAAAGTTATAGAGTAAGTTACCTTAAAATTATATTGTACTCAATGTACCTACTCCTTAACTTATATTTAGGAAATAAGCTAACGCGACCTAAATAGGTAAAACATGCATGAAAAATGTGAATGTGATTTCATTTTACAGATTCTTTTACCAACTTTTAAATCAAACTACATACATACATAAGCACGTTTACTGTATTGAAGAAGAGATCGTTGATTCCAATGTAAGATTCAATAGATAGCAAACATTCTACTTGTCATGAAATGTCTTAACAGGTAGGTAGGATACAGAGAATAGTCTATGAAGGTTTTCGCGCCCGAAACTCGTGTACACATCAAGTGCACCGCCTTACGGAGCACATCACTAGTAACTTGTAAGTAGTAGTAGTAGTAAGTAAAATTGCTCCCGCCCGTACACTTGCAGTCTTTTTCGACCTAGCTAAGGCCTTTAATAAGGTCTGGGACGCCTAACTAATCTACAAGTTACACCAATTAGAAGTCCCGGATAGAATGGAATACCTCCACCCTACAGAAGATCGCAGTCTAATAACCTTGTGTTATGTTCCTGCGGTAAGTAGGGTTTCCTCCTTGGGGTAGGTAAGTTCAAGGTCAGCAACCCGCTAGTGATAAATATGTTATTACAAGCATCCATAGGCTACGGTAGCCGCTTACCACCAGGTGGGTTATATGCACGTTTGCGACCTTAATTGTATAAAATGAAATAAGCCAAACTTTGATTATATACATATCTATGATCAAAGAAGCCAAAGATAGATTTGTTCTAGTTGACAAGATATGACAAGGAATATGGTTCACAAAACAACATGAATTAGGTATATCCGAAACGGAGTTCAATAAATTAGTTAGAAAACTTATAAAGGCACATTTGCGTTCACAATTTACGTACAAATAACGCTATTGTTATATAATATCCATTGAATTATGTTCGTTTCATGTAAATATTTCCTTTATTTACTTTTTTATAGTACGCAGTAGAGTCACGGAACTAGGCAAAATGATAAGAACAGTACAATTCGAAAACAGTGGCGACCATCGTAAAATCAAAAATCCATCGTCAGTCGCTGTTATAAATAAAAACTGGATACACACCGCCAGATCACGAATCGCGGCGCGCATAAGCGAATCACTATAACTAGCTTTTCATCATAAACAGGCTAGTTGTGACTTAGTCGAGCTGTACAGCCCTATCACCTCAAAAAATATGTAATATAGTACAAAATGAAAGTGTTGAATGTTACTATTCTCACAGTTTACGTTGACTCTGGGCATAATGACCAAATACACAATATCATTTCAAAATTCAGAAATAAAGGGAAACTTGTTTTATGTTACCAAACCAAGCTTTAGCTTGATATTCATGGAAAGCAAAATAAATTACCAGCTCATTAATTTAAACTTTTAGTTCACTGCCTGCGAATGTTAGACCTGATTTTAAGTGAAACAGGCTGCTATATACGCAAGCATTATAGTGGTTTATTATACTTTTTATTTTTAGATTTCGGGCAAACAGTTTTAGTGTCGTATTGCGTAATTCAGACTATCTACAATTACAGGTCACCGGTTATTTATTTTAAATTTTTCTCCATTCCTATATTTCTAAATCAATTTCTTCTCGACATTCTTTACGAGTTATTGCATATAGTGAGTATTTACATTCAGTAAAAAAAAATCGGGAATACATGATATGGTTCCAGTTTATGGTTCCGAATTCATTTTTTTTATTTTATTAAATTGGCACAACTGTTTTTCATTTTGGCGCGGAGTTTGAGTAGCATCTGTCATTTAGTTTAAATACAGTGCGGTTTTTAGTTAGCTCATATCTAGTATGTATTGTGAATTTCATAATGGACAAAAACAGCAAACAAATAGTTTATCTTAAAGTTTACATCGCCTATGGAATTTCGTGTTCGCAGACACTGAAAATGTTACAGAAGGCTTACGGTGAATGGACTTTATCAAAAACACGTGCTTATGAGTGGTACAAAGCATTCAAAAGAGGTCGAGACATGCTTGAAGATTTGCCTCGCCCTGGTAGGCTATCAACGTCTTCAACTGAAGTTAACATCACAAAAGTGAAGGAAATAGAGACAGAAAATCTTCATTCAAGTTTGACAGAGATAGCCGTTGATCTTTCTGCGTCTCATGAGTCGATCCGTATTATTTTAAATAATCACTTGGGTATGAAAAATGTTGCCGCTCGGCTAGTCCCAAAAGACCTGAATTTTATCCAAAAACTCAATCGCATAAGAATCGCTGAGGACATTAATGAAACGCATTGTTACTGGTGAGGAGACGTGGGTTTACGAGTTTGACATGCAAACTAGTCAACAAGCTTGGAAGTGGCGCCTTCCAAGTGAACCAAACCCAAAAAACCTCACCAAAGTCGATCAAAAGTCAAAGTCATGTTGACTGTTTTCTTTGACTATCGCGAAGTTGTGCACTCGGAATTCTTGCCGGAAGGTTAAACGGTAAATAAAATATATTATCTGAGCATGTTTTTTCTTTAACTCAAACGACCACTACGTGGCACCCGTTTGATTGCATTATTCGTTGGTTTAAGTGTATCGTTTCTGAAGAAGCATACTTTGAAGGCGATAAAATAAATTTGTACTTTTTTTACAGAGTAGTTATCAGCTTATCCGCTTTGTGATTCCTTCCTAATCGCTAATTCCTTCTGGTTGCATAACCTTATATACAAAAATCTTGTGTGCGTTTGTTATTGATTCTATAACTTTTGAAAGCTCATATTCACATAATATTTTTGTTTTATAGAGAGAATGATTTATAATATGTTAGTATCCAATAGGTGGTACGTTAGTTGTCATTAAGAAAATTATATACTTATGGACCAAAATGATTTATATTCATAATATATAGGTATTGGTTTAGTGCCATAAAATAATATTACAAAATCTGAACTTGATAGGTGGCGGTGTGGTTAAGCCATTAATTATTGGAAAGAACAACGTCTGCTGGGATAGCTAGTTAAATATATATATTTAATTAATCAATCTAAGCAAAAGAGATAAATTACAAAATCTGTACTAATCCTTGTCATATAAAAACAGTGTACATTTCGGGAAAGCACCGTGGAAGCCCCTTTTGTTCCGAGAATGCCCATAACGGTCGTTGTATCCGCCCCTAATTGCTTCTAAATAACCGTTTTGTGTAGCCGTTTCCAATGTTTTTTTTTCGTGTTCTTTGCTTAGTAAAGGATTTATTAGTAATTTTTGCATGTCTTTTTCTTATAGACTTCTTCTCGTAGTATAATGCAGGACAAAAACAACATGTGAGAACTTTGTAGATACACACCGCGTCACATGAATAGGACCAGCATATTTTCCTTTGCTATCTAAGATATCAGGCAAAATAAGTATATATTAATGATACGTATAAACATCTTTAGGCACGTGAAGCTTAGCTAGAAACAATTGAACTTCTTAAAACTTAGCGAGTCTTAGTGACAGTGCCGGTAGGTAATTATGACGCGTCACTTGAATACGACCATTAAATAAAACACAAAAAATTTTGCTATTGAATAATATTTATTTAAACAAATATTGATTAATAATTAAGGCTTTTTCCCTTTTTTTGAATTAAATCAAAAATCCTAGACGGCATTGAATCATAAAGACTTCTTATGTATTTAATCGGCAGTTTACTCCAACACTTTTTTATACTCTTCTCGAGATCTTGCTTATTGTTATATTGTTTACCATTCTTATAAAGTTCACGTGACAACCACCCCCATACATTTTCTATTATATTTAGGTCGGGGGAGAGTGATGGCCAGTCGAGAACATCGATATTATTTTGTTGAAACCATTGACGGACATCATGTGCTCTGTGAATGCTGGCATTATCATGTTGGAAAATGAAACTTTTATCATCTGTGGCACGGCTAAATTTACATATTTCTTTTTTTAAAAGATTAATGTAGCTTCTAGAATTTTGTCTACCTTGTATCACCACTAAATCAATCGGTCCGTTGTATGATATTGCACCCCAGACCATTACTGAGCCTGCATCATTTCGCCGACGCGATAAAATGATTTCATTTTTTCGTAAATCATGAAAATAGTAAGAATACCCGTCAGGGCCATCCAAATTGAATTTTTTTTCATTACTAAATATAACTTTATAGGATGGCCCTGACGGGTATTCTTACTATTTTCATGATTTACGAAAAAATGAAATCATTTTATCGCGTCGGCGAAATGATGCAGGCTCAGTAATGGTCTGGGGTGCAATATCATACAACGGACCGATTGATTTAGTGGTGATACAAGGTAGACAAAATTCTAGAAGCTACATTAATCTTTTAAAAAAAGAAATATGTAAATTTAGCCGTGCCACAGATGATAAAAGTTTCATTTTCCAACATGATAATGCCAGCATTCACAGAGCACATGATGTCCGTCAATGGTTTCAACAAAATAATATCGATGTTCTCGACTGGCCATCACTCTCCCCCGACCTAAATATAATAGAAAATGTATGGGGGTGGTTGTCACGTGAACTTTATAAGAATGGTAAACAATATAACAATAAGCAAGATCTCGAGAAGAGTATAAAAAAGTGTTGGAGTAAACTGCCGATTAAATACATAAGAAGTCTTTATGATTCAATGCCGTCTAGGATTTTTGATTTAATTCAAAAAAAGGGAAAAAGCCTTAATTATTAATCAATATTTGTTTAAATAAATATTATTCAATAGCAAAATTTTTTGTGTTTTATTTAATGGTCGTATTCAAGTGACGCGTCATAATTACCTACCGGCACTGTCACTAAGACTCGCTAAGTTTTAAGAAGTTCAATTGTTTCTAGCTAAGCTTCACGTGCCTAAAGATGTTTATACGTATCATTAATATATACTTATTTTGCCTGATATCTTAGATAGCAAAGGAAAATATGCTGGTCCTATTCATGTGACGCGGTGAGTATATATATATATATATATATATATATTGCCTATAATCCCTTTTTCTTTACCTCCTTAGATAATTGGTTTTTATTAAAAAAAAGCATGAGTGTTCATTCAATAAAGATTTATTAAAGCTTTAAGAAACTATGATTTTATTAGCACCACGTGTTCTTCTGACAGAGCCGCAGGCACTGCTGTTTTAAATAAAATAATGTTTGCTATAACATATTTTTCCTACGTGCCTATAAAATATATACATTTCCTATTAAGGAAGGAAAATCATCTTCAAATTCTATTCACGTGTATTCTTTAATTAGCACGGTAAATTCAATTTGTAGTTTATTTTTAATCTACATAGGGATATAATAAAATAATGTAAAAGTTGTCGTGTAAAAAGATTTTGTTCTTAGAATAGTAATCATCGAGTATTATATCGCTGCCATAGAGGGTGAAATTGATAACTAGTTTCATCGAAATTGACTTTATTGCTTTGACATAAAGTAATATGCGTCTTTTTATCTTACTCATGCTCTGATAGTAGTTTTTTTTCCAAAAATACTCAAAAAATTAAGCATAACTAACAGCACCTGAACAAAATTTCAAAAACGAAAAAATAAGATCATTTCTGCTTAGACTTTTTCACATAAATGAAAAGAGCCGAGTTCTCAGTAACAGACTCAAAATATAAACATTGTATCAGTGTATAATATCTTAAAGAACACCGAAAGTAAATTTTGTTGTACGTAAGAACTTAATGCCGCTTTTGTCAAAAATATAACTAAATCAGTTTTTTCTCTGAAGCCTGATTTTGTTAGTTATCTATTTCTCCCTCTACGGCAGCGATATTCCATATTATAATTGTTCTACAAAAGAGTATAAAATTATCCTATATATAATGAATAATTTTCGGTAAATCTCTTCCATACAACTAAAGAGTCTAAATTTCGTTCAGACAATGTTGAACAAACGAGTATGTATTGTATAGAATTCTGTTCTAGACATGCATTATTCACTAATCATTTTCGTTGTGAGATCGATGTCTCAGGTGGATCTAAGATATTGCCTAGAGTCTATGTTTGTGTTTGAGGTTGCTACATTTGGTATTAATTGAAATACGTCATTTCAGTTTCTCTATATTGTGTGTATCAAGCAGATTCTCGAAATTAAATACATGAAAATGAATACATGATACTATAATATTATGTTTCTAAGTCTAAATACGTAAATATGTACATTAATATACAATAAGAATGTTTCAATTAAAATAATATTTTTAAGACACATTAATAGGTAGGGGAGAAAAGGTTAGGTCAAGGTGGTCAGCGGGTAATGGTAGCCAGTACAAAAATAAGAAAACTAAATGACGTTGACAAGTGAATATCGAGTGAATTAATCAGCTGCTTCCGCCTGATCACCGGTTTAATTAACTCGTTACGTTTGTATGAAAAGCGTATTGCTGTTTCCTGCGATATCATTATAAATTTTCTTGTGTATAACATAAGAGGTGAGATATTTATTTCAATTTCTCTTTTTAAATATAACTTTTTATTTATTTAAGTAAATTAGTACACAATCTTGTTGTGATACATTTTTAGTGAAATATTTATACATTTATTTGTTTATTTGGTTTTTTTTTTGTATATTCTATAATTTTATACCAACTACTATAACCAAAGTATGATTCAAAAATTTTGAAAACTGCTTCCGATTGATACATTACTAGTTATAAAAAGTGTTATAAATAGTAATAAAAAAGTGTTTTTTTAATAACCTAAAATAAATAACTTCAGATTTTTATCGATTCTTGATTAAGTGACTCCCATTACCCTTTTTTCCCCTACCCCGTGACGCTGTAACGTGTAACATAACCAACTTACTGGTACTTCGAAAATATTCTACAATAATTACATTACAGTGTCGTCTATCTAACAAAGCATATAATATATAAAATATTTACATCAAGGTATATTGCAATGTTAATGAAAATTCTGTACACAGGCAGATTAATAACGTTAAAAATATAGGTACATTGTTGTTGCAGGCTGCGTTATGTACTTAACAGTTTCTAAATTTAAGCCATTTTTTTTTGTGCTCCTATGACAAACTGTGAATATTACATATGATTTAATTAAACCACCAAATTAAAAATACCATTTGATTCAAACCATTCAGCGCCAATGCATACTCTGATGTTTCACACAGGTTAAATGTTCAGTGCCAGAAACGACGAACAGCTTCTGTGTAACCCTCGTATGCTTATAAAAAAATAATTCACCCAGCGCTTTTATACGCAACATAATTTTGTAGGGTTAAGAAGACTGATAAACAAAAAGTATATAAAAAAGAAATGAGGAAGGTGGGCAGGTGGTGAGACCCGACTTGATAAAGTACCTATCCGATATGTAAAGCCTTAAAATTTCACCAATCGTGAGCAAAATAACCGAAAGCCATCTTAGATGGTATGGGCATGTAGAAAAACGTAGCGAAGATCATGTAGTCCAAGTTGCTTTGAAACTTCCGGGACAAAGGAAATGTAAAGGGCAATCGCCTTTGACGTTGTGGTCAAATATTAAAGAGTGACGTAAGCAAGCCTAATTACTAAAACCGACAGCAAAAGAAAGATTTTTTTTTTTTTTTTTTTTTTTATAATAGCTCGGCACATTGACTGTACTGTACCTGATGGTAAGCACACTACAATCCAAACACAACAACGACCACCAAGAGATCGCAATCCATCGGTGGTCGCCGCTGTCATGCCGGCCTGCTTAAATATCTCTTCACGTTACGCTTGAAGGACCCGATGTCATAAGAAGGAGGGAACACACCGGCTGGGAGACCGTTCCACAGCTTCACGGTACGACAGAGATAAGACAAAGCGAACTTTTTAGTTCGTGCCGAGATGGAAGTTACCGTAAAACTGTGATTCCGAAGCCCAGCGCGTGTGGTTCTGTTATGGAAAGGAGAGGAGGGAATTAGATGAAACAGCTCTTCAGAACACTCACCATGATACAGACGGTAAAACACACTTAGCGAGGCGATGTTCCTGCGAAGCTGAAGTGGCTCGATGCAATGGGTAACGTCTGCATCATTAACAATGCGAACAGCCCGTCTCTGTAACCTATCCAGGGCATCGAGGAGGTACTTTGCGGATCCATCCCAAAGGTGCGAACAGTATTCCATACACGGCCGAACTTGTGCCTTATAAAGAAGGTACAGTTGACCGGGCGTGAAAAACCGTCGCACCCTGTTCAGGATCCCTAGTCTCCGAGATGTAGTGGAGATGACACTCCCGATGTAATCCCTGGAGTTGAGGTCGCTGCGAATATCCACACCTAGGATATTGAGGCTGTCACGCATTGCTAGTGAGACGTTCTGAAGAGTGGGGAGGGGAGAAAACGGAGATTTTTTTGAGGAAAACGCGCACACCTGAGTTTTCTTGGCATTGAACTCAACCAAGTTACTTGCTCCCCATGTAGAAACACGTTGCAAGCATTGGTTAAGTTCAATGACAAGTTCCTCCCGTCTCTTTTCTGTTTCTTCCCGACCACATGAAGGCTTGCTATAATAGCACCCATGAATGGTGCTGTCATCTGCATAGCAATGAGTATGACCTAAAGGTAACATATCATTGATATGCAGAAGAAACAGAGTGGGCGAAAGCACAGAGCCTTGAGGAACTCCAGCGTTTATCAACATGAACTGCGAATCACATCCTTCCACAAGGACACGAATTCTGCGTTCATGTAGAAAGCCGGAGATCCAGTTGCAGAGGTTGTCGGGAAGTCCATACGCCGGAAGTTTAGAGAGAAGACCACGGTGCCAGACCCTATCAAAAGCCTTAGCTATGTCAAGACTGATCGCCAGAGCCTCGCCATGCTTATCAATTGCCTCCCCCCAGCGGTGCAGTACATATGCCAGAAGATCACCCGTTGATCGATTCTGGCGAAAGCCATATTGACGATCATCAATCAAAGAGTGATCCTCTAGGTAACGGACAAGCTGGGTGTTGATGATCCGTTCCATGATCTTGCACAACACTGAGGTTACGGCAATTGGACGGTAATTGACAGGGTCAGATCGATCCCCCTTCTTGGGGATCGGTTGCACATTAGCCTCTCTCCAAACCCGAGGCACGACACCAGAGAGGTAGGACAGGCGGTAAAGGCGCGTCAACACTGGAGACAACTCAGCTGCACATTTTTTAAGTACAACCGCTGGGATACCGTCCGGACCACTGGACTTCCGAACATCGAGCGATCGCAATTCTCTAAGCACGTCACATTGCCTAAATCGTAACTCAGACATTGTGACACCGCAACTGGGAATTATAGGCGGTTGTGCGTTGCGATCATCGAGCCGGGAATTAGCTGCAAAGAGATTGGCAAGTAAAGTTGCTTTCTCTTGCGGCTCGTGAGCCAGTGATCCATCAGAGTACCTCAGCGGGGGCAATGCTGGACGACAGAAATTAGCTTGCACGGCTTTGGCCAGACTCCAGTAAACTAACAAGCCTAATTACTAAAACCGACAGCAAAAGAAAGATTGACTAAAGAAGGAAATATCCAATTAAGTTCTTAAGTTAATTTCAGTAAACTAATTATATTTTATACGCATTGCAATCACTCAGTCATCAACATCTACCTACACATATAAAGTATAATAATATTATCCCGTCCAGCATATGCAAAACCGGGTGCAAGAACCGGAAAATTTACAATATGTAGAAACTAGATGTTTGTTTCACATTATACAGTTTACGGTTTATCGGTAAACTCCGGTAATATAAATGTAAATCCGTATACCGAAACAGTCGCATGATATCGCTAATGCTAGGTGAACGCGTACACGAACAAAAAATAAAACCTGCAGTTAGCATTTTGGGTTTTAAAAAGTTTTACCGATTCGTGTTCGTGACTGATATGCGTTTGCGGTTGAAACTTTATTTCGGTTTATACTCTGTGGTTATATGAAAGAGAAAATTCAAAAAAAAAAAGATAAAGGCATGAATTAATTATAGGTCTCCGTTGCGCTTCAACTAGATACCGCGATACCTACAAACAATAGCTCCTAGAATACGGGAACATAATATCTTAGTATGTAGTGACTATTTGAAATGTAGCTTGTCAACGTAACAGTATTGTCAATATGACACTGATTCGAGTACGCCAATTTGGCGCAGTTTTTATCGCGGCTTTTTTATAGTACGTTGACGTTATCTAGCTGAAGCGGCGCGGAAACAAATCATTTATTATTAAATATTAAATCGTGCATCCTTGCAGTATCGGCACGCTGTGATGGCCGTTTTAACGTTTATCCGCTCATGAAGTTTCATATAAATTAATGACTACGTTTGAAGGAGCAAATTGCTGTTCGTTATTGTGAGTAGTGACATGCAGTTATTCATAAAAATTCGAAAATAGAAAACCGAAATAAAGAAAAATGAAACCTAATACGATCGTATCGCTGATCAGTATAACTACTACCTACCTCCTAACTACTAAACTTGTGTCAATGCTCAAAAACTTATAGATACGACTCTAATTTGATCACTTTTTTCGAAAATAAATTGATATTTCACTTTACGTACACATCACACGTAATGTGTCAAAACGGCCATCATTGCGTGCCACTACTATAATTTGTATTTATTAAGCGTTTAGATTTCAGGGAAATGTTATTGTTGATTTGAATATAACTATACAATGTATTACTAACCTGTTGTTCGTCCACGCATGGCCACTTCTCTTAACAGCAAAGTTTAAATAGACGAAAGTATATTTACAGTCGCTGTCTTTATATCGGCTAACAAACCTATCGCAATAAAGACCACTAGCTTACTAAATGCTAGGTAGGTAGGACCTGCATGTAAGGCTGATTCTCAAACACAACACACAGTGAATATAATTATACATTTCTATATATCATCTTTCGAAATCCTCTCCAATTCGTTCAATCTAATACCTGGTGGCTTTATATATATTTGTTTTTTTTGTTAGGTTGTTGTTAGACTATAGATGATTTAATATTAGGCTGTTGATCATAAATTTATATATTCACATGACATGTTTGTCTGTCTATAATCAAAATTCATAGATAAAAAATTACAGAAGTTAATTTAAGACGTCGCTTACATTATACTGCTTATACGTTCGATTCAGTATACAGTCGTAATTAAAGAAAAGCTAAATGGCAAAAATAAGCAGATGAAAACATCTAATTGTAAATATCAACAGATTAAAAGATAAAACACTACGGGAGTCAACAAAGAAGTTGTATATTTGAACATTTTGATTTGTTTTTATTTGTCGGCTTTTATATAAATCGCCGAAACTCTCCGAGGCTTGTTACTTATAAGATAAAGCGTTTTTTATTTTTGTTATACATTAAACAGACAAATCGGCTTTGGTGGAGATTAGCCTGTCGCCATAAATCTCATTACGGGCCCTCGGAAGCCTATTATACATGGTTTACATTTTGGATAATAAGGAAATGAGCACGTAGCTTTTTAAATAATTGGAACGTGATAGAGTAGCGTTATTAGTATTTTTTTTCATACATATCTTCATAATGCAAGAAAATTCTTAAAATGAGATTTTAAGAAACGATAAATCCTTGATTTTTAACTACGCTGTCTGGAAAAAGAGCTGTGGTTTTATGGGCAAAATATTTTAACACACTGACAGGTGTTTAGTCAGAAAAATAGAGATTAAAAAAATGACGTTTATATAAAGCAAGGTCAGTCTATTTTTGACTCCTGTCAAACTTTTTTGTTTTAAACTACAAAGCTTCCTGACAAGCATACGGCCCGCCTGATAGTAAGCGGCTACCGTAGCCTATGGACGCTTGTAATACCGTAGATATCACTAGCGCGTTGCCTACCTTGAACCCCCCTATCCCAAGGAGCTCTGGAAAACGTTCACACCGCAGGACCACAACACTAGGTCATTTGGCTGCGATCTTCTGTAGGGTGGAAGTATTCCACCAGTCGAGCTGCCTCAAGTAGAAAGAAATCTCCAAAGAAATTATGTTAAATTATTAAGAATACGTTGTTTCCACGTTAACAATTGTTCTGGGTGATATCATGTTTTTATTTATTTACACTTACTCGGTCTATTACTTACCTTCGTAAGAGGTTTTTAAAATACAATCGGTAGAAGTAATCACTTCGAAACACACCTAAACAATTTTGACAAAACGTTTTAACTGTGTATAAATCAGTTATTGCCAATAATTCAAGATTCAGGGGTATTAAAACTGATTCTGATTCGATTTCACTTTTGATTCGAACTCGATCCTACAAGCGTACTCTTGAACCCAACCGAATCGAAAATGAAGATAGAGTTTTGTTACAGAGGTTGTTGTTGTTGTTTTGTTATCGTATATTTTGACGTTTATTTTCGATTTAGCAACTCGATAGCTGTCAGATTGAGTCAAGAATACGCATTATTCGATCCTTACGAAAGAAAATCGATCGTAGTTAGTTCCGACTCAAGCACGCTCCAACGCTAAATTTCAAGAGTGCCAAATTGCACCAAATAGAATTTTATTCGATACAGACCTCGAACGCGTCAAGAGTAAGGCGGCAGTTTGTTGATAACGGATTAGGGATATCAAAATACGGCCCCATATTTTAACACGTAATGCATAAGTTTGATTTTTTTTACATATTTAATTTAAATATATTTTATTACATTTTATTCTGTACTAATTGTAAAGATTAAACTATGTGGAAACAAGAGGCGACTATGAACATTATATGTATCTATTTGTGCGTTCAAATGTTTTATCACTCTCTCCATGTTTAATGTCACAGCAATTTTTACAGCAACTCACAGATGAGCTTCCGAGTCTGAAAAAAAAGCCTTTATATAATAAAATTATAATATATCATATTGAATTTAATTTTAATAATATTTATCGAGGAAGGGTGCATCTAACATGATGCTATGATCCTTACGAGTGCAGCAGTGTCCATAAACTTCAACCAATCTAGCATTCTAGCAATCTAGGCAAGTAGTTATCATATGTATGAAAAAAGCACGTTCAATCCAAATTTAACGCGGGTGAACCCACAGGACAGAGCTAGTAAGACACAAAAACACGACGTTAGAGATTAACAACTATACTCCAAAACTCATTAGTAGTTGTTAAATAAAGAATCTGTTTTTTTTTTAGTTATTTTAAATGAATTTATCGTATACGTAAGACACACTAACGAAACGTTTTAAAATTTGTTGAAAAAGTCGTATTGTATTTTTATTCACTTTATTTAAAAATAATTCCTAAGCAAGGAATGTCATACTGTCGATCAAAATTTAAAATAAATTTTCAATATAACATTCTTAAAAACATAATGGCGAAACAGTCAGACAAGGCGCTCTGAACAAAACAACATGTAATTGACGGAGTTCACGGTGATAAGCCGCGTCCTTATTTTGGATATATTTTGCTGAATTTTACTTAAATGACCACACAGTATATTTGCATCGCTTGGCTTATTCAACTAATAAATATTTAATAAAGGCTGCTTGCGTGTGGACTGTTGTTTGCTCATGTGCACGCAATATTACTGACGCAACTTCAATAGTCGGCAATAACACAAACTGAGTCTTTGAAAGTTATGGTAACAACCATTAGGTAGATATATTCAGTGTATAAATTTTCACAAAACTGAATATTATCGGCAAGATATCACAATAAAATTAAATACCAAAGAGATTGTTTGTTTGTTTCAACGCGCTAATCTCTGGAACTACCAGTCAGAATTATTGAGGAAGGTTGACCTATATAAATTCATGCTATGACTCTTAAGAGCAGGGTAGTGGGTAATCATGGGCGTCGAGCAATCTTGCAAGCTGTACGCAAGTATGGTACCTAAGTGAGGGGACCGGACCACACGGATGTGTTGATTGCGCCGGCGCGGTAGAGAGTTGGTCGAATGAATTTTACACGAGCGAAACCGTGGAGCAGAACTAGTATTCAATATTTGTTTATATAAGTTATATAACTAGTAAAGTAATTTATCGTTTATTATAGACCTTACTCCTCGAAATGCTCCCGTCAATCTTTTTGACTACCTCAATGTAAACGTTGTAATGGTAACATTCTAAATATTGCAAAAACTTGTACAATAATTAATATATCATGATGGTTCTAACACCCGTCTAACTGGCAACCACCCTCAAGCTTAAACGCTATCACCAAGTACATATAGGTGTGTTCCGGCAATTGCATATGACATATAACATGTTTGGCCACATCATTTAACATAAGGTGAGATTGTAGGCAACGCCTAACCTTATAAAGCATAAAAAAAGATAAATGAAATTTATAATTTCTAACCTTTGTGATAAGCATAAATATATACGTATAATAAAACTCAACGTCTCTCTGTCCGTTTATGTTGTTTTCACGCGACTTATCCGACTCACTTATCCGATGTACATGTTTTTTATTTCAATTCATAGCTATATTATCTGGCTAAGTTATAGTACATATTTTTTAAAATAAAATAACATAAGTAATAAGCAGTAACGATAATGGTGAATCAATTCGGAAAAAAGTAGCACTTGGGGCGCTTAAATGGCTTACGCTGAGTAAACACTACGAGATATATAAAATTAATGTTATATATAACATACCATGTACATGTATAAATTTATTATATTATTGTAGATCTACAAAAGACCTACAAAAAAGTCAGCGATAGCATATATCTATCTTCTAAGGATCATCCACAAAAGCATTTTTGTCTTTCGTCTTTTGAGCGAGGGCAGCACGATTCGCGCTTGCCCTCGATCGACGGCATTCTGAAGTCCACACGAGCGGAGCCGCGGGCAAAGCTAATAGATTAATAAAAATGTATTAAAGATCTAAATAGTCTTTATGTTTAAAATGAATTGTAATTGCAAATACTATTTTGATGACTCTGTTAAGGACGGTTGACGCACATAGCTCATAGCTCAATATTTTAAAATCAAAATACCAAGTGAACTTTCTAGAATATGACTGTGGAAGCGATAGACGTTAATCACGGCGGATGTAGCGATTCATCCTCTAGTGTCACTGTGAAATCTGCCTAGTTTCCGAACGATATTCGATGTTACTTTTTCACTATTTTACATGAAAGAACACTTCAGTTCAGATAATGATCGGTTCGTTTATGAAATATAATGGTTTATAAGAAATATTACGATAAATGTCAATGTTTATAACTGACGTCAAAACATCATTATAATGATTATCTATGATAAAATATATATGTGACAGAACTGCCAGATTGCGTTTATACCAAACCTAGACGTGCGTTCTATAAAATTACCGAAATAAGATAGTAAAATTATAGATTTATTTCCTTTCCTTCCCTTTTTCCTAACTTGGCAACTGGTCCTCTTTATTAAAGACCACTACTGCCATTATCAAATGAATATAGTTTCCAGTGTTATGACGATTTCAGATTTCCTAACAAGATGGTGATGACTCTCTTGTTAGAACTTTCTGGGCAGTTTTTGTGGCATCTCGGAATTCATGATACATGTTATTATTTCCAATCCACTTCACTTGTGCACAATAACCAAGCTTTATTATGCAAAGTGCCACCTTATATACCAAATAACACAAATTTATAAATAAAAAACAAAAATCACTACGTGACAGTTTGAGATCCCGCCAAAAAGTCCATAGGTTTATTTAAATTAAATTATAATTATAGACAGAGAAATCTATAATGACACTTTTATAGAAAGTACGTATACGTTTGGTATATTACAAATAGAGCTGCGTCTCCGGGCAGGACTCGTAGTCTAGACCGCGCTCGTCTCGAAAATGTGATTATATAATTAATTGGAAAAGTCATTGTAGCAATTCTTAATTTAATATGTTAATTTAAGAATGTTAATGTTATTTGTTTATATAGTTTTATATTTCATGTATTAAATTTATATAATTAATAATAATGATAGGTAATATATTAAATAAATGACAAAAGCAAAAAAATGTAACCAAAATAACTCAAAAATGGCTTTCCTCTCAATAGGTGCGGAACTACTAGTTTTAGAAGGTGGCAGCCCTAAGTACAATCGTAATCTGTCAGTTTTTAAAACGTATATACTTGACTTCGACTTATATGGCTTGACTTTGGTCATAAGCAACCAATCACTTTTAAATTTCACTAGATTAATAATCTAAAAACAAAAATTATGTTACAAATTCGAAGGTTCTAGCGTGTTCTGCGTGTAACAGGTGACCAAATTAAAAAAAAACATGGCACTACTCGCACTAATTTATATAACTCGGTTGAGTAGTTGAGATAATTATAACAATAAATAAATATGATATATGTACATATATCCAAATAGCAAAAATACTCATTAATTCATATAAATTGTCACATATACACACGCGCCCACACGCATGCACGCATGCATACACCCAAGTGCACGCACGCACACGCGCACGAGGACACACGCTCACACACACACACGAATTGATATACATACACTTATGCATTCAGCTTACTAACCAATAAAATAGACGTTATTAAACTGTTTGGTTTTGAGTATGTATACTAAATATTGTTTAACTTACGGTAGATTTTCAGTGATCCAAGAACAATAGCAGTTCATTTTCATGCCAACGGCTACGTGATCACCATCACATTCTATACCACCAATAGTTACGGCTATTAATCGACCCTGACGTATTGCTGGGGCTCCAGAGTCTTTCTGTAAGTCATATTCGATTAAGCTCTAGGAAGCCGTATAATGCTCAGATTATCTTTAGTTAGATTATATTAAAATATAATAGATAATATATATAAATAATAGTAAATATAATAAGTTAGAAATCCCATATCAAAGAAGGTAACAAATTGTTTTGTAAATGAATTGAAGAACGTACATTCCTACAGCTATAATTAAAGGAACAGATATGGAACTTGGTACCCGTTAGATCTCAACTCTTTTAGATTGAACTCTTGATAGAATTGAACTCTTAAGACAACCCTGAACGTCGTTTCTATAGAATTTGGCCCCTTTTTCACATTTCATGTTTTAGTTTGGATAAGCAAATTAACCTAATCTGATTGACCAACAAGATTTAACTAAAGTATTTATATTTAGTTGTTATTATGAACTATCGTTTAATGTTAAAAAAAACTTCTTACATCAGTTATGTAACGTCCCTCTGTAGTGTAACAAACAACGTCGTTGGTCCCTTCTGTGAAGAGAATAATTTTGTTCACAATATACTTAATAAATTGAATGCCAAATACAAGTCAAATGCCCTAGAGAAAGTTTCAAAATTGAAGATTGGAGGAATCAACTATTTTATCTTAAGTCTCTTTGTCTTGGTAGATTAGTGTTTTTCTTTTGTCTTCATTCCTTTTCATATCTTTTTGTGATCTTATTCCATCAAAGATGATTGTTATTCATACTATATTAAAAGTTGCTCATTAAAAAAATGTATTAAATATTATACCGTACTTAATTGATATTTGTTAGGTACAGCGTTTTCTAAATATCTTTTACAAGTTTGCATGTTTACAAATCCAAATGTTTCGGCGACAAGTTTGTTTTGCTGAAAATGAAGAACAAATAATAAATAAGCAACAACAATTGACATTATTGGATTTCTGTGTGCTCACCATTAGGTAAAGTATCGTCGATTTGCCGTGTTATGATAAAACTTTATTGTGTGGTTTTATGAAACCACGATGCAAGTGAAACTTTTTTTCGGTTTGTAGGCATGTAACTAAAAAAAATTGGAATTTTTTTAAATGCTTTACCTGTGTTCCCATTTGTCGTCGCCAATTCTTGTAATAAGATTTCATGTTATACATTTCAAAATCATTTTCTTTACTCGATCGTGACCAATCCGGCTCTAGAACTTTCTTAGTCTTGCGATTTCTGCTTGCCTAAACATTCGCATTAATATCACTTATACATATATTTATCTTCTTCAATTTTTATTATTTTTTTATTACTACATAACGTGATTTACAAAAAGTTATTGAGTTAAGTTAAGTTAATTAAGTGAGGTACATTTAGCTATCATAAGTTAGTTAAATTGGACCTTAGATTTTATCAAAATGGATTCAGTAAGCTTTATTTTCGAAGGGTTTCAAATTACAGTTTATGTGTAAACGTCTTCTCAACATGAAATTACTTCTCAGTAATGAAGTTATGTTAAAAAGAGAAAAAAAACTGAAATACATTTCAATATGAAAATATTGGTATCGCCCACGGGTTTATAATAATTGCATAAATTACTTTACAACAAGCGACTCGAAATAACGAACACGTGTAGCCATTTTAGTGAGATTAACTGAACAATCCAATTAGTACTATACTTTATTTGCCAACTAACAAATTTAACATACTAATAAATTATTGTTATTATTATTGATCGAATGATAAGGAAGAAACTAATTGAAAAAATATGGAATGCTAACCTTTATTATGGTTTTAAATAGATAGATACTATCGTGTATCCGACGTCAATTCATATCGGCAACATCTTAGAACAAACGATTTATACACACCGCGTTAATTTATAATTTATTTCAAAGTTAATCATTATATTAAAATAGGTGTATATATTATTTATTAAGTTATATTATTTATTACATCAACGTACGTATTATATTATATAACTTATTTACGTTAATTTCTAGTTAAGCTTTCGGTTCTCAACGTCACACAAAATGCGTGTAAAATAAGTATTAATGGCATCCATGGCAGTCAGTTATTAAAGGAGTAAAAATTTTTTGGTCGTAATTTATTGACAGTTAAAGCTTGCCAAGTTAAAGTTCCCATATCAAAAAAGTAACAAATTGTTTGGTAAATGAATTTAATGTATATTCCTACAGCTATAATTATAGGAATTGCTATGGAACTTGGCACCCGTTAGATCTCAGATCTTTTATCAATGACAACAACTTCCCCGAATCATCTCTACCGAACTTGGCACCTTTTTCATATTGATGTTTTTATTGAGATTATATTTAACCCCTATTTAATCCCTAGAGCTCTGGTATATGTAGAATAATGTTATTATAAATTTTACTCGAAATCTACGTACTGTCAAAATGGGTTTTCCCTTAGTTGCAGTAACAGCCTTAGTAGTGTTCATTTCGATTCTATGGCCAGTATAGTGGTGTTGTTCCGTTCTTTGAAGCTTAACCTAAAAAGTTAAGTAATTAGTTTAGAATTTAGAAGAGGTAGTTCATATATTTTATTTTGATAGGTTTTTGATTGTTTTTTTACTTTCTTTTTATAATACGCGACCACCAGACTATCTAACATATACACAATATGTTTAATATAAATACATTTATTATTTTTTGGTCTTATTGAAATAATTGACCATATATTTGCAATTTTTTTCCCGGCCAGCTTGTTCCCTCCCTTCGCTTGCCTTCCGGGTCCTTCAAACGAGACGTGAAGAGGTATTTTTGCAGACCGGTTTTACGGCGATGACTATCGATGGAATTTGACACCGGTGCTTATCGTTGTTTTTGTACTGTACAGGAATTTCCATCAGGTATTTGAATCAATAAGGGCTCACTGGTTTCGTGTAAGTTCGATGTGAGTTTGAATCCCTGCAATAACCCTGAGTTTTCGGTGAACGAAAACATAGTGAAGATACCATAATACGGTAGATAGGGCGTTTTCTAATGCCTGCCTGGCTATCAACCACCCTCAAGTTGGAAATCTGTCACAATGCACCTATAGGTGTGTTCCAGCAGCTGCATTGGATTACCGGTTAACATCAGATTAGATTGAAGCCATAACGCTAACATATATAAAAATAAAAAAAGACATTTTGCCGAGAAATCATACCAGAAAACATAGAATTTCTGAAAAAATTCTAACACTATTAAAGTGTGAGAATGTAGGTATGTGAGCAACTTTGCCTTTTATAGCATGTTATTTGGACGAATATTTTGGGAGATAATGTAAAATTAAAATAATTCAACATTCGGCTCAGGCCGCCCGATAAAAATATTATCTATACTGAAGTGTTATTAATCATCAATCAGCGATTTCTTTTAAATTATACGTAGATGAAACCACGGGTCACAGGTAGTAGTAGTAACATGATAAAATTACCTATCAATTATAAGTTCTCAATTTTATCCTCTGCTAAAGCACCAAAAGGGGTTTTCGGAGGGATCTGGAGCTGCTATGTTGTGGTTTTTATTTTGATTAGTTAACTAAGGTTCTTTGACCCTATATTGTGTGACATTGGTTGCAATTTAGTTATTGTACATGCGTCAAGTGAATTATAAATGTAAGTTGGAAACATGCGTTATGATTTTCCACAAGGACTCCGTGGATAGTTCTGGCACGAGAGCCATCATCTTGTTAGAATCTACTTTGAAGTTTAGACAATACTACGAAAGCTTAAAAACATTGTCAATGGCAAGTGCTCCTGCAGCGCCAAAACAAGAAGACGTACCATTATAACTTCAAAAACTTATGTGTGGAAATTTGAATCTAGAAATCTATAAAACGAAGTGGCCTTGAGAATAGATAACAACAAAACTCACGAATTTATCTGCCTCAGCGATACTTAAATATCTACTATGGACCTTCATAGTAGTAGTATCTTGTTGAGCCTGTTGCCTGTATTCGTTCAAATCTATTTGAAATTGAGCAGGAACTTTCCGTTGAAGTAATTCTTCTCGAAGTGACAAATGCCTTGGCCTTTTCGTCGTCTTTGGCCGTTTATGATTGAGTTTTGATGACTTTAAATTTCTTGCAATAGGAGGCTGACAATAAAAAAATGTTTTAATATTTAGTGAATGTAATTAAGGGACTTTTTCTAACTTAGTATCTGGCAAACACAACACAGACGCTCGTACGTACGCGCAATTTAACCAGACACACACAAATAGATACATAATATTGTACCGTATAAAATATTGGATAACAAGCACATAAACATCTATCGTTCTTTGACGATACATTGAAATTATATTACAAAATTTAAATCTGCTGATGTGACAATTCCTAAAAATACTGAATTTATTTTCTTGTATTTTTTAAGTACTTGAATTTATTAATTCCCTTATAATATTTAATTTAAAAGTATTAGAAATATAAATAATGTACTTAAAATATTAATTAAGTGAATTATTTTTAAACAATTTTATTAAACTTCCTATGTTTACTTCATTATTTTTCGACTTTGCTCTAAATGAAGCCCTTGATTTAGAGTTTTCTGTAAACTCGGACTTAATAAAATTGAATACTTTTTTATAAATAAATCCGAAAGGTTTATCAAATATGGATTTTGATGAGTGTACCTTTTCCTGTGATGCTGAATCTGAACAAGGTCCATTAGAATCCGTTATAATTTTTGTAACTTCATGATGATTATTTTTCTAAAGAACAGTAAAAATAATCTATAGTAAACTCGAAACTTAAAAATAGCAGTATGTTGCTTATCATATACGTTTTTACTTCTAACTTATCCTATATACATAGGTACATATAATTTTAACATTCTTAGGAAAATAACAAGTATATTTATAGTACCTTTATTTAACATGGTATTATAGAATATTATAAAAATATCTACGTGTTATAATTATTGTTAGAATATTGGCTAATACTTCCTTAAAAGTTGAGAATCTGATACAATCTCTTGCTTTTGTGGAATGGCTAAAATAATTAAAATAAACTTACAGCCTCTTTCAAACGGCCCCAACTAATTACTGTTACATTAGAATCTACAGGAGTCGATGTTCTTTCACCTGCCAGAGGTAAAACCGTACCAGGCTTATCGGATGTCATCCCAGCAAAAGTGTAAACCAAAGCTAAATTCGCGGTCCAATCTTTAAACTTTGGATGAGTAACAAATCTTTCTATTGGTAGGTATTGTTCGTATCCTGTTTCGAATAAGTGTTTGGTGCCGATAACGACGAACGATGCAGTCAATTCAGCTCTTGCATTTTTGTTTTTTTCTGAATAACTAAAATATCATAGTTTAATTATATATGATTTAATTATTAATTTTGTTCCTATAACTTTAAATATAAAACTGGATGTTGTTATATTTATGATTCAGAAACTCTTTCACCGTTTGAACGATCGATATGAAAGTTGGTAGATCTAACTGTTTTTTTTCATGGAAAAAGAGTTTTTGCTATCCCTAAACACTGTCAGTGACATTGTGGTCGAGTTATTATCTGCTGGAAAGAGCAGAATAACGTCTGCTTGGCCAACTTTACACAATACTATAAAGATTTTATTTTATATGTTCTGTCACATTATAAGTATAATTACGATTATTCAGACAGTTATTTTAAAGCACGCAAAGAACAAGGAAGGAAGGAAAAAATTACTATATATAAATGATTTCATTTTTTATATGTATACTTTGTAGGGTTAAAGTATGTCCACAATTTCAACTTGTATTAAGTGAAGATGTGGGCTACGATGGTAACACGGCAAACCTGGAGGGGGACTAGCTCATACAATACAATACATACATACACAGTGCTGGAATACATTCTCAGATGCTTGGCGGCAGATTTTCAACTTTAAGGTGGTAGTCTGGCTTTAAAAAATGTTTTCCGTCACTGAAAGCTCAGGTTCAATGTAAGATTCGAAACCACGTCGATCAACGCGTTGGCCAAACATGCTAGTACTGGGCCATCATTGCTTCAAATTTCGTAATTATGAAAATAATAAACAGCTATAAGTAATTCGATGTTAAACTTTAATATTTTAATGTAACTACTATATCATAAAAGCAGCACTTCGAATAATTTATTTATTTATATCAAGTAAAAAGAGATTAAACTAAGGTGTAATCCTATGTAAGAAAATAAAAAGTGTTTTCATAAACTTTAATGGCCTGGATAAATTGAACACTTTTCTAATTCACTTTATACTCTAAAATATTTTTTTGTTTGTTTTAGATATATCACAAATTATACTTAGGCAAATTTTTATTTTTTGATATTTTGTCTCTCTTCAATAAAGCAATAATGTATTATTATATTTTTATAAACTCTCGCCTATTTTTGTATAGGTATCTTTTTTGGAAACCTTACAAATGTGAAACTATAAATAGTATATGTTTGTTTTTATGTTTGTCCTACAATCATGCTCGAACGGTTAAATGGATTCATATGAAAGGTATACTTATAAGGATTAATTGAATTATATCGTAGAATACGATGTAGAATGATGCTTTTTATTAATGATTATTAAAGTTTAATTTATATAGAGCGAACAACTAATAAGACATATATATTATGCATCATATAATTTATATTGAAGCTAAATAATATTCCTTAAAAGATTAAAATGCTATATTAATTCTTCTGCGACGAAAAAATAGTTAGAAAGTCTTAAAATTACTTGGCCTTTTAAAAGGAATTGCATAACTAAACGCAATTTTACTGTAACACAACAATTGTGTTGGGCTGGATAGCGGCCGCCACACACATGATAATGAACCCGTCACAGTGACTCTCTTTTAGCCTGTCGCTTTTCAGGTTCAGCCACTGCATATCCAAGTGCTGAGAGGTTACAGGCCGGATGACAGTGGCAAGGGACGATGGTTGCTATTGTGTTGAGATTGTACTGTGATTACCAGCTGGCCTAATGCCGTGCTTCTATATATTAATTTATATTTCAACTAGCAGTGTCCCGCGGTTTCACCCACGTATAATTTAAAATAAATCACTGATTGAAGATTTATAATAATTCAGTATAAACAATATTTATGTCGGGCGTTCAGAGTTATGCGTTAGAACTCACACGGCTCGTTCGCGCCATTACACCTATAGTTATAGACCCGAGCTGAGTGTTGAATTATTTTAATTTTACATTATCTCCAAAACTATTCATCAAAATAATAACGGGCAAAGTTTATCAACATAATACACTTTAAATACTTTTGTTCGTAAGGATTAATATGCTATGCCTAAAATATAATAAAATACTCATAAATCAGTTTTCAATAAAACTTTGTCACAAATTACATTATTGAGGCTTTTGTATAAGAGTTCGGCATATGGTATTACGGACTTTTAGATATACTAAGGATAAATATTTTTGTAGAACATTGTATTTACGTATCACTAACCATTACACCAGCGCATGTGGATAAAATAGTCAATATTTAAGGCTAGATGAGAGGTGTAGCCTAATACTAGATAATCTATACTATTCCTCGTGAATATGGCTATCATATACAAAAAGATTTTTTAGAATTTGACTGGTGGTTTCAGACATTAGCGTGTTTAAACAAACAAACAAAGAAATAAAAACACTCTTCCGCTTTATTATATTAAATTAGTATAGATAATGTACTTACAAACAATGCGCAGCGGTTATAACCACGTTATCGTGAATTATTGTACCGGTGCACGTTCTTTTCGAACCGTCCGTGTACATAATACTGGAAAAATCATTATCTTCAATATTAAAGCAATACCCCACTTAATTGTCCATATGAAGCAAAGAATCTTACTCTATTAATGCTACAAACGTATGATGATCTTGAGATGTCCCCTCTTCTTCTGATTTATCATCTTGGAGATCTTTAAATGAACATTTCACAAAACCAATAGTAGATGTATTAACAAAATCAGTAAGATTAACATTATCATAATAATGTAAATAGGTTATTTAAAGTTTCTTATCCATCCATACAGCCATTAAGCCGAAAGGCGACTACTACTGATCAAAGGTCTCCCTAAAGATCGTCACAACGACTGGTCCTGCGCTGTTCGCAACCTTCACCAAGTCGTGGGTCAGCTTGTGGCGATTCTGCCTATGCTGTATCTTCCAGTGCGTAGTCACCACTCAAGAACTCTTCCCATTGGCCGTTATACTATTACTTAAGTCAATTAATTTTGAGGAATATGTTGGTGACTTTGGGTCTTCCTCTTGTTGAAGATACTGGTGTATTTCAAGACGAAAGTCTTTGTGCAGTGTCTTTTGCTGGTGATGACATGCTCGCGCGTGGTGGTCCTCATAAGACAGCTCAAAGTCACTCAAAGTCACTGAGAGAAGGCTATTCTCGGAGTTACGTGATCTAATAAGAACTGAGGAGATTCACAGAAGTTTCTTATAAATCAAGTACATTTAAATTTCTTCCTGATATAAAAAGTTAGTGGAATTAGCACATAAAATAAATACCTCCATATTGTTGGCCGCCAATAAATACAAAATTTATAACAGAAAAACAAGTTGCCGCGAGCACAGTGTTCACAGAGTACATATTGAAATTAATTCCATTCCGCTTCGATACAGCGAGCTGACGGCAATAACTCACTTTTTAATTAAAATCGATAAGTTGTTTGTGTAAACATCTTGTTTTTATAAAAACGTCCTTTAAGGTTTCCGTCCGTTATAGACAATTTAGGTTTGGTTAGAATTGATTTATTACGAAAAAGTACTTGTTTATACAAAATTATGTCAATGTCACATGGATAGACTATTTTTCTAGTCTTCAGAGTCCAAGCCTCGCTTTACCGAGATGCTGTCACTCTTATTAAAACTGTCCAGGGAGTTTTTGTGGAAAATTAAAATTCATGCATCTAGTTACTATTTATAATTCACTTCACTTGTGCATAATAACCAAAACAATATCAAGCAAAATTTCACTGTCATTATATAATATACGGCCAAATAACGCAAGTTTATGAAAACCACAACATAACAGTTCAAGATCCAGCCATACACTCCTTCAACACTCCTTAAACTCAATACATAAAAGATTTCAATTTGCAATGGAACGTATACATAAACTACTCAATAAAAGAGGCACAGCAACAGTTTTTTTTTAAATACGTAATCAATAACTATTCAGCACTCCTTACGCTAAATACGATACGGGTCAATACGACTGTTCCAACACTTAATAAAATCACGAATCACTCGTTCGTTAATTAAAAGGGTTTAACCACACAATGGTGCTTTGTGACTTATCTAACCTTGCGTACTTTAATCGATATTATTCATTAGCAGTAGTTGTAGGTAGAACAGAAGTAGAGAACTTTATTAGTATTTTTAAATACAGGTTAAAAAGGAATCAATGGTCGAAAAACATTTAAGAAAATAAACAATGTTGTCTACAACATTTACGTTTGATTAGCCATAATAAACAGTAATTGTTATGGCATTAGTTTGAATTTGCACAAATTAACCGTTTCATAACCAGGTTCGAGCCGAGGGTATCTGCCGCTCGAGTGCAATATATAATTTGCCACTCCTATGGCCTGTAGAAAATCTTGTAAATTTCTGCATTGCCCATACATTGCCCATAATAGTAATGCAATAATTTATGTATTAAATTAACTGAAAAAAATTGCCAGGGTAGGCCCGTCACAATATGCAGACTTAAGGATGCTTATGTTACACCTGGCCGGCGACCGGCCCGGCCCCGTCCAGGAGTAGCATGAATTAACTTCATACAAAAGTATACTATAGATATTTTACCATGTCCTGGCAGGCGACCGGTCCGGTGTAGCATGAATTACTTTATACAAAAGTATACCATATATGTTTCACCGTGTCCCGGCTCTACTACCATAAATTTTTTCACATATCTAAAAACAACCATTTAGCTGTGCATAGAAAAAAAACTAATCTCTACATACATATAAAAAACTTATCGTGTATCTTATGCCAAGAGACGTAACTTTGATTGATTGCTGATTTCTCGGTAGCTGCCTTTGTTTTTGGAGTATACTGTGCCTGCAGCTCCGCTCGCGTGGACTACAGAATGCTGTCGGTTGACATACGCTGCCCCAAAAATTCTTGTTACGTGTGATCCTTAGAAGATAGACATATGCTACCGCAGAGTTTTTGTAGGTTTTTTTAAAATCTACAATTGGGTTATTGTCAGTTTTTCTTTTGTTATAAATGGAAATATAATATATAATTTTTATAACAAAAATATTTATTTGTTTTTTTTTTTCGCAATATTTCAAAAGTTATTTCAAAATGAAATATATTTTTGAGTACAGTACCGAAAACGTGAAAGTGCGTGCCGTGCCGTGGCACGAAAGTGCCGATCGTTTCCGAGCGCGTGTGACGTCACAATGTTAATTTCTACTTATTGTAGCTCACAGCTGATAAAATGCTTTTACTCTTAATCGATGAAATTACTTTAACATTATGACGTCACAAACCTGGCGATCAATCGTGGCGCGTTCGTAGTCATGTGATTCTTTTTAAAATATTACAATGTTGAATTGTTTATTATTATTAAAAAAAAATGTTTTAAGAGTTTTTCCAATTGACTATTATCATAATTATGATGAAGCTTTAAAATACATAAAAAAATCAATTTCTTTTTCATATACTTACCCAATTATGTAGTATGTTAATTTGATATAACCTATATGGTTTAATCAGCGTAATCCATTTAAGCACCCCAAATTCGTTTTTTTCCGAATTGATTCACCATTATCGTCACTGCATATTTCGAATGTTACTTTGTCTTACAAAATATATCTTATAATCTGGCCAGATAACATATCTATGAATTAAAATAAAATTCGTGTAAATGAAAAGAAAAAATAAATGAAAAGAACATAAACGGACAAACAGACAGAAAGAAGCTGAGTTTTATAATATGTATAGGTCTTCACGTTAGGGGACAAAGGGTGCCACCTTTACAAGTTGAATTAAATGAATTCGTCACCGAGGAATAAAACTTCTAAAAAAAATATCGGGCGAAGTTCTGGGACCAGTGAGCCCGAAACCAGAAGAAAGAAAACCTTGTTAAAAATTACGGAGGAATAAAACCTTGTTAAAAATTACGCAGTAAGAAAACACCGATAAAATTAAAACGGAAGCAAGGGTGTGGTCAGTGCGCACCACATAGGGGGTCTCTTTCGGGGGTCTCTTTCGGGGGGATTCACGTGCCAGGGGTGCGGAGTCATGCGACAGCGATTGCGGTACCTCCGGTGCCAGGTGCACGGCAGGCGATGTTGGGAGTTTTGTTATTGGGAGGTATACTAATCACGCTTAAAATCATTATGTTGACATCCCTGGATGCTAACAGATAAATCAGCACAAAGCACATATTCGTTACTTTAATCATTGTAAATTTAACATAACTAAAACAGTCTTTGAAACAGATACGCAGTGTCAAATACCTAAGCTATTATTATGTAACCCAGCCGCCCTAAGTCCGATAAACCCATACCAAAATAACATTTCCGCTGAACTCCTCGCGCCGGCGTTTTCCCAAACATATAAAAAATAATTTTCCTTTTTCTACTAGTTTTCATTTGTTTACTATCGTGATAGAGATTGCAAAGAACCACATAAATATTCATTGAACTTAGGTAATAGAGTCATGTACGATAGTCAACATGAAACATAAACGAAGGTGTAAATGTCACCCCTCTACGATACTATGTATTTACGACATCGGTTCAGAAGTAATTCTATCCGCTCTTGATTGTATACCTTATCAGTGAAAATCTAACATTTACCTTAGTCTTAGTAATAAATTAAATGTAAACACCTTTAGCAAACGCGTCACGTGCGTTCGCCACACTGCATTGCTTCCCTACGAACAATATTTACACAGTTCAAAGCCACAGTAAATTTACGTAGCCGTGTGTAAGACTACTTTTTTCTCAGAAACTAAATGGTATTACAGTGAAAATAGAGTAAACTGAGATGGCCGCATAAAACAGAAACTCAATTTCGAAGTAGATAAATTAAATATAAATATGATTTGCGTTTAATATTTCTTACCATTCTGAAAGGTACACACTTCCAGCAGCGGCGGGTTTTATCCGAGCATGTATGCCGCCAGCACATGCTGCTGAAATCGACGGTAAACATCATATCAGCTGAATTTTCCGCAGCACAGGAATGGCGGGAGTGAATTGATGATTGCAACGTTTTTTTGCAGTAAGTTCGCCGGTTATTGATGCTTGCCATACTGTGAAGACTAGGTCCGATTCACCGGCATGGAGCCCTTGAGACAAGCAGCCGCTCGCGCGATACAAGTGACTCTACAATCACTAGCTTTCCCAGCCATACATGACACTGCATTATACACACATGCACAACACACATAGGTACATAGGTTCTATAAGGGACCTTTTTTTTTCTTTTTTTGCCTAGTTAGAGTAGACAAAAATTTCAGACCACTAAATACACATGTTCCTTCCCTCCTCCCAGGGGGCAGAAACATGTATATATGTATAGTTAGTTTAGATCGAATTACGGATAGGGAATTAGTCAGATCGCGACTTAATTGCATACGCGCAACAGTCCGAGCCGAGGTTCGGCCACTTTGGCACCCTCGGATGTTGTTGCTTAGCTTTCGTGGCTGAGTGCCCTAAGCGCTCGCCCCCAAGCCCGGTAAAGCTGTAAAAGCCGTAAAGGCTCCAGGGCCCCTCAGGCTAACAGTGTAGTCATTCGAAAAAAAAAAAAACAAAAAACTGTGAAGACGTGGAACCGCCCTTAAGCCAAAAAGCGTTATTAGATATTATATCTGGTTCTGCTCTTTTTTTATTAAAAAAAAATGTTAAAAGAATAGAGATTTGTCTGTATTAAATCTTTTGTACATAGAGTCATGTGTACTTACAGCTTTTAAGAAAATTATAGTTTTTGTTCAAATAAATAGAAGATTACACTAGTACCTATATCGTGAGTTGTGTTTCGATAAAAAATTACATAACTTAGATAATTGGCCCTTATAAAAAAAGAAAATAGATATATAATATAAGCCATCATATAAAGATATGATGTCTTAATTCAATAAAAGGTTATTAAAGTTTTAAGAAACTCCGATTTTTATAAGCACTACGCTTTCTTTTGTTGTTCACGCGAGCGAAAACGCGGATACAGCTAGTTATTGATAAGTTAACCGATAAAAATCACTTTCCAACTTAAGAGTACATAATTTTACTGAAAATATTTTGTTCAATAATTTAGTACTATAATTATTGTTTCCTTGACAGTCGAATAATGATAATTAGAAGTAAAATATTTCTAGAATTAAGAGCAAACCGAAGACATAATAAGCATGTTATTTATTATTTCGTAAATTGTTAAAGGTATTTTTGACAAACTAGTTCAGCCATTTGTGGAATGCAAAGCGCAAAATGTTCAATTTCAAATTTCAGGCCGGCATAACAGCGACGACCGCCGGTGGCCTCTCGGTGGTCGCCGTTGTATTTAGATTTTACTGTGCTTACCATCAAGGACAATACTGTCAATGTGCCGAGCTATTATAAAAAACAATGAGTTTCCTATCACATTAATTTTATTGGAATGATTTAGATAATCTCTGTTACTCTATGTATACAACTATCTGTGTACGTGGATCGTACTGCCCTCTCTCTCAGCAACGACGGTCGTTAGCTGGTTATTTTAAAACCAAAAATGCTTATTGTGGGTGATCCTTAGAAGATATGCATATGCCATCGCAAACTTTTTGGAGGTCTTTTTATAATCTACAAATATGTACTACATTAATTTGATATATCTTTTATGGTTTACTCAGCGTAAGCCATTTAAGCGCCTCAAAAGCGTCTATTTTCCGAATTGATTCACCCTCATCGTCATTGCTTATTTTGTATATTACTTTATCTAAAAACATTTATCTGATAACCTGGCCGGATAACATAGCTATAATCTAAAAAAGGAGCATGTAAATCGAATAAGTGGTTTTGCGTGAAAAGAACATAAACAGACAGACAGACAGAGAGACGTTGAGTTTTATAATTTATATAGATAGACAAAACATTGCAGACATGGGCGTTTAATTAAGAATTTCTTATTTAAATATAATTTATATATTTAAAAAAAACGGCATAATTTCAAATTAATAATACATAGTTATAAGTACAGTATTCTGACGCACAACTGAAGCTTTCTTTTTAAGAACGATTATCTTGGAATATATTTAATAGACAACGTAAAATTATTAATATAATACTTCCTAATACTTCCTCTGTAAATTGTTAAGGAATAAACTCCAATAAGAAAATAATTTAATACCATTTAACTTTTTATCATTGTAAATTAACGAATGGTATTTTGAATCAACTATCTATAATTTGAATTATAAAATATCGTATATTATATATATATATATATATATATATATATATATATATATCTCTACAAAATTGTTTAACGTCAGGTAAGGTCCAACAATGTCATAAATATTTAAAAGCTATATCGGACGAGAATCTTACACGGGATCTCGGTAAATATCGCTTCGACCACAATCCGCGCTGTAATGGCTATTTCTATGACCAATTCTTTCCGGTCGACTCTGTTAACAGCTAGAAAAACGTTCGTTCCGGACTCTTTAGGGATTATTTTACTTTCTCGTTTATTTGAACCAAAAAAATATACGGGGAATAAAATACATTAGTTAATAATGAATTTAATTATTTACAGTTCTACTACAAGATTTTGAAATATAGGGGAAATTATTATTTATTTTAATAAATGCCTACAGTAAAGGTTGAATGTAAATGTTTTATTTTACCTCTCTGATTGTGTGCGTCATCTGTAATATATAATGTAATATCTGCATATGTGTGATAATAGACTATTAATTTTATGCTATAATATGTCAACATTAAAGTCTTCAAATGTACCTATATAATACAGATACAAATAATAGGAAATCATTATAATAGTTTCTATTTATATATTTTTATATTAATATTAATAAATAAGTTAAACAATTTAGATAATTTGTGAAAATATTAGTATAGCAACATATTCTCGTATACGGAAAACTAAAAAACACAAAATTAAGAAACAGCGCAGTATTCTGCAGCAAAGCCCAATTTGCTTCCCGGAACGTTTGCGAAGCCAAAATTATCAAGACAAATTATTGTGAAAACAAATAGTCCTCAGTTCCGTGCAGTACTGCGGCAGGAAATAATAGTTGGTTTCCACTGGCTTATTCAAGAAACGCTGTAGAGTTATAATAATATGGTGAATAATTCAGTTGAATTCAGACACGACCTTTGTATTTATCTTCACTATATTTTATTATTTATAATATGCTATATACATATAGTAATAACCAATGTCTAGAAATGATTAATGTTTACCAATTCATTGTAATAAACAAACAATTTTTAAATTTAATTAGTGTATATATAAATACTTTTTTTTTATGAAATTATTAAAAACTAACAACCAACCGCGGCATCGTTCGCAATAAATAAATTTTGTAATATAGCCTATGTCATTTAAGTTGAACGTACCTTTCTCAAGTTCGTGTACGTTTCTTTCTAAGAATATTCAGAATCCGATCAAAAGTTCCAGAAATTACCTCATACAAACTTTACCTCTTTGTTATTACATACTAGCTGTACCATATAGTTTCATCAGTGTTAAACTTATTGAACAAACTGTCCAAGCGGCGCGCCGGCACCAACGCACCCGTGTAGCCCATCGATGTTCCACTTCCCGTACTTGCCAGTTTGCTTGACGTTCATAGTTACTGCTCTACTCCTTATGGTCGTAGCGTTAAGTTATATAGCCTATAATATTCCTCATGAATCTGTCTATCGTATACATAATAATTTTTAAAATCCGCTTAGTAGTTCTAGAGATTAGCGCGTTTAAACAAACAGGCAGGTTTAAATCTATAGGCTACCCATACGAAGCCAGGGTTAATAGAACATAATAAATAGAAGGTTGCTAGTACAATATAGATACAATTAAGTAAACACAAAGTTCTTTCATCCTTTATCGTGTGATTTCCAACAATATTAATAAAAAAAATGCTTCGTCTTATACTATTACCAAATGTTCGTTATATCATTAAATATTTGAGGATACCTACGCAAAAGAGATATGTCCAATAAAAACATGAAAGACGCACACACGCTTCTAGAGCCTGACGTACGGTAATGGTTCCTCATTAGAGAATATCTTGTAATATGTATGATTTATCTTAAAATTATTTTAGAGTATTATATCCAGGAGTAACAATAATTTAGGTACATGAGAGTATATTGCCTTTTATTCAAACAGAACTCGTATTAAAAGCGTGGTCTTCATGTTCTAAACATGTTGAATTATTTTAATTTAATTAAAATAATGTTTATTATATAACTAGCCGTACCAGCGACTGTAGTCTATGTGATATTTTAAGTTATAAACTATATGTGTACCTACCTAATTTCATCCAAATCCGTTCAACCGTTTTTGCATGATTGAGCAACAAATCCACAACAAATCTAAAAATCCACACATTTCAGATTTATAATATTAGTAGGATAAGTATACTTTTTAAACAGGGCTTGAAAACAGTATGAAAACGAAGACGGGCATTGAAGGGTAAATTTAAATGGTTTCTATTTTAGTAACCTGAATTATGGAAATTAAAATCTCTCTTGAAAACTTTATTAAACTGAAATACAAAGTATACTTTATTATTAAATTTTAATTCAAAAATCTAGTACGCTGCGTAAACCAATATCCAATCAGTTGAGAACAAAAATGTAATTCGATACCCATTAACGATGGTGGTGTTGTATTCATCGAGTCATAATTATCGTTGGAACCAAACCAACAATGTTGTTTTAATAGGTAAGTACTTTCTACCTAAACATCTTTTTTTTTATCGAATCTGTTTTTTTATATCTATAAAAATGAAGGGTCTGTGACAAAAATGGGTATTATAAGATTTTTTTCTATTTGTGGGCTAATCTCTGAAACGGGTTAACCGATTTTGACAGGACTTTTATTGTTAGGTAGAGAACTTTTGAGAGAGTAATCTAGGATAATTTTTAGTTGGTCGATGATCAGACATGGTGTTTAGTAAAACACCATGCTTATCAGAGAATTAACAATAAGTCAACGCGTCTATACGGTTCCATATCACATCGTGTCCAGTCGAGTCAGTTGACTCGAAACCTTCAAAAACATTACTGGCCATATTAAATAACTAAAATTAAAACTCAATTTGTTAGTCTACACAGCGTTTACAGCGAGCAATGAAAGGAAATAAAGCTTCCTAAAATACCCCTTGAGAAATTTTTTCCCGAAATTCCATGTAAAAGATGAAAGAAAAGATACAAGTTACCTTTTCATTTTTTACGAAAAATGATCGCAATCCTCTTTTTCCCGGAAACGCGATCAGCATAAACCAAAATAAATAGACGCGCGGACCGGTCCAACATAAATATTTTGTAGAAAAGGGGCCCCTACATTAAATATGACCCATATAACATTAAAAGTATTCTCACTTAGATATCATGGTATGCAATATTTATCTGTTGTAGTTGACCCTATATATTACCATAGTTTAATTTTAATGGTAATATTCAAATAAAATGGATGGAATAGAGTGAAATATATTTCTTCCATGGGTATATTGATTATGTATCGTCGGATAAGGTTATGCATACAATTAGTTATGATGTAAATAAACATATATAATAATCAAAGGAAAATAATGTGTTAATATCATAATAATTTTGTACTAAAATACGCTGCACGATGGGTAGCGAGAGGGCATTCGGGATCAATGTTTATTGTAGTCGACTTACTGAGGTCTTCCCCGTCCGATAGCTCGAGCGAGAATCACTTCAACTCGGACCCCACACGACCACCCTCCCCAGCAGCAACTCAAGCCTAGGTCTGTTTCGCCGGCATGGAGCCCTTGAGCCAGCAGCCGCTCTTGCGATACAGTGACACTGCATTCACTAGCTATCGACTTACACACATGATGCACTTCATACGTACATACCACTCAGGTACATAGGTTTCGTAAGGGACCTTTTTTCTTTTTTGGCTAGTTAGAGTTAGACCAAAATTGCCAGATTACTAAATACATATATGCATACGTATGTGTATGTATTCTAATTTTACGAGTAGGGAATTAGTCAGATCGCGACTTGTATGCATGTACGGCAACAGGCCAAGCCGAAGTTCGGCCACTTTTGCACCCTTGAGCTTGGTACCTCGCTTTCGCGGCTGAGTGTCTTCCACGCTCGCTTCCTAGTCCTATGAAGCTGTCAAAATCTCTAATGGCTCCAGGGCCCTTAAGGCTAACAGTATAGTTAACAAAATTCATTTGAAGTGTATTGACGGTAGATAATAATATATCAATAATACAAACATAAATATAGGTGTAATACTTAGGAATTTCACATTGTTGTAAGCGAATGTAATGAATTGTCGTGGAGAATAAAATGTTATGTTCGATCCCAAATATTTATTGTGCAATTTTATGTATAGTAATCCGACTAACAAACACAATTGGTCACATTCACACAACTGGTTTTAAAAATTATAAAGACATTGAAAGATAACGCAGAGCTGTTACAGTTTGAGGGAACATGTTGGCCCGTAGATTTGTTGCTTGTGGTGATGAAGTTAAGATCTGTTTTGTTTAAAGCATATTTCTCCACAAGTAGCCTAAGAATTATTTCAATAAAAATACTATTGCTGCCTTGCGTGTGCAATACGATAATAAATACCTTTACATTATTATTAGGACTGCTGCTGTTTGCGTATGACTGCGTTGATGATTTTAATACAAGAGTGTGCACAAGAGAATGGCATACATTCTGAGTAGACTTCGTGATAGATGTCGATAATGAGGACACTCGTAGATAATAACGATACCTAATCTTTTGGTGCATCACTAGGTATTCGATGTTTGCAGGATGATTTACTTACCTTATTTTATTTTTAATTTGTTATGCCCGCGGCTGCGGTCGCGTTGACGGCATAAGAAGGCGTAGTGCTTAAAAATATCGTAGTTTCTTAAAACTTTTATACCTCGTTATTGATTGAAGATATCGTAATAATTTTGTAAGAGCAAATATCTAAGGAGTAAACCAAAAAAAAAATGATTAAAATCTATCCTGTAGTTTTTGCTTGTTGCGCGCACAACGACCAACATCAATCATTTTATTTATATAGATAAATGTAACTTGCCCATTAATGTATTAATTTTCAGTTTAGTTTTATTTAATAAACCCTTGGTGTCTTATGAATAAAACAATAAAAATTAATCTTAACGACACAATGTAGGAGGCACTACGTACTATATCAAATGTAAAACAAAATATTCTTTATCAGAAGCTAAAACACAAAGACTTTGAAATGAATTCCGAAAATCCTATTTAAGGAATAAGGTTATTCTGTTTGGATGTTTCATTGCCCTACCCTACTCATCTACCGTCAATCTTATGTTTAGAGAATATAGGTGCCAGACATAAACCGTTTGTAATCAACTTTATTGCGACTAGGCTATTACGAACTAGATTTTCTTACCTTCCCGTAAAAATGTTATTTTAGTGCCTTGTATATTTTTACCCGAGGATTTTGTGTAAAGGATGTTGTGGTTGTGTAAAAGACCTACTAATTATTTTTGGAAATTAGTAATAACCGTGTAGCTTAATTTACTGTGGCTTCGACATTTATGCAGTGTAGCCCGTACGGGGTGGCGTTAATAATAGGATAATTCGAATAATTACAATCAAAGCGTGAAACTGAACGTAAATACCAATTCAGTAGTCCAGTAAGTTAAATTATTTGTTGTTCAAGTGAATTAATAGGTAATAAAACAATAGAAAAAAGTATTTATTTATATAAATGCCACGCCATTTACAAGCATTGACTAAAACTTGCAGATGTTCCATTACCAAACTGTGTTCAGACGTGACTTGACTTGGTGTTTTTAGAAAATGTTTAAATTTGCTTAACTGTTTTATAAATAATTTGTGTTAATTCTTTTTACTATATAATATCAACTAATATTTATCAAAGTTCTGAAAATATGACTTCGTGCGTATTTGAGCTTAAAAAAATACATAATAATACATTTTCTCCGTCAATTTTATTTATTTATTTAACTATTAATAAATTTTGATATAGAGTATGAATTCTAATGAAGCATTGTAGTTAAAAAAGCCGTGTCTTTTTTGTGATGTAAAATCTATAGGAACGACCGCCGTGTTGTTTATCTGTCCATGCAAAAATCGCCTAAATTGCCTTAGAAGTTTACACTTCAATAAATAGTTTGTTTGCGAGGGGATTTAACCCCTCGGGTATGTGCTCACAAATTAAAAGTAGTACAAAAATTATTTTACACAATATGTATTTGATAAGATGTTTTCGATATAGTTCACAAAGTAAAACCCTATGAATTTGTTTGTATGCAGTACATATGGTACAAGGAGCGGCTTCATGTACCAACAAATTATATCAAATAATATACTTTTTAAAATAATATGTCGGAGAATCGTCGATGTAATTATGGAAACCGTACTAATGACTTTGCATACGTACTATTGACTTAGTATCCGTACTATTACCTTTATCACTATTGGCTGGGTGCGATAGCAACAGGTGTGCTCTGTGACCGCACGTACTTTATAAACAAGCAACGAACGAGCCCAGTGGAGCTGTAAAAGCCGTAAGGCTCCAGAGCGCCTAAGGCTAACAGCTAGTCAGTTCGAAAAAAAAAAAAAGACAAAGGGCTTCTCGCTTCAGCCGCGGAGAAGTAACATTCTAGCTCGAGCTATTGGATCGTTACTGAGTGATGTCACGCTGGCCCATGCCACGTTATACCTATGTTACACATCTGTCTACATATCAACAGAAGCAGTTTAGCTTCTTGTTTTTAATTTAGTCACTACCTTGTGGATTTAATATTAGTGTCGTAATTTTTATTATAAGTAAAATATCCTTCGATTGTATTAAATCATTCATTAGATTAACATTTAAAACAGTTCAAATTATAAACTTTCCAATTTAACGTCGTAAATACTTCAGAAGTTTTAATAAAAGAGATGAATTATATAAACCTTGTCTAAAAGCTTTTGATATGTTTAAGAAGCGAAATAAGATCAGAATTATTTTATCTAAGTTATAAAGTGTAAAGTTTTAGTAATAAATTCTTGAAATATTTGTTATGATTCCAGTTATATATATAACTTTATCGACTAATTTGAGATAAATAAGCTTTGGTAGACCCATAGAATATTGGGTAACGTAAAACTAAAATTCAAATTAGACGATGAGGCATGCGTTAAATCCCACAATATTGTTACGTCCGTGGGTGAATAAAATGCCGTTATATTTCGCGTAAATAATTTATTCGTAGTTAGTGAAACAAAATTCAAACAAAGTCACTGCACTGATCTTCACTATGTTGTGGTCGTACTTACAGTATCTCTCTCTATGGTCCTCTTGCAGATTTCTTCTTTTTTATCGCTTATTTTTTCCACTTCGTTGTCCATAACAGAACTTTTCTGGTTTTTTTTTAAAGCCGGTACACTTTTGCCTTAAGGGTCCTAAAATTTTGGAAGGCTTTTACGGGCTTGGAACGTTCCTGGTTACATGGTTCGTTTATATATCAAAATAAAAGGAGGGTCGAAATCACTATAAATGCCTCGAACTAAATGTCACTGTTTAGAAGGGGAAGTATTCTATTTTTAGACTATTGTTTATCGGACTGCTCAATTAAAGCGATAAGCTTTGAATGTGTGAGTTAACTGTTGTGTTTCTTAGTACATTAGAATAATGATTTTTCTATTTTTACTCAACAATATGTTTCTTGCTTGTATATGTGCACGTGGTCATAAATTCTCTTATTATAAGTTTTATCACAATAATTAGTCATGTTCTCAAGGGGTTATATAACATTTTATTATGATTTTTGATTAACTCTGATCATAATTTTATCAATAATAGAAGTCAATTAATGTTTTCTAATAATAATAATTAATAACATAAAAAGTGATATTCTATGTATTATAAACTTATTATAAACTATTTACATAAGTGTTATGATGATATAGTTAGTTTTGAATTTAAAAAAATCAAAACGAATGGTTTTGTGTTCTTCCTAGTGTGAGAATACCTCATCCGGTGAATTTATTTAAAAGGGTAAAACATTTTTTTAATAAATAAAAGCAACTTTAAAAAAAAATATGTGTGCAGTAATTCACGCGTGGCAGAAGTGAAACCTTAAGCAAAAAATAAAAAGATATATTCTTTACAAAATCTTTTAAATATCCTAAATCAGCAAGATTCGAAGTATCGACCACTCGTGCGAACTGCTTATGAAGTCTAGTCGTCTTACACCACTAGGCCAATCCAAAAACGATCACGATCAAGAAAATCAGGACTTGCATTAACTGTGCATAATGTAAATGTATCCTATCTCATTCTCTGGTAGGCGAAATCCTGTAGGTGTATATAGTTGTCTCTTTTTACTGTCGCTTTTTGGTTTCATCGAGTTTCAAATGACAACGGTGCTAAAGAAGTCTTCACTTCGAAAACATAATTAAGTTCGCAACATTGTTAATTTATAAGCAAAGGAAGTAATTTTGAGTCATAAAAAGTTAAAACTGCAAAGGTATGTAGCGAGAAAGTTTTTTTTTTCAGTTACACCGCCGCCGTTCCGCCCCTCCTCATTCAGGTATTGGTTAAAACTCGAAGTAATATAAATGTAAATTTGGTTAAACAAAGTGTCTGGCTCGTCGGATCAACTCGCAACTTCTTCTGTTATTAGGCACGCTCGAGTTCGGTACCGTAGACCTAAGAGTAAAGATAAGACCTGTTTATCATGAAACAATATATTATTAATTCATCTAATTATAAAAACAAAAATTCCTTTGAAAATATAATTGAATTAACATGTAAATTTCAGAGTTGCTTTGAAGCTATCATCACAAATTAAATAAAACGTATAGAAATAAAATGAAAATTCTTGTGTATTTGCAAGATCATTATACCAGTATATGCATTAAATAATTATGTATGATTACTTTTTTATTTTTCTTGATCTGAGAACTTACCTAACATTCATTTTTAGGGAGAGAAACAAGAACAGTGAATTTGATTGACGAAGGTGTTACTTTGCGGAAATCCATCATAAATAAGTATCTAATTTCTTTGCTAATTCCGCCTTAAACAGATTATAACAGTGGTTTCGTCTTTAAGCAACAAAAAAAGGTTTGTTAGTATATAAATGTGTTAGACAATGATAATAATAATTAAATAAGAGGTGTCGAATTACATCTTTAGAACTGAGATGCTAGAGCCAACCTCACCTGCAAGTGGTGCACCTGCTGATTAACGAACGAGGATTTGGTGTTAGAGTTGTTTAGTCCGTCATAGTGACTCGCTTTTGCGTGTCGCGTGTCGGTATCAGCCTGTGCATATCCAGTTATTTATGTAGGCCCGCATGACAGCGGCGACCGCCGATGGATTGCCAATCTCACGGTGGTCACCATTGTGTTGGAATGTACTGTGCTTACCATCAGGGACAGTGCCGTAAATTTTTCGAGTTACTATAAAATATAGTAATAAAATAAATAATAAATAAAAAAGTGTTTATGTCAGCTCCAACGCGCGACTGAGGCTTACTTCTCAAGAACGGTCTTGGAATTTAGAATATATACAATTGGCAAGAGGAGAAAATAAAGGCATCTCTTAGGATATAATAGAATTAATGTAAAAATTTAATTGGCCCCCGTGCGGCAATCTCGTTCATTTCAACGGTCGATTCAAGTCAGGCATATTTCGCAGCTAACAATAAAAATTTGAATAAATGTCAACCTTATGAAATTGTATTAAGGTTAAAATGTGTTTGCGTGATTTTGCGTTATGTTGCACTTTCAATTTCACTTCTCATATTTTTTCATACCGTTCGCCTTATATCGTTTCTTAAGAAGTAAAATCCAATAATAGTAATTAATAATAATAAATGGAATAATAATAAAAACTATAAACTTCAATAATAATAATAAATTCAAAGCTATTTTGCAGATGAGACGTGAAACGACCACAATAGATTACACATGCTTCTCCTCTCAACAAGGCATCCTCAGAGCGATGTTGACTCCTCCGAAGCTAGCGAATAATAATAATAATTTAGTTATTATTGTCATTTGTCTAACACGTTTATTTATTAACATACGTTTCTTGTTGCAGAAAGACGAAACTAATATTAACCTATGTCAGTTTGAAGTAGCAAATAAATTTTGGATAAATTATTTTGGAACAGAGAACAAAAAAAAAAATAGGAGAAAGTTCTTTTATCAAAAGTTGAAAATTATTTCAGTATTTCTATAACTTTCCACTCAACTCTCAAAGTGTTGAATAATTTTACATATAAGTTAGGTGAACTGGCAGTAAACTTTGCGCATCTGTGGCAAAATTGACAGTGGTTATAATACACGAGTCATGGAGTGAAATTTGCATATAGGTATAATAGGCTAAGCAAACTCGCTTTAAGGAATTTCATTTATTTCATCATGTTTTCATAGCTAATTAGTAGTTTATATGTACGTTCTATCGGAATGATTTGAATACTATAAAAAGCTTGAACCTTTGATATATCGTGATGCAATCATGAAGCATGATGGTGAATTCTTTTTTACAGCTCGTATAGAAAAAACATTGAAATTCTATCACCAAATAACTATTGTTGTATTCAGGCATTTATCTAACCTGCATAATGCCCCTGCGGACCAGTAACCAGTCTTCTTTTTGGGTATCATATTAACATTTACGAACTCATCGCCGCATATTATAAAATCTAATTTTTCTCTCATTCTGAACCATACGCGCTAGGCCCCGGAGCCACAGCTCTACGGTAACTAACATCTAGGCACGAACAAAAAAGTTGTCTTCTACATCATATTTTTGACGTACTCTGAAGCTGTGAGACTGTCTACCGGCTAGTGTGTTCTCTTCTTCCTACAACATAGAATCCTTCAAGCATAACGTGAAGAGACAATGATATGAAGCAATGATGGCTCAGTGGTAGCGCGTATGACTTCGTGTCGATGATGTGAGTTGGAATCCCAGCAATGAGCCTGAACTTTCGGAGAGGGAAAACATCGTAAGGTAACCATAGCATGGTGGTAGGGCATTTTCTAATGCTTGCTTGGCCAGCTACCAACCTCAAGTTGAAAATCTATCGCTAAGCACCAATAGGTGTGTTTCGGCAGCTGCACTTGAGAGCCAGTCTTCCACTAGGTTTAGCGTGTTAACAACCTGGGCCCTATCGTCACTTAACATCAGGTGAGATTGTGACGACTATGCCAAACCTGTAAAGATAAAAGAGACGGTTGAGTATGACGGCATGACAATAACGACTGGCGATGGATTTTAAATCCCGTGCTACGATAAATAAAAGCTTGTAACTTATTAAAAATACGTAGACGATTTTGAACTGGATATCAAGAATTCATGAGATAGAAGTTTTCAATTACAGAAATTGTCGACTGTCCAAACTATATCTGGAGCAATTTTGTATACATAATGAAATCAAAGTAACCCGAGAAGGCTTGTTTAAAAGAGGAAAGAAAAATACACTTTCCCATTTAAACCTTCAAAAGGAATTAAAAAATCTCAACATTACCACCAGTTCAAAAAAGAAATTAATAAAGAAGGAACGGAAAAAAACTTGATAGTACTTGTCCATGTTCATTTTTTGAAGTGAAAACTTCTTTAGCATCGTTGTGATTTCAAATTGGATGAAACGAAAAAGCGTCAGTAAAAAGTGACAACCATATACATCTATAGCATTTAGCCTACGAGAGAATGAGATTATTTACATTGTGCACGTTTAATGCAAATCCTGTTTTTCATTATTGTTATCGTCGTCGGATTAGCCTAGTGATGTGAGACGACTAGACTTCATACGCAGTACGCACGACTGGTCGATAGTTCGAATTCCGCTGATTTAGGATATTTAAAGAACATTTTCTTTTCTGAAGGTTTCTTTTCAGACACCGTCACTCGTTCTGACAGACACATTTTTTTTTTCGTTGTCTATTTTTGTATTAATAATTTTTTCATCACAGTTTTATGAATAAATGTATATACATGTAGGTAATTGGTATTCAAGTTTCCAAGTTTATCTATATAGATGCAACCCTAAGGGAAGTTTTTATGTCTTTGGAAAGTCACTGAGCGATGTTTGGTCACCCAAGTACTACTACATACGAGTACAATTTTATTAAATGACCTTCGAAATTCCATTTTATTAGGCATCCTTGTGGACATAACTTTATATACCTCATCAATAATGTTCTCACCTTAGACGACATCGCTTCAAAGTTTTCTCATTACGAGTTTCTATTTAGTTAATTTAAATGTTTTAAAATGCATAAATTCTTATAAATAAACAAACGTGATAATTTTGTTTTCACACGTTCGGGTGTTCATTGTACCTTAACAAGGTGCATAATTGTTACTATTATTCATAAGCTTAGCGTGTTTTCCATTATCCTCAGCATCATCAGTAATTATCAATATACGTACATAAGTCAAGTAATATAAGTTCCTTAGCTTTGCTATAAACGCTGAAAGGCCGACCGGGACATTTGGTATAGAAATAAAGCTAAGCCATAGATTATTCAAATCCTCGATAATTTTAAAGAAACTTTAATTTAAAAAAGTGAATTTACGGTCCACTAGACATTTTGTTTCTATTTTTCAGAAGTTTTAACTTCTTTTAAGTAACTTTCGTATAGGTTTATAAAGCTATATACCATTCATTTTATAATTATTATAAATTGTTTTCTTGAAAAAAGTATATCAGTTGTAGCGTGCCTAACTAAAATACGCAACCAGGACATTTGACTTATTAACTGGGATAGTGAGACAATTACGGAGCTCGACGCCATCTCTGAAACATGGAGGGACTATTGCCAAACTCTGTTTCAGGATTCAGAATCGCGATGTTTTCCACCAACACAGCCTGAAACTGACGAAATGGAACCTGACATATTAAAGGATGAAGTTAGAGCAGCCATAAAGCATCTCAAAAATGGCAAGGCAGTAGGGAGAGACTTTATCCCGATAGAAACCATCAAGGCGTCAGGAGAGTATGGTGTTCAAATTTTCCACGCTCTATGTAATAGCGTTTGGCGAACCTGTGTTTGGCTGCAGAATTGGGCACACACTATCTTCGTGCCTCTACATAAGAAGGGCTAAAAACTTGCGGCAACTATCGCTTAATCGCTCTGATACCGCATGCAAGCAAAATACTTCTGCGCATTGTGAATGAGCGCTTGAAATCGTACCTGTCTAAGGAAATACCACCTGAACAGGCTGGTTTCGTGAAGGGTAAGGGCACCCGCGAGCAGATTCTAAACGTGCGCCAGATAATCGAGAAATCCCGGGAATTCAACAAACCTATTTACATCTGTTTTGTTGATTTCTCAAAGGCATTTGATTCAGTGAAATAGCCGAGAGTCTGGGGCACGCTCTTGGATGTGGGTACTCCAAAACACCTGGTGACAATACTTAGACACCTTTACGAAAACAGGACGGCCTCAGTAAGAACAGATGAGGTTCTGTACAGCGATTTCCACCCCAGTGCGGGAGTACGACAAGGATGTATAATTTCTCCGTTACTGTTTAACATCTATACAGAATTAATAATGAGTATTGCTCTTGAAGGTTGGGCTGACGGGGTCACCATCGAAGGTAAACGAATATCAAACCTACGATACGCAGACGATACCACACTTTTTGCGAGTAGTGTTGAACACATGGAAGAGCTCCTACACAGAATGGAACGTGTCAGCCTTGATTTTGGTCTCAAAATAAATCACAGCAAGACTAAGATGCTTGTCGATCGTGCAAACAACAACTCGCCACAGGTTACACAAATAGCGAGTTGTGAGGTGGTGCAATCATATATATACCACGGTGCATTGATATCGAATAATGGCGGCTGCATAGACGAAATCAAGCGACGCATGGCAATATCCAAATCAGCTATGGATAAGCTGAAGAAAATATGGAGGGATCGAAACATCACCAAAGCCACCAATACCAGACTTGCCAGGGCTCTCATATTCCCCATATTTCTTTATGCTGCGGGGACATGGACCCTACGAGAAAGTGAGAAAAAACGGATTGATGCTCTTGAGATGTGGTGCTGGAGAAGAATGCTCGGTATATCGTGGACGGAATTCTGAACCAATGAGTCTATTCTTGGAGAGCTGGGCATCAAGCAGAGGCTATCAAACACAGTGCAGGTTCGCATCCTCACTTTCTATGGACTCGTATCACGGCGCGGAGGCGAATCCATTGAACGCCTGGTAGTGCAAGGCAAAGTTGAAGGCACCCGACCACGCGGGAGATCATCCATGAGGTGGATGGACCAAATAAAAAGCGCCGTCGACGGTCCTCTGCACGAATGCTCAAGAAGAGCGGCAATTCGCGAAGAGTGGCGTCGTATTGTTAAACTGACTACAAAAACTTCGACGTGACGGCCACGACCACTCTGGCAAGAGTGTAACGCCAAAGAAGAAGTGGGACACAACAATTCAAAGCGGTCCCGTTGTATCGCGACGTATGGTACACGTCACATAAATAAGGTTTCAAAGAAATTGTATATATATATATATATATATATATTGACCCAAGATGATGGCACGCTAAGCCTGGAGATGAAACTGGCTCTCACGTGCATCTGCCCACAATGCTATGGTTTCATCACGATGTTTTCCTTCTCCGAATGCTCAGGCTCATTGCGGTGATTCGAACTCACGTCGATCGATGCGGTGTCCGTATACCCTACCACTGAGCCAATTTGCCAAAGATTTTATTGAAGATGTAACAAACAATATTAAGTATCTTATTTCGTAAAATGATATCCATGTCGATCCTAATCATTTTTTAAATAATATACATTTTTCAATCTACCTTAAGTGTCTATTTTGTGCTTAAAGTAGGCAGCAAAGGCTGGCATAGCATGATTAATTATTATTTTTTCATTGAAGATAAAAATGATTCCCTGTCACTTAGTAGAAAAGGGTATTTTGTATCGAGGCATTTAATTAATAAGAACTTTAAGAAATAAGAAAAATAATTTATTTTCTTAAACAAAGTTAGACGCTTTGTCAGTACAACTATCATTTTCTCGACGAGAGTGTCTAATAGATTCTATTTTCTGCTGTAGAATTGATTGTATGGATGGACATACTTCGATTATTGTAGTTTAATTTGGATCCGTTCTCTATTCGTGTATGTGACTTTAGAAATATAATATTGGAAGTATCCTATGTCAGCTACATCATAAATCGAATCCTATTTTTTTATTATTACAGATACTTACTGATACTTACTAATATATACTGAGTATATCTAAAAATAACAACTGAGAAACCGCGATATGAAAGTATGTTTAAAAATGTAAGTCAATTATTTAATCATGTTGATTTATTGATGGAAAGCTTCAAACAATACAAATCTGTAAATAATAATTCCATATTTACCTAATTTTTTCTTGGCAAAATCATATTTTTATTGTCTGCGAATCATGCGTTAGGAAAAGCAAATCAGAAAACGTTCAATAATTATACACAAATCAATGAAATAAAGTTGTCTTGTGATAAGTGACTCTACATTATTACTTTATGGAGGAAATAGTGGCTTTAAAATTAAAAAAGTGCTTTAGAAATTTCATAACTTTCTACTGAAATTTTTGAACTTTGAACATAATACTTTTCACCTTACTTATTGAACGATGACTTCATACATGACCATGATCCTAAGGTTTTTGTGGCACATTTTTTATTTAAATTAAAAAGAAAGAGTTTTAAGGGTAATTCTATGATAATAGGTTTTAAGTCCATAGAGAATACGGCCACGGAGAAAAGTTGCTGTTTTTTCATTAAACACTTATATTACGATTATTGTCCTATTTATGAATCTTTTCACGTAAGGGCAAGTTATTTTATGCATATTTTATTACTTTTTACAGGACCAGGATAAATACATTGGGCAGGGTAGAGACACCAAGATCAGGGTAGATACTTATTTGGCCAGGGGAGAGAATTTGTGGCAATAAAAGTAACAAAATTAGTAAAATCATCTTTATTTAAACATTGTACTTAACATAGAATCAGACTATCATTTTTACCAATCATATTAAACATTAACAGATTATATTATTTCAGCTTTATCTGAAATTTAAAACAAAAGTGTTTAGTGTCATTGCACAATAATATATGAAATTGACATGGAATTTTACCCACAAAAAATAATAAAATATCATTTTATTAATACTAATTATACAGATTAGCCTCTTTTAAATATTTCAAATAATCAGACTTGCGATAACTAGGAAAATTTTATATTACCTGTACCTATGCTACATTTCACTAAATGAACATGTTTTAATCATACAATAAAATAAACACTTGCCTATATTAACAAAAAATAAATTCGTAAGCTTTCTCAAACACGTTCATCGACTCTTTGAAACAGTAGAATATCCTCTGCCCTTTCAAAATAAGATTTGGGATAAGTAATGCCTGAACAATCTGATCTTCTGAGATAAATGAAATATAGTTTTATTTCATAACTTGTTTTGGATCTCCTTCTATTTTCCAGTAATCGTACTTGTCCATTTTTTCTTAAATGTTTCATATTTTTTTCGTGCCGTATTTTCTCACCAGTTTCCCGCTTATAATTCTTTTGAAAATTCTTTTTTCTTTATTATTTGGAAGAGAAGAATAATTTTCTTTTAATTGTTGATTGAGCATATCTGCAAAGAATACATTTTTGTTCACTGTTTCTCTGGCACTTGGAGAATTTAACACTTGTTCTACTTTTCTGTTAGGTGTCAGTTTTTCGGGCTTTCGTAATCCTTGTAACCTTTTTTTATAACATGCGAATTTAGTCTTTAGTGTTCTGCTCGGTCTGATTTAAGTTTGGCAGTTATAAACGCTTCTATGAGAATTAAAAGTTTGATCATTAATATCTGACGTCGATGGCGTTACCGAAAGATTAGTTACATTTTGAAGCGCAAGTCGTTGCCTACGCTCTCTTGCTTTCTTTTTCCATATCTTTCGTGCCTTACGTTGCTCTCTAGGAGTCATTTGGTCGACAGTTTTTTATAATTCCTTTCTCCTTCTTTTTAAATATTTTGTCTGTTCTTTTTGCTTTTTATCGGGATCATTTTTAATATTTTCATATCGTAGTCTCTCTGCTTCACGTTTCTTCTGTAATCCTTCTTCACGTGTTAACTTTTTCCATGGTGCCATGATCTGTAACAATATTAGACAATAATATAATAACAATATGAACTGAGAACCTCATTTTTTCAGTTTTAAGAATTTACCAAAATTATTTAAAACTGTTCGCTGATAAAAATATGCTATATCTAAGTTTGTTTGCACTAACATTATCTACCCTGGTCAACAAGTCTCTCCCCTGACAGTTATCTTTCCAGGGGAAATATGGCAGGGAAGAGACGTTTTCATGATAAATTTTATTGTTTTAATTGACATAAGAAATGTTTCGGTACATTATTTATCACACTTTAACTATTATATTATTATTAAATTAGACCAGTAAATGCAAATAAATTAAATGAATAGTATAACCTTTATGACTTACCAGTGGAGAGACACAATGACCTCGCGAAACCACCACTTTGAACCAACGCGTGGCAACAATTAACAAATGACGGTGCTCTTAACGGCTCACATGTTTAGCATTATTAACTTCACGTCGATAGATGACCTTGAGGGCTCGTTTGGAATATAGCCGTTTTATATTTGTGTTTGTATTAGCGGAATGAAATTTGCCAGGGTAGATACCCAAAAACAGTGGGACTGAAGTTAAGTTTAAAAAATATTGTTCTATTTTTTCTTAAGAATACTTAAAAATATTTATTGAAATGTTTGTTAAACATACTTTAGTTTAATAACTGATACATAGAAGGTATTTATCGTTTGCAAATTAAACTGAAACTGACAGAGGGACAAGCCAGGGTAGAGACTTTTTTAGACTTTATAATGAATTTCAGAAAAATATATTTTAGTTAGACATTTAATCGTGACGTTATTTTATAAAGTACATTTATGTGATGTGTTTCATTGCAAAAAATAACAACATATAGAATAAAATTTATATTTTAAACTGATTGCCGCACAAGTTACCTCTTATCGTAGAATTACCCTTAAAACATATTTTCAAAGTTGTCTACTCCAAGATGATTGCAATTAAAGTAATATCACCATTTTAAAATTAACATTAAAAATAAATCAAAATAAACGAAAATGTAATGGGCAGATGAAAGAAATTGCTTTTCCAAATAATAGGCGTAACTTTATTCACTTAACTTTTTTTTGAATAAACGAGTCAGATCTTTGATGACTGTAATATAATTGTCGAGAGAAGAAAAATGTCTTAATACTCGAGGGACCGTTTAGGCGGTCTCGGAGGGTAGTAAAGTTTCAGCATTGTCACTCAGTTGTCCTCACAAGATCGGTTCGGGCTATATTAGCATGCAAATTGATGGCCCTATGATTTATGGTCTTTAAATATTACTTTTAAAGGCAATCTTTAACTCACCTCTTGTCCCTTGTGACCAGTTATGATTGGGTTTGCTTGATAATCTTAATAGTGAAGTGTGTTTTATATATATATGTATATATATATCTATCTATTTAATTTTATACTGTCTACAAAATGTAAGGATCTTGTTCTGTATGTACAACAGCATCTTAAATAATGTTATTTCTCTACTAACTCTTTTAAGTGCACTAACAGACAGACAGTCGGATAGACCAAGAGATATACAAATAATGTACAAGACGGTACAATAATTTACAGTACGTATTGCACTTAATAAGTACATAAACCTTCAGGGCGCGAGTTCTAATAGCTACTTGTCCGATATATTATTATTACTAAATACATTGAAAATACATTTAAAACACATAATACCAAGTATAATCTATTCCGATTCTTGCTTAATTTATAATTCTTCCCCAATTGTAAATCTAGCAGATTAATTAATGAATATAATTGTAAAACTCTGTTTGGACGACACTCTCGTGGCCCCCTCTCCGCGTCGACATTGAAAGGGTTTAAGTGTTACCCAACGAGAACGTTTTAGCTTTCGGATAATGTTTGAACAGCCCTGTATAATTTTGGGTTCTTAAAATCATTGTATATTATCTTTTCCACTTTATTTTGTTACTAGAATTTGTACTTTAACTTAGTGTATGAAATTCATATATATGAGCAGGCACTATGATAGGTATAGTGATTCCGTTTACCGCCACTTAGGGCGGTCGTGAAATATGGCAGCACAAGTCCAAGGATGGCACCTGGACTAGGGTTGCACCTGAACTTTGTGTGACACCTGGACTTTGGATGGAACTTAGACAAGTGCAGCACCTGGACTAGGGAGGCATAAGGACCAGAGCGGTTCTATATTAATTATTCTTCTGAGCCTCGATAGAATAAGTTGGTTAATTTTCGAGTAATCTCAGGATACCATAATAACTAAGGACTTCACTATGCGCACAGCTCGAGCGAGAATGTATCTTGCCGTTTTTTTTTTCGAACTGACACTGTTTGTCTTAGGGGCCCTGGAGCCTCTGACGGCTTTTACAGCTTCACCGGGCATGGGGGCGAGCGCATAAGGCACTCAGCCGCGAGGCAACAAGTTCCAAAGGTGCCAAAGGGGCCGAAGCTCAGCTCGGACTGTTGCGCGTATGCAATGAAGTCGAGATCTGACTAATTCCCTATTCGTAAATTCTAATATAAACGAAAATAATCGCGGCAAATAACCATTTGCTTTTTAATAACTTCGTAAGATTATAATGGTGTTTTTTTATTATTTTTGCTCTTAAAGGTAGGTCATTGATTATAAAATATTATTAACATATGTCACAGTGTAACAAAAATGGTTCAATGTGGAACTCACTTGAGCACGTACGAGCATTCGTGACACTCTCGATAGTTCACTCAACATTATGAAACATAAAATAAAAATCGTGGGTTATACTAACGAATGTTTAAACGATAATATTCACTGTTTGTGGACTACTGTATAGACTTTACTGTATTTTAATTTTCAAACTCTCGTCAAGTTCTCTTAAAATAAACCGTACGTTTAACGACTTTTTCAATTTAAATTAACTACATTGGAAGAGGCAAGAAAAAGAGGTCATCCAAAAGTGTAAAATATTAAATACTTTAACTTTTTTCTCAAATCTGTGCGATAGACATTTTAAAGACACTAAAGGTAAGTGCAACGATAGTCATATATATACTAGGGGTGTGTAATAGATAGCATTCGAATTGAATATGTCCAAAATTTTCAAATAATTCAAAAATTTCGATTCATTCGTAAATTCTAATTATTCGCACACCCCTAAGTTTTAATAATTGCTTGTTGCTAAGTGCTTAATAAGGATAATAAACATATAATATTTAGACACTTTTATCAACTTTTCACGCTTGGATTCCTTTGCCCAGCAGTGGGGCACTTACAGGCTGGTATTATTATTTGTATTGCAAATTATTAATTATAGTTAACGAATATGAGTTGGTAATGACAATGAACTAAAATGTGAACTACCAAATGTTAATTCAAAATTTCATGTCGAAGTTAGTCTTATATAACCCGACAACCCATACATATATATAAAAAAGGCTTTGTCCTGACAGACTCATCATGGCCCAGTTCAAACTACTAAGGACAGAAAAGTGAAATTTCAGGAGAGTATTGATATAGTGTCGTATGCCTTCAATATAAAAGTGTTAAAAAGGTTTTTTTTAATTTTCTCCTGTAAGGGTAAAAGTTGATGGCCAAGTTTATTTAGGTAAATAATATTTTTCGGGTCATATTTATATAAAACTTGGCGCTAAAACTCTTCGGCACAATTAATAAAACACGTGTATTATCGGCGTTTTTTTTCAAAGTTAATAAGGGTAGAAAGGTGGTAATATTTTTTTTAGGTATGGGATATAGTATGTTTCAGGTCACATTTTTTCTCTGTCTGTTCCAACGGCAACACGATCATTTTAATACCAAATAGTATAACCACTAATGTGGTATACAAAGAAGTGTGCTTTATTGAATTCTAACTTTCTGTCGTCAGTTTATTTTAGAAAGATTAGATACACTGTACATTTTTTTGATTTGTAAATGAATAAAAAACATAACAACATATAAATTAAATTCAAATAAATAAATAAAACAGCACAAATCTTATATATAGTCTGCATGAGTGAAGCTAGTTCTTTATAAACTATATCGGGCTTCTTATATATTTCCACAAAACTAGTTATTTTCGTCCATTGACAGAAATCAATAACGCCGTCACAATACTACACTAACGACCAGAGTAAGTTCATTATTATAAAACCAATTTATATGTCAGCGACCTCGGGCCTACAGTAAATATCCATCTCCAATTCTAGTGGCAATAAACTAACCCAGACTTAATATATTATTCCCTTTTTTGAGGGTCCGTAATTATGCGAGTTTGTAATAGGCGAAACTCGAGTCCTCGTCTCGGACAAGCTACGAACGAAAGGGATGTAATGTTTATTTTTTATGAAAAAACATTGAGTACTTTACAATTACTACTATATTAATTTTATTTATCGACTAGCTGTACCCCAGGTGGAGCGTACCGTTTTTCTGACTTCCCATACTTGTCTTTTTTTATTATACAAATGTGGCAAACAAGATTACGACTCTCCTGATGGCAAGCGGCTACCGTAGCCTAAACACGCTTGTAATACCATGGGTATCACTAGCGCGTTGCCGACCTTGAACCCCCTTACCCCAAGCTCTGAAAACCCTACTCACCGCAGGAATATAATACAAGGTTATTTTTGGCTGCTATCTTCTATAGGGTGGGGGGTATTCCACCAGTCGGGCTGCCCCAAGTAGAAAAAAATCTCCAAAGAAATTTCTCTGTGCCTTACTTCTCTTGCCTAAAGCTTGCCAGATTGCTTGACTTGACTTGAGTCGTTGCATGAAGTTAAAATAAATATCCTATAACCTTAAAAAAACAAAAAAAACAAATCTGACTGGTTGTTCTAGATGTTAACGCGTTCAAACAAATAAAGAAATAATATTTTTATTTTTGTTATCATATTTTATACAATAATTAAATATTACAAATTAACATGTTATTAATAGATGACGAACAAAATAATATTCATAATTACGGATTAACAAATAGGTATAGATAGGATACAAGAAACTATGCTTCATTGAGCATCACTATTTATAATTTTATGAAATTATTTTTCAATACCATTTGTGTACTCAATAATTGTTAAGTACATTTTTAAATTTAAATACAGTAAGTATGAGACTCTATAATTCTCCAAATAACCTGCTTTCTTGATTATTTTATTTAGGTTATTAAAATTATAAAAAAGTTTCATAAACTTTTATCAGAACATACCTGAGTAAATGGAATACATGTTTAGTTTTACTAACACGTCATAGACATCACCTCAAAATAAGTTCGTGAGCGATTTACCTGACGAAATATATGATTTATTTGTAGGTGTATCTTTGTTTGAATGTTCAAAACCATAAACTTTGACTACAATTTGCAGAGTCTGGTGACATTATTCTTTCATTGTGAGCAAAGCTTAAAATAAAACTAACATAATTTAAACATAAAAACTATATACACTTATAGGCCGACCGCTGTAAGCGCGACCCTACTGATGGTTTGCGGGACGCGGGGCAGCGGGTGTGCACGGATATACACGGTATTGAGATGATACCCTATCTCTTAATATCAATATTTTATGCAAGTTATTGCAACTACGATAGATATGTTATGATAAATAATACATAATATGATTGTCTTTATTAAAATGCTAACCAAAAAAGAACTACATTGAACGAAAATCGTGCGTGTAATCTTTAAACGCAATTGAGTCAAACTTCTATGAATTTATTCTTATATATTGAATAAAAACGCGTTAAAACATTTATTTTACTGTATAATTTTATTAAACGTAGCGTCTTTAATTTGATTTTTTAAAATAATGTCATGTGTTGCAGTCACAAAAATAAAAACGCGTAAGCCCGCGTCAATAGACGTTAAACGTCTATTGCTGCCGGCGGCCGGCAACAGACTATTATACTATACTTATTGGTCGGTCTTGTTCCCCTCCCGCATCCTGAAGATCATTAGGAGGGTCGCGCTTACGGCGGTCAAGCTTATAGGATGGAACTATTGCATTATTTATATAGTGACTAAGTTATGGAACTGTGTCTGATGATAGCTGTATATACATTAGCTGATTCCGAAACGTGACAAATAAAAAAAGAGTCACTATGACGGGTTGATCACCACGGACATAGAATTAACTCTATCACCACGGGCATAATGGTCGCGACCTAGTCGGGTGCAGATTCCTACCAGTTGGCTTGATTACTGCATATAATCCGTCTGATCCCGGAACGCGACACGCCTAAACCTGCGCCAGTATGATACAATCGGACACGATTGTAATTTCTTACCATCCATCATTAAAATTGTATTAAAATTCATTCAACCTTGTATTTTATTTAAACTTGAATTTAGCACCTATAGTCATCATTAATAGCTATTATTCTTTGTTTACTACTGTTATTACTTCGTTATCGCAAGATTTCTTCGCAGTTAATTCGTACACTCTTTTCGAGATTATTTTTTTCAAACTCCTTTTTTCCCTGTAGGTAGTCACGCGGCAAAGTCACGTACTTCGAGAACGTCACTTTCTCAAGCCATGCACATTTCTACATAAATTTACAGTGGCTTCCCAACCAAACTAAATGTACCTACTAGCTCAGCCGGAGAAGTGTGGAGTCGCGACAAACGTGACAAGGTTACTCAAGTTTAAATTTAACTTGTGATGTATTCAGATTAAATATCGAAAAAATTTGTATGTTTTAATAAGTAGAATAATAAGTATGTTTCACAACCTTACTTTATTATTATTTATAACAAAGTTTATACTGTTATTTTAGAAATATATGAAGTACACAGATGTGCTCCAAGGTTTCATTGAATTTCGGCTTACAGTTTTAGTCCGTAATTATCATGCTTCGAATGTGCCACTAAAATATGGACTTCAAAATAATAATGCGTAATACATTTTCACATACTAACTCTTAGTATGTTTACTTAGTATAATTAAATATAACGAATATGATACATATCTATTTAATATATAATAGAAGGCAATAATTAATATTAGTTTAACTTCTCGTATACACTTGGGATCCCATATCTCAGAAACTAAAGCAGTTTAAACGTGGATTGTGTACAATTCGAGCAATTCCAACACGGTGTACGTAGTAAAATTACTCGAAATGCGAAAATGTCCTAGTATGATAACAGAAATGTAGTACATATAAATACACGTACAAATAGTATAATATTGGGTATATCTCAGTTAAATTTACTACTTGCCTACTGATAGTTAAGGTTCTAAAATTTTCCCACATTAGATTAAATTCAATTACTGGCTTTACAGAAAAGTACCTAATGTTAGAGTCACTTGGGTCACATTCTAAGAGAAACAGTTTTAATAGAAATAGCAGTGTAAAATAACAGAAAGAATAAAAACATACATTTTTTTTTAATGGACGAAATTAATAGCCATTTAAATATATAACTAAGAGCCACTACAATTGGGTATTCGATTATTTTTTTCTTTCAAATATCCATTTTAAGGTATATTACAGCACTTTATAAGGTCGTAGTTAAGGACAAGCTTGTTCTGGATTATGCCTTAAAACTTCTAAAGTACAAATTTTGTTTTGCAGTTACCGTGTGCATAAAAATGGTTGCGCCTATTTATCGTATTTGTGAATCGATGTTCTAATGTCCCATCCCTTAATTCACCCCCGCGCCGCTCCATCTACTTTCCTACCACTATTGTTGTTCGTTACGGCGTGCGCGAAGTCTACGATAAGTCCCTATGGTCATTGCTGGAAACGCACGTATCGCTCCGAACAAGTCGAGAGTCGAGTCCGAATAAGAGAAGACTACGCAGCTTATAATAAAATTTAGATATATGTAAACGTAAGAAAACCAAATGGGCAGTGTAACCTTATTTTCATTGCGAAAAAAATGTAGCGTCAATATCGAAACTATCAATCGAAATAAAATAAAACATTACTATTCTGACGAACAACACTATACTTTTCAGAACAAAAACACTAAATGTTTATGTAAGCGTGTATTTAAATTGAAGATCGTTCATTACATTAAGTAAGGCGTTTAAATGTTTTTTTTTTTAAGAAATATTCTATCTCTGCTATTTTCACTATTATAATATATGTCTATGTATATTATCAAATGTAAACAAATTGAGAATTATTAATAATATTTATGAAATGTCCCAATCTACACGCGTAATACCCCGGGTCGCCGGGGCACCATCCGTCTGACAAACAATGCCTCCAGCGGACTGTTACTGTAGCTTTTATTTTATAACATTACCCTTTGTTTCCCTTGTATTTTATTTCATATGTCTCTATTTTGTAATTTAGTTTGGGCATTTTATGAGGGACACGTAAACATTTTGATATGGACGTTAATAAATTTCTTTGTTCTTATTCAATTAAATTTTTTATGGAAAGTATTAGACTTTTTTATATTTTGAATGAGATTAGAGAAATACTGTATAAATACAGTAAAACCTAAAGGTTTTATTAGTAGAGACAGCATGTATGTAATAATGGTTGCGGTAGACTTGAATTCATCACCTTCAGATTATTGGAAATCTTGTATACAAACGTTCAAGTTTAAACTAGTATTTTTAAATATTCAACATCTTCTTCTATAATACTTCAGTTTTCCACTTTTTCACTTGTCTTTCATAATATGACACTTTTTAAAACACAGAAGTGCGTAATTTATAACATGGTCTCAAATAAATCGCTCGATATGGGTTATGAACTTCAATAGCTTTATAGACTGGTTGGTAATGAAATAATAAGGAATTGGTGTGGTAAATTAAATGTTAGTAGTTGACCTACAAGAAGCCCTAAATGAAAATGAAACGTGCAATGTACAAATGTACAAACATGTGGGATGACGTTCCGCGTGCGGAATTCTCGGATGCTCGTGCTCTTGTTTTCGTCAGAGCACATATTGGTTATGCTTTAATGCGATATAATAATAACCATCCATCCATCCATTCAGCCGAAAGACGTCCACTACTGGACATCTCTCCCAAAAATCGCCACAACGAGCGGTCCTGCGTTTCTCGCATCAAGCGGATTCCCGCAACCTTAACCAGGTCGTCTGTCCATCATGTGCCAAGTTTGCCCACGCTGTGTCTTCTGACCAACGCAACGAGAAATGTAATGGACTTATAATATGAAGACAGTGACGATCTTAATTGCCATGTGGATCGTGAGAAATTACGTAATTTTTCATGACAAATTTAGTTAATAGGTTCCTAAATTGTTTTATAGACAGAGACCCTAAAATACATAAGTTTGTACAAAGTTAAAAGGAACAATAAATCTAGCAAAAAAGCAATATTTAGTGACAACAGGAAATTTGTGTTCGGTGAACAGGCTATTTCTAGGTCGTCTGTTTTCTAGGCGTACATCGTTCACGGATATTGCGCTCACCGCAAAGTGACACGGGGCCGCAATCATGCCTGTTCAGGAAATTAGCGTTGTATATTGAGCCAGGAGCTTAATGTGGATCGTGATAATTCTAAAACTGCTAAATATGAAAGAGCGTGCCACAAATTTGTAAGGAAGATATTGATTCATCTTTAAACATAAGTTTATTATAAACTCATCTACTCTACCTACGTTAAAAAATTTACAGAGCTTCGCATTATTTTTTATGAACTCTTTATAGTTTAACGTTTGGCCACAATCTCACCAGTGCGTGTGCTAAGTAACAACTTGTTTTTTTTTTTTCGCACTGACTATACTGTTAGCCTTAGGGGCCCTGGAGCCTTTGCAGCTTGTACAGCTTTACCGGGCTTGGGGGCGAGCGCTTAGGGCACTCAGCCACGAAAGCTAAGCAACAACATTCGAGGGTGCCAAAGTGGCCGAACCTCGGCTCGGACTGTTGCGCGTATGCAATTAAGTCGCGATCTGACTAAATCCCTATCATTCGATCTAAATTAACTATACATATATACATGTTTCTGCCCCCTGGGAGGAGGGAAGGAACATGTGTATGTGTATTTAGTGGTCTGAGTAACAATGTGTCCCAAAATGCCCAAGTACAGCTGCCGGAACACAACTTCCCGAAAAATACCACCATCAAAATATTTCCCTTCACCAAAATCTCAGGCTCATTGCAGGGATTTGAACTTATATCGATCGTCGCGGTGTCCGTACACGTTACTACAGAGCCGTCATATCATACAAGATATTGAAAATTTAAAACGAAAATGTAAACATACATTAAGAAAAAAACAGTGAAAACCATTCAATGTCAAAGCGTAGCTACATAATACCGGTTTAGCATACACAACCTCTGAAAAACAAAAACACAAAGCGCCGTTCCGCAATGGCGTTTGTCCCGGAAATTACTTGAATTTTCGATGAGGATTAGTTCCCTACGTAGTCACATTTGAGTTGTGTTTTCCAAGGTAAGGTAAGGTATGATAATATTTAGATTTTAAATTCGTGTACATACCATTTTATTTCTTATACGATTTTAAAAACTGGTGATTTAGTAAAATTTAAAATTGCCTTTTCTATGATGATCTTGATTATCTTAATGATCTTGTCAGCAATAAAGTTAAATAATATTACTGGATGCTTGAATAGTTTTATTGCAGCCGGAAGTGCGAGTTCATTTTCCGTTCGGGCCAGCAGATTAGTCTGTTAGGACTAGTAAATAGATCCCAAATATGCACACGCTCGCTTTTTCTAATATTTTCTCCCAATATTATGAAAAGGTCTACGACAATGAATACAGGTTATGGAATTTTTCGTGTGTAAGCAGCCTATATCAATCAGTAAGACGTTAAAAGGCGATAAAAATCAAATAGCCATTGATTGAGACATTGACTGTATTTTCCGCACCTCTCAAGTACTGAACTAGAATACATATAATCGATATTCTTAACCTTGATAGCATTCAAGCATGTCTATTTTGTTAATTAAATTGTATGAAGTAGGCCACATACATAACACGTAAATCTTGTCTTATTTGATATTATTGATTGTGTTGTTAATTAAATTTTTTTTATATAAAAGTGATATTTATTCATTGAAAAGGGTCAAAATTATGTTAAAGCTTAGTTTTTACTATTTATGAACTATTAATTGATTTTTAAAGCACATTATTCTGCTTATTATTAAAATGTTTCAATTTATATAATTAATATAAACAATAAGTAAACATTGTGGCAGTTAGTTAGATAATATTTTCTGCCAACTTAGTCATACTCATTGTAATATAAAGTTTTATTTTTATGTTAACCCTTTGGCTCTCAAAGTCATAGAATATGCGTGTAAAATTGGCATAATTTCAATCAATGGGAGTCAAGTCATTAACAAAATTTCAGTACATGATACATAAAAATTAGTTAACAACTTTTCAAATCAGAGTTCCATTCTTACGATGATGTACTTGTAATGGTTTAATTGTATAGAGAACCTTCGTAATGTTGAAAAAAGTACAATACTTTGAAGATAAGTCAGTATGATAGAAATTATAGTCGAACTATAGTTATAGTATAGTATAGTTATAGTATATATAGTTATAGTATAACCGAAATAACCTCAAAAACTACCAAAAGAATTTTCATACGGTTTTCATCACTGGACGGAGTCATTCATGTGAAAGGTATAAGTGTATAAATTCATTAAAGGTTTTGTGTAAATTGCCTGAAATCTGACAATTACTATTGAAAATTTCGGAAAAACAGGCTGACTGGGAGATTTACTTGTGTACGCCACTTAATCCAATAGAGAAACGTATTACTTACTCTGCTACTTTGCTATTAATGTATAAAAAATATTAGTGTCTTTACAATTTCTACCTTCGAAAATATAAAGCCTCTTTGACTATAGTGCGCTAGGTATAAATTTACGATTTAACATCTTTACTGTACCTATATCTTGAATTAAGATATCTTGTAACTCAAATACAAATTTAATAGGGAAAAAAATATAAACAAAATGTAAAACTTTTAGTAAATGAAGCGAAATTAAAACAATACTGCAAATTCAATGCATGAGGAATACAAGGCAAGCGTTTATGAACACTGTGGTACAATGATATACTTACTTCCTTTTTATTCACGCAATGGGCGTTATAATTTACAATTTTGGAATTTCCTGTTAACAATCAATAAGCTTTTGCTTAAACTTTTCTCTTTGTAATTCAGTCACGTGAAATTGTTAAGCAAAATACTTCTGAACCTAGTAAACGCGGAAATTAATGGGATTAATCTGTAGCTCAAATTGGTATTCATTGGTAAGTTAAAATATTTTATAATTCTGTATTTGCACGTCGTTGCGTTGATGTTTCAATGGTTCATTGTCAGACACAACATCAGATGTTGTTGTTTCGAGTCTTACATTGAGCTAGAGCTTTCGGTGAAGGACTTAATCCTGTAGAAACCCATAGCGTAGTGTTATGGCATTTTCTAATACGCGCGTGACTGGTCACCGCCCTTGTTGAAAACAATATTTATTTGATGTGTCTTTGTGCAAAAAGAATTATGTTGATAACACTTTCTTATTTAGAACTTTAATTTGTATAATTTACATTTTAACGACGTTTATATATTTAATAATTATATTAATTGTTATAAAAATTTGTCAGTACTAAATGTGATGTCATTATATAACTTAACATTATGTGACTTGACTGTTAACAAATATTATTGAAATTTCGCTCCTTTTTCCTTTTAAATAATACAACTATATTTATATTTAGTAAATAAATTATTATTATTTCTGTACTTAAATAATACGGCGTGCAGTGTGTAATAAAATTTGTGGATACTTAATTGGTGTATGAATTTGTTTATTTAGATTAGCTATAAATAAAATAATCTGATGTTTCCCAAAAATAACCAAATAAATAAATAATATTTTTTTATAATACCTCGGCACATTGACTGTCCTGTCCCTGATAGTAAGCTCAGTACAATCCAAATACAACGGAAACACCGAGAGATCGAAATCCATCGGCGCTCGTCTCTGCCGGCCTGCATAAATATCTCTGAAATAGTATGAAAATGGTATGGGACTTTAAGTGTAATGTAAAATATATTAAATTTACCGGACACACCGAGAGTATTGAGTTATATTGTAGTAAAAAAAAGAAATAAAGCCAGCAAGAATATACAACTAATTGAAAATAACAAAAAATCAAACGAAGTGAATACTATCAGTTTAATTGTATTAATTTTGAAATTTGTAATGTCAAGTAACTATTGTTCATTGATATATTATTTTATGTTAGTGTTGTACTAAGTATAGATTTGTTAAAATGTATAAATTACTTTAATTTTAAAAGATAATTGTTAAAATTTCATTGTAAATACGTGAAACATGTGTTAGGTAGATACGACAACAAAAACATTTTCATGTATAACATTCGACACAGCGTCAAAGGGATGTCAAATCAATAAATGCAAACGATTCTGTTAGTCCTATCCGCTCCACAACTAAGCTCTCTAAGTATTGTAATCGATAGGTCGCCGCTTCGAGGTCTAAAACAATACACGATTTCACTATTTTTGTCTCTTTACTGGAATATAAAATTATTATTGACATATTCTTTTACTTGAAACTAAAGTTAAAAAGCAAATTAAAATTGTTTTATAAAATTATAACAAGCTAGCTGTTTCCCGCCCACTTTATTTGCCGATAAAACTATAAAAACAGTTTTCTAACGTCTTCTGTACCAAATTTCTTTAGAATCTCTCCAGCCTTTCAAACGTGATTGAAGGACAAACAAACATACTTTATCCTTATCCGTATACTTAGTTACTAGATATATAATACTCGTTAATCTAGATATTTTGAAGTAAAAACTTCTTTAGTACCGTTGTCATTTTAAACTCGATGAAACGAAAAAGCGACAGTAAAAAGAGACAACCATAAACATCTATAGGATTTAGCCTACGAGAGAGTGAGATAGAATACATTTACATTATGCACGGTTAATGTAAGTCCTGATTTTCATTATTGTGATCGTCGTCGGATTGGCCTAATGGTGTGAGACGACCAGACTTCATACGCAGTTTTTTTCTGAAGGTTTCACTTCTAACACGTTTGAACTGCTGCACACATTTTTTTATAAAGGTTAGCCTTTATATACAGATATACGTGAGCCTTTTTAAAGGAAAATTAATATAATCTTCAACTTATTTTTTCTTCCTAACTTGGCAACTGGACCTCTTTGTTGAAAACCATTACTGCCATTATCGAATGAATATAATTTCCAGTCTTATGACAATTTTAGAATCCTAACAAGATAGTGGCTTTAACTTAGCTTAGAACTTTCTAAGGAGTTTTTGTGGCATCTTTGAATTCATGATCCATCTTATTGTTTTCTATACACTTCACTTGTGCGCAATAATCAAGCTTTATTATTCAAAACGCCACAATATTGGGTCAGATAACACAAATTTATGAATAAAAAACAAAAACCACTACATGCCAGTTTGAGAACCCATCACAAATTCCAATGACCAAATCAAAATTATTTTCTTTGGAACCACGCGTAACATCACTAGCTGTAACAATTGTTATTGTACTGAATTCTTGGCAGCTGATACCGAATTGGGAGCGTTATTTACTATTGTAGCCACGTAGCAACACTTTGAAGATACAGAATTTTCATGTGAATTCAAATATGATAATTTACAAAGTTCATGTTTACACGGAAAAATAAACCTTCCATATGATTTAGTTACATTGCAAAGAAAAGATAATATTGTATCAATTACTAGCTAAGCCCCACAGTTTATCCCTTGTTAAATTTATTCAAGAAAGTCTCCATCGTTATTTTTAATTCCCGTGCATGGGTAGTGCTCCGCTATAAAAAAATATATTTTAGATCTGGTTGATAGATCCAAAGATTAGCGCTCTCAAATAAACATACTGTTTGGGCCAATTGTCTCGATTTGTTCATTTTCTTGATTATATGGTCAATCAAATCGGACGCATCGACATCTTCTGATCTGTGTCCTTCCTATTGGAGGATTGGCTAACAACGCTGTAGCGTCATACGACGTCACTGTTGGAGGGACACCACTGCCACCCTCTTACCGACAAATGGCTTGAGTGCGTGTGACGTACATTAGGTCGTAATACGTTGACCCATGGTCTCGCGGTTGATTAACCGTGCCACTCCATGTGTGCATTTTTTCTTTAAAATATTTTATCCCGTTAACGTGGTGAGGAACAATTTGGTGGGCTCGCTTGTGTGCTACGTTGTGACTAGCTGCCGTCTCTAAGCCACAGTTTGCATTGGGAGAGGAAGCAGTTTCTGAAGATCAAGGTTAGTGGATGATTTTCCTTCACATATAATCAATTGCTTGTAACAATTGATATAGTTTTCTGTCGTTAATTGCTCAATGAGTTATATATCGAAAGCCACATCAGTGTAGGAGGCAGGCAACTTAATTTTAAAACGGCCGCTCCATGTAGTATGTAAGAGGTGTAGGGAAGAACTCATTAAACCCTCAGATACACACATACAATCTCTTTAGCTGTATAGTATTAGAATATATTGATATTTTATTGATCCTAGTTGCATGACTGCTGAAACAATTCAAACAATATTATTTTAAACTTGTACCTAATTAGCTTCTTACTCAAGATATTACTATAATATTTTCATTTTTATAAAGAAATTTTTCCTTTTTTCATGGCTGACAAATAATGAGGGACATATGATGAGGTTACGTGATGAAGTGAACGGTTTAACTCATCTCTGGAAATCTGAGATCCATGTTTATGAATATAAGGAATTTAAACACTAAGGTAGGCTTGAAACAAAAACCTTACATCAAATCTTTAAACCAGATTTAAATTTGATTTCCACACATTTTGATATCTAAACTGTACTTAAGACTAAATTCAAATTTTACAGGTGGGTAGGACACGATGATTGTGTCTGACTGGATTGCGACCATCATGTACATGGTAATAAGCTCATCGCAGTAACTCTTTTTGAGTTGTCGCGTTTTGGAAACAGCCAGTGTATATCCAGTTGCTGAGAGGATAGCCGATTTCTCGGTGGTTATTTTTATCGTTATAGGTTGTTGGTGTTTTTGAAATATACTGGTACTTGCTATTAGGCACAGTGTCTCCACTTTGCCCTGTCATTATAAAAAAGTACGCTTTATGTCCAACTTCAAAATATACAACTTTTTGGTAAACATAAGGCTTTTTAAACTTTACCTTGGCTTGACCAGTATCTAGGTCACAAGGTACATAAATGGGTACTACCAAAATTAAAATTTTGTAATGTCCTGTAAATAATAAAATCTAATAAAACAGAGAGAAGCCTTTAAACTTAGAGAGAAGCCTTTAAATGATTAAAATGACTTTAATTTAACAAATAAAATTTAAAATAACTTAACTTTTCATTTACAATATTGAAATTAAGAAGTACTTCAATGTTTTCCAGGTAACGAAACATGAGCCCAATTATACAAACTGGTAAAACTATCCCAAACAGTACTTTATGCGGATACCACATTACTAGAAGAGGGATCTCCCCTGGCAATATCCTTTGGGGTTTTACGCGATCCAACCAGTTTAATTAGGAACTTTATATCTAGTATTTTTGTACTTTCTGTTATATCTTGAAAAATATAAAGTAGGTCTAAATAAAATTGTTGTTCTATCCAGTGGTTTTTGAAAGGCGATGAGGTTTCCTATCAGACTCCCGTGAGGCAAGAATACAGTCAAGATACGTAAATAAAATGCTGTATTGACATTTTGCCAATTGCCATTATATAATATAGTATTTATTACCCATGTATATATTCAGAAAATAGAAACGTGTCAACACGACATGGAACAAAACATGCTTAATATAAGGAAATCTCAATGAATACAGACCATTAGAGATATCACAAAAGTAAGTGATCTGGCCACAAAAGCAAAGAAAACTCAAATCGAAATGAGCGAGACATATAATAAGAGGGGTGGAGAAATGGAATCGGGCCACCATGTCTTGGTATCCAAGGAATGGAAAGAGGAAAAGTGGAAGACAATTTAAATGCTGGGAAGGCGAGACAAGGAAGACGGCCGGAGTTCTATGGACAAGAACAGCAAGTAACAGAATAGTTTTTTTTTTTTTTTTTTTTTTTTTCGAACTGACTACACTGTTAGCTTGAGGGGCCCTGGAGCCTTTACGGCTATTACAGCTTTACCGGGCTTGGGGGCGAGCGCTTAGGGCACTCAGCCACGAAAGCTAAGCAACAACATCCGAGGGTGCCAAAGTGGCCGGACCTCGGCTCGGACTGTTGCGCGTATGCAATTAAGTCGCGATCTGACTAATTCCCTATCCGTAATTCGATCTAAACTAACTATACATATATAGATGTTTCTGCCCCCTGGGAGGAGGGAAGGAACATGTGTATGTGTATTTAGTGGTCTGAAAATTTTTGTCTATTCTAACTAGGCAAAAAAAGAAAAAAAAAAGGTCCCTTACAGAACCTATGTACCTATGTGTGTTGTGCATGTGTGTATAATGCAGTGTCATGTATGGCTGTGAAAGCTAGTGATTGTACAGTCACTTGTATCGCGCGAGCGGCTGCTTGGCTCAAGGGCTCCATGCCGATGGATCGGACCTAGGCTTGAGTTGCCGCAGAGGAGGGCGGTCGTGGCGGGTGTGCGGGAGCGAAGTTAACCGTACGTCCCCTGCGGAGGGAACGGTGGTTTCGCGGGCGTGGGCGCGAGCACGCATATGTTGCGGGAGCGGACGCGTAGTAATTATTAGCTTTCTCGATGTCGTCGTCGGGATCGACAAAGAGATTTCGCGGACGGCGTTTATAACGTTTGGCAACGGGGATCGAGTTGTCTGGGACGTAGTTCACGGTGGATTTTACGAGCGGGTTGGGGTGATTCGAAGCGCTATCGAAGTATCTCCTGGTGAGATATTTCACATAGGCTTCTATCGAGGGAAGCCTCATGTCCCTGTGGAGGTCCATGTTCCTAACGAAGGCTGGAGGGTCAAGCAGGCGACGGAGAAACCGATTTTGGACTCTTTGCATGCGGACAAAGTTATGTTTGGACATATGTGCGAACGCTGCGCAGCTATATGTCAAGATCGGACGGATAACAGAATAGAGTGGAAAAAATTGGAGGAGGCCTTTGCCAAAGCTGGGCGAAACAGACGAAGTTGTCGGTGTTAAGAAGCACTTAAAAAGATTTTCAAATATTAAACAACTCACGGAAACAGACGTCAGTTCGCAGACACTCCTTGAAAATTTTAACAATTGGTTTTGTTGTTGATTCGAAGCGATCATGATCCCATTAGTAGACTGCTATAGTTGTTGTTAAAGATGTTATTGATGGCGACAACGCCATCTAGCGAGATATACGTGAACAGTATCATGAATCCTAAACTTAATATTTAAGTAATTATATCTTCACAGATTTATATTGTTATACAATCAATATAAAGACGGTGCACGCAGTTTCTGTTATCCATAATGGCTACGTTTAAATTATTTTATTAATTCGTTAAAAACCTAATAATTATCAAGGTTTAACCAGTAAAAATCTCTAATTTGTACTCATTATATATATGGTGATCAGTTTTAGGTCGTTGTAATTATGGGATTTCCAGGAAAAAACTACCTACATTGTCATTAAAATTAATACAGAACGTCTGCTAATAGTTATATTGGTATTCCCAATAAAATTAAGTGCTCTGCACACGCTTTAAAATATACCGGATTGATTGTAGAATCGCGATGAATCGTCTCTCCTTTGATCCCCCAATCGCTACCTCTCCAGTCGCGCGTGCACCGGCATGGACACTATCGCCGAAATAAATGATCAAGAAAATCCAAAATCTGGTAGTTTCAAGTGCCTGATCAAAACTGGCGAGTAATTGTGATCTATCCGACATTCTCTTAATGTGATCAATGCTTCTCATGACCAATATTTATGTTTTATTTTACAATAAAACATTTATAATATACTACCAAAAAAAACAATTTTCTTTTTGGATATACAGAAAGCAAATAAAAATGTAAAACAGAAATACAGTACGTGATCTTGCGGCAGGGAAGCCTAACTTTAATCTAAACGAAAGTTGGTTGTAGCCAAAATTCTGTATAAAATAGTACGGCGATATAGGTACTATAAAATAGGTACTTATAAAATATTTGAAGAATATCACATCATCACAATTATCACAATTATAACTTTTTAATTTATACTTCTTTAAGCGTATTATTAAAAAATATGAAAGTATTTTATTACGATACGCGCGCACATAAAAAAAAGTCTACACTATGAATTTGCTTACAAAAACGGCATGTTTTATTGAGGTGAAGACAGTCACAATCTAAGTCAGGTGACTATTCAAAGACTATTTGAAAATTATCGATATACAAACATTTATATAAACGTACTTTCACATTTAAAATAAATAAATATTAGCTTAGATATAATGTATTGGTAGTAGTTATATACCGCTACCTTTTATAAAAGTAAATGAAATTTCTTAGAAGAATATTTTATACGACAGTGTATTTTTTTTTCATCAAAGGAGATTGGAGTAACTAAGACCGATCGAAAAGGCCAGTAGCCCGTTAAACTTTTGTTACTGTTATTTTGAGTTTTATTTTGAGTAAACGTGTTCAATAACAAAAGTTTTATTTACATAGTATTTCTTATCAGCTGCCCGTTTGAAGTTACTATTTCTCTGATTAACTTATATGGATCAAATATTTGAACTCGGAGCAGTCCGAGACTGGTGAAATAACCCCACCCTACAGAAGATGGCAGCCAAATGACCTTGAGTTGTGTTGCTGTAGTGAATAGGTTTTCTACAGCTCCTTGGTGAAGGCGAGTTCAAAGTCAACAACATGCTAGTGATATCTCTGGTATTACAAGCGTCCATAGGCTAAGTTAATCACTTTTTTTACTTACGTTAATACCTCACTTGTAAAAAAGAAATCTCAGTACTAACTTGAAAATTACGAGGTTCTAAAAATCTCAGTTATATATCACCTTTTAAAAGGTTGATTAAAAGAAATAAATGTTACATTTACTGTTTTACAAATTCAATTATATATTTATCTGTAAATTCTATTCAAATTAGATCAGGTGTTTTGTGTAATACGTCCTTAAGAAAACTGAAATATTCATTGAACTATTTTAACTTGATATGTTGTCCTCCATATTTTCAATTAATTTTTAGTCAATATTTACAATTTGTTACATACTTTATCATTAATCTATTATATGTTAAAACTCCAAAGTTTCAGTTGTCATTGTCGAAAAGCAAACAATAAACCCAAAGTTGGAAATGTGGTAAATTAATTATTCGAGTAGGTTCGAGTATAGGAATATATTATACGATCTCAATTCTTACCGTACTTAATCCTATGCTGTACAATAGAAGTCGGTAAATGACAATTTGAATTTCAAAAGTAGGTGGATAAGTTAAGCGCCGCGTGACTTGCGCATTTCACACCGTTCTTCCCGAGCTTGTCGGACTTGACGTTGACGGGAACCAGTATGGTTCAGTCTGCTGAAAGTGGAAGACGTATTACCTATTATACATTTCGACACTGGCGTGTTTGCGAGTTGTTATTATATAATCGAGTGTTTGTTTTGTGCCAACCCTATTGAGGACGGATGTATTACGCTTTTTAAAGGTATTTTTTTACGTATTTTATTTTAATTAATTTATTTATTTATACTTTCTTTTCTTCTTTATTTCATAGTTAATTGAGAAGAATTCGGACCGTAATTACACACGGACGAACGAACAATTACTTAATACGCAAGAAAGTAATTTACAAGTTCCAACTACACCAGTTCAACAACAATTGTAGCTATTTTTTTCTGTCATTAATTGGTTTAAACCAGATGCTTTATTGAAATTAACTAACATTTTTACAATATTCTTAAAATGACTTAAATACACAAGGGAGTTTATTTCTTTTTAGTAAATAAGTCCTTAAAATAAATACACCCACGTGTTAATAAGTAATTTGGTCATGTTAGAGTGACCTCGTACGTTACCTTTCCGCGTGACCGCTAATGCTCTTTACTAAATTAGTCGGAATATTTACTGAGATACATAGATATATCGGGAGTGCGGGTCACCCGGCACTACGGTGTAATGCCCTACATAACGTTTACGGATAACTTGAGAGGAAAATTTAGTTTATCTAGAGAGGTTTTTTGTTATAATTTATATACTATGAGTAATTTTATAGTAAATTGGATTTTTTCCAACGATCACTGATCGTTTATTTGGATTACTTCATATTTAAAAATGTGTGGATGACAATTTTCAATCTTTTTTATGTTTATTTTATTGTACGAGTATATAAAAGACATTGTCACTTATTTCATTCTGAAAAGAACGAGAACATTAAACCAGCTTCTCTTGTGATTGGACGGTAATCAAATGGATTTTCTTCTTTTTTTTGGATTTAAGAAATCATTTTGACGAGTCATGTTCAAGTTAACAACAAATCATATCAGATTCTTTTAGTGGGATTTTATTCCGTAACAAACTTGATTACTCTGAGACCAAACAACGAAAGCAATCATGGGACATATTACAATGTGGATAAATATTTCATATGTAAACAATTTTCTTTATTCAAGCCTAGCCCCAAACATTTGTATAAAATGTTACCTCAAAAAGTATTGGGTAATTTCCAGAAAAATAACAGTCTGCTGGAAAATGAACATTGTAATAATACAATATCTTTAAGATTTAAACAAAGTTTTACTTAAACTTTGGTAGTCGTCCGACGGACAAATATCTTTTCATAATACTTTAAGTTGAAAGTAATAATGGCTTAGTGATAGAGTGTTCGAAAACGCGTCCATCGACGTAGGTTCGACTAGAACATATCTGTATTTTCGGTGAAGGAAAACATCGTGATGAATCCATAGCATTATAGTAAGGTATATTCCAATTTATCTCCAAGCATCTGTAGGTATATTCTGACGACTGCATTTGAGAGCCATTATCTTTAATCTTAGCGAGTCGCATCATCACTCAACATCAGTTGGGATTGTAGCCAAATCTATAAACTTAAAAAATATATATTATTAACAAACATTAACGAAGAAATAATGTACTTTGAAAAATTTATTCCTGTGTATTATTATTGTAATCACAGTAAAATCTAGAAAATTTATTGTGGTAACCTGTGAAAGCATTCTCGTCGGTCTCTTGTAATTGCGTTTAATCACCACAAATATCTAATATTAATTGAAGGAAGAGTGCTGAAGTTTACGAATTGTGAAGACTGAGGTCTACGTGTATGGTATACTTCTATGTTTGAAGACGATGTTAAAAAGCAAAATTTATAATACCGATGTCTAGATATGAATATATATATACTATATGTTTATATAGGTATATATTATATTAACAAAGGCTTAATAATTGTTTAGTTGATGGATATTTTTATGACTTTTTCATGATTTAACATGTTTTGTATTTGACTTTAAATATGGTGTATTATTATTACATTTGAAGCAATGATAGCTCAGTAGTAGCGTGTACGGACATCGGGTCAAACGAGGTGAGTTCGAATCCCTGCAATGAGCCTGAGCTTTCCGTGAATAAAAACATCGTGATGAAACCATAGCAGCTAGCTACCACCCTCAAGTTGAAAACTGTCGCCAAGCACCAATAGGTTCAATAGGGCCAGTCTTCCACTAGGTTTAGCGTGCTACGATCTTGGACCACCTTTCCACTTAAGTTTAGATGAGATTGTGACCACAACGCTAAATCTATAATGATTAAAAAATCTATCTACAAATTAAAATATTATGTGTAACGTATGACAGAAAGGCTTTGAAAGTATCAACTAAAAGAACAGTAATGTCTAGATTCCTTTTTTTTTTCAATTATGTTCAGTGGGCAAGAGAATCGCTACCACCATTTCCGATATTAGCCGCTGTGTATCCATTAACCTAGCGTGATGGTAGGGATCTGTCTGTACCCAACTATATCGCGACCTCCTTGCACATGTTGATAAAACCGCCACAGTGACTGTCTTTTGTTTGTCGCGCTTCTGGATCAGCCAGTGTAAATAGAACTAGCGAAAAGTGTACGGGTCGACAAGACAGTGCGGTGGCGACCGTTAATGAATAGTTTATCTCACAGTGGTCGCCGTTGTTTTTCGATTGTACTGTGCGATAATATTCCGTACAGCAAAAAATGAAGACCCATTGAATGACAGTATGTGCATATAATATTTACAATCACGTACCTGAGTAGTTACGTAGGATGCCAATTGTCTCCGCGTTGTTGCTTGTACGAAATCAGCTCAAATCCTGTACGCCATCGTAGCGAACAAATTCGATAATATTTACATGTCTCAGGCGAACGACGGAGGGCGGCTTTGTTTTTGAAATAAGAAAGAGGATTTTATTTATTGTTACTAAGTAATCCTGGTCCCAGACGAACAGTGATTCCAATACGTACTATTATTTATTTTTGTTACTGGCCTAAGTCACTTGATCTCGACGTTTCCTTATTATATATTTTATTATTTTCTCTTGAAAAGCTGAATAATTTATTATAATATTATTACTAATGCAAAAATTGATTACTACTTTTCCTTTTTTACGGATCATTACTTGGAATCTAAGTTTTATTTATTAATTTGTCTAATACGACTTTCAAAAATTTCTGTTTCATGTTCAGAGGTGTTATATTTAACTGAAACAAATTTAAACTGAAAGTTAAACAAAAAAGAACTAAATAGTAATCCAATAATGCCAACCTAGTACCATCTAAATCCGATAATCTGAACAAAATATTAACATTTATATCAAATACATTGAATATATTTTACGAAATCAGTGAAAAATTCAGGCAAGTCTGTAAATCAACGGTACGCCATTTTAATAATGCCTATGTGGTTGCATTTGCATTGGAGTTCAGAGAGGAGGTGGAGCACGGTAATATTTTGATTAACATATTTTAATATTAACACATTGTAAGGGTGTATATCCACTTGGGATAAGCGATAGGCTTAATTTTCTCCAAAATGTATATCCATTTAGAAAAATGTTTACATTTAATATAATGAAAAAAGGAACGAAAGTCTATGAGATTGTTTTGTTATATTTTTTATATGTTTTGCGTTATGGCCACAAGCTTAAGCCTAAGGCAGGAAGTGTTTCTTAAGTGCTTGTGCCAGAAATACACTTATTGGTGCTTGGCGACAGATTTTCAACTTGAGGGTAGTAGCTAGCCAGGCGGGCTTTGGACAATGCCCTGCCACCATGCATCATAGCGTTATATGCATGTTTAAGGTCAAACGCTACGTAAAGTAAGAAAAAAACTTACATGTAATTATTCTTATTTTTCATTTAAGAGTTATATCTAAATGTATAACCATTTTTTCGTTATTAATTTTATAATTTACATCATTAAAAGATACAGATAACTTACCTTATCTGTAGATAAGTGACTATCCCTTTGGTGTAACTAGTAAAATCACACCATTATATTCTGTTTCTTATATATCTAATTCATCGCGTATTTTTAAGTAAATGTTTTTTTTTTAATTTAAAATATGGACATTGTTTCTTTTCGTAATTTATTGATACTGGTAAATTTGTATTCACATGTATTTTCCGAACACCCACAATTTTTTAATTATGAAATATGTGTGATATTATAAAATAAATTTTTTACATAGTCAGGAATTTTTTTTACTAATTAAATTTAAGCATCTTTTATAATGAAATATTTTACGTACATTTTTAATGTTATTTGTAATTGTGTATGATTAATCTTCTTTAATATTTCCTATAAGTATGTTCTCTGGTGTGAGAAATATAATAGGGTCAGGACATAAACATATATTTCCCATAAACCTATTCTATATTATAAATTTAGATATTTTTAGGTACTAATTAAAAATAAATCTACTGCATTTCCAATGCACAATTTTCTTTTCCATAAACTAATTGTATTATTTTTGTATGAATATTTTTATTTATACGTCTTATAGAATATCAACAAACCAGAGTAACATCCCAAAAATATATTAAAGATTTGTTAATTTTGTTAATTTGTTTGTTTGACAGAATATATTATTATGCTTAATTTATAAATGTGTTATGTTCGATCGTCGATCGTTCGATCGTACCCTTCCTATATGCAATCATAGCATGTATAAAATACATGGTATTTATATTATATTTAATCTCTATGCAGAGTAGAAATTGCTGCAATATATACTCTACATAGAGAGACAAAGAAAAAAAAAACATTTAAATACAAATGTTTTCGAGTTGATGCCAGAGAACCATAAATAAATAAATCAACTTTAAAACGTATAATATAATATTTTGTGAGATTTTCATCCAAATGTGAACACACCCTAACATTCCAGTCCCCGGTATTACGTATTTGTTAAAGTGAAATATTCATCCGTCTGCCGGAGCCTGTTACGTGCTCACCACATTTTTTAAACGGAGCTTTGAGATAAAAGAATAATTCTCATTTTTCAGCTCAAAATTTTCACTCGTCATGTCTCAGTTAATATTTTTAATGAAAATTTCACATTTAATTTTTATTTGTTTTTGTTATTAGCGGATTTCAAATTATCATCAGTGTCATGTAGATTACCTGTGTTTTGTTCGGCTTAGTCATTTCGGCCGGCTGTTGGATGGTTGTCCTTTTTTTATATTTTTTCAAGAATACAGCAGATCATTTTTAGTAAACGCCACTGTGCGTTATGATGAGGAAAGTACAATTTCAAAATCGATAATCCATCCTCGGTTGTCTTCTTCTCTGTAACGGGCTTATCATCTTGTGCATAGTAGTTGCGATCAACTCAGACATAATTGTCAAGTCCCACCAGCCCGCCACTCAGCAAAACCATTCTTCCAAGCCTTTATGGATGCATAGGAACTACATATTTTATTGCTACTACTAGCATGAACCAAACAGATAAAACACGAGACTATAGGCTGATACACTAAACGCTGAAACAAAAATATTGTTATTTTAGGGCAGATAAGCATTTGATATATAAAAGTATACAGAAACAAGAATAAAAAATTGGTGCGTAAACTTATGTACCTACGCGTTTTAGAAGTTATAATATCGTCACTACAATAAAACAAGATGTTTAGCAAGCAACTTCGTGATGTAGACTTTTGTTACGATCTATAAAAAATCTTTCTCGTAATTTCTTCATAACGTTCCTAAAAAAGAATAACTTCAAAAATTACTTTTATTATAAAGAAATTCTGTCCTGTTAAAGGGAACTTTGACCGCTCTGCTTCACAGTAAAGCTTGTGTTACAAGTACCGGTTACCTCTACTAACACGTCATATTAAATAAAATACTATTTAATATATGTTAGAGAATCGTGTCGATGTTATCCGTACTAACATTCATACTATCGACTTTACTGTTGACCCGCCCTATTGGCTGAGCGCGATAGCAACAGGTAGGTGTGCTCTGTGACCGCACGCACCACTAACTTGAAGATATTCTTGCTCGAGCTATTGGATCGTGACAACCGCAGTTAATAAGTCGACTACAATAAAGACAGTTCCTGAGTGCCGTCACTGCCTATCCCGCTGCGTATTACACTAATCAGTAATAAGTAGCGAAGCCATTAAAGTAAATATTCAATGAGAAATACTGAAACCATGGTATAAAAATGCAATACTGGAATTAGCCGTCATGAAAACAAATTACTATTTTATCTTTGTACGTTTTGTAAATGTTTCTGCTGTTTGTCGAATTAGAGCAGCGCTCGATGCAGGGAATTCCAATCAAAGCCGCACCTCGTCCCGATGAAAGTTTAACGAACTTGAAATGTAATCTGATTTGCGTACAGCTTTATTTTGCGATGAAAAGGAAACGGATGATATATATTTCTTCAAAAACAAATTTAACAGTAATTTACAAATCACAACTATTTATATCATTCATTTATGTGCTGCTTGTATGTTGACTTGGACTGTGTGAAAATAGAATTATTAATAATGATAAATTTTGTGCACAGAATTTTAAACTGATCGTCATTGCATACAAAATTTTAATGCCTTTTAAAATCAAAATGGAGTTGATTTTATAAAAATCTTGAACAATAAATCGAATTTTAATGAAGCAGATATGTTTTGAAAGAAGGAAGTGGCGTTTCATTATTTCTGCATACCGAAGTAGGTACATTGTGTGAGAACAGTTTTCTTTTTAATTTTTAGACAATAGAACACAATAGAAAGGTAAATTTTCGTCATAGTAAGCCTTACGACGTCATATTATTTAACATCCTTTTTTTAACAACATGCGTTACAAAAGGTGCATTTTATTCGTTCTACAGCACTCAGTCGAGCAAGATTCATCGGGTAATGAGAAATACATTGTAATGTTTATGTACGAGTAGATGTTTAGTTGCATATTTTTGGCACTGACGATGACTTGGGAGCTTCTTGCATCTTGCTTCATTACGAAGCTAACCCAGAATCTCTCTAAAATTCGTCTTTTACTAACCCTTGCGTTATTAATGTTCCTTGTAAGAGCCTTTTTTAGTATTACCTCTAAAGCAATGCACGAAACATCAAAATTAAAATAACATACTTACATGTAGGACTCAAGCCGGTTGTTTTTTTTTTTTAAAAAAAAGGTTGTGATTTTTTGAAGTGAAACTTCTTATGCGACTTCCAAGCGTTAAACGTTAAATGTTAAACGTTTAACACACAATATCGGTCTCTCATCTTTGTGTGAGCCAGAGCGAGAGAGCAAAAGTCGGTGTGTATGTATATTGCACATTGTTTAAATAAAATATAAAATATCTTTTAAAATTAAGTTTCACTTCTATCGTGTGTGAATCGCACAAACACCTTTTTTTTCTTTATATGAATACCAGGTCTAGATTAAGTATGGTCAAAAAAATTGTATTTAGTACAACGTATAGATTCCTGCTTAATTCCCCGTAAGTCTTCAGACATTTACAAACCCCCTAATTTAGGGGGAAGCCCGCTGTTTTGGTAGCAGGGTCAATAACATTAATCTAATTGAAATAATAAAAAAACCTCTTCAGTGTCTTTACGCCGTTAAAACACAATTTAGAATTACATTTTAATGTAATAAAGTTACCTTGATTAAATTTGAATAAATTATTATGACTTTTAAGCGAAATGATGAAGCTTATTCCTCTAAAAGGATATCTTTCAGAGAAATCTACCTTTATGAAACTCAATGCCATATTTAAACAAGATACGGCAGTTAATTAAGGTGGATATAAGTTTGCTACATTCAAAGTTTTCTCGGTGCTACTTTCCTCGGTTAAGTCGCCATTACTTTTAACATATTATGTAAGTTGATTGTTAGAAAAAGTTTCATATAAGTAGTCCAAAAAAATATCTGTATACCTATATTAATAAAACAATAGTACCGTCTGTACATGTAATTTGTTTTCCAAATATCTCATGATAGGCATCTGTTAACGGACACTGATCACAAATATGACATTCAATATTTGGCATATTTGTCTGTCATTTTGTAAGTCTGGATTTTGTTTAAAAACGGGTTAACCGATTTCTATGAAATGTTGTTGTACACGGGAAGCTTATGTTAATCCTCAATTGATAGACTATATATAGGAACTGTTGAAAATATTTTTAGAAATCTTAACAAAAAAAAAAACTCGACCGAAAGGAAATACATTTTGTATACTATGTAATGAAAAAATTAGTAGTCTATAAATATTATCAAAATAATTTAATAAAGCACAAAATAAGGGTAAAATTAAAATTACGAGACGAAAATCACTAAAAATTGCAAAATGGTAATCGCACATTTTCCATGCTTGAACGCGCCCCCTCATTTGAAAACTACCGAACCAATTTAAATCTAGTTTTCAAATTAATATAAGACTGAAACCGAGGAAGGATCTTGCCTGCGATTTTCCAAAGAGGCTAAGCAGTAATAAAAAGTCCAGATAAGAGCAATTCCCATGGAACATGAAAAACATTTTGACTAATTACATAAAAGTTTATTAGTTAGAGCTAGTTTGTGAATTTTGTTCCGATTAGAACTTTATTTTTGTTACTGAATCGAAATCGATAGCATACAGACAAAAATACAAAATAATCATTCTATACCTTATGAGGTGTCACAGTAAATAAAACCCGTGCCTTCCCCTAAGAAGTATTTTACCAGGACTTTTACAGGCGGGTATTATATTGCAATATATTCATAATGTTTTAGTTAATATGGCTTCGTGATACTACGAACAGAAGTTAAAACGGCCAGTTATTCCTAATGTAAAAAATACAAAGCAAACAAATTATTCTGCGATAAATTATTCATTTTTATGCAAATTCATGTTCCCGCTTTTGCACAGATTCAATTACATAACAAAGATAAAGTGAATAAATATACACACTCAATGTTTCATCCATTAGCGAAATCATGATGTACCGTGACACGACATAATTAACAAATTAAATTACCTTTTCATTACATTAAATACAATTTTATTATTATGATTTGCTGAAACATAGTTTTGTAAAAAATTATGATTACAAAATATGTGGCCATTTTATGTTGAACACTCAAAAATAAATTTTAAAAAGTTTACCTAAGGATTTTTTTTAAAGTGAAACTTTTACTCTATCTCCCCGAAAATGTTCGTTCATCTATCGCATGTCGCATTACATTAGATTGTCGCAAATAAAATTGAATTTTATGCCGTGCAGTCAAGTATTATAATCGTAAATTCGGAACATTGTATATGTTAATGTGTGTTATTAAAGAATGTATGTTACATATTTTCAATAATTTGTAATTTTTACCCGAAAAAAGTTTCACTTGCATCGTGGTTTCATAAAACCACACAATATTTTGTTCATAAGTAACTACTAGTAGGATATTTTTGTGGGGTCTCAATCTGTTATGTGGTGGTTCTTTAAATACATTAACTTATGTTATTTAGCAATATATATTATGTAATGTTGAAAGCCTTTAACGTGATGTAGTTTGGTTTTAGTGAATAAAAAATATCTAGAAACGTGAATTTTGAGTTGTCACAAAAACTACTTCGTCTGTCCTAAAAAGGTGCCACCGTGTTGTTTGAGCTTTGAAGATTATAAAAATATTGTATCCATTGACATTGGCATAATTGTTTATAAATATAAGTTGTCATTAAATAAGTAGAAAAAATTTGGTACTTGTATCAGCGAATTTGTTCGTGGGGTATAATAATTTCTGCAGTTAAATAAAAAAAAACATTAATCAAATTTCAAATAAAGATCAAAGTATTAAGCAATAAATATATTAGGTAACATATATCAATTTCTGTTTGTTTAGCTTCAAACGTGACAGCGGTTGTACGATACTAGGCCAACTTTGATTTAATCTATAACGCCCTTGAAATGTCATTTAAAAAAAGTACCCATATTTATTTAGTATATCCCTTGGTAATAATAGGAACCGGCACAATTGTTCATATGTAACTGTTTAGGATCTAAGTTGATTTTTAGTCAATTACTACATATTATATTGTATAAATGGATGTCTTCACATCAAAAAAACTTTTTATTTAATTTTTCAGAACCGTAGCTTATATGTAAATATTTATTCGTCCGTACGAACTCTTTTTTTATAATATACTACTGGCCACGCTTCGCTGTGAATCAGTCTCATATTATATTAAGAGAATAAATAAAAATATTCTAGTGAACAACTTATTCAGCTTAACACCCTACTGTGATTATTATTGATAAAATAAAAAGTATTTCACATATTTTAAAACAATGAATGAAAATAGTAACGTTTGTAATTAAAAATATTTGATACACACGTAGTTAAGTGACGTGGGCGGTGCCGATGGTTTTAAAAAATAAAATACAACTGATTCTTAACCAGGTTTTCTGTAGAATGATCATAGGTCTTATATATAAGATAATGATCCTCTGATCCTGTAAACACCAAGCGGCTGTTTATAACTTAATACAGAATCATGTCGCAATTCGTCTAGTATAAACTCCAGGTGCTTATCGCCAATTATTGTCATAAAATCCTGAGTAAATATACAACCGTCAGCGACTTCTACTTGTGTATCAATTAACATGTCGCAATAAGAGAGGGTACAGCCTGTATAACTATATAATAGTTCTTTACCTATGAAATTGCCGTTCTGCAGTACCTACTGGCCATTTCAAATCAAAATAAGCTGGAATTTGGCTAAGAATTCTAATTTCAAATTAATTTTATTTTAAAAACATGGATTTCTTTTTCCAAAAGTAGTCATTTGTTTATTGATTAGTGTTACATTGTCATCGCATTTAAATCTTTTTGTCATCATGGATACGTTAAAAATTCGAGTAATTATGGAATATGAGTACCGTCGTGGCAGTAACGCGGCACAAGCGGCACGCAACATCAACGACGTTTACGGAGCTAACACTACAAACCAACGCACCACCTGTTATTGGTTTGATCGCTTCCGTTCTGGGAATTTCGAACTGAAAAATGAACCTCGCGGTCGTCCGAAGACTTTGGTCAACAATGACGAATTAAAGGCGATTGTGGAAGCTGATGATACACAATCTACGGCTGAATTAGCAGCAGCTTTCGACGTTAGCGTCAAAATAATATTGGTCCATTTACGTCAAATTGGCAAGGTAAAAAAGCTTGACAAATGGGTGCCCCACGAACTCAATGATCGCTAGCGCGAAGAACGCGTCGAGACGTGCCTTGCACTGCTCAACAGACACACAAATGAAGGAATTTTGAACCGCATTGTTACCTGCGATGAAAAATGGATTCTGTTTGATAACCGCAATCGCTCACCAAGTTGGTTGGATCCTGGTTCAGCACCTAAACAATGCCCTCAACGAAAACTTACCCCTAGAAAAGTGATGGTCGCTGTTTGGTGATCTAGCGCCGGTGTGATTCATCACACCTTCTTAACAAACGGGTTGAGCATTACTGCAGATGTGTACTGTGAAGAACTGAACACAAGGATGGAGAAGCTGGCACATCTCCAACCAGCATTGGTCAATCGCTCGTCTCCGCTGCTCCTGCACGACAACGCGCGTCCTCATACTCCACAACAGACGGTCTCCAAGTTGCGAGAAATGGGGTTGGAAGTTCTCTGTCATGCGCTCTACTCACCAAACCTTGCACCTACAGACTACTTACTTTTTTCAGAATTTGGATAACTCCTTGGCGGGAAAAAAATTCAATACCCTAGAGGCAGTACAAAATGCCTTTAAAGAATTTGGTGCCTCCCGTCCAGCTGATTTCTTTAAGAAGGGCATCAATAAACTGCCACTGCGCTGGCAAAGATGCATTGATTGCATGGGTGATTACTTCGATTAATACAAATAAAAAATACATGAAAAAACACCGTTTTGTCAAAACCTAATATAATCATTTGTCAGATATTACTGTTAATATTTAAAGTTGTCGAAAATTGGAATTTCTCGTTCCCGTATGTATGTAAAAACACACTTTTATAGAAATAAAAATGTAACAATTTCAAGTCAATCCATCGACTACTTTTAGAGATTTTTAGACACAAACATACGGAAGCTGAATTAATATATACATAGATGATAAGAAGAATATTTTAAGTAATGTCTACATACAATAATATTTTTCAAACTTTACCAGTTCACGTATTCTTGAATTATTTAATAATCCGTATAAATTAAGATCAGCTTCGTTCGAGTAAAAATTCTTATAATATAAATTATGGCAGCTTACCGCGGATGTTAACCTAAATATTAGGTACCGTGGAATTACGAGGTCCGCTTAATAATAAATCAACCGGGTTAATCGGGTCGGGAAGGAACAATAGAATGAGTCATATCTGATACGACTGGGCGTAGGAGGAATCTTTGTAAACGCGAAATCAGTTCGGATCATCTTTGAGTTTCATTATTGAAAATCATGAGGCAGTTCGATTTCAAATTTGTTTGATGTGCAAGTCGAAGTAAATTCGATATAATCGCTTAGTTAAACTAATTTTTATTTTCTGTTATCTAATGAGGATGTATAAGAATCTGATTCCTATCGAGTTAACTTTGAAAAGAAAATGTATATAATAACTGAGGTTTTAAATTTTATAAATATTTTTATTCCATCGGGGATGCTATTATAAATAAGCCTCTTGTTCATCATAGTTTAAAGAATATTTTCAGATACACAATGCCAGGATTTATAAGGAATCATTTCCTCTAACATTTAATGTGTCCATAACTTAGATTTCGTATAATAACCAAATTTAAAAGCGATTTTACTAACTTCAGCTACTTGATTAGTTATATCTTTTCCATTTCTATATTCATCTATGATAAATTTTACGTTAATTTACAAAATACAGTTATGTCTAATTTGAGGTCGCTATTTAAAACATAAATAAAATAGCCAAATAGAAAATAAACAAATTAAAAAATAAATATACAATTCGTTTTTGAGTAATATTATTTTCAGAACTTTAACCTACTAAAGACAAAGTAACACAACAATAAATAAAATATTTACAGCAAAATGGTGTAAGAAACAATTATTTCCGAAATGAGAATTCAGAATTTCTAATTACACGATTGAAACTGATATTAAAATTTCTAATTATGTTATTCAAAATTAACTTAATAATTAAAAAGCTGACCCTACATTATTATGTGGTGACCTGGAAACTCAATAACCCAGTTACCGTTTAGACAGCGCGTCTTGTCTAACCAGGGTTGTTTTCGTGATCAGGCTACATTACATTATACTTTACAGATAAACTTTATATACTGTAAAAGTATTACCACAAAAATTCATAACAAAAATGGATGTGATAAATAAATATTTCTGTGACATCAATAAGGCGAAATTATAAGTCATGTCATTAATTTACTAACATCGCTGCAAAGATAAAGTATCTGTTTACATATGTCCGGTTCCTTGACGACCGGTTTTCATATATCGCTTTCTTAATTTCAATGAACCTTGTATGTGCTTATTCTTAAATAGTCGTAAAGTTTCGTCTTGCTTCCACGTGATAATTTTTTCAGGTTCATGAAGTATAAATGAAATTTGAGATAGTCTGTCTATAATGACAGTATGACATATACCTATATTTTTTGTTATTGATCCAGTTATACTTTCCAGTGTAAGTTAGGTATGATAGTACACTTATTTGCCTTGAAATTAACACAGAAGAGTGAGAAACAATATTATTAATTTATCGTTTTCATTGAACTGAAGTTTTTCGCGATAATAAGCCAAAGCGAAGGAAGTACACAGAAGGTATAGTCACAAAAAATACTTAAATTATTATTATATATATACTTAACTTTTGTTCAGAATCTAAGAAATAATAAATTTTGAACAAAAGTTGCAAAATAGCATACGGAACGCCTGATGTTAAGCGACTACCGCATCCTATGGACGCTTGTAATACCATCGGTATCACTAGCAAGTTGCCGACCTTGAACCGCCCTACCCCAAAGGGCTCTGGAAACCCTTCACACCGCAGGAGCATAACACTATTGGGCTGCTATCTTCTTACTCTTGGGTGGAGCTATTCTACCAGTCGGACTGCCCCAAGTAGCGAGAAATCTCCAAATAAATTTCTCTGTGTCTACCTCTATTTGAACACCCCTTTCCAAAAGAACTTTTTTTTTTGAACTTACTATGTTGTTATCCTTAGGGACCCTGAAGCCTTTACGGCTTTTACAGCTTTACCCGGCTTGGGGGCGAGCGCTTAAGGCACTCAGCCACGAAAGCTTAGCAACATCATCCGAGGGTGCCAAAGTGGCCGAACCTCGGCTCAGACTGTTGCGCGTATGCAATTAAGTCGCGATCTGACTAATTCTCTATCATTCGATCTAAACTAACTATACATTTATACATGTTTCTTCCCCCTGGGAGGAGGGAAGGAACACATGTATGTGTATTTAGTGGTCTGAAATTTTTTGTCTAACTACTAGGCAAAAAAAGAAAAAGGTCCCTTACAGAACCTATGTACCTATGTGTTATGCATGTGTGTATAATGCAGTGTCATGTGTGGCTGTGAAAGCTAGTGAATGTAGAGTCACTGTATCGCGCGAACGGCTGCTTGGCTCAAGGGCTCCATACCGATGGATCGGACCTAGGCTTGAGTTGCCGCAGAGGAGAGCGGTCGTGGCGGGTGTCCAAAAGAACTCTGAAAACCCTACTCAGAGCAAAAACATAGCACAAGGTTATGTGACTGCGATCTTCTTTAGGGTGGAGGTATTCCATCAGTCGAACTGGCCCAAGTAAAGAAAAATATATCTCTACATAAATAAATTAGATACTATAATAGTAATGTATTATGTTATATGTTTTTGGAAGGATTATTATTCTTTACAATCATATTTATTATGAGCTTTTGATATTTACCAATGTATTGACAGATTCCACGAACATTCCATTGATCAAACGTTCCACGATCAAATCGAGGACGTTCTGAAGAAAGGTCAAGTCATGAGTACACTAAACCGATGAATGTTGAAAAATTTATGAATGTTGAAGAAACGAAAGATGTATGTCAGGACCGTAGCAAGTGGAAGGACGTGGTCTCTGCCTACCCCGTTGGGAAAGACAGGTCATACGCCAAAAACTAAATCGATTCTAAACAAAATTAATTAGATGTGATACAGTTTATGGTCGTGGTGGGCGAACGCTAAAGACCAGGGAGATATCTGTCCAACGTCCGCAAGTTCGAATCCTGGTTTAGGCCAACGAATTATTTCGTAATTTACGTAAATCAGTACATTATATAAATTTAATTAGTAAAGTTGCTGGCTGACGGTAAAGTAAAATATCTTACAGAAACATTAATTATAAAAATAAAAAAGAAGATCTTCGTTGCCTCTGTTTTTCTGTTAGTATATCTTCAGTGCCTTGCCTCAAGGAGATGTATTTTCCCAGTAATGGACCATTTACAGGCTCGAATTATTATAATGATATTGTTTATGTACAGTGTAATTGTTATGTAAGCCGTTTCCATTCATATTAGACCATACAGAAGCGGGTTTGTTATTTCCTTTATGACTTCGCAAGCTTTGGGAATGATGATCGCGTCTTTAGACGTTGTTAACACGTCATTACATTTGAATATAATTATTAGCTTACGTAATGGGAGTTTATATATTCTGTTTGTTTACTTTCTACACTCAATAGGACAGTAAAAGAAATTTGGTAAATAGCATGTACGCTTAATTTGCCCATATATTTATATATCTTTGTATGATAACTGCTCTAAACTCACACGCGTATCATGCCCGAAGGCGAGAACAACACGCGAAACATGAAATTGGGAGTAGATCCGCATATTCTACGCAGGTTTGCGCCATATTCTCTATTTATTTGCCTGTTTTTTAGCCCGCGTCAAAGGAGTCGTGAACGCGCGAATAGTCGCGATCATGAGACATATGTGATGCAGGTAGGCTATATTGGAATGGAATTAGACTTATTATTTATTATTATTTTAAAATGTAACCAGAGAAAAAAATAATTGATACTACAAATAGTAGATTATCCGTAGTGAAAAACACGCATTAATCACGCACTAAAAATTGTAAAACTTTTTTGTCTAATCTATTGTCCAATCTATTTATTGGACTCGTAAAAATAAATCATATGAGCCCAAACTCGAGGGGTTTACTAGTAGCCACTTAAGAGTCCCACTATTCACTTCCTGGTTCCATCATCAGATCAGCTCCAAGATACCAAATTATAGTGTTGTCATCCGAAGTACATATACATACAAAGTTTCATTTCTATACGACAATTAAAAGCTGCTTAAAATTGAAGAGCATGTTAGAAAAGAAGTCGACGTAAATATTATCAGTTAAATAATTTTTAAAATAAAACGAAAGTAAGTAAAGCTTTAGAATTTTTGCCGGGATCTTGATTTATCATGTGATGGTTTTTATTTTATTTGGTCCTATATTACGTAATTTTGGTGGCATTTTACGTGTTACAACACGTTTGGTTATTGTACACAAATGAAGATAGAAAAATGAATTTCAAGTTGCTACAGTAACTCCCTGGGCAGGTTTAACAAGGAAACCGCCATCTTGTTAGAACTATGTTTGAAGATTACAAGAACATTAGAAATAATATATTCACGTAACGTTGACAGAATTGCGGTTAATTACACGTTGCCATTAAATAAATAGAAGAAAAACAAGAATCAAAGTCGTAGCTCAAAGGTAATGTAAGTGATGGGATGGCAGAAATAGGGTAAAGTGGTGCTGAAGTTGAGACTCAGAACGGCTCATAGTTAGGCCACCGATGAAATGGACTGACTATCTAATGAAAGTAGCTGGATAAACTTGAATTATTTAAGAGACGTAGGGCACAGAGAAATTTCTTTGGAGATTTCTCTCTACTTGGGGCAGCCCGACTGGTTGAATACCTCAACCCTACAGAATATCGCAGCCAAATGACCTAGTGTTGTGTTTCTGCGGTGAGTAGGGTTTCCAGAGCTCCTTGGGGTAGGGGGGTTCGGGTTGGCAACGCGCTTGTGATATCTATGGTATTGCAGGCGTTCATAGGTTACGGTAGCCGCTTATCATAAGGCGGGCCGTGTGCCTGTTTGCCAACTTTGTAGTATAAAAAAAGGTGTGTGTGCGGTTCACACACGATAGAAGTGAAACTTCATTTTAAAATATTTTTTTTATTTTATTTAAACAGTATGCAATAAATACACACCGACATTTGCTCTCTCGCTCTGGCTCACACAAAGAGGAGAGTCCGATAATATGTATATTGCTCTCTCGCTCTGGCTCACACAAAGAGGAGATACCGATAACGTTTAACGCGTTGGAAGTTCCATAAGAAGTTACACTTAAAAAAAAAGAGATTTGCCTTAAGCAGATGAGAGTAGTGTGCAATAAATACTCAACTTTAGGTAGAAATAGGCAGAATAACATGAACTCTTAAAAATAACGCCAATTGTTTCAAATGTTTCCAACTTTATAATTTGATACTATTACAAAAACGTACGAGTAAATGGTCTATGAATATGAATATAAATATTAACTTTTTGGGCAACTTCCACGAGTACCTGTTTAGTGTAATAAAGCTGTTAAAAATACAATCTCAGTAAATCTTGAACTAACAAACAATAATTTATTGTCCCTTCCAGAAAATATTAACTCTATTTGGTAAGAATTATTGATTAGGGGTTTTCTGAAATAATATGCTTCAGATATTTCAACCTTAGATTGATATACTTTCTTGTAGCACTATTGTTATTTATATTGTCTATAAAATAGTCTAGTAAAAATATATGGCATGGTAAACACTAAAATTTATTAAATATTTATTTAAATTTATTTATTTAATTATAATAGCCTTTCTTAATATATTTTTATAAACAGTTGAGGTTTGATTCCACGGCATATCGATATTAATAACTTTGGTTTATCTAGTAATTATAATTGTTATAACTTTCCAATTATTTAATCTCTGCTAGATTTTTATACGCTCTAAAGAACGATAAATGACACGTTTCAAAAATGAAATGTGCATTCCAAATTCTTCTCGAAGTCAGCGTCCTATCAGTGTTTGAGTTTGGACAGGATTACATGTATGTTAGCTATTTTATTGACGTAAAAAAGAAAATTTGGACGTCAATGTATGTATGTTACCGGATAATTGTACACACAAACCGGCAGTTTATAAAAAATCTAGTAAGATTGTAAACTGTCGGTAGGTGATGACCGGACACTAAAATTTGCATTCTAACGGCTACAATTTCGTAAGTTTATAAACTAACTGGATTGGTTGAGTTTGTTTGAAACAGTGATCATAACAGATTATCTGTTGAATATTCACATTTTTCAAATCCTAGTATCATAATTTTGCTTATATAATTAGTCTCATTACAAAATTATTAATGTCCGTTCACAAAACTACAAACAGTTTACAATCTCACTAGATTTTTTATAAACAAACGATTCGTACCATAAGCACTATATTACAATTACGGATAGACCCTGAGAAAAACGACTACCAAATTTATTTAACTTATTAAGACATTCGAACGATTTATAAGGTTTGGCACCAAGTGGAAGATGTTTCAATTTGTGGGTCGAAACCGACCCGAGAAGGAAGGTAACAAATCGTATCTATTTATCGTAGACCAAGTTTCTCTATCAGCAATTTGCTAAAACCATTACCAAGATAATGGACTCACTAGTTATGCCTAAATAACAATATCGTAACATGAATTAATTTCAATCGCCCGCGAAGAGAATATATCAGGTTTGGGGGTAATTTAACGTTAATAATTTTGGTGTATTTTTACTTAGTCATTATTAAAATATAAGGATAATTAATTAATGTAAATAATATTTTGTAATACAATATTGTTTCTTTCAATATTTATCTAGCAGGGTCAAGTAAATAAATGATTAGTTTACAAATTATTGAGATTGATAGGCCAGATGGAAAGAGAATTAATGTCCATATTATGTACGTAGACGTCATATAAAGTGGGTACTTTTAGTAATAACCAATGCGGTCTTTACAATGATTTCATTGGCGGCATAAATAAAGTTTTTTTTCTGATAGACACGGGGTTACTTAAAAGTTAATCTAACGCCATGTTAAATGATTAGATGTTTTTTTTATCATTATATCACCTGATTTTAAGTGACGATGTTGTTCAAGATGGTAACACGCTAAGCCTAGTGTGAGGACTGCCTCTCAAGTGCAGCTGCCGGAACACACCTATTGGTGCTGTCGCCAAGCACCAACTTTAGGGTGGTAGCTAGCCAGGCTGGCATTAGAAAAACCCCAACCACCATGCAATGGTTTCATTACGATGTTTTCCTTCATCGAAAGCTCAGGCTCATTGAAAGGATTCAGGGAAAAAAAACAGGGCAGTAGTATTTATAACGAAGTCAAAAGTCATCCCGATTCAAAATGGAAGTTCATCAATTGCATTAAATTGCTTATGTAATAAACAAAATTATTACTACTTCAATGTGATATATTTGTACTGAAAAAATCTTTGCTTTTTCTTAAGTTATAGATTTCAAGAAACAAATACCATTCGTTATTACAGTGAAAATAATAATTTGCTAAGAGGACATGTCATTCATCGAGATAAATACTATCAACTGTAGTTACGACATAATAGAAGTAAATACTCGTTTTACACTCCAGGAGGGAACCAATACGTTTACAATTCAATTATCTGGTGAGAGTTGCTCAGCGTATAATTTACCACAATTGTAAATGGAACAGGATGGTGGAACAATCGAATTTGCTAACGCCAGGGGCACTGGCGAGACTCCGAGGTGGCCTAGATCCATCTATGAATATTGTCTCTTGGACACAATTGCATCTTTAGTAGTTATGGTTGCTTTGATAAATAATTGACACTGGTTGATATACCTTGAAATGTTTTGTGTAGGTAATTCTGTTTTTAATATACGCATAAACTATATATTTATGAAATAAAATAGACCATCATACCTAGTGGCACTTTATAAAATACCAGGAGCGAAAGATTTATACATTGTTATCATAATTGAGTTTTAATTACTTGAATTTCTTTGAACATAAAGAATCAAAACCTAAATAAATCATTTCTGTACTGCGATGACATATATGCCATTTTTAATCAAATAAACAATAATTTTAGTTAAAACAATTTTAGCTATATTTTGTCTAAGACGATCTGCATTCGGACTGCAAGCCAGCTGCATAATTCATTAGAAACTAAAAATTATATTAACAACGGATTTTTAGAAAGAATGAAATCTTCGATTTTTACGCTTTTTATTTTTTTATATAAAAGTCGATTGAATTCAAGATCTGCGTTTAAATTACAAATACAAAAAATTTAATTTGTATTTAAATTACACTAAGTTTTGCAAGATAACTTCTAAAGCATCGTAAAATAACTCATATAGCGTTAATTCAATTTCATGCTCGATGCTTTCGAACGTTTAATGTTGCTTCCAGTTTACAATGTGGAGAATTTTCCATTTAATGAAGCAAAGTGAAAAGCTTCTGAGGAATGTCGGAGCGTCGAGATAAACGGTTCATTTCTGAAGGAAGTGTCTGTGTTCTAACCGGCTATGACCGCTGTCAGAACCGACTGTACCGAGAACGGTCGATAATAAAACTCTATTTCGATAAAGTAATAAGACACTTAAATTTTACTCCTTTCAGAATTATCAATTTTTTCTTTTTAATTCTTTTTAGTTTTTGTTCACAATCTCACGGATTCTCACCTAATGTTGAGTGATGGTGTGACGCAAGATCGTAATACGCTAGGCCTAGTGGGAGAACTGGCTCTAAAGTGCAGCTGCCGGAACACGCCTATAGGTACTTAATGACATATTTTCAACTAGTTTTTTATAATAAAAAGAAAAACAAATGCTTGGTTAAAAATTGCTCACATATTATGGAGGGAAATGCACTCTAATAAAAAAAAGAAACTCATAATAAATGTTCATAATTATTAAACTATAAATAAAAAAACTCTAAATGACATCAACCCTCATCATCTCAGCCGAAAGACGTCCACTATTGGACATAGGTCTCCCCAATAATCACCACAATGCGTGCTACTTGAATCCAGCGGATTCCCGCAACCTTCACTAGGTTGAAGATTCAACTTGTGGCGAAATAATACGCGGACGCCATTCAAATACTCATCGGCTCCATCGGAAATCCGTTCTACGAGCAATATATAACCCCACCCACCATCATTTAAATCTAGCATTTTTTAAAGATATGTCTGTGACTTTGGTTCTTGTGATCTCGTCATTTCTGATACGATCACGCGAAAGAGCTCTGAGCAGAGTCCTCTCAATTGACCTTTAAATGACCTTGAGATTTTTCATGGAGCCTATAATTAGGCTATCAAAGTCCATTGAACCAAAATTAAACATTAAAGCACACTTTTACAGCCTTATCTCTACGTCGATAAATCCATTTTTAATTAACTAAAATTATATTGTAAATTAAAAAAAAATACAACACAAATACTGAGCCCAAAGAATTTAAAAAATAGGTATCATCCTTTTTACGTTTGAATCATGATACCAAATAAAACCATTAACTTTTAATTAAAAAATAGGTTATTCTGAAACCGCTGAGTTAGTTACGATGTTATTCATATTGGATATCGAAAAATAAATTCATGCATGGGTATTTAGCTTTATTAATTTACTTTGATACCATTTTACTTTATTATTTAACGTTACTTAGTATAAATAACATGAGCTATATGGAGATTATTTTAATTGCATTAAAGTTCGCTATATATAGTATATTAAGAAATTAACTTGAAAACTGAAACCGTAGAATACTTACACAAATTGATTCCTGTGACGAGTCTCTCCGTAGTTTACTTTGATGTTCTCAAGTTGTATATTAATTTAATATCCACAGTATATTTCTATTTCAGTTCTGCCAATTTACTCTGGTATATTTAATAGTAATTCTTACTACATAATAAATGTTACTCTCGCAACGAGGCCTTATAAAATGAATAGAAAATATTATTTGAATGTTCATTTCGTCTACATCAAATCACAATGTATATTTTAATAAAACTTTTTAGTTCCCTTTATACGTTAAAATCTACAACAATGATGCTGTCTATATCTAATAAGTAAAATAGTAGATACTACAAACAAATTATAGTGATTATGTATCATGGATTAATATATTTCAAATTAATCTTAACTTTTGAATAATCAAGATACCTTTGTTAATGCACTAATTAAATCTATAATATTAATGTAAATTTATTTAGTTTTCTTGACATAATAAACAAATCAATATGAAGGAATGGCATGTAAGAAATAAAATAAAAGGATTTTTTTTTTCGAACTGACTATACTGTTAGCCTTAGGGGCCCTGGAGCCTTTCGGCTTTTACAGCTTTACCGGCCTTGTAAAAAAATGGGATCGTGTTTTGGCGGGATCTCGAACTGTTTTGTATTGGTTTTTATTTTTTATTCTTAAATTTGTATTAATTGACTCTATATTGTGTAATACGGGTAGCGTTTTGCATAATAAAGCTTGATTATTCCGCCCAAATGAAATGAATTGGAAATAATAACATGGGTGATGAATTCTGAGTTGCCACAAAAACTCCTTACAAAATTCTAACAAGGGAGCCACGATCTTATTAAGATTCTGAAATCGTCATAACAGTGGAAACTATATCCACTCGATAATGGCAGTAATGGTCTTCAATAAAGAGGACCAGTTGCCAAGTTATGAAAAAAAAGAAGAAGATGAAATATAGAGGCAACCCTTCTACCGACAGTCGCGCTCTCTAATATTATATTTGTACACTAAGACAATGACACATTTGCATAAAGAATACATATATCCTAAATAATAAGACCTAATTGGATGCCGTTAAGAACTATTAAATTTAATTATATAATTTGTTTATGATTAATGTTTAGCTTGTTTTAATAAATATTTTTAATTTCCTTTATCACGTGAAAGTCTTAGTGGTCATTGCGATGTATATTATTATATTCACAAAATCAGCATTTATTTCATTTTTCACTGCAAAATTATACGTACACGCGATTTCTCTTTGCATTATTTTGTGTTTTTTTGTAATAATGTACTTTATCCATGCAATCCAATGATCTAGATACAAAAAATAAGGTTACATTACATTTAGTTTTTTTTTTACATTTAATATTGTTCAATGATTTTTTTTAATTCTTTATATGCTTAAGCGTTTGGCCATAATCTTACCTGAAGTTAAGTGACGATGGTCGCATGCTAAATCTTGGGGGGAACTGGCTCTCAAGTGCAGCTGCCGGAACACACCTATAGGTGCTTGGAAACAGACTTTCAACCTGGCGGTAGTTGCTCGCCAGCGGATATTAGAAAATACCCTACTATGCTGCTATGATTTCAACACCATGATTTCCTGAACTGAGAGCTCAGGCTTATTGTAGGGATTTAAACTTACGTCCATCGACGCAATATATATAAACGCTACCACGGAGTCATCATTGTTTCATAAAATGAGGCAAACAAACAATATATTTAAAAGTTTAATAAAGCTAAAGAATTAATGGATATGGCTATAATGACAAGCTTTATCATGCATGACATAAACATAAGGGTATTCCAGCGGGCGCATTCATATGAATTTTTAGGTGTAAATTAACAAACTTTTTGGCACACATTCTGTTTAGTTGACATTTATAATTTGATTACATTTTAGATCAACATTGCCAGGGATGAGATAATAAAAATTCAAGTAAAAATACAATTAGATGCATTGCAGACTTACAGAGAGTATTGGAGTCTAAATCGCTTAGTAAAGATACAAATATTAAGATCATAGATGTAAATAAAAATAACCGAATAGATACAAACATAAGAACGTAATCTGTTAATCGCTGGAAAGAAGTGCTCAACAAGACTTTGTTACCGATTCAACTAGTGGATGGAATATAAAGGATAATTAAAACCAGAAAACTAATCATGGCTATCAACTTCGGCTATTTTAAGAGATTAGGAAAAGATCGAGAAAACAAAGTTCTGTATACGCACCAGATACCAATGTACTAATAATGTAAAAGGGACTTGTCCTAACTTCAGACAAATGAATAGCGATAAATTGGACAGTGTAGGAAAAGATGAAATATTTTAGTATCGGTGGCTGATATCCTCTGTGGGTCGTTGCACACTTGTAGTTTGTGTTTTTAGAAAAAAAAACTTATATTGATTGTAAGATAAAGCATGTATTTCTTTTTGTTCCAGAATGAAAAGCTGTTCATTATTAATAGTCATTCAAGTGTGAATCATGCAAAGACAGTGTAAATCCGTAGTAGAATCACGGTCAACTGTGATGTGACTGACATTATGACAAGTGGCAGGTGGCTGGCTGTGATGGTGGTGGTGGTGGTTGCGGGAGCGGTGCGGGGATGGGACTGTGTCTGCAATCCGAGAGAATGCGAAGTGTTGGAGCCAAGCGGCTGTCCCGGTCAGGGCATCGTTGTTTGGGATCCATGCAGGTTATCTCTATATATTATTTTTTGTATCAACGCTATATCTCCCTTAGTTCTTCATCGAAATTAATTACTTAAATATAATTTGTAAGCTTATGGTCCTTATTTTAATTAAAAATAAAATACGTTACCGGAAACTGTTTTTATATTGAAAAGTAATTCTATTTCCTTGCATCTAAACATTTTCGAGATAATCTCCTAATAAACGAAGACAAGTTGTAGAGTAAAACGTTTGGTAAAAGTGCCAATAGTTGACAGTAGGCAATTAGATATGGATTATGATTATATCTATGTGTCGTATTTAACTATGCATTATTTAAATACTCTTAATTCGACCAAAAGAGATTTTAGCGCAATTATTATCAATTACAATTTGAAAGATTTAGCAAGTCATTTGTGAATTTCACCATTTATATCAGTCTTATTGTAATATTTTATTTAACTTAAGGTGGGTTTAAAATAAATTAGTATTTAAAGAAAATTAATAAGTTATTAGAATCCTGACATTTTAATCCTCTTTTATAATCAATTATAATGTTTTAAATATTAAAATAGGTTTTCATTTCTTTAGATCTTGAAGCGTTTTTTCCTTGAAATTAAATTAAGGTACAATATTTCAGTTTAATTTAAGCAGAAATTCTAATTTAGTTAAAACTTTTATAATCTTCTATAGAACATATATTTTATGAACTAGAAGTTGTTTTTATAAGATAATTATTTATAAATAAATGGTATATATAAAGTGTAAAAATATACATTATTTTATCATTGCTGATACATAAATTCTAATAAAAATACGGACGTTACTCTTACTTCGCTTATGAAACGGTAGGTACGGAGAAAAGTAAAATGTAATCAAATGGCTCACAACACATCGTCTTAGAATGCGAGAGTGTCTGTCATGAAGACAAATGAGTATACTTACGTCACGATGCTCTTTCTGGAGCTTTTACCTCGAGAATATTGTTTAATTTAAAACGTAAGCATTTTTTTGGTAAATCCTAACAAGTATTTTCATTCAGGATATTTTATACATCATTGTAGTTGACGTCAGTGTTTACGTCATACCGAATTGAAAGCGAACTATATCGACTATGCGACTAACTAGCACACCTTTTCTGTTCAACTTATTACATCAGTGTTTAAAAGTAACTAAACAATAAAATTATTTCAAAAAATAACAGACTGTGGCAATTTAGCATTTTGCCGAATTACGATTAAATAATAAAATTAACTCGTATATAATTTGAAAAGCCCATCAATAAATTTTGTTTTCATTAGTTCTTCCTATAATTCACATTCAAGGACAGTATTTTTGAGAATAATATTTTTGTCATCCAGTTTCACTCTGTACGCTGTACTTAATAATTAGATTTTTCACATCACAACAACAATAGCAATTAGTAAGTATGTGACTAGAACCATAATTTTATCAAAATTTCGCATGCTATTTAAAAGTAGCTATATTAATATTAGCCAAATCACTCGTATGAATTTATATAGCTGTAAGCTTAAAATGTGTGTAGATTTAGACATAAAGAGGCTAAAGTGGCAAAATTGCTTAAGAAAAAAGAACAACAACAAGTTTAAAGAAAGTAAGATCTGACGATCAAGACGAACAACGCAGTGGTGAACGAATAAACGAAATGAAGTGAAAAAAGCTACATTTACCTTTCGTCGCTAACGTAATCTTCGATGGCATAGATCTTTTATAGTAACAATTTCCATATAATTTAATGTCATTGTTTTAACTATCTTCAGTCCTAACGGGAACAAAAGTGTACGTTCTATGGTTAGGTTATTGTGCATACTGACTTCGTGTCCAAAATCTTCAATAATAGTTTTAGTAAGATGGTCACTGCTTTATTTAAATGTGAACGGATGTGAATACTTACATCATTTAACCTTGTGCGATGTTTGCGTTATTTGTAATTTTTTTGCCTTACAGGCAGACTTTTATGCAGCGAAAAAGGGTCCACATCATGCTCATTAACAAACTCATGCTTATGTTTGTTGTACACTACTAATATTTTTTTATTTCATGCAAGTAGCAAATGAGCATAAAGTCCTATTAGGGGTCTCTTACTAATATGTTGTTACTAGAAAGTGCAAGCCGATCCGGCGGGTCCGGCATCATTTAGCTACCTTCCAGATTCGGTAAACCCGAAAACAATACGGCGCGAGCACATGTTTCTATATAAAAATAGTAAAGTAATCGCAAAAATTTGCTTCCGAGCGATTTGACATCGTTTCCTTAGATCATTCTATCAAAATAGAAATTAGTTATCATTATTATATTTATTTTAATTAAGAAAAATAAAATATCTTTGATTTCGTGTAGACCAGAACTACTAAAGATAACAAAATATTCTATTTTGAGATGAGATTAGATGTATAATTTATTTATGATTTGCTTAACGAGATGAGAGGCAGAGACTGCTTAATTTTAAATAAACTTGCGTGGAAATTATATAGTGAGACTGATTAACATCAATTATAGATACTTACTTACTACTAGTAGCTCTAGCAGTTACTATATTTTATAATTAGATGGTTACCTACCAATGGATAATCTATTTTAATAAATCTGTAGTCCTGCCTGTACGTGTTTTTTTCAACTTCTTTGATAAGTTGTCTTTTATTTAAAGGGCACAGATTACGAAGAATATGGCATAATAAAGAAACATTGTATGTCTAGATTTAACTTAAAAATATCTTGACCAATTTTTATAAAAAAAAGTACACGAGAACTTTAACTCTTTCCTCAATTTGATAGGCTATAAGAAATGTTAATAATAGATGCAGAGATCATAAAATACGAAAATTTCTGAGCAATAAACGCGAGCGCAGTCTCGAAAATAGCTAGGTAATAATGATTTTCGTTACTAATACTAAAATAAATGTTTTGTTCATACATCTGAGAACATTATTATATTCTTTTTACCTACTTCTACTCAACCGATTACGAGAAAACGCATATATATGGGATAAACCTTTAACAAAGTTCCAATTCTGCTAGATTGGGCAGGATTGTAATCCCTGGTTGCTACTCCTGAGAACTGAACTGGAAAGCTTCGTATCCTCATAAATGTCGCTCGAAACCATCCTTCAGAACAATACCCACAAAACAGAGAGCAGTGCTATTTAGTGGCGAGAAATACTATAGACAATGATACTAACCGAGTCGAAATTAGTAGAGCTTCTACCATCTACTAAATATTTTTTAGAATATCCGAATATGGATCATATGATATGATCAATAACAATGTGTTTAGTATTGTTGCTTTCATTATAATATTTCTGCAGTACAAGTTGAGTCAATTGATCGTCAAAATTTTTATTTTATGACATCATTAAACTGAGTGCACTACCCGAGCACAACGTAAACTACCGGGTCTACCATCTTTACTGGAAGCATATTCTCATGCCTCTGTCTAGTACTACTTTACTTTACTATTTTACTAAGAATAATTATGGATACAATTTCAAGTTTTTTCAAGTTTACAGCTTCATTCGTTTATAAGTTATAGAGATGCAAAGTTACGAAAATTCAACACTGGCTGATTGATTGACTAATTAATAATCTACTGCCCCTAATTATATGAGCCTAAAACATTTTAATAATGACAATAATAAGGTTATTACAAGCTTAACAAAACAGAAGTATCTAGGTTATAGTAACAATGACTTCAACAACATTTTCAACGGCAAAAGTCATATAAAATTCCACAAAACATAATATGAATGTGTTAACCTTATTGTCTTGTAAATAATTAAAATGTTTTAAGCTCGTATACATCAAGGACATCGGGTCCTTCAAGCGTAACGTGAAGAGACGTGTTGTATTTATACAGGCCGGCATGACAGCGGCGACCGCCGATGGATTTCGATCTCTCAGTGATCGCCGTTGTATTTGGATTGTACTGTGCTTGCCATCAGGGACAGTACAGTCAATGTGGCAAGCTATAATAAAAAAATTAGGCACAGTAGAATCTAAATAATGGAATTTAGCGATTACAAGATAGGTTCGATTTTAGTCAAAATTACTCGTTTTCTTATATCCACCTTCTAGACATGGCTGCTTATTAGATTTTACTACATTATACCTGACTGCGAAAAAGGAGGCTTATGTTTTTCGAACGTATGTACATATGTATGTGTGTATATTTCTTTGACACTCTCTGTAGGCTAATCGGCTTGGTGATTGAACGGCTTGGCTTGATATGGGTGTTGTTAGATTTGTCTTAATTGTGCCAGTAACATAGGCTATATAACATTTTAAGTACGACATCTGGGAAGCAAATAAAAAGCAAAAGTGTTTTTTTGTCTGATTTTTGGCGCTGTCGGGATTTTTGTTTCCTTTTTAATAATTTAGCTTGTTAAAGTCAAATCATCTCAATCGATACTTGGCATATTTTTTACAGCAATATTTTTGTTGGGATAAAACTATATAGAATTTAGCGGCTTTAAGAAAATGATTTTCAACTCTGCAGCGAGAAACTAATCCACTTGGGAGTTTGCTTATGAACTTCAAAATAGGCTGTTGTTCGAACAGTTAATGCAATTACGTAACTTCTATCGTGAATGTTCTCCCGCAAATCAAACGGCTAAATATAAACAAATAAAAACATACCTATAAAAAATTCTCATTCTACTTTTATTTTTCCGTTCCCTGTCCTAAGCAATGATCCGAAATATAACTTTCGAAATTGGAAACGAGCTTGCTAGGGTGCAAATAATATAGTTCGTATGCTTATTCATAATATTTAAACATATATGCAACAAAAATAAAAAGCCACGTTTAGTAGAAAAACAAAAGTGTTCCAAGGTGTGAAAGAGGTTGTGAACGGCTTTGTGGAGAAGTGTAATCCACTTTTAAGTATGTTTAGATATATTTTCGAATAACAAAAAATGATCTCGTCATTTCCTACAACTTATTTAAGCAAATTAAGTCAGAATATCAAAATTTTTAAAATTCCATACTTTATTACCTACGCCATAGAATGAGATATTCTGTTTCGATAATTATCTTATATCTGAGGTTAATTAGCATGTTTTTTGGCCCTGCAATTATCCACACTTGACACTGTCGAACCACAATACACCATATTGACGCACTACAGAGTAATGAGTTTTTCAACAAAAGAAGGAATAAATCTCCAAGTTCTCAACTTTGGCGTTTGGCGGACTAATCAAATAACATATACAGAGATATAAGAACAAATAGTTTCACCATAAACACCTCATCTACTACTAAACTCACTCATCTGTAGCCATGGTCTAAATCGTAGAAAAATAATTTAAGGAAGACAATCACGTTCGTAAATTAAACTTGAACATATTGGTTACAGATGCTGCAAAGTATGCGCAAGGACATTAGGAGAAAACTGTGGAGGATTCAGTGGGACATGCGAACCAGGCCTGAAATGCTACGAAGGCTCGTGTACGCCAATAACGTAAATGAAATGGACGTAACATAAACTGTATTATATGTGTATAGTGTTGATTTATAGTATTAGATTCCAAAACATATCTCAGATGACGAAATCAAAAAGAGAGGACCATACCCGATTATGTCATGGTTAGCAGTGAAGCTTCACGTCGAGTGACAATAATTGTTTAGCTAAAAGCGATTAATCAAAATGTGCGTTATCAAAATTACATTGTAAGAAGTAGTGATCTCGATATTGCAAGGGTTATTTTCCTACGGAACGAGCACAAATTTCATTTTAATGCCCCGACTCAGGCAGTGGAGTGAACGATAAAATCGGAAGCTTTTGTGTATCGCAGTTTATATCACCGTTCTATTTTTAACGATTTTTCCTTTAGCATTTTTACAACTATGTATTTCTGTGAAACACTGTATTTATTCATCAATTTTAAGTTGTAAATTAAAAAAATATCTTTTATTAATTTATACAACATCTGACATTTCACACGTCCCTTATTTTTAAATATTTTTGAAAGATTGTTCAACTACATAATTACTTGATATCGATTGATTAGTATTTATCAACTGATTCACAAAAATATGTTACAGTGTTGTTTAAATATAAATAATTGAAATTTATATACGTATAAATTATTTTTTATTTCTTTGGTTTTTCCCCAATGTGTGTCTAACCATTTATCCGTTTGCAATGAAACTTTTTTGAGTGGTTGTACTCACACCCGGTCACCCGCAAAGTATTGCAAGCAACCAATTAGTACAACCAGTTTGCAATAGCTGGTGCCCAAGGAGTTTAATTTCGAAGATAGTGACAGTAAAGTTACGGGCACAAGGCACAAGCTAATTGTTTATAAAAAAAAGAAACACGTTTTATTTTTATTTTCGATATCATTTGACTTTCTGTGTAAAAAATACGATTATATAATAAAACCGTGTCGTTTATTTCTGTTTTCATAAATAAATATTCACATTCAGACAAGTTTCGAGACTAATTCGTTATTAATACGAAAAAAATCTACACTTCTTTATATATTTATTTCTAAATTTTGTAATATACTCGTATGTAGTGAAAATGTGTGAACATTTTCTCTCAGTTTATAAAACAACTTGAAAAAAAAAAACAGATATACATATATTTTTAAAAGAATACTGTGAAACCTATCAAAGCCTAAATCATTCTGATTTCGGATAAAAAATATAATACGAGGGTAAATCCGATTATTTAAAAGTCGGAGAATCAAATTTTAAATTTAATTAATTTTCGTTAAATACTTCAACATATATACATATTTATTAATTATTTTATTTCTACTTGTTAGAGAATGTATTTAAATGTATTATCTCTTTATTTATTTTAATACAATCATGAATGGTTTTTGAGAAACTAAGTTCGAATATAAAAATGTAAAATATATTTAAATTTTGAATAACATTGATTCTTATTAATTCTTGAAACACAATATTAATTATTTATGATAAAAACTATGCATTAAAATTATATATTGAGTTGTTAAAACATAATTTGAGTCTTTCCTGTATAATTAACAATAACTAGATAACATTAACATTGACATACCCGCTGTACCCGACCACGCGTTACTGTGACTCAGTCTGCTTTTAACCACGGACGCAAACATAGGGTGATAAGTTTAATATGTCTATCTTTGTATCTTTATGTGGCATCGTAGCTGCCAAAGGGATGAACTTATTTTGAGTTAGATATATTTTTTGATCGAGAGTGTTCTTAGCGATTCAAAGAAATCTGTTCATGCATTTGGAGATCACTAGTTGATGAAATAATGTGAACAACTTCCACAGGACTGGTCGATTCAATATTTGCGATCCCTTTACTTCAGTTATATTGCAAGAACTAGGTAATCTTAATCTGATGCTGTAGCATCATCTGTAATCTACAGGATACCAAACTCCTAACCAGAGGTTTCGTGTTTGGCGTCATTGAAACGGTCTCAATGAATTTGCGTCGAGGGTTTTTTATTTTTTATTTACCTTGCCAAAAAGTATCTAATCTAAGGTTATAATTCCAATGCAATAGGTGAAGAACTTTCAGTGATTTAAAATTATGAACATTTACATTTTTATTTATATAGATTTAAGGAAATATTATGAAGAACTTTACACCAACAATTGTAAATGTTTTTTTTTTTTTTGCTTCATTGTTTATTCGTTTCGCCAAAGCTGGCATGATATTCAGCACGCTACTTCTTTCTAGAATTTCAGACATTTTTTCGTAAAAAAACTATTACTTGAGAATAGTTTAGGCCTCATTATTCATCGACAATAGATCATAAATTTTAATAATATTCAGAACATTGAAACCGTTTGTATGAAAATGTAATATAAAAAATGTATCATCTATATTTCTGTGTGCTTCCAGGTTATATGTATTAGTAACGGTAAATGATACTGTTTATGTATATGTATTATGTACTTATATATAGATTTTAAATATCTCTCGGTTTTGTAAATATAATCTGAATAGCATTTTTAATAATAGATATACATAGGTACCCATGTATAGGTACTTTTATATAACGTGTTTTAGGCTATCAAATGTATCCGATAAGATCAATATTAAATGTATTAAATCAATATTTTTTCTCCAAACCGATAATAGTGGCAGAAATTTTATCATTAAATATTAAACAGTATGTAAATAGAATTAAGCTTCTTTCTCAATTAAATGAGTATTTTTTCTGTTGCTCCATATCTAATTAAGTGTACATTTTTAACATGTTCTTTTAAAGTTATTGAAACATGTATTGGTAAAGATTAAGAATAAATTATATTATATTTAAAAAAAAAACATTTTATTTCGTTGTCACGAATTACAATATTCATTAATTTTATCGTATCGACGGCTGTTCTGATCCTAAGGTCAACCAATGTTAGAAAAGGCTAATCCCTTTATAGTATCATAGCAGATGTTACCGAACATTTTAGGGTCAACCATATGCCATTACCATTATTTATAAGTAAGATTATAACATTACTAGCGAGCCGCCCCGGCTTCGCACGGGTGCAATGCTGATACTAAATTCACCTACCTACCACAAAATGTCCATGACACACAAACAATAACATAAACAACATTTACAGCTTTTTTGTCATTAGACAATACAAACATGTTTTGTTTAGAGGTTACTCTTGAAAGAGGGACATATAATTGACCATGGTATATAGGGCAGGTACCGCCGCACTTCCCTTCATTTTAAATCTGTAATATCTTCGGGAATATTAATTTAAATTACATGCTGTAAAGGGCTATATTGATCTATATTAAATGAACAATGTATTTAAGGTACTTAATTGGATAAGGATTAATGCTGTATTGCTTAAAATCACTTCGTAAATAAGCCATTTTTTCCCGTAAAATATAAAGGATAAAAAATGATTATTGTGGGTTATCCTTAAGAGATAGACATATACCATCGTGGACTTTTTTGTTGACCTTTTTAAGATGTACAATACTGTAGTACATTTTTTTTGTTATTTCGTGGGGTTCAGCCAGCGTTTGCAATGTAAGCTCAAAAAATGTGTTTATTTACGACATCACATTAAAACCTCTAAATTTATCAGTGTTTCTCTACAATACTATGCATGTATTATACATATAAACCTTCCTCTTGAATCACTCTATCTGTTAAAAAAAACCGCTTCAAAATCCGTTTCGTAGTTATAAAGATTTAAGCATACATAGGGACGGACAGAGCGACGCGACTTTGTTTTATACTATGTAATGAAATGATATAACAATGGGTAAGCATTTTTCATGTATTCTTTTAAAAATATTGTTTCTTCTAAAAAGGTATATATAGCGATAACAAAAACTAAACACTTTGAATTATAGAAGCAACAAACGTATCCGATTGGGTAATTATCATAAATAAATATCTAACTATAGCAATATTATGAACACAAATTAGTGAGTACAGATAGTCCACTGTATGCACGAACGAACACATAATATAAGTAGCAAGATGATATCCAATGCTGGTTTTTATTTATCCTCGAGCTTCATTATTTCACCCACTTGTATCATTTTAATATCTAGGTAAACATGAAAAGTAAAAAAATTATCTAATTCGGCTTTAGAGCCGTTTTCCAGAAATCAAAATATATGCTCGTATGTATTATAATCCCACCCCCACTTTGGAATCACTGGTAAAACAAGTGATGTTTTTGCGAAATGGACTATCTGTTTTTACACATTTGTGCTTCAGGAGAGGATTACTAATGTCCTTTGAATATCGACTAAGGGCCAAAAATGGAACCAGACTCACTTTATATTCATTCATTTGGGGGATCAGATGGTCGAACGGTGAGACGCCATTTCACCTAATTTAAAATAAGCTTTGCATGTTTAATTTGGCTAGTGTTTCAATAACAATAGAATTTAAACTGCATTTATACATTTATTACATTATTTTATTACATTTTATTTATCAACTAGCTGTGTCCGCAGCTTCGCTCGCGTGGACTACAGGATGCTGTCGGTTGAGCGCTCGCGCGAATTGTGCTGCTTCAAAAATGCTTATTGTGGGTGATCCTTAGAAGTTAAATATATGCTTTTGCTGACGTTTTATATGTCTTTTTAAGATCTACGATTATGTTGTATATATATCAATTAATTTGATATATATCTTTTAGATTACTCAGCGTATGTCATTTAATCGCTTCAAAAGCGTCGTTTTTTCGAATTCATTCACCATTATCGTGACTACTACTATGTTACTTTATGTAACAAAATATATCCTATAACGTAGCCAGATAATATATCTATAAATTAAAGAAACAAAACATGTAAATCGCGTGAAAAGAACATAACATGTCATCACAGACAGACAGAGATACATTGAATTTTATAATATGTATAGAAGTGCGATTTGTGCAAATTTTAATATTTAGTTACAAATTCATGATAATTTGAAGACTACGATGATACTCGTAATCCTATTTATTGGGTAAATTATAACAATGAATCACACCGGCGCTAGACCACTAAACAGTGACCATCACTTTTCTAAGGGTACGTTTTCGTTTAGGGCATTGTTTAGGTGCTGAAACAGGATCCAACCAACTTGCTGAGCGCTTGCGGTTATCAAACAGAATCCATTTATCATCGCAGGTAACAATGCGGTTCAAAATTCCTTAATTTGTGTGTCTGTTGAGCAGTGCAAGGCACGTCTCGACGCGTACTTCGCGCTGGCGATCATTGAGTTCGTGGGGCACCCATTTGTCAAGCTTTTTTACCTTGCCAATTTGACGCAAATGGATCAAGATTGTTTTGACGCTAACGTTGAAAGCTGCTGCTAATTCAGCCGTAGATTGTGTATCATCAGCTACCACAATCGACTTTAATTCGTCATTGTCGACCAAAGTCTTCGGACGACCGCGAGGTTCATTTTTCATGTCGAAATTCCCAGAACGAAAGCGAGCAAACCAATAACAGGTGGTGCGTTGGTTTGTAGTGTTAGCTCCGTAAACGTCGTTGATGTTGCGTGCCGCTTGTGCCGCGTTACTGCCACGACGGTACTCATATTCCATAATTACTCGAATTTTTAACGTATCCATGATGACAAAAAAGATTGAAATGCGATGAAAATGTTACACTAATCAATAAACAAATGACTACTTTTGAAAAAAGAATTCCATGTTTTTAAATTAAAATTAATTTGAAATTAGAAATCTTAGCCAAACAAAAATTATTTTGATTTGAAATGGCCAGTACTGCAGAATGGCAATTTCATAGGTAAAGACCTTTTATGTTGTCAATGTAATAAAGAGTTACCTATTAATATTTACATATTAAATAAATAACTTGACAGCGAATAAAATATTTTTTAATGTACGAAACTACTGCACTATCGCCATTTCCTCGTGCGTCATTTAACAAGATGAGGTGAGGTTGAAGTTGGCTTGGGTGTCTCAAGTCAAGTCTAAGATCTCAAGTCTTAAGTTATTTGATCACCGTTACACCCTTAATTATAAACGTTTTATAAATTTTACTTTAAGTGATAGTTAAGTTAAAGTAATCAACAAGAGATAAATTTATTACGGTACTGATGAATGTCTGAGTTATCTAATTGTAAGCTTTTTTACTTGATGAATTTTACAATTATTTTTATACTACTTAGCGTTTTACACAAATTTTTATATAATTATTATTATGTCCATTATAAAATATGTTTAAATATATTCGATGTATCCCAAATCAATTGAAGCAAAGATGGCTCAGTGGTAGCGTGTACGACTTCGCATCGATTAACGTGAGTTCGAATCCCTGCAATGAGCCTAAGTTTTCGGTGAAGGAAAACATCGTGAGGAAACCATAGCATGGTGGTAGGGCATTTTCTAATGCCCGCCTGGCTAGCGACCACCCTCAAGTTGAAAATCTGCCGCCAAGCACCAATAGGTGTGTTCTGGCAGCTGCACTTGAGAGCCAGTTTAGGGTGTTATCATCTTGGGCCACATCGTCACTTAACACCAGGTGAGATCGTGTCCACTACGTGTGCATTGCGTATATAATAGTAACAGTATGTAACATTGCGTAGCAGTTGTATAACTGCTATTAAAAATTATCTAAGGAAGAAACTTCAAATGACGAACGAAGACAATAAAGTGGATACTTTCATTTAACAATATTACAAAACGGCTAGGCTCTTTATCTTAATTTCCCACCTAAAATTACAAGCTAAAATTACAATTATTACTCTTCATAAAGTTATTTACTTAGGTGATATTTAGACAAGGCCCGTTATTAATTAAGTAGAATGTTAGGAGTTTTGTGATATTAAATACAGTTTAAATGAATTAATTATTTATCACATTCTTCTTTTATTCTTCATCATATTCTTGTTTTTTTTATCCTACTAACGTATCTACGTATCACGCGAAAACGGCTGAATGGATTTGTATGAAATCTAGCACACGGATAGTTTATAACCTAGATCTACTTACACATGGAATACTTTTTCATACGGTAAACACTCCATTCTGAAGTCCACGTAGAAGAAATCGCCGACAGAAGCCAGTTATTAATTATTATTATTAATTATACTAGTGCGGTAAGTTGGTTTTTACAAAAGTTTACAAACGTCCAAGGCTTACCATAGTTAAGAATTTGTAAAAACCCATTCCGCACGCGTGCTATACAACGTTTTTCAACACATTAGCGAGACAACAGTACAATAGATAATAAAGCAAGCTTTTAATTAGATTATTTTTAATAGCAAATAATAAATTATAAAGATAGGTCACTACTCTTGGCAATTTGCGCCTCATTCAAGATATCAGGTGGAGTAAATTCCATATGCATATCGGATTCCTCGCTTAAACTCATATTATTATTTTGTTTATAAATATCAGTCGGAAAGTCGCAACAATCTTTGACGTTTCTAATATGAAAATAGCGCGAAGGCACGTTCACGTGTTGAAAATTAGAACTACATCTTTCGTCTCATTTTCTCTTTACTATTAAAGTGAGGCAAAAAGTGCTTCCAACTATCATTCAGCTTATTTATTCTAGTAATGTGAAACTTCTTGGTGAATTCTTATATATTTTTATGACCCTATACAATTGCATGCTGTAAAAATTTTACCTATAATTTATTATTAATTATACCTATTATTTCATAAATCAATTATCTACATAAATTATAATATTTGAAAGATCAATTGTAGACTAGTCGACGTAAGACCTAAAACTTATCTCAATATAAACAAAATAACAAATTATGATGAAAATTGTAAGTTAATGAAACGTCTACAATTACTTCCTTTCAAAGGTTTACGAGACGGTAATTTTGGAAAGTTAAATATATTTTTGAAGGCGTGTTTAAACATGTGGAAGACGAAGCAATCTCACGGCTCTGAATAATAAGATGTTTTTATAACAAAATGTCACCTGATACATAAAGAAATTCTTGTGTGTCACATTACGGTATTCATGTTACATTTCTATAATTCTGTAAGTGACACTTTTTTTATATACTAGTATTTGATTACAGTTTGATTTGAAATTGAGTAGTTAAGTGTATTGTACAAAACCTACTTACAATGCAGCTATTGAAACATAGCGATGGGTGCTCGTAGAGAATTTTTTTAAGTTGATGGTTAGCCAATCGGTTATTAGAAAATGTCCTACCATACACATTTTCCAGCGTATCCCCTCCCTCCTTCTACGATATTAAGTCTTACAAACGAGGCGTGCAGAGGAATTTATCACCGGCGGTCACCGTTATTTCTGGGCTGTTCCGTACTTTCCATCAGGAACTCCTCAGTTATTTTGAAGAAGTAAAACCAAAAAACAGTAACATTATACAGGATTCAAGGCCGAATAACATATATGTATGTAACATGTCGTTTAAAGAACACCAAAGTTACTTATCTGCTGTAACTTCTATTTTAAATGGATTTTATTTAGACACGTCATATTCTTTGCATTACATAATTTTATCTGAAATTATATTTGTACATTTATTATTTAAATATATTTTTCTCTAAATTTTCTGATATAATATGTCTTTAATAAAGGACATTGATCACGAATATGTTTTTTTTGTCTTAGTGTTTGTCCGGGTGTAACTCAAAAACGGCTTGGTCGATTTTTATAAAATTCTGTTCACGGGAAGCATATATTATTCTATAATGGATAGGCCAGGCCATGAGAATCGTCAACAGTACTTTTAGAAATCATAAAAACAGTATCAATGCTTAACCGATTTTTATTAAAATATGCACACGGTATGTAATTTTCATTCCTTAAATGTTGGGCTATAAGAATTGTCATTAATATAAGTACAAGTAAAATTACAAGACGAAAATAATTACTGCGATATAAATGCGTGCGAAGCCGCGGGGCACCGCTAGTTGTTTATATGTAATAAACAGTTTTCTCATAAAAAATAACTTTTCAGCCACTCAGTGGAACGCAGGCGTTGCGAAATATATTTTGAAGTGATGAAAAAGTAAATATAAAAATATAAATGAAAAATAATATACCTATTTATCTAAAAGACGACGAGTATGATACAAATTCCTTTGATAACGTAGGTATATCTATCATGAAACGGTCAGATATGGTTACACAAATCAGTGCTCGCGTTGAGGAAAAATATCACATATCTGATACAATTCTTCTGATTGGATAAACACATAAAGCTACGTGTTCACTAATATTTTTGCACCAAATTCTCTTCGTGTGAACACAGGGAATGAAAATTCACGAAAAAAATATAAAGCAATGGTCTGTTATACATAAATTCGGACGGTTAGCGATCTTTTCTTTTTTGAAACTGGAGAATTAGGAGAACAATGTTGGCCCACTGCGTATTGCCAGACAATTTTTGACACAATACTTTTTCTCATAAGTATCATTTATAAGTAGTAACTTATTGTTATAGATTTCTCGAAATTTAAAACCGCAAAACTCGTTTGATTGGTTAAATTATTTAACCCCTCATTCTTAAGGAAAAAGCTCTTGTCCAATAATGAAAAAAAAAGATGTTTCATATTTCTTTACAACTTTCTCGTGTAATTGTTTAAGTTTCAGGGTCTACATTATAAGGTATATCATGTGCTAACAAAATTAAAAAAAATACTAAGAAATACTGCAGAAAGACGTAACAACTGTCAATCAGTTTCAAATCAAACCAATTTTAAGAAAGGTACAGCATATGAAATCTCTTTGGAGATATCACTCAACTTGGAATAACCTAATTAGTGAAACAACCTCCACCCTACAGAAGACCGTAGCCAAATGAACTTGTGTTGTGTTACTATGGTAAATAAGAGTTCCTTGAGGAAGGGGGGTTGAAACTCCGCAACGCGCTATTAAGATATCTGGTGTTATAAGCGTCTATAGACTACGATAACCGCTTAGCATCAGGCTGGCCGTACTCATGATTGCCACCATAGTTATTTTAAAAAGACTAAATGAAATAAATTCCAGACTAAATGTTAAACAAACTATTTACGATGGATTTCTGCAAATTAACGCCTCGCTATATCAAATATCAGTAGTGGGACATTAACAGAAACCAAGAAGGTATAGACTAAGCTTAAAGATGCTAAGAACATTTTCCTGTTTCGGTTACGGTAATGATATTACTTCAGTACAATATCTGTTTATTGCAAATGTTGTGTTTAGGATGGCGTATACATTACAATAATTTATTTGATTTTTATTCTTTTCAAAAAGACTAAATCTGACAAGTTTTACAGTATTATCAGGCAATAATAAGATTGATAGTCATATTAAACAATTGTTTTTAACATTTCTTGTTTTATACTATACAATCCCATTCAAATCTCGTAAAATCCGTTTTGTAAACTGGAAAATTTTGCCTTAGAATTGGCCATTTAAGGGCTATACACTCCGGCACCCCTAGATGGATTCTGGTCATTATAGCGGAAATCAGCTAGGTGGATTATAAACTGAAATTAATAAAGTTGTTAGTGCTGTTAAACAGTAATTATTTAGAAATGCATATTGATATCTAACATATGTATCCGGTTAACTAGCTACTTTAGATTGTAATTTTTATTTTATTATTACTACTTAGCCCCTAAGGGAAAGCATAATTAAATGTAGTTTAGATCGCTCTTCTAGTTCACTTCTACATTAATCTGGAAACGGTATTAAAATTGATCGAGTCGTTTTCAAGTAATACGCATTGTAACTTAGAAAATTTACGACGTAAAGATAATTGAAGTCTTCTTCAAAAACATTTTAAACCAAATTTAAAAATTGTACCTTAGTATTTGTAATTAATTTTACCAATGTTGGATATGACCTGGATGTTCTCCAAGGTCAACCTGAATCAGCAAAGTAAAACAATATAATTATACAAATATTTTCATAAAAAATCCTTTACAAAACTTTTTCATTCTAACAACGTCATTTAGCTGATGAAAGATTCAATCTAAAAGGTACAAGTTTTATTTAACGGAAAATCCTTAGAAACTAAATGTTACATAAATAATGTTTTCAGTTCAGTTTAGTCCTTGACCGAAACTTCGTAAGCAATTCTTGTAGTAAAGTGAATTGTATAAATTTATAAGAATTAGGTAACCTTGCCTACATATGGGCCCTAACACGTAATACTCGTAAAGCCTTTCACGACACGAACTCGAAATTGGGTATTTAATATTAGATATATTGTACGATATTGGCATGAAATATAATCATTGATTTCTTCTAGAAAATCGTCGTAAGGGTTGAAAAAGATCGAATTCTACTCACGTAATATCACTTTCCAAGTATTTGTCTTATTTATTTCTTTCTTTTAATAGAATTTCACAACACTTTTAGACTTTTTCAGAAAATCATATAAGTGATATATTATTGGATTGCATATGAACTCAAATAAGAGTCTATTAAATTAAGAATTCCTGTCAAATTCGCTTTTGTTTTTTTTAATATTACTATATTTGTATTTCGTCATTACCACATAACTCTAATCAGAAAAATCTTGATGATAAATGTATTAGGCTATTTTACTACTGAGATTTATCGAGGGATATGGTTTGGTAAAAACTTATGAAAATTAGTGCAGTTCGAACGTTAATGGAAAATCAAACAGACATCAAAATATAGTTGGGTCAAGAGCGTTAATATCAATACGCAAAATTTATTTTTTAATTCATGATATTTGCTTTTTATTTTAGCTTTTTTTCTATATGTAGATTGTAAGTCTTTTTAAAAGGATATTGAAAATGAACGCACGCTAAGAGGTTAGAATCAGGCAAGTAACACAATAAAAATGGTGATAACCCGATCAAATTTCATGCCGGTTTTTCTCGATGAATGAGATGTTTTCCGAACCGGTATTAGTGTAAACTGAATAAATGATTTTTAATTACCAGTTTTTCGTCTCATTTTTGACTGATTCATTAGCTAAGTTTATTTTTCTAATAATAATAGTGAATGTATTTGAAGTAGAATAATTAAATATGATCTATCTTTCAGTTTATGTTCTGAAAATAAATTTATTTTTATTACAATACCAGAGCCTCGTCTGCATTAGTAGCAGATGCTCTGCTGTTGAACCGTGAAAGTAAGTTACTAGCATCCATAGACTTTCTTATTCAGTATCAATATTGTAGTGTACCGCAGTGTCTCAAGACGAAAGTTTTTGCCCAGTGTGTGTTGCCACTGATAGCACTTAAACGTGGTCGCTAACTATGGGCCCCAAAGGGGCAATGGAGAGGGAGTTTAGTTATTAGTTGTTAGTTAACTAGGAGTTTCTTTGCGTGATCAAATCAGAAATAAAGAGTTCCGCATAAGAACCAAAGTAACTAACATTATTTTCCGAATCCATTAAATTAATTGGCAGTAGGTATATTGCTCGTAAGATGGTCGGCCGATAGGGCTGAAGAGTGGCTGTCACGTACTGGAAGTCGAGCCTAGGGGAATCCTCTACAATGTAGAGACTGATGACCTGGTAAAAGTTGAGGGAACCCGCTGGATGTTAACAGCGCGGGACCGCTCATTGTGACGATTACTGGGGGAGACCTATGTTCTGGAGTGACTTTCGACTGAGGTGATGATGATGAAGATGATGATTGTAGGGTTATTTATCGTTTAAATAGTATTATAATTTAATGTGAGAGTGCTTATTACTGAGACACGCTATTATCATGAAAACACAATTATAGTTGCTTAATATTGTTCTATCTTGAGTAGCTCGATATGCTAAATTGCACTTCATTGTAGCCCAAAGTGTTGATTCAATTACCGTTTGTGTTTAGTTAGTAAGATCTCCTCGAGGTATTTCTCGGCCGCTTTGAAGCTCTGCTCGTGCTAAGACTGACACAGTAAATGAAAATTCAGTAGTTATGTAATGTAATGAAATAGACAAAATGTACGTTCAGTTGCCAATTGTTTATTGTTCGTGCGATCTATTAATAGCATGAGTACATTGTTTTAGTATTAACTTTATCCGGCTAAAATAACTGAAGGCGGACCTACCTCTTACTTAGTTTTTTATTAAATGAAACATAGGTATATATAATGAGAATATATTTGAAAGAATCTGGTATTAACATGTAAGGAATAGTTTTTCTATATATTATCTCTTTACTGCCAAACTGCATATAGGTATAACGTATTTGGTTTGCTATCCCAGTCGTATCCTTATTTGCTGTTAAATAAACATTAGTTAAAAATGCCGTAAAGACACCGATGTGTTTTAACCCTTTGTTGACAAAGCAGACAAGACAAGCAGTTGATACTTTTGTGAAGAAACAGTGACGCCTTGTAGGAATGGGATTTTGCCAACTGACACTGAGTAACTTGTCAGTATTAATCAGTTTGGACTTTGGCTAATAATTATTATAGCTTATTTTTCTTGTACGTGTCGGCCCTAGTCGTATTTTAATAATAGTGCATGCATTGGGAATTACTCTCAGGGTTGCCGCACTTACCCGAGTACAGTTACTCGCGGAAGTTCATTTCGTGCGAACCTTTTTATGGCTTGTGATTATAATATCGAGCCTTATCAACATGTTTTGTTGTTTTCTATTGCGTTTTTTAAATCAATAATAATTTTCTAATTATGCAGTAATACTTAAACAGCGTTTACCTACGAGATCAATGAAACTGTGACGCGCTCATCATTGTACTGTAACGCTGTGTTCATAGCGAAGATTATTTTACTTGGACCGCGATAAACAAGATTAATTATATCATTAGGGACTCAGATAAGAGCTTTATGCGTGTCTGCTTTGTTATGTCCCCGAAGATCTGAGCCTATCTTTGTCGTCACCGAAATAGTAATATTTGATATTTTCTTTGTCTGTACTATCAATTACAATCATGAAATCACTCTATCCTCATTATATATTAATAGTTGTTAGTTTCAAGATACTAACTTCAGCGACATTTATTAATACAGTATTATCAGAAGTAAGTATTACATAATTGTAACGCACAGCATATAATATATACCATAAAGCAGTGATGGTTCAATGGCAAGGCGATTGAAATTCGTCCCGAAGGTTGGAATCCTACTCCATTTTACCTAATACCAATTATAATTTCCTAATTCTAACCTAATCCATTTTTCTGCTACATGAGAGATTTTTTTTAAACGATAGTCTATAAAAAATAATATACAAGAATCTAATTAGACACCACGACAATAAATATTATCATGCTATACTATAGAAGTGTTGAAAAACTTTAATAATACATTTATTAACTTAAATTATTATTATTTAAAATTATAATTGATCTGTTTTAAATATATATGATAATCATAAATAATCCGCAATCTCTAGTAATCATCCACCAAATTAATTAAATAATAAAAAGTAAACTGAATAATATATTTTTTATAGCTTCTAAAATTAATATAATGTTTGAAATGCCTTTCATATTTGCGGTTTTTGTTATCAAAATATTATCGTTTATATACGATTGTCGTTGTCAGTTTTGTACAAATGTTAGGGTTAATATGCATACACAATTTAGCCATGATGCTACGGTTAATATGGGAGGCAAATTTCATTTTAATGACCCACCGACCGGCACGGAGCGGCTCGATACCATCTACGCTCGATTTACTTCCTACAGGGCTGCCAAGTTTTATCTTTGGGGACTAATGCACGTTGAATAGTACCGTTACCGCATTGTGTACTTGTTTACAGCACTTTATATAGAAAAGTTGGTATACCTCACAACATAACATTTCATAAAGCAAAATAATCAAGTTTATAATTTTTACAGTTAGAACAAAGTATGGTGAAGGTAAATATTTTTACGAGATAAATAAAGTGACCTCTCAGCTAGTCTTACATATTGATTTTTGTTAAGTAAGTCGGACAAAACCACGCACTCGAACTCCTTTATCCGCGTGTGCTTGCGAAATGGTAAGTGATACGTTAATACAATTTTCTACAAAAATATTGCTCCTTAGTACATCTAAAAAAGATCCGCGATACTATATGTCTATCTCTTATACATAAGCCACCACAATAAGGCATTTTGTGGCCAAGTTTAGTTGAAAATTTTAAAAGTATGTTTTAGGATTATTATTAGGCATAGCATATTAATTCTTACGAACGAAAGTTACTTCATCGTTAAGACATTTTTATGTACCCTATATAGCATGTTATTTGCAATTTTATGTAGATAAATTTTGGTAGGTAATTTGGTTGGATGATGTAGTATCGTCAAGACTAACTTTGCCCTTAAGATAAACTTTACCCTTTATAGCATGCCATTTAAACGAATAGTTTGGGAGATAATGTAAAATAATTCAACACTCGGCTCGGGTGTAGTGGCGAGAACAAGCCGTCCGCGTCTCAGTGTGACGCATAACCCTGGCCGCACGATAAAAATATTGTTTATACTAAAGTATTATAATTTATAAATCATTAATGAACGATTTATTTTAAATTATACGCGGGTGAGAAATATAGTTATTGATGAGATATAAGACTTCCTATATAACAATTATGGCCTATAAACAAATGTAATCTAAAACATCAAATAAAAAAACTGTATTCTGTGTTTTGGAGAAAACATGATAAGAACGATGCAAAAAAGTTTTTAATTCCTATATACACACAATAAAATTCAAACTAACTGCTTCTTTTGCGATATTTCGGATTGGAATGGAATTGGTACGTAAAAATTTTAGTTTTGTAACAAAGGCATTGCGAAAGTCTGAACTTATTAATACATTTACTGTACGAATAATATACTTTTATCTATCCAGTTACTATACTACTAATATATTTTTATTTTTCCAGTTACTGAACTAATTATATTAATATATTAGTCCAGTGATCATAAAAAATATTAATTTAGTTTAATATATAATTATTTCGCCATCTTCTGTTCATCTTCGGTCTCTTTAAAAGAATATAAGCGCTGTAGTCGAAAAACTCACAAAAGCTTTAGAGAGTACTCTAGTCTCCATAGTCTCTATAATCAAGCGTGCTGTCCGCCTGATGGTAAGCGATCACCGCAGCCTATGAACGCTTGGACCACCAGACGCATCCCATACGCGTGGCCGACTCTTTAGAAACCTATTTACTCAAATTGAATTCCTACCGCTGACTTTGATGATGTGAAGGGTCGAGGAGGGTCAAAGGTAACTCGTCTGTGAAGGAAAAAATGCGGTAATGATATATTTTTCTAGGTAATTTATTCAAATACATCGAATTATCATCGGATTGTTATTTATTCCTGGCACTATGATCACAGTTCAATCATAACTTAACCAATTTTAACGCCTTAACGAAAAAATCAAAATTTGTCTCTCAAAACGGCACAAAATTTTGAAGTTATTTAACGTTTAACAAACAATTATGGTTTAGAAAGTAAAAAAAAATCGATCTTCGAAAATTATATTATTTATAGCTATTTATTCAGCTATAAATCTATATACATATTATACAACTCAACGTCTCTCTGTCTGTCTGTCCGTTTATGTTCTTTTCACGCGAAAATCCTTTCTGGCTAGGTTATGGGATATATTTTGTAAGATAAAGTAACATATGAAATAAGAGGTGACGATAATGGCAAATCAATTCGGAAAAAAGACGCATTTGAGGCGCTTAAATGAATTACGCTGAGTAAACCATACGAGATGTATCAAATTAATCTTATACATAATTATAGATCTTAAGAAGACCTGCAGAAAAGTCAGCGATAACATATATCTATTATATAAGAATCACCCACAATAAGCATTTTTGTGTTCCATCTTTTGAGCGGGGGCAGAATTAATTGCGCATACGTTCAGCGGACGGCATTCTATAATCGACCCGAGCGGAGCCGCGGGCAAAGCTAGTATGAGTATAAAGGCATCAATACTGGGATGACAGTTGATAGAGGAGAGTGAAAGAGGAAAACATATCGTGCCAACCCTACATAATTGGGATAAGGGTAAGACAAAGAAGAAGTTTTATATATACAGAGTATATATTTCACGCTTCTTATCTACTTAGCCATTTATGGACAACCCTGACCTTATTTTAGTTAGGTCACGGTTGCGAATCGTGCAAACGTCATTGTCTGCATGCCACGTGACTTCCGATCAGGATTTTACGACGAAGTAGGTTACCGATATCCCTAATAGCCAATTAGTTTTATGATACGCCACTTATGGCAGCCCTGACGGCCTCGACGTGAACATCGCGGTGTCTCGCTCCATCGCATTGAATAGCTTTTGTGGGACACAGGCTTTTGTTACGCGTCGGAATGTTAGAAGTTCCTGTTGTTCAGATGGTACTGATTTACGACTCAACCGCGTTACTGGCTTACTTTTCATTGCAAATTACGAGGAAGGTGCTACTTAATGTCTTCTGCGAACAATGTTTTGTTATATCAGTTAAATTGTTGTTGACATCTGAAATCTGGTGAAGGAAAACATCGTGAGGAAACTATAGCATGGTGGTAGGGCTTTTTAGGACAGAAGATAGATAGATATCTGCTATCGCTAACTTTACCAGGTCTTTTTAAGATCTATAATTATGTAGAACATTAATTTGAATATTTCTTATGGTTTACTCAGCGTAAGCCATTTAAGCGAGAGTGCCCTAAGCGCTCGCCCCCAAGCCCGGTAAAGCTGTAAAAGCCGCAAAGGCTCCAGGGCCCCTAAGGCATACAGTATAGTCAGTTCGAAAAAAAAAACACATTTAAGCGCCTCAAATACGTCTTTTTTCCGAATTGATTAACCGTTATCGTCACTGCTTATTTCGTATGTTACTTTATCTTACAAAATATATCATATAAATAGCCAGATAAAATAGCTATAAATTAAAATAAAAACCATCTAAAACGGATGTTCTCGCGTGAAAAGAACATAAGCGGACAGACAGACAGAGAGACGTGGAGTTTTATAAAATGTATAGAAGAAGATGTACTATTATAGCTCGTCATGACCGAAAATGATAATAAAGAATTCCAAATTAAAACATAATATTAAAAAAGCGATGTCACTCTGAGGAATTATACTTAAGTATTTATAATTTTATTATTAAATTAAGACTGTAAATAATATAGGCCTTTTTGAAATCATGCCTTAAATTAATGTACCTAATATATGAACTTGTAATAATTTAGGTTTTAGGTACTTATAATAACATTGTTTAGGATGTAGGTACTAATAATATTAATAAATAAAATTACAAAAAAATAATACGTGTATTCAAAAAATTCGGCGTATTAGTGCAGTCTCTAGGATTCTTATTATAGCCACGGAGATGGGATTTATATGCCAATGTTTGTCCAATTATTTATATTCCAAAGAAGTTGTTTCCATAAAATGTTTTGCATAAACAAACCCAATTTATACAGAAATAATAACGATAACTATAAATCAGTCACAAAATAAAAATAAACGAATACTAGTTTATTACCTAAATAGAGAAATGCCTGATCTTGTTCGTGTTCGGATTGTGTAGCTTTGAAAACGGAAATTTCGACAATATCCAATATCTTCGAGCCGTGTTAGAGCGCGCTCGTACGTCGGGGGAACTTTTCGTTTTTGTACACGAAAAGGGAGGAGGGCTCGAAGAGGTTAGACGAGGCAGAATTTCACGTGATATTTGTAATTAATGCGAAACAAGGAGAAATAAAATACATATTCTCGCCGTGATATGTAACCGACGTGGCGCGGCGCTATACGGTACGCGGTGGACCGTGTAATTAAAACATCACTTTGACTGAGTTCACTGAAAGTGTTTCCATACCGTCGATCTGTTCAAAGTTTAAAACAGTCGTGACTTTCGGAGGTTTCTTTCGGGGATTTATTTTTACGTTTGCGTAAAAATTTCCCATAAATTGATGTCGTTTGATTCTCATTATTATTCTTAACGTATTTAAAGTTGAGATATTTATTAACATGTTCAACGTCAAGAGCTTAAATGTAGGCACTAGTGCCACGTTTGTGGTAAACTTTAACTTCATATCTATGGCAACATCGTTAAACGACAGGCACAATTTTAATACTAGAATTAAATATAAAATAGTACTTATACCATATTTTCGATTTTGTAAAGCAAATAAAAGAATTACATTGATAAATCCAATCGAGTTTAGTGCTTGCTCTTCTCGACGACTGGGGTCTTTTACGAACCGTTTCTACTATTTTGAATAAATCTTTTTTCAATTTCAATTAGTCAGCCCATCATGCCAATACAACTTTTTTAGGCATTCGAAATTAATGAGAAAATATGACTGAAATGTACTTATTATCTTATTTTACAATCTTATCTATACAATGAAACAGTTATTCTAACTTAGAACTTACAACCAACTTCCAGTAGCTTGATATGCACAAATCCTATTTTCTAGATTATATTGTGAAACCCGTTGGTAGTGAAAATGCCGTTAGATTTAACGTAAATAATTTATTCGTACTCAGTGAAACAAAATTGAAACAAATTCACTATTCAGATGTTCACTACATTTTGGTATCTCTTGTTTACACTTCTCTTTGGCTCTTTTGCAGATTTCTTTCTTTTATCGCTTGTTATTTCCTCTTGGTTGTCTAAAACAGAACTGTTCTGGCTAGGAAAACGGCTCGCTTATATAAGGTATATACCACAATAAAAGGAGGGTCGAAATTCCTTGATTTTTACAACATCTTTTAAAAGGGAAAGTATTTTATGTTTAGAATACGTAATCTTCGTACGTCTTTGTTGGATTACGTAATCGGAGCGATAAGCTTTGAACGTATGAATGAACTGCGATATCTATTCGTACTTACAAGTACATACTCGATGTTTCGAGTAAATTCTAGACGTTTCTAGATATTTCGATAATAATTAATTATTTTTATTTTATATATAAATTATCTAGTATCAATATATTTTAAAAGAAATTCATCAATGAGACGAAATCATGTTACTAATTTGCTCACGAATACAGCCCCTAAATCGTCTCTCTTCGTTTAAGGTACTTATCGGATTAGATGACAAACAAGTCATACATTTTTGATATTTCTATTCGAAAATAAATTTTGATATTTGAGTATTGTTCTTACATAGCTCAGCCTATCATCAAGTCGAATCCAAAGGCCCTAAGAAGGTACTTATCAATGTTTAAATACCACTACCGGTTCGAAAAACATCCCAGTCATCGAGAAGAACCGACAAGAAACTCGATCGATCTTACTATTTTTTTTTTTACTCTATACAAATGTATTTTTTATAGTTATTATAAATTTTAGTGGATGTACAGAGAGGAAGTGACTTCTACATATCACTTTCGTTCACGTAATGACACACGTTTTCGACAGTAACACTTGTTTAATATCATTTTTGAACTTATTATGCGGCAAATCGGTAATTTGCTTAGGAAGTTTAAATCAGACATACTAAATATCTTAATATTATACTTAACTATCCAAAGTATAGCCTTGGATCACCGTCGTACTTGTAATCGTCACATCGACAATGTGGTCGAAAATCGATAGACACACTAACTCCAAAGAAAGAAGATTGATTCTTAATCACGTCTGCTGGAACACACTAGAAGATTTGAATGCATCTTTTATACTGAGTATGGTAGATACTAGCAAACAAAGCGAATACTAAAAATGCCTTACAGTTTGCCTTCACCTATAGATCAGCAGGTAAGATTTTGCGACATGCCAGCCTTAATGATGTCATCCCTCGAGCTTTTGTCAGCGCTAAAATTGTGGCCATTCTTGAAAATAATGGCCTTTTGCATGAAGATGACCAACCTTGCACCTTGCACCTTGCACCTTCACATCTTCCTTCAACTCAAAATAAGCCTGGTGCCGCTGCAGAAGCGGCGGAAGGCCTAAACGGCGAAAGTATGTTACCCTAATAGTGGTTATATATTTGAGCATTTGGGGTCGAAACGATGGGTACGTGGGAATCGGCAGCGTACAATATTTATAAGGACTTGTCAAGTCGCCTTCAAGATGTATCAAGTTACCAAACTGCAGGCACATATTTCGCGCAGCGTATTAGTATAGCTATTCAACGTAGAATTTCTGCCAGCATTTTGGTTACTTTACCAACTAGCAGTGACTTGCTAATTTTTTGTTAATCCGTTTTGTTATATATAAATTATTGTTTTAGGTATAATTATATTTTAAGGTACTTACTTTGAATATACATGTAGTTATAATTATTTAATTAATGCATATCATATAAATAACTATATTTTTATCTTTAATAAAATATATATTTTCCTTGACTTATATTTCGTATAATTCTTGAACCCCCTAATTGATTTCTTTATGTCCGAATTCAGAATTGAGAACCTAATAGAAAAAGGCAGATACGTCGGGATCAAATAAAATTTATTACGTTCTATAAGCCTCAGGGGAAACTATTAGTTTGATTTCGACAAAAAGAAAATGGCGTCTTATCAGGATCGGCGTGGCGCAGTGGCGAGGCGCGGCGAGCGACGTGCCGAGGGTAAGTCAGCAAAAATTCGCTCGACCGATAAACTTATGTCTACTAGGCTTTTTTGTGTGGGTTCTATACGGAAAATTCGTTGTTAATTTCATGGGTTGTATTGATTTTATAGTAGACGTAACATTATCGTACAGCTTTTGATATTCATTATTTTTAGAACACAAAAATAGATAACCTACATGCTTAATAACCTCTAATACGTCGCTACACGTACAATGTTTTAGTAAAATTCTTAAATTTTGGGAGAATATTTATCAATGAAACATGTATATCTTTATACATCATTTTCAAAATTACGTCTTGAAAAACAAATTTCGCTGTGAAACAACTCTTGAATTTAAGCAAAGAGATTAATTTAAAATGTTGCCTCGCTTTTTATGCTCCGTTCTTACACAAGCGTAATCTTCTTAATAATAACTAAATTTAAGGAGAATAAAGCTATTATTCTTGAATTTATTAAAAGCGATTTGTATTTAAAAGTTGCCTTTAATTTGATGTTCGAGCTTGGGTCTTATAATATGGACGTTAACTGTATATTACACGATATTTCTGTAGTACAACCAGAAAATTACAACAATATCAACCACACGTATTTATTTTTATACGAATACAAACCTAGCAAATAATGCTGCAAAAATTTATACGAAATAAGTAATTTAATTTCTCAGACTCACTCACGTCTTTATTTGGTTTATATTAGGAATTAATTTATTGATGCTTGTAAAACATTTGTTAATAATATATTTTACTTTATATACCCATATTATGATTTTTCGTCTGAATATTATTTGACACTGAATAACCTAAGGTGGATGGGAAAACAATAAATATGTTATTTTTATAATTAATTAATAATACATAGAGAATAACTACCGACTTCTTGATACAGAAACGATGAAATAAATTATAAAATTCACTCTATTTATGTTATAAGACTGTTATATTTTAGACTCAAATATACAACACAAAAATTTACAACCTACATGCCTAATACCTGTAATACTTCGCTATATATTCAAAACAATAAAAGTGAACACTTACAGCTTAATAAAGTACCCTATGCTTACTCCTATACGTCGCTAAATCTATTCATATATATAAAATCAGGATACAAAGTGTATTATATTTATGTTTACTGTTTTCTAAGTGTTTTTTAAACTTTGTTTTCTTGGGCTTATAAGCAACTAGCCCTTGCTCGCTGAAAACTAAAAACTTTGCTAGCACGCGCACAGCAAATCACCAAAGTTCCATCGCAATATGATAAGGTTTAGGAACGCATAGGTTATAGAGCAAAATTCACTTTTATATATGTAGATAAAATAAAGATTGCGAAATTTTCGCATACATTATCCAGTACGAATGTATTTTCAAAGTATCTCACTATGTTCAGTGTGAATATATTTCGACACACTGTCCCAAAATTAATTATTATTAATTTATTTAATTATTAATAAAAAAATTAAAATACTAATTTTTAAACCGAATGTTTTAAAACGATACAATTTTTTTTTTAAATATCTAGCGACCTTGATAATAGAACGAAAGGAGACTGGGGTATGTTGACACGAGCAAGATTAGTCCCACATACGAAGTTTAAAATTAAACGTGCCCGCGGGGTAGGGGATAAAATAGTGTGTAACACGTAGGCGCTTAAGCGAGTTGCTCCCTTGTTTTATCTTTGTGTTTTCGTAATTATTTTAAAAGCTTTTGTGCTCAGTATGCTTAATTTTGCGACGCTCGAAAACGCGTTGTTTGTAGGCGTGTCTGGAATCTGTTGCTAAATGAATTTACAATTGATTTAAATTGTCATTAATGTATCTTATTTAAAATTGTATTTATTTTGTGCCTTTAAATATTTTACACTTTGCATAAATCTAAAAGCTCGTTTTCAATATCTTGGGAATTTCCATCATTGAGACTTTTTAAATCATTTTTCGAAGAGTGTAAGACAAATCCGTATTAATATGGTATGGTAAATCACTGTAGAGGAAATAGCTAAAAGAGTTAGTGATAGTACTTCAGGGTTCGGGGTGGTAAAAGAGTTAGGGATACTTATTCACTACGAAATGAAATAACTACATACAAAAAATATGAAGAGAAAAAGAGTAAGGGCTATAATTTTTTGTCTCTATCGCTATAGCCGCATTTTTGGTGTTAAAAGCGCCACCACAGACGCCACAGTTGTCAAAGTAGTCGAGTTTGTGAGTGTTATGAAGTAGTGGTATGAAGGGATGTATGTCGGAATAGAATAAAGTAACTCGTGGGTTCGATTCTCATTAGGGACACCTTTGTAGATGGTCTAGTCTCATTAGGCTCACTTGAAGAAATATTGTCAATCTTTCGTAATCTTTGTGTTTGGATTGTACTATACTGGCAATCAGGAACAGTGCCGTCAAAATGAAAAGCTAATTTAAAAAAAAAGAAAACCGAGCAGATAATAACAGTTAACTTATAATATATTAAACAAATCTTGCGCCACATTTTCTAATAAATATTCAAGATTCAAAAAAATAATATTAGACTACCAGTCTAATATTGAAATACAATTTTAATTCTATTTTAGTTTCAATTCCTCTTATTTTTATTATCCAATTATTCTTATTTATGTTAAATCTTTATGTTTAACTTTTGTTATTTTATATGTATATAGTTAAATTTAATACTTTGTTATGTTGGTGAGCCATAAAAAATAAATAAATAATAAGAAATTCAGTTTGTTCACTATTAACAACACGACTAGTAAGATAAGACAAGCAGCCAATAAGATCTTGATATATACACATCATTTCCATGTATTTAGGGTAGTCGTCCTTTACATGGCTTGTACCTCACAATTTAATTATTCGCTAGCACATATTGTACCTCGTCTTAAGGGTTATGTTGGTTTCCACTAAAACATCACGTTTCTCAAGATTGTGGTTGCCATGTTTCGAAGTTTACGAGGACATATTATTTTCATACGTATATATTATTAACTGAAATTAATGATTATACATTTGAATATATTCATACAACTTCTTCCTAATGTTACTTGTAAACTCATATAGGTGCCAAATGAAACTTGATATACTCCTTATTGTCATATTTGTGAAAGGTCCAATTATGTAAAAGCATCCTCGATGCCTTAGAACACGTGATTCAAACGATGTCTTAATTGAGCCACTGCATGCATTTCATGATACGCCAAGTGCAATATAATAGATAGATTTATAGATGCATGTTACTACTTAGCTGTTGTTTCGAATACCAGTCCGCATGAATATGTAGTGGAATGAAAGTGGTATCTGAAACTTTATTTAATAAACGAATAATTTTTTATAATATCATTACAATATTCCACTTGACGTATCTTAAAATACATGCAGTGGCTCTATAAAGACAACGTTTGAATTACATGTTCTAGAGCATCAAGAATGTATCCAGATGTGAACAGTGCGCCATGTTGTTTTAAAGATACATACAATGTCGTAATATGCTACGGGCGGTTGCAAACCAATCACACAGTACACGTTAATTTCGATCCGGCCTGTAGCGGTTTTCTTCAAAGGAAGTAAAGAACTCTAGACGTTTCTGTAGTTAGAACGTGTTTTCATCATTTTTGAAATACTTCGTGCATGATACGTTAGTAGCTTTTCATACGTATGATGGCCACCTTACTATATCGCTCTTTGTATCTTCTATACGTATTAAAAAACTCAACGTCTTTCTGTTTGTCTGTCCGTTTATTTTCTCTTCACGCGAAAACCATAGATTTACATATTTTTTCCTTAAATTCATAGTTATGTTATCTAGCCAGGTTATAAAATGTATTTTGTTACATAAAGTAACATACGATATAAGCAGTGACGATTATGGTGAATCAACTCGGAATAATGACGCTTTTAAAGTAATTAAATGACTTATGCTGTATAAACTATAAGAGATATATCAAATTAATGTACAACATAATTGTAGACCTTAAAAAGACCTATAAATAGTCAGCAATAATATATGTCTATCTTTTAAGGATCATTCACAATAAGCACTTTTGAGGCAGCAATTCGCGCGTATGCTCGACTGACCGCATTCTGTAGTTCACGCGAGCAGAGCCGAGGACACAGCTAGTTCAAATATATACCTAAGTCGATATAACATCATGGACGTGGTTTATATTGGAAATGAAGGATATTATCTTCAGTTAAGCATAATGATTGAAAACACGACTTCGGAATTATGCCAATTTTCATGTAAACTTACGTTCTCAATGGTATTAAGTAAATACAATTTTTATTTAAAACGTGAAATAACATCATAAAAATCTTTCCAAAGTAAATGTATGATGGGATACAATAATTGAGGGAGGAGGATAACTTCACGCTACGTCCCTAAAGAGCGGTGCAGTAACCATGAACGTTAAATAATCTGGCAAGGTGAAATGATGATAATTATATACCTACTAAAATTCCTGAAACAATTATAAAAAATATTTCATGTTAATTCAACATTCAACATTTACTGCCAGTGTATAATGTGTTTCTTTAATTTACAATTATTAGTTAAATAGGTCGTTATGGAAATAATCTCGCTTTTGCATATTCTGCAAATTTAATATTTATCATGCTAAGACAACCTAACGTTTCTTTAAATTCTCATATATATCACGGAACACACTACAATCGTGTTACATAGCTACACATATATATGGAACAGAGTCTAAAGAACAAAGCATTGTTATTCTGGGTAGCATAATTTGACGAAAATAACTTTCTTTGTATCAGGTAAGGCAAAGGGAAAACGGAATAATCGAGTTATATTAAGTTAAAACTGTTTCGTCTGTACAAATGAGACCGTGTAGGTATGTAAGAATAATTGTTTATTAGAGACACTGCTATTTTTTTTTTTTTGCAAAAGAATTCACAGTGATTTAAAATTGAAAACAATACTTTAAAATGTCAACCCAACCTACCTAAAAAAATTTTTTACACTAAATTTACTACACGATAAGCACAAACTCAAAACAATTAGGTATACGGTGTTTTTTTTTCCAATACGATTTATTTTGTTCAATGGTCCTATGAAAGGGGACCGTCGAGCCCATACAAGTGAAGGCAACAGAACAGAAGCTACGTATGACGATAAAACGCATTACGCATTTTTGGATTTTCTGACATCATTCTTAATGGTAACTCAGTATATACATTTTGTAAGGGATACAAATAAGAGACTTTTTTTATCTTATTACACACGATAAATTATATCATACCGTCTTCTTCTATAGTAAAAAATTTAACTGCAAGTGACAAGGAAAAGTTCATTTATGATGAAAGTTCACAAGTAAATGTGGTCTTCGGACAAGAATATTTTATATGGAACGGGTATTTCGTATCAGGGGCTACAATGAAATTTATTGTAAACAAAAGATTTTTGATAACGTCATTATGTTTCTCATTGTACTAAATAATCTTAGGTACAATTGTTACATTACTTTTGTTTTTTACTATTATTAATTAATGCATATTTATTATAATAATGTCAGGGATAGAGCCAAGTGCGGATAAAATAGTTGATTGTCTCACGTAACTTACTATATTAAAAAAAAAATGTAGAAACAATCTCACATCTTCTGTAGTTAGTTTCCGAATTCAGCTCCAGATAAATCACTACACCTTACATTCAGTATTGACTAAGCATACGAAATCACTCCTCCGATTACAAAGGACTACTTCAAACAATAAACCTCTCAAGTAACACTTGAAAGCTCCAGCTCGGGACGAACTCATATTGTATCTAAATATATTTGTACGCCGATTTAAATTTATTTGTTTTTAATAAGTCTTACCTTAGCTTTTGTGGACATGATATTTGTGTGGTGTGTCTGAGTGATGCGACCACCAAACACCAAGTGTAACATCCAACATAGTGGCACGCTTACACGTGTCGCGTATCTTTACCGTGGCAGCGATTACCAGCGAAGGATTGCAGATCACTCGTCAAGTGGGATTGTACTGTGCTCACCAATAGGTGCTTACCAAAAATAACCTTTGGAAAAAATTGTTTTATCAAAGGTCCAAATTATCATTTGTCTATTCGCAAGGAAAATATATGTTGTTAACTCATGTTATGCAACTTATATCATAAGTTCTATGAGAACGACATTTTTTTTAAATTATAGTTTACCTGTACTTCCCGGAATATCAGGGCAGATTTTTAAAAAATCCGTACGGTACACTATTTTTACTCTACGACGTATTTCAGGCCAGACAAATAAAACGCTTTACGAAGGTACCAGTCTTACATGGCCGAAGCTCTCTAATATCTTTTCCACATCGATCATTATTATTGTGAAGTGGAAAAGGGTAAAATAGATTACTTAGTTTATATCAGGAAAAGTACTCACTTTGTATGTTTATTTTATTTAAGGTTGTAAAGATGCCTGTGTCAGTTTTTTAGTTACTAATAAAGTCAATAGTAAAATAAGTAGGTATGTATGTGCCTTCGTAAAATCTGACTTGAATTTTGTTTCACCTGATTATTTTTCTGTAAAAAAGGCAACTCTACAAATGATAATCCTTCCAAATCACTTGAAATGGGTCCTTGCTTATTTTCTTTTTTTAAGTAAGTACATATAAGTTGAATTAAATATCAGTCTCCATATAAATCGATAGGGTTCTCTAATTATATTACGTTTTCAAATCGATTCCCTTAAAACCGTTTAATTTACCAAATACGCATACCCATTGTTCAAATTGAGAGTTATACTTGAGTTCATAAAAAATCCGATAGAAAAAGAGCGTACCGTTTTTCCCGAATCTGAAAATGTTCCGGGAAACTTTTAACATTTTGCTTTCCCTAAAAACCATATTCGGACTGTTATTAACATTCACAAAAAGAATTAGCCAATTCGGTCAAGTAGTTCTCAAGTGATTCGCTTACCAACGAATAGCATTTCATTTTTATTTATATAGATAGTTAGATTAATGTGTTCTTTCCTACATTTGACGTAATTTATTGCAGCGGCATGTAACATAAACTGTAGTAATAAATTATGTCAAACTTTTATGCGTTCAATTTTCCGTATATCATTTACATACCGAATACGAAGTTTTTTATAATAGTAGCACAGTATTGAGACGTTACTGTACCTGATGGTGCGTCAAAAAACAAGACCTACCACAGAGAGATCGACAGTCTACCGCCAACCTGTTTAAATATCTCTTCATTTCCCGCTTGAAGGACATAGAAAGGTGGGCATTAGGCAAAGATATGACGTACCGAACTTCTTTGTTCGTGATGAGGTGGAGGTTACCGTAAAGCTGTAGCTCCAGAGCCCAACATTTGTGATTCTATCATGGAAGTAAAAAATAGTCTTGATAGATTCTTGAAGAAAATAATTACATTTTGTAGCATCAGAAAATTAAGTGACGATGTGGCCCACGATGAAATCACGCTAAACCTAATGGAAGACTGGCTATCAAGTGCAGCTGCCGGAACACACCTATTGAAGCTTGGCGGCAGATTTTCAACTTGAGGATGGTAGCTAGCCAGGAGGGTATTAGAAAATGCCCTACCACCATGCTATGGTTTCCTCACGATGTTTTCCTTCACCGAAAGCTCAGGCTCATTACAGGGATTTGAACTCGCGTCAATCGACGCGAAGTCGTGCACTCTACAACTGAGCCATCATTGCTTAAATTTATTCAATTATTTTCAATTTTTCCTTTTTTTATTTATGACCCAATATTATTATGCTCCATATTTCTTAAGTAAGTATGTTATGAACATTAAAGAATAATATTTTATATATTAAACAAGGTGATTAATTTTATTGTTCTCCAATAGTGATGTTATTTTGATCCAATATTTTATACCCATAACGATATTTTATAAATGGTAAATAAATTAAACATTTAATAAATTTTAATGAATTAAATCAATATATTTATATTATTAATAAGACGAACTATATTAGTCGACAGTAGTCGAATTTAACACAGTTCGAATATCTACTTTAACAAAATAAAGTATTTTATGAAAATGTAAATATTATTAGAGTATAAATCTTATACTACTAATGTCCAATAAGATTTACGCATTGAATTAAACATTAATTAAAGCATTCCATTAGATTGAGGAGTAATAGATCTAATAATTTTTATAGTAATGTAATTAATAATTAGTAAAAACGTGTTTACTATTATACCTATTAATAAAATTATTGGAAATATGATTGTCGTTAAAATAACTTATAATATTTAATAAAAGCTATTACATGTAGATAAGTTTTTCTTATAAGTTACAGCAATAACAAGGTATAAAACCCTTGACATACCTACTAGAAAACTTTGCTTCTGAGAATATTTCTACAAACTTCTCACAAGTTTGCAAGAAGCTTTTATGAAAAATGTTCTTTACACAATAACTAGAAAACACATTTTACGTAACGATTTATGAGTTTGCATAAGTTAAATAGGTTACAAAAACAAAATTACTACACTGCTTCCAACCATTTATTTTATTTTTGACATTTCGAGGACAACTCAATTAGTGATGTCCTAATGCGTTACTCATTCGATTTCCTATAAAAAGTGATGTTATTTATGATGAAGTTTTAATCGATTCAACACATTGATAAGTATTTTATTTTTTCTCAACATTTTTGTTTTGTAAACATACCCAGGCGTTTAAATTGACCAATATTTTATTTATTAAAATAAACCATTTATACTACGGTAAAGGTATTTATTATTTAGCAACATCAATCAAGCAGGTTATAGAGAATAAGCATCGCCAATAACGTGGCGGCGCCTACACTATTTTGTGTTACTCACAAGCAGACGCAATTGAACAAATGGCAGCGGAACATGTACATATCGTCCTCAGTATTCCCCAATACCACTATCGATATAATGCCATTGAACTCATCTGGGCACAAAAAAAGGACAGGCGGCTAGAAATAATACAACTTGTCCTTTCACCGCAAATAAAATGCAAGATTTACTAAAAATGCGTGTGATAATGTGACGCCTGATAACTGGGCGAGTGTAATCCAAAGAACAAAAAAAATTGTCTGATTGGGTTCGTGATATTGCGTTTGCGATTCAAGAGATGATTCTAGTTCATCCGACAATTCATTATAATAAAATAATATTAATGTATATTAGTTCTTTTATTTGCTCTATATATATAGCTTTTCCTGTACTAATATTCTATATGCAAAATATAACTTATTCAATGTTTATATTTAATTGCTTATTTCATTAATAATTATATACATAAGAATTAAATAAATATTTAATATACATTTCATTAAATTAAAATATTTACATAATCTGTGGGCTCGATAAATATTCGATGATAAATATCGAAGCAAAAAAGCATGTCGCTTCAATGTTGAACATAAAAACAGTGCCCATGAAACTCTTGTATTTTTTGTCTATGGTTGCCTGCTAAATAATTATAGAACTTAATAGGCGTGCTTAAGTCAAATTATTAAGCTTAAGTTAAATGCTTAAAAAATAAATGGTTAGAAGAGATATAAGTGCGATATTTTATAAGTAAGGTACAAAAGGAGCACGTTTTCGTATTTTAATATTTAGTTGTAACTATACGACCTCTTTAATATTCATTCTATAAAGCGATTTAATGGAAAACATAATTATGAAATTAAAAATTTCAGAGCATTTTTCAAGTTACCGCGTTGAAAATTGAATAGAATAGACAATTTATGAACAAGCTTTCGTTCTTCTTTGTGCATCACTTGTTCGTCTTCCTTTACTATAGTCTATGGTACTTTGCCATTCTGCAAAATTAAATACAAGAAAATATAAATTATCCGAAGAAAATATAAATATAATATCCATTAATAATACGTAATTTTGTTTTACACTCGCCTACACTAACATGTCATTCTGGCTACAAATTTTCTTTTTAGTATTTATATTCAATGCTGTTCATCTGAAATTCGTCAAACAATTAATAAATAAAATCTTAGAAAAGCCAAATAAATTAAAATGTTTACGAAACAACTATAATCGTCGAGAATTACCCTTCTTTATCACTACATAGTATAAAACTCGCTGTCGCTCTGTCCATCCCTATGTATGCTTAAATCTTTAAAACTACGCAACGGATTTGAAGCGGTTTTTTTAATAGATAGAGTGATTCAAGAGGAAGGTTTATATGTATAATACATGCATAATATTGTAGAGAAACACTGATAAATTTAAAAGTTTCTAATGTGATGTCGTAAATAAACACATTTTTTTGCGCTTACATTGCAAACGCTGGCTGAACCCCACGAGATAATTCAAAATAATGTACTACAGTATTGTATACCTTAAAAAGGCCAACAAAAAAGTCTACGATGATATATGTCTATCTCTAACCCACAATAATCTTTTTTTATCCTTTACATTTTAAGGGAAAAAATGGATTTTTACGTGATTTTAAGCAATACAGTATTAATCCTTATCCAATTAAGTATCTTAAATACATTGTTAATTTAATATAGATCAATATGGTCCTTTAAAGCATGTAATTTAAATGAATATTGCCGAAGATATTATAGATTTTAAATGCAGGGACACAGCGGTGCGGCGGTACTGGCCCTATATACCATGGTTAATTATATGTCGCTCTTTCAAGAGTAACCTCTAAACAAAACATGTTTGTATTGTCTAATGACAAAAAAGCTGTAAACGTTGTTTATAAGGACATTCTGTAGTAGGTAGGTATATTTAGTATCAGCATTGCACCCGTGCGGAGCCGGGACGGGTCGCTAGTGTAAAATAAATATTTAATAAATAAGTCACAGGATTAAAATTGTAGCAGTTGTTTACATTTTAGTTTGAGACGCAAACAAATATAATTATGTAATTTAATTTTTTAAGCTAATTTTTTAAGCTATACCTACTACAGTCTACTATTTTAGGTGCATTATGAAAAATTTACGTGAATGTATTTTTAGAATGCGCGCGCACATTGTAACAAAAGTCTACACTATGAAGCTGCTTGCAAAACCTATTGTTTTATTGCGGTGAAGATAGACATACTTGATGTTAAGCGTCAAATAACAACGTACTAACTTCTAACGCACGTACACGATAAAACTACATCAATTTTTTTAGTAATTTAAGATACATTAAAAATTATACTGATCAGGTGGTTTAGACCGGAGGAATATCTATTCGATGTCCGCAAGTTCGAGTCCCGGCATGCACTAACGATTTTATAAAATGCGATTTTTCGCATTTTGAAATTAAATTTCTAAATCGAATTTGGTAATACTGTCGGCCGATGATGAAGTAAAATCGTGAGGAAACTTGAATGCTTGATAAATGTTCTTTATAGTATCATCGTATGTAGTAAAAAATTGAACTGTGGATTTAATGGCGTTCGAAATTGCTAATACGCCAGTTAGCCAGTTGGCGAGGAAACTAAGCTCGTTTCATCTCTCAAGCTTTTACGCAGCAGAGGGACACATACAGACTTTTATTATTATTATTAAAATTAATTATAATATATGATCAAATAAAGGCAGTAGCTTGACGTTATTACAACAAGCAATTTTCTAATGTAATATTTTCATTGCCGATCATATAAATATGTTTTTTTTTTTCGAAGCCCGCATTTTACTGTAGTCTTACCTGACCTTTACAGATAATGTGCCTAATGATGGAAACACACTATAGCTAGAAATGGGTAAGGCTTTCAAGTCCAGCTGCAGGAAAACGTCGATAGGTACTTAGCGACATACTTTCAGATTTATTATCACGTGGTATTGTCGCGACGTTTTTCTTTACAGAAAATAAGGTTGTATGTTTAAAAAGCACGTTGGTCGACGCGGAATCTGAGCGCACTATCAATAAGTCTTCATCGTTTCGATGTAGCATTATAGTGAAAGTCGAATCCAAAAATACCATTCAGTAGAAGAAGAATGATATTTTTTAAATATGCTTGAATTTACATTACTGCAGCTGCTTTCTGTGATGTAGTACAAACGAAAAATTAATCAAACGTGTTTGTTGAACTTCCAAACAACAAAACCACACAGTTAGGACGTTAAGCCACAGACAAAAGAATGAGTTCTCACCTCTCGACACGTGTGTCACAAAACTCATGAAGACACATTTATCGAGGCGGTTAGACCGAGTTGTTTGCGGAGTTGCGGAGGGGAGACGGTAAATCAAAGAGCGGGTAGGAAGTTGCGTCTTATCGCAAAGTCATAAGGATACGTACATATTAATTACTAAGGAGGAGCGTTAATAGGTTATTTTACTATTTGTTTTTTCTATTTTATTTTTTTATTTTACTATTATATCTTGAGTTACATTGCTTAAAAGATTTTATCAACTTTTAACAAGATAGTATCAATCGTAATTACGTAAGAGACTATCGGTTCTCATTGTAAATGATGCTGATGTTATTAAGTTCATCGAGCCTCTTCAGCTGCGCAGGGATATAGCCGTCTGTTTCACGGTGAGTTTTTTGTAGATTTGTTTATACTATCTCACACGTGCTGGGTTCCGGAACCAAAGTTTTAGGGTAATATTAAATCTTAACACAAACAAAGAAGTTCGCTACGTCATATCTTTGCCGTACTGTGAAGCTGTGGAACTGGCTCCCGGCAGTGTGGTCATACAATTCACCTGATGTTAAATTATTCAACAAACCCATAGCTATAACCAATTTTAAACAGGAATTTAGTTCTAATAGAAACCTGTCGTCACTAAGAGATTCATACGCATGAAAATTGGAACCTCTAGTGTGCGTATTTCAATCACATCCTTCACAACATAGCACGGACCAGTAATCACTGATAGATTTATACGTGTTTAATCTCAATTGGAACGTCTCGTGTATGTGTTATTAATCACATCCCTCATGGAGCATGCATAAAAAGATTGATGAATGTTGAGGAAGCGAAAGATATATGTCAGAATCGTAGCAAGTGGAAGGACGTGGTCTCTGTCTAGCCCGTTGGGAAAGAGGCGTGAAATATATGTTTGTATCCTTCATCAACGGAAGACAAGTAATTTGAGCACTGATGCTTTAAACATAATTATGCTTATAGTGCAATAATGAACCTTGTACAAGTCTTGCACCTTTTAGTTTAATAAACTACATCAATTATTGTATATATTTTAGTAGCCTTATTGTTGAATCAAGAATTCTCGGTTTCATTTCCCTACTGATTACGGATTTCATTGCTGATTTTCATAAGAACATGCTTATTATCTACGCCTACTTATATAATATATATAGACTATTAATACATAATTCATATACATATGTAGGTATCAGCTGTTTGGAGGTCATATTAACAATTTATGTTTATTTGTAGTCAAATTTCAAGGTTGTCGTCAAAATATTATTCTAATGCATTGTAATATTACGCTCATCGCTCTGCTATATGTACGTTCTTATTCCATTTCAGACGATCCCAAACAGTTCCAGCTTTAAAAGGATGATAAAGAAATGATAACAAAAAAATAATAGAAATACACGGACCATAACTTTGTTGTTTATATTTGCTAAGGCTGATACGAAGTTCGCTTTCAGAAAATTGAATTGAGAATTTCAATATGTTTTGATAAGGAAAAGGGGAGACGGCCAGACAATTTCCTTTCAACTTATTGTATCGGTGCTGAATGCTAAATTGCTAATCAATTTTAAAATATAAATTTTTATTACCTGCCTTTTCTTTAAAACATTACATTGGATATAATGCTCATTTATTTACAGCTTTATTCTCTCTACCTTGTATATTAAAAAGGTATATTTATATTTTTTTCATTTAAATAAATTTAATGCATATACAAAAAACAGTCATTTTTTCACTTCTCACGTGAAAATAAGTTAATTTGTAATTATGGTATGTTATTGACATTATAAGTATTTTCAAATTTTTAAGTTGACATGTCATTTTATAGAGGTCGCAAACAATATTTTTTTCATTATTAAAACAGCGTACTTTAGATGCTTTCGAGAGATTTTTTTGTTTTAATTTAAATTTTATAATGAAAAGTATGTGTATATTTAATTAAAGCAAATCGTAGTTAACAAATCTGTCTCAGTCTATGTACTATATAATCAAACCGTCACAATCCTACTGGGCCCCGATATACATACTTGTAAATTATGCGTGAAAGCACCAAAACCGTCACGGTGAACACAAATTCTTGATTAAATCCCAAGCAAATGTAGTGTAACCAAGTACACCTTCAAAATAATTTGTCTATTTGTATAATTAGTACAGTACATTACTTAGTACAAAAATATACATATAACTAGAAATATCTGTAACGTATTGTTATGTTCCCATATATAATAATTATTATTAGAGGGATAATATAAAGACTACAAAATAAACGTCTTGCGCAACATTCGATTTTTGGTACTGCAGTTTCTTGCAACAAGGATTGTTATTATTAAACAAATAGATACTTACGTGTTTATTGAAATGCATAAAATATTTTAATACTACATATGGATATAAGTTAGTAATGCAAAAGCTAACCATCTCTCCAGCCCCGGGCGTATGGACAATTCCAAACACTGATTTATTTTTAAATTTGTATTTTTCCTCTAGAGACCAAAACAACAATTATTTTCGTTTAATTTCCTTCAATTGTATTCATTTTTTAATACACTCAATGGATTCATATAATAAAACTTAATATTATAAGTTTATGAAGAGGCATAAAAATTCATGAAGTTATAAAACTTCTAAAACCTTTGTTCCCCTTCAACATTCGAATTTCACAATTCCGATGACATTAATGAAATCAACTAAAGTATATTTCAAGTAGTTGGAGGGCGTTTATGATAAATTATAATATTTCTAAATTTAAATTTGATAATAGATTCTATTATAAGTCTGGTAAATCTCTGTAAGATATTTTATCGCAGCTGTTTACCACGCAATTAGAGAAGCTTTGCCGCAATACGACGAATCTAATCCGTATACCATTATAAATTGTGCGTAAGCTCATCTAATCTGAAACGGTAAGCACAGCTAAGATCAAGGAATCGGATTACTAGTATATGTATGATATAATAATGAGTTTAAAATGTTTTTAAGCAATTTTCATTGGCATTTGAGAGCAGATCCTCTTTCTAGACTTTGTTCTTTTAAAGTGAAAACATAGAAATACCTATAACTAAGAAAAAATGCGGTCAATGCCCATTAATAAGTATACAAATGTATTCCTTACTTTACATACATTACTTCCTTACATATTTGTATACTTATTAATGGACATTGTCCGCATTTTCTCTGTTAGAGCATGTATATAATTTTTAATATTAGTGCATTAGAACACATATATTTACACAATACACTCTTTACCTGCCATGTACATAGGTTTTGTTTTTTCCATAAATTAATTATTGTAATAACTAGGAGCCTTCTGAAATGACTAAAATTGCTCAAGTATAACACCATCATACAAACAAAGATAACGAGTACTTATAAAAATAAATTAAACACCTATATAGGTATCCAAACATATGGCCAAATTCCTTCTTGTGTTATTCTTGAAAAAATGTGATTAATTCGGTCTAGTTTTTGAGGAGGAAACAGAAGATTACGATATTATGATTTTGTTTATTTTCACTGGTATAATCAGGCCGTATAGGTGTATCTCTCGCGCTAGATCGCGTGGCGTGAGCAGTGGCTCAGTGGTAGTGTGTACGACTTCACATCGATTGACGTGAGTTCGATGAGCCTGAGCTTTCGGTGAAGTAAAACATCGTGAGGAAACCATAGCTTGGTGGTAGGGCTTTTTCTGATGCCCATCTAGCTAGCTACCACCCTCAAGTTGAAAATCTGTCGCCAAGCACCAATAGGTGTGTTCCGGCTGCTGCACTTAAGAGCCAGTCTTCCACTAGGCTTAGCGTGATATCATATTGGACCACATCGTCACTTAACATCAGGTGAGATTGTGGCCACTACGCCATAACATATAACGATAAAAAAATATAATGATGCTAATAAAATGTTTTTTTTTTTTTTAAATTCGGATCGATTTTTTTTTTGTGCCGTTATCAAAGGTCTCATTAGTGCTATCGTCTGTCTTCGTTTTCGGGAGCGGTCTTCTAACACCCTGTATTATAGCATAAAAGTAATTAACTAAAGCAATTTAATCAAAATATATATAATGTAAAATCAAAAAAATAACAACTCCCGGATTACTTGAAAAGCGTGTTTTATAGAACTGTGTGTGATAATTAATACCCCTTTGTGCGTAACATTTAGCAGAAAACAAACAAACCGCTTAGCTTTAGTTGCTTTTAATTAACAGAGGGTCGTACAAAGATTCATTGGGTCAAGGTGAAAGACGATTTCAAACACCCTGGGAAATTACTTGAAATTATGTTCGATATGAAGTTAGTTCATTATATTATATGTTGCTGTGATGTGGAAATAATTTTAATTGATGTTATCAGATCCGCGAAATTCTGTAATATCTTACATTTTATGTAAACATAGTTGTTATGAAGATGGAATTTTGTTACTTTTTAATGCCAAAGGGCAGCAAATAGGCAGACGGTCCACTTGATTGTAAAAGATTACCGTCGCCTATAGACTTCAGTAGCATTAGGGGCATTACAGCCATGTTACCAACCTTGGAGACCGTGTTTCTATCCCTTAGTTGATTAGCCCTGTCTTATAGCTCTGAGAGAATACCGAGCTGGGTAACCAATTCCACAACCTTAGCGTACACGATAGGAAGGTTCTAGAAAACCTTACCGATGTCCGATTCGATTAGGTTTTAAGTGTGAGGGTAAGCAGCAAGCTAATGACGGAAGATGCGAATTTGGAACGGAAGTAATGTGAAGTTTATTTTCCAAAGAATTTAATATGGATTCATCGAGTAGCCATAAGAAAATTGATATTATAACTTTTTTTATTTACGTTACGAGGAGAAATCAAAAAGTAGTGAGAATGAGTTAGAATATAATAGCTATTGATAACTTAATAATATATTTTTCTACATAGTTTCCGAGTCTCTCTACACACCGAGTCCAGCGCTTTTCCAAGGCTTCAATCCCTTTCACAAAATTGTTTTGTCTTGGACCTGCAAAAAGCTCTCCACGGCATCCATCACCTCGTTATCGTCTTCGTACCTGTTTCCCCTTAAGTATTTTTTCAATTTAGGGAACAGATAAAAATCGCTAGCCGCCAGATCTGGTGAATAAGGGTCAACCAATTCAAAGCCAGCTTGCTGAATGGCAGCCATCGCAATTGCCGACCTGTGCGCGGGTGGGTTGTCGTGATGAAACAGCGCGTCCCTTCGAAGTTTCCCTAATCTGTTCTCTTTGATGGCATTCCTCAACTTGGGACTTAAAGCTTCATAATATTGGCTTGTAATAGTGGTTCCATGCTCCAGGTAATCAATCAACAATATCCCTTCTGAGTCCCAAAATATTGAGGCCATAACCTTGCCAGCCGATGCCACGACACAAAACTTCTTCGGGGTCGATGATGATGGCCGTTTCCATTGCGAAGATTGCTGTTTTGTCTTGGGATCAAAATGATGGACCCATGTTTCGTCCATTGTTACGAAACGAGACAAAAAGTTTTCAGAATCTTCTTGAAACTTGTCCAATAATATCTTTGAAATGTCAAGTCGAGTTTATTTCTGACTGTCGGTTAACATTCTCGGCACCCATCTTGCGGAGACTTTTCTCATATTCAAAGATTGTTTCAATATGGATTGAATGAATACTTCCAATTGAAATGCCCGTTTCTCGAATTAAGTATCAGATGGTAACTCTTCGATCGCTCCATACAATTTTCTCGACTTTCGCAACATTTTCTTGGGTGACTGACGTCGATGGACGGCCGCAACGATGTTCGCCTTCCGTGCTCGTTCTCCCTATTTGAAATTGAGAAGCCCACCTTGCGACAGTGGAATACGGCGGAGCAGACTCTCTTAATGTTGCTTCCAAATCGCAATGAATCTCTCGTGTCGTAAACTTTTTTAAACAGAGGTATTTAATAACGGCTCGCACTTCATTTTTCTCCATTTTCGAGAACACGTTCCGACACGAAGTAAACAAATGACTACATTCAGAAAAAAAACAAAAGAGAATCGAAGATGTTTTTCTTTATTAATATTACTAATAATATATATCTGAGCTATGCTTGCCAGTATTTTTTTTTCTTACCAAGGAGTATATCGTTCTCACTACTTTTTGACCCCTTCTAGTAGTTTTCCTTCTGAAAATTAAAATGGAAAGAAGCCATAAAAATTGTCTTTCTAATGATAACAATATACGTGTTTTCACGCAAAAACGGTATCCGACGGACTGAAGTAGCATTTAGGCTTATTTATCGGTACAATTAAAAAGGAAAGGTATTTGCAAGTAAGAGCTTGACACTGTTTGTAAACTGAAAAACGTGCCTGTTTCACATACTGGTATGTGACATGAAAATAAACTGTTTCAGTTTGGAACATGCTCTTCTCTATTCAGGCTTAAGTATGTTCAATTAATTAGAGAGAGATACAAACAAATATGACCTGAGACAAGCACTTTTCTCAATTATAGTAATAGAAAGAAATAACGTCTTTGTAATGGGCTGTTATTTTGTAAGAGATTACTGGAAGTGTTATTTCTCTGGAACAGAAACAGGTGGAAAACATTTCTTATTTTACATGTTATAGCTCACCCCTAGACTGAGGGTTGCGGCGAGTTCGCGGTCATAGGGACGGTTTTAGTCGATATACTAGGGGTGCGCTTACAGCATTTTGATTATATTCAAATAATTTAATTTTTAGCCTATTTTGAACACCGCTCAGCTTACCGTTTTTGCAAAATGTTTAAGAACCTTTTACTTGAAGCTCATTTTCCTTATTTTTTTTTATTTTCAAGCAAGAAGTATGTTTGCATTTTTATTTTAAAATGGATCGAAACGAGCAATGATTTGAACGGAAGCCATTAAATGTGTACTTTGCACTAAGCTAACTAGATTCAATAGACCATCTGAGTAATAAATCCAGCTGAAATTGTGCAAAACAATTGTGGAATATACACACTGATTATAGACATCTTTTGAGCGCAATCTACGTTTGAATCATAGCTCTGCGTTCAGCTTTAAAATGGAAATGCAGGGTAATTCGCAGCTGAGGGCTTATTTGCCAACGACCGACCGTTATTTTGCTATAAGGAAAATAGTCCATGGCATTGTTCCAATTAAATGAAGATTTAATAGGATTGCGATGTCTTACTACAAATGACTACAAATGCGTAAAATTTATAAAATACTTATTATTATTAGTTTTTTATATACTACAAAGGTGGCAAACAAGCATATGGCCCGCCTGATGATAAGCGGGTACCGTAGCCTATGGACTCTTGCAATACTATAGATATCACAAGCACGTTGACGACCTTGAATCCGCATGAAATCAACACTAAGTTATTGCAATATTCTGTAGGGTGGAGGTATTCCACCAGACGGATTCCACGAAGTACAGAGAAATCTCCGAAGAAAATTACGAGTACATTCTTTTTCATAATATACGAGTTACACGAGAGAATAAATTTATATTTTATTGGCCTCTTTTAATAAAGTAATTTTTTTCCTAATAAAAATTATAAATCAAACGCTAGATGTGGAAAATATTGAATTTCCGTTAATGAAAATTGATTTTTGTAAATATATCTTTACACTGAAAAATTAATTTATTCAAAATACACTTAATAGAAAGTATATCATGATAGAACGTGGTTTTCAGGAACTTTTTAACGTTTATGGTTTTAGCATTATGGGCACAATCTCACCTGATGTTAAGTGACGATGTGGCTCCAGATAATAATACACTAAGCCTAGAGGGGAAACTGGTTCTCAAATGCAGCTGCCGGAATACAACTTGAGAGTGAAAGCTAGTCAGGCGCGCATTAGAAAAAGCCCTACCGCCATGCTATGGCACGATGTTTTTCTTCAACAAAAGCTCAGGCTCATTGCAGGGATTCGAATTCACGTCGATCGACGAGGTAGTTTAGTATGTAGTTGATAAATAGTTTAGTAATTTTTATAAAGTTTATTGGCTCTTTTTTACATCAATATTGTTCTAAATTTATAATAGCAAAATGTATAAGAAAATATAACTTAAAGTAATTCAGGAGCTGAGTATTTATTAGTTACAAGCAGTAGTCATTATTTTCATCCAGTAATTTTATTTTAACTTATACTATAATAGTAATTATATAGCTATCAATTACGGAATAATAAATATTTCCTTCTATAAAATTTCGTCAAAATAGGTCACGCAGTGTTTCTTTAAATCTGAACAAACAATCATACAGACAAAAAAATAACATATACGTGGTCAGTGTCCTTTATATTAGAAGTAAATTATTTAATTCGAAAAAATAAATAAGGTGTACAGATTTATTTATATACCAGCGATGCGCTCGCGTATTTTACATAGTAATTATTTTCATATCGTAATTTCATTTTATTCATATTATTGTCAATTAATATAGTTTATAAATTGAGAAATGAAATGTACTACTTCCCTTGTACAAAATGTTATCAATTACCCTATCAATTGCGGGATAACGTATGCTTCCCGTCTGCAAAACTTGATTGGATCGGTTGAGAATTGGTGAAAATTCCATTTTAGAATTTAATTTTATGATTTCTAAAAGTATTAAGTATCGAGAATTGTTATTGTCTATCAGTCCATAAGAATCAGTTAAGCTGTTTTTGAGTTTAATCCGGACACACACACAGACAGACAAAAATGTTTTTTAAGAGCATATTCAGAATCAGTGTCCTTTATATAGAATTTCTATCGGGAAATTTGGAAAAAGATTACACATACGTAGATCACCACAGATTAATTAATATAGATATGATTTTTTATATACAAACTTTGTAATTTTTAATTCCAACGCTATTTAAGCTAAGCTATGTATTTAAACTAGATTTCTTACTGAATTTAGCTATCCACAGTTATCCAAACAATGTTTAACGCATTTTCTGTTTTCTAAATTTTTCTAATAGTAATTTTAAATATTAGTCTCCTGAATTTCAGACAACAGTTTGTGATTTTGCAAGAAGATCACTGAATCTATTATAATGAGTGCTTATATTAGGTCCTTACATATGAAATTGGCGTTCTGTACGTGAGGAGGAATATAAAGTCTTTTTTTTTTAATTTTTTTTTAATTAATCAAGGTATGCACCATTGTTATCTCTACACTTTTGCCAACTCATAGGTAGTTCATTGATCCCTTTATTAAAAAGAAACAATGGAGGCGAGAATCAATAAACTCTTTGAAGGCGGTTTGGACTGCCGCATCGGAGTTGAATTTTTTTCCTTGTAAGAAGTTGTCCAAATTTCGGAAAAAAATGGTAATCTGTTTGAGCAAGGTCCGATCAGTACGGTGGATTTCGCAAACATTCCAATTGTAGCTCATCTAACTTAGTGGTTGTTTGTTGTGCAGTGTGTGGTCTTGCGTTGTCGTGAAGCAGCAGAGCGATTGACCAATTTCGGTTGTTTAGCAGCTAGTTCATGGTTTGCAGTTGCTGACAATAGATGTCTGCCGTAATCGTTTGGCCAGATTTTAGAAAGCTGTAGTGAACAACACCGGCGCAAGTCCAGCAAACACTCAAAAGTAACTTTTTCTGAGTCAATTTTCGTTTAAGACAGGATTTGGCTGGTTATCCAGGGTTCAGTCATTGCGACGAGAGCTTCCGATTATCGTACAGTATCCACTTTTCATCACAAGTATTGATACGATTTAAAATCCCTTCATTATTGTGTCGGTTGAGCAAAGTAACACAGCAGTCGACGCGTGTTTGCAAGTTCGATTCACTCAATTCATGAGGTACCCATCGTTCAAGTTTTTTTATTTTCCCGATTTGCTTCATTGGATTAATACAGTTTTATCACTTTCCCCGAAGCCTGCAGCTATCTCTGAAGTATTTTGTGATGGATTCGCTTCCACAATAGCCTTTAATTCTTCATTTTCCACTTTGGACTCCGGCCGTCCACGGGGTTGGTTTTGAAGATCGAAATTTCCAGAACGAAAATGTTGAAACCTAAAACGTACCTTGCTTTCTTTGTGACACCAACGCCGTACACATCATTATTGCTTCGAGCTGTATCTGCAGCACTGATGCAACGGTAGAACTTGTACTCGTAAATATACCGATCATGTTTTCCATTGTGCGGTAATAAGCGACGCCAAAAATTATGAGGAAAAACAAATGAGTGACTGTTTTCAAAACTCAAATGTACCAGCTAAATGAATTTATAAATTTGAATTTGGAATTCTTAACCAAAGAGGAAATATTTCAGATCAATGTGGTCAGTACAACAAAACGCTAATTTCATATGTAAGGACGTAACATTAATTTGATAACAAGAATTATACACTAAAGCTTGGTGCTTAGAATTTGAATACAAAAATATTTTACATTTCGGAAATTACTTTATATTTATAAGCCAACACAAAATATTAGTTTAAAAGGAAGCTAATACAAAAGGTCTAATAAATGTTTGATAATTTCAAAATACGATAGAAGTTTCTTTTTTCTTAATTTATGACATTTTTTCCACTGATTTTTTTTTCAATAAATATTTTTTACCTACATATTTTAATTCGCTTGCATTTCCGCTGCATTATTAGTAGGTATACACTTAAAAAAACATTGGCCGTAATTGAAATTTTAAAACTTATTCTAAACCTCTTCAAAACTAAAAAATATATTTAAAAGATTCAATATAAAAATAATGTATCGATAGAACCCAATTTAACTTTATTACAGTCCAAAGAACCTCTTGTTGAAAGTTAATCAACAGGGAGCTTGTTCAGTACAATTTGTAAGCCTATTTGGTCCTTCATAACAGTAACAGGGGGACTTAACGACGACGCTTCCTTTTAAAAACAAGCAACAACTATGTAGGCGTTTATGTAAATTTACCTACTACTACTGTTTGGCAAAAAACCTTTCTGACCCTGTATACTTACTAAAAGTAATATATTACATATGTAACTAACTGTGCCCCATGGCTTCACTCGGGTTAAGTTTATTCGAGAAAACCACTTTTCTTCACCGCACCATCATTTATTGGTTTAACGTTATGGCTACATTTCACCTTAAGTGACGATGTGGCTCAAGATGGTATCACGCTAAGCCTAGTGGAAGACTCACTCTCAAGTGCAGATACCGGAACACCTACAAGTGACGGGACGGGCATTAAAAAAATTCCTACCACGGTGCTATGGTTTCATCGCGATGGTTTTCCATCACCGAAACCTCACGCTCATTGGAGGGATTCGAACTCACATCGGTCGACGCGATATCCGCAGACGCTACCACTAAGCCATCATTGCTTCACTTCTCGTATTGCCTACCAGATTTCTTGCCAGATTGCTTGACGTGCATGAGTACTGGTGCGTTTCTAATTTGATAAATAGTTCCAAAGATTAGCGCGTACAAACAAACAAACATTCTATGTTGCGTATCCCCTCCAATCGTCAATCTAGGTGCGACGGCAATTTCTTTCTATCTTCACAATTATTAAATTGAAACAAATAATATAATATTATGAATAGTTTTATTTGCATAATAATTTTGAATGATAATTTCATACAGCATTTATAACTTATTTCATTTATTATGAAATATTATGATCTATTCTTAATGTTGTTTTATTCTTTAACCAATATATTGATATTAAGAAAATATTAATCTTACAACTATTTTTTTACGTTTCTCTACAATATCAAAAAAAAGTATATTCATATTCAATTTCATTATCTACTAAATAAGCAAACAGGTATAAAGAATTGTCGAATATGTTTTCTTTACTAGAACTATATAACAAAACGTGAAAAAATATTATAATTAAAAATGCTGTAAAAATAAATTTTGTTAAAATAAATTTCGTAAAATAAGTTTCCTAATAACTTCCGTAATAACGAAAATATAGTATTAACTACGTATTAACATGACATACACACGTACTCGTAATTATTACAAATGTAATATGTAATTCAATCGATGAACTTGGAGAATTGTATGATAATAACGAGATATGTAGTGCAAAGGCTGAGGTAACTGAGAGGTAACGTCATATTGAGGTTGATGACTCCGGCGAGGGCGTAAGTGAATTCGTTCTCTTTGGTTAGTAGGTAAAATGCTTTCACTTTTCTACGTTCAAGTTTATCTGGAAAAATATTTCGCAATTTTGACTTAAAAATTAAGCAAACATTTCAAACACAATAAATTTATGACTTTGAATCTATATTCGTTATGAAAAGCCGAAGCAGTCTTTTCTTTCTTACAAGCGATGATTTTTCTGGTATCTACTTTTGTTCATATTGTACCATATCTTTAACTTACACATTTTTTATTATAGTTTTTGTAAGTTTAGCATTTGGCTACAATCTCACGTGATATTAAGCGATGTGGCCCAAGATGGTAACACGCTAAGTTTAATGGGGTAACTGAATCTCAAATGGAGCAGCCGGAACACACTTACAGGTTGATTAACAACAGATGTTTAACTGCCATTGTTTCATCACGATGTTTTCCTTCACCGAAAACTCAGGCATTGCAGGGATTCAAACTCGTGTCGATCGACGCGATGTCCGTACATGCTACCACTGATCCACCATTGCTTGAAATAAATATATTTATATCCATACTAGTTGTGCTCGCAACTCGGTTCACGTGGATTACAGAATGGTTGTTTATAAAGATATCGTGTTTTTTTTATAAGGAGCATATGTTTGAGGATCAACAAAAAAAGATCAATATCTAGTGTTTGCGTAATGCACGCCTAACCGCAAACCTGAGTTACTTTATTTATATAGAATATAGATAAATGTGTAAAAATAATAATAAAAGGTATTTTTATACAATGAATTAACAGATGACTTTCATTTCAGAATGCATTGGCACTTACCTATTGGCATATTATTGACAGCATTATGTAATGTGTTGCGTATAGTCGAAACTTGTCCTGAAGTTATACTTGTGTAATAACATGGAACGACCACAAATATCGTGTATTTCACACAACGGACCAAAATGTAAAAAATCAATAAAGCACTAGTCTGAAAGAACCATATTATGATATGCAACAATATTTCATACATTTAACATAAATACGTGTACAAGTTACAACTATTAAAGAATGATACAAATATAACAACAGCGCACTCTTTAAACAGGCCGTTTTTGTTAAAATTAATGTATATACTAAAGCTATACATATTATAAAAGTCAACATCTCTCTGTCTGTCTGTCCGTTTATTTTCTTTTCACGCGAAATCACTTATATGACTTCCGTGTTTTTTTAATAAATTGCTATATTAACTGTCCAGGTTATAGAATATATTTTATTAGATAAATTAACATACGAAATAAGCAGTGACAATAATGCTGAATCTATCCGAAAAAAGGACGCTTTTGGGACGTTTAAATGGCTTACGTTGAGTAAACCATAAGAAATATGTAAAATTAACTAGCTGTGCCCGCGGCTCCGCTCCCGTGGACTACAGAATTATGATGTTGGCTGAGCGTGCGCACGAATCGTGCTGCCTCCGCTCGAAAGACGGAAGACAAAAATGCTTATTGTGGTGATCCTTACAAGATAGATATATATATGCTATCGCTGACTTTGCTCCAGGTCATTTTAGATCTACAATGATTTAGAACATTCATTTAATTTATCTCGTATGGTTTACTTAGCGTAAACCGTTTAAGCTCCCTAAAGGCGTCTTTTTTCCGAATTGATTGACCATTATCGTCACTGCATTTTGGTATGAAACTTTATCTTACAAAATATATCATATAACCTGGCCAGATAACATAGCTATGAATTAAAATAAAAAACATGTAAATCGGATAAGTGGTTCTCGCGTGACAAGAATATAAACTGACAGACAGACAGAGAGATGTTGAGATGTATAATATGTATAGATGTACTACATAATTGTAAATATTAAAAATACTTACAAAAAAATTAGCGATAGCATAGTCTATCTTATAAGGATCGCGCGCAAGAAGCATTTTTGGGGCAGCACAATTCGCGCGTGCGACTAACAGCATTCTGTATATATTTCATATCATTGAAGGATTTTTCAAAATTATTAATCTGTTGCCTAAGCAAGATTTAATTGAACCTTGTTAACATGGGCTAGATTTAGACGGCTAATAATTGAAGATAAACCCAAAGATGATCCGAATGACTTGTAAAAATTCGTGCCATAATATTATAGTTTGTATTAAAATAGTTATACTTACGGATAATTTATTATTGTTGTCTTGTATTATAGTTACCAGACTTTTTAAGAGTACCGTGGTTTGAAAGCCGGATTTAAATAACATAATTAGCATCTGAAAATATTTAGTTTATATGATTTTCATGAAACAATTTTAACACCAAATTAATTACCAACAACTAAATTTATAAACAAAAGGAAGAAAACATGAATGGAATAAAATATCGCCATGTAATTCTACGATAGTAACATTGGATAGTAAAAAAGGTTTGTGCAAATGTAATTCTCATCACCCACTAGAAACTAGCTGTTACCTGCGAGTAATTTAAGCCCTAATTATTTTTCTAAAATAAAAGAAGCCTAAGTTACTCTTTATAAAATCAGCTATCTGTCAGTGAAAATCCCGTCAAAATCGGACAAACCGTTTTTCTTAACCAGAAGAAAAAGACAGACAGACAAATATTAAAAAAAAGTTTTTTTGTTATATGAACCATATAAATACTTCCATATTCATTTAGTAAAAAGCAGTTATTTTGAAATTACAAACAGACACTTCTATATTCATAATTTTATAGATATTTTTGTAATTGTCTTTATATATTTCTGCGTATATTCGTTTTTATTAACATTTACGTGCCACTGCAACGCTGCTGACTACATTACAAAATTCAAAATACCATTTATAATTTCTTATTAACATTGTAGGTTTGGCGTAGTAGCCACAATCTCACCTGATGTTAAGTGACGATGTGGCCCAAGATGATAATACGCTAAATCTAGTGGAATACTGGATTTCAAGTGCAGCTGCCGAAACACACCTGTTGGTGCTTGGCGACAGATTTTTAACTAGAGGGTGGAAGCTAGCCAGGCGGGCATTAGAAAAAGCCCTACCACCATGAGACACATTTTATGTAAATTAAGTAGAATCATATAAAATATTTAATAAAATACTTTACCGGAATACTCATAATCGTGTTCAGCTGATCCGAGCATTTGTGTAACAACTCATATACTTTGTGCACTGAACTAATATCTAAGTTTGTATTTTTCGATAATGATTCAATTTTGTTTAGCTTCATTTCAGCGTTCATGAGTTTACTATCCGTCCGGAATATTTTGCAAATGTGAGTTCTCACGATAATGATTCTTGTATAAATCATTCTTAACAAAGTAATAAAAAATATTTGCTCTAAATCGTGTGTTAATATTAATATAATAGAAAAAATATGGGAAAAGCTAATATCGAAGGCCTTACAATCCATGTAAATTTTAAACAGGATAAATTCCATCACATTGTAACATAAAATTCCAAGGGTCCAATAAGCCATTAAAGTTGTCGTATTTAAAACACAAATATCTTTACTTATTCTTAATAATTCGTCAAAAGTTGATAAATTTTGAAAGAAACGTAACAATTTATGTCTTTTCAAAAACATCGCGATAATGACAAGGAGAACATATTCTGTACACTCGACTTCTCTCAGCACTTCATATATTGGACTCGGGCTCGTACTTTGTAAAAGGATATACAAAGATGATACTGTAAACGTAGAAACATATATATAGTTCAACCACTGCACAACTTTGTTACATTGTAACAAATATAACCTGCTTATTCCAATAAGAGATTCCAACAGAATAAACAACTTCAACTGTCGAGCTACACTCAGTCCTTTAGTCATGTAGTTGTTATGTTTGACGGACGGTAATTCGAGTGGGCTGACTTTCGTAATGGTACTAACACCTCTTACTTTCATGGTTACGTCCATTCCACAACGATGTTGGAGATTAATTACTTCAAAATTTAATAAATTAAGTACTAACCTCCGATGATAGACATTTTTAATTATCAGATATTGATGAAAATATTTGTTGAGTCATAGTTATTACAATTTCATAGTATTAATTTTACGTAAGTGCTTATACTATTAAAAGTGAAGTGAATTAGTGTATGTACATATTTGATATCCTAGAAATAGATTTAATGAATTTAGCTTATAGTTAAATCGGTTATTTGATAATAATAACACTAAATAAGTTAATAACAAATCCTGCACCAAAAAAGAAGTATATTTATAATAATTATTGTTATTTATTGAGTACGCACGTAAGAAGTTATAGGTACTTCTTTGGCTTAAACAACGAACGTAAGTTTCTTCTTCCAGGTTCTTCTTTGCAGTAACATAGCAAAATTAAACCCAAAAATGTATTCCCACTTGTTAACATGAAGAACTTATCCATCAATGTTAATCATGTAAATTTATTTTACTGACTTCTTTTAAGTATAAAAATATTTTAACGTTGTAATAATAAACATGATTTTAATTTGATGGAATAACAAATAAAATGTCGATAAAATAACTTTACATTATTATCATTAATTATTAATTTCTTCGGGGGCCTTTCCGTCACATAATGCACGCACAGCTCAAAATTTTATCCTCTACTAATTGCACCAAAAGAATTCATATATAGAATACACCTTATATGAGTTTTCACATTTTGACAAGGGGACAAAATCAGCTGGTGTTATGTGGCGAAGTATTACCACACAGTGCTGGTTTTCAGTTTGCCCCATACCTGTCATCATTTCAGCCGAAAGATGTCCACTGCTGGACATAGGCCTTTCCCAAAGATCACCACAAGGACCGATCCTGTGCTGCCCGCATCCAGCCCGCCAGGTTCAGTCCAGGACCAGGTCGTCGGACCACCTTGTGGCGGGTCTGCCCACGTTGCGTCTTCCGGTACGTGACTGCCACTCGACAACTCTTTGGCCCCATCGGCCATTCGTTCCACGAACTACGTGGCCCGCCCTCTGCTACTTAAGTCTAACTTTTCTTAGGCTATGTCGGTGACTTTGGTCCTCGTGCGGATCTCCTCATTTCTGTTTCAATCACGCAGAGAGACTCCGAGCATAGCCCTCTCCATTACCCTTTGAGTGAACTTGAACTTTCTTATGAGGCCCATAGTTAGCGACCACGTGTCAACACCATAAGTAATCACTGGCAACACACACTGGTCAAAGACTTTCGTCTTGAGACACTGCGGTATCTTGGACGAGAAGATTTTACGTAGCTTCACATACCTATACCTACGCCACAACTAACTGATCGGCCCGCCACAGACAGTATATTGCTAACAGTTATTTTGCTTTAGCTATTCAGTTACCGATGATTTGCTTAAAAACGAAACTAATAACTATATAAATACCTACTGAAAACATTTAATAGCAATGTCTGGTAACTAGAGTCTATAATTAGACTATAATTATGTGTATATAAGTTTAAATCTTTTACCTGTTAGTTAAGGATTTTTGATATAATTTTGAAATAGGCGAAAGAATTTCTTAACATAAATTTCATAGGATACATATTTTATAGATTTTTATTACTTAGGCAGTATTGGTTTTATAAATTATGTTTATATATGTACGCACATAATAAGTTATACCTTTTTTCTTTGTGACAAAATAAAAATAATAACCTGCGTACGAAAACACGATAAAGTTATCCATCAACGATAACAAGTAACTTCATTTTAATGACTTATTTATTATACAAAATAATTGAAAATTATTATAATGTAAATTTATTATACTATTTTATTCAATAAAAAAAGAACGGCAATAAGTTTAAATAGTTAAAAAAAAACTAAAAAAATTCAAATGTTTTTTTTCAACCCGTATGACGCCACAGCAAAGATAATATTTAAATAGACTTATATAGCTAATATGGCTTTTTCAGAGTTCAAAATTAAAAATGAAAAAATAATTAAATATGTAGCAATCTTACACTTTTAATATCTGAAAACTATAAATATTGGTTTCTTAAGTTAAATACTACAGAAAACATTTTTTTATTGCAGTTAATTCGATATGAGGCAAGTAGCCTATTAATAATAGCATAAATTTACATTATCATCAGTCACAGCTAATTTTTTTATGTCGCTCAATAAGTCACAAATGTGCGCGCAGCTCCCAATTTTATCCAAACGCGCCAAAAGATATATATGTTCAAAAACACTAACAGTTAGTTATACGTTTTGTTCTTAAAGTGAATATAAAACATGATTGATGGAAGACAGGGGAGAATTTATAAAGTGCGTGAACACACGTTACTTTAATAAGCAAGATTGATGATCTAAATATAAGAAAAGAAACCGAACAAAACGTTTTGTTGTAGTTGAAGCTCAAGTTCCTAACTAGCTTTGTTGTATACTTCCTATTGGTAACCTATTTTAATAATTTAATTTTTGTGAATTTTGTTTTTCAATATTTAGTACATCTAACTAAATTTTCTATTATGTATTTATGAGTATGTTATAGGCAACGTATCGAATGCCGGCATTTTGCATATATACGGGAAGTATATATATATATGTCATTCCTCAACTGAGATAGGCTATAACATTAATCAATTACAAGAGTAAAAAAAAAATTAAGACCCGAAACTAATTACTCCTTAATAAACGCGTGCGGAGCCGCGGGGCACCGATAGTATTAAATACATTTCAAACACCGCGTCCAAAGTCCAAAATCTAGCGCACAAAAATAAAACTCTGGTTTAAAATTATTATTAGTCACTTCAGCGGCGCTTTCATTAGAATATTACATAATTTTTACATTAAACTTGAAAAAGATTTATCTTTCGAGCGCATTCGTGAAAGAAATAATGGACAGGAAAAGGGAATGTTTCTAGGTAAAAGTCTTCGAATTGTGAATGATCAGGATGGAGACGTTGATTATAATAAAACACACATAGTATTTACTTCTAAATGGATAAAGAACATACATTATTATTTATTTCTGCTTAATTTAAAATGACAATGGAGAGGACAGGTATCCAAAATGTTTAATATTTTCTTAATCCTCTGATGTAATGTGGAATCATTTTTAGATATCTATTTTCCTTACCAAAATTTTTCTCGTCCTTTTTTTTATTGAATGGCTACTTTCTCCATGCATAATCCTGCCAGCGTCACGTGAATAATATATTTTAATATTATTCTTGTGATCTTGAAACATAGCTCTAACAAGATGGCGGTTTCCTTGATATAACTAACTGTCATAAAGAATTCATCACGCAAAGTTCTGCCAAAATTACACAGTATAGGGCCAAATAAAATAAGTATATAAATTAAAATAAAAACCAACACATGACAGATCAAGATCTCGGCTAGAACTCCTATTCCTCTGTTTTACGGCTTCAATTTAAAACGTAGTTTCTTTAAACTTTAACTACTATGAAGATAATAAGGAATGTTGATCAAAATCAATCCAGCAGTTTTTGCGTGATGCGCGCACAACGGCAAACCTCGTCCATTTTATCACGTCACATCTTGGTCACGTGGTCCGTTAAGCTCCGTTCAACATTCGAAGTTATAACACCGAAAACAAAACCTATAGTACAAGTGGAACCGAAGATTCCATAATTTCGAATTCAGAGTTGATATTCTGTACATATAAGCACATCTTCATCATCATCATCATTTCAGCTGAAAGACGTCCACTGTTGGACATAGGCCTCCCCAAAGATCGCCAAAAAGACCGGTCCTGTGCTGCCTTTACCAGGTCGTCAGAACGCCTTGTGGCGGGTCTACCCACGCTGCGTCTTCCGGTACGTGACCACTACTCGAGAAATCTTTGGCCCCATCGGTTCTACGAGGTACGTAACCCGCTCACTGCCACTTAAGTCTAGCTATCCTTAGCTCTTAATAAACGAATACTGCATTCTAACTTTGTACTAAAGGAGATATTACATTATTATTATTTACATTTTATTCTTGTATACGATCATTACTGCATTTATGCTAACATTGTCAGACAAATTTCACACAAATGCTGCATTTTCCATATTGTTTTTTCTATGTAAGCGTCTTTTAGTGCCATTTTCTTTATAAAAAGAAATTCGAAAAAAAATGTCGAATATTGTACTTTCTTACTTTGTTACGAGGGCATAATTTTACTCTCTACCAAAAGCGACAAAAGGATTATAACTTAAAAAAATACTTTGACGCACTCAAACATCATGACCATTTTGTTTACACAAGGAGCCAAGAAGTATATATACAATAATAACAAAAATATAGACATGATCTGAAAATTAAGTATAATTAAATCCTAAGTTGATACCCTTAAAACATAATCCATTATTGACCGGCTACAATATCCTAAATTATTCTTAAATTTAACTTATTTTACATTAATTTATTCAAAATACACTTAAAAAGTAAAAAGTATATCAAGATAAAATGTGGTTTTCAGAAACTTTTCTACGTTTAAGGTTTTAGCGTTATGACCACAATCTCAACTGATGTTAAGATACGATATGACCCAATATGATAGCACGCTAAGCCTAGAGGGGAAACTGGTTCTCAAGTGCAGTTGCCAGAATACAACTTGAGAGTGGTAACTAGATTCGAACTCATGTCGATCGACGCGATATCAGTAGATGCTAGCCACTAAGCCATCATTGCTTCACTTCCCGTATTAACCTACCAACTTGCATGCAAGATTGCTTGACGCGCATACGCACTACTGCGTTTCTAATTTGATAAATAGTTCCAAAGATTAGCGCGTTCAAACAAACAAACAGGCTATGGTGCGAATTCCCTCCAATCATCGATCCGGGTGCGACGGCATTTTGTCACTATCTTCACAATTATTAAATTGAAACAAATAATATAATATTATGAATAGTTTTATTTGCATAATAATTTTGCATGATAATTTCATACAGAAATTTGTAACGTACTTCATTAATTATGAAATATTATGATTTATTCTTAATGTTGTTTTATTCTTTAACCAATATATTGATATTAAGAAAATGTTAATCTTACAATTATTTTTTTACGATTCTCTACAATATCAAGAAAAAAAGTATATTCATATTTATAATAAAACAACGTGCTTCAACTGTGACTTGCGAACGACAATTTTATTTAAATGAAAAGAACATAGACTAAACAATTGATCACAAGTTTGTCACAAGAAGGCGCAACTAGTATCTATATTTTGTTATTTACAACACTCCCACTCAAAATATAGATGATATTAACCTTCAATACTTAACAAAAGATACTTAAGTAAAACTATACTTTAACAATTCCTAAAGAACTCAAGTGTTTATAATGTTTTACAGCATTTAAACTTTTGGTGAGCAAATCTGCAGGCATATCTGATGTAGATAAATAATTAACACTAACAATGTTTTCATTTATCATTTCTCTGCTATAGTGATATCTGACATCAATATGCTTAGTTTTATTATGGAATACAGGGTTTAGTAATAATTTCTGTGCACTCATACTATCATTATACAAGTTAATACAATACAATCTTTTAGTAACTTCATATTGTAAGTTTCTTAGATACACTGCCTCTTTGCAGGCCTCTGATATTGATACATATTTTGCTTCTGTACTAGAGAGTGCAATACATTTTTGTTTACTACAGCTCCAAGATATAACAGAACCTGATAATTTATAACAAAATCCTGAATATGATTTCCTATCATTAACATCATTACTCCAGTCTGCATGAACATATCCTTCAATATAATCATTCTTACCCTTACTATATTTCAAACCTAAATCTTTTGTTTTTTTTTTAAATATCTCAATATTATTTTAGCATACACCCATTGTTCTTCAGTATTACAATTATTAAATTGGCTTAGATATGACACTGCATAAGCTATATCAGGTCGTGTAAGCACAACTAAGTACATTAAGCTACCGATTAGTTGCTGATAGGGATTCTGACTATTACAATTATCCTCCTTTTTACACTTTAAATTGATCTCCATTGGAGTATTCACTGTTTTACAATCAGCCATATTGAACTTAGATAATAACTTATCAATATATCTCTCTTGAGTCAAGGTAACAGTACCATTTAGTTTATCAAAACATACTGACATGCCAAGACATTCTTTTACAATCCCTAAGTCTTTTAACACAAAATTCTTACCCAACATGCTCTTAAGATGATTAGTTTCACTTTCGTCATTTGAAAAAACAAAAAAATCATCGACATACAATGTCACAATGGTTTTGCTACTGCCAACACATTTTAAATATAAACATGGTTCTATTTTAGATTTAACATAACCATCCGCTAACATACAACTATCTACTTTATTATGCCATGCTCGGGATGCTTGTTTGAGACCATATATAGCTTTCTTCAATTTTAGAATCTTTTTATCATTTGTACAGATATAACCTAAAGATTTCTGCATATATATAGTCTCTGACAGTTCACCATTCAAGAAGGCGGTTTTCACATCTAGATGAGTCACATTTAGATTCAATTGCAATGATAAAGCAAATAATAACCTAAGTGTTGTATGTCGCACAACAGGAGAAAATGTTTCATTGCAGTCCACACCATATTTTTGAGAACATCCCTTAGCCACAAGCCTGGCTCGATAACGGACATTATTTTCAGCATCACACTTCTTCTTGAGAACCCATTTGCATTTTACAATATTGCCACTTACAGGAATATCAACAACTTCCCATGCATTGTTGTCTTCAAAGCTTTTCAGCTCTTCCTTGACAGCTTTTCCCAATGCTCCTTCTGTGGTCCTTGCAGTGCTTCTTCTAATGACAGTTCATTGCTGAAATCTTTATAACACTCTTCTGTGCACATAAATCCATACCTGTCTGGTTGATTTCTCTGCCGTTTTGGTAATGTCCTTACTATGGTATCTGATTGCAACTCTTCTTCAGATTCAACTTCTCATCTGTTATATAGGACTCATCCTTATCACATTCCAAAGAAGTCAACGAATCCTTTCTACTGTGGTCTGAGAACTCTCCCACTGAAGACAGGTGTAGCCTGTTCTCTGTTGGTTTGTCATCTATCTCTTCTACTTCAATCAAATCTTCTTGATGAGATAATTTTTCTTTTATGATGATAACATCTGTACTAGTTGTAATAGCTTTCGTTGACGGATTATATAACCTATATCCTTTAACATCCTCAGGGTAGCCAACCAGTATGCATTGTTCAGCTTTTTTGTCCCACTTATGTCTTTTCTCCTTGGGTATGTGCTTCATGACAGTATTACCAAAAATCCTTAAATGACTGATGTTTGGTTTGGCCCCTGTCCACAACTCGTATGGTGTACGATTGTTCAATCTAGTTTTTACAATTCTATTCTGTAAATAAACAGCAGTGTTAATGGCCTCTGCCCAGAACTCCTTACCTAGTTTAGCATCAAACAAAAGACACCTGGCTTTTTCAATTAGCGTTCTGTTCATGCGCTCACTAAGCCCGTTTTGTTCAGGTGTGTAAGGATTTGACTTTTGATGAACTATACCTGCTTACTATACCTTCAAATAACTATCAAAATCTCTATTACAGAACTCTTTGCCATTATCACTTCTCAAAACTGTAATTTTTTTTGAAGTTGAATTCTCAACTATTGCTTTATACTCTTTAAAAAACTGTAAAGTCTCATTTTTGTTTTTCAAAAAATAAACATATGTCATGCGGCTGTGATCATCAAGAAGATCAAGAAATACCTAGATCCTCCTAGCGATACATTCTTCATCGGGCCATAGATGTCGCTGTGTACCACTTCTAATAGCTTAGTGCTCCTGTTCCCTTCATGAGCAAAAGGCAAACGTATTTGCTTACCTTCACAGCACACTATGCAGTTAGATTTGTTGATTTTAGTCGTCTCAATAAATTTGACTCCCTCCACAGCATCCTGCATTTTATACATGTTATAACTGTTGACATGTCCCAATCTACAATGCCAAACTTCTGGAGACTCTGCTACTGCTGCCACCAAACAAGTAGTTGTGTTAAGTTTGTAAACTCCATTCACAAGCGATGCAGTAGCTACTAGAGTGTCTTTTTTGTTGAGTATTTTACATCCTTTGCCAGTGAAATGCACCTTGTTGCCCTGCCTTATTAACTGGCTCACTGACAATAAGTTAGTAGATAACTCGGGAGCACATAACACATTTTCAACAGTTATGTTAAAATCACATTCTTCAGTCGACGTTGTTATGTTTACGTTTCCACAACACAGCACTGGGATTTTATTCTTATTAGCAACCATGATTTCTTTGGTAAAGCCAGAATGACACGTGTCGATAATCCAATCTTTATTGCTTTTCAAATGCGAAATGGCTCCAGAGTCAACATACCAGTCACTCTTATCAAATATTCTGTTAAAAAAACACGGCACTAAATGCATTACTTGTTTTTGACGATTTATTTTTTGAATTCTTAGAAGATTTATCTTTGTTAGTGCATTGATTACGATAGTGACCATGTTGTTTACAATTGTAACATTTGACATTTGGTGTTCCTTTGACAGATGTCGACACTTCTTTTTTCCCACTATCTTTATTGGCCATAGTCTGTATATTCTTCCCATACTTTGAACGTTGAATATGATTCTTGCGGAAACATACGAATGCATTATTGACATCACGGTCTTCCGGTTCCATGTCCATCAATTTCCCTTTAATGGCGTCGGATGTAATTATGATGCCAGAATGTTCGATGGCCATTATCATGGGCATATATTTTTCGCTTAGACCCGCCAGCATAATAGAGCCAATCCACTCGTCGGTTATTGCAAATCCCGTACCTTGTAAATTCTGACCAGCTTCAACAATTTGTGTTACATAGGACGTCATCGAAGTGCAATTTTCAAATCGAATAGATATTAAATTCCTCAGGAGACTAATTCTTCTAGTAAATCCCGAATCATCGAATAACATCTTCAATTTATCCCACAATTCTTTCGATGTTCTGACGTTTTTTATATGAACATAAAGAGCCGGGTCGATTGTTAATATCAGCTTGGCTTTTGTTTTCGCATCATCTGCAGCTGCTGGAAGTTGATCAGGCTCAGGTTTTATACACCCAACCATTTCTTCCAATACAAGGAAATTTTCTGCGGCGAAACACCATTCACTATAGTTCTCGCGCCCTTGTAATTTCGGTACGCTAATAAGATAGTTCGAACGGGACGCCATGACTATCACGCACGTTACTACTTGGTTGAAAATAGCTAACTGATTACTTTACACACAAGTTTGATGGTGAAAAGCACAGTCTATTGTTCATCACACTGATAATTCTAACAATAAACTCACAATATCTAGCTATTATACGGGTCTGGGCCCATAACCTATAATAAAACAACGTGCTTCAACTGTGACTTGCGAACGACAATTTTATTTAAATAAAAAGAACATAGACTATACAATTGATCACAAGTTTGTTACACGAAGGCACAACTAGTATCTATATTCTGTTATTTACAACAATATTCATTTTAATTATCTACTAAATAAGTAAATAGGTATAAGGAATTGTTGAATATGTTTTGTTTACTGAAACTATACAAAAAAATGTGAATAAAATATTATAATTAAAATTGATGTAAAAATAAGTTATGTAAAGATCCTTATAACTTGCGTAAAACGGAAATATAGTATTAACTATTCACATAAAATAAACATGAAATTGTTACAAATGTAATATGTAATTCAATCTATGAACTTGGAGAACTGTATGATAATAACGAGATATGTAGTGCAAAGGCTGAGGTAACTGAGAGGAAACGTCATATTGAGGTTGATGACTCCGGCGAGGGCGTAAGTGAATTCGTTCTCTTTGGTCAGTAGGTAAAATGCTTTCACTTTTCTACGTTCAAGTTTATCTGGAAAAATATTTCGCAAATAAAAATTAAGCAAACATTTCAAACACAATAAATTTATGACTTTGAATCTATATTCCTTATGAAAAGCCGAGGCAGTCTTTTCTTTCTTACAAGCGATAATTTTTCTGGTACCTACTTTTGTTCATATTGTACCTTATTTTAAACTTATACATTTTTTACTATAGCTTTTGTAATTTTAGCATTTGGCCACAATCTCACCTGATATTAATCGATGTGGTCCAAGATGGTAACACGCTAAGTTTTATGTGGGAACTGAATCTAAAGTGCAGCAGGCGGAACACACTTACAGGTTGATTAACAACAGATTTTCAACTACCATCTAAGGTAAAACCACCAGTAATTGACACTGCACCAATAGTTGACACTCTGACGAAGAAAATTAAATATTTGATACTAAATTGATTTGAAGTCTTGAGTTTGTTAACCGACTTTTATAACTGACTGTACCTATATGTATTTATAACATTAAAAATATATCAGTAATCAGTGATTTTGGCCATCTCGATCTTTGGCTTCCTTTTTTTTCTTAATATTTAATTTTCTTCGTCAGAGTGTCAACTATTGGTGCAGTGTCAATTACTGGTGGTTTTACCTTAGATGCCAGCAAGCATTAAAATGCCGTACCATAATACTATTGTTTCGTCACGATGTGTTCCTTCACTGAAAGCTCAGGCTCATTGCAGGGATTCAAACTCATGTCGATCAACGCTATGGCCGTACACGGTACCACTGATCCATCATTGCTTGAAATAAGCTTATTTATATCTATACTAGCTATGCTCGCGACTCCGCTCGTATGAACTACAAAATGATTATTTAGGAAGATATCGTGTTTTTTATAAGGAGCATATTATGTCTAAGGAGTATAACAAAAAAAGGTAAAAATCTATCCAGTAGTTTTTGAGTGATACGCGCACAACCGCAGACCTCAGTCAATTTATTTATATAGAAGATAGATAAATATCTAAAAATAATAATAAAAGTTATTTATATATATTGAATTAATAGATGACTTTCATTTCAGAATGCATTGGCACTTACCTAATGGCATATTATTGACAGCATTATGTAATATGTTGCGTATAGTCGAAACTTGTCCTGAAGTTATACTTGTGTAATAACATGGAACAACGACAAAGATCGTGTATTTTACGCAACGGACCAAAATGTAAACAATAAGTAAAGGACCACTCTGAAAGAACCAGATTATGATAAGCAATAATATTTCATCCATTTAATGCAAATACGTGTACAAGTTACAACTATTAAAGAATGACACAAATATAAAACAGTGCACTCGTTAAACGGGTCGTTTCTGTTAAAATTAATTTTTATACGAAAGCTATACAACTCAACGTCGCTCTGTCTGTCTGTCCGTTTATTTTCTTTTTACGCGAAATCCACTTATATGACACATGTTTTCTTTTAATTCTATGCTATATTATTTGGTCATGGTATAGGATATGTTTTGTGAGATAAATTAACATACGAAATAAGCAGTGAAAATAATGGTGAATCAATCCGGAAAAAGGACGTTTTGGGGCGCTTAAATGGCTTACGTTGAATAAACCATAAGAGATATATTAAATTAACTAGCTGTACACAGACTACAGAGATCTTAAAAATACTGACAAAAAAGTTAGCGATAGCATAATCTATCTTCTAAGGATCACGCGCAATAAGCCTTTTTGGGGGCAGCACAATTCGCGCGAGCATTCTGTAGACCACGCGAGCGAAGAAACGGGCGCAGCTAGTAATATATATTTCTTATTATAGAAGGATTTTTTGAAATTATTTATTTATTGCTTAAACAAGATTTTATTGAACCTGTGTTAATATGGGCTACTGCTCATATACAAAAAATTGGAAAAAAAACTCAAAAACGATCCGAGTGACTTCTAAAAATACGGGCCATATCATTTTAGTTTGTATTGCAATAAATACACTTACAGTTGAATTATTGTTGTCTTGTTGTTGCATCATAGTAATCGCAGTTTTTATGAGTACCGTGGTTTGAAAGCCGGACGTGAATAAAATAATCAGCATCTGAAAATATTTACTTAGCTTATATCATTTTCATAAAACAATTCTAACACAAAATTAATTACGAGCAACTAAATTTATAAATAAAACAAAGTAAACAATGAATAAAATAAAATATCGCCATAGTGGCATTGGATAGTAAAAAACCCCAATTTTTTTTTTTCTAAAATAATAGAAGTCTAAGTTACTCCTTATAACATCAGTTATCTGTCTGTGAAAGTCCCGTCAAAATCGGTTTAACCGTTTTGTTTAGCCGGAACAAAAACACAGACAGAAATAGATAAAAAAATAGGTTTATGTTTTAAAATACCTTATCTACTTTCACATTCAATTAGTAAAAAGCTGTTATTTTGACATCACAAACAGATACTCCTATTTTAATATTTTTGTAGATTTATATGTTCCTTTATATAATCTACAGAGTATTTGTAATTGTCTTTATATATTTCTACTTATATTCGTTTTTTATTAATATTTACACGCCACTGCAACGCTGCTGACTACTTTACAAAATAGGAAATAAAAAAAAAGGAAATTCTAAATACCATTTATAAATTTTTAAAATTAGGTAGAATCATATAAAATATTTAATAAAATACTTTACCGGAATACTCATAATCGTGTTCAGCTGATCCGAGCATTTGTGTAACAACTCATATACTTTGTGCGCTGAATTAATATCTAAGTTTGTATTTTTCGATAATGATTCAATTTTGTTTAGCTTCATTTTAGCATTCATGAGTTTACTATCCGTCCGGAATATTTTGCAAATGTGAGTTCTCACAATAATAATTCTTGTATAAACCATTCTTAATAAAGTAATAAAAAATACTTGCTCTAAATCGTGTGTTAATATAATTATAATAGAAAAGTAAAAGGAAAAGCCACTATCGATGCCAATAGAATCCATGTAAAATTTAAAAAGGATAAATTCCATCACATTGTAACATAAACTTCCAAGGGTCCAATAAGCCATTAAAGTTGTCGTATTTAAAACACAAATATCTTTACTGATACTTAATAATTCATCAAAAGTTGATAAATTTTGAAAGAAACGTAAAAATTTGTGTCTTTTCAAAAACAACGCGATAACGACAAGGAGAATATATTCTGTACACACGATGTCTCTCAGCATTTCATGAAGTGGACTCGGGCTCGTACTTTGTAGACGGATATATAAAAACGATACTATTAACGTAGGAACATATATATAGTTCAACCACTGCACAACTTTGTTACATTGTAACAGATGTAACCTGCTTATTCCTATAAGAGATTCCAACAGAATAAACAACTTCAACTGTCGAGCTAAACTCAGTCCTTTAGTCACATAGTTGTTATGTTTAGCAGACAGTAATTCAAGTGGGCTGACTTTCGTAATGGTACTAACACCTCTTACTTTCATGGTTACGACCGTTCCACAACGATGTAGGAGCTTAATTACTTCAAAATTTAATAAATTAAGTACTAACCTCCGATGATAGACATCTTTAATTATCAGAAATTAATGAAAATATTTGTTGAGTCATAGTTATTACAATTTCATAGTATTAATTTTACGTAAGTGCTTTTATACTATTAAAAGTCAACATTTATTAGTGTATGCACATATTTGATATCCTAGATATAGATTTCATAAATTTCTAGTTGTAAGTTAAATCGGTTATTTGATGATATTAACAATAAATAAGTTAATAACAAACCGTGAACCAAAAAAGAAGTACCTATATTTAATAATAATAATTTATTGAGTATATACGCACGTAAGAAGTTATAGCTACATCTTTGGCTTAAACAACGAACGTAAGTTTCTTCTTCTAAGTTCTTCTTTGCCGTAATAAAGCAAAATTAAACCCAAAAATGTATTCCCGCGTGCCAACAACAAGATGAAGTTATCCATCAATGTTAATAATGTAAATTAATTTTACAGTGTTTTTCAAGTATAAAAATGTTTTAACGTTGTAAAAATAAAGATTATTTTAATTTGATGAAATTACAAAATAAATGTCGATAAAATACATTTACATTATTAACATTGATTGTTAATTTCATCGTGTCGCCTTTCCGTCCCATAATGTACGCACAGCTCAAAAGTTTACCCTCTACTAATTGCACCAAAAGAATTCATTTATATAATACACATTATACGAGTTTCCACATTTTGACAACGGGACAAATTCAGCTGGTGTTATGTGGCAAAGTATTACCACACAGTGATGGCTTTCAGTCTGCCCCGTACCTAAAAGATACCTAAAGATCGGCACGACGATCGGTCTTGTGCTGCCCGCATCCAGCGAAAAGTCATCGACATAGCCCGAAGAATAGCTACACTTAAGTGCCAGTGGGCGGGCCACGTAGCTCGTAGAACGGATGGCCGATGGGGTCAAACAGTTCTCGAGTGGCGGCCACGTACCGAAAGACGCAGCCTGGGCAGACCCGCCACAAGGTGGTCCGACGACCTAGTATACTTCCTATAGGTAATCAATTTTAAGAAAAATGTGTGAATTTTATTTTGCTTATATACGGGAAGTATATATGTATATGCCATTCCTCAACTGAGATAGGCTACGACAATTATCAAAAAATAAAATTACTAGACGAAACTAAATACTGCTTAACATAACTTATTATTTGTACATAAATTATCATTTGATATGCTTAATTCAAAATGACAATGGCGAGGACTGGTAACCAAAATTTTCTTAATCCTGATCTAATGGGGAATCATTTTTAGATATCAATTTTCCTTCCAAAGTTTATTTTTTTTTTCTCGTTCTTCTTTTCATTTAATAGCAACTGTCTCCATGCACAATACTGCCAGCGCCACGTGAATATATTTTTATTATTATTCTTGTGATCTTCAAACATAGCTCTTACAAGATGGCGGTTCTCTTGTTATAACTGTCCGTAAAGATTTTATCACGCAGTTCTGCCAATATTACACAGTATAGAGCCAAATAACATAACTTTATAAATTAAAATATAAACCACCACATGACACATCAAGATCCCGGCTAAAACTCCAATTCCTCTGTTTTACGGTTTCAAATCATAAATCCTAGTTCCTTAAAACTTTAATTACTTTTGATTAAACCAAGATAATATTTAAGGAGTATCTAAGGAATCTTGAAAATCTATCCAGCAGTTTTTGCGTGATGCGCGCACAACGGTAAACCTCAATCATTTCATCACATCACATCTTGGTCACGTAGTCTGTTAAGCTCCGTTCAACTTTCGAAGTTATAATACCAAAAACAAAATCTATGGTACAAGTGGAACTGAAGATTCCATTATTTAGAATTCAGAGTCAATGCTCTGTACATATAATAAGCACATCATCATCATTATTTCAGCTGAAAGACATCCACTGTTGGACATACACCACCCCAAAGATCGCCACAACGACCGGTCTTGTGCAGCCCTAACCTTTACCAGGTCGTCAGAACACATTGTGACGGTTCTGCCCACGCTACGTCTTCCGTTACGAGGCCGCCACTCCAGAACCCTTTGGCCCCATCGGTCATCCGTTCGACGAGGTACATAATCTGCTCACTGCCACTTAAGTCTAGCTATTCTTAGCTCTTAATATATGAATACTGCATTCTAACTTAGTACTAATGGTAGATACTAATAGTAGTAATTATTATTATTTATATTTTATTCTTTTATACGATCATTACTACATTTATGCTAACATTTCCAGACAAATTTCACACAAATGCTGCATTAAGCATAGCGTATTTTAGTGTCATTTTCGTTAAAATCAGAAATTCCTAAAAAATTAAAACTACTGTAGGTTCTATTACGAGGCCAGAATTTTACCCTCTATTAAACGCGATAAAAAGGAGTATAAAAAATACTGTGACGCAATCAAACATCATGACCATTTGTTTACAAAAGGCACCAAGAAGAATACATACAATAATAACAAAAATATAGACATGATCTGAAAATTAAGTAGAATTAAATCCTAACTAAACCCTTAAAACATAATCCATTATTGACCGGCTACAATATCCACTCGTCACAACAATAACAAATAAAGTCGAAGGCAAACATTTCTTTTAACGAATTTCTTGTGAACGTTGCCTAATAAATACTTGATAATGGTGAAGCGCTGTCCATTACGGCGGCTGAGTTTATCTTTGAAACTGAATTTACCACATGAAAATGCCCTTTTTTATTTCCCTTACAGCGATATATATTTGTATATAAAAACGATCTTGATTTATAGCGAAACCGTATAAAGGAAATTCTGTATACAAAGGTGTTTATAAAGAAAAAGGTAACATTAAATTACGTAATAATGTTGGTCTTTTTATTTGTGCAAATTTTAAAATTTTATTTTCTCGTGTGCATATTTCACGTTACGCCGAAAAATAGAATATTAAAAGAATAATTATTTTAGGATATTATGACGTTGTCCTAAAACGTGAGTCACGAACGGTTCGATATTCTTCACTTATTCCACTGTAGTATTTACAGAATGCCAACACTCTCAGTGAATTTTCATCTAACAACTGTGACCAGTTTATCTGGATTACGCTAGGAATTTCATTATACAATTTGTTATCATTTAAAACTCTTTAGCATACATTCTAAAGAAATTAAACTAAAAAATATCAATTAAAAATTAGCATAACATAATTATCTAACTAACAAAAAACGTTGGCAAAATGATAAGTTACATCAAAGTTAATGTGACTTGCAAAATAATGTCAAATCTCAACTAATATTAACTTATTAAGATAATGCCATCTTTGCGAAGGGGAAATATAATAAATTCCTATTTTAAAGAAATCTGGTTACAATAAAAAGATGTATAAGAATTATTGAATGCTTTCCAAAGCCCGAAAAATCTTTATAATTCTTCATTTGTTGGAAGTTACTACAAAAATTGGGTTCATATAAATTGTCTTATTATTATCTCACATTTATTACACGTGTAATATAATAATTTAAAATAACATAATATATTACCAAACCTGTTTCATTTATGTTACTATTACTACAACGGTTTCACCTGTATTTCGAGATACTTTGAAACTAGATTATTATTTACAATCTGTACCCGCAGCTCTACTCGCATGGATTACAGAATGCCGTCAGTCGAGCGCACGCGCGAATCATGCTGCCCGCCATCTTAAAGACAAATTCTTATTTTGTGTGATCCTTAGAAAATAGACATTTACTATTGCGGACTTTTTAGTAGGTATTTCTAAGATCTACAATAATGTAATCTGGCCAGACAAAATAGTTAAAATTAAAAAAAAATGCATGTACACCGGATAAGTGTTTTTCGCGTGAAAAGAAATTAAACTTCCCTTTCCCTTTGTTGTCTCCATTATTATGTTCACGAATGCGCTCGGAAATTAAATCCCTTTCAAGTTTAATGTAAAAAATATTTTATGTCTGTAAAACTGAGAAAAATATAGTCGATGTAACTAATAAATGGTATAAATCATAGCTTTTAAAAATATTATAGTAGTAATTAAATCTTGATTGATGTAACTGCTTTTAGGCGAATAAAATCTTTATTTTGAACTAAGCACGCCCCGTATTATGGAAGCACAATGAGTGATATAGGTACATAAAAAATATTATTACATGTATTATAATTTATCACTCAAACAGAACTGATTATTAAATAAAAACTTGACAATATTTTTGAATAAACATTTTGTTGTTTTATTTTGTTCTTATGATAAACATCAATCATTTACTAATTACCGAACAAAAGTGGTTGAGTATAGAGTATACAGTGCGTGGGATAAATAGTGTAAGAACGCCTACAGCAACAGGCATGTTTATTCCTAATTGGAAGATTTAGGTATTGGCAAAGTTTACCCAGAAATATTATTGAGCACAAGATTGTCGATATCATTAGTAAGCATGAAGGCGGATCTTCTGCTATCAAGAGATAATTCTACATAATATAAATAATATATACTATACGTTTTTGTTTGTTTGTTAAAACGCACTAATCTATGGCCCTACCAGTCAGATTTGAAAAAAAAAACACATGTTATAGCATGTTTATTGAGGAAGGTCATAGGTTATATAACTTCACGCTACAACCCTAAGTAGCGGAGCAGTAACCATGAGCGTCAAATATGGAAAGTGAGAAAATAGGTTACACCGCGACCGCCGATGGATTTCGATCTCTCGATGGTCGCCGCTGTATTTGGATTGTACTGTGCTCACCATCAGGGACAGTACAATAAATATGCCGAGCTATTATTAAAAAAAAAAAAACGGCTCTGTGGAGAGTTGATTGAATAATTTTAACACGGGTGAAACAGTGGGGCACAGCTAGTATTCTATACGAATATACATGACATCACTTAAAGCATGATTGACTTACACATTTAAAAAGACATACGTGTATCAATTTGGAAATTAAAGATCTTAATCAAATATATACCATTAAAACCGGTCAATTTATAAAATGGAAACCCATTACATTTCTATAATAAATAAATCAGTCACCACCATGAATCCAGAAAGGGTACACACGATTTTTAAACCTGACTCACCTAAGTTAAAACTTTGCGCATAGTTCGACAATTAAAATAGTTAATTTTTATCGAATCCTTTCTCGGGGTAAACAGGCTTTATTTGTTCAAGTTCAATAAATTCTTGGTATGGTTCAGTTATGCATATATTTCAGTCATTACAATGTCTACTATATATATAGTACAGCAAATTGAAGTTACCAGTGCATCACATTGGTTTATCAGAAATACGATGTACATCGAGTACATTTTTCTTATTATCTCTGGGTCATTTGTTAAAAAGAAGAAAATATTACATTTCTTTGAAAATTTATCAACCTTTGATGAATACTTAAAAATTAATAAAGACAACAACGTTATACACGCAACCAGAAGAACAGTGTATTGGATCGTTGGCAGCTTATCTTACAACTTAACAGAATATTTGGTGCTTAAATTTTATATAAGCTTTTTATTTTTCTCACTGACGTCTTTGGCTCACGACATGGAACAAATATTTTATTTTACATTACTAAGAATATTTTTTACAAGAATTGTTATAATAAGAGCTCACGTTTGCAAAATATTTCTGATGGACCTTAGCGGAACAAGCAATAAAATTAAGACAAATAAGATTTAAGCATTATCATACAAAGCAGAACTCGACACCGGTTCTTTGCACGAAGTCTATGAACTGTTACACAAATGCTCTCAACAGTTAAACACAATTATGAGTTTACCGGTAACACTTACTTATTCTTATATTTACACCTAACTCGATATAAAGTTACATTTATAATATTTGTTTTTTTTTCAGATGTTGTTAATGTTATTTACAAGAGGTTTAACCAAAACATTATTGTTAAAAATAATCTTTATAGTTACACAAGTATACGGTCAAATAAAACAAAGCGTAAGTTGACTTTTGTAATATTTATTTAATAATACAATTATTTGTAAAATATACATTATAATCAATATTTTTGGTATCCATGTCAAGTGGTATGTAGTAAGTTAATGTAAACTTTCCTGTTTTAACACCTTGTTTTTTTAAACTAACCAATAATGGGCTTGTCAGTCTACTTCATGTGAAGTGATCACTGTAGCCTATAACTTTGATAGCAAACCGCAAAAGTTAGTACAGTGAAAAATAGTTTTCCACCCCTAAGGACAGATTTGAATAGTGCAAAATAACCGTAAATTATAAATATCCCTGTAACAGCCAATATAATCTATTCAGTTATGTCCATCGATATATATGTACTACCTATTAGATTTCGCGGTTCGAACACTCACTTATGCATCACGAACTTACGCATTCGAATCAAACGTGAAACTGAACTTAAGTACCAATTCAGTAGCCAAGTAATTAAAATTATTTGTTGTTAAACTTAATAAATAGGTATTAATATTATAATAGCACAATAGAAAAAATATTTCTTCATTTAAATGCCACACCATCTTGATCTATTTACGTTTTGATCGCAAGGAAACTAAAATCAAGTGATCTCGCGCTGCATGTTTTAATAGTTTGGCTTAAAGACATTAATGTTTCAGCGCTGTAGCGAACTTTAGTTCTAATTCTTATCAGTATTCTATCGGTATGTCAATGGTTATGTGCAGGTAAATATTTGCATAAACAGTTTATCGTTTCGTTTTTCACTTTACACTGTATTTTTTTTTCTGTGCTTGTTTTCAGATAAACTCAATCGTCAAAGTTCAAGCCTTCTTTATGCTGACCCAAGAAAATGAATTCACTTACGCACTCGGTGGTGTCATCAAGTTGAATATGCCACTGCCTCTCAGTTATATCAGCCTACATATCTTGTGATTATCATACAATTCTCCAAATTTATCGATTAAACAATGTTTTTTTTTTATCATAACCAGTTAAAAATAAAGCATTGCAATTTTTTTTTATAGATTTCGAGTGTTTCTAGTTAAAGATTCAGTTTAGCTTTAACATCCAAGTCTCCAGTTTTTTAAATCAAACTGTGTGTTTTCAGAAACACACAGTGTCATCACAGAAAAATAAAATTCATTTTGTTATTTTCACGTTACCATACTCAAAAAAACCGATTTTGACACGACTTTCATAAGCAGATAACTGTTCAGAGTTATAAATGCTACCTTGAGGCGATTAGTCATATAAAAGAACAAATTTATGTTTATGTATAGATATGCCAAACTATCGCTTATAATCTCTAGTAAATGATATATACGTTAACATATAGTATACAGCTTTCAAATCTTTCAATTCACTTTCTTATAGTGTTATAGTTCTTTCTGTTATAGTGTTATTAATATCTGGAGTGAAATTAATAACAATAATTTGTGCGATATTTTGGTGTAATTGCGGCTAAGCTAATATTTGCAAGGAAGTTAAACTTTAGGTTATTGAAAATTCGTGTTGGTTTGTGTTCGTTTTATGTTTTAATTTGTATTTATTACTGTAATCCTGTTTCTCTTAATATTTGATATTAATTAAATGCAATTTAAATTATAATGAGTTTATAATAACACCATTTAAATTTAGCTCCCTTCCGGGTGTCACATTGTTATTGATCACCTCTATATAGAAATGAATCATTTAGGATTTCGACTCTAATTCGTGAGGTTTCTATTGTTCCATTAACTATCACTTTCGCTGGCTTGTGTCATAATCATGTTTCTCAAAAGGTTTTGGTTATGGAGGACTGCCGTCGGGTTTCAGGGAAAAAATTAGTGAGATAACATTTAGTTATATTGCGCGCCGTTCGTCTACGACAAAATTCAGAGGCGACGTAAATGACCCAAGAACGGAGCTCGTTTTATCTCCTGAAGTAGAAAACTTGGAGGTTCTGTTTTTATTTTGCATTAAATCACAAAATATTTTTAATCTCAATTTGTTCCGAGTATTTTCATCTGATTAAATTATTTACTTTACAAGAAAAGCTTTTAGTTAATAAAATAATGTTTATAATAACATTTAATATTATTACTTAACATGTTGGTATTAATTAACATATAATCTAGTCAACTACAACGTAAATTGCTACACGGTAACACGATTAAATAAAAAATAATATGTTATTCTTAACCGTAGCAAAACCAAAAATAACTGCATTTTTTTACTAACTTACTTAGTTAGTTTACTTTACATACTTAGTTTACTTGTAAAATATATATTTTGAGAGTTTCAAAGACACTTCTAGGTGAAACTACGTAATTACCTACAATAGCTGAATAAAGTCCGTAAAAGTACGTTCATATAGAGTTTATGTGAGAGAAATAATATTCTTCAATAAAATATGTACAAAATAAAACAACGTTGTTTCCCCTAATGAACGTCAAGGGCTTTGTTTGTACGTATAATTGCACATAAGTCTTTAATAACAAAAACTATTATTTTATATATACAAATAGTATAGTATTATTGATATTACATTTAGCAATGGAGACTGATAATAAACAATGATTTAATTTATCACTCACAATTTCTTTAAGATTTTCCGGTACTTACCTATCAACACCAACAGGACTAGCAATGGTCATATAATATGAAAATGTTTAAAATGTACATTAAGACTATTTGCGATTTTTCAGCTAGGTTAAATAAGACTGATCATTTATTTTCAGTCTTTAAATTAGTTTGCTCTGCAAATAACTCCCTTTTAAAAAGTTTAACTAGTTTAAACAACTAAAAACACGCTTTAATTACGCACTAAAAATTATACAATTTTTTTAGTCTTATAATAACATCTCGTTACCCATCCCAATCTATTTCACTTGACAAAACGAATCATATGAGCCTAAACTAGAGGGGTTTACTAGTAGCCACTGAAGTTTTTCACTATCTACCTCCTGGGTCCTTGATCAGACCAGTTCCTAGATACCAAAATTTCAAATTATAAATATCAAAATTAAATTTCGATACGATCATTTGAAGGAAGTTAAAATTGACGTCTAAGACTTTATTACATTGTTTGTTAGTTAGTTAGTCACAAGTGAAGCTAATATAAGCGTTTTAAAATAAGAATTCCTTAAAGACATTAACTAAAAATCATCATAATTTATAGATTTATGAAACTCGTCTTCATTGTTTGGTGGAACTTGCAATGATAATTACGCAAAAAACTAACTGAAATACTGCGATAGTAAAAATCATGGTAAAAGTCAATAATTAATTGAAGAAATATTTTAGAAATGTTTGTGGCTGCTAAAACAGATGTGAGACACAATCATGACTGCCTATCACGTATCCAGGCTGAAATGGCATTCTAAAGAGAACCAATATATTATTATTAAGAAAATGTTAATCTTACAATTAATATATTACGTTTATCTACAAATTAAAAAAAAAAAACATTCAATTTCATTACATACTAAATAAGCAAATAGGTACAAAGAATTGTCGAACATGTTTTCTTTAACGAAATGTGAAAAAAAATTATAATTAAAATTGCTGTAAAAATTAAGTTCAGTAAATACCCTAATAACTTCCGTAATAACGGAAATATAGTATTCATTATTGACATGAAATACACACGTAGTTATTACAAAATTAAATATAATATGTAATTTAATCGATGAACTTGGAGAATTGTATGATAATAACGAGATATGTAGTGCAAAGGCTGAGGTAACTGAGAGGTAACGTCATATTGAGGTTGATGACTCCTGCGAGGGCGTAAGTGAATTCGTTCTCTTTGGTCAGTAGGTAAAATGCTTTCACTTTTCTACGTTCAAGTTTATCTGGAAAAATATTTCGCAATTTTGACTAAAAATTAAGCAAACATTTCAAACATTTTAAATTTATGACTTTGAATCTATATTCGTTATGAAAAGTCAAGGCAGTCTTTTCTATCTTACAAGCTATGATTTTTCAGGTACCTACTTTTGTTCATATTGTACCATATTTAAAACTTACATATTTTTCATTATAGTTTTTGTAAGTTTCACAATCTCACCTGATATTAATCGATGTGGGCCAAGATGGTAACACGCTAACTTTAATGGGGGAACTAGATCTAAAGTGCAGCAGCCGGAGCACACCTACAAGTTGATTAACAACAGATTTTCAACTGCCATCTAGATGCCAGCGAGCACAGAAAAATCCCTACTATAATGCATTGATTTCGTCGCTATATTTTTCAACACCGAAAGCTCAGGCTCATTGCAGGGATTCAAACTCATATCGATCGATGCGATTTCCGCACATGCTACCACTGATCCATCATTGCTTGAAATAAATAAATTTATATCCATACTAGTTGTGCTCGCGACTCCGCTCGCATGAGCTACAAAATGGATGTTTATGAAGATATCGTGTTTTTTATAAGGATCATATGTCTAAGGAGTACAACAAAACAAAGGTCAAAATCTAACCAGAAGTTTTTGCGTGATGCGTACACAACGGCAAACCTCAGTCATTTTATTTATATAGAAGATAAATAAATATGTAAAAATAATAATAAAAAGTATTTTTATACATTGCATTAACAGATCACTTTCATTTCAGAATGCGTGGACACTTACCTAATGGCATATTATTGACAGCATCGTGTAATGTATTGCGTATAATCGAAACTTGTCCTGAAGTTATATTTGTGTAATAACATGGAACAACGACAAAGATCGTGTATTTTACGCAACGGACCAAAATGGAAACAATCAATGTAGACCTAATCTGAAAGAACCATATTATGAATATTAAAAATATTTCATTATTTTAACGGAAATGCGTGTACAAGTTACAACTATTAAAGAATGACACAAATATAACACAATGCACTCTTTAAACAGTTCGTTTCTGTTAAAATTATTGTTTATACTAAAGCTATACATATTATAAAACTCAACGTCTCTTTGTTTGTCTGTCCGTTCATTTTCTTTACACGCGAAATCCAGTTATATGATTTACTTGTTTTTTTTTTAAATCATAGCTATTTTATCTGGGCAGGTCATTGGATATATTTTGTTAGATAAAGTAACGAACGAAATAAGCAGTGACGATAATGGTGAATCTATCCGAAAACGACACTTTTGGGACGTTTAAATAGCTTACGTTGAGTAAACCATAAGAGACATATTAAATTAACTCCACGGCTCCACTCGCGTGGACTACAGAAGTATGCTGTAAGTCGAGCGTGCGTGCGAATCATGCTGTCTCCACTCGAAAGACTGAAGACAAAAATGCTTGTTGTGGTGATGCTTAGAAGATAGATATATACAATCGCTGACTTTTTATAGGTCTCTTAAAGATCTACAATGATTTGTAACATTTATTTGATTTATATGGTATGGTTTACTCAGCCTAAACCATTTAAACGCCACAAATGCGTCTTTTTTCCGAATTGATTCACCATTATCGTCACTGCTTATTTCGTATGAAACATTATCTTATAAAATATATCGTATAACCTGGCCAGATAACATAGTTATGAATTAAAATATAAAACGTGCAAATCGGATAAGTGTTTCTCGGGTGAAAAGAACATAAACGGACAGACAGATAGATAGACGTTGAGTTTTATGTATTATGACTATGTATAGATATCGATGTACTACATAATTGTACATCTTAAAAATACTTACAAAAGTATCAGCGATAGCATAGTCTATCTTCTAACGATCACGCACAATAAGCATTTTTGGGGCAATTCGCGCATGCGCTCTACTGACAGCATTCTGTAGTCCACGCGAAACGAGCCGCGGGTACAGCTAATAATATACATTTCTTATTATTGAAGGATTTTTCGAAATTATTTATATGTTGCCTAAACAAGATTAAATTGAACCTGTGTTAATATGAGCTAATGCTCAAATAACAATAATTGAAGAGAAACCCAAAGGTGACCCGAATGATCTGTAAAATTACGTGCCATAGCATTTTAGTTTGTATTGCAATAAACTTACAGTTGAATTTTTGTTGTCTTGTAGATGCATTATATTAAACACACTTTTTAAGAGTACCGTGGTTTGAAAGCCCGACGTAAATAACATAATCAGCATCTGAAAATATTTAGTTTATGTAATTTTCATGAAACCATTATATCACCAAATTAATTACGAAAACTTATCGATGGGAATAAAATATCGCCATGTAATTCTACCATAATGGCATTAAATAGTAAAAAGCTTTGTGCAAATGTAATTCTAATCATGAACATGATTTATCGTAAATTATTTGAAACTAGCTGTTACCCGCGAGGAATTTAAACCTTAATTATTTTTCTAAAATAAAATAAGCCTTAGTTACTCTTTATAACATCACCTATCTGTCAGGGAAAGTCCCGTCAAAATCGGTCTAACCGTTTTGCTTAGCCGGAACAAAAACACAGACAGCCAAATATTAAAAAAAATGGTTTTTTGTTATATTTTCAAATTCAATTAGTATAAAGCTGTTATTTAGACATTACAAACAGACTCTTCTATTTTAATGTTTTTGTAGATTTATATGTTCCTTTATATAATCTACAGAGTATTTGTAATTGTCTTTATATATTTCTGCTTATATTCGTTTTTTATAAATATTTACACGCCACTGCATCGCTGCTGACTACTTTACAAATTAGGAAATTGAAAGAAAAACGAAATTCTAAATACCATTCATATATTTTGTAAAATTAGGTAGAGTCATATAATATATTTAATAAAATACTTTACCGGAATACTCATAATCGTGTTCAGCTGATCCGAGCATTTGTGTAACAACTCATATATTTTGTGCACTGAACTAATATCTAAGTTTGTATTTTTCGATAATGATTCAATTTTGTTTAGCTTCATTTTAGTATTCATGAGTTTACTATCCAGCCGGAATATTTTGCATATGTGAGTTCTCACAATAATAATTCTTGTATAAATCATTCTTAATAAAGTAATAAAAAATACGTGCTCTAAATCGTGTGTTAATGTCAATATAAAAGTTAAGAAAAAAGAAAAGATCCTATCGAAGGCATTCGAATCCATGTAAACTTTAAAAAGGATAAATTCCATCACATTGTAACATAAACTTCCAATGGTCCAATAAGCCATTAAAGTTGTCGTATTTAAAACACAAATATCTTTACTGATTCTTAATAATTCGTCAAAAGTTGATAAATGCTGAAAGAAACGTAAAAATTTTTGTCTTTTCAAAAACATCGCGATAATGACAAGGAGAACATATTCTGTACACATGACGTCGTTCAGCACTTCATAAATTGGACTCGGGTTCGTATCAGTTCTTTGTAGAAGGATATACAAAGAACATACTGTTAACGTAGGAACATATATATAGTTCAACCACTGCACAACTTTGTTACATTGTAACAAATATAACCTGCTTATTCCTATAAGAGATTCCAACAGAATAAATAACTTCAACTGTCGAGCTAAACTCAGTCCTTTAGTAATATAGTTGTTATGTTTGACAGACGGTAATTCGAGTGGGCTGACTTTCGTAATGGTACTAACACCTCTTACTTTCATGGTTACGACCGTCCCACAACAATGTAGGAGCTTAACTACTTAAAATTTAATAAATTAAGTACTAACCTCCGTCGATAAACATCTTTAATTATCAGAAATTGATGAAAATATAAGTTGAGTCATATTAATTTTACGTAAGTGCTTATACTATTAAAGGTCAACATTTATTATTGTATGTTAATATTGTTTTTTTTTATCGTTAAAGGTTGGGCGTAGTGTCCACAAACTAACCTGATGCTAAGTGACGATGTGTCCCAAGATGATAACACGCTAAACCTACTGGGAGACTGGGTCTCAAGTGCACTGCCGGAACACAATTCATTATACAGTTGTACTCAATTAAAAAAGATTAACAATAAGTTTAAATAGTAAAAAAAAACTAACAACACGCTTTAATTAAGCACTAGAATTTATAAAACTTTTTAGTCTTATATTAACATCTCGTTAGAAAGCCTTAACTAAATATATTTGACTTATAAAAACGAATCATGTGAGCCTTAACTCGAGGGGTTTGCTAGTAACCACTGAAGAGTTCCACTATCCAACTCCTGGCTCCATCACCAGACTCTTGTTATTAAGTCCAATCTGTTGGACTAGTCAAAACAAACCATATGAGCCCAAACTGGAGAGGTTTACTAGTAGCCAATGAAGTGTTCCAGTATCCACTTCCTGGCTCCATCATCAGATCAGCTCCAAGATACCAAATTATAGTGTTGTCATCTCAACTACATATTCTATACTATATGTACATACAAAGTTTCATATCGATACGACAATTAGAAGTAGGTTAAAATTGAATTCTAAGATTTTATTACATTCTTTGTTAGTTACATGTGAAGCTAGCTATAACTGTAATATAAAAGCGTATTAATAATAGGCGAGTGCACTCATTTTTAAAGTAGGTCTTAAATTATAAATCATTTTCTTATTAAAGGAAAAAATATTAACATTCTTTTTAAATCTATCGTTTTTTTTAATTGTTAATTGGGTAAATCTCACCTTAAGTGACGATGTGTCCCAAGATGAGTAACACGCCAAGCCTAGCGGAAGACTAACTCTCAAGTGCAGCTGCCGGAAAACACCTATGAGTGCTTGGCGACAGATTTGTAACTTGAGGGTGGTATGTAGCCTAACGACCTTTAGAAAAATCCCTACCACCATGCTATGGTTTCATAGCGATGGTTTTCCATCACCGAAAGCTCACGCTCATTGGAGAGGTTCGAACTCACGTCGATCGACGCGATATCCGTAGACGCTACCACTAAGTCATCATTGCTTCACTTCCCGTATTGCCTGTTTACCAGCTTGCTTGACGTGCATGAGTACTTCTGCGTTTCTAATTAGATACATAGTCCCAATGATTAGCGCGTTTAAACAAACAAACATTCTATGGTGCGAAGCCCCTCCAATCATCGATCCGGGTGCGGTGACACTATGTCACTATCTTCACAATTATTAAATTGAAACAAATAACATAAAATTATAAATAGTTTTAATTTCATTATAATTTTGCATGATAATTTCACACAGAAATTTATAACGTATTTCCTTTATTATTAAATATTATGAATTATGAATATATTAATATTAAGAAATTGTTAATCTGAAAATTAATATTTAAGGTTTATCTAAAATATCCAAAAAAAAATTTTTCACATTCTATTTCATTACCTACTACATAAACAAATAGGTATAAAGAATTGATGAATATGTTTTCTTTACTAGAACTATACAACGAAATGTAAACAAAATATTATAAATAAAAATGCTGTAAAAAGAAGTTTAGAAAATATCCTAATAAATTCCGTAATAACGGAAATATAATATTAACTATTCACATGAAATACACACCTAAGTTTTACAAATGTAATATGTAATTCAATCGATGAACTTGGAGAATTGTATGATAATTACGAGATATGTAGTGCAAAGGCTGAGGTAACTGAGAGGTAACGTCATATTGAGGTTGATGACTCCGGCGAGGGCGTAAGTGAATTCGTTCTCTTTGGTCAGTAGGTAAAATGCTTTCACCTTTCTACGTTCGAGTTTATCTGGAAAAATATTTCGCAATTATGACTAAAAATTAAGCAAACATTTTAAATTTATGACTTTGAATCTATATTCGTTATGAAAAGCCGAGGCAGTCTTTTCTATCTTACAATCGATGATTTTTCTGGTACCTACTTTCGTTCATATTGTACCATATTTTTCATTAGAGTTTTTGTAAGTTAAGCATTTGGCCACAATCTCACCTGATATTAATCGATGTGGCCCAAGATGGTAACACGCTAAGTTTAATGGGGGAACTGTATCTCAAGAGCAGCAGCTGGAACACAACTACAAGCTGACTAGCAACAGATTTTCAACTGCCATCAAGATGCCAGCGAGCACAGAAATTACCCTACTATAATGCTATGATTTAGTCACTATGTTTTCCTTCACCGAAAGCTCAGACTCATTGCAGGGATTCAAACTCATGTCGATCGACGCGATGTCCGTATACGCTACCAGTGATTCATCATTGCTTGAAATATATATTTTATATCCATACTAGTTGAGCTCGCTACTCCGCTCGCATGGACTACAGAATTGTTGTTAATGAAGATATCGTGTTTTTTTATAGGGAGCAAATGTCTAAGGAGGAGGAGGAATAACAAAAATGTCAAAATCTATACAGTAGTTTTTGTGTGATGTGCGCACAACGGTAAACCTCAGTCAATTTAAATATACAGAAGATAAATAAATATGTAAATGTATGTAAAAAAGTATGTAATAATAAAATGTATTTTTATACATTGAATTAACAGATCACTTTCATTTCAGAATGCATGGACACTTACCTAATGGCATATTATTAATAGCATTATGTAATGTATTGCGTATAATCGAAACTTGTCCGGAAGTTATACTTGTGTAATAACATGGAACAACGACAAAGATCGTGTATTTTACGCAACGGACCAAAATGGAAACAATCAATGTAGAACTAATCTGAAAGAACCATATTATGAATATTAACAATATTTCATTCTTTTAACGGAAATGCGTGTACAAGTTACAACTATTAAAGAATGATATAAATATAACACAATGCACTCTTTAAACAGTTCGTTTCTGTTAAAATTATTGTTTATACTAAAGCTATACATATTATAAAACTCAACGTCTCTTTGTTTGTCTGTCCGTTCATTTTCTTTTCACGCGAAATCCAGTTATATGATTTACATGTTTTTTTTTTAAATCATAGCTATTTTATCTGGGCTGGTCATTGCATATATTTTGTTAGATAAAGTAACGAACGAAATAAGCAATGACGATAATGGTGAATCTATCCGAAAACAACACTTTTGGGACGTTTAAATAGCTTACGTTGAGTAAACAATAAGAGATATATTAAATTAACTCCGCGGCTCCACTCGCGTGGACCACAGAAGTATGCTGTAAGTCGAGCGTGCGTGCGAATCGTGTTGTCTCCACTCGAAAGACTGAAGACAAAAATGCTTGTTGTGGTGATGCTTAGAAGATAGATATATACAATCGCTGACTTTTTATAGGTCTTTTAAAGATCTACAATGATTTGTAACATTCATTTGATTTATATCGTATGGTTTACTCAGCGTAAACCATTTAAGCATCACAAATGCGTCTTTTTTCCGAATTGATTCACCATTATCGTCACTGCTTATTTCATATGAAACATTATCTTATAAAATATATCTTATAACCTGGCCAGATAACATAGTTATGAATTAAAATAAAAAACATGTAAATCGGATAAGTAGTTATCGGGTGAAAAGAACATAAACGGACAAACAGATAGAGAGACGTTGAGTTTTATAATATGTATAGATATCGATGTACTACATAATTGTACAACTTAAAAATACTTACAAAAGAATCAGCGATAGCATAGTCTATCTTCTAACGATCACGCGCAATAAGCATTTTTGGGGCAGCACAATTCGCGCGTGCGACTGACAGAATTATATAGTCCACGCGAAACGAGCCGCGGGTACAGCAAATAATATATATTTCTTATTATTGAAGGATTTTACGAAATTATGTACATGTTGCCTAAACAAAATTTAATAGAACCTGTGTTAATATGGGCTAATGCTCATATATAATTTTAAAAAAAAACTTAAGATGATTCGAACGACTTGTAAAAATACGTGCCATAGCATTTTAGTATGTATTACAAATCCACTTACAGTTGACTTATTGTTGTCTTGTAGTTGCATCATATTAAACACACATTTCAAGAGTACCGTGGTTTGAAAGCCGGACGTAAATAACATAATCAGCATCTGAAAATATTTAGTTTACATAATTTTCATGAAACCATTCTAACAAAACGAACTAAACAGTGAATGGAATAAAATATCGCCATGTAATTCTACCATAGTGGCATTGAATAGTAAAAAGCTTTGTACAAATGTAATTCTTATCATCAACATGATTTATCCTATATTATTTGAAACTAGCTGTTACCCGCGAGGAATTTAAAACCTAATTATTTTTCTAAAATAAAATAAGCCTTAGTTACTCTTTATAACATCACCTATCTGTCAGGGAAAGTCCCGTCAAAATCGGTCTAACCGTTTTGCTTAGCTGGAACAAAAAGGCAGACAGACAAAGATTAAAAAAAAATGTTTTTTTGTTATATTTTTATATTCAATTAGTAAAAAGCTGTTATTTAGACATTACAAACAGACTTTTCTATTTTAATATTTTTGTAGACTAATAAGTTCCTTTATATAATCTACAGAGTATTTGTAATTGTCTTTATCTATTTCTGCTTATATTCGTTATTTATTAATATTTACATGCCACTGCAACGCTGCTGACTACTTTAAAAATTAGGACATTGAAAAAAAAAAGGAAATTCAAATACCATTAATACATTTTGTAAAATTAGGTAGAGTCATATAAAATATTTAATAAAATACTTTACCGGAATACTCATAATCGTGTTCAGCTGATCCGAGCATTTGTGTAATAACTCATATACTTTATGCACTGAACTAATATCTAAGTTTGTATTTTTCGATAATGATTCAATTTTGTTTAGCTTCATTTTAGCATTCATGAGTTTACTATCCGTCCGGAATATTTTGCAAATGTGAGTTCTCACTATAATAATTCTTGTATAAATCATTCTTAATAAAGTAATAAAAAATACTTGCTCTAAATCTTTTGTTAATATAATTATAATAGAAAAGGAAACGGAAAAGGCACTATAGAAGCCATTAGAATTCAGGTAAAATTTAAAAAGGATAAATTCCATCATATTGCAACATAAACCTCCAAGGGTACAATAAGCCATTACAGTTGTCGTATTTAAAACACATATATCTTTACTGATTCTTAATAATTCGTCAAAAGTTGATAAATTTTGAAAGAAACGTAAAAATTTCTGTCTTTTCAAAAACATCGCGATTATGACAAGGAGAACATATTCTGTACACACGATGTCTCTCAGCACTTCATAAATTGGACTCGGGCTGGTACTTTGTAGAAGGATATACAAAGAAGATACTGTTAACATAGGAACATATATATAGTTCAACCACTGCACAACTTTGTTACATTGTAACAAATATAACCTGCTTATTCTAATAAGAGATTCCAACAGAATAAACAACTTCAACTGACGAGCTAAACTCAGTCCTTTAGTCATATAGTTGTTATGTTTGACAGACGGTGATTCGAGTGGGCTGACTTTCGTAATGGTACTAACACCTCTTACTTTCATGATTACAACCGTTCCAAAACGATGTAGGAGCTTAATTACTTCAAAATTTAATAAATTAAGTTCTAACCTCCGATGATAGACATCTTTAATTATCAGAAATTGATGAAAATATTTGTTGAGTCATAGTTATTACAATTTCATAGCATTAAATTTATTACTTCACAATTTAATAAATAAAGTACTAACCTCCGGTGATAGACATCATTAATTATCAGAAATTGATGAAAATATTTGTTGAGTCATAGTTATTAAAATTTCATAGTATTCATTTTATGTAAGTGCTTATACTATTAAAAGTCAACATTTATTGGTGTATGTACATATTTGATATCCTAGATATAGATTTAATAAATTTCTATTTGTAAGTTAAATCGGTTATTTGATAATAATAACAATAAATAAGTTAGTAAAAAACCGTGAACCAAAAAAGAGAAGTACCTATATTTAATAATAATAATTATTATTTACTGAGTACACAAGTAAGAAGTTATAGGTACTTCTTTGGCTTAAAAAACGAACGTAAGCTTCTTCTTCTAGGTTCTTCTTTGCCGTAATAAAGCAAAATTAATCCCAAAAATCCGCAGGAGAACCCTAGTCACCGACATAGCACGAAGAATAGCTACACTTAAGTGGCAGTGGGCTGGCCACGTAGCTCGTAGAACAGATGGCCGATGGGGTCAAATAGTTCTCGAGTGGCGGCCACGTACCGGAAGACGCAGCGTGGGCAGACCCGCCACAAGGTGGACCGACGACCTGGTAAAGGTTGCGGGAAGCCGCTGGATGCGGACAGCACAGGACCGGTCGTTGTGGCGATCTTTGGGGGAGGCCTATGTCCAGCAGTGGACGTCTTTCGGCTGACATGATGATGATGATGATGAATCCCAAAAATGTATTCCCGCGTGCCAACAACTTAATGAACTTATCCATCAATGTTAATCATGTAATTTCATTTTACTGACTTTTTTTAAGTATAAAAATGTTTTAATGTTGTAAAAATAAACATGATTTTAATTTGATGGAATTACAAATTAAATGTCGATAAAATAACTTTACATTATTATCATTGATTGTTAATTTCATCGGGTCGCCTTTCCGTCCCATAATGCACGCACAGCTCAAAATTTTATCCTCTACTAATTGCACCAAAAGAATTCATTTATAGAATACACATTATATGAGTTTTCACATTTTGACAACGGGACAAAATCAACTGATATTATATGGCGAAGTATTACCACACTGCGCTGGTTTACAGTCTGCCTCACACCTGTCTATCGTCATTACAGCCGAAAGACGTCCACTGCTGGACGTTTGCATTTGGCATTTGCTAAATGTCAAATGTTTATTACAGTCCGTATGCCGTCAAAGCAAATATAATATATAGACCAATATGTCTGACAGCGTTTACAGAGATCAAAATTAAAAAGAAAATACAAGTTTTTGAAAATAAATTGAAAATATATAGCCATCTTACACTTTTAATATCTGAAGACGATAAATATTAGTTTCTTAAGTCAAATACTACAGAATATATTTATTTATAGAGCCAAATTTGATATGAGGCAAGTAGGCTATTAATAATAACATGAACTGACATTATTATCAGTGACAGCTAATTCCTTTATGTCACACAATAAGTCACAAATGTGCGCACAACTCCCAATTTTATCCTCTACTATAAACGCGCCAAAAGAAATATATTTTCAATAACACTAACAGTTAGTTATACGTTTTGTTCTTAAAGTGAATATAAAACATGATTGTTGGGAGACAGGGGCAGCGTATCTGAGAATTTATAAAGTGCGTGAACACACGTTACTTTAATAAGCAAGATTGATGATCTAAATATAAGAAAAGAAACCAAACAAAACGTTTTGTTGTAGTTGAAGCTCAAGTTACTAATTAGCTTTGTCATATACTTCCTATAGGTGATCTATTTTGATAATTTAATTATTGTGAATTTTATTTTTCAATATTTAGTACATGTACCTAAATCCTCTTTACATATGTTATTGGCAATGCATATAATGCCGGCATTTTGCATATATACAGGAAGTATATATGTCATTCCTCAACTGATATAGGCTACAATAATTATCAATTATATGAGTAAAAAATAAAATTACGATATGAAAGTAGAGAATGCCGGCATTTTGCACATACACAGGAAGTATATATATGTCATTCCTCAACTGAGAAAAGCTATAAGAATTATATTTACATTACATGAGTAAAAAATAAAATTAAGACCCGAAACTAATCACTGCTAAACAAACGCGTGCGGAGCCGCGGGCACCGATAGAATTAAATAAATTTCAAACATCGCCTCCAAAGTCCAAAATTTAGCGTACAAAAATAAAATTCTTGTTTAAAATTATTATTAGTGACTTCAACGGCGCTTTCATTAGAACATTACCTAATTTTTACATTAAACTTGAAAATGATTTATCTTTCGAGCGCATTCGTGAAAGAAATAATGGACAGGAAAAGGGAATATTTCTAGGGAAAAGTCTTCAAATTGTGAATGATCATGACAAAGACGTTGATTATAATAAAACACACATAGTATTTACTTCTAAATGGATAAAGAACATACATTATTATTCATTTCTGCTTAATTTAAAATGACAATGGAGAGGACAGGTATCCAAAATGTTTAATATTTTCTTAATCCTCTCATGTAATGTGGAATCATTTTTAGATATCTATTTTCCTTACCAAAATTTTTCTCGTCCTTTTTTTTATTGAATGGCTACTTTCTCCATGCATAATCCTGCCAGCGTCAGGTGAATAATATATTTTAATATTATTCTTGTGATCTTGAAACATAGCTCTAACAAGATGGCGGTTTCCTTGATATAACTAACTGTCATAAAGCATTCATCACGCAAAGTTCTGCCAAAATTACACAGTATAGGGCCAAATAAAATAAGTATATAAATTAAAATAAAAACCAACACATGACAGATCAAGATCTCGGCTAGAACTCCTATTCCTCTGTTTTACGGCTTCAATTTAAAACGTAGTTTCTTTAAACTTTAACTACTTTGAAGATAATAAGGAATGTTGATCAAAATCAATCCAGCAGTTTTTGCGTGATGCGCGCACAACGGCAAACCTCAATCATTTTATCACGTCACATCTTGGTCACGTGGTCCGTTAAGCTCCGTTCAACATTCGAAGTTATAACACCGAAAACAAAATTTATATTTCAAGTGGAACCGAAGCTTCCATAATTTCGAATTCAGAGTCGATGTTCTGTACATATAAGCACATCTTCCTCATCATCATCATTTCAGCCGAAAGACTTCCACTGTTGGACATAGGCCTCCCCAAAGCCGGTACGTTGGCCCCATTGGTCATCCGTTCTACGAGTTACGTAACCCGCTCACTGCTACTTAAGTCTAGCTATCCTTAGCTCTTAATATATCAATACTGCATTCTAACTTTGTACTAAAGAAGGTTATAATTATATACATTTTATTTTTGTATACGGTAATTACTGCATTTACGCTAACATTGTCAGACAAATTTCACACAAATGCTGCTTTTTCTTTATTGTTTTTTGCTATGTAAGCGTCTTTTAGTGCCATTTTCGTTAAAAATAGAAATTCGTAAAAAAAGTCGACTACTGTACTTTCTATTACGAGGGCATAATTTTACGCTCTATTAAACGCGACAAAAAGAATATAACTTAAAAAAATACTTTGACGCAATCACACATCCTGACCTTTGTTTGCGAAAGGAATCAAGAAGTATATACAATAATAACAAAAATATAGACATGATATGAAAATTAAGTATAATTAAATCCTAAGGTGTAACCCTTAAAATATAATCCATTATTGACCGGCTACAATATCTTAAATTATTCTTAAATGTAACTTATTTTCCATTAATTTATTCAAAATACACTTAATAGAAAGTATATCATGATAAAACGTGGTTTTCAGAAACTTTTCTACGTTTAACGTTTCAGCGTTATGACCACAATCTCACCTGATGTTAAGTGACGATCTGACCGAAGATGATAACACTCTAAGCCTAGAGGGGAAACTGGTTCTCAAGTGCAGCTGCCAGAATACAACTTAAAAGTAGCTAGATTCGAACTCATCTCGATCGACGCGATATCAGTAGACGCTACCACTAAAGCCATCATTGCTTCACTTCCCGTATTGCCTACCAGCTTGCATGCAAGATTGCTTGACGCGCATGCGCACTACTGCGTTTCTAATTTGATAAATAGTTCCAAAGATTAGCGCGTACAAACAAACAAACAGTCTATGGTGCGTATCCCTCCCAATCGTCGATCCTGGTGCGACGGTATTTTGTCACTATCTTCACAATTATTAAATTGAAACTAATAATATAATATTATGAATAGTTTTATTTGCATAATAATTTTAAATGATAATTTAATACAGAAATTTATAACGTATTTCATTTATTATTAATTATGATTTATTATGAAATATTATGATTTATTAATATTAACTAATTGTTAATCTTAAAATTAATATTTTACGTTTATCTACATTATCCAAAAAAAGTATATTAATATTAAATTTTATTACTTACTACATAAACAAATCGGTATAAAGAAATGTCGATTATGTTTTCTTTACTAGAACTATAATACGAAATGAGAAAAAATATTATAATTAAAAATGCTGTAAAAAATAAGTTTAGTAAATATCCTAATAACTTCCGTAATAACGGAAATATAGTATTAACTATTCACTTGAAATACACACGAAATTATTACAAATGTAATATGTAATTCAATCGATGAACTTGGAGAATTGTATGATAATAACGAGATATGTAGTGCAAAGGCTGAGGTAACTGAGAGGTAACGTCATATTGAGGTTGATGACTCCGGCGAGGGCGTAAGTGAATTCGTTCTCTTTGGTCAGTAGGTAAAATGCTTTCACCTTTCTACGTTCGAGTTTATCTGGAAAAATATTTCGCAATTATGACTAAAAATTAAGCAAACATTTTAAATTTATGACTTTGAATCTATATTCGTTATGAAAAGCCGAGGTAGTCTTTTCTTTCTTACAAGCGATGATTTTTCTTGTACCTACTTTTGTTCATATTGTACCATATTTTAAACTTACACATTTTTTATTATAGTTTTTGTAAGTTTAGCATTTGGCCACAATCTCACCTCATATTAATCGTTGAGGCCCAATATGGCAATAAGCTAAGTATAATGTGGGAACTGGATCTAAAGTGCAGCAGCTGGAGCACACCTACAGGTTGATTAACAACAGATTTTCAACTGCCATCTAGATGCCAGCGAGCGTTAAAATGCCGTAACACAATACTATTATTTTGTCACGATGTGTTCCTTCACTGAAAGCTCAGGCTCATTGCAGGGATTCAAACTCATGTCAATCAACGCAATGACCGTACACGCTACCAATGATCCATCATTGCTTGAAATAAATTTATTTATATCCATACTAGTTGTGCTCGCGACTCCGTTCGCATGAACTACAGAATGGTTGTTTATGAAGATATCGTGTTTTTTTTTTAAATCAGGAGCATATGTGTAAGGAGCACAACAAAAAAAAAGGTGTGTGTGCGATTCACACACGATAGAAGTGAAACTTCATTTTAAAAGACATTTTCTATTTTTAAACGGGTTTTATTTAAACAGTGTGCTATATACATTCACACCGACATTTACTCTCTCGCTCTGGCTCACACAAAGAGGAGAGACCGATAATATATTGCTCTCTCGCTCTGGCTCACACAAAGAGGTTTAACGTTAACGGTTAGGTAAGTTTAGGTTTAACGTTTAACCTTTAAAGTTTAACGTTTAACGCTTGAAAGTCGCATAAGAAGTTTTACTTCAAAAAGGTGTGTGTGCGATTCACACATGATAGAAGTGAAACTTCATTTTAAAAGACATTTTCTATTTTATTTAAACAGTGTGCAATATACATAAACACCGACATTTACTCTCTCGCTCTGTCTCACACAAAGAGGAGAGACCGATAATGTGCGTTAAACGTGTAACGTTTAACGCTTGGAAGTCGCATAAGAAGTTTCACTTCAAAAAGATAAAAATCTATCCAGTAATTTTCGCGTAATGCACGCACAACCTCAAACTTCAATTACTTTATTTTTATACGAGTAGAAGATAGATAAATATCTAAAAATAAAAAAGGTGTGTGTGCGATTCACACACGATAGAAGTGAAACTTCATTTTAAAAGACATTTTCTATTTTATTTAAACAGTGTGCAATATACATACACACCGACGTTTACTCTCTCGCTCTGGCTCACACAAAGAGGAGAGACCGATAATGTGCGTTAAACGTTTAACGCTTGGAAGTCTCATAAGAAGTTTCACTTCAATAATAAAGGTTATTTTTATATATTGAATTGATAGAAGACTTTCATTTCAGAATGCATTGGCACTTACCTAATGGCATATTATTGACAGCATTATGTAATGTATTGCGTATAGTCGAAACTTGTCCTGAAGTTATACTTGTGTAATAACATGGAACAACGACAAAGATCGCGTATTTTACGCAACGGATCAAAATGTAAACAATAAATAAAGCAGCACTCTGAAACAACCAGATTATGATATGCAACAATATTTCATCCATTTAACGCAAATACGTGTACAAGTTACAACTATTAAAGAATGACACAAATATAAAACAGTGCACTCGTTAAACGGGTCGTTACCGTTAAAATTTATGTTTATACGAAAGCTATACATATTATAAAACTCAACGTCGCTCTGTCTGTCTGTCCCTTTATTTTCTTTTTACGCGAAATCCACTTACATGTTTTTTTTCATGCTATATTGTTTGGTCTTGTTATAGGATATGTTTTGTGAGATAAATTAACATACGAAATAAGCAGTGAAAATAATAGTGAATCAATCCGGAGAAAGGTTGTTTTGGGGGGGCTTAAATGGCTTACGTTGAGTAAACCATAAGAGATATATTAAATTAACTAGTTGTCCACAGACTACATAGATCTTAAAAATACTGACAAAAAAGTTAGCGATAGCATAATCTATCTTCTAAGGATCACGCGCAATAAGCATTTTTGGAGCAGCACAATTCGCGCGAGCATTCTGTAGCCCACGCGAGCGAAGAAACGGGCGCAGCGAGTAACATATATTTCTTATTGTTGAAGGATTTTTTTAAATTATTTATTTATTGCTTAAACAAGATTTTATTGAACCTGTATATGAGCTACTGCTCATATATAAATAATTGAAGAAATACTCAAAGCCGATCCGAATGACTTTAAAAGTTCGTGCCATAGCATTTTAGTTTGTATTGCAATAAATACACTTACAGTTGAATTATTGTTGTCTTGTTGTTGCATTATAGTAATCGCATTTTTTAAGAGTACCGTGGTTTGAAAGCCGGACGTGAATATCATAATTAGCATCTGAAAATATTTAGCGTATATTATTTTCATAAAACAATTCTAACACCAAATTAATTACTAGCAACTAAATTTATAAATAAAACAAAGTAAACAGTGAATGAAATAAAATATCGCCATACTGGCATTGGATAGTAATAACCCCCTTTTTTTTCTAAAATAAAAGAAGACTAAGTTACTCCTTATAACATCCGTTATCTGTCTGTGAAAGTCCCGTCAAAATCGGTTTAACCGTTTTGTTTAGCCAGAACAAAAATACAGACAGAAATATATATAAAAAAATAGATTTTTGTTTTAAAGTACCGTATGTACTTTCATATTCAATTAGTAAAAAGCTGCTATTTTGATATTAAAAACAGACACTCCTATTTTAATATTTTTGTAGATTTATATGTTCCTTTATATAATTTACAGAGTATTTGTAATTGTCTTTATATATTTCTGCTTATATTCGTTTTTTATTAATATTTACACGCCACTGCAACGCTGCTGACTACTTTACAAAATAGGAAATAAAAAAAAAAGGAAATTCTAAATACCATTTATAAATTTTTAAAATTAGGTAGAATCATATAAAATATTTAATAAAATACTTTACCGGAATACTCATAATCGTGTTCAGCTGATCCGAGCATTTGTGTAACAACTCATATACTTTATGCACTGAACTAATATCTAAGTTTGTATTTTTCGATAATGATTCAATTTTGTTTAGCTTCATTTTAGCATTCATGAGTTTACTATCCGTCCGGAATATTTTGCAAATGTGAGTTCTCACAATAATAATTCTTGTATAAATCATTCTTAATAAAGTAATAAAAAATACTTGCTCTAAATCGTGTGTTAATATAATTATAACAGAAAAGTAAAAGGAAAAGCCACTTTCGATGCCAATAGAATCCAGGTAAATTTTTAAATGGATATATTCCATCACATTGTAACATAAACTTCCAAGGGTCCAATAAGCCATTAAAGTTGTCGTATTTAAAACATAAATATCTTTACTGATTCTTAATAATTTGTCAAAAGTTGATAAATTTTGAAAGAAACGTAAAATTTTGTGTCTTTTCAAAAACGTCGCGATAGTGACAAGGAGAACATATTCTGTACACATGATGTCTCTCAGCACTTCATAAATTGGACTCCAGCCCGTACTTTGTAGAAGAATATACAAAGAAGATACTGTTAACGTAGAAACATATATATAGTTCAACCACTGCACAACTTTGTTACATTGTAACAAATATAACCTGCTTATTCCGATAAGAGATTCCAACAGAATAAACAACTTCAACTGTCGAGCTAAACTCAGTCCTTTAGTCATATAGTTGTTATGTTTGACAGACGGTAATTCGAGTGGGCTGACTTTCGTAATGGTACTAACACCTCTTACTTTCATGGTTACGACCGTTCAACAACGACGTAGGAGCTGAATTACTTCAAAATTTAATAAATAAAGTACTAACCTCCGATGATAGACATCTTTAATTATCAGAAATTGATGAAAATATTTGTTGAGTCATAGTTATTACCATTTCGTAGTAAAAATTTTATTACTTCAAAATTTAATAAATTAAGTACTACCCTCCGGTGATAGACATCTTTAATTACCAGAAATTGATGAAAATATTTGTAGAGTCATATTTATTACAATTCCACAGTATTAATTTTACGTAAGTGCTTATACTATTAAAAGTCAACATTTATTAGTGTATGTACATATTTGATATCCTAGATATAGATTTAATAAATTTCTAGTTGTAAGTTAAATCGGTTATTTGATAATAATAACAATAAATAAGTTAATAACAAACCGTGAACCAAAACAAGAAGTACCTATATTTAATAATAATAATTATAATTTATTGAGTACGCACGTAAGAAGTTATAGCTACTTCTTTGGCTTAAACAACGAACGTAAGTTTCTTCTTCTAGGTTCTTCTTTGCCGTAACAAAGCAAAATTAAACCCAAAAATGTATTCCCGCGTGCCAACAACAAGATGAAGTTATCCATCAATGTTAATAATGTAAATTCATTTTACAGACTTTTTTAATTATAAAAATGTTTCAACGTTGTAAAAATAAACATTATTTTAATTTGATGAAATTACAAATTAAATGTCGATAAAATAAATTTACATTATTATCATTGATTTTTAATTTCATCGTGTCGCCTTTCCGTCCCATAATGTACGCACAGCTCAGAATTTTACCCTCTACTAATTGCACCAAAAGAATACACATTATATGAATTTCCACATTTTGACAACGGGACAAATTCAGCTGGTGTTATGTGGCAAAGTATTACCACACAGTGATGGCTTTCAGTCTGCCCCGTACCTATCATCATTTGAGCCGAAAGACGTCCACTGCTGGACATGGGCTTCCCCAAAGATCGCCACAACGACCAATTCAGTGCTTCCAGCACCCAGCAGCTTCCCGCTACCTTTACCAGGTCGTCGAACCACCTTGTGGCGGGTCTGCCACGCTGCGTCTTCCAGTACGTGGCCGCTACTCGACAACTCTTTGGCCCCATCGGCCATCCGTTCTACGAGCTACGTGGCCCGCCCTCTGCCACTTAATCCTGCTATTCTTCGGGCTATGTCGGTGTCTTTGGTTCGGATCTCCTCATTTCTGATTCGATCACGCAGAGAGACTCCGAGCATAGCCCTCTCCGTTACCTTTTGAGTAACCTTGAACTTTCTTATGAAGCCCATAGTTAGTGACCACGTCTCAGCACTATAAGTAATCACTGGCAACACACACTGGCAACACACACTGGTCAAAGACTTTCGTCTTGAGACACTGTGGTATCTTGGACGAGAAGATGTTACATAGCTTTACATACTTATATACCGATACACGATTAACAGATCGGCCCGTCACATGCAGTATATTGTAAAAAAATATTTAGCTTTAGCTTAGCTATTTAGTTACCGATGATTTGCTTAAAAATGAAACTAATAACTATATAAATACCTACTGAAAACGTTTAATGACAATGTCTGGTAAATAGAGTCTATAATTAAAGTCTAATTATGTGTATATAAGTTTAAATCTTTTAGCTGTTAATTAGGGATTTTTGATATAATTTTGAAATAGGCGAAGGAATAAAAATTTCTAATGATAAACTTCATAGGATACATATTTTATAGATTTTTATTACTTACCCAGTAGTGATTTTATAAATTATGTTTATATATGTCCGGACTTAATAAGTTATACCTATTTCTATAATAATAATGTAAATTTATTATACTATTTTACTCAAATAAAAAGCAATAAGTTTAAAGTGTTTAATAAACTAAAAACACGCTTTAATTACGCACTAAAAATTATAAAACTTTTTAGTCTTATAATAACATCTCGTTACCAAGCCCAATCTATTTGACTTGTCAAAACGAATCATATGAGCCTTAACTAGAGGGGTTTACTAGTAGCCACTGAAGTGTTTCACTATCCACCTCCTGGCTCCTCGATCAGTTCCTAGATATCAAAATATTGTGTTGTCATCCGAACTACATATACATTCAAAATTTCATTTCGATACGATCATTAGAATAGTTACAAGTGAAGCTATAGCTATAATATAATTGACTCTTTTTTAAAGTAGGTCTTAAGTTATTAATTATTGTCCGATTAGAGGGAAAAAACTTAACATATTACTACATAAATATTATCTTTGCTGTGACGTCATAAGGGTTGTAAACAAACATTTGACATTTAGCAAATGTTGCCATTTTAATAAAAAGTATCGAGCTCTTTACAATGATGAACGTTTGCTAAGTGTCAAAAGTTTGTTTACAACCCGTACGACGTCAGAGCAATGATAAATATAATATAGATATATTTACTTATCGCGCCAAATTTGATATGAGGCAAGTAGCCTACTAATAATAACATGAATTTAAATAATATCATTGACAGCTAATTTCTTTATGTCGCACAGTAAGTCACAGATGTGCGCGCAGCTCCCAATTTTATCCTCTGCTATAAACGAGCCAAACGAAATATATATTCAAAAACACTAACAGTTAGTTATACGTTTTGTTCTTAAAGTGAATACAAAAAATGACTGATGGGAGACAGGGGCAGCGTATCTGAGAATTTATAAAGTGCGTGAACACACGTTACTTTAATAAGCAAGATTGATGATCTAAATATAAGAAAAGAAACCAAACAAAACGTTTTGTTGTAGTTGAAGCTCAAGTTACTAATTAGCTTTGTCGTATACTTTCTATGATCATCATCATCATAATCATTTCATCCGAAAAACGTCCACTGCTGGACATAGGCCTCCCCCAAAGATCGCCACAACGAACGGTCCTGTTCTGCCCGCATATAGCGAAAAGTCACCGACATAGCCCGAAGAATAGCTACACTTATGTGGCAGTGGGCGGGCCACGTAGCTCGTAGAACGGACGGCCGATGGGTTCAAAGAGTTCTCGAGTGGCGGCCACGTACGGGAAGTCGCAGCGTGGGCAGACCCGCCACAAGGTGGTCCGACGACCTAGTATACTTCCTATGGGTAATCTATTTTAAGAAAAATGTGTGAATTTTATTTTTTAGCATTTAGTACATGTGACTAAATCCTCCTTTATGTATTTATGTTATAGGCAATGTGTAAAATGCCGTTATTTTGCATATATACGGGAAGTATATGCAATGTATATGTCATTCCTCAACTGAGATAGGCTACGAAAATTATCAATTATATAATTAAAAAATAAAATTACTAGAAGAAACTAAATACTGCTTAAGAAACACATGCGGAGCCGCGGGGCATCAATAGTTTTAAATAGATTTCAAACACCGCGTCCAAGGTCCAAAATTTAGCGCACAAAAATAAAACTCTTTGGTGTAAAATTATTATTAGCGACTTCAACGGTGGCTTCATTAGAACATAACATAACATTAACATTAAACTTGAAAAAGATTTATCTATCGAGCGTATTCGTGAAAGAAATAATAAACAGGAAAAAGGGAATCTTTCTAGGGAAAATTCTTCGAATGGCGAATGATCAGGACAAAGACGTTGGTTATATTAAAACATACATAGTATTTACTTCTAAATTGATAAAGATCATAAATTATTATTTGTTTATGCTTAATTCAAAATGACAATGGAGAGGACAGGTATCCAAAATTTTTAAAATTTACTTAATATTTATCTAATGTGGAATCATTTTTAGATATCAATTTTCCTTCCAAAATATTTTTTTTTTCGTTCTTCTTTTTATTTAATAACATCTGTCTCCATCCACAATTCTGTCAGCGTCACGTGCATATATTTTTATTATTAATCTTGTGATCTTCAAACATAGCTCTTACAAGATGGCGGTTCCCTTGTTAAAACTGTTCGTAATGATTTCATCACGCAGTTCTGCCAAAATTACATAGCATAGGTAAAATAAAATAAGTTTATTAATTAAAATGTAAACCACCACATGATAGATCAAGATCCCGGCTAAAACTCCAATTCCTCTGTTTTACGGCTTCAAATCAGAAATCGTAGTTCCTTAAAACTTTAATTACTTTTTATTGAACGAAGATAATAGTTAAGAAGTATCTAAGGAATGTTGATCAAAATCTATCCAGCAGTTTTTGCGTGATGAGCGCACAAGGGCGAACCTCAATCATTTTTATTTATATCGAGGCTTGATATCTAGGTCACGTGGTCCGTTAAGCTCCGTTCAACTTTCGAAATTATAATACCAAAAACAAAATCTATAGTACAAGTGGAACCGAAGATTCCATTATTTAGAATTCAGAGTCGAAGCTCTGTACATATAAGCACATCATCATCATTATTTCAGCTGAAAGACGTCCACTGTTGGACATAGGCCACCCCAAAGAACGCCACAGCGACCGGTCTTGTGCGGCTCGAATCCAGCGGCCCCGCAACCATTACCAGGTCGTCGGAACACATTGTAGCGGTTCTGCCCACGCTGCATCTTCCGTTACGAGGCCGCAACTCGAGAACTCTTTGGCCCCATCGGTCATCCGTTCTACGAGGTACATAACCCGCTCACTGCAACTTAAGTCTAACTATTCTTAGCTCTTAATATATGAATACTGCATTCTAACTTTGTACTAAAGAAGGTATTACATTATTATTATTAGCATTTTATTTTTGTACACGATCATTAATGCATTTATGCTAACATTGTCAGACAAATTTCACACAAATGTTGCATTTTCCTTATTGTTTTTTCTATGTAAGCGTCATTTAGTGCCATTTGCTTTATAAACAGAAATTCGTAAAAAATGTCGACTACTGTACTTTCTATTACGAGGGCACAATTTTACCCTCAATTAAACGCGACAAAAAGGAGTATAACGTAAAAAATACTGTGACGCAATCAAACATCATGACCATTTGTTTAATAAAAAGGTAACCAAAAGGCACCAAGAAGTATACATACAATAATAACAAAAATATAGACAAGATCTGATCATTAAGTAAAATTAAATCCTAAGGTGTGTAACCCTTACACATAATCCCTTGTTGACCGGCTACAATAACCATTCAAGTCACAACAATAACAAATAAAATCGAAGGCAAACATTTCTTTTCACGAATTTCTTGTGAACGTTGCCTAATAAATACTTGATAATGGTGAAGCTCTGTCCATTACGGCGGCTGAGTGTATCTTTGAAACTGAATTTACCACAAGAAAATGCTCTTTTTTATTTCCCTTACAGCAATATATATATTTATATAAAAACGATCTTTATAGCGAAACCGTATAAAGGAAATTCTGTATAGAAAGGTGTTTATATAGAAAAAGGTAACATTAAATTACGTAATAATGTTAGCCTTTTTATTTGTGCAAATTTATTTTCACGTGTGTATGATTCAAGTTATGCCGAAAAGCAGAATGTTAAAAGAATAATTATTTTAGGATATTATGACCTTGTCCTAAAACGTGAGTCACAAACGGTTCGATATTCTTCACTTATTCCACCGTAATATTTACAGAATGCCAACACTCTCAGTAAATTTTCATCTATCAACTGTAACCAGTTTATCTGGATTACGCTAGGAATTTCATTATATAATTTGTTTTCCTTTAAAACTTTTTAGCATATATTCTAAAGAAATGAAACTTAAAAAAATAACAATCTAAAAATTAACATAACATAATTATCTAATTAACAAAAAACGTTGGCAAAATGAGTAGTTACATCAAAGTTAATGTGACTTGCAAAATAAATTCAAATCTCAACTAATAGTAACTTATTAAGGTAATGACATCTTAGCGAAGGGGAAATATAATAAATCCCTATTTTAAAGAAATATGGTAACAATAAAAATATGTATGACTATTATTGAATGCTTTCCAAAGCCCGAAAAAGCTTTACAATTCTTTTTCTGTTTTGAAAGTAACTAAAAAAATTGGGCTCATATAAATTGTCTTATTATTTATACACGTGTACTATAAATATTTTAAAATAACATAATATACTTACCAAACTGTTACATTTTTCTTATTATTACAACAACGGTTTCTCCTGTATTTCGAGATACTTTGAAACAAGATTATTATTTATAATTTGTACCCGCAGCTCTACTCACATGGATTACAGAATGCCGTCGGTCGAGCGCACGCGCGAATCATGCTGCCCGCCATCTTAAAGACAAATGCTTATTTTGGGTGATCCTTAGAAAATAGACATTTACTATTACTGATTTTTTTGTAGATATTTCTAAGATCTACAATAATGTAAACTGGCCAGACAAAATAGTTAAAATTAAAAAAATTGCATGTATACCGGATAAGTGGTTTTCGCGTGAAAAGAAATTAAACTTCCATTTCCCTTGAAAAATTCCCTTTGTCTTCTCCATTATTATGTTCACGAATGCGCTCGGAAGTTAAATCCCTTTCAAGTTTAATGTAAAAAATATTTTATGTTTGCAAAACTGAGGAAAATATAGTCGATGTAACAAATAAATGGTATAAATCATAGCTTTGAAAAATATTATAGAAGTAATTAAATATTGATTGATGTAACTACTTTTAGAGGAATAAAATCTTTATTTTGAACTAAGCACGCCCCGTATTATGGAAGCACAATGACTGATATACATAAAAAATATTATTACATTTATTATAATTTATCACTCAAACAGAACTGATTATTAAATAAACACTTTACAATATTTTTTTATAAACAATTTTTCTTTTATTTTTTTCTTATGATAAACATCAACCATTTACTAATTACCGAACAAAACTGGTTGAGAATACAGATAGTGCGTGGGATAAATAGTGTAAGAACGTCTACAGCAGCAGGCATATTTATTCCTAATTGGAAGATTTAGGTATTGGCAAAAGTTTACCCAGAAATATTATTGAGCTCAAGATTGTCGATATCATTAGTAAAAGCATGAAGGTGGATCTTTTGCTATTAAGAGATAATTCCACATAATATAAATAACCTATACTATATGTTCTTGTTTGTTTGTTAAAACGCGCCAATCTCTGGACCTACCAGTCACATTTGAAAAAAGAAACACATGTTATAGCATGTTTATTGAGAAATTTTATAGGTTATATAACTTCACAGTACAACCCTAAGAAGCGCAGCAGTAACCATGAGTGTCAAATATGGAAACTGAGAACAAAGGCTACACCGCGACCGCCGATGGATTTCGCTCTCTCGGTGGTCACCGTTGTATTTGGATTGTAAATCAGGGACAGTTCATTAAATGTGCCAAGCTATTATTAAAAAAAAAAACACAAAGACTCTGTGGAGAGTTGATTGAATAAGTTTAACACGGGTGAAACAGTGGGGCACAGCTAATATTATATACAATATACACGACATCACTTAAAGCATGATTGATTTACACATTTAAAAAGACATACGTGTATCAATTTGGAAATTAAAGATCTTAATCAAATATTTACCATTAAAATCGTTCAATTTATAAAATGGAAACCCATTACATTTCTATAATAAATAACTCAGTCGCCACCATGAATCCAGAAACGGTACACACGATTTTTAAACCTGACTCACCTAAGATACAGCATTTGAAACGAAATAATTTCTTTAAAAATACTTTGCGCATAGTTCGACAATTAAAATATTTAATTTTTATCGAATCCTTTCTCGGGATAAACAGGCTTTATTTGTTCAAATTCAATAAATTCTTGGTATGGTTCAGTTATGCATATATTGCAGTCATTACAATGTCTACTATATATATAGTACAGCAAATTGAAGTTACCAGCGCATCGCATTGGTTTATTAGAAATACGATGTACATCGAGTACATTTTTCTTATTATCTCTGGGACATTTGTTAAAAGGAAGAAAATATTACATTTTTTTGAAAATTTGTCAACATTCGATGAATACTTAAAAATTAATAAAGACAGCAATGTCATACACGCAACCAGAAGAACAGTATATTGGATCGTTGGCAGCTTATCTTACAATTTAACAGAATATTTGGTGCTTAAATTTTATATAAGTCAAGAGAAATTCGACAATTTAAGCTTTTTATTTTTCTCACTGACGTCTTTGGCTCACGACATGGAACAAATATTTTATTTTACATTACTGACAATAATTTTTACAAGAATTGTTATAATAAGAGCTCACGTTTGCAAAATATTTCTGATGGACATTAGCGAAACAAGCAATAAAATTAAGTCAAATAAAATTGAAGCATTATCGGACAAAGCAGAACTCGACACCGATTCTTTGCACGAAGTCTATGAACTGTTACACAAATGCTCTGAACAGTTAAACACAATTATGAGTTTACCGGTAACACTTACTTATTCTTATATTTACACCTAATTCGATATAGATTTACAATTGTAATATATTTTTCTTTTTTCAGATGTTGTTAATGTTATTTACAACAGGCTTAACCACAACATTATTGTTAAAAATAATATTTACAGTTACACAAGTATACGGTCAAATGAAACAAAGCGTAAGTTGACATTTGTAATATTTATTTCATAATATACACAAATACTATAGACAAATAATATTGACATTATCATTTCGTTTAATATTAAGCATTATCAAATGTACGTGTAACACACTTTTTAATTTTCATTCACCTTCCATATAGAATTTTTCTTGTTCCTTACGTAAAGAACAATGCCACGAAAAGAACATTTTCTCAATAATTACGTTTTCAGACCTGATAGATGAAAATCGACAAAAGAGAGATGTTTTACAAACTGCACCATCGAAAGAATGATTGCGTCATTTATGTATAGTCCTTAACATAAATATTACTTTGAAGAATTCACCGATAAATTTATAATTTCAGGTAGCAATAACTGTAATAGTATATTTGCTGATAAGATGTGCTAAAAATACGCTGCTAGTGATAATTCCTTGCTATTACACCAGCATAACATCGGAACAAGTTATAATCATACGGACGGTATTACATGACGCTGTTAACTCAATGCCTTTGGGTAAGTAGTAAGTTAATTTAAACTTTCATGTTTTAAAACCTTTTTTATTTTAAACTAACAAATAATGAGCTTCTCAGTCTACATAATGTGAAGTGATCACTGTAGCCTATGACTTTTAGCCAAACCCCATCAAATTACCACAGTCCCACACGAGTACAGTCAAAAATAGGTTGCCACTCCTAAGGATAGATTTGGATTGGGAGCATTGCCGCTTTGGGCAAAATAACAGTAAATTGTAAATAATCCCTGTAACAGCCAATATAATTTATTCAGTTTAGTCCATCGATATATATGTACTACCTATTAGATTTTGCGATTTGAACACTCACTTATGCATCACGAACTTATGCAGTATGGGCGCGTACAGAGTGGCGCTAATAATACGATTATTCGAATGGTTCGAATCAAAACGTGAACCTGGACTTAAGTACCAATTCAGAAGCCAAGTAATTAAAATCATTTGTAGTACAAGTTAATAAATACTTATTAATATTCTAATAGCACAATAGAAAAAATATTTCTTCATTTAAATGCCACGCCATCTTGATCTATTTACGTTTTGATCGCAAGAAAACTATACTCAAGTGATCTAGCGCTGCATGTTTTAATAGTTTGGCTTGAAGACATTAATGTTTCAGCGCTGTAGCGAACTTTAGTTCTAATTCTTATCAGTATTCTATCGGTATGTCAATGGTTATGTGCAGGTAAATATTTGCATAAACAGTTTATCGTTTCGTGTTTCACTTTACACTGTACATTTTTTCTGTGCTTGTTTTCAGATAAACTCAATCGTCGGAAAGTTAAAGCCTTTTTTATGCTGACCCAAGAAAATGAATTCACTTACGCACTCGGTGGTGTCATCAAGTTGAATATGACACTGCCTCTCAGTTATATCAGCCTATGTACTACATATCTTGTGATTATCATACAATTCTCCAAATTTATCGATTAAACAATGTTTCTTTTTATAATAACCTGTTAACAATAATGCATTGCAATTATTTTTTCATAGATTCAATTGTTTGTAGTTAAAGATTCAGTTTAGCTTTAACATCCAAGCTTTTTTTTTTTTAAATCAAACTGTGTGTTTTCGGACACAAACAGTGTCATCACAGATAAATAAAATTCATTTTGTTATTTTCACGTTACCAAAATCAAAAAAAGGTTTATTTTTTATTTTTGCCGTACTGTCCGTTTGTTGTCTGCGCTTATCTCCAAAACGGCTAAACCGAGTTTGACACGATTTTCATAAGTAGGCAACTCTTCAGAGTTATAACTGCTACTTTGAGGCGATCAATCATATAAAAGAACAAACTTATGTTTATTTATAGATATGCCAAATTATCGCTTATAATCTCTAGTAAATAATATGTACGTTAACATAAAGAATAAGTACAACTTATAAATCTTTCAATGCTCTTTCTTATCGTTAAAAGTAAACACAAGTTCAGGGAGGATAAAATTATAGAGAACAATATTTATATACTATAATTTTATCAGTTACATTTAATAATTTTGTTGTTATAGTGTAACTAATATCCGGAGTGAAATTAATAGCAATAATTTGTGCGATATTTTGGTGTAATTACGGCTAAGCTAATATTTGTTAAACAAGTAAGTTAAACTTTAGTTTATTGAAAATTCGTGTGTGTTTGTGTTTTTATTTGTAACAATTACTGTTATATAAATAAATATTTATAATAAGATATAAATCCCATTTCTCTTATTATTTAATACTATTTAAATGCAATTTAAATTATAATGTGTTTAAAAGAACACAAATTAAATTTAGCTCCCTTTCGGGTTTCACATTGTTATTGATCACCTTTAGGTATATAGAAATGAATCATTTAGGATTTCGATTCTAATTCATGAGGTTTCTATTGTTCCATTAATTATCACTTTTCGCTGGCTTGTGTCATAATCCTCTTTCTCGAAAGGTTTTGGTTATGGAGGACTGCCGCTGGGTTTCAGGGAAAAAATTAGCGAGATAACATTTAGTTATATTGCGCGCCGTTCGTCTACGACAAAATTCAGAGGCGACGTAAATGACCCAAGAGCTCGGAGCTCGTTTTATCTCCTGAAATAGAAAACTTGCAGGTTCTGTTTTTATTTTGTATTCAATCACAAAATATTTTTAATCTCAATTTGTTCCGAGTATTTTCATCTGATTAAATTATTTACTTTACAAGAAAAGCTTTTAGTTAATAAAATAATGTTTATAATAACATTTGAAATTATAACTTAACATATATACTAGTCAACTAAAACGTAAATTGCTACACGGTAACACGATTAAATAAAAAATAATATGTTGTTCTTTACCGTAACAAAGCCAAAAATAACTGCAAAATTCTTATTCCGCCAACAACGTGATGATAACACTGTAAATTTATTTTAAAGGCTTTTATGTTTATTTATACAACGTTAAGTTATACTGTACACAATTTGAAAAATGAAAGTAAGTAAAATGAATTCACATTATCAACGCACAGCCCAAACTATTGGGTCTAGGACCGTGAAAATTTGTATGTGGGTTCCCATAACACTGTAAGTGAGCATTAAGGATTTTTGGAAATAGATATAGAACGGACATGTATCCACCACTTACCCGCACCTGGAGATCCTCTTCTTCGGGGTACCCCGGCTGAGTTGGTGGCTGAAGTCGCTGAACGCTAACTAAGGCACTTTATTCGTCACTGACACTGGTTTTTAACGTTTTGAACGGGTTTTTAATATATTTTATAATTATTTATCGGAGCAGTTACTCTCAGAGTAGCTAGCTAGTGCGGGCTTCTCAGATACTACTTTTGGTAGAGGGCAGGCAATACTTGTTGTCGATAAAAGTGCGTTTTGGTTTGTTAATAGACAGATACATTCCATTTGAATAAAAAAATAATAAAATAAAATAATTATTGATAGAGAAAGTGGTTTTGCTAACATAAAATACAGAACAGGGTTTGAAATTTAGTATGAAAACATATCTTTTTTTAAGATATATCTATGAAAATTGGTATTTAGAAATTAAGTTAGAAAATAAATGTTTCATAGTTTTCTCAGATTCAATACCTCAGGGTGTTAAAGATGGGGTGAAATTTTGTATAATACAAGTAACGACATCTATTAGCCAAAAGTACGACGACGACGACGAATGCTTTCATTTCTTTAAAATATATACCCATGTGAAGCCGCTAGTTATACATAATAATAACTATTGGTGGCTAACTTCCTTATCCCGGACTTCTGTCAGAACGTGCGCGCGCAGCTCTCACTTTTATCCTCTACTAAACGTGCCAAAATAATATAAATATACTTACTATTATCAAGAAGTGAATTATGTATCTTTATAAAAAAGATACACCCGGCAATATTTTTTTTTAAATAGGAAGGTATAGTTCCCTTTGTGCTATAAGCTATATTTTATGGATAACTTCTATATTTGTAATTAACGTGTACGAAGTCGCGAGAGTTTACTTGTAAAATATATATTTTTAAAGTTACAAACACACTTCTAGATCAAACTACGTAATTACCTACAATACCTGAATAAAGTCCGGAAAGGTACCTTCATTTATGTGAAAGAAATAATATTCTTCAATAAAATATGTACAAAATATAACAACGTTGTTTCCCCTAATGAACGTCAATGGCTTTGTTTGTACGTATAATTGTACGCGTCTTTAGTATTCTTTAGTCAATATTATTTTATGTATGAAAATAGTAAGGTATTATTGATAGATATTACATTTAAAATGAGAACTGATAATAAACAATGTTTTTAGTTTTGTTAATGTTTTAGATCACTGACGACGGCCTTCGCAATTTCTCTTGAATTTTCCGGTACTTACCTATCCCCACCAGCAGGACTAACAATTTGTCATATGATATGGAAATGTTTTTAAATGTATATTAACGCTATTTGCGATGTGTCAGCTCGATTAAATAAGACTGATCATTTATTGACAGGCCTCGTGGCGCAGTTGTAGTAAGCCCTACTATTGAGCCGAGAGGTCGCGGGTTCGATCCCCGCCCATGACTGACTTATGTGTGATAAGCATAATTGTCATTTGGGTGTCTGGGTGTGTTATATATATAATATATATGTATAGTATATCAGCTGTTTAATTACCATGATACAATCTATGCTTAGTATGGAATTAAATGGCCGTGTGTGAAATTGTGTCCACATATTATTATTATTATTTTCGGTCTTTAAATCAGTTGTCTCTGGAACTAACTTCCTTCTAAAAAGTTTAAATAGTTTAAAAAACTAGAAACACGCTTTAATTACACGCACAAAAAATTATAAAACTTTTTATAATAGTATCTCGTTACCAAGCCCACTCTGTTTGACTTGTCAAAACGAATCATATCAACCTTAACTAGAGGGGTTTACTAGTAGCCACTGAAGTGTTCCACTATCCACCTCCTGCTACATCTCTTGATAAATTTACTGGTTGATGTATAACAGAGAATAACATATTATCAACTAATTGTATTTATGTGGATATAGAAAATAAAAGAAAAACATCAGGCTTATTCAAAGTATGTTTATTAATACAAAAATTAAAATCGGTCCAGTTTTGGAAGACTTAAACACAGGAATACGAAATTATGATATAAATCAGTCCGAACTGCAGTTGTCTCTCTCGCACTCTATGCAGTCTATACTAGATCGGTCGAGTACAGCGTCGACAGCAATCGATTACTATTAAAACGTATTATTTAAATACCTTGCCGGTCGCGTTTCCTCTTAACGTCATCATTTCTGAGAATCTTCAAATCAAAAGCTGATTTTGTAAATATATCAGATAAACATTTAGGTATGTACCTTAGAACTGACTTAAATTTATTTATTCTGACTTACGTCCTTGCGCTTCTTAGATGCAGATATAATTATAATATCACTTGAACTATTTTTCATAATTAATTTCTAATCGCATTAAATGTCTGTTATAGCATTTTGTCATATACCAGTACTAATTGTGGGAGTAAATGAAATTCACGTTTAGGTTCACGTTTCTAGTTTAGGTTTGTACGATGCAATTGGAACGTTTCGGATCCTAACTGGGGTTTAAACGGGTGTTCCCGTTTGCGCACATAATTGCCAATTAGCGAGACTGTGGCCGTCTTCGATAGGTTTGGGTTACGATCGCCAATATTAAAGGCAAAATTATACATATATTTTCTTACACCATTGAATTTACATGTTCAGAATTATTTATGATAAATTTTAGTATTTGTACATATTTTATTTTGTTTCTATATATGTATGAGGTGCATCTGGTTATATGTAGGATTTTTTCTTGATTCGTATTTTATTATAAACATAAGAGGTTAAATTCTTTAACAAATAATTAACAATGTTTTATCTTTCTTGCTTCTACAAAAATATCTTTAAACTAAAACCGATCATGTTATGATATAGTTCGTAGTTATAATTTGTACAATGTGCTAATTATAAAAATTAATTAACTGAAATAAAAAAAGTATAAGAAGGAACCAATAGATACGTCAATACTGATCTGTTATCTATATAAATAAATGTATAGTTCTTTCAATACATGTAATTTATTACAAGTTTCCATATAGATATCCTATTTAAAGAACACTGATCAATATACCTTAAAAAAATTAGGTCTGTCTATCTGTTTGTATGTCTGGATTTAACTCAAAAATGACTTGTTCGATTCGTTAAACGTTTAACGCACATTATCGGTCTCTCCTCTTTGTGTGAGCCAGAGCTAAAGAGCAATATATTATCGGTTTCTCCTCTTTGTGTGAGCCAGAGCGAGAGAGTAAATGTCGGTGTGTATGTATATTGCACACTGTTTAAATAAAATAGAAAATGTCTTTTAAAATGAAGTTTCACTTCTATCGTGTGTGAATCGCACACACACCTTTTTTTAGTCATAAATGTTAAAATTTATGCCTTCACAGCTAGCTATGAATTTTCGTAAACCACATATGACGTACATAATTAAAGGACAGGGGTATGCGACAGGTTATCACTGTTTAAAAGTCTATAAAAATAGACGTATTTCGTGCTCGAGTTTTATAAATATAGCCAGTAATACTGCGTTAAGATAAGAATAAACTCAGCCAAGTTAACATCACACGTTATTTAAATTTGTTACCGAATAAATGTTACATAGTACTCACATTTTTAAACAATGATGGCTCAGTGGTATCATGTACGACTTCGCGTCGTGACATGAGTTTGAATCCCTGCAATGAGCCTATACTTTCGGTGAAGGAAAACATCGTGAGGAAACCATAGCACGGTGGTAGCATGGTTGTCTGCATCTACTTACGCATGATTGTGTGCATCTACTTACGCATGGCTGTGTGCATCTACTTACGCATGGTTGTGTGCATCTACTTAAGCATGGTTGTGTGAATCTACTTACGTATGGTTGTGTGAATCTACTTACGTATGGTGTATTACTATATATTTGTTAAACAGGTATTTTATTTATAAAAGACTTAATATTAGATTATATAAAAACATTTTTAAAGATACTTTATATACTTTCATATTTTGCTGTACTTACGCCTACAAAACAAATGCATATGCCCTTTACGTAATTCATAATGACCTATTTAATTTTCTACTTTTATGAATGGAGAAGGAATATTTTATTGCACTGTTTAAGTATTGTGAAAATGAAAATATTATTGTCAGTAGTGCAATTAGGAAAATAGAAACGAGTAAACATATAGTTAAGTATAAATCTAGATAATAATAAAATATAAATACATAAATAGTAAACAAAATAAATAAAAATTAATACATACTTTTACATGAATTTTATAAACCACTAGCTATGTACCACGGATTTATCCGTGTTCAATTTATTCGACGAACTCTCCACCGCGCCGCAGCTCCAACACATCCGTTGTTTTCACTTCCAATACATGCCTACAGGTTTCCAGATTGAATGACTTTTATGATTAATGTTCCGTTCCTTAGAGTCGCTGTGTTGGCCTGTAACATTCCTCAATAAACAGCCTTTAAAAACAAGATGAATTTTTCAATTCCAGAAATTAACGCATAAAAAAAATACAATCTCTCGAGCTTTATAACATTAGTATGGATATGAACTGACTTTAAATCTTTTTTGCTCACAATAAATATATGAATCCGCGCAATGTTTTGCCCATATTTAATCAATTTTCACTGATGGAACAGCTTTAATTGAATCTGAATTCCACGGTATTTAGTTTCTGCGAAATATGATTTTTCCAAATATGTGTTGAATTTCAAACAACATATTGTTTCATTTTGATGTAGCTAAGCACATCCTTAGCTCTCATAAATTCAGTTTGGATGTTAGCACAAAATATAAACGGGCGACGTGCGTCGACATGTCCCAAGCCAGGAGGACACTTGCAATGAAATATGCAAAACCTCGGACTCGCTACACAGAATCTGTGGAAATGTCGCTCAAAGCAACGAAAAGCCACCGTAAAACGAGCTACATCCGCGGACAGATTTGTGTTAAAATATTGTGGATTACAGTATCGTTTATGGATATTGCAATAGACGAGTTGAGAAAATTCATAATTCCAGTTTTATTCACACAATTAATATTCATCCCTTTTTGTTAAATAAACTGATAAATCTTTTGAGCTATCCACAAACAGTTTACAGAGAGTAATTTGTAAACAAACTTAATTCAAAATCAAAATGAAGAATATTAAATTAAAATCCTGTAATACACTTATGAAGGTTTAAATATAACCAATTGTCTCGAAAACTTCCCAGTCATTGAAAGAGCTGGATAGAATTTATTCTTTTATAAATTAACAGTGCTATTAATTCTAGCCATAAATAATTCTTAATTGTATTTTTAGTTGATATAAAGAGACGTATTCATTTTCAGAAATAACAATATTTCATGTAGGTAATTATCAGCCGTATAATAATAATTCCGGTTTAAATAAAAAATTGTTTAATTGAATTTAAATAACGTATTTTTTTACAGTTTCTTCACCTTTATTTTTCTATGTATAGTTATCTATGTTTGAGGCTAAGCTAATTGTTCTAATTCTACTCCACTCGTAATGTAAAGTGTATACTTTTAAAAACCTGACCATAGTTATTCTTTTATGATCATCTTAATCTCATTTGGCAAACATATTTCATACTGTAGACACAATCTTACTCGTACTTAAGCAGTACGGTGCGGACGTGCCCAGATTATACTATAACCTATTTTTATTCAAATGGCAGAGAAACTATGAATTGGATTGAGTGCGATGGTGGTTATATTTACAATAGAACCGTACACGTATTACATGTTTTTTTTTTGTGTTTACCAGACCGTTTTATGTAGGCTTCCAAGGATTCCGCCACAGTAACATAACTCTGTTAAACCAAGCGTATAATTCGCATAAATGTAGGTTTCAGTAATTTTTTTGAATGAAATATTAACAGCAGTAGATATCTAATTTGAAAACGGAATAATGTTTTCATTTTGGTAAATTTATAAGATAGAATTATATAGAAAAAATTGCATGGTGGTAGAACATGTTATAATGCCAGCATGGCTAGCGTCCATCCTCAAGTTGAAAACCTGTCGCCAAGCATCTACATACGTGCTTTGGCAACTGCACTGGAAAGTCAGACCTTCTAGTCTATTTTTGGCCGCATCGTCACTTAACATCTAGTTAGATTGTAGCCAAACCTTAGACCTTTAACGTCACAAAAATGTTCATTATCCTTTTTTATAACTATAACTGTATGTGTATCTAATTATAAGTGAATAAGTAGTAGGCGTTCTCCCTCTTACGCCTTTTCACGCAATGTTCTATTAATTTTAGTTAAAACATTACTAAGAAGACAAATAGCATTATGGTTTTATAACTAGGCTACAGCTTAAAAAATATCTACAATATTATTTCTACTATTACAAAACCATATTAAACTAAGTCACAGTGTCAGTATGACAGTGAATCATATCACTTATTTACGACAAGGTCGATATAACTAAAAAGAATAGATATTGAATACAAGTATTCTAAAATTTGTAAATGTAATCTACCACTCACAATCAAAAATCTCTCACTCTAGTAGTTTTCAAGTAAAAGTTTTTATATTTCACAGAAAATAAGTTAAGCTTTCCCGATTCTTTTGTAACAAGTTTGACATGATTCAAAAACATTCGATCTTGAACAAGTCGTTTTATAAATTTGAAATTGAAATAGTCTCATTCGCCACTACTCACTTGCAAAAAATTCTCACAGCCACTTTTGATGCATGGTTTTTGTCGTTTTTACATAAAGTAAATTAAGATTTCCCAACTTTTTTGCTATATTTAAGTAGAAACTCCTAATTTTTGGGACACTTCACCTTTGTCGCAAATCAACAATATAATAAAGAAGGTAAATTGTAAATATAAGAAACCCCCACCACAAGTAATCTATTCATTGAGACCATTCCAGTGAGTCCAAATACAATACTTCTGTTGTATGTTGGTGAACAGATTCCAGATAATGCTGCAGTATCAGATCATTGTTATCATGTTCTTTTAAAACCATCGAAGTAACGGAATACCAAATTTTGACACGATCACACCATCACACATTCATTTATCAGTTAATTTTGAGTTGATAATCTCCAAATGGTTGAACAGAATTTCTTGAATCATAGCTAAGAATAATCAAATAAAGAATAATTACAAGCAAAAAAAAAACTAGATCATAATCGATTCAGCCGTTTGGGAGCTACGATGCCACAGACAAACAGATACATAGACATACCATCTTCTTGTGTAAGGATTTAAAAATATATATTTAATACATTTACTTGAAAGATAAAAAATTATACAGATTATGAGAACCAGCTATTATCTTCCGAGAATATAGCCCCTCTCACAATAAGACATTAGACAGAGTTCGATAGCGTGGAACCAATAAATCAGGCACAATACGCTTGCAAATTGAACACGATTGCCAGCGGCTGTATGCATGCGAGGACGCGTACAAAAGGCACAACGTCTTCTATTCAAGAATATTAAGCGGCTGAATATTTCCGCTAATGATACCGTTGTAGACGAATAAAGAGAAAAAAACATATTTTAGAATTTAAATTTATTTATGTATACTTTAGATTGGATGAACAATACATGTCTTTACAGCAATCTTAAAAATTGTGATCTAATAATAAAAATCAGAAACTACAAATAGTGGACGCCATCCAACTCGCCGTCAGAAGGAAACTTGCCCAGAAGACTGGCCACATTGCCACGTTGTATGGCAATGCTTATACGCAAACCGAAGTATTGGCTAGCCCTCTGGTCACGAGACGATACGACTAGTCGACTCGCGAGTTCCTTAAAATAGCTACTTGCATTGGGACCTCACGGTCCCAGAACTCCTACACCAAACAGCACAAACATTCTCATTAATAAACAAAATTGCAAGTATTTCACAAAAAAAATATTGAATTGTAGTGATTTTTTTAGATGAAACCCGCTAATTGTTACCGTCAATATTTTGGCTAATCTAACAATAACACAAGACAAGCATATTAACAGCATTGGTTTATAATTTACTGATATCTAAATACCAACTCAAAAACAAAAAAAAACCATAGTTACCTTATTTATACTCCGAGATAAAAAAATGTATAAATAATAACATCACGAAAGTTTTCTAATTACAAGTTAGTGATACTATCGCAAAAAGTAAAAAAAAAATATTGTGTGGTTTTGGTTTTTAAGTTTTTAAGTACAGAATACATAATTAATATTAGGTCTTTACCTATGAAATTGCCGTTTTGTATGAAAAAATTAAATCGATGTTTTTTCATGTATTTTTTATTTATATTAATCGAAGTAATCACCCATGCAATCAATGCATCTTTGCCAGTGCAGTGGCAGTTTATTAATGCCCTTCTTAAAGAAATCAGCTGGACGGGAGGCAACAAATTCTTCAAAGGCATTTTGTACTGCCTCTCGGGTATTGATTTTTTTTCCCAAGGACAACAAGGAGTTATCCAAATTCTGGAAAATGTAGTAGTCTGTAGGCGCAAGGACTGGTGAGTAGGGCGGATCACGGAGAACTTTCAACCCCAGTTCTTGCAACTTGGAGACCGTCTGTTGTGTAGTATGAGGTCGCGCGTTGTCGTGCAGGAGCAGCGGAGACGAGCGATTGACCAATGCTGGTTGGAGATTTGCCAGCTTCTCCATCATTGTGTTCAGTTCTTCACAGTACACATCTGCAGTAATGCTCACCCCGTTTGTTAAGAAGCTGTGATGAATCACACCGGCGCTAGACCACCAAACAGTGACCATCATTTTTCTAGGGGTAAGTTTTCGTTTAGCGCATTGTTTAGGTGCTGAACCAGGATCCAACCAACTTGCTGAGCGCTTGCGGTTATCAAACAGAATCCATTTTTCATCGCAGGTAACAATGCGGTTCAAAATTCCTTCATTTGTGTGTCTGTTGAGCAGTGCAAGGCACGTCTCGACGCGTACTTCGCGCTGGCGATCATTGACTTCGTGGGGCACCCATTTGTCAAGCTTTTTTACCTTGCCAATTTGACGCAAATGGACCAATATTGTTTTGACGCTAACGTCGAAAGCTGCTGCTAATTCAGCCGTAGATTGTGTATCATCAGCTTCCACAATCGCCTTAAATTCGTCATTGTCGACCAAAATCTTCGGACGACCGCGAGGTTCATTTTTCAGGTCGAAAATCCCAGAACGGAAGCGAGCAAACCAATAACAGGTGGTGCGTTGGTTTGTAGTGTTAGCTCCGTAAACGTCGTTGACGTTGCGTGCCGCTTGTGCCGCGTTACTGCCACGACGGTACTCATATTCCATAATTACTCGAACTTTTAACGTATCCATGATGACAAAAAAAATTGAAATGCGATGAAAATGTATCAAACAAATGACTACTTTTGGAAAAATAATTCTAGGTTTTTAAAATAAAATTAATTTGAAATTAGAATAGGTAAAGGTAAAGACCTATTACAATCATTTGGATGATAGACACATATTAAAAACTAAGAGTAATATTTATTCAAATCATTGAGTCGTTGTCAACTTCAATTATTCTATCAATAAAAGAATATATATATATATATATATATAATCTAATCATCGCCATGCGCCTTCACTTTATCCTACTCCACAGCCAGCTGTAATGCGACAGGTGATAGAAGAACGAAAACTTTTGAAGCGATAGAACAAAAGTTTCACTTTAAAATACTTATCAAAATTGTTATATTATTATTAATCGTTTATACAGTACGTTGCAAACATACCCGTCTAAATAAAAAGATTACTCATTTTAAGAAATCTCTGTAAATCAAGTTAAAAAAACTTATCATAGCTAACATTAACGAGCACTAGTGCAAGTTTCGTTTCACCGGAATACTTGCGGAAACCGGAGCATCTCTTCGTTCATGCGGAGAGTTTTTAATTTAATTAATAGTATCAAACTGTAATGTACAGGAAACAAAACATACTACATACATACATTTGCCAAGGTTTTTCTAATTTGACCAATTACGTAGGAAATAATGTAACTTATTTTGTAACAAATCATATGTTACTGTAAGAACGTATTTTAATTTACTAAAATAAGTTTCGTAAGTATATATTTACTATCAATCCAAATAGGATGCAATGGATTTGCTCATAGGAGCAACAAGATGCATCATCAATTCGTCCGCCTACACGTAGTATATCATGCTCATCAAAGTATGGACTTAGATTATATAACTTAGATTTACGGTGTAGAATATTTTCTGATTTAACGGAAGTTATGTCCTTTTCAAAATATTATCTTTGAGCAATCTTACCTAGTATAGTTAAACTGTTTCTTAATTCATTGACACTCAAATAATTATATATATTTTTTTGCAATAGTTTTTAAAGGGAAGAACGTACGCAAATACCCTTTGTAAAATATGTAGTTTCGAAAATTTATAAAAAGGTACTAAATTCTTGTGATATCGCAAGATAAGACGATGAGTAATAATTTCTGGTAAGGAACTCTCACCGAGTTTGACAGAAGGTCATTCTGACTCTATTTTCGATAGGAAGCCGGTTCCTGTCTACCATAATTTATCATTAATTAGTTGACTAGGTTTCACCCCCCTCAAAGCCATACCAGCTATGTAAAAATTTGTTGGGACATGGCGCCATGCATTTATGTCAGTCATTTCTCTGATTTCTTCGATCCAATTACAGACAAATGATTTTAAAGTTTTAGGTTGAGTCTGTAACCAGCCCAGTAAGATAGCGGAGTCAGTCCAGAATATAGACCTGGAATTAGTAATTCTTAAGGCACCTTTTACCTTTGTGTGTAATCGAGTACCTAACAATGCCCCCATTAGTTCTAAGCGTGGGATTGTTATGTCCGGCTTTAAAGGAGCTACTTTCTCCTCGTCGCATAAAAGATGAACCGAAACATTGCCTTGCTTGTTGATGGATTTCAAATATAAACATGTAGCATAAGCTTCCGTTGAAGCGTTGGTGAAGCAGTGAATGACTATGGTTTCCGGTTTTTGACTGAGTGCATGACGTGGTACCTGTAACTCCGCAAAATGCTGCGATTCGTTGATAAATTTGTACCACGAAATGCAAGATTGTCGGGAACTTTATCATCCCAATCTAGTTTTGTAAGCCATAGTTTTTGTAAAAGTATCTTGTCCAAAATTGTACAATCAGACAAAATATCTAATGGATCAAATATCTTACATGAGAAGGATAAAATAATTCGCTTTGTTACCTTTGAAATGTATTATGTATGAATTAAATAGTAGAGTATCGTTTGTATGAGACCATTTCAAATCTAACGATGTTGATTGTTTGCAAAAAACTTATGATTGATTTATAATAGATATATTATTAAATATGTCAATTATATTTGTTTGAAATTATCTTAGTGGTAGGAAAGCTTCATTTAGTTTAGTAATTACACCTTTAACAGTCGACGTTAAAACCGTTATAGAATCAAAACCTTTGTTGAGATTATCTACATAAAAATCATATCTAATTGTATTAGTGATTATTTCATCTGTGCACTCGTTTGCCAGTTGCACTAAGCATCTTGTACTCATGAATGATGCAGTCGTAGTACCATATGTGATTTTATTTAGCAACTTATTAATTGCAGATGACGCTGAGATTCATTCACTATAATCTGGCAATACATCTTTTCCATGTCCCCCGTAACTACATATGTGTACTGTCGGAAGCGCAACAATATAGACAACAAGTTATCTTGGACCACAGGTCCCACCATCAGTATATCGTTAAAAGAAATTTTATTTGTTGTCTTACAAGACGCGTCAAAAACGACACGCAGCTTTGTTATCTCACTGTTGTCACGTATTACAGCATGGTGTGGAATGAAGTAACCAAAATGTGGCCGTTGAGATTCTGCAAGATGGCCCAGACGTTCATATTCATGAATAAATTCTGTATAGTCACGTTTTGTATTATTCTATGCTAATCTTTACTCTAAGTTATAAAAACGCCTTTTGGCTATATTATATGAATCACGTAAGACCTCCCTGAGAGTTTCGTGCAAAGGCAGCATCACAGAAAATAAACCATTAGATAAACCTTTAGTTGTTTCGACAAAATGAGTTAATGAGTTTAAAATACAATTTATGTTGTGATGGGATTGCAATTGCGAATTCCCAAAACTTGTTTAATATAATTAAAAATGCTGTAAAAATTAAGTTTAATAAATATACTAATAACTTTCGTATTAACGGAAATATAGTATTAACTATTCACATGAAATACACAAGAAATAATTACAAATGTAATTCAATCGATAACCTTGGAGAATTGTATGATAATAACGAGATATGTAGTGCAAAGGCTGAGGTAACTGAGAGGTAACGTCATATTGAGGTTGATGACTCCGGCGAGGGCGTAAGTGAATTCGTTCTCTTTGGTCAGTAGGTAAAATGCTTTCACCTTTCTACGTTCGAGTTTATCTGGAAAAATATTTCGCAATTTTTAATTTAAAATTAAGCAAACATTTGAAACAATAAATTTATGACTTTGAATCTATATTTGTTCTGAAAAGCTGAGGCAGTCTTTTCTATCTTACAAGCGATGATTTTCCTGGTACCTACTTTTGTTCATATTGTACAATATTTTAAACTTACACGTTGTTTTTTATAGTTTTTGTAAGTTTAGCATTTGGCTACAATATCACCTGATATTAAGCGATGTGGCCCAAGCTAAGTTTAAGTGGGGAACTGAATCTCAAGTGCAGCAGTCGGTTACACACTTACAGGTTGGTTAACAACAGTTGTTCAACTGCCATCTAGATGCCAGCAAGCATAGAAAATGCACTACCATAATACCATGGTTTCGTCACGATGTTTTCCTTCACCGCAAGCTCGGGCTCATTGCATTCAAACTCATGTCGATCGATGCAATGTCCGTACACGCTACCACTAATCCATCATTGCTTGAATATAAATATATTAATATCCATACTAGATGTGCTCGCAACACTACAGAATTGTTGTTAATAAAGATATCGTTTTTTTTTATAAGGAGCATATAACTGAGGAGTACAACAAAAAGAGATCAAAATCTATCCAGAACATTTTGCGTAATGCGCGTACAACAGCAAACCTCAGTCACTTTATTTATATAGAAGATAGATAAATATGTAAAAGTAATAATAAATGGTTCCATTGAATTAACAGATGACTTCCATTTCAGAATGTATGGAAACTTACCTAATGGCATATTATTGACAGCATTATGTAATGTATTGCGTATAGTCGAAACTTGTCCTGCAGTTATACTTGTGTAATAACATGGAACAACGACAAAGATCGCGTATTTTACGCAACGGATCAAAATGTAAACAATCAATGTAGCACTAGTCTGAAAGAACCATATTATGATAAGCAAGAATATTTCATCCATTTAACGCAAACGCGTGTACAAGTTACAACTATTAAAGAATGACACAAATATAACACAGTGCACTCGTTAAACAGGTCGTTTCTGTCAAATTAATGTTTATATTAAAGCTATACATATTATAAAACTCAACGTCTCTCTGTCTGTCTGTCCGTTTATTTTCTTTTCACGCAAAATCCACATATATGACTTACATGTTTATGTTTAAATTCGTTGCTATATTATCTGGTCAGTTTATATTTTGTTAGATAAAGTAACATACGAAATAAGCAGTGACGATGATGATGAATCAATCCAAAAAAGGATTCGGGGCGTTTAAATGGCTTACGTTGAGTAAACCATAAGATATATATTAAATTAACTAGCTGTGCCCGCGGTTCCGCTCGCGTGGACTACAGAATTATGCTGTTGGTTGAGCGTGCGCGCGAATTATGCTGCTTCCGCTCGAAAGACGGATGACACAATGCTTATTCTGGGTGATACTTAGAAGATAGATATATGCTATTTTTTTCTTGGTCTTTTTAAGATCTGCAATGATTTTGAACATTCGTTTGATTTATCTCGTATGGTTTACTCAGCTTAAGCTATTTAAGCACCGCAAATGCGTATTTTTTCCGAATTGGTTCACTATTATCGTCACTGCTTATTTCATATGATACTTTAACTTACAAAATATATCCTACAACCTGGTCTGATAACACAGCTATGAATTAAAACATGTAAATCAGACAAATGGTCCTCGCGTGAAAAGCTCATAAACGGACAGACAGATAGAGAGTCGTTGAGTTTTATAATATGTATAGATATACCACATAATTGTAGATCTTAAAAATACTGACAAAAAGGTTAGCGATAGCATAGTCTATCTTCTAAGGATCACGCGCAATAAGAATTTTTGGGGCAGCACAATTCAAGTGTCCTACCGACAGCATTCTGTAGTCCACGCGAGCGGTGCCGCGGGCACAGCTAGTCATATATATTTCTTATTATTGAAGGATTTTTCGAAATTATTTATATGTTTCCTAAGCAAGATTTAATTGAACCTGTTTTAATATAGGCTAACGTTCATATATCCCAATAATTGAAAGAAAACCCAAAGATGATTCGAATTGTTTGTAAAAATATGTGCCATTGAATTTTAGTTTGTATTACAATACACTTACAGTTGAATCAGTGCTGTATTGTAGTATAGGAATCACACTTCTTAAGAGTACTATGGTTTGAAAGCCAGACGTAAATAACATAATCAGCATCTGAAAATATTTAGCTTATATCATTTTCATGAAACAATTCTATAAAGAAATTAATTACGAACAACTAAATTTATAAACAAAACTTAGTAAACAGTGACTGGAATAAAATATCGCCATGTAATTATATCATAGTGGCATTGAATATTAAAAAGCTTTGTGCAAATGTAATTCTTATCATCATCATGATTTATTCTATATTATTTAAAACTATCTGCCACCCGCGGTAATTTGAACTCAAATTATTTTTCTAAAATAAAAGAAGCCTAAGTTACTCCTTATAACATCAGTCAGTAAAAGTCCCGTCAAAATTAGTTCAACCGTTTTGCTTAGCCGGGGACAAAAAGACATACAGAAAAATATAAAAAAAATGATTTTTTGTTACAAATACCGTATATACTTTTATATTCATTGAGTAAAAAGCTGTTATTTTGAAATTACAAACGGACACTTCTATTTCAATATTTTTATAGATGTATATGTTCCTTTGTACAATCTAAAGAGTATTTGCAATTGTCTTTATATATTTCTGTTTATATTCGTTTTTTATTAATATTTACACGCCACTGCAACGCTGCTAACTATTTTACAAAACAGGAAATTGAAAAATAAATATAAAATTCTAAATACCATTTTTTTTTTTGTAGGTTTGGCGTCGTGATCACAATCTCACCTGATGTTAAGTGACGATTTGGTCCAAAATGATAACATGCTAATCCTAGTGGAAGACTGGCTCTCAAGTGAAGCTACCGGAACACACCTATTGGTGTTTAGCGATAGATTTTCAACTTAACTTGAGGGTGGTAGCTAACCAGGCCAGGGCATTAGAAAAAGCCCTACCACTATGAAACACATTTTGTAAAATTAGGTAGAATAATATAACATTTTTAATAAAATACTTTACCGGAATACTCATAATCGTGTTCAGCTGATCCGAGCATTTGTGTAACAACTCATATACTTTGTGCACTGAACTAATATCTAAGTTTGTATTTTTCGATAATGATTCAATTTTGTTTAGCTTCATTTTAGCATTCATGAGTTTACTATCCGTACGGAATATTTTGCAAATGTGAGTTCTCACAATAATAATTCTTGTATAAATCATTCTTAATAAAGTAATAAAAAATACTTGCTCTAAATCGCGTGTTAATATCAATATAATAGAAAAGATAAAGGACAAGCTACTATCGAAGGCATTAGAATCCAGGTAAACATTCAAAAGTATAAATTCCATCACAATGTAACATAAACTTCCAATGGTCCAAGAAGCCATATAAGTTGTCGTATTTAAAACACGAATATCTTTACTGATTCTTAATAATTCGTCAAAAGTTGATAAATTTTGAAGCAAACGTAAAAATTTGTGTCTTTTCAAAAACATCGCGATAATGACAAGGAGAACATATTCTGTACACACGATGTCTCTCAGCACGTCATAAATTGGACTCGGGCCCGTACTTTGTAGAAGGATATACAAAGAACATACTGTTAACGTAGAAACATATATATAGTTCAACCACTGCACAACTTTGTTACATTGTAACAAATATAACCTGCTTATTCCAATAACAGATTCCAACAGAATAAACAACTTCAACTGTCGAGCTAAACTCAATCCTTTAGTCATATAGTTGTTATGTTTGACAGACGGTAATTCGAGTGGGCTGACTTTCGTAATGGTACTAACACCTCTTACTTTCATGGTTACGACCGTTCAACAATGATGTAGGAGCTACATTACTTCAAAATTTAATAAATTAAGTGCTTAGCACCGATGATAGACATCTTTAATTATCAGAAATTGATGAAAATATTTGTTGAGTCATAGTTTTTACAATTCCACAGTATTAATTTTACGTAAGTGCTTATACTATTAAAAGTCAACATTTATTAGTGTATGTACATATTGGGTATCCTAGATATATATTTAATAAATTTCTAGTCATAAGTAAAATTCCTTATTTGATAATAATTACAATATATAAGTTAATAACGAATCATGCACCAAAAAAGAAGTATATTTACAAATTGTTTAACATAAACACATAAAATTAAGAAAGAAAGAAAAAAAGAAAAAAAGAAAGAAGAAAGAAAGAAGTTAAAGGTACTGCTGTGGCTTAACAATGAACGTAAGAAGTTTCTTCTTCTAGGTTCTTCTTTGCCGTAACGAAGCAAAATTAAACCCAAAAATGTATTCCCGCGCGCCAACAACGTGATGAATTTATACATCAATGATAATAATTTAAATTAATTTTACCGACTGATATAGATATAGTATCAGTATAGGTGACAATATTGGTGACAGTATAGAAGACATATTATCGACTAATTCTATTTTAAGTGAAGAAAATAAAAGCAAACCATACAGTCTTAGTCAAAGTACAACTTATTAATAGATACAAAAATTAAAATCAGTCCAGTTTTTCAAGAGTTAGACATAGTATATGATATCATAAAATCAGTCCGAACTGCAGTTGTCTATCTCGCCCTCTATTTAGTCTATACTAGATCGGTCGAGTACAGCGCCGGCAGCAATCAATTACTGTTAGAACGTATTCTTCAAATATCTTGCTGGTCGCGTTTCCTCTTAACGTTATCATTTCTAAGAATCTTCAAATCAAAAGCCGATTTTGTAAATATATCAGATAAACATTTAGGTATGAACTTTAGAACTGACGTAAATTTATTTATTCTGATTTACGTCCTTTCCCTTCCTAGATGCAGATATATTGTATCACTGAACTATTTTGCATGATTAATTTCTAATCGCATTAAAAGTCTGTCATAGTATTTTGTCATGTACCAGTACTAGTTGCGGGAGAAAATGAAATTCACGTTGATTTGTTAAACCAATTTCTAGTTTAGGTTTGTACGATGCAATTGGAACGTTTTGGATCCTAACTAGGGTTTAAAAAGGGTGTTCCCGTTTACGAACATAATTGGCAATTAGCGAGACAGTGGCCATCTCTGATAAGTTTCGGTTACAATCGCCAATATTAAAGGCAAAATTATACATTTAGAGTGTGCCAAAAAATGAAGATTTTTTTTGCTCTCAGTCAAAAATATTTTAGATGTCCCAACGAATGTCCTGTTAAAAGCGGACCTCAAAATTTCAATTCTAAGAGGTCCTCCATCGAACTTAAAGTTTTTCCGTTTAAATAACATGGGAAACATGTTTTTTTTTTAGTTTTTTGTCCTGCAAACTGTGATGAAATTATTTTTTTTAAAACCAATGAGTCTTGTTTATTATTAAATTTGGTACAAAAAATTCTATGGAGTCGAATTTCTATTCTATTCTATCTTCAATATTTAGTTTGTCATATAGCTTTGAAATTCAAATTGCCGTATTTATGCATTTTTAGCAAAACTGTAAAAGTTAGACAAAAATGTTAAATGGCAAATTTGTAGTACTTTTAATGTTCCATAAAAAAGTCTATATCAATTTTTTTATATCATCAATAACAACAAAGTTACAGGCTCATAATATTTATTTTTCAAATCTTTCCTTTTACGAACTGAAATATCGACAATTAAAGAAAAAATTTGGTGCAAATTTGTTAACACTTTAAACTTGCAATAAAACTAGGTGAGTAAGATGTTTCGTAGTATCAAACCATAAAATTTACAGACTGAGTCAGTCATATATTTATATTGATCTCGCTGAAAGAGGCTATTCCTTGAGACCATTCCAATGATGGACATACAATACCTCTGTTGAATGTTGGTGAAGAGATATATCCTGCAGATTCCAGATAATGCAGCAGTATCAGATCATTGTTACCATGTTTTTTTAATACCATTGAAGTAACGGAATACCACATTTTGACACGATCTCACCTGTGAAAGATGCTCACATCCATTTATCAATTAATTATGAGTTGATAATCTCCAAATGGCTAAACAGTTTTTCTTGGATCATAGCTAAGAATAGTTTCAGTACCTTAAAAAGACAAACACAAACTAGATCAAAATCGGTTCAGCCGTTTCAGAGCTACGATGCCACAAACAGATACATAGACATACCCTCTTCTTGTGTCAGGGTTTAAAACTATTTATTTAATACATTTACTTGAAAGATAAATAATTATACAGATTATGAGAACCAACTATTGTCTTCCGAGAATATAGCCCGTCTCACAATAAGACATTAGACAGAGTTCGATAGCGTGGAACCAATAAATCAGGCACAATACGCTTGCAAATTGAACACGATCGCCAGCGGCTATATGCATGCGAGGACGCGTACAAAAGGCACAGCGTTTTCTATTCAAGAATATTAAACGGCTGAATATTTCCGCTAATGATACCGTTGTAGACGAATAAAGAGAAAAAAACATTTTAGAATTTAAATTTATTTATGTATACTTTCGATTGGATGAACAATACGACATGTATTACAACAATCTTAAAAATAGTGATCAAATAATAAAAATTAGAAACTACAAATAGTGGACGCCGTCCAAATCGCCGTCAGAAGGAAACGTACCCAGAAGACTGCCCACATTGCCATGTTGTATGGCAATGCTTATACGCTGAGCGAAGTATTGGCTAAACCTCTGATCACGAGGCGATTCGACCAGTCGACTCGCGAATTCCTTAAAATAGCTACGTGCACTTGGACCTCGCAGTCCCAGAATTCTTACACCAAACGGCACAAACATTCAAATTAATAAACAAAATAACAAGTATTTCACTAAAAAAAATACTGAATTGTAGTGTTTTTTTTAGATGAAACCCGCAAATTGTTAGCTTTGCATTTTCTTAAATATTTTAGCTAATCTAACATTAACACAACACAAGCATATTTATTTAACAGCATTGGTTTATAATTTACTGATATCTAAATAACACTACAATACACTATTATTACCTAATTTATACTCCGAAATAAAAAATTTTTACAAACAATAACATCTCGAAAGTTTTCTAATTAAAAGTTAGTTAGTGAAACTATTGTAAAACATGAAATGTTATATTTTTATTTATCGATTATGTGCGTTGCAAACATGCCCGACTAAATATATGTTACTCTTTTTAAGAAACCTCTGCAAAGTAAGTACAAAAAACTTACCATAGCTGATATTAACCAGCACTTGTGCAAGTTTCGTTTCAACTGAAAACTTGTGGAAACCGGAGCGTCTCTTCGGTCATGCGGAGAGTTTTTAATTTAATTAATAGTACCAAACTTTGTCGTACAGCAAATAAAACATACTCAACATTTGCCAAGGTTTTTTGTAATTTGATCAATTACGAAAATATTTAAGTTATTATGCAACAAATCAGACGTTACTGTAAGAAGGTATTTTAATTTATTACGACATATTAGTGAAATTTATTTCGTTGATATTAAAATTCCTTTAAAATGTTGACGTATGTACATATATTCTAATAATTTATCATCTTATAAAAAAAATTGTGCTATATACAGTTAAATAATATAAAATTCACTTATGCATGTTTATTTTATTTTAATATTTGTGTGTACTACTTCCTCTGAGAAATCATAAATGACAATACTCGTCATTTTTTTTAAATTAAATTGTTTTGCTTATTGAATTCTAAGTTTACATATGTACTTTGAATGATTGTAACGTTACGATTTTTAAAAATATGTAATAGATATATTTCAAGATATTGCAATTAGTTTTATAATGATTACAAAACATATAAGGCCATAACTGTATGTCACCAAAATAAATATATAAAAATAACGAGCTAGTTTTATAATAGCGTAAAATATTTTCATTTGTATGCAGTAAATACAATATTGGCGTTTAGATTAGAAATGTTAGATTTAGATATTTTAAATTATTGAATTGTAATAGCGAACGTCCAGTTGTTGTGGCAATCCTTGGGGGAAGCCTATGTCGAATAGATGGGTGAATAGTTGAGTTTATATATTTTCACCTTAGCATTGTCGTGTGTTAGAGAAAATAGTCTATGCTCTATAGTTTTTAGTTTATATTATAATGTACGAAATGTCTGTGTAACAGTGTTCCTAATAATGTATGTAAAGTATTTATAAATATAAAATAAATGTAATTAACAAGTGGTTTATAATAAAAACCTTTAACATCGTATTTTAATATAGTGTTTCCACATAAAAATATGTGTTGCCACTCGATTAATTTAAGATTTTTACAAGCATTTAAATTAATTAGTTAAAATTAGCCCTTGCCATGAAAGTGATATTAGGTATATTATTAAGCGTATAATTAATATGAACTCGAAGCATTTTTACAACAAAAGATAATTATATGTATATTATGTTGTTAGTTGTAGACGCTCGCATACACACGGAATATGCTTTAGAAGCGACTGAATCGGAAATTCCTACTTCCATTACATTATATTCCCCTTTTATAGCGCTATGATATACTGTCGTTCCTGAAGTTGCTTTTCGTAATGGAAAAAGTATTGCATGAATTGTTCCTTTTACACGGATGTATCCAACATTTCCTGAAGCAATGTTGCAAATGTCGAATTTAAATTTTATATATTCACAACTGTCTAAGCGAAATGGAATGCAACGTCTCTCGATTCTAAAATACATTGTTTTTTTTTAAAATATAAATTATGTATTCAGATACCCTTGCATCGAGTTAATTGTAATTTTAAAGCATAATATGGATTTTGCAAAATTCTCCCGGCACTCTTTTACGACGAGATTCGTTTTCAATCAATATGGCTAAATTAGTTTATTTAACGAAATAAATACTAAACTTTAAATATATGATGGCATGATGACATGAATATGATGTTGTTAGAAGTTAATTATTTTTAAACGATTAAAAAAAAAACACATTATTATCATGTCTAACTTCATCTCATGGTTCTCGGCCAGCTCTGAATTTTACCGTCTAGTAAACGTATCATAGGAAGTTCTTTATAATAATGATAACACTATGTGTTTTAGACCATATCTTCTAATAAATTAAAGGAATGAATCGATAACAGAAGAAGAACATACAAGAATCAAATTTTATACATTTTAAGTTGTCATCTAAACTAGTATATTTCGATCAACTAAAATCACAGCTACCATGAATTTTAGTATATATGTCTCAAATAAAAAATTCAAATGTGTGTCTACAGACATCGTAACAGTACCCTCAAAATTATAGCAAACACGCGCGGTAAACACTTTCCAGGGCCTTCTCGTGAAATCTGATATGAAATATGCAAAAAGCGTTTCTGCCCGTTCCTATGCAGAGGTACCCACAGGCACCCGTCGGCCGTGCTCACATAACCGAATCTAACGGAGAACCGACATGGATACCAAAGGTATCTTTATTGAAATTGGTTTGTTGGAAACTCTATAAACGTATTTTTTTATTTATTAATATTTATAATTTCTTTTCACCAATCCTGTCTTGTGTGTATCCAAGTGTAATATTTCAAATCAACAATCTGTCTAGAAATACATGGGTTTGTCATATTCTCAAATTTCTTTCTACATCAAAACCGTTGAAATGCTTATAACATTTTATAAAATTTATATGAAACTTTTTTTTTTTCGAACTGACTATGCTGTTAGCCTTTGGGGCTTTAGAGCCTTTACGGCTTATACAGCTTCACCTGGCTTGAAGTTATATGATACGCGAGATTGTTATAGCTCTTATTGTACATACTGATTATTGTGTTTCAAAACAAAACTAACGATTAGTTAAAAAAAACTACTAAAATAATAATATATTGCTTGAAGAAATAATAATTATTTGAAGACATTAATTATATAAAAAATAAATAACATTGGAAAAAGACCAAGGAGGACTAGTCAAACCCCGAGAAATCTTTAAGAGAAAAAACATCTGTATCTATGATCGTTATCGGTCGGTTGACAAGGAAATAAAGGACCTCTATCAACTGTCAAGACAAGGAAATTGTATTATTACTAAGTAAATTTTTATTTCCAAACATTTTTAAAAAGTCTCTAGAATATATTATAATAACAAAAAATTGCAGTACCTAAAATTTCCATTTCCAGATAGTATTAAATAAATAAAAACTTAGTTAACAGAAGTCTTTCACGCAGGAACGTATACTTGGGAGTTTTTGGCGGGATTTTAATATTATGTGGTGTACCGGCCAAAATTAACCGGTACATGGGGCTTGTATAGACCCTGGGTAAAGTATTCTCAATTCAGACACCTGGGGTTCTGAGTGTACTATTATAGGTGGTTGCCAATTCACCTATCCTAGCAAAAATTAAGCATCAAAGCTAACTCACCCGGATATTTCTTAACGCAGCACCTTGTAGCTGGCCGGCGAATCTCACAAGTCTCTCAATCCTCAAAATCCACACTCAAAAACATTAATCCAGATGCTTCCCTAGTATATAAGTCCTTTACACCCTTTTTAAAGTATAATCAACACTACTTACAACAAAATCAATGTTTTTCGTATTTTATATGTATATGAACCATGGCAGCGGAGAACTCTCAACTAAGACAATAATTTACACAGAGGCGCGAGCGGCCGGGGTTCTCAAACGGATTTTGCTCGACACCGCAATCGCGCGCGTAATTTGAGCGAGTTCATAGCCAACTTTTACTATGATAAGAAACCCTGACAACCACGTACCTTTTGGCCCAAACATGTGGTGTTTAATTGATAAAATGTTTTTATTTGACCCTATATTATTTATTATTACTGATGTAGTTTGGTTATTGTGTACAAGTATAGTGTATTATATATAATTATTAGAAACATGCATTTTAAATAACCACATAAACTCCCTAGTCATCAGTTTTAATAAGGGAGCCACCATGTTGTTACAACATTGTTTGAACTTTTAAGATAAGAAAAATGTTCTATCCATGTGACATTAAATAGAAATAACATACTTGAGTTATTCCTGTCACCCAACAATATTGTTATGAAGTTGGTATTACATATAAATATAAAGGAAATCTATTCCCGTATTATTCTCCTTTGACTCAATTAAAAGGAAAAATACTTAATTCAATTTAGGCCCTAAGAAAGCACTTATGAATGTCACCACACTACTACCGGTTCCGAAAATATCCCAGTCATTAATAAGAACTGGCAAGAAATTCGATCGAGTTATCATCTTTTATTTTTATTGCTTTTACAGTATTTTGTTTACAATTATTATCATTTTTAATTTATGTACAGAGAGAGAATCACTTCCAGACATCACCGTCATTCACGTAATAATCCATTCTATAATATCCTTTGGACAATAAAACTTACTTAACATGATTCTTGAACTTATTATATGGCAAATCAGTAATGTGCTTAGAAAGTTTATTATAGAACCTAAAAAAAATACCTAAAAACACTTATTAGTCTTACTAAGTCTAAAAGATGGAATGTCTATGTAAGTCTATTTTACTTCTAATATTAAAATTCTGCCTGTCATTTACAAATTCAAAAGTATCTAAATTTTTCTGAACAGACATTAAATTATTCAAGATGTATCGGGAGGGCAAAGTTAAATTATAATATAATTTTTGAAACTTGTTCAGTGATATCTTCCTTTTATGCCTTAGTTAAAGTTTAAATTTATTTTTTAAATATTCCTATGCTACATTTCAACAAAAGTCAATTTGCTAGAACAATTTGGTAAAGAATATAACACCGCTTGCTATGATTGTATCCCTCAAAATTACGGCCACGGTTACCGAGCAAATGCGTTCTTAACCTAACCTATTTAAAAGTGGCTTAAGAAGCTTATTGTGAAAGAGGTTAAGTATTCCACTATATTCGTTCATGTTATAAGAGATATTACAACCTATTTTTTATATTTATTGGCTTGAAAATCTTGCAAAACCTTTGTAGTGGGAAGTTAAATGGGTAAATAACGTTTTTAAAACATTATTCAAATAGTATAAAACCAATGTCGTTAATTACGATGTGTTTTATATTCTTTTCATCAGTTTAACAAAGTAACCTTTTTTCTATTTTGAGGTTTAATAACATTAACTTTTCACACGCAACCATTATATTAATACATGACAAAGAACAACTTTCCTGTAATGACTGTTTATCAATCATTTTAATCTTTTAATTATATTTATTTTACCTTGAATAAACATTCAAGGTACTCATTACTTCATTTATTATGTTTTCGGTCACTTTCCGAAGGCATCTTATCTTTAGGTCATTTATTATATAAATATTGTATGTCAAAATTCTTTTACGTTCATATATATATATAATAAGAAGGCCGTATACATATATTGCCATGTATTTTATGGCAAGAATAAACTTTTGATTTTAAAATATAGAACGATTCTAGAAAAGAATTGAAGAGAGACATCATTCATTAGAACTTACCGAACAGACGTCTATGACTAAACACGTACAGTCTTATATACAAGATTTGTATAAGTTTATTTATATTTCTGATTGTATATTATTATTTGGAGTCTGCCTTACCTATCTGGATTCCGTACAAAAATCATTTTGTTACTACAAGAGATCCCTCGCATCTTAATCGGTATTCGAAGGATTTGAAACTATTCAACCAAAATTGTCAAGAGTCAAGAATTATTATTAAACTAATGGAAGACCTGGCGGACGCATTAATTCATGCTGGCTTGGCGATGCAGCTATAAAAATGGAACGGAATGGATATCTAATGCTTGTTTGCCAAATTCTTATACACACAAGTTTCTCAAGACGGATTTTTACAAGCAGCTCTGATACGGATAGATGCATAAACGTGGACTAACTTTACTAGTGAAGGCTTAGTAAATTTAATAGGCTATAAAAATAAGGGTACTCTGTATTTTATATTTTACTTTACTGATAAATGCCTTCGGAATACATAAATATCTATTTTGAATTTCATTTCATTAACCTTTTAATACATATAATTTTCGAAACATATATCTATCAATTATCACGCGACATTCCCTACCCTTGAATGAAGTCTGCGAAGCGTTTTCCAGTTTTTTTAATACTGTTACGCCCGTGGATTGTAAAATGCCGTAGTGTTTCACGAAAATAACTTTAGATATCTAACTGGTAGTTTCAGAGATTAAGTCTGGTATCTGGTAGATGACGCTGTGGTCGAGTTGTAGTTTTTGTTTTTATTTCTAGGCAAGTCAGCATTCGGCCAGGATATCGTCTATCGGGTTCGCGATTATATATATATAATTATTATTATTATATACTTTACTACTAAATTGTATTATATGTAATATTTTTACATAACTTTAAAACAGCTACCTAATTCGTTTCATGCAAATTCGCACGTTCAAGCAAAATCAATCTCTTGGGCTTTATAAATCACATTAATATTATATAGTAGAGTCCTATGTATTTAATTAAATTATATAAAATTTATCGAAGCAATACATACATACATGCGCATAAGTTTACAGTTTCCTTATTCGCGTTCACTTAAAGAACACTGCGAAAATATCATCACATCAGGCAAATCGTACCAGATGACGTTAAATCCACGAATGATATGAGATCGTATTTTATTATGATGTGCACTCTCTGGAACGACGTTATCATATATATGTCTGTATAAAGGATGGCTACTTATCCGTCATATCTATTTGGTTATTATGTATATAACGTTTTATATTTTATCCTAAACAAGTTCATTGTATAAACATCCACGGTTACATTTGTGTGTCCAAAATTATTACTATTTCATCAGTAATTAAAACAAATAATTTACTACTTAGTCGGAAACACAAATCTTAAACGAGATTCATAGTTTATTCAGGTGATGATTTTGAAGCAGTAATGATTCAGTGATAGCGTGTTCGGATATCGCTTCGATTGACACGGGTTAGAATCCCTACAATTAGCCCCAGCTTTCGGTGAAGGAAAGCATCATGATGGAACCATAGCATGGTTATAGAGTATTTTCAAATGCCCGCGTGGCTAGTTACCACTCTCAAGTTGAAGATCTGTCGTTAAGCACCAGTAAGTGTATTCTGCAACTGCACTTAAGAGCTTAGTGTGTTACCATCTTGGTTCACATCGTCATTTAACATTAATCGAGAATTAGGCTAACGTTAAACCTATCACGAATTAAAAGAAATACATTGATTGCAATTTTATATTTATTTCATTATTAAAATAAGTTTCAATAGTATAAAAACTAAAAACACTCTTCAATAACGCAATAAAAATTATAAAACTTTTTAGTCTAATAATAACATCTCGTTACCAAGCCCCGGTCTATTGGACTTCAAAACGAATCATATGAACCTAAATTCGAGGGGTTTGCTAGTAACCACTGAAGAGTTCTATTATTCTCCTCCTGGGTCCATTACCAGACCTTCGTTACCAAGCTCAAAGTATTTGACTTGTCAAAACTAGTCATATGAGCTTAAACTCGAGGGGTTTACTAGTAGCCATTGAAGTGTTCCACTATCCACCTCCTGCCTCCATAATCAGATAAGTTCAGTTCAAAATATAGTGTTGTCATCTGAACTACATATACATACAAAGTTTCATTTCGAAACGATAATTAGAAGTAGGTTAAAAGTGACTTCTAAGATTTTATTACATTGTTTGTTATTATAGTTAGTTAGAAGTGAAGCTAAAATATAAGTGTGTTAATATCACGAAGTTGACGATATATATGAATAAAATAAATTTCTGACCAACGATAGATATATAAAGATTTCTGTGCACAATCAGTAATTCACTAAGGTCCAAAATGATCCCTAAGCCATCGTTGCTACAACACTATGTCCTTATAAGTTTGCTTATAATAATCATCATGTTCGATAATATTCATTTGTCATTAATATTTCAACACTCCAAAAGCACTTTGTTTTTAGGGTGACAGGCCTTGTGGCACAGTGTTAGTGAGCTTCAGATGGAAGGTCGCGGGTTTAATCATCACGCATGACTGGCATTAGCAGGATGAGCATAATAAAATTGACAGTTATACAACTGCGTGAGAAATATCTATATATGTATGTACATATGTATATCAGTCAGCTGTTCAGTTAGCATAATACAAGCCTGGCTTAGTTTAGAATTGAATGACTGGGAGTGAAATTGTGTCCCCATTTTTTTTAAACATCTATAGTGGGAAACAATCTTACGGCTTGCCTGATTATAAGCGGTTACCGTAGCCTATGGACGCTTGTGACTTCATAGGTATCGCTAGCGCTTTGTCGACCTTGTGCCCCCTTTCCACAAATCAATCTGATATCCCGTACACCACAGGATCACAACACCGAGTTATTTGATTGCGATCTTCTGTAGAGTCGAGATATTTTACCAATCCGGCTGCTCTAAGTAGAGAGAAATTTCCAAAGAGATATTTCTCTGTGCCCTACCACTCATTAATATAATTATCTTAATTTTCGAGTAAGACGTTCTGAATCCTGAGTTCAGTATTGTTTTAAATAAATAATATATCGTAGTATTCTTTATAATAATTCCATTATATATTCTTGATAACCTTCATAAGATTTCCCACACAATGTACAGTTCGAGAAACACCAGCAACAGCAAGCAGCGAATCTACAATCAAGAAACTACAATTAAGAACATAAGAACATTGTTACTATGTACGAAACATTGTAACTAAGAACAAGAGAAATAAACAAGCACTATTTATTTAGTGCATTATCATTAAATTTTGTGGGCGACTTTTATTCGCAATATTTAGTAGTATAAAATGTTATTTTGCATACAATGACATATGTATATTTAAAACCTCGGAATTATGTTTACAATTTCATAGTTGTCAACAAAAGAGAATCAAAATAAATAAATTGGAGCCATTTTCGAATGCTGTGTCATTGACCTTTATATTCTGTATTCGAGTCGTGTCAGATACGGTGATGTGTTTTGTAATACGACATACTTACGTTTGTAATACGATTAAACAAATAGCCGCCGAGATGCAATAAAACGAAATGAATCTCGGACTTTTATTCAGAGATTTTATATAGTTTAAATATGTAATTTGTTACAATATGTATTCAACAAAACAGAGCTGAATGAAGTGCGTGGAGTAAACGTGAGTAAAGAAACTTAAACTTAAGCATATGATACTACGCTGTTTTAAAGTTAGCGAACCAATATCAATTTAAATTTATAGAAAAAAGTTTGCATACTTCATTAAAATATTTATTTTAAAGTTGTCTAGTACTTTGATGCAGTTTATGTGTCCGTCAGTTTATTTCAAATATCAGTAATTTGATATAAAGAAACATATAAACAGTATCACTAGAAAGTGACGGCAATGTGCATGGTGATAAGTACTTTACAATCCAAAGACAACTGTGACCACCGAGCGATCGGTAATCCATCGACGGTCGTTGCTGTCATGCCGGCTTACAAACCTCTCGGTAACTGAATATACAATGGCTGATACCGGAACGCGACAAACCAAAAGAGAGTCATTATAACGGGTATATCACCATGTGTATTGTAGTCGCAATCCATTCGAATACAGCCCTACTAACCCGCTTAATAACTTGTTATCAATCAACTGATCATGGGACGCGATACGCCTAAGCGTAAGCCTAAGAAAGTCGCGTTCGCAATGTTTTTTTTTATCTAAATCAGGAAATTTAGAACATGCAGAAAAATTTGCCAAGTGTATGTCACGCCATGCGCATTGTATGGTGCCGTAATTGCTCGTCACAATATGCAGGATTAAGTAATTTTCATAGAATTTGTACGAAATTACTTCTCCAAGTACATTTTATAAGTTGTTTGAATATTACTTGTTAACTTGTATAGCCTACTTACCTCTCATAGTTTTCATTTAACTTAATTCTATATACTACTAACAAGATTTTTGTCCATATCCAAAAACAATTAATTAGCTGGCGGGGTACACACTTGACTATAACAAAAATTAGCATTTAAAGCTTAATGGTTTGCAATCGGATCCTTGAATCGAAATATAGTTTTCACAAACCCGCAATTTTTCGCAATGAACAATGAACCTATCCAACGACATCCCACACGACGGGAAGAGAAAAAAAAGATTTTATATTACCAAATTCAATACCAAATTACAGCTTTTTATTACTAAGAATCTCAATACTAAGCCGCGGACAGACTGACGGACATAGAGAAACTATAAGGGTTCCTTTTTAACTTCGGAACCCTAAAAATGTGCAAAGAAATAAATTAATTTTCAAAAAGAAATCATTCTCGGTATTCCTGTTTTACAACGAATGCAAAAGAACTCCCAACTTCGCTCGTAAATAGTAAATTTCAAATTCCCTGTGAAATTTAAAAATATATGACGATTTCAAATGGTAACATTTTATATTATTATTGTACATATGTAGAGACGGCGTCGCGCGATGGTCGGCACCTTATAATCCTCTTATTTTCCTTCCGTCGTCCTCACGACCCGCAACTGTAAGTTCTATAGTAAAACCAAGTGAACTTAGTATAGTCGGATACATCGGCTATTAAATAGGGTTGTTAAACGCAGTGACAATTTATCTTATCGAATTTGTTGTCTAATATTTTACTGATGATGAAAAAACTTTTTATTTACTTATGAATGCACGTAAGAAGCTAAGCTTCTTTGGCGTAACAAAACAAAAATAACTCTAAACATTACGAACGCACGCCAAAACATTATGAAGTTAGCCATCAATGATAATAATGTAAATTTTTATTAATATATTTTTTTTTAATTACAATTAATAATTTAACGTTTTATAAGTAAACATTATTTTCGTATGATTATAATAATGTTTATTTATACAAAGTTAAATTACATTTAAAAAATGACATTATTTTCATTGAGTGCAAACTTCCGTTACAAGATGCGCGCGCTAAATTTTACCCTCTACTAAACGCGCCATAAAAGTTTGTATAACTTCAAAACAAACCAAGCCCGGTAAAGCTGTAAAAGCCGTAAATGCTCCAGGGCCCCTAAGGATAAGAGTATAGTCAGTTCGAAAAAAAAAAAAATTCAAAACAGAAAAATTTAAAGGCGTAAAGGAATATATTCTCTTTTGTCTTAACCTCTTTTTACAACATATTTATCTTCCTTTATAATCAAAAATCAAAATCAAAAACTACTTTACTCAAAAGGCACTTATGAATGTCAAACATTACCACGGGTCGGAAAACATACTAGTCATTGAGAAGAACCGGCAAGAAATTCAATCGGACTTATCTTTTTTAAAATTTTATTTTCCCAACTGTATATATAATATATACAGTTAATAATCATTATGATATTTATAATTTTGTGGATGCACAGAGAGGGGGTCACTAGCATTCACATAATGATCCACCCTATAATAACCTTTTGACAGTAAAACCTGCTTGACATGGTCCATGAATTCATTGTCTGGCAAATCAGTAATGTGCTAAAAATAATTTTATTAGTCTTACTAAGTCTAAAACACGGTACGACTAATTTATGTATATTACTAGTATTAAAACTGTGTTGCTCTTTGTAGGTAGTGTAGGTCATATGAGCAATTTATCTTCCGAACCTACTCCAATATATTGGTATACATTTTACTTTATACTACGACCTCGCACGTGCAATAGGACAATTTATTAGACCAGATTACAGAAAAAAAAATGTTTAGTTTGATTCAAAGCAGCGACTTCTCTGGGATTTGCCAAGGTTTAGATACAATGACATCAATTCACATAGGTGGATGCAGTTTATATGATTGATAAATGTTTAATACTCTGGACTTAGTTTTTTTATGCCAAAGGGCAAACAGGCAGATTACGTACCTAATGGTAAATGGTTACCGTCTCCTATGGACAACTGCAACACCATGGAGACTGTATTTCAATTCATTTTTGAAAAACCCCATGTCATAGCCCTTGGGGAAAACCGTGCTGGGCAACCCATTCCACAACCATAGCGTACGTGACAGGAATGTTTTAGAGAACCTTAGTGTTGTCACGTTTCGGCTAGGTTTTAGAGTGTGAGGATGAGCAGCCAGCCAACAGCGGAAGGTGCTAGTTTGGAACGGTGATGAGGGCACTATATCGAAAAGTTCCTCAAAGTATTCTCCATTGTAAATGCGGTAAAAGACACAAAAAGACCCGAAGTCTCTGCGAAGTTGTAAGGTTGTGTAAGGTGTAGATCGCATGTTAGTTCAGGAATGACAATACGAACAGCACGCCTTTGCACGGAATTAAGAGGAGAAAACTGGTAGGCAATGCAAGAATGTCTGGATTCTATACATTGCCTATAACATATATAATATTAAAATAAAGATATGTAATTTTTAATTGTCTATAGAAGTCGATTTATAAGTGATTTATGACTATAGAATCACTATTGCCATTGCAGGTGTTATAATGTTTGATTTTGTTCTATGAGCGACACATATTGTCTAGGTTATTGAAAAATACGTTGTTTTCATAAAAAGGGATCGTCAAGGACTTATTAGTATTTTAAAACTTAAAGGTATGAATTAACTTCAATCTCATTAACAAGCGGTGAGATTGTACGCAGGGTCATATACAGTAAAAACAAGCCCAACGCGATATAAAAAAAGAGTAAGTCTATTAGTGTACAATAAGTGACAGCCCTAACTGTTGCAGTAGCCACTCTTTCCTTTTGCGGTCGCGTGAAATCGACCGAGACGCATTAGTGTCGATAAAGCCAGCCGTACAATGATACATATAGCTGATATCGGTCACGTTTAACCGAAGTCGAATTATTTACAAAACACTTTTATAGTTATTTGTACATGCAGATATGCCTTTAATGTATTATTATTATATATACTTAATAATATAAAGAGAGATTGAGGAGAGAGTTTGTGTGTATGTGGAGGTTAATCTCAGGAACCATTAATCAGATTTGAAAAATTATTTATTCATTTCATAGCTTATTTGTTAAGGAAGGTTATAGACTATATAACTTCACTACTAAGGAGAGGAGCAGTTTCCGTGAACGTCAAGCAGTTTTGAAGCAATGATGTCTCAGTGGTAGCGCGTACGACTTCGCGTCGATTAACGTGAGTTCGAAACCCTGCAATGAGCCTGAGCTATCGGTGAAGGAAAACATCGTGAGGAAACCATAGCATTTTCTAATGCCGCCTCAAGTTTAAAATCTATCGCCAAGCACCAATAGGTGTGTTCCGGCAGCTGCACTTGAGAGCCAGTCTTCCACTAGGTTTAGCGTGTTATCATCTTGGACCACATCGTCACTTAGCATCAGTTGAAATTGTAGCCACTATGCTAAACCTATAACGATAAAAAGTAATCTGGCAAGCTATAGGTATGTACGGGAAGTGACAACAACAATAGACTACACGGGTACGTTGCTGACTGCGCGGTGGAGAGATTGTCGAATAAATTAATACGGGTGAAGCCGTAGGGCACAGCTTATCTATACTAATATAATTAAGCGGAAGGATTTTTTGTTTGTTTATTTAAACACGCTAATCTTTGAAACTATCAGTCAGATTCTAATTTTTTTTTTAAATGATAGCAAGATTTACGAGGAATAATATAGGCTATCTAACATTAGGCTCCATTTCTTAGCTTCTTTTTTCGTAATATTGTTAAACCTCTTATTTAAAGCCACTTTGACCAGTAGATGGCTACTTCCACTGCGTTGTCCGAGGTGGTCATCAGGGCACCCATTGTGCATGTGAAGGAGCATGACGGACATGTGAGCAAGTATGACATGAACTGCACTAGGGCACCACACTAGCACTGCGTGTCAATCTCAGCGATTATGCCCCACTGACTAAGGTTACTCTTACAGCGGCCGACTTGGGCCCGCAGTCTATTGTGACTCTTTCAAACTGACCAGGGCAATTCGTAACCAGGTAGTTTCTCAACTACAGCAATGTATTCTGGAGGTGCAGCATGCTTAGTAGTCCATAGAGCAAGGCGATCTTCACTTGCATTACCACTGGATGATAAGGTGGCTCAGCTACCCTTAAATATTGATTTTTGTTAAGTAAGTCAGAATAAATAGCGCATCCTAACTGCTTTATCCACTTGCGCTGGCGTAATGGTTAATGATACGTAAATACAATGTTCTACAAAAATATTGCTCCTTAGTACATCTAAAAAACAGTCCGCGATACTATATGCCTATCTATTATACATTAACCACAATAAGGTATTTCGTGACAAAATTTATTAAAAATTTAAAAGTGATTTATGAGCATTATTATTAGGCATGGTATATTAATCCTTACAAACGAAACTTTTTATCATTAAGAAAATTTGATGTACATAAAGTTTGCCCTTTACACCATGTTATTTGGACGAATAGTTTAGGAGTTAATGTAAAATTAAAATAATTCAACACTCTGCCCCGGTCTATGACTATAGATGTAGTGGTGCGAACGAGCCGAGTGAGTTGTGACGCATAACTCTGGCCGCCCGATAAAAATATTATCTATACTGAAGTATTATAAATCATCAATCAGTGATTTCTTTTAAATTATACGCGGGTAAAACCACGGGGCACAGCTAGTTATAAATAAAGTAATGAGTTTGTCTATTTTTCTTATTGGTTAGTTTGATTGAAATGAAATTTGAAAGAGTTAGAACTCAATGCGTTTTCAGAGGAGTTCGAAGGCTTCGGATGTAGAATAAGCAACCTGTTGAGGTTTTCCTAGGAGATTACAATATGGGGTTCTCCAAGAGGGGAGTGAACACTAGAGTTTTTAAAGGGTCTTCTGATGTTGCACCATCATAGTATTAAAAAAATATGAAGTAAGGGTAAGTACATTAATTTTTATCTCGTTGACGATATCTCACGTAACTGTTAGTAAGCAACATTATATTATAATTAAAATAATGCAAAGCGAACACAAATTCATAAAATGATATTTTAAAGGAGATTTTATTATACGCATCAAAAGTAAAGTTGTATATTTATTAGATTTTTCTTTATTCAAAAACTAATTTTTCATTTATGTTTATATTTAATTACAAATATGTTTTTATTTAATTATACAGAAAACCATTTGCTTAATTAACTAACTTGAGCGAACTTTTATTTAAATTATATCATATTAAAACTTAAAAGCAACTAAAACTGTAATTATTCGTACACTAGCGATGCCCTGCGGATCCGCACACGTTTTTATTTTTTAGTTTATTATTGACAATTGATACAGCCTACCTATCATTTGAGGAGTGACATATACATTCAGTTTCATCAAAACTGATGCATGAATAAAAATGTAAATATTATTCAACTCATTTTATAAGAATTCTGAAATTGTTATTGACAGAATTCTTTTAGTTAAACAATTAAGGGACGACATGTAAGTACTTCCCGTCTAAAAATTTCATTAAAGTCAATCAAGGTTATGAGAATATTTGGAAATAAAAATTACATGTACTACAAATTTATTAATATAGATAGCTAAAATATTTTATTAATGTGCTCTCATCTTGCGTTTGAATTCATAAAACGAAAATTTTCAGTAACAAGGGATTTTCTAATACTTTTTAAGCAAACTACTATCCTCAAGTTGAAAGTATGTCGCAAAGTACCTATAGACTTGTTCTAACAGCTCCATTTATAGCCAGTCCCCCTTTAGAAATACATAATCTCTTGATACGATTGTGTCTAATTCAAAAAAAAATCACGGCGAAGATTTGCTGTGTTCTAAAATTACTAATTACATAAAAATTATTCTTAAATTGTATATTACCCCTTAATTATATTTACATGATATCGTAATTCGAAATTTAAATGCTAATATTATTTTCAAATGCTTACGCGTATCATCTCGTATACAGAACATTTCAACCCGGATTACAGGTAAGCTCTGGTTTAGCGTGTTCTCCTCACCCGATTTTTCCCTTAAAGCCTTATAGATTATTCGACTTATCGTATTTGCTCTGATTATATTTTATGCTTATTGTAAATATCTCGAATATTTCCCAATGTAATGCCGTATATTTCATATAATGCCAATTCCAATATTTTCTCGTATCCCGTGCACATATTGACGTGTATACAAAAAAATAATATTTGTAATGACAATACGGCATTAGATGTATTTTTACATTAAATAAACACGAATTACTTTTATTTTATAAAAAAATTACATTCAAAATAAAGGATTATGACATTACATTCTATTCATTTTTCTCGAAAATTATTTTAATTATTCTCGAAATCTTATTTTTCTCGAAAAATAAATAGATTAAAAGTATCTCAGAATGACGGTGCTTGATTTGGTATACAGATTTTAGTATTGAAATGGGATATTGGGTCTTATTATATTATTTTAGTTCTTCTAGGGTCTTCAAGCTATTGTGTTAAAAAACACCTTAAATATTCAAGGAGGCAGCTGAAGGCGAGGTAGAGCTGTTCTGGTGGTTACTAATGTTGGGCAGGCCAACTGGTGAAATATCCTTAACCTACAGAAGATCGTAACCAAATAATCTTGTGTTACTGCGGTGAGTAGAGTTTGCAGGTCTTCTTGAAGAATGGGGGTTCAAAGTCGGCAACGCGCTTGCTATACCTGTGGTCTGAAAAGCGGGCATAGGCTACGGAAGCCGCTTACCATGAAAGAAATCAGCGTGTTGACTAGTTTCTGCCTTTTACCTTTTAGGTTTCACCTGCAACTTCGTTCCCGTAATCTTGAAAATGAATCGATTTGACCAGACTTTATTGTAAAATATTTTTACTAATTCTAAAACCTTCGAAATTGTTTCATCGCGTTTGGATGAACGATATAGGAACGTATACGCGACAAACAAAGAAAAAATTATTTATATATATGATTATTCAAATTTTTAGGGTTCCGTACCTAATAATGATAATGACGTAATAATGGAAAAACGGAACCTTTATATGTTTATTTTATTGTCCGTGTGTTACCTGTAAACAACCTGGTACTGGAACGACTGGTAGTAGATATTAATAAGTCATTTGGATCTTAAATTATTATGGTCGTGATGATTAACATATTAGTATTCGTATTATTGAAGTACCGTCCGTACTATTGATTAGCGTCGGTACTATTGACAGAATGTTCTTAAAAGGCGGCCGATTGATATTATTCAATATCCAACCCAGTCAGGGATAATAAAGATGGCGCTGCCCTGTGACGCTGTTCTTAATGGAGCCGCCCTTGTTCATAGCCGTCTTAGGAAACGGTATCTTGGATTACATATCACCTGTCTACTCCGTCATATAAAATATACACTTTTATCCGTAACCCTTATATAATTTACTAGCTGTGCCCGCGGCTCCGCTCGCGTGGACTGCTGAATGCTGTTAGTCGAACGCACGCGCGTATTGATCTGCCCCAAATATACTTATTGTGGGTGATCATTAGAAGATCACAGATACATATGCTATTGATTTTTTGTAAATCTTTAAAGATCTATAATTATCTTATACATTAATTTCATATATCTCTCATGGTTTACTCAACGTAAGCCATTTAATCGCTCCAAAAGCGATTTTTTCCGAATTGATTCATCATTATCTTTACTGTTTATTTAGTATGTTACTATATATTACAAAATATATCCTATAACCTGGCCAGATAACATAGCTATGACTTAACTAGCTATGACTTAAAAAAGAACTAAGTAAATCAGATAAGTGGTTTTCACGTGAAAAGAATATAAACAGACAGACAGATAGAGAGACTGGGTTTTGTAATATGTATAGATAATAGATTTATAGAAAATATAGAAGACGAATCCATAACCACGTTTTTGAGCAAAGAAGCCGTATATTTATTCAGTAAAAGAATAATGAATTTGTGTTATAAAACCGCCATGACGTGGCTCGGCGCTTTCACGTTACATTAAGAATATGAAATTTCATAAAAGGAGATTAGGTACCGGAAGAGATTAGCTTATGGAAAAAATAAGACGACGACGACGGTCGCATTTCGCTGTAAAACTTGACTTGTATATTGTTTTTATTACCATTTTGCAATGATTATACAATAATTTTACGTTCTTTTTTTATACCACTAAGGCAGACAAGCGTACAGCCCGCCTGGTTGTAAGCGGTTACCGTAGCCTATGGAAACTTGTAATACCTAGATATCATTAGCGCGCTGCCGACCTTGAACCCCATTCCACGGGGAGCTCTGGAAACCCTACTCACTGCAGGAACACAACACATGGTTATTAGGTTAATTCACTAGTCGGGCTGCCACAAGTAGAGAAAAATCTCCAAATATATCTCTTTGCCTTAACTCTCTTGTTGAACCCCTCTTCCCCAAGGTTCGTTACTGATCCTTTAGTTCATTTTATTTCATTCAAGTACAAAAAATTATCAACAATATTATTAAATTATTATTTAATAATAGTTATCTAAATTATATTAAAAAATGCTTAAAATTTTTAAGAACATATTTTTAAAGCATTTGTTGTCAGTTTTGAAATTTTATTTCTGTTTTATCTGGGTATTTTTTAAATTTTAAATAAATAAATAAATTTTGGAGACAAAATTTCTTACATAGCCGTTTTAATTCCATACTAAGTATGGCTTGTATTATGGTAAATAAGCGGCCTAATACATACATATATAAATATTCAAGACGCAGACACACAACTGACAATTATGCTTATCACACAAAAGTTAGTAATGGACAGGGATCGAACCCACGACCTCTCGACTTAATAGTAGGGTTCACTACCACTGCGACACGAGGCCTGTCTATTATTAACGTATATAATTTCCATAATAAAAATAATTGTAGCAGTGTTTATATATTCGAAATAAATAACGATTCATATTCATTTACATTCACTTCAATAATTAAAGTGGAATTTATTTTCTAGAAAATTTTAATTATCAACGCTCGGTGCGTTATTCACTAATGGATTTTATTCGATAGTACTCAGACTTGCAATGAATATTTTAATTTTATCAACCTTTTAATAACATCAAAAGAGAATTTTTATTAACACTGACGTTTTATGCGGAGGTTTCCGTGGTGCTGGCAACAAAAGCTAACAAAATAAAAAGCTTTTGAGATTCGTTTTCGCCGAAAATAATGTTGATGAAAGTAGTCGATCTGAAAATTGAATAGCCTGATACTCAAGATAATAGGAAATTAAGAGTGTATAAGATAAACGACTTAAACTAGAAGTAATATATTTGCCAAATGTGTGTCGGGCCACGCGCAGTGTAGTGTTCCGTAGTTGCCCATAACAATATGCAGACTTAGTAGGGGGCTTTAAGTAATCTTCAATGGAATTTGTACGAAATTACTCCTTCAAGTAGATTTAATAAGGTGATCGACTTTTTCTCGTTAACTCGTAAAGCTTACTTAGCTGTAATAGTTTGCCTTTTAACTTTGTTATAATATAATACTATATAATATAATAATACTCCTGGCGTGATTTTTTTCACATATCCAAAACAACCATATATCTGTTATTAGAGTCACTTGACTCTAACAAAAATTAGCTTAGGGATCCCTGGATCGAAAAATTGTTTTCATATACCCGGAATATTTTTGAACGACCTATCAGACGATATCCCACAACATGAGATAGACGAGAATTAAAAATTATTTCCACTTTTCCCCCAAAAATTGTTTTTCAAGTTTTTATTTTACCACTTTGTCGGCGTGATTAATATGCATACCCATACCAAATAACAGCTATCTAGTACTAAGAATATCTGAGCTAAGCCGCGGACATACAGACGAACGTTACGAAACTATAAATAAGGGTTCCTTGTTAAATTCGGAACCCTAACAAGAGATTTTAAAATTATACATACATAATAAATCACAGATCCAATTAGTCTTTTGGGTTTTCAAAGCTCTCGAATACTGTCAAATGTTAAACTAAAAGGGAATACTAAGCATACATTAAAATGTTTTAAAAGATAAACCGAATTTGTTAAATATCAAAAATAAACACAATTATCTATATTAATAATTCTGTAGTTGTGTCTGTTCATATAGTTGTTATCCAAATATCCTGATAGACATGCAACATAAAGGACATTTATCAAGTATACACCAATAAAACATTAGTTTCTGACTGTCTGTCTGTCCAGATTGAAAATAAAAACAGCATGACCGATTTTTATGAAGCAAGAACACAAGTACATGATAAGCAAATCTCATTGCTCAATTGATATGATATAACAATTTTCAGTAATATTTTAAGAAATCGTAAAAAATAACCTTAACCAATTTTGATTAAATTTTGTACACGGAAAGTTTAAGTCATTCCACAATTTATGGGCTACAAGACTTGTAAGTAAAAATAAAACTACTAGACGAGAGCATTCACTGCGTAATAAGGGCGTGCGAAGCTGCATGGCACCACTAGTTATATCTATAAATCTGTACATAAAAATGTTACTTTAATCTAAACGTATAATAAAATTTAAGTTTCGAGTTTTTACTAAATGCATATGAAAGCATACACGACACCTATAACAAAAAACTGTTAACAAACTGTCCGTTTGTTCCGGGTAATCGCCGAAACAGTGAACCGATTTTGACGGGATTTTCACTGGCAGATAGCTGATATTATAAGGAATAACTTAGGCTACTTTAAAAAATATATTTTTTATAGTTAATAATCCACGCGAATGAAGCCTCGAGCATAGCTATTTAGTAAATATATTACATGCAATTTGCTACGCTTTCAATAAACATAGGTAGAAAAATCTTCCTCTTATTTTACTACGTTTTCTAATTTAAACATTAAAAGCCAGTAATTTTTCTTTCCTATTTTCAGAATTTGTAGAACATAAAGAAAATTTACAACTCTTGAAATTATGTGTTACTAAAATACTGCATTTTTTATAACACATAAACCATTTCAAACCACTTTCGTGAAATTTTTGTTAAAATTTTATCAAAAAATAACGTTTTATATTCATAGCTCAATTGATCGAAATGAGAAAGACGAACATGGCGCGCTTCGCCTGCGAAAATATTGAGGGTATAAATATATTCAGCCACAGGCGTTTCTGAACGTGAAACCTGGGTACTTTAAATACAAATTTAATCTTACTTATCTTATACAATTAATGTGTCAAATAAACATACAGCCGAAACATACAGCATGATGGTAAGTGGTTACCGTACCATATATACGTTTTTGATATCATAGGTATCCTAGCGCGTTTCCTACCTTGAATTATCTAGCAATAGAAACCTCTCATCTTGAACCGCCTTCCCCAAGGAGCTCTAGAAACCCTAGTCATTGCCGGAACACAACATTATTTGGCTGTCATCTTATGTAGGGTGCGAGATATTCAATAATTAAATTATTCATCTGTGCCCTAACTCTCCACACGTGCAATTTTAATCGTATACGTTGGCAGTATAAACGAATCAAATTTTATTACACAAATATGTAATAACAAAACTTAAAGTAACGATCTATTTTAATATTCCAGTAACATGCCGGTATCATGCGAACACCATACCCGGGCCGAATCTATCGAAATGGCAGGATGACAGTTACAATAAAATGAAACACAGGGATGAAGCTATTAAGATCCCTATATACAAGCACTCTCAACCGCATAATATAACCATTATATTATTACTACACATCATTGTTTGACATGATTTATAAACATGAATCTATATATTCTAAATCATAAAATGTAAAAGAGATTTATACCTACTTACTATGCAAATGTGAAAATTTCTATAACAATTTCTGGATAACGATTTATTGTTTTGTAATCATAATAATGTGATACCCAGTATTCTATGATATACTCAATTGCCTTGATTTAGTTTTTGAAAAGACCATACGTGTTAAGAGCATATTTTATTTTTAAATAAATAAACTTGAAAACTTTATATTAATTTCTAAATTTTACTAAATAATATTTTATCACCCTAATCTATTTGATGTATAAACCAAATATAAAAAAGAGAGGTGGGGCACAGAGAAAATTTCCTTGGAGATTTCTCTCTACTTGGAGCAGAAGATTGCAGCTAAATAATCTTGTGTTATGTTCCTGCGGTGAGTAAATTTACCAGAGCTCCTTGGGAAAGCGGGTTCAAGGTGATATCTATGGTTTACAAGCGTCCGTAGGCTAAGGTAGCCGCTCACCATCAGGCGGACCGTATGCTTGTTTGTCACCTTTCTTGTATAAAATATATATACATATCATCATCAAAGAAAATAATTGTATCAAAGGTGAATAATTAGTAACCAAGTTTCCGTGTGATATTTAGATTTTTTGGAAATAGAACTTACGTATTTTTTGTCTGTGTACCTACTTTTGTTTAGAATCCAACATACTTGTACTGTATAATTCTCCTTTTGTATATACGTATAGTATTTCATATATGAATTATTTGCAATAAATAAAACAAAAAAACCCTGAATCTATAAATATTTTTATTTGTCATAATCTATTCACTTGAATGCTTGTAGCATTGATTAAATCACAGCACTGAGTAAAACTTGTAACAAATTTTGAAAATGTCTACACAAATGTCATAGAACGATTACAACCACATAATATGGCGAATATTATATATACTCAATCTTCCCATTAGTGCACTGGCATGATGCTTTTCTTTTGTCTGAGTATTTTACATAAAATCGTCGGGCACGAAAATATATATTTTTTTAACTATTGCTTTTTTTTACAAATGATTCATATGTATATATACATTTTAATAATTCAACTCACTTCAATTAAACATAGCTAAGAAGTGAGTGACAATGGAATACTAAAACGCTTTCTTGTCTGTATTATTTTATTTTAGTAATACTACTAAAACTTACAGATAAAACAATAAGACAACATACGAGTAAAGGTCAACATGAGGGTCATTGAAAATTTTCACAAGTAGAAGACATTAATAATAGAAGTTCAATAAATTGAAAGTTATTACAAACACAGAAAGAGGAGCGAATTAAAAAAATATGAAGATTCTATTTTATATTTAAGTAAGGAATCGGTATATTTGTTTGTTTGGCTATTCGACGCAAATTTTGCAGTACATTTTAACCTCATCTCTATCCTATAACCTATAACTATACTATACCTATAACTACTCCTATAGCTATAACCTAATGTCTATCATAATCTCATCAAGATGTTTAAAAGTTTCACAAACAAGACTAAAAGACGTTCTTAAAACGGCATAAAAATATAAAATGTAGAATAACAAAAAAACCGTGGGATGCACGATAGATTAGTGTAGGAAGGAAGTTTTAAATAAATGATTAAAGATTATATTTCCTCTTATATACACGATAGAGTAAGAAAGTTGGCAAGTATTAATTTGCAAATCATAGAGACACCGTTCTAAGAAAATGTGGTTGTATTAAATTGTATGATAACATAATGGGAGTAGAACTAATAAAATTAAAATATATCAGACTGTCATTGTCCCCGTATAAAAACAAACCCTTATAAGAATCTCTTATAATAGGTATGCAGTCCTTTCTTATGCGAGGGAAAATTGAAGAAATTTTTAAGAGAGAAAACTAAAAAGAAACCAGCTTACCTTAGCAAGCCCTTGGCGTAATTTCAGACTAGCAAGCTAAGTTAAGTTATACTGCCAGTCCTCGGCAGCTTTTTAAAACGATTGCGTTAAAATATCCTATTCAATTTACTGTTTGATTACTGGTACCAGTTTTTAAGGTTAGAAACTGAGTGGGATGCTTTAGTTGCAAAAGTAAATGGATTCCCATTTATTAATTACATTTTTTTATTAACTAAATCGAATTGGCGTGCTGCTTATTTGAAAAGCTATTCACGAGCAGATTCGTTAAATCTAGATTTTTTAATTATTCTCAGTATACAAAAATATCTTTGTCCATTTTAGATGTAGATAAACACATCGGAGTTTGATTTAGAATTTAATAGCTAATTTGAAAGCGTTATACTCAGACGAGACCTAAGGCTGGCTATCAATTGCAGCTACCGAAAAAAAATTAGGATGTCTACGAGTCATGACTGTATTTATATTTTTGTTTACACTGGTATAGTACAACATTACTTTTTGCATACTCTGGTTTAGCAAAACATCTAAAATAAATTATAACTAGCGGTGCTCTATACACGATTATTACGCAGTAATTATTTTCAACCCGTAATTTTACTTTTACTCATCATCATCGTCATCACCATGATGATAACTTTTATTCATATTATTGACAAATCATATAATCTATCAATTCAGAAACGACATATTGTACTTCCCCTGTACAAAATGACATACAAATCGGTCAAGCTGTTTTTGACTTAAATCCGGACATACAAATGAACAGGCCGAAAAAAATATTTTTAGGGCATATTCGTGCTCAGTTTTCTTTATATAGGATGTGTAGCGGGAAATATGGAAAAAAAATGTGAAGACAGAACTACATATTTATTCACATAGATGACGTGTTGGTTAAGGAAGCCAGTCCCGTAACACTATGTATGTACATTGTACCTACTATTAATATCAAACCTATCAAAACTCATTAAGTACTGTAAACTTGTATAGCAAATAGTACTTCAAGTAACTGTATTAATCGCGCCACACGCGGTGAACAAGCTATAATAATTTTTCATCGCTCGCCATACAATCCAATGGCCTATCACACAGCGACGATTATATATATTTTCGTCTTACAGTTACTTAAGCTATCTTACTATATGGCTATTTTATGTTAAGATTTTGTGACGTGTTCTCGTTGCGGGGCGAGGGTTGTCGATGGCACGACTCCCACATCTCTTCTACGGGTACATTGTAGTCTTTTTCGATGAGAGATCTTCGTAAAGATTAAATTCGCCGCGGTCTTTTCTGATTTATGTGAATTTGTACCAAAATTTTTCTGACTGGATCTGAATTGACTAATGAACTGTCTAATAAATCTAATAGTAAAGCCGTGTAATCTCATACTTAATCGCCTGTAAATAGAAATCCGGCAAAAAAAATATGTGCAATACCTAAGCAGGCTTTCACGAGACTGAAATTATTTCATATATTATTACATACATACTAACCCGTTTATGAAACCTACCTTAACCTGCTATAATGTTTTAATTTAAGATAACGTAACATAAAATATTAAAGCATTATCACTGTGTGTTACGCGCTTAATCGTAACTGGTCCAAAAGCATAAAGCGCGAAGCAAGCAACTATGACATTTTTTTCTTCATATCATTGTGTACGGTTTTCTGATTCAGACAATATTTCCTGCATTATAATTTACGTACCTATTTACGTACCAACCATTTTAGGTATATCAAGCAACATATGGAGAGAATGTTGGGACGTTGTACATGAAATAACATCATATGAAGAGAGATCATACTATGAATACAAAGTACCTCCAAAAACAATTTTTTCACTTTTGCGTACATTGAGGCTTGGTTCTAGATTTTTTTTAATACAAACGTAGTAACCGCGCGATGTATTCTTCTTTCAATTAATTTTCGCCTAAAAACCGAGATCTATATATATATCCAAAGTTTATAGGTAAAGTAATCCTGACAGGCTTTTAGAGAGCGGAATCCGAGCTTCGTTAATTTATAGAATCTTTTAAACAATTCATATAGATAGAACGAAATTTGAAAGGTCTTAATTAAATTACATGGGAAAAATATTATAAATACATATTTTGTTTCTTATAAAAATTACCTTTTGATATATACAACCTTTAAGATTTTCTTATGTTAATAAATTACACAATCAGTGAAATGAGATAGTGATATCAAGCTTGTAGCAAAATAAATTAATAATAACATATTGTTTACAATATATGTATGTATGTAAATTAGACTATGCCAAAAAAGCGTTTTTTTTTTTTTTTTTTTTTTTTATAATAGCTCGGCACATTGACTGTACTGTACCTGATGGTAAGCACACTACAATCCAAACACAACAACGACCACCAAGAGATCGCAATCCATCGGTGGTCGCCGCTGTCATGCCGGCCTGCTTAAATATCTCTTCACGTTACGCTAGAAGGACCCGATGTCATAAGAAGGAGGGAACACACCGGCTGGGAGACCGTTCCACAGCTTCACGGTACGACAGAGATAAGACAAAGCGAACTTTTTAGTTCGTGCCGAGATGGAAGTTACCGTAAAACTGTGATTCCGAAGCCCAGCGCGTGTGGTTCTGTTATGGAAAGGAGAGGAGGGAATTAGATGAAACAGCTCTTCAGAACACTCACCATGATACAGACGGTAAAACACACTTAGCGAGGCGATGTTCCTGCGAAGCTGAAGTGGCTCGATGCAATGGGTAACGTCTGCATCATTAACAATGCGAACGGCCCGTCTCTGTAACCTATCCAGGGCATCGAGGAGGTACTTTGCGGATCCATCCCAAAGGTGCGAACAGTATTCCATACACGGCCGAACTTGTGCCTTATAAAGAAGGTACAGTTGACCGGGCGTGAAAAACCGTCGCACCCTGTTCAGGATCCCTAGTCTCCGAGATGTAGTGGAGATGACACTCCCGATGTAATCCCTGGAGTTGAGGTCGCTGCGAATATCCACACCTAGGATATTGAGGCTGTCACGCATTGCTAGTGAGACGTTCTGAAGAGTGGGGAGGGGAGAAAACGGAGATTTTTTTGAGGAAAACGCGCACACCTGAGTTTTCTTGGCATTGAACTCAACCAAGTTACTTGCTCCCCATGTAGAAACACGTTGCAAGCATTGGTTAAGTTCAATGACAAGTTCCTCCCGTCTCTTTTCTGTTTCTTCCCGACCACATGAAGGCTTGCTATAATAGCACCCATGAATGGTGCTGTCATCTGCATAGCAATGAGTATGACCTAAAGGTAACATATCATTGATATGCAGAAGAAACAGAGTGGGCGAAAGCACAGAGCCTTGAGGAACTCCAGCGTTTATCGACATGAAATGCGAATCACATCCTTCCACAAGGACACGAATTCTGCGTTCATGTAGAAAGCCGGAGATCCAGTTGCAGAGGTTGTCGGGAAGTCCATACGCCGGAAGTTTAGAGAGAAGACCACGGTGCCAGACCCTATCAAAAGCCTTAGCTATGTCAAGACTGATCGCCAGAGCCTCGCCATGCTTATCAATTGCCTCCCCCCAGCAGTGCAGTACATATGCCAGAAGATCACCCGTTGATCGATTCTGGCGAAAGCCATATTGACGATCATCAATCAAAGAGTGATCCTCTAGGTAACGGACAAGCTGGGTGTTGATGATCCGTTCCATGATCTTGCACAACACTGAGGTTACGGCAATTGGACGGTAATTGATAGGGTCAGATCGATCCCCCTTCTTGGGGATCGGTTGCACATTAGCCTCTCTCCAAACCCGAGGCACGACACCAGAGAGGTAGGACAGGCGGTAAAGGCGCGTCAACACTGGAGACAACTCAGCTGCACATTTTTTAAGTACAACCGCTGGGATACCGTCCGGACCACTGGACTTCCGAACATCGAGCGATCGCAATTCTCTAAGCACGTCACATTGCCTAAATCGTAACTCAGACATTGTGACACCGCAACTGGGAATTATAGGCGGTTGTGCGTTGCGATCATCGAGCCGGGAATTAGCTGCAAAGAGATTGGCAAGTAAAGTTGCTTTCTCTTGCGGCTCGTGAGCCAGTGATCCATCAGAGTACCTCAGCGGGGGCAATGCTGGACGACAGAAATTAGCTTGCACGGCTTTGGCCAGACTCCAGTAAACTCGACTATTAGCCGGTTGACCTATGAGATCATGACCTATCCGTGCAATGGGCTGGGCATCCGCTCTAATGTAGGCCCTCTTACAGGCCTTGGTGGCAGAGTTGTACGCTGATTTTAGGGACTTTATATTGGGATCCTTGTGTGCGCGACCCCTGGCCCAATCACGATACGCAACTTGCTTCTGACTTACAGCATCAGCGCAATCGCGATTGTACCAAGAGTGTCCTCTGCGATTACAGACGATATCGGAAGAAGGAATATAATATTCCATTGCGATTCCAATCTCGCCTACAATTGCTTCAGCAATCGCTGAAGGATCTTTCCCATCAAAGCAGCGCTGCCGCCAAGGGATGGATGCAAAATAATCCCGCATTCCATCCCAATCTGCTGACGAATAGTGCCAAACTTTACGCCTAATCCTTACGCAGGGTGGAGGCGGAGCGTGTGGCACAGACGTCATAACCAGGCAGTGGTCCGATGTGCCCAAGGGCGCATTAACTGACACAACATACCCAGTTGGATGGCTCGTCAACAGAAGGTCCAGCAAAGAGGGCGCATGACCGTCAACATCGGGAATCCGGGTGGGCTGGACTACCAGTTGTGTCAGGTCATTAGTTAGAGCGAATGCATGGGCAGTTCGTCCTGCATGGTCTGTCTTGGAGGAACCCAACCACGATTCGTGGTGTGCGTTAAAGTCCCCCAAGGCAACCAGTTCCGCAGTAGGAAACTGCTCCTGTGCATCATCTATTGCCTTGCTCAAATACTCAAAGAGCCGAGTAGTCTCGTCATCCCCGTTATGGGATCTGTAGAGGCACACGTAGATTCGGCTTTGAGTGCCCAGGTCTACGTGTACCCAGAGGACGGAGAAGGAAGGGTCCTCCTTGCAGCGCAGACGGCGACAACACACGTCTGACCGTACATAGACACATACTCCGGCTTTTGCTTGAAAGTTCTCCTCAAGCAGGTAGCCGGGGTAGTGTAAGTAAGATGTATCGGCCGGACGGCGGATCTGAGTCTCCGTCAAGAAGAGCATAGCAGGCTGAACCGTCTCAAGGTGTTGGTGGACGGCATTTAAGTTGGAGTGGAGTCCACGGATGTTAGCGAACTCCACCGTAAATGCGGCGTGGGGGTTGTACACCGCTGTCGAACCTGCTTGCTTATTTTGCGCTGCCATTGGGTTTGAAGGAAGAAGGAAGAAAACGTGAAGAGCGAGTGACCTTCAACTGAGCATTGAGATAACCAGCGTGATACGCCGACTCCTTATAATACATGAGAGAAATACACTGATCCGGCGAACGGAAGGGCCCCCGTACCCTCCCGGAATAGGTCGCCGGGACCCCAATCCGGTCACCAACCGGCACGACGAGCCTACCCGAGATTATTCGCGGCATGGTGAGGCAGCCTCTCATGGTGGTTATCCATGATTGGGCCTCTGTACTATACCGCGGGCGGCCAGCGGGAAAACCGTTTCTACGGGTCTCCCTGGCCGCCGGGTCAATGCAGCCCCCTCAGGCAATGAGCCATTGGAGAATCCCACCAGCATCCGTGCCAAGCCGAAAGTCACTCGTTAACTGGATATGCACAGGCTGATCCCGAAACGCGACTGGCCAAAGCGAGTCACTATGACGGGCTTTACACCTCATACATGGTGGTCGCGACCCAGTTGGGCAAAAAAACCCTACCACCCCGCTATCGCCATTACCTCGTCCGTTGCTCAGCAGGGTGCACCACGTGCAGGTGAGGTTGGCTTGGGCGTCTCAGTGCTATAGATGTTATTTGACGCCCCTTACACCCCTTTTTTTTTGCTTGGTTAAATATCAAAATTGTTTTTGCCGTTAACTAAAATAAATAGGTACCAAATTGTACTTTATAACTTAATTAAAGAGCACGCCCTCGAATAAAGATACATCCTATAATTGAATAATTCAATTTTCCTATGAAAAATAACATTAACATTCCTTTTTTATTTTATAGCCCAGCAAATATAATTTATAAAACAATGATAAGTGTTTGGTTTTGTACGGAATTAAATTCTCTACAAAATATAACCCGAGACTGAATCTCTAAACACAACCACTTTTATTGTTAGCTGTTGAAAGTTAGTTTAAGTTAAAAAAAAATCATTTATCGAAACCAATTATTTTCTTCTTTATTTATATACAAACTGAAGGGTTGCTGGTTAACAGTGTAAGACAAAAAAATACATTCTCGAAATCTTAAGAATCGTCTGGAATGTGCCCGAAATATCGTGTATTTATTATAGTGTAGTCGTATGTCGTGTAATCATAGGTTCTACGACGCACACATAGAATGCCTTATCGCTTCTAATGTCAACAAACAATGGGCTATAAATCAAACGTTCCTGAACGTTTTGTGAGTTTGTTTTGTTTTAATATGTATTTATTTGAGTACGAATAAATTGTTTTCGTAAAACACTATGGCATTTTACGACCCACAGGTCGTAACACTCACTCATTTTCCAAACCATACATGCATACATAAGTGGTTTTTTTTTTACTAATTTGTTATTACATTAGTGACCTTAATAATGTATATATAAATATTATAAAACTCAACGTTCTCTGTCTGTCTGTCCTTTTATGTTCTTTTGACGCGAAAACCACATATAACAATAATACAAAAAACTAAACTCATACATTCAAAGATGTTAAAACTGTAAAATATTCAGACTGAAGTAGCGATATAATATGAAGAAATAATTAATATAAAATACAATACGACGTCGTTATCTATAGACATACAATTATCGAATCATTTCAAACGGCCTGTCCAAAGCTCGCCATAGATAAGTATCTATTTACCTATTCACTCTGATTAGGTATTGTAATCAGTGAATTGAAAGCGTAGACAATGGTCAACATACTACCATTATGCATGCTTGTTTGGGTTATGTTTCTATGCACGATATTATTGTGTGAACTTCGAAATTGTAAGCCTTATGTGAAATACCTGGAGACTATATTAAATGACAAATATTAATTAAATAATACTGGATGTGCCCGCGGCTCCACTCGCATGGACTACATAATACCATCGGTCAGGCGCACGCGCGAATCTTGCTGTTCCCGGTCAAAAGACGGAAAACAATAATGATTATTGTGGATCTATCCCGGACTTTTTTGTGGGTTCTTAATATTTACTACTATGTAGAACATTCATTTGATATATCTCGTACGGTTTACTCAGCGTAAGCCATTTAAGCGCCCCAAATTCGTTTTTCTTTTTTTCGAACTTATTCAACATTCGCCTTACTGCTTATTTCGTATATCACTTTATCTTACAAAATGTATCCTATAATCTAGCCAGATAACATAGCTATGAATTGAAATAAAAAACATGTAAATATAATAAGTGCGTTTCGCGTGAAAATAATTTAAACGGACGGACAGACAGAGAGACGGTGAGTTTTCTAATATGTATAGATTATATATAGGTAGAAAAGATTAAAGGCATAATAATATTATATCATGTAAAATGTATGGAATATAGCGAACCAGACGGGATATTTAAATATTATATTAATTCAAAGTTGTAAAAAATATAAGTATCCATATTATGATATCCTCTAAGACAGTTTTGAGACCAATCACAAAAGAGCAAGCTTTGGTTCAACCTAAAATTTCACACTACGATTGGAGACAAAAAAAGCTACAGAAGGCTTACGGTGAATCGACTTTATCAAAAACATGTGCTTATGAGTAGAACAAAGCATTCAAAAGCGGTCGAGATATTCTGGAACATTTGCCTCGCCCTGGTAGGCTATCAACGTCTTTAACTGAAGTTAACATCGCAATAGTAAAGGAAATAGTGACTGAAAATCCTCATTTAAGTTTGAGGTTGAGTCGCTGACTTTCTGTGTATCAAGAGTCGATCCGTATCATTTTAAATAATCACTTGGGTATGAAACATGTTGCCGCTCGGCTAGTCCCATAAGACCTGAATTTTCTTCAAAAACTCAATCGCATAAGAGTCGATGAGGACATGCAAGAACGAGTCAATTTCGACCCAAAATTCATGAAATGCATTGTTACTGGTGCCGATACGTGGGTTTACGAGTTTGACAAACTAGTAAACAAGCTTCGGAGTGGCGCCTTCCAAATGAACCGAAACTGAAAAAACCACACCAATGTCGATCAAAAGTCAAAGTCATGTTGACTGTTTTCTTTGACTATCGCGGTGTTGTGCACTCGGAATTCTTACCGGAAGGTGAAATGGTGATTAAAGCGTAATGCGTTAGCATTATGCGACGTTCAAAAGAGCAAATTCGACGAAAATGGCCAGATTTGTAGAAATAAACTTCTTGGATTTTGCACTACGATAATGCGCCTTCGCACAAGGCCATCACTATGAACGAATTTTTGACCAAAACCTCAACAAATACCATCGAGTCACTACTTTATTCACCAGATATGACTTCAGCTGATTTCCTTCTTTTTTCTAAACTCAAATTACCACTTCGTAGCACCCGTTTTCAATCGATAGAAGACATAAAGGAAAATTCGCGACGAGAACTAAACTCAATTCCGGAAAAGCTTTTAAAAAATGTTATGATTTTTGGATTATTCGTTGGCGGAAGTGCATCGTTTCTGAAGAAGCCTACTTTGAAGACGATAAAATAAATTTGGATGAATAACTAACATTTTATGTATTATCGATCTTTTACCGATAATTTTTTGACAGAGTAGTATATCCACTTTCGCAGTAGTAAGTTTATAGACCAGCGTGAAAAATATGAGTTTATCAAACTCATAATTTCTCTGCAGAAGCCGCTGTTTTGAGACTGTAATCAGGTAAAAAAAGTGACACACATTTTACGGAGCTTGGATAAAAAAATGTCCAACGATCAAATTCGTGAACAGTTAGTAATATCGCACTCTGTGAAAGCTATAATGAATCCGGACCGTCTTTTTGCTTAGTCACTTAATAGGAAGCTAAATTGTTTGATCTGCATCGATTAACACTTAACGCTGAAGCCTCACAAAGCTAATAGGAACTAAAAAATCAGATTGGAAGGTCGTCGGATGTTAATTGGCAATTAGGTCAAATGGTAAGATTGTGTATGGTTCAAGACACAAGCGTAGTAATTAAATATAACTGAGTATCTTCAACATAAGTGACTAGTGTATTTTAGAAATGACTAAATTTCTGAAAATAACAAATAAATAAATTTTATTAAAGTAATATTTTGAGCTTCTCATTTTACTTCGATACAGATAATTATAGACAGTATGTTTGTTGGTGTAAATAATGTATGTAAATTTATAAATTTATCAATCAGGCCCGATTTTTCAATCCTCAGATAAACAGAGAAATAGTGATTATTCGACAAATTACGTAAAATCCAATTTACAATCGTCAGATAGACTTTATTCGGCTAATAAGTCGACTACCTGAGGTATTAATTAGTCTTTCCCTTCGACGGTCAGATAACGGTTATTATAAAGATTCTTTTGTTATAATGACATATGCTGTAAAATAAACATTCGTTTTTACGTTAGATATTCCTTGATTTTTGTATTATTACAAAAAAAGTGCTATTATATATTTATAATGGAAATTTTTGATATTATTGGTGAACTGGCAATTGAAAAAGAGTATCTATTAAATCAATGTACATTTTTCCATCTGAAAAAAAATGCACATCGACGCACGATTTTATATCGTATTATATGTGATTTAAAAGAATCCATCGTCGATTTATACTTTTAAACGAGTATGTGTAACATTTACTTTCCATTATAAGAGATAAAATCAGTACATAACAGAATTATTTTAGTTTCTGTAATATATTTGTATTTTGCAATTAATCTCGCAAGCACGTGAAACTTGGCAATGTTAATATTCGCTGGACATCTTAATTCGTTATAAATGAACCAAAAACTAAATAACCCAAGTACAAGAAACTCCACAATCACTAGTCAAACGTAACCTCAAACCTAAACTAAGAGCGACTTATTTGCTTTACAAAATGACAAAATAAAGAAGCAGCCTGTCCTGCTCTATCGTTTTCATAGTAGCTCAACAAATCGAGAGATCGTCGATCCATCGGCCATGGCCGCTGTTATGACGGCCTGCACAAATAACTGGATATGCACAGGCTTATGACGTAACGGTGGTCGCGACCCAACCGATTGGGTATTTGCCCGAGAAAACCAACCCTACCACCCCGCTATCACTATATCCTCGTTCGTTAATCAGCAAGTTTATTCAGGCGTTTATTTATGCAATATATTTGTTTCACCTCCTTGTACTATTGAAAAATAGACCACGACTTATTAAACTGTTAAAGAGCCAAGTAACTTTATTCCTTTGATAATTTATTAACATTTTATTTGAGAATTGAAAAATTACTTTCATTTACCTTTTAGAAAGAAACAAATCTAATGACGTCATACGATAATATAACTTATTTCGCTTACAAATTAAAACCTAACCTAAAACAATAATTCGTATATCAACCGTGAATGACTGACGGCGTCTGTGACATTGATCGATAGAGCAAGAGTTAGCTGTAAATTATTACCAGAGATCTGCTTACAAAAGTCAACAGTAAGTGATTTGACTTAACAAATAGTTACAAGATTAATTAATGTTACTTAAAACGAACAACCGTGGGTATCATGAACTTTTTTTTGCGAACTGACTATTTTGTTAGCCTTAGGGCCCTGGAGCCTTTGCGGCTTTTACAGCTTCACCGGGCTTGGCGTATCATGAACCAAGAAGTGACGTCTATGATTTCCTAAATGGAGATTGTATATATTAAATTGAGTGTAAAATAAAAAATAAGCATTATTTTGGCATTGCAATCAAACAATAACATAGGAAAGCATTTTCTAATACTCCTACCCTGAAGATTAGTCGCTAAGCACTACCTCTTTGTTCTCTTATATGTTAAAACCTACCTATACTCTAGACTCTAGAGCCTTTTAACTAAGACTTGAAGAAACAGTGTGATATTATGACGACTGTCGATTCAACTGTGTCTGTTTATATTCTTTTCACGAGGAAAACAGTTGTCTGATTTACATGGTTCTTTGTAACATTGGTGCCATTTTACATAATATAGTTTGGTTATTTTGTCCAAATGAAGTGAATTATAAATAATAACTAGAAGCATGAATTTTTAGTTATCATCAATATTCCTGGACAGATTTAAGAAGAGAGCCACAAACTAGTTCAAACGTTGCTTGAACTCTGTAGATTAGAAAAATATTCTATCCACGTTATCCACGTCCATTGGCATAATTGCTAAAGCACCAAAGTAAAATTGAAAGAAAAAGACGGTGGAAGAATAAAATCCTTACATACACATTTCATAAAACTCAACGTCTCTCTGTCTGTCTGTGCGTTTATGATCTTTTCACGGGAAAACCACTTAATCGATTTACATGGTTTTAATTCATAACTATGTTATCTGGCCAGGTTATAGGTTTGTAAGATAAAGTAACATACAAAATAAGCAGTGACGACATTGATGAAATAAATTCGGAAAAAGACGCATTTGGGGCACTTAAATGGCTTACGCTGAGTAAACCATAAGCTAGTTAAATCACCTTTATGTCTGACATCAAAAAACATTTTATTTGTTATTTATACTTCAAATTGAACAAGTTATATATGTGTCAGGTTACCTATTTATCCATATAAATAAATTTGTAGTTTTGTTTGTACATGTTTTTTTGAAGTGAAATTTCTTATTCGACTTCCAAGCGTTAAACGTTTAACGCACATTATCGGTCTCTCCTCTTTGTGTGAGCCAGAGCGAGAGAGCAATATATTATCGGTTTCTCGTCTTTGTGTTAGCCAGAGCGAGAGAGTAAATGTCGGTGTGTATGTATATTGCACACTGTTTAAATAAAATAGAAAATGTCTTTTAAAATGAAGTTTCACTTCTATCGTGTGTGAATCGCACACACACCTTTTATCTAATTTCCTGATACATGTCCTATATGTAAACATTGAACACGAATATGCCATTAATTTTTTTTTGTTTCTTTGTATGTTTGCATGTCCGAATTTAATTCTAAAACGGTTGGGCAGATTCTTATGAAATGTCGTACATATATCGCTTATGACATCGGTCGATTGATAGATTATAAGAATTATTCATAACATTTTTAGAAATCGAAATTAAAAGTAATTTTCATTAATTCTTAACTGATGAAATTTTGTAGATGAGAAGCTTAATTCATTCCAAACTTTATAGGTTATAAGAATCACCTATAATACTTTCAGAACTTTTCAACCGATTTTTATGCAAATTTTGTACACGAGAAGTATGACATATAATCCTAAATTTTACTCAAAGTCAATAATATGAGAAAAAATAACATTACGCCATGACAATAGTTATTGCGAAATAAACGCATGCGGAGCTGCGGGCACCAATAGTTATAAATAAAACTATTTAAATTTGAAAGACAAAATGTTTGAACATTCATATATATATAAATATTTGATAAAAGAAAAACGCGGCCTCATGTATCCCGTAGGAGAAAATTAAAATAAAATTCATTGGAAAGATTCCCATTTATCTAAAGTCCTAATGAGCAATGTAATTGCTCTTGTTATTCCCCAAGCTTGTACTTTAAACTGAACTCGCTGGATTTTTAGTTAAAAGTGGTTCTTTATTTTAACAAAAAGAATGTACAACCAAGAAAATACAGAAGTGTATTTTAACGTATTTCGAGATATAAAATGTTTTCAGTTTTCAATTATCCACGTAGTACTTTTTTCAGTAAATTTCATATGAATAAGTGTCGTTTTCGAACATGTATTGTATCAGGTCTCGTATGAACTGTACTATTCTTCAGTTAGAAGAGATAATAAATTATAATATTTTATATTTCCTTGTAAATCTTTACGTTATAATATTTATAAAAAAATCCATGTATATTTTTAACGATTAACTCCTGCGTGATAAATTCAAGAACCTTAAGTATTGGTCACCTTTTTTATACATTTGTAATTGAAAATAAAAACATACAGATTAAGATTTTGTTTTTACAGTTAATGTACTGTACTGTTTAAATAATGAGAATGTAGAGTAGGTCCTAACATTTTTTTTAAATCTTAGATGGTCAATATGACGTTCGTTGATCGTATAGGTCATATCATTGATGATATAATATACGCTCGCGTAGACTACAGAATGCTAACGATCGAGCGCACTCGCGAATGTTACTTCCCCAAAAATGATTATTGTGGATGCTCCTTAGAAGTTTTTTGTAGGTTTTTTTAAGATCTATAAGTATTTAGTACATTAATTTGATATATCTCATATAGTTTACTCAGCGTAAGCCATTCAAGTACTCCAAACGCGCCTCTTTTCCGAAATGATTCACCATTATCATCACTGTTTATTTCGTATGTTATTTTATCCAACAAAATATATGAGAATATTACCCAACCAGATAACATAGCTATGAATTAAAATTAAAACTATGTAAGTCGATTAAGTGGTTTTCGCGTGAAAAGATCATAAACGCACATACAGACAGAGAGACGTTTTTTTTTCGAACTGACTATTCTGTTAGCCTTAGGGTCCCTGGAGCATTTACGGCTTTTACAGCTTTACCGAGCTTGGGACAGAGAGACGTTGAGTTTTGTATATGTATGTAAGGATTTTATTCTTCCACCGTCTTTTTCATTCAATATTATTTTGGTGTTTAAACAATTATGCCAATGTCACGTAGATAAAATATTTTTCTAATCTATACAGAGTTCAAGCAACGTTTAAACTGGTTTGTAGCTCTCTTCTTAAATCTGTCCAGGGATTTTGATGATAACTTCAAATTCATGCTTCAAGTTATTATTCATAATTCACTTCATTAGAACAAAATAACCAAACTATATTATGTAAAGTGGCACCAATGTTACATAATACAGGGAGGGCAAAATATCGTAAGTTAATTAATTAAAATAAACACCACTACATGATAAATCAAGATCTCGCCAAAAACTGCGGTTAAATATTTTAGATAAAATAAAATAATCACGTTACAATGTATTACGTGAAAATACGTGATGTTTGTATTTACTTTAAAACTACTCTAATCAAAACCTTTCCAGATTGAACACGAAAATCCACACAAAGATAAAAAAAAACTTTAAATAAACTGAAAACATTTTCAATATGATCCATCTCAATTTGTTTTAATAAAAGTACTTTTAACGAATGCAAATAAATTTTTTTTACATGCTCTATTTCATTCTAATTTATGTCGTGATGTTGATTATGGCAAGCATTATTGTAAAAAACATCTTATTTAAGAATAAAGAAGAACCAGAATGCGTCATCTTGCTCTGTCTCTAGCGGTTTTATCTTTAAGCTCCTATCATACTAGCATTTGTCGAGCGTACGCGTTCGTCCAACGTTATGCCAGCGTTGACGCTGAACGCACGCGGCGTTTTCGTCGCGCGCCTGCTGATTGCAACGCTCAGGTCGCCTACGTTACACTCCACGTGCATTCCTTTAGAGGATAATAACGCGACGCGATTTTAAGTTATCACAAAACTTCCTAATGAGTTCCCAAGGTGAGTATCATTTATTAGAAGGCTGTTTGAAGATTAAAAAAATTAACAAGCGCGTGTCAGAGCATGCGCAGTGTAAGGTTCCGTAGGTGCTCATCACAATATGCAGACATAGAAGGGGGCTTTAAGTAATTTTCAGTGTAATTTGTACGAAATTACTTCATAAATTAATTGTACTAAATTTTATAAGTTGGTCGACTATTGCTCGTTAACTTATAAAGCCTACTTAGGTGTGATAGTTTTCCTTTTAACTTCATTCTATATACGACTGCGGTGATTTTTTCACATATTCAAAAACCACCATTCAGGTAACATAGGGTTCGAATACTTGACTCTAGTAATAATTAGCACTTTAAAGCTTAATAATTTTGAACGACATATAAAACGCCTGCGGAATAGCGGGGCACCGTTAGTTAATAATAAAATCACATTGACTAGTTTGAAGTATCAATGTAAATCATTTCCTTGTTGAATAGCCTGCTCTGGATATCACGCGATAAAAGTAGCGATTCTCAATTCGAATGTCACCCACCACAAGAAGAAAAAGTACGTCAAATATAATGTTTCTAATCAGAGACCGTGGCTTCTATCACGTGTTATCTTAACTTATTGTCTTATCAAAACCCATTTGGAAATTACATAAAAAAATATAGAGAAAAGGAATCTTTTCCAACCATTTTAAATGTAGAAGTGTTTCAAAGAATATTACTGTATAACAATTCTAAAGCCCAAAAAAATTTTTCACGAATAAAATAATGATCGTAAAGACCGTCAAAACGCAATAGAATTTTGACGCGTATGCTTTTAATGGTCTCTCTACGGCTAAACTTGAATAAAGCTTAACTGGAGCACTAACAGCTGTAGTCGCTATAACATTTACTGCTCCTGTATTCTAGTCTTGTTCAATGAAAATGCCTTTAATAAAACAGCTTGTACATTCCTGTACAATAGGTCTAAGAGATTTTTATTTCACATGCGTTTACTAAACTCAAATTATAACAACATCGCTTTATGGATGTGGGGTATTGTGTGCATAGTACGGTAGTGTACTACGAGATTAATAACACCCTTTATAATACTGACTTTATGTTACGGTTTAAATACACACCAAATATAAACACCACATTACAAATATTATAGACACTGAGCGGAGTAAGAACGACGTCTAGCCCCGTGAACGGCGGGCAGGTAATTGCTTAAAAAAGGGTCGCCGGTTAACGCTCCAATCCCTCGGGCCTATAACGAGACTTTTTCTACCATCACTCGTACGCGTTTGCAGACATATTTCACTGTTATAAATAAACCTTAACTAAAAGCAATAACAAAAATATAAAATTAAATATCTACATCTGGTGGCCATACCAGATTGCCACATGGTAAACAAAATAATAATGAAAAAGTACAAAGAAAGAGAAGTTAGTTGTAATAATTACATTCTACAACTAATCAGAAAAAGTGTAATATATATATTTTTTTATTATAGTTTCATGTGAAAGTGAAGGCATGTGCCTAATGGTAAGCATTCCAAAAATAACGGCGACCACTGGTAGATCTACAAGCCTCTAGGCAACACTGACTGATACCGAAACACAACTTACTAAAACAGTGCACTTGATGCTCGCAACCCAATCGGATGTAGATCCTTATCAACTCGCTTGATTACAGAATATACGCCCAAGTTTTCCACTATGACGGGTATACACCCGGTGTATTGTGATTGCGATCCAGTCAGTCATAATTGTTATGTCCTATGACCCAGCGATTCTAATGTATTTGAAATCCTACAAATATTATAAACTGTTAAAGGAATATATATTATATAACCTGGATTAACACAGGTAAATCCCGGTAAATAGCATATTTTTCTTTTCTCTCTGGACCCAATTCTGAAGTCCACGCAGTCGAAGTCGCAGGCAGAAGCTATTCATAAATATTTCGTAAGACCGAAAAGTGATTTTAAAATCAGTTTTATGACTTTCTTCTGAACCAAGTCTTTGACAAGCAGCAAAAACAAATTTCTCATCAATACTACAGTCATAGCGTATAACTGAGTAGGTTCCTGCAGTAGTGGAGTGATGCGGGAGGGGATACATGAGACAACAAAACTGTGTTTCTATACATGTGATGAATTGTAATGAAAATATCTCTTACGATATTTACAAGTGCGTACTTAATTTAAATTGATATGACAATATAAACTGATAAAATGAGTTACAATATGATTTAAGATAAAAAAATATTACTGAAAAATAAATCCAATTAATTTAATCTCTATCCATATCGCTACCCGAATCGCCGACTGCATGATAGGAATCGCTTTCATTATCTGATTCCCATGTGGTAAATTTATAATAAATTGATCCATTATCTCGGCGCTAAGATGGTCATTTTTGTAGTACCCTTCCTCCACTTTTTTTGTGTGATTTCCACATTTTTGACATTTCTCTAATGAATAATTTAAAAATTGCTCTTCAAGTGCTCGTTTCTTCTCGGTCAAATTTGAGTTAATATATTTTCGTGCCAGCTCACCCTTGATAACTCCCCATACTAATTCGATCGGGTTTAAATTCGGATGATAGAGTAGCAGAGGACAGTATAACCATTTTCTTTCAATATGACATCAATTTCGAATTATTTTTCGGTTTTTTCTTTTTATTGTTCGAGCTGATCCTGCTTTCTCATATCTTCAGTGTTCTTGTATCTTCATCTCGTCGCAACATCTCTCGCTATCCATAACTATTACTAAGCTAGGAGGTAGGGAAAGCAAAAGTTTATGATATTAGTTTATAAGCAACTTGTTTAGTTTGAGCTCTAATCGGAGGACTCCTCTTTGGTTGTAAATCTCATGTGTGTTTTGTTTAAAGCAGCCAGTCCAAATTGTTGACAATATTGATGCCGACGCCCGACTGAAGTCTCGCGTCATTTCACGTAAAGAAAACACACTGTCCCGCACCGCTCCACTACCGCAGGAACCTAAACAGTTAAGTACTAGAGACCTGTAAAATACGATACTATACATATCCCAAATAATTATTGTTTAATAAGTGTATGATAAATAATTATTCTTGTTTATAATATTTATCTGGTTTAGTTATTTTCTTTTCCATTGATAACTTAGCTTGTATTTACAACTTAGTTTAATTACCTAACCAAGCTCAGTGGTCAAGTTAAGCTTACGATGGTCATAAAGAAGAGCATCTACACGAGACTTTGAATATCAAAGAGGGCTATTAACATATCTACATGGCCCTGCGGAATACTCGGTTTGCTAGCAATTTATCGATATAGAGTTGGTACTTGCATTGTAATATGTAATGACATTGTAATATTACAATGTCATTAATTAATTTAATTGAGACACAAAACATAAAGCGTTGTAGTTTTTCTATAGCGACTACAGTTATATTACAAAAAAAAAGTATCCTAATGCATTTCATGTAATTACGTGTATTCTCTCCAAAAATATTATTACGAAATATTATTTTCCCATTTACTTGATTAATTTGACGTTGGAAGTTTGAAGAACATAATACATATTTTTTCATTATTTAATGTAAAATAAACTTTAAAAAATGATACATGTAACTGTTACCCATAGGTATAATATATTGATGATATAATTTACGCAAAACGCGTCTAAAGAAGTTTTACTTCACGCTTTAAGATTTAAAAGCAAATACAACACAACACAATCTTATAACACCTACCTTTTTCTTCAATAAATTTTATAGCTTATGTAACATACCATCAATTTTATTCCGATATCGAAACAAAAACATTAAAAGCCTATTATTATTAAAATAGATGATTTAACATACCACAGATTTCAGTACTATACATATAATTATTTGCAATATAAAAATCTGAACAATGACAAATCAACAACATTTCGCCTTGGACACTTTTGAACAACCGAAAAGCGCATGTCACATATTCTTACTTCGTTGACGCTATTAATATATCTCTTTATTAAATCAAATAAAAACTAATAAAACATAATATCGATTACATTATGAAACTAATAGATTAAAAGCCGGTTAATATTATTAAATCAATGAAATTACAATACATTATATATTAATATGTTAAGGAACCTAATTTTAAAATGTGTATAATATATGTTTCAAAGCCAAATTGCTTAGTAAATACTAAGAGCGTAACGTAACTACGCTACCGTCGTTCTGACTCCATCCAATCCATTCATAATACACACTTTAGTCGCATCTAAAGAAGTTAACTACAAAAATTAAATTTAGTACGTAACATCTCTTAGTTATATCCATTATTCATATTAAATACACTAGTAGTTAGCAAACAAACAAGATATAGATTTCAATCTCTCGACCGCTCTCATCGTTAATACATAAACGTTTATTATATACGATATAGTTTCTACAGTAAACTCTCAAATATGACAACACTGCACATTTAAATTATTACAATATATTATTATTATCAGATATTTCTCGTTGTGATTATTAAATCAGTACTAATGACCTATAGCTGTTCGTACTATTCACTTTACTCTTGTCCCACACTATTAATTGGGTGTGATAGCAACAGGTGAGCTCTGTGACCGCACGCATTATATAAGAAATACCTGAAGAGACAATCTCGCTCAAGTTATTGGACGATTCGTTGTCCGTGTTCCTTAGTCTGTTATTCGTAGTCAGAACATTATTCTTCTAACATTATTTTAAGATTGTATTTCTACAGTAACACTATTCACACACTTAAGATAGGGGTATTTGTATTCTCGGTCGACTGTAAAGTGGTAGAATATGACAATTGTGTCTGACTGGATCGTGAACACCATACACCAGGTGTAAAACTCGCCGTAGTGACACGATTAGGCGTGTCGCATCCGTCACCAGCCAGTGTATATCCACAAAGGAGGTAGTAGAGTATTTAAACCTAACTAAGTCGAGACCAATAATGTCTTTCTTTTGGTTTGTTACGTTTCAGGATCAGCCAGTGTTGAAAAGCTCGCAGGCCGAGCAAGCCCGGTGAAGCTGTAAAAGCCGCAAAGGCTCCAGGGCCACTAAGGCTAACAGAATATTCAGTTCAAAAAAAAAAGTATGTACACACAGTAAGTATGTACATGACAGTGATGGTCGCTGTTGTCTTTGGATTGTACTGTGCTTACAAACAGCCACAGCACCGTCACATTGTTGTATTACTATTTATAAAATCATTTTCAGTATGACAATTTTTATATGTATGTATATATCAACGTTTTTTTTTCTACAATAGTTACACGCATTAGTTAGTTTAGAATTAAATGGCTATGTGTGTAATTGTGTCCCCATGTTGTTATTACTATTAATATCGTATGTTTTGTTTTTTCATCCGATTCTTATGAAATGGAAAGTTAAGTTTAAGTTGATATAAGAAGATAAAATTTATAAGAACATAAAAGCAAACATGTTTACACTGGGACAATTTTTTTTTTCGAACTGACCATACTGTTAGCCTTAGGGGCCCTGCAGGCTTTACGGCTTTTACAGCTTCACCGGGCTTGGGCGCGAGTGCCTTAAGCTTTGCTACAACATCCGAGGATGCCAAAGTAGCTGAACCTCGACTCGGACTGTTGCAGCTATTGCAAATAAGTCGCGATCTGGCTAATTTCATATCATTCGATCTAAACTAACTATACTCATACATATATACATGTTTCTTCCCCCCGGGAGGAGGGAATGGAATCTGATTTTTTTTTGTGTAACTAGCTAGGCAAAAAAATAAAAAAAAGGTCCCTTACAGAACCTATGTACCTATGTGGCATGCGTGTGTGTCATGTGTGTCTGTGATAGCTAGTGAATGTAGAGTCACTGTTTCGCGCGAGCGGCTGCTTGGCGCAAGGGCTCCATACCGATGTATTGGACCTAGGCTTGAGTTGCCGCAGAGGAGGGCGGTCGTGGCGGGTCACTCGGACTAAGTCACTGATACCATCTAGTTAGCAATAACGATAAATATAGAGTAAATACTAGAATATATTACAAAGTTTGATTCTGGATTTATAGTGACGCGATACAATCGTTGACACTGATATAAACTAGTAAATATATTAAATGTCCGAAAAAACCAACTCTACATAAACAATGAGTAGCCATCAAATAAAGTACCCAAATAAATGATATTTCATTACCAGTTTTTCAGTATAATTCAATAAACGTATGTTACCTGTAGTGTGTTTTGGTTATGGAAACTGTACCATTTGATAATTAACATTTACTTGGCTTTGTAATAAATTGATAAGGACGATCGAGTTTCTTGCCGGTTCTTCTCGATGACTGGGATGTTTTCCGAACCAGTAGTAGTGTACTGACGTTCATAAGTGTCATCTTAGGGCTAAATTGAACAACATATTTTTCATTTTAATTAAGTAATAAATACGGTTAGTTAGGGCAAATGATACGCTATGGTAGTACAATTTAGATATATATATGTTCAAGTGTTTATTGCTATGCCAAAATATATCCTAATTACAAAGTATGCAAATATTTACATTGTTGTTTATATATACGGCGTAAATAATATAGTATAAAAATAGACATAACTGTTAGGACCAGGAAAGTTCGGGAGCCCGCCATCACTGTCCAAGACGTGCCAACCACATTTTGTTTGTTGCTCATTTAAGAATACTCCTGGATCGCGGGTAACGGGGAGGAGTAGTGAACGGGACAATAAATCAAACCGACTAAATAAATAAATAAAACCTCCAAGTTAAACACAATAAACATGCCGTTGATCTATTCCCGGAATTTCTAACCACTTTTTAAACGGGCATATGAAAAGATCACGCACATACAGTTATGGTTGGAGCATTGGAGCTAATAAGAAGCGACAAACAGAAGCAATATACGAGAGGACAGCAAGTGTGTATGTAGTGTAGTTTGTGTATGTGTGTATTAAATGTACACTGTGTTTGTGTGTAAAAAAATAATAATATTACAACATAACAGACCATTTTCTTTACTCGCCAGCGTTAACAATACACATTGAACCCTGCGTAAAAAGAAAATATTTCGTGAGTCGAAACCTTAGTGAGACTAATAAATTGGTTCCTTTATAAAATGTGTTTGCTATACATTAAATTACACTTTACTTAATTTATATCATTACTAGCTTTACTCCCGCGGCTTCGCTCGCGAAGAATTTAAGATTTGTATAGTTATTTAATTGAAATTAAATTTACACTTTGTTATGTATATTTTTAGTAAACAAAACTGTGGACATAAAAATATAATTGAATATAATTTGGACCAAGAAATATAATTTCCCATACAAACTTTTTCACTTCTTTCACGCTCTTAGAAGATACATTTTGAAAAACGCTGTTTAAGATGTTTCATTAATTGTGCCGATGGATATCAATACCAAGTTTCAAATGAATGTAACGCATAACATATTATTTTCCATACCAATTTTAACAGTCCCTTTCATCCCCTTAGGGGTTAAATTTCGAGAAATCCCTTGTTAAACAATGCCTCCAATATAACCTCCACATCTTTTCAAAATGTAATATTTGTATCCTTAGTACTATGGGCTCTGGCCGACCGCTGCAAGCGCGACCCTCCTGATGGTTTGTGAGATTCTGGGCGGCGGGTGTACACGGATATACACGGTATTGAGATGATAACTTATATCTTAAGACCAATAGTTTATGGATGTTTTTGCAACTGGGACGGATATGTTATGATAACTAATACATTTAATACACATAATATTGTTCTCTTTATTAAAATTCTAGTCAAAAAACTACTATATTGAAAGAAAATTGTGCGTGTAACCTTTACAAGCAGTTGAAGTAAAACTTCTTTGAATTTAATAGTATATATTGACAATATAATTGAATAAAAATGCCTTAAAGCATTGCTATTCATTGGCTGTGTAGTTTTTTTATCGGTATTCCATCTTAGTAAAATAATCTCATGTGTAGCAGTCACAAAAATAAAACCGCGTAGGCCCATACGTCAAACGTCTCTTGCTGCCGGTGGCCGACAACAGACTAGCTTATTGATCGGTTTGTTCCCGTCCCGCGTCCCGTAGACCATTAGGAGGCTCGCGCTTACGGCGATCGAACTATAAAAGATGATGAGTCAGTCAGGAAATTTCCTTTTATAAATATAGACTAGATGTATTTCACAAGTGTTAAATTAATTCTACCAACTCTGAAGCAATGATGGCTCAGGTAGCGTGTACGACTTCGCGTTGATTGACGTGAGTTCGAATCCCTGCAATGAGCCTGAGCTTTTTCGGTGAAGGAAAACATCGCGAGGAAATCATAGCATGGTGGTAAGGCTTTTTCTATTGCTCGCCTGGCTAGCTACCACCCTCAAGTTGAAAATCTGTCGCCAAATATTTACTCAAATCTGGCTGGTAGGTCCAGAGATTAGGGATTAAAACAACCAAAAAATTAACAATCTCTTAAGCTTTATATAATATCTAGTATATTAGGAATGTTATTGAATTACGTTATTGTCTAATCTCCTTTATTGTCAATTACCGTAGGTATTAATTGATAGTAATTATTATTTGCCTCAACCGTTAAGGGCCTGTGTTATGTAAATTGACATCATGTCGATTGCGGATTCCCTGAGACGGTTCCAGGTGTGGTTTGTGATAACCAAGTCGGATTAGTAGGTGACGGAATGGATGCCTACTGGCTTTTCTGATTTATATATAATAATATCGATGTCACCGTAACTCATTTAGACACAGTTTTAAGTAGAGCATTTAATCTATAAACTTCATGAATTTTTATAGTATCATGTTTTGGATGATATCTTTCTTTGAAGTTCATTCGACTTCATGTTTGTAAATTGTAATGAATGAATGAATTTATTAACAATTATATTACACATGAAATATCGGCCTTGTTAATTTAAAAATTGTAACTTTAATTTAAACTGGTCGTTCCAAAGATTACCGCGTTCGACAAACAAAAAAAAACCATCTCTTGAGAATATGAGTATTAATATATATATTTTTTAATCGATATAAGCTTTGGCGTAGTGGCCACAATCTCACCTGGTGTTAAGTGACGATTGCAGGGATTCGAACTCACGTCACTCGACGCGAAATCGTACACGACACCACTGAGCCATCATCGCTTTTAAATGTCTGTTGATATAAAAAGTTACCTTATTTTATGACTCTTATAAAAGACCTCTAATTATGAAAATAACTGAGAGAAAAATCTGTAAAAGTGCGATGGGCCCTTTCAGTTCATAACAGAACTTGTTATTGTATAAATTTTTATCCAAAACCGCATCGGCTGATCGAAATAACGATTGACAATTTGCTAGCGAAAAAGCTAGCTACGAATGTACGTAATTAATATGTATGATGACTATTGCGCCAGAGAAGGCTTAAACGAAAAAAAATCGAACCTGAACAAATCTGTTCTGCAATTAGAGTGCATATCTTTTAATTTTTAATCGATAATTTATAATATGTTGCTTTATAGTTTTGTTCATAAAACCTAAAGTAAGTACGTTACAAGTTAAAAGTAGTAAGTACGTTAAAACATAGTCACATAAGATCCTCATCAATATTTTTTGTAAGATGTTTGGTAAAATAAATTATAAATATTTATCATAATTACGTATATTAATTACTATGGTCACACTAACTACAACCAAATCAAATAAATTATCACTTCATTTTCCTTGCGACTAATAAATAGTAATCTCATAATTATATTAGCCATTCGATCACGTTCTGATAGCCATACAAGCATAAATGCAAGCTATATGTGTGTTTATACTTGGTACACTGGTGCAATGTTTTGCCACAAAGCGATGTCATGGAGCTATTTGAAACGGACACATCTATTGATTTGACATCTCTCTGGGCCAAATAATATGAATTAGAAATATACACAAATGTAGTTTATTGAATTACAAACATATACTTATTAACAATATAAATTATTATAATAAATAAAACTTTTAAACTGTGAAAAATTATAATAGATACAATAAATAACGAAAAATATTTTGCATTAACAGCAACAAAATGATTATAATATGTTAATTTTGATTGCCTTTAATGTTAATGAGGACGGCGTTGCGTCCAAAAAAAAGTATTACTCTACTTTATCCCTGGATATGATGGCTCTAGAGCAAATATTTTAATACCATACAATCTATTTTTACCACTGCCATGTTTTGATTTTTTCCTATACGAGTAAGTTAGTTATAACCAAATACACGAAAATTGACAATTTATACCGCTGTTATGACAGATCAAGCAAACAAATATGACGAATATAAAAACATACGGCTATAATCAAAGTCCTTCCTATATTATACTGAAATTAATAAATTAAAATATTAAAGTTTTGGAAGAAGAAACGGGAGAGAATACGAAATTATGATTCCGTTTATTTTCGTTAATTTTTTCGGTTAATATAATAATCGAGCTGCAGTTGTCTCTCTCGCACTCTATTCGGTCTATACTCGATACTTAGGGCACAACGTGATAGCAATAGATTTCTGTTAAAATGTATTCTTCAAATGTCTCGCCGACCGCAATTCCTCTTAAGTATCCCCATACGTATGTTATACTATTAGACGCAAGATTTTTATTTCCTGCTTAAATATTATAGTAATACTCAATATTTTAACACTTAACAGCTTTAGTTTCGTTTGACTAGTCCTACAAATTAAAAAATACACACCATTTAGCATTCATTTATATCACGTAAAGGTGAATCGTTATACAGTAGTGAAATAAAACAAAGTAACAAATATATATTCCAAATGAAACATTTTTTCTCTAATGTGACATAGCCTTTATTCGGTCCTTATACCTAATGAAAATATACGACTGAGACTATCTGACGCCCTAATGTACCTGCAAAAAGATGCGAACGTCATCTGAGCATTTCATTTAAAAATAACGGGACCCTTCCGGGATACTGGAGATTGAATGGCCTCTTTACCCGAAGATACCCTCCCGGAGGCAGTGGCAGGGTAAATTGGTACATTCTGATGCCACATTTTGTACGGACAGACTATTATCGCGGTCTTGGATTCGAGGAAGCAGGGAACGTATTTACGAGTACTTTCAACATTATAAAATCGCTCACTATACTTACATGCAAATTTATGCATAAACATACACACCTCTTTATTAAAATTCTTAAAATTTACTGACAGACAACACACATCTTAGACTGGAGGATCTAGAGAAAAGAAATTTTGGATAGGAGTTGTTTATGTTACGTAAAGGGGAGTACTATTAAAGGATTTTTGTAAATTCGCCCACTAAAGTGGTTAAATAGGAGATTAAAAATTGAATTTTTCTTTAGATGTTGTCTAGTATATTTAAGTGTAAAATGCAAAATTTGTATGATTATTTTCTTATCTTAAAAGTTTCCCTCTTACTGAGTTGATTTTATTGTAGTTTCAATTTTCTTGAATCATATATTATATTCTGGAAAGTTTTGGTATAAATATATGCTAATATATTAAAGCATGATACAAAGCGATTTTCATATAATATTTAATATAAAACTAGACAAGGAAGAACGACCGAGTGCAGGGAACTATTGATACGAGAAACAGACTACAATATACTTGTCTAAATATTCATGTATAATAAATATCGAAACTATGTGTGATGCTTCAAACATGAACCCTTCTTTGCATGATTTTTTCTTTATTGGTGAAATAAATCATGGTGATATAATTCATGTTCAAAATTAAAGGAAAAATGGTTAAAAAAATCTTAGTATATATTTATAGTATTAATTTAGTAAAAAACAATATGATGGAAATTTCCATCATCATGCAAAGTTAGATCATTAGCTCAGTACGAAATAGAAATAAAAGAGGATATCATTGGATATTTTTTGTTCTTTATGATAATTAACAAAACAATTATCATTTTTATTTAGACACAAATGACTCCATATTTACTACAAGAAATTGTAGAATACCCTTTACATTTAGGATATTTGCACCGGAGTGACCCACCCACTGTTGGCCAATGTCATCACCACCATCTATTCTTATATTTTTTTGGAGGTGGAGGAGCTGGAGAAGTCTTTTTTCTTTTTGATTTTAGTTCATCCTTTTTTTTTTTTTTTTTCGAACTGACTACACTGTTAGACTGAGGGGCCCTGGAGCCTTTACGGCTTTTACAGCTTTACCGGGCTTGGGGGCGAGCGCTTAGGGCACTCAGCCACGAAAGCTAAGCAACAACATCCGAGGGTGCCAAAGTGGCCGAACCTCGGCTCGGACTGTTGCGCGTATGCAATTAAGTCGCGATCTGACTAATCCCTATCCGTAATTCGATCTAAACTAACTATACATATATACATGTTTCTGCCCCCTGGGAGGAGGGAAGGAACATGTATATGTGTGTTTAGTGGTCTGAAATTTTTGTCTACTCTAACTAGGCAAAAAAAAAAAAAAAAAAGGTCCTTTACATGTCCTGTACATAACCTATGTGTATTGTGCATATGTTTATAATGCAGTGTCATGTATGGCTGTGAAAGCTAGTGATTGTAGAGTCACTTGTATCGCGCGAGCGTCTGCTTGTCTCAAGGGCTCCATGCCGATGGATCGGACCTAGGCTTGAGTTGCCGCAGAGGAGGGTGGTCGTAGCGGGTGTGGGCGCGAGCACGCATATGTTGCGGAAGCGGACGCGTAGAAATTGTTAGCTTTCTCGATGTCGTCATCGGGATCGACAAAGAGATTTCGCGGACGGCGTTTATAACGTTTGGCAACGGGGATCGAGTTGTCTGGGACGTAGTTCGCGGTGGATTTTACGAGCGGGTTGGGATAATTCGAAGCGCTATCGAAGTATCTCCTGGTGAGATATTTCACATAGGCTTCTATCGAAGGAAGCCTCATGTCCCTGTGCAGGTCCATGTTCCTAACGAAGGCTGGAGGGTCAAGCAGGCGACGGAGAAACCGATTTTGGACTCTTTGCATGCGGGCAAAGTTATGTTTGGACATATGTGCGAACGCGGCGCAGCTATATGTCAAGATCGGACGGACGCACATCTTGTACAGAGACCGAACTGAGAAAGGGTCGCAAGCGGGAAAGGATCCAGATGGCCCTATTCCTGACTATAGTAACGTGTGCGTTGAAGTTAAGCTTCGAGTCGAGGGTGACACCCAGATATTTAGTCTTGGTGGCCCAAGGGATATTCGTACCGAATAATGAGAGGGGTCCTACCGTGCGTGGTAGTTTGCATGTATACGGTTCGAACATAATCGCGGCGCTCTTTACCGGATTAATAGCTATTCGCCACGTTCGAAACCACTCCCCGAGAGTGGTTACGGCACGTTGGACTGCGCAGGCGAGATTTTTTCTGTGTCTGTTTGACGCGTATATGACTGTGTCGTCAGCGTAGAGCCCTACCTCGACCCCGGGGGGCTTCGGGAGGTCGCTGACGTACAGATTGAAAAGGCAAGGCGCCAGAATGAAACCTTGCGGGACGCCTGAGCGTATAGTGTGGGCGGTAGATAGTACTCCTTCCACTCGGTAGTGGAAGGTGCGGTCGCGTAGAAAATCGTGAACTAGATGAACTAACCTATCCGGGACTTCTAATTGATGTAGCTTGTGGACTAGTCCGGCATGCCAGACCTTATCGAAGGCCTTAGCTACGTCGAAAAAGACCGCAAGCGTACGGGCGGGGGCGATACTACTTTTGGCAAAGTTGCTCGTGATGTGCTCCGTGAGGCGGTGCACTTGATGTGTACACGAGTGTCGGGCGCGAAAACCGAACTGTTCGGGAGGGTATAGATTTTTAATATCTATAACGGCTTTGAGACGGTTCAGAAGGAGTCGCTCGTAATGTTTCCCTAGTGTGTTTAAAAGGCTGATCGGGCGATAGCTATCGGGAAGCGAAGCTTTTTTGCCGGGCTTGTGAATACCTACAACTATAGCTTTTTTCCAGATGGTTGGAAAATAGCAGTGGGCTATGGCTACATTGAAGATGCAGACCAAAAGAGCTATGAGGTGATCGGGAAGAAGTTTAAGTACTTCATTCCTGATACCGTCGGGGCCGGGGGACTTTCTAGGCTTAAGGCCTTTAATAACAGAACAAATCTCGTCATGCGTGACCGGGGTTAACGTTTCCGCGGGGGGAATCGTCGTTAGTTCCTGAACGGCGGTCTCGATGGTTTCGATGTGGGCAGTATCTACGTTGTCGCAGTTTGGAGAGCACTGGCTCTCCAAGCTTGCGGCAAGGCATTCTGCCTTATCGTCGCTATCGAACGCGGGTGGGAGATCTGGGCCCCTTTCGAGGGGCGGCATTAGGGTGGTAGCTTCTAACTTCAGAGAGCGGGCGAGGTTCCAGTAAGCCAGATGGGACGGCTTGAGACCCTCTAAGAGGTTATTCCACCGGTGACCTCTGAACTCGCCGATGCGAGTTCTGACCTCTCTCTGAAGTCGTCGTAACCTACGGGTGTTATCCCTCGTTGGATAAGAATCGTGTGCACGTGTCGCGGCGTTCTTTTCCGTGATTAACGCTCGTAAGCCGGGGGGGAGTATAAAGCGGCGAACGATCGCCGCTTGCACCTCTCTCGAGGCCTCCCTTACATCGGTTTGGAGGTAGTCGACCAGGAAATCGGCGTCTGCTGTTGACTCTAATACGTCGGGGATCCTAGCTAAGCTGGACGGGGTCGCGTTATCCGTTAGGTAGCGATTTAAGATCGCGTAGTCAACTACTTTGACTTTTGGCGGACTGGGGTCGAACGGTTGCCCGAGTTGTAAATTAACCGGGCGGTGATCGGAGTCTAGTTCGTGTACGACTTCTATAAGTCATAACCGAAGCGAGACACCTTTGACGAGGGCTACGTCAAGTACTGTCGGGTCACAGTTATCTTGAAAGTGCGTGGGTTCTAGCGGGGCTATAACATCAAAGCCGAGCACATCGCATAGCAAATCGAGTATAACCCCGTTAGGCGTGTTACGCGAGTTGTTGAAGTGAGTGTGACCGCTATTGAGGTCGCCTGCTATTATGACGGATTGTCCGAGTGAAAGGAGCGCCTCCAGGTCGGACTGAAGGAGTCTTTTACTCGGGGAGAGATATGCAGAGACGAGCGTGATTGACGGATGGCCAGTCATGCCTATTCTACAAACTGACACTTCCATATTGGTAAGTGCGGGAGGGTCTATTGGCATGCAATAGAGGGAACGCTTGTAGTAGATGAAGCGTGCCGCCGCCTCGGGTGGCACGGTCATTTCTAACTATGTTATAATTCGCTATCTTAGGGTCGCGCCTACTGGGTTTTAGAAGTGTTTCTTGTACTAGAAACACATCTATCTCCCGTTCCCTAAGAAAGGTGGATACTAAGTCCCGTTGTGGAAGGAGGTTTCGCGCGTTAAAAAAAGAGATGTTGAGACTCCTAGGTTTAATTCGAGCCATTTGTAACCGATATCTATTTCCCGGCACGGGCCAGGCGCATTAACGTCGCTGTCACCATGTAGTCAACGCCGCGGCGCGTGCTAACGGGCGGGGAGGCCTGAGCCTTAGGAGGCTGAGGGCGGGGAGTGGAGACCCATGCTGCTTGAGGGGCTCGCATGGCCGGAGGGGGTGCGCGGGGCGCGGGGGCGGCTGCCACCGGGGCGCGGGGGTGGATGCCACCGGGGCGCTGGAGGCGCCCGGGAGGTTGGGGAAAGCCTCTGGCGCGATCAGGGGCTTTAGCTGTCCTACGGCGGGACGTGTCCTCTGAGGAGGGGTGTGTCGCGTAGGGCGCATAGGACGCGTAGGGCGCGTAGGGCGCGGGAAACGGGGACAGCCGCGATAGTTCGCGGGGTGACCCTCGTTGCCGCATAGCACGCAGCTCGGAGGGGTAGATGACTCCCGAGTGCGCGTGCACTCGCTCGTCGCGTGTAGTTCATCCTCAAGGTTGCTGGTGCTTGGACGACCTCGTTTTGTTTCTTTACTAGTTCCTTTATTACAAAGGACAAAGGCTCATTCATTTCTGAATTGGCTCATTGTAAGTAGATATTTCGTATGGTGGTTTTTTTCCATGGTATTTTTTTCTATAAATTACCCACCTATTTATTACTGCAAGACCCAGTAAGTGAAAAAAAATACGCAAATACCTCTTTTTTGACCTTATAGTTATATGGTTTCTACCCAAAAAACTGTCCATAAGGTCTACACCTCCCATATGTTTATTATAATCTTGAACAATAAATGGGCAAGTAATTCCAATTTTTTCCCTTTTTGCCTTGTCATATCTGGAAACCTCAATGACAGGTAAAGCTCCATCATAGGTGGATAAAAGAGTTAAAACTTTATTATCCTTCCATGCCACACAACTCATGTCTACACTATCAAGTGTAGATACTCCTGAATATACATATTTCATGAAGGCTTTTCTTCTGTAATAAAATGGGTGAAACACTATTATGGGGTTTTTAGTTGAGTTATCTCGTCAGGAGAAGCAGCATTACCCAAGAAAGTAGTTTTGTCCGTAACATATGCCATGTTCCTTTTTTTCCATATCAATTTTCTTTTGTCGATGGGATAACTGAGCAAATAACTAGATTGCTGATCATTTACCTCCTTCTGAACAAGAGGAGGATCAGTATCAAGAGTTTCATCTACCATATCAGCAACTACAGTTTCCTCATCTTCGTTATCTTCGTCATTTTCTTCCTCTACGTATCTTCTTAGTTCATCAGCGTCGTGCATCTCATCATCAGAATCTTCATCATCAAAGCCATCTTCTGATAGCCAGACGTCTTCCAACTGAGTCAAATAAACTTCGATTTCCTTCTCATCTAAGGGTTTCCATAATACTAACAAATAATAAACAACGAGTAAAAATATTTTTTCCCATACATTAGGAGATAAGTACTGCATAGTGATGTAAAATTCTATCATGTGGTATTTTTTAAATTAAACGCAAATATTTTCAGAAATTGCTCTAAAAATAACAGAAACACATGTTACAAACCTTTCTTCCACACATTTTCACTTTTTTAGCAATAGAAACTCAAATATACTAAAACAAAATTAAAGACCAAATCATACGTTTATTTCAACTACAACAAACAGCTGAATGACAACTTCAAACTTGTTTTACTGATAGTGTCACGCTTATTTTTGACAGCTATATTTTTTTTTATGCAATGGACAATAAAAAGGTATCTAGACTTGATCAACTTAAAGTGAACTTGTTCTGTTATATAATTTTATGATGCATTCAATGTTATGATGAAAATTTCCACCATTATGCAAAGAAGGGACAATATTTTAAAGATTGTGGTACAAGAACCGGCTTCCCCTACTTACACGTCATCTCCTATACATATTATAAAACTCAACATCGCTGTCTGTCTGTCTTTCCGCTTATGTTTTTTTTTACGTGAAAACCACTTACCGATAAACATAGTGTTTTCTTTAATTAATAAACATGTTATCTGAGCAGGTCATAGGATATATTTTGTTACATATAGTAACATGAATGTAAACACGGTTTTGGGGGAAATAAATGGCTTACGCTGAGTAAACCATAAGAGATATATCAAATTATTGTAGATCTTAAAAAGACCTACAAAAAAGTTAGCAATAGCATATGTCAATCTTCTAAGGATCACCCACAATAGGCATTTTTGTCTTCCGACTTTTGAGCGGGGACAACACGATTCGCGCGTGCACTCTACTGACGCATTCTACGCAGTCTACGCGAGCGGAACCGCGGACACAACTAGTATTAAATAAGATACTATTTAATATAAGTCTGAGAATCGTGGCGATATGATTATAGGGTCCGTACTAATGACTTAGTATTCATACTATTGACCAGCACTATTAACTAGGGATAGCGACGGGTGTGATCTATGACCGCATGTTCCTTATAAGCAGGAAAATACTGGTTTGACGCAGTCTCGCTGGAGCCGTTTGAAGCATGAAGACGATAGTTAATAAATCGACTGCAATAAACACTGTTCCCTAAGTGCCGCCTCGCTGCCCATCTCGCTATGTATAACAACAGTTCTGTTATCCTTGGAGTATTGAAATAAATAACAAGTTTTAAAAAGTCTTTTTAATATCATTGCATATAATAATATAAATTAGAAACCATTATATTAAAAGATTAATGAAGTTTCTAAAACTGAATCGTATACGTTAAAAAAGGTACCAACGGGCGAAAGCAAAAAACTAACTTGTTTAGCCGGAGTGTAATTGCGCCGAGAGGGCTCGCCAAGATAAGCTCGTTTCTTTTTAATTTTCCTTCTGGAAATTACTTCAATTCCCTCGTTGAATAAACGAGGACTGTACACTACCTAGTTTAAGGCTTCTTCTTGTTTATTTTATTGCCGCAACGGAAATCACGAAAAAGTTCCCGAGACGTTTGAATGTTTGGTTTTGATTAATTCAACGATTAATTTTGCGAAGATATTGAAATGAGAGGAAAATGAAATAATCACTTCATAATTTAACTAAAAACTTACAGCTACTTTGACTTTAGGGATTTGCGGAAGGATCCTCCACTAATTTCTTTTAAACCTATGATATATTTGCGAACTATAAATATATGATACTTTTGTATCTTAGGATTTTTCACATACCCATTTAATACACTTTAAAATACATGATAGTCGATGTTGTTACTTTGCCGCAAAATCAACTGGTTATTTATATCTAATATATGTGTTTTTTTAAAACAATGAACATTGAAAGATTCTTTAATGAAAGGCGATAACTTTTTTCAAATTCCTATTCTCTTCAAATTTTACTCCTAAAATTACTTATAAAATGTTTCCAAAATTGCACAAATACAGGAATAATTAATACAAAGCAACATAATTATTTTCTATTTATTGTTAAAAACTTTCATTTTCTCATAAACTTTACTAAAAGTTTTATACGATTTTTTTTAACAATTACCGGTTATTAATTATGAATTAACTACATTAGATCACTCATGTAAAATGCTTTATTACTCATGAAAACGAGTTATTCCATAAGATATGCATAACTCCCCCCTGCTACCAAAGAATTACTATTCTTACAACGTATCCACGCGGATAAAGACACGATTTGAATCATGACACGAATATTTAAAAAATGCCTGTATTAAAATCGTAAACGAAGAACAGCCGCTTAAACCCATAGCAAATTAACATGATGTGAAAAAAATCAGAATGCAATTCAGAATAATTTTGTTGTAAAGCTTACGAGCAAGTTCAGTAAACAGAAAAATATTTACATTACAATGTTCAAAGTTTTACTTAATATCCTCTCGTCCAAGATACCAAAGTGTCTCAAGCCAAAAGTCGGACTTTTAGGTGGGGTCTTGATTTGTCATGTTGGGGTTTTTGTTTTGATTCATACACTTCATTATTTGACCCTATTTTATGTAATACTGCTAGCAGTTTGCGTATTATAGTTCCTTATTGTGCAGAAAGTGAAGTGAATTATATATATTAACGAGAAGCATGAAATTTAAGTTCCCATAAAAGCTAACTGTACAGTTTTAACAAGAAAGCCACCTTATTAGAGCGATTTTCGAGCTCTGTAAACCGAAAAAATATTATATCCACGTGACTTTAGCATAATTGTATATAAACACACGTTGCCATTAAATAAGGAGAAGATGGACGTCTTTGACTAGTGTGTGCTGCCTGTGATTGTATATGGTGCTGAGACGAAACCGCTGTGGGCCTCATAAAACAGGTTAAGGTTACTCAAAGAGCAATGGTCAGGGCTGTGATCGACTCGGAAATGAGGAGATTCGAACAAGAACAGAAGTCACCAACATAGCCCTAAGAATTGCTAGACTTAGCGCCCGTTTAAATGACAGCGTGCTAGCGAGCGATAACACGCGCTAACATAAGTGACAGTGGCCAGGTCACATAGCTTGTAGAACGGATGACCAAGAACGAAAGAGTGCTCGAGTGGCGAAAGCCGCTAGATGCGATTAGTGGAGGGCTGATCGTTAAGAGAACTCTACGTTCAGCAATGGACGTGTTTCGGCTGTTTTGGCAACATAATTGACAACTATGTCAATGCCTCATGGTAAGCACATTGCAATACAACAATATCGGAGATCACCGTAGGATCTATAATCCATCGCTTGTCATCGCTTTATTCCTGCTCAAATGTGTCTTCACGTTATGTTTAACTGCATGTTGTGGAAAAGAGTGAACAAACAGGTCTATAGCTATAGTACCTTCTAATTATAAAAACGGAAAAAATAACTAAAAAGAGATTTATGAGATCAAGTAGTATAGTACTGAAATTACATCTACAAATCAGTACAATCTCCGCATATAAAAATCGTATGCTCCATACATTTTGGCTACTCAAACTTTGAACAGCAATGTATTGTCTTCCTTTTTTTTCAGTACAGTCGCCACACTCGACGTATCCACCAGACATTTTTTGAGAACTGGGAGATGTCATATTTGTTGTCTAATCCGAAGACCATCATTTATCAGATTCACACCTAAATTACGAATGAATTTTCGGCGTCTCTTGTGTATTTTGTCACCTACATTACTTTCACTGTAGCTTATGATACCATTTAAGGCATCCATATTGAGTGTACAGTAAAAATCGACATATAGGCTAACTTTTGCTTTTGTGCGATATACCATAAGTGTAGTTCTCACCTGATCTTAAGTGATGATGTGACCCAAGATGCAGCTGCCGGAACACACCTGTTGGTGCTTATCAACTAATTTTCAACTTGAGGGTGGTAGCTAGCCAGGCGGGCATTAGCAAAATCTCTACCGCCATGCTATGGTTTCATCACGATGTTTTCCATCACCGAAAGCTCGGGCTCATTGCACGGATTCGAACTCTCGTCCATTGACGCGATTTCCGTACACGCTACCACTTAGCGATCATTGCTTTATTGTGATAAGGGGATCCGCACACCTATACAAACAATAAACCTTAAATAATCTGAGTTTAAAAACTTCTCGGGTATGAGATACCCGACCGCACTCACGTCGGGTTAAGTGTGATTGATAGGCAAACATTCAAACAAATATACTCTCTCATTTAAGGATTTTCACATTTAACTTGAAGGATTTCAATGAAATTTTGATAGAGATTGATTATGTCATTGATAGGGTTTTTCTACGCTCAGCCAATCAACCAGTCGGCAGCTAGCATATTTATTAGAATAAGGATGTATTAAAACGAAATTGACAGGTGTCAAGCAAAAAGTCTGCCTACCAATAAAATTCTATTTTAATTTTAGAATTACCTTTAACAAATTCGCGGCGAAGTGAAAATAGAAAAAAAAGGTGTGTGTGCGATTCACACACGATAGAAGTGAAACTTAATTTTAAAAGATATTATATATTTTATTTAAACAATATGCAATATACATACACACCGACATTTGCTCTCTCGCTCTGGCTCACACAAAGAGGAGAGACTGAAAATGTGCGTTAAACGTTAAACGTTTAACGTTTAACGTTTAACGCTTGGAAGTCGCATAAAACGTTTCACTTCAAAAAAGGGAAGTATATTTTTTCATTAACGAAAATTTCAGTTGTATTTCACAAGAGTTTCCTTTTCGAGTTTCCAGCTATACCTACTCAATGTTTTCTCATAATAAAAACGTCAATTACGTATTCACTAAGTTTAGAATGGACAAAGTTTTATTTATGTTACTCGATGTCACCAACCCAACTGCGGTGCGCTAGCGTCCCTCAACAAAAAAAAAAGTTTTAATGAGTTTCTTTTACTCGTCTCCAGGTACTCCCGGAGGGTAATGAGGGGGGCGTTTTCAAGGAAATGCAAACAGCGTAGAGGCAACGTGTGGGCAAAAACTGTTTAATGATGGAATTTGTCATAGCTACGTTTCATGATAAGAAAATATTCGTTTAATGTTTATAAATATTTTTAAAGAAAAAAACTACATGTTGCGTAAGTGTCGTGGACGACGTCGAGGGTTTTTAAAAATTACTTACGAGTGATTCCTAAGAGATTTTATTACAGAATGAATGAAAGATTTGGTCTTATATATAATATTTTAAGCTGTAAACACCAGGTGTTGTTTATAACCGAATAACAAAAATATGTCGCAATAAGTCTAAACAAAATACCAGGTGGTTATCTCTAATTGTAGTCAAAACATCCTGACTATATATACGATTATCAGCATTTTTACTTATGTACCAATTAACACGTCGTAATTTATTACTTTCGATAGAAATTGCATTCTACAATAGAATGCTCTTACACAACTAAATGTTTATAAAGTTTTTACTCAAAGAAAATATACTTGTATAAATACTAGTAAGCTTGGTAGTAGTTAATTAATTGTTGCTAGTGGTTTTACCCTAAAAAGTCTGCATTTGCACACGCTGATTTAATACCCTCAATATCCGGTAAAAAATGCTAAATAAGTAAACTAAATAGGTGTATAAAACACAATTTATAAGATATAAAAAAAAGGTTTGTCGGTATTAATCCTGGCATATGACTTATTCAGGTGATTGTATTTTAATACTCGAAAAATAGTCATGGCAATAGCCGGTTTGATTTTATTATAGCGGCACAAACAAAAAAGGCATAATGAATTATATTCTACATTTGTTAGCCAGAATATAATAAGTTATTAAGATTGTAAACAGTTTAATTGCCTGCATTTTAATATTCCACAAATAATCGTGGTATTAGTAGGTCCGATTTTATTATAGTCGCACAAATAAAAAGAGCTTAGAAATTATATTATTCTACATTACAATGGTTTAGACAGAATATAATAACTTATTTAGATTGTAAACAGTTTAATTGCCGTGCCGTACAGAACAAGCAACAACTTTAATTTGTTCATATTCCGAAGACATAATTAAATCACGTCTACAGAATCAGTTCAACATGGTAGGGATTAATTGAGGGCAAAGGCCTCTGGCTAATAATTTCAAATCGAGAACAGTTAAAGTTCGCAAGAGAGGTAAGAGCGCACCCTGGGGGATAACGATTGAATCGCTTCAGTCGCGCGTCACCGATTGACTCGCTAAAGGACGTCGGCCTCTAGAGACCGGCGGGGATACGCCTGCATTCAGAAGTGTCTAAATCACAATCGTGATCGTAATCACGTGTCTTTTGAAGAAAAATATTGTAAGATTTGAAACTCTCTAGTAAAGCACAGAATGTCTTAGTTATTCAGCATTGTTTTGTCTTATACAACTTGTGCTCCACGACATTACCCTTGTTAAATTTATTCAAACAAGACCAGATCGCCGCCAATGTTCTCATTTACCGTACATGCCTACTGTTTGCCAGATTGCTTGATATTTATGGTTACCGCTCTGCTCCTTAGAATTGCAGTATAAATGTATATAGTTTATAACCTTCCTCAATAAAGAAGCCATAAAATGCAAAAAATATATTTTCAAATCTGCCTGGTAGTTCTAGAGATTAGCGCGTTCAAACACAAACAAATAAAAAAACCATCTTAATATTAGTATATATAGAGTACTTTAGCTGTGACCCACGGATTCACCCGTATTATTTTTTATATGTTTTGCGTAAAATCCGTTCTTAGTGAGCGTCTACATCGCAAAAGGACAAACTGTGCTAAATTTCAAATCAATCGGACCTATAGTTTCGAATATCATGTGATGAGTGGTATTTCGCTTATATATATAAAGATATTACTCGTATATATTGTATATCAGCTGTTTATATTCCATAATACAAACTATGCTTAATTTGAAATGTGACCTCATATTTACAAAAACATAAAGGTAATAATTTAATATATATTTTTGGCAATTCTCGGTGAAAGTTTAGAAAAACGATTTATGCACTCTTTGACATTTATGATATGCTTATTAATAACTTAGTAAAAATATACACTTTAGTTAGATATATTATTATCTATATATTATAAATTGTACAAAACCAATTTTCAGTATTGCTATGATTGATTTTCAAGAGGCGTCTAGATGAAACTAGATCTGGAGTAAAAACAATTTGCATTTATAAAATGGTTTGAAAGCAAACAAGACCTCGTACAGTGGAAAAGCCATCTCACCCACAGGCAATCAATCGGTACACAAGAGTTTAATTTGAATGCTCCTCACATTGCCCCCAGAGTAGAACTAAGGACCACTAAAATATTTTTCTCCAAACTTTATTTAGAAATCATTATTTGACCAAATATTATTTGACTTTTAGTTCATAAACTTGATAAATAAATGTACTGTATTATTAGATATTAATTTATGGAACTATGTTCAAATTGGTGCCATATTTATTAAAGAATATAGTTTTATCACATGTTGACGGAGAAGGTAAGGTAGGTATCTTGAGACCTAGCGGCAGATTACAAACTGCACAAATAAGCAAGGCTTCAAAATAACCTATGTTATTAACGATTGTTTGATTTTCAGTGGCCGAACAAAATGATTTATAAAACCGAGTTGAACGACGCGAGTACAATGCTATACAATGCACCCCAAGTTTTGAAGAAAGAAGATATGATGATGTAATCATAGCAGTTGAAGATCTGTCACTGACTATGTTCTCGTAACTACATTTATGTGCCAGTCTTTTTTTCTATGCTTAGTGTATTACCATGCATGAGCACATCGTCGCCATAAGGTCCGCTATCAGATAACTAGAAAAGATATATAATAAATTTCGAAAACACTAGACTATTTTATTCTACGTTATCGAAATAAATCCAATATTATACTATAACATTTTTTTTTAAAATACCTTAAATTAACGTCTAAGCTTCTTACTAATTTCAGTTAATTAGACACATTGAACTAAGTAGTTACAAAGTACACGTCGAGCACACGACTTAGTAATACGGAGATTAAAGCTTCTGCGTTAATTACATCAGCGCATTAGTAGTAGCTTTGTGAATCATATATACGGCATCAAATTTTCTGTTATTATAGTGGTTTAATGTGTAAAAAATTGCACTTCATGTATTACCAAACATGGAATGTGCTATTGTATATTTTTATCTATTTAATAGTAAATTAATAAATCCTAACACACAATTTAATTATAATATGATAATGATAAATAATATGACTGTTAATGCACGTAGGAGACGGATATTAATTATTACAAGAAGCATTTTATTATATGAAATCTCTTTATTGAACGTTACATATATCAATAATATAATTATAATAGGTAATATAATATATATATATATATATATATATATATATATGTATTATAATATATAAAGTTATAATATAATAGCTAGCAATATTAGCAATAATGGCTCAGTGGTAGCGTGTACGACTTGATTTACGTGAGTTCGAAGCCCTGCAATGAGCCTGAGCTTTCAGTGAAGGAAAATATCGTGAGGAAACCATAGCATAGTGGTAGGGCTTTTTCTAGTGCCCGCCTGGCTAGCTACCACCCTCAGGTTGAAAATCTGTCGCACCACTGTCCAAGCACCAATAGGTGTGTTCCGGCAGCTGCACTTGACTTCCTCTAGGCTTAGCGTGTTATCATCATGGGCCACATCGTCACTTAAGATCAGATGAGATTGAGGCCATTATGCCAAACATAAAAAAAAACAATAAAAAAATAGGATTGATGTTAAGTGATGATGTGACTCAAGATAGTAAAGCCTAATGATGCGGACAATTTGATGGTGGTAGCTAGCCAGCGAACATTAGAAAATGCTCTACCATTATGCTCTAATATCATCACGAAATACGCTACATATATCTCAGGATCACAATATACATTAAAACATATAATATATATATCAAGGTTTGTTGTATAGACTCACGATATTGTTATAGCGTTCCATAAAAATCCGTAGTAGAATTTTTGCACATGTGAGATAACAAAAGGAGCTGTGGCGTTGGACAATGAAGTGTTCCCAGGGGGCAAAGCGTAAATTATTGTATTTCATAGCTCTATGGCCGTAAAGATAAGGCACTACATGGATACAAAGTTGATAAACAAACCATTCCGTAGTTAAATATGATATATGGATTGTGTATGCCAAAAAATGCTATGCAGCCTGTTAATATATTTCTTTTCGATTTTGAACTTTAAATTTAGTCCGTCTAAGGTTTAAAATCCAAATAAATATCTTGAAGACAGTAATGTTGACAATGTAAGACAGTACAGACCTTGCTTGAGGCGAGGTCGCGCTCAGTTTTTATATCATCCTTCGAACGACGTTTAAGTTATGAAGTAATATTTCCAAAGCGAATACACTACATACCCGGTACCCTACCTCTCTTTTAGTTTAAAACATTTGTTCTAGTTAGTTAGTTATAATATTAGTTTGCGGCCCGTAGATACTTTTATCTAAATTAGAATTCAGCAAAACAAATGAATTGAATAAAATTAATTTGAAACAATGATGGCTCAGTGGTAGCGTGTACGGACATCGTGTCGATGGTCGTGAGTTCAAATCCCTGCAATGAGCCTCAGCTTTCGGTGAAGGAAAACATCGTGATGAAACCATAGCATGGTAGTAAGGCTTTTTGTAATGCCCGTCTGGATAGCTACCACTCTCAAGTTAAAAATCTGTTCCAAGCACCAATAGGTGTTTTCTGCAGCTGCACTTGAGAGTCAGTTTCCCACTAGGCTTACCGTGATACCATCTTGGCCACATCATCACTTAAGACCAGATGAGATTGTGGCCACAACAAATATTACAGTAAATAAAAAACAATAACATAGGTTCCGATGTGTATTTAACGTAATAAACTTTTACCTACGCAGCAATTATGTGTCGGTTGAAACACCCAAGACCCTAATATTTTCATAAAACAAATATTAGTATCAATATCGTACATTGTCCGCTGTCACTGGCCTACTTTACGAACGCAGTAAAAATGCCACAATGAATACTTTTTGTTTATTCCCAACAAAGGATTGGTCACGTACCTAACTACAGGAAAGCTACGGTATTAAAAATGAAATTATATTTACTCGTATAGTGATTAATGCCAATTTTACGCGTATTTTGTGTGACGCTTAGAGCCGAAAATTTAAGAATCATTTTAATAGAAGCAAAATTAATATCGGTTTTCTCTACTACTTACGAGTACAATAAACGGACACCATGAAAGAGGAAAAGAGGGTTCCGTATTAACAGAATAATTAACGTCGATACTTTTCATTATATTTCTAGAGAAAAGTTTGAAGTAGTTCACAAGATAGAGAAAAATGAACAATTATGTTATGGTGCATGCAGAGGCGGACTAGCAGTCTTGGCAGCCCTAGGCCATGTAATAGGTACCAGCCGCCCCCTTCTCAGCTCAAAGTTTACTGTGACGTATATATAATATGAATTTACTTAAATAAAACATTTCTAATTTGATGGTAATAAAGTACTGCAGTTTTACGATGTCAACATTGCAATTCAAACTGATTTTTTTCCGTGTCTGGAGTCTTAACACTATATTATGCTTTAGTGTACTATTATTATTTATTGTCGACACATGTTCGCATTAAGTAGTAGTGTATAGTAGTAGTCACGATTAGCCGCCCTTAATATCTGGCCGCCCTAGGCCTGGGCCTATTTGGCCTTAAGGGAAATCCGCCAATGTATTGTATGTATGTAAGAATACGGTGCTCTTAGAAAACACAAAAATATAAAAATCCTAAATAAGTTATTTAAAAAATTTCATTCTTCTACAGCGCTTCTCTTGATCGTTTTTAATATTATAAGTATTGATGACAACTTAGGTGTATAATTTCCATATTTCTTGATAATTTATTTCCTTATTGGATAATATTTGGCATAAAGAAAGATTATAAATCTTTAATTAAAAGTGAATTTATAGAGCAGGTTTTAAACATGATGTAAAATAAATGCGGTGCCTTCATAACTCATACATATTCATAAAATATGAGATAACGAAGTTCATGAACTTAACGGGAAACTATTACTGAATAGTGTGATGAGTTTGTATTACGTAAAAATAGATGGCGCTTGTCAAAACCATTAAAATATTAAAACGTGGTGTCAAGAAGCGCATGCAAATATATATAGTTTAATTAAACTTTGTATTATTTTAAGTTTTCAATATACGTCTTAAACGATCTCGTCGTATTATTTTTGGGAGGACCTCAAAGTAGGCGGTTCATGGTCCTCCTAGCCGGTTACGCGAAAATAGTTAGTTAGGTAGGCTGTTCAGTCAGTGTAGTAAGTAGTAAGTAGTGAGTGTTCTAGTGATCCAATTAAAGTGTAAAGTGACGTTTTGTAAAGTGTAAAGCTACGTAAAATTTTGTACAAAAAACAATAATTGTTATAAACAAAAAAAAAAAAGTGTTACAAAATTAAATAAACAAAGACAATCTAAATAAAACTAGTGCTCGGAATACAACAATAATTTTGGTGATTAAAAAGGACTTGTAAAATAATTTGTAAATATGGATACGGTTATTAGTGCACAATCAGACTTGTTGGAGCAAATCAAAAGGGCTCAGGCAAACTTCAAGAAAACTCCAAAGGACAGATTAAATATAAATTATACAAAAACTAAACTTCAACTATTAGAAGATATTTGGGGAAGTATAAGGACAAACCATATTAATATAATTCAGTCTGTCGACAAGAAAACATTAATTTCTATGGAATACAGTACAAGAAATGTCTATTTTACTGCGGAAGATGAATATACTAGTGCTAAAGTCTTAATGATGGACACAATAGAACAGCTTCAAGAAAAAACTAAAAGTAGTAGAAGTGGCTTCCCAAGTTCCTCAGAAAGTGTTAAACCTGCAGAAGTAAAGATACCCGCACTAAAAATTCCGTCATTCAGTGGAATGTATACAGAGTGGTACTCTTTTCATGATCAGTTTGTATCTTTGATACACAACAACCAAGCATTAACAAACGTTCAGAAACTACATTATTTGAAAATGCACGTATTGGGAGAAGCGGCTAACTTACTTAGAAATATACCAGTAACAGACAAAAACTACGATCATGCATGGGAAAAGCTGAAAAAGAGATTTAGTAACAAAAGAGTTATCGTAAATGCTTACTTGCACAAGTTAATGTCCATACGAACTATAGTTCACCAGTCGGCAAATGCTATAAAATATTTACTAGATACTACCTTAGATTGTTTGAATGGACTAAGCAGTGCAGACGTCAAGATAGGAGACTGGGATACAATTATCATCTATTTAACAGTAAACAAACTAGACTCGGAATCCAATAAACAATGGGAAGAGAAAGTTACCCGAGATAATGATGATAGTCTACCCACATTACAAATGTTAACCGAATTTTTGGAGTCAAAATTTAGATCACTAGAAGGAATTCAATCAAGCAGAGTAAATAACATACGTCCTAGACAAAACATTAATACAGTAGAGAAGAAAGTATACCATACAACTAAAACTACAACTAGTAAAGAAACATGCAGGTACTGTAAGAACGGTCACTACTTACACAAATGCCAACAATTCGCTACTTTGAATTATGACGAAAAGAAAAACTTTATAGAAAAGAATCAGTTGTGCTATAACTGTCTAGTTCCTTATCACGGAATCAAGCAATGCAGACATCCTGCTCGTTGTCATTCATGTGGTAAGAAACATCATTCTTTAATACATCCACCTCCTGAAAATATAAACGAGATCAACACAGCATATACTAGCAGTCATAGACGGGAAACTTCTAACAACTTTGACAATCACATACAGTCCACAGAAACAAACAAAAACGAAGAGGTTATATCATATTTAACTACAAAACAGAAAACGAACGTACTACTAGCTACGGCTATGGTAAAAGTTAGAGCAGAGAACGGAAGAGAATTACAACTAAGAGCATTAATAGACCAAGGATCTGAGGGATCTTTTATAACCGAATCTGCTACACAAACACTTGGGCTAAAGAGAAAAACAATTAATGGTTCAATCAGTGGAATAGGAGATACACAAGCATTAAAGACTAACTACATGGTAAGATTCATGTTACAGTCTAATACAGAGAAACAATTCAAGCTGTGCGTGGATGCTTACGTATTGAGAACCTTGACTCGACTGCTACCATCAAAACATGCGTCTTCAAATTGGACACACATACAAGGTCTGCCACTGGCAGATTCTACATACTCCACTCCCGGAAAGATAGACTTACTTTTGGGTGCTGCAGTATATAGCAGAATTCTTCAAAGTGGTGTGAAAACTGGACCACCTGGTACACCCTTAGCGCAGAAAACACAACTAGGTTGGATCCTATCAGGAGAAGTAAATATAAACCACACTGAAACTGAAAAAACAATCCTAAGCATGCATATCACAAATATAGAAGATGAAAACAAACTACTAAAGAAATTTTGGGAAATAGAGTCAGAAGAATCTTGTAAACAAACGATGAGAATGACAGAAGAAGAACTAAAGTGTGAAAACATCTACGAAAGAACACATAAACGAGATAAAACAGGAAGATACATAGTAGACACACTAATAAAAGATAAAGACTACGACTACGGAAACACGAAAGATAGGGCTAGGAAAAGGTTAGAACAAATTGAGAGGAAATTAAACAAAGATAAAGAACTAAAAGAAGAATATACAAAAGTGTTAATGGAATACAAAGACTTAGGACACATGGAAGAAATAGATGAAAATGAAATAAATAAATCTACAAAAGAAATATTTTACTTACCACATCACGCGGTTGTGAAAGGGGATAAACTTACCTCTCGATTACGAGTAGTCTTCGACGCTTCAATGAAGGGTTCAAATGGAAGTTCACTTAACGATAACATGTTTGTTGGTCCGAAGATACAGCGTGATCTAAGACACATAGTGATGACATGGCGTGAACACAAAGTAGCTCTTGTTGCTGATTGTGTTAAAATGTACCGACAGATTAAGGTCACAAAAGAATGCGCAAACTTACAGAGAATTTTATGGAGACATAATGGAGAACTGAAGGAATATAAGCTTACGAGAGTAACATTTGGCACTGCAAGTGCACCTTATTTAGCGACAAAAACAATTCAACAACTAGCAAACGATGAAAAGGAAGCGTACCCTTTAGCTTCACAAATGGCAATTAATGACTTCTACATGGACGATTTGCTATCTGGAAGTGACAATCTTGATGAAGCTCGAGAAAAATATACCCAGATTACAAAAATGATGCTCAATGGTGGATTTAAAATGCAAAAATGGACAAGTAACGATAATAATTTTCTAAAGTATATAGAAAGAGCAGAAGAAAATACAAAAGAGACTTATGTTATAAATAATGATGACGTGATAAAGACATTGGGAATAAAATGGAACAGAGTTACTGATAAATTTCAATACACAATAAATCTAAACTATAAAACTTCAGAAACAAAAAGAACAATACTATCAACTATTGCTAGAATCTATGACCCGATGGGTTGGTTAGCACCTGTAATTGTAACAGCCAAAGTCTTCATTCAAAAACTCTGGCTTGCTGGAATAAGTTGGGATCATCCGATTCCGAAAATACTTAAAGATGAATGGATTAAATACGAACATGAACTTAAGGATGTAAAAGATATCACTGTATTATTTGAGAGTTGTCAAAAGAGATGGTCAAATACTTACAAGTCTCATCACCGCTAAGACTAAGGTCGCTCCGACAAAGACCATATCAGTTCCAAGATTGGAATTATGCGGTGCCGTACTTCTGACTAACCTTCTAAACGAAGTTGCTGAACAGCTGAAAATCAATCGCGAAAATATCTATGCCTACACTGATTCTAAAGTTGTACTTGCTTGGCTCCAATGCCACCCGAGTAGATGGAAGACTTTCATTGCTAATCGGACATCAGAAATTTTGAGTCTTCTACCTAGTCAACATTGGCACCATGTTTCTTCTGGAAATAACCCCGCCGACGTTGCCTCACGAGGTGCAACACCTTTACAGTTAAAGACGCATTCCTTGTGGTGGACTGGACCAGAAGACCTGAAACAGAAAAACCTGAAACATAAGAAATTAATAGATAACATAACAAATTTAGAAGAAAAAACAATAAAGGTAATGACGACAATACAAAAGGAACAAGAATTTAATTTGTTTGAAAAATATTCCAAATTGACTAAATTATTGAGAGTACATTAATACAGTTAATACATTTTAAGATTTATTCGAAAAAAGAAAGTGAATCACAAACATTTAATAGGAGAAGAAATTGAGAGATCTATGGAAAAATGTATCTTAATATGTCAACAACAAGAATATTCAAATGAAATACAAAATTTAACGAAAAATAAACCTATATCTTCAAATAGCAAACTTAAAACTCTAAATCCGTTTTTAGACAAAAATAGAATTTTAAGAGTTGGAGGAAGACTGGCTCATGCTAATATTCCTGATGGTTCAAAACATCAGGTAATATTACCTGGAAGTCACCCATTTACAAAATTGATTTTACAAGATTGCCATGAAAAAACCTTGCATGGTGGTCCTATGCTTATGTTGAGTCACTTACGTACAAAATTTTGGATAGCACATGCTAAGAGCCTTTTGAGAGAAGTGCTACACAAATGTGTGACCTGCACGAGATACCGGTCAGCTACAGCTACACAAATGATGGGATCATTGCCTAGGGTAAGAGTTACACCGGCAAGGCCATTTTTGAACAGTGGCGTTGATTTAGCTGGACCAATAGATTTAAGACTATCCAAAGGCCGAGGATGTAAGACACAGAAAGGTTACATTATCATCTTCATTTGTATGGTTACACGAGCCATCCATATTGAAATTGTAACTAGTTTGACCTCTAAAGACTTTGTAGCGGCATTTAAAAGATTCGTAGCACGCCGCGGACGATGCAAGAATATCTGGAGTGACAATGCTACTAACCTGACAGCTGGAAACAAGGATCTCATGTCAGCCTTCGAAAGAAGTATAGACACAGTGCGTGCTGAAATTGAAGACCTTTTAGCCAATGATGGCACTACTTGGCATCACATACCAGCATTAGCTCCCCATTTTGGAGGATTGTGGGAAGCTGGCGTCAAGTCGATTAAGTTCCATCTGAAAAGAATATTACAGAACACAACTTTAACTTATGAGGAGATGTCTACCTTGACGGCGCAGATAGAGGCGACACTCAATTCCAGACCTATTTCACCAATGAGCGATGATCCCTCTGATTACGAACCTTTAACTCCAGGACATTTCTTGATCGGCGAGGCACCAATCACTGTTCCAGAGGAGAGTCATTTGGATAAACATTTCCATCGACTGGAGAGATGGCAACGGACACAGCGAATGATGCAAGACTTTTGGGCTAGATGGACAAGAGAATACCTTAGTCGTCTACAACAGAGACCCAAATGGATTAAAATCAAGCCTAACATAAAGATTGGAGAACTCGTGTTATTAAAGGAAGATAATATGCCTCCCGGCAAATGGTTGATGGCACGAGTCATAGATACTCATCCCGGAGACGACGAGTTAACGCGAGTAATTACTGTCAAAACCAAAACCTCTGTACTTAGGAGGCCAGTCACCAAAGTGTGTCGTCTTCCGATTGATGACTAATTTTCTTATTATTTTTTACTAATTACTATTTTTGTTTATATTGTTTTAAATTAGATACTGTTTTTACTTAAATACTTACTTTTGTTACTTACTGTTGTATACACGGTGGGTGGTATTTCATTCATTTGAACTTTAGTTTTTGATTTTTTTTCAAAGGACATTACTATGTCCTTGGTGGGTGGAATGAATAGTGTGATGAGTTTGTATTACGTAAAAATAGATGGCGCTTGTCAAAACCATTAAAATATTAAAACGTGGTGTCAAGAAGCGCATGCAAATATATATAGTTTAATTAAACTTTGTATTATTTTAAGTTTTCAATATACGTCTAAAACGATCTCGTCGTATTATTTTTGGGAGGACCTCAAAGTAGGCGGTTCAATTACTATGAACATTGCCAACTACATTTGAGCAATGTACGCTAAAGTTTTGACCTCATTCGTACTTATTAGAATGATATTAAATAAGCACTGTTATATTATAACTAGTATGATTATTTTTTTAACTTCTAAATTTGGGGCTTCGTTGGGGCGTCGTTCCTTCCTCTAATACGCAAGAATTCTTGAAGTCAGTCACAGTATAGGTAAGATTCATAGGATTCCTATCTCAACTGATAAAACCATTTCTTATTATCACAGTTGATTCTGAGCAATATTCGGCCACCTTCTGAGCGTTCAGAGAAACTATTGATAGGTTAGCGCCTTTAGAGGAATAAGGACATAAGAGTACGAAAGATGTAGCCGGTTTGGGTGTAACCGCATTCTAATAGGTATTTACTTTGTCGACTAATTAATGAAATTGATATTAACGTTTCTTAGTCAACTTGTTGCTAAACGACAAATCTATAGATATAATAAAATTGAAATGTCTACTTGTAGTGTCAAAATTACAACTATTTACTAAATGGATATGAAAGTATATACGACACCAACAACAAGAAACCCATTTTTAAAATTTTTGTCTGTCAATTTTTAAAATAGTATGGAAGTATAATTAATATTTTATTACTAATTATATATTATACTAAATATATAAGTAGTATATTTAAGTCAATTAACTACAACTACTCATCCCAAGTGTCGATCTAATGGCTTCTTAAGTCGTTGAAGGTTCAGATAACGAAGTTCCTTAAACTTAATGGGAGACTATTAATATCAAGTTTGCGAGTTGAATTTGTGTGAACCGCACCCTTACTAATCACATTGTTTGTACTTTTAGAGTGAATTCACATTGCGAGTTTTATTTTTGCAATATTTAGTACAATAACCCTAACAGTAATTGGGTAAATACAATTATTGGTTTGTCTACTTCAAGAACTATGTACTGATTAGGAGGGATATTGATTTTTACAACCACTCTAATTTAATTTTAACGTTGTGCTCCTTCTATTTGCAATAACTCAGTCATGAATGCTCAGTCTAGAGCATCGACGTAAAGTAGCTTGCCACACATTATTTTAAAGATAATACTTTGGAGAGTGTACACAGGAAATGTATGATCTATTGGCACCCAACACGTTCCAGCACAGGAAAACTAGATGCCGTGAGGTTATTGCACCCTTTTGTAGCGGGCATTCCTCTTATTAGCAAAAATCGATTCACTTCGTCGTTTATTATGTGAACAGCTAAGGAGTGGAATTCACTCCCGGCGTCTGTCATCCCGCCTACCAACAACTTGAAAGTTTTCAAGCTAAGAGTAAATAGACATCTGATAGGTAATCGCAATCCATTGTCGGCCTCACTCCACTTACCAAAAGGTGAGATCGAGGTTAAAAGCGTAACTGTTCAAAAAAAAACATTTGTATTTATTTGTTTCAGTGTGTGCAAATCAAATGACCTTTTCCATTGTTGAATAGCTTCCTATCCTATAAAAACTTGCATCAATAACATATTTAAATTTCACCATGCAGGTTAGCTCTAAGCAACACCTTCCATCCTTTCCCGCCCTATCTATATCACCAGAATATTCGATCCATAAAAATACAGATATTGATATGATATAGACCGCCCCACATACTTATAATTGTATGTTTCATTGTATTTCACTTTAAAAGTATTTAATTTTAGATATCTGAGGCTGCCAAAATGTTGTGCAATGTTACTGAGGACGTAAACTTATTAACTGGATTGATCCGTGAAATCCATATCCAATGCACCTATGTAGGACCAACTCTATTATGTACAATGTCAATATAATAATATAATGGCTTGTTCTATTTCGATTCTTAGATAGATTTTGATTTGATCGAGATGTATAAAACGGAACTGCCTTCAGTCGGAATGTGGCTCGCATATCCGAAAAACGAGGGGTCAAGATTTTGAGAGTGACCTTTATGACATACCCATAACATTTAAAAGAAGGGTAGTAATTTCTAGGTAGGCTATTTTTGTTGTTTAGTTACGTTATCGGATCGATTAGGTTTCAATGTGTGCGTGTTCCGCGCGTAGAGGTCTTATCTCATCTATGAGTTTAAACTCGATGTTTGTAGTGAATTCTTGACTTTTCTAAATATTTATGTTGTGTCTAAATATATATATTTATTAAGATCGTAGGTAACTATTTTTTTTATATATTTCAATGCTAGCTTACAAAGTAATACTTACTTGTTGGAATGTTAAACTTTTTACAATTCATTATCGAACGCATATTACTGAAATACTGTAGTGTATTTTTCTAACAATTAAACCACATTAAATCTAAAACTAGTGCTTATGGTTCTAACAATTTCATAATTTGCAAATGCTTAGAGACATCAAAAATTTCTAAGCAACAAACATCATTTACAGGAACAGCAAGTTACATTAATTGATATTGTATTTTTAACTAGCAAAGTAGATTGGTATACAATCTTTTTCGTTCTTGGATATATACTGGCTAATTTAAAAAGTAGAACATTCTCGATTGTGCTTTATTTCCATAAAAATAAAAGTTGATTGTTATTACCCTTTTTCGTTGCTTGATAAATTTGGTGCTTATCTCACTTAACGACAATTATAAAACAATATTTTTTTTAATTAGGGAAGACTGCTTATGAAATGCAGAGAGCTGTAAGAATGCTACAAGTGGGAAGAAATCAGTCCCAGGTATCTTTATTTAAATTCAGACAATTTATGTTGTAGGTAGCTGAACCTTCTATTCATCTATTGCAGGCGGAAGTGGCAAAGAAATTACGAATAATTATTTAAGATGGATTTCCGCAAAGTAACGCCTTCGTCAATCCAATATCAGATAATTTTCTGGTTTTAAAATAATGTAATCTTAACAATATATAAAACATTAAAAATCCTATATAAATAAATAACTGTGTCCCTCGGTTTCATCCGTGATTCTCCACGGCGCCGCCGCCAAGGCGCCCGTGTAGCTAGTAGCTCTATTGTTCCACTGCCAGTAATTGCCTGCAGCTTGCCAGATTGCTTGACATTCATAGTTACTGCTCCACTACTTAAGGTCATAGCGTGAAGTAATATAGCCTATACTGAACCTCATAAATCTGACTATCTCATATACAAAAATATTTATTGTAATCCGACGGGTAGTTCCAGAGATTAGCGCGTTTAAACAAACAAACAAAAAACTCTTCAGCTTTATTATATTATTATATATAGCATAGATATGAAAACGACTTACTTAGAAACAATAATTTCTTTACAATCATCTATATCAGGGGTGCGGAAAATATGACCCGTGGGCTTTATTCTGACCCGCCAACGTCCTAAGGTAGGAATTTTATAGAACATTGCCCAAAAAGCAGTTTCTAAAGATTATTGCTTATGCCTAGAAAACTATGGCTATGTTTGCGTCATCATATATGACAGACAGAACAGACGTTCTCTACCATGAAGAGGCGAAAGAACTGCCTTCGAAGCAGACTAACTGACAAACACCTTTTCTAACCGTTAAAAGTAAGGTCATCTCAAGGGACATCATGACCAATCAAAAGCAGTACCATATGTCACACACACCTACCATGGCAAGGGCTTCAAACAAAAGTATTTTTTTAATAAATACTTATGTTGGTACTAAGTTTGTTACTTGAACAATAATAATAAAGTTCGAAAAATTTCAAATCATTTTGTTTGATTTTCTGATCCATCCTGTAATTTCACTAATTTTCTCTGGCCCCTAATGAAAAAAGTTTACCCACCCCTGATCTATAAATAACACTAAAACTTTAAAAGTGAAGTCTTTCCGATGAGGATTACTTTATAACAAGTAAGTGGTGATCGGGAAACGCGGAGTGCCTACGTAAACAACTTGACATCGTACCTCAGCGCAATCATCTCCATGTTTACCTGTTAGCCCTTCGCAAACAAGAGCTTACTCATTTTTTGTTTACTTCGCTTAAATTTAGCCTTCGATAAATAATAAAGGTTATTTTTTATTATCCCTCTAAGATACATATAATAAAATTTAAGTGTCTGTTTGTAATGTCAAAATAATAGCTTTTTACTAAATGCATATGAACGGTACGAATAACAAAAAACCTATTTATAATTTTGTTGTCTGTCTGTCTATCTGTTTGTTCTGGGTAATCTCCGAAACGGTTGGACTGATTTTGACGGGACGTTCACTTGCAGATAGCTGATGTTATAAGGAATAAATTAGGCTACTTTGATTTTAGAAAGATAATTAGTGTTCCGTAAAAAATATAAAAAAGCTTTTTTAGTAGTACACGCGAGCGGAGCCGCGGGCACAGCTAGTCTTCAATAAAAAAGTTAAATGGGCAAACTTACTTTTAAGCGGGATCTTCATTTGCCATGTTGTGGGTTTTATTTTCATTCATAAACTTACTCCTGCATATATTTATTCCTATATTATATGTAATTTTGAAGACATTTTACGTGTGGTAGTTTAATTATTGTCCTGTAGTGCAGTGGATTATAAATAATAACTAGGAATATGTATTTTATGTTGTCACAAAAAATCCCTGGGAAATTTAAAAAAACCCGCCATCTTGTTAGGGCTATGATTAAGATTACATTGAATAATTAGAAAAATATTATTTTCACGTGACATTGGCAGAATTGTGGATGAACGAAGTTATCATTAAATAAAAATAAAAAAACAATAATTGGGCTTACGTGCAATTAGAACAACGGCGATCTCTTTAGTAGTTAGCTGTCACGCAAATATTACGACAAACACCATTAAAAAACTGGATATACGCTGATTGATCATAATACGCCACACGCCAAATCGGTGATAATTCCGGATCCTTGACTTGAACTTGACTATAGTTGTCGCAAAATAGTCCATATTTCCAGCCTAAATAGAGAAAAATTAATATAAATACTATTATATACTTAGAAAGATTTTCTCGTAATTCAAAAAACAACACTAGTTCATATAATAAGAGATATAAAAAATGCTTTGACATAAAACTAAGTTAGTTAATTAAGAATATATGTAGAAAGGTCTATGTAGTGTACAAATATTTTATTCGTACAATTCCTTTTTGTCAAAACTGTATACTCCAGCCACGATCAATGAGAGCCAAGAAAAATTTGAATCGAAATTTATTAGTAGCTCGAAGGCTGTGAAGGCAAACCGAGAAACATTTGAATCCGTTTCGCGTCGATTGATTGCTTTTTTGTATAAACGAAAAAGCCTTTCGAACTGAAACTGAAGCACTGTTTTGTTTACATTCAAAAATAAAGAGAAGCTAGAAAAGTTAAAAACTAGAAGAGTGCTATTTTCTATATTTGCAAACGATTGAATTAAAACTATAATGCGTTGATCGAATTAAAAAGTTCTTGATTATGTATTGTGAAAGCAATACATTTGTAAATTAAATAAGAAATATTAATATAAATAAAAAATATTATTAACAATTAACACATCTTCTTGTATACAAAGTCTCATAACAATCGATCAAACCGTTTTAAATTCGGACATACAAACAGACAATTTTTTATGACATATTTGTGATCAATATTCATTATAGTAGGTCGGTCCAACAGGAAATTCGGGATAAACTTACATTTACAGACAGAACTACCAATTTATTAATATAGATGAATACAATAAAATTTGCAACATTTAAATATCATTTGTAACTTGATCGGTAATATGCTTCAACATTAGGTGCAATATATATAAACTCAACGTCTCTCTGTCTGTCTGTCTGTCCGTTTATGTTCTTTTCACGCGGAAACAACTTATTCGTACATCGTGCATGTATTTTAACTCAGAACTATGTTGTCTGGCCTGGAGGGTTACTCTTGAAACTGATTCGAATTTGATTTTGTTTCTGATTCGATCTCGACCCTAAAGCGTACTCTTGAACCAAACCGAATCGAAAATCAAGATAGAGTTTTGTTATTGTTGTTCTTGTTTTGTTATCGTGTACTTTGACCTTTATTTTCGATTTAGCAACTCGATTCATAGCTGTCAGATTGTATCAAGAGTATGCATTTTTCGATCCTAACGACAAAAATCGATCGAAGTTAGTTCCGATTCGAGCCACAGCACGATCGTTCGCTAGGTTTGATTTCACGAGTGCCAAATTGCACCAAATTGAATTGTATTCGTTTCGATTTAGAACTCGAACGCGTCAAGAGTAAGGTGGCAGGTTATAGGACATACTTTGTAAAGTAATATACGAAATAAGCAATAACGATAATGGTGAATCAATTCGGGAAAAAGACGCATTTGGGGCGCTTAAATGGCTTAAGCTGAGTACCATACGAAATATATCAAATGAATGTTCTACATATTTGTAGATCTTAAAAATACCTACAAAAAATAGCATATAAAATATATATATGCATATAAAATCATCATCGAAGGATCACCCACAATAAGTAGTATAAAATAATTATGAGTACTTGTTAACAACTACATTAAGTACTATTTAGTAGCATTTAAAACCTCTGCTCACAGCTTCAGTAATATATAATTACTATTGAAGTAATATAATCAGAATGCTTTCTTTATTTATGAATAATTACGCTATTAAAGCGAATAGTGACAACCTTTTTGCCACGATTTTATTAGCTTCACTTGTATCTAACTAAATATCAGTGTAATCAAATCTTAGAAGTCAATTTTAACCTTACTTCTTATTTTCGTATCGAAATGAAACTATGAATGTATATGAAGTTTGGATGACAAAATTATAATTTGGTATCTTTGAGCTGATCTGATGATGGAGCCAGGAGGTCTACCTCCCCTACCATCTATATATATTTATTTATTTATTTACTATCTATAGTGGAATTTTTCAGTGGCTACTAGTAAACCCCTCGAGTTTCGGCTCATAAGATTTGTTTGGACGAGTCCAATAGATAGGGCTTGGTAACGAGATTATAAGCCTAAAAAGTAAAAAAATAAAATATGTAATAATAAACGAACGAAACGAATATCTATCGACCACCATGTATTATACAAAAATATATATATGTTTGCGTGTTCTATACAATGAAGTTAAAATATTGCCAAGGGCAAAATGCATAGGTACATTGAGTAGTATCTATTACAATTCAATTTAATTTATAATTTTTAGTGCAGGATAAAAGCGTGTTTTTTTTTTTACTTTTTTGAAGTGAAACTTCTTATGCGACTTCCAACACGTTAAACGTTTAACGCACATTATCGCGAGTGAGCAATATATTATCGGTCTCTCCTCTTTGTGTGAGCCAAAGCGAGAGAGCAAATGTCGGAGTGTATGTATATTGCACACTGTTTAAATAAAATATAAAATATCTTTTAAAATGAAATTTCACTTCTATCATGTGTGAATAGAAAGACACCTTTTTTAAACTAAAACATATTTTATTCAATTATAAAAAAAAACATATATCGGTGTTTTTATAACATAATATTTATTATACTGTTACGACCTGTGTAAAAATAGGAAAAAACAACATGAAGTATATATTGAAAGGTACAAAAAAACATGTCTTAAATGTAAAAAAAATAAATAAACGAGTTCGTAAAGTTTAAGACGATTTTAGTAATTTCAACCCTCGGTTTATTTGGGTATATAAACGAGTCGTATTCCGAGCCAAGACAGTTCTGCAAGAAATCTGCAAGAGTAGGTAGTGTAAACAAGAGAAACTGTAAATACGAACATAGTGTAGTAAACATCAAAATAGTGAGTTTGTTTGACTTTTGTTTTATTGAGTACGAATAAATTATTTACTTAAAACCTGACGGCATTTTCACTACCCACAGATATAACAATACTTACATTAAAAGTAAAGCATTATTTTGCAAGTAAACACTACTGATTTATTATTGTTTTGTTTTATCAAATCAATATGATTCACTGTCAAGATTTAATATAAGGTAAAGATTACTTTCGCAGCGTCTCAATTGTGAATACAATGGACAATGACGAGAGCGGAACGTTTAACTTTTTTCATTATGTTTTATAAAAGAAAATCTTTTTAAGAGCACAGAGTATTGTTTTCTTTGACAGGATAGCGTTTAAAAGGCGGATCCACTGTTAACTTGGAAAAACGAGTTTGTCGAAAGTATTATGCAAATGTCTACACAGTTGTTTCGTGAATTTAACTTGTACAACAAATACCTCGTTCACCTAATTGGAAATTATGTAAGGACATTAAAAGTAATGACCATTCTCTCCGGTTTGACTACTAAATTTATAATGATTTCTTGTGTCTTCCTTATAATTCTTGATAGTTATTATATTGATATTATTACATATTTAACATTTAAATATATATTTATTTATTTTTATGTACTTTTTCTTTTACTATTATTTATGTTATATGGAGTGTTTTAAGACAAATAGTCTAATTAATTTTGAAATGAATACACAAAGGCGGGCTTGGGGAACTACTACAATTAGTACAACTAGAACAATTGCAATTACTATTAACGAATAATAAAATGGTAAAACAATTTATATTCACCAAGAACGAACACAGCTAACTGATGTGCGGCGGAGGGTGGCGCTTAGAGCTTGCGGTTGGCGAGCGCAACATAGGACACGTGGCAGTTCTATGCCCACGCAACACTATATTTTCCCGCCATCTATGAACGGCGAGCGGTACCTAAAAGTTACGCGGTTAGCTTGCACAATACCCAAATTACTGCGCGCGGTATTAACAGCTAGCTACAATCTTCCTAGGTAGCACAAATTTCAACATTTTATTACTTTCCATAATTATCTCCGCGCCCAACCACCATGTAGATACTAGAAATAGAAAAATAATCATCAACCAATTGTTACTTAGAAAAAGCTTTCAATCTGAGGTTATTAATTATTCTACCATCAATTTCCATATTAACAAATCCCTTTAAACTAAGTTTTAGTTCACTCAAGATTTAATGGATTGATAAGAATTAACGTTATAATTAAGATTCATAGAGTCATCCAAATAATTATAACCCATTTTGAAACAATATCTAAAGAGTTATGTATTTGATTGAAATTGTTTCAACTTCTGATAAAACTTAAAATGCTGAAGTATATTTTCATATTACTTATAATGATTTTAGATGGGAAATAAAAAGTAAACCCTAGTTTACAAGCGTATCGATAATTATATTATTATCTCCAACTACGAATTAATATTAAACGTACTTCTATACCCTTTCGTGCATGTTCATACGTTTTAGTTGTATTTTTTGCTTTAGCAAATTAAAGTGACGGTACCTATGCCTGATAGTAAGCGTAATACAATCCAAAAAAAACAGCGACCACCGAGTATCAGCAGTCTATCAACGGTCATCTCTATTGTGGCGACCTGCAAGCCTCTCTGCAACTGGATATAATTAGCTAAGCCTAAAACGTGACAAACTAAAAGACAGTCACTGTGACGTGTTCATGTGTATGTTAGTCGCGACCCAGTCGGGTATAGATCTCTACAAACCCCCCTTGATTACAGGAAATACACCGGTTAGTCCCGGGACGCGACACGCCTAAGCGTGCCACTATGGCGGGTGTTATATATGGTGTATCGAGGACTATGTGGCGATGTACCTTCAACCCACGCGATGATGGCCCCACGCTTCTTTGATGAGGGCGCGTTCCACCGCTTGGTGAGGTATAGATTGCGTCGGTTCCAAACCTCGGTACGGGAACTTCCACAGACGCAGGGTGGCTTGAGTCTTGGCTGTCACTATGGAGGCACTCATTTGGACTGGGTTTACACCGCACACTTCATTAATTGTTCAACATAACTCAGACTACTCGGAGCTCGTGAAGCCGCCGGCCGACGCGTTATAATGTTATATTTCTTTTTACCGTCTTCGCGCCTATCGAAGCGTGGCGTCCACGCGAGCGCGAGTACCAATCACAGCGCGGCAAGGCTGCCAACCACATATCATTCGATGTTACAAACAAAAAAGATTATGTCTAGTGTTGTCACAATAACAGAGAATTTTCTGTTACGGTGGATACGTAACATATGGTGTATGGTGGTCGCAATCCAGTCAAATAGAGTCGTTCAAATGTGGCGTAAAATTGCTATTAAGTACTGTTCAGTCACTTTGCCGTATCTTCTATACATATTATAAAACTCATCGTCTCTCTGTCTATCTGTCCGTTTATGTTCTTTTCACGTGAAAATCACTTATCCGATTTACATGATTTTTATTTCATAGCTAATTTTAATTCATAGCTAAGTTATCTGGCCAGGTTATAGGAGATATTTTATAAGATAAAGTACCATACGAAATAAGCAGTGACGATAAGGTTGAATTAAATGGAAAAAAAGCGCATTTGGGGCGCTTAAATGGCTTACGCTGAGTACCATACGTGATATATCACATTAATGTTAAACATATTTGTAGATCTTAATAAGGTGTACAAAAAAGTCAGCAGTAGCATATATCTATTTTCTGAGGGTCACTCACAATAAGCATTTTTAGCTTCCATCGTTTAAGAGGAGGCATCACGATTCGCGAGTGTACTCGATCGACGGTATCCTGTACTCCACGTGAGCGGAACCGTGTTCACAGCTAGTTAAGATATAAAAAACTTATGTAGCAACGTAAAAATATATTTACCAGCTGGCGAATCGTTATAAATAATAAGTCTTCATTTTAAGTGATCATTAAATATAAGCTCCTTACTGGCATTTCGTAGGATGTTTTGTATACTACTTACTAAGTTATAGTTTGTACGCAACATTTATCTTTAAAATCTTTGTACGTTGATATTGTAACATAAAGGGATTTAATCTCATAATACCATGGAAGGTAAGGTATAGAATTATTAATTATGTACAACAAGTAAAACACATTATCTTATGATACATGAATAATTTCATATCTACAGATACATTTTATGCCAGACAATTTTATAATATATTGTTACTTAAAAATGAAAAAAACACCACTCTCGAAATCTCTGGAATCGTCTAGAATGTCCTTGAACCATCGAGTATTTAGTCAAAGGGTCGAGGAAATACTACATTTATTCACACATACAAAGCCTTATCTCTCGGATTGCGTCAATAGACAATAGTATAAAAATAGAACATTCCTCTTCTTTTAAAAACGATGATGTAAGTTGTTTACAAGTTCAAATACCTTCTAGTGAGTTCGTGATCATCTTATTTGGGTATATCACTTATATAGGGAGGGAGAAACTGCAGGTACAATCAAAGAGCAATTTGTGAGTTTGTTTAAATTGTACTTTGGAGTAGATACGAATAAATTGTTTACGTAATATATAACGGCATTTCACTATCCACGGGTATAAACAATATCTAAAATATATAAAAATATAATCAAATTATCAACAGCCAGAGACTTCGTTTACATTAATTACAATATAAAATTTAAGAAGTATCAAAAGTAGCCTTGTATCACTCAGGGATAATGCAACTTTCTATTGGTGAAATAATTTTAGAATCGAATCTGTAGTTTCAGAGATTACCTCCTACAAACATTTTCATAAAGGAGAATGCTCATGGATATATGGAATCCCGTCTCATATTACATTTAAATCAATTTTTTTATAATATTTAGATTTACTGTATTGACACTCCAGAATGTTTTTTAAACAAAAATCAGGTTCCATACCTATACATTTTATAAAATCTAACATAACCTAAAAACTAGGGATGCGTCGATACACAGCTTTACCAATACGGTTATCGACTTAAAAAGAGATAAAAATAAATGATTGTTAAGTTTGTGTAGGTTTAATAATTCCAAATGGTGTTTGTACGTGAAAATGTGATTATCTAGTTCAAAAGAGTTACGTTCACGATATAGTCATAACAGCCGTGTATCACACGAATAACTACCAATAAAACAGATTTATATAATGTATTTATTTATATAACATACACACAAATACGATACAAATATTATCACAGAATCTAGAAAATACAAAAATAAAGTAAACTAAAAATAACCGATGTGTAGGTACGAATTGATATTTAATTTCGAAGTGTCACATCGAATAAAACGACAATGTCAAATAGTTCAGTACGTTACCGTTAAACAGCCACTGCGAACTCAGTGACACGGATTTGTCGACTATTTAATTACTTTTTCACTTTTTCACTTTCACTAATACTGCATATGAACCCCCAATCCCTGACTATACTGAGCGTCGTATGTCAGACCCACACTGACCAAAAATTCAAACAATATATATCTAGAAATCTAGATGTAAATGTCAAATTAATAAACATAACATAATATTCATTCAACAAATTGGTGGTGATGATATTAAAATAACAAAACATAAAAAACCTCTATACACAGTTTCAAATCACTCATGTTATAACAAATCATCGATGAAAAAACATCGACATTTTTTCACCCCTAGCTACTACTACCGCGAAGCTGTGGTTGTGGAGTGTCGTAAAATAACCATCGATAATAAATATATACTTATCTGAGAAAAGGATACTTAAATATTGAGTTGCCTAAATATTATGTGAAAAAGTATTATGATCTTGGTCAGATGTACAAAGTAAAGTATTAATTATTTAATGGTACGTGTAATGGAACGCAATGCCTACGGAAATGTCTATGGCTCAGTAACAATTACATCACTTTTCTGATTTAAAAAATATTCCCACCTAGAAAACTAAATTCGGAACACAAATAGTAATAAAAAATATAAAAAAATTGCTAGTATATCTTAATATAGAGGCATGAGAAGATTTGGCACCATGAATGGGCATTCTCCTTTATAGTACGAGTAGTAATCCTGATGTATACATACAACAAGTATACACAAATTCTAAGATTAAATTTAGATAATGTTTTAATTTCATGGTTTACCTAGATAGGTGTCATCCCTAACATTGTTTTTTCGAAAGTTGCCTAGCGCAGCTCTTTTTCCCGGGTACATTAATAAATTAATATAGCTGTGTAAATGAAGATTGGTTCAATATCTGACATTAAAAGCCTCAAAATAAAAGTAGTACATAGTTAAATGTAAATATTATTATAATATTGAAATTTTCAAGTCATACAATAGAATAAAAGGCAAGAGAAATTATATAGTTACTCGTTAAGTTGCAATATTAGCCCGACTCCGCGACATTCCCGCATCCGAAACGTAAATTTGAACGTACGCTTGAATAATTTGGTCCTCTGTGGAGTGAGAAATTTTATCCCGGAATGCTCTTTTGAGATATAGTAGTGAGCAAAATTGCTTTTACTACCGTACACTTTTCAAAGCTATTCATTAATCCTTGCAATCACTCTACACTACAGTTAGGTCTAGGAACTAAATTAGTAGATACAAGTTTTCGCTAATTAATTACTTACGTTTGGAGGTACCTTATAAAGTTAATATATTCATCTTTATTTTTAACAGTTATTTAATAATACTTTTTACTGTTGTAAATTCCTAATTACATATTTACTTACAATTGATAATTTCATTAAAGAAAAAAATAGATCCGATCACCATAATCACAGCTGCAATGTTGGCTTAGTAATAGCGTGATCGGACACTGTGTCTATCGACCTGTATTCGAATCCTATAAAGAGCTTGAGTTTTCGATAAAGGAAAACATCGTGATAAAGCCATAGTCCCTATTTTCTTATGCCCGCCTAGCTAGCTACCGCAATCAAACTAAAGCAATTTTTGAAGCAATGATGACTCAGTGGTTGCCTGTACGACTCCGCGTCGATTGACGTGAGTTCGAATCCCTGCAATGAGCCTGAGCTTTTGGTGAAGGAAAACATGGTGGGGAAACCATAGCATGGTGGTAGGGCTTTTTCTAATGTCCGCCTGGCTAGCTACCACCCTCAAGTTGAAAATCTGTCTCCAAGCACCAATAGGTGTGTTACGGCAGCTGCACTAGAGAGCCAGTCTTCCACTAGGTTGAGCGTGTTTTCGTCTTGGGCCACATCGTCACTTAACATCAGGTAAGATTGTGGCCAATACGCCAAAACTATAACAATAAAAAAAACCTGTCGCCGAACACCACCTATAGGTGCGTTCTGGCAGCTGCATTTGTGTTACCACCTTGGGCCACATCGTCACTTAACATTAGGTGAGATTGTGGCCAAAACGCTTAACCTATTAAGAATCTATATTATAATTATAAAGCTCAAGATATTATTTGTTTGTTTGAACGCGCTAATATCTATAGAACTATCAGCCAGATTTGAAAATATAGCCAAATAAGTATAGCCAATTTATTGGGGAAGGTTACAGGCTATATAACATTACGCTATTGTTTTAAGGAGTGGAACAGTGATCAAGAAAGTCAAGCAATCTGGAAAGCTGTAGGCAAGTACGGGAAGTCAGAACAACGATAAGCTACACTTGTTCGTTGGCGGCGGCCCGCGACGCGGTGTAGATTTGGTCAAATAAAATTAACACGGATGAAACCGTGGGGCACAGCTAGTAAAACATAGAATTTAAAAAATATATATTGTACAGTTAATAAAAAGTAAAGTTTTAAAAGTAAACACGATGATATACTGCGGTCTATTTATCTAATAGCTTCAACGTCAAAGGAGCAAAGATAGGTAATTGAAAATAACTCGCTTTTCATCACTTGGCGCATGCGATTGCCTTTTACGACCCAATTTTTCATCTCCCCCATCCACTTATTTGCGCCGTGCCATCCATCCATTTAATTTTCCTCTTTTATAGTGATAAAATGATTTATTAGCTCCGGCGGAGAGGTGATACGAGACGAACGTGAGCTGTGAAGTCGCTGTTTTATTTACGTATTTTTTTTAATATTATATAAGCCTTGACACGAGTATTCACCTACTTATTTAAAAAGACCGTATACAATAACAGAAAAGAAATGAAAAGTATTTTATATAATACTAGCTATACCCGCGGCTCCGCTCGCGTGGACTTGTAACTTTTTGTTGTATGAAGATATCGTGATATTTGTTTATAAGGATCAAGAATCTAAAGAGTAAAACAAAACAATATGTATCCAGTAGTTTTTACGTGATGTAAACCTCAATTATTTGATTTATATATAGATAATATGTGTGTTGATGTATATATTAGTGATCGTTTAATTTCTGATCGACTTGACCGATTGTGGTGATATTCAGACAACATATCAGTCATATTCGTTATTAATAAAATCTATATGGACCAAAATGACTATTAATCACAATATAAATGGTGGTTTAGTTTCAATAAAAGAAAATCACAAAATATGACCACGATAGGCGGCGCATTACCATATGTGAATATATTGCAGTTCCAATAATTATTGTACTTACGTGTGGAATTGATAACCTCCTTTTTTTGAAGACGGTAAAAATCAGAACAAGCCATGCTCTTTTTTTAGAACTGACTACACTGTTAGCCTTAAGAGCCCTGTAGCCTCAAAATGCTTTGACAGATTCTCCAGGTCCTGGCCTTTGAGGTATTATGTACTACGTACTAGAGTAGCTATTACAAACAAAAATTGGTCATCACTTCCCCGCGGGGCACGTGCGGTGAGTGCGCAAATTAGTGATGTTAACCGCAAAAATAAAATAAAATTAAGTGAGATTTTATTTAAGGGGATTGATTAGGTGCCGAATGATTAGTTCATCGCAAGGTTGAATCGGTTCCATAGGACGAGGTAGTTTGTGTCAATTATGACCATACTTTACTAGGATAAAAGATCTTGTGGCAGCTATTGTGTTACGTTGACGTACTTTTATTGTAAAAATACATATCGACGACGAATACAAAAGATGAGAAGAGTTCAGAGTAATCTTTTGTACTCGTCTGCACAAGGCCATCCGGCCATTCTTTGACTGTGTCGAAAAACCCTGATCATAGCATAGCATATCATACCATCATCAAGTGAAAAACACACGTCCTGATCGACGGCAAGTACGAGCACGAACAGGCAAGCAGTGCGTTCACACGCTTGTGCTTGTGTTCGTACCCGTTGAATGTCGCTTTGAACGAAAGCGTCTGATCTCAGCATAAAAGGGGAAGTGTTATATTTTTAAACCAAGGCTTTCAGATTGCGCAATCGGAGCGATAAGCTTTGATGTGCAAAGATTTTCGAACTTATGAATACATGAATACATACTCGACGTTTCGAGTAGATTCTAGACGTTTCCAGATATTACAAGAATATTGAATATTTATGTTTTTACTCAGAACGTAACAATATTTTTTCCAATTGCTGTAAATATCCCATTACTGGGAAAAGTGTATTTTCAGATGTAATCATAGGCATACTTCCTCTTAAGTTATAATACGTTATATCCTTACTTATTTTTGAGAGGTAAAAAAGAAAGTGATACACACATGGCTACATTATGTCATTATTTTAATACATCATAGAATAATCATATACAATGATAATGTGAATGTGAATTTATACATATTAAACTGGTCATATCGTAGAAAAATAAAACGAAAATTACACTTGTCATTTTGGTTGACTCCTCCCGTATGAAAATAAAAACCATAAATGTAAAATCAGCCTTAACAAATACGTGACGTGTGACGTGACATTGTTTAAGATCATTAATCACAGTCTTTTCATTCTTACTACCGGATCAACTTTACCCAAGACCGGTCGCAGAATCATAACCATGAACAATATTTATCGTGAATTTAATGTTTTAAATAATCCGTCTAATACATTTTCATGTTTTAAGCCCTAAACATTATTAAACTACCATTAGCAGCTTTAGGAATAATCCTAGCAACCCGTAACGAGATAAAGAGGGTACAGATTTACTATAAAGCTTAGAATGTTTACGTATTAAAACGTAATATTATATTTATGTTTCTTTGTTTATACAAAACGTATTATTGCATTGATCGATATAATAATAGCCGTGCCCGCGGCTCAGCTCGCGTGGACTATAGAATGTCTGCCAGACTATAGAATGACCAACCAGTCGAGCGCACTCGCGAATTCAAAAAAAGGGAAGACAAAAATGCTTATTGTGGGTGATTCTTGCAATATAGATATATGCTATTGCTGACTTTTTTGTAGGTCTTTTTAAGATCTACAATTATGTAGAACATTCATTTGATATATCTCGTAGGGTTTACTCAGCGTAAGCCATTAAGGAGCTCCAAAAGTATATTTTTTCCGAATTGATCCACCATTATCGTCACTGCTTATTTCGTATAATACTTTATCTTACAAAATATATCCTAAAACCTGGTCATAGAATATAGCTATGAATTAAAAAAAGAACCAACTATATCGGATAAGAGGTTTTCGCGTGAAAAGAAAATAAACGGGCAGATAGATAGAGACGCGTTGTGGTATATAAAATGTATAGATAGATATCGATAATAGGTAATAATAATATACCGTATTCGTTTTTGATTTGTTTTTTTTATCGTTTATATGTTTAGCGTTATGGCCACAATCTCACCTGGTGTAAGTGACGATGTGGCCCAAGATGATGACACGCTAAGTCTGGTGGGGAAACTGGCTCTCAAGAGCAGCTACCGGAACACACCTATAATAGATGCTTGACGACAGATTTTCAACTTAAGGGTTGTAGCTACGCAGGCAGGCATTAGAAATTACTTTACCACTATACTATAATTTCACCACGATGTTTTCCCTGAACGAAAGCAAAAAATATTTTTTATGCTGTCTACTTGTCACACCTATCTTTTGCTTTATATACCACAAAACGGCTACTACTTCTTAAAACTACTACTATTAATTAAAACTTGAAACAAGATAATAAAAAAAGTAATAACTTCGACATATTATATGTCATATGACATTTAAAGGAAAAATTACTTGAATCCTATATCAAACAAAGCATAAATCACTTCACTCATTAGGTGGTAAATCAATTTGTGACAAAGCAACATGTAAAATATGCAAAAATAAAATTAATATAATATAGCCTTTTTAATAAAAACAATGAAGTTTTTAAAATGACGTAACATACAAATTATTCCCCATTAGAAGTGTCAAAAAGATATCCGGTCTAAAATACGACCTGTGATTTATATCTAAACTTAGATTATTTGGTGTGTAAGGGCTCCTAATAAGGCTCTATGACCGTCATAAGAAGTAACCCTTGTAGAGTTCAGTACAGAGACTGTGTTTATGACCTATATATCACAGTGTGTATTCTAAAGAAATGCTTGACCTCATTCCATCGTCTCCCTAACGTAATATAAACTTGTGGGTAGATCCATGAACCAGTTACTATGGTAGCTATATTCACAAACATTTTACTATATACCGTTGTGGGTATAGTACGGTAGTGTACTAGGGGATTAATAAGACCTTTATAATACTGTATTTATTTTACGGTTTAAATACACACTAAATATAAACACCGCATTACAAATGTTATAGGCACTGAGCGGAATGAGAACGACGTCTAGCCTCGTGAACGGAGGGCAGGTAATTGCTTAAGAAAAAAAGACGCCGGTTAACGCTCCGATTCTCGGACCTATAACGGAACTTTGTCTACCTACCTCGTCCTAATAAACCTGAAATAAAAGTATGAGATGAAATATCTACATCTGGTGGCCATACCAGGTTGCCACACCGTGAAGGTTTATCTCCACCTCATACTTTCCATACTTACGCCGTTTTTTTTAAAATATATATAATATAAGTAGGCGATTTTTATTGGAAAAAAAAATTAGACAAAATTATTTACTATTCCAAAATGTTTAAGCGTGAAACGCGGAACTCAGGCCGCAGCTTTTATCTCTTGGAGTAAGTATAATATATCCCGAATTTGACCTTTAAGTCTTTATGACCGAGACTTGTCTTTAACAGTCACCAAAATAAAACCACGTAGGCCCATACGTCAAACGTCTATTGCCGCCGACGCGACGGCGAGCACTAGATGACGGAGGCACTAGATGACGGGGGCACTTGTTCCCCTCCCGCATCCCGCAGTCCTTTATGAAAATCGCGCTTATGGCGGTCGAGCTATAAACGTACCAAAATAAGTATATTATTACTTCAAAAATAGTATGTTGTATTATTTAATTAAGTTACATTAGTGTAAAATATGTATAACTAATAAAACATCAGAGTCCGATTGTTGTAACGGTTAGAAGCTAGTCACTAAACAAGGGACAATGGGACACCATAACTACCTGTACCGCATCCATATATTATTATAATATGATTCCAACAGTCCCTTCCATATACAATGAACCGTCTGCTCTCCGCGTAGTGTAGCAAGCTCGGTGTAATGGACCGGCGACATCTGTTCCGAGATTAATGTAGAACACGTGACTTCTGATAACTGACTTCTTGAATAATGAAACCGCAAATATAAATTCTACATTATTATTAACTAACAAATAAATCGTAGATATCTTAATAACTTATTATTAATAAAATAATGCATATATAAAACTGACTACATTACGTAAATGAGCTTCGTTGTAGATGAAAAGCAAAAAATTTAATGAAACCAATACATACTCGTAGATAGGTGGACTTGTTTCCTGTATATTATTTACATTTTAATATTACTTTAATATACACACTTCATGTTTTGTGTATGCTGTGTTCACATATAGTAAGGATTCGATTGAAGGAATTTGTGAAACAAGCATGTATATTCCGAGTAAGTTTAATCGAACACATTTTTGTGAACTTTATAAATAAATAACATCTGAATCATGTAAAAAAACTTTAATAACATCAATATAATGGTTCCTACATTGCCCTGTAAAATGTCTCCACTTTCTATCAGCGCTTTTTCATTCTTACGATACACACAATTATTAGCTAGAAATAAATTGGGTAGTTAGTATTTTTTATATTCACTATCTTGTACGATATTAGTAATGAATCGCTTAATATTTTATCAAAATTTCAGTTCAAATTCTTTCTCATGTTTAAAGGAAACCAATTCCGTTGGCGTAGCAACAGTTCTCCCTTATTACCCTCTCGTATAACGAGGCAGCCTCAGGCGCCATCTGCCGGCGGTTCTATCTGTATAATTGCCATAAAACTTTCCCGTCTGCTCTACACTAGCTGGCCATGGGTCCGTAATCTATATATATAAAAGTGAAATACCACTCATCACGAGATCTGTGAAACTATAAGTCCGAATGACTTGAAATTTAGCCTTTAGCGATGTAGATGCTCACTAAGAACGGATTTTGAGAAATTCAACCTTTAAGGGTGGAAAAAGGAGTTGAAAGTTTGTGTGCGGTGCAAACATTGTTTTTTGACTTGAAATTGTGTACCTTATAAATAATGGTAAATAAAAATAATGGTACACGTGTATCAGCATTTATCAGTATTCATGAGTAAAGGGCGTATTACTAGGGGTTGAAAGTTTGTTAGGAATATATAATTTATGTATAAATATTGTCTTATAATCATATACACATAATATGTCTAATGACCTGAAATTTAGCAAACATACTCTTCAATTTATAAAAAATCATCAATAAAGGATGCAAAATAAGTGTTGAAACTTTGTACAGTGAAAAATTTTCTTTTTGTTGATAGATTTGATGATAATTATTAACCACACAAGAACCACATATACTCTCCAATTGAAAAATTCAGCTTTTTTTAATTCTTCGCCTACGTTAAATTAAGGGATGTAATTTGTGTTGTATGATTTTATAACCTAAGAAATCTTGATTTTTTTAATATATTTTTTTATCTACATATATTATTATTTTATCTATATGGTAACTCTTGTCATATTAACCTTTGCTATGGTAAACGTTGCCATGGTAACCGGTGCCATTTTAATAATAATATACTAAAATCCGTCTTTTTAATTCCGTGTAGTTTTTATTTCCGGTTTAACTCAAAAACGGCTTTTACACGGGAAGCATATGTCATTGGTCAATTGATAGGCTATAAAAAATTTCAATGATACTTTTATAAATTGTAAAAAAAAAATAATTAATTCTTCACCGATTTTGATAAAATTTTGTACACAGGAAGTATAAGTAATTTCTTAATTGATATATGCTATATGAAATGTCAATAATATAAGTAAAAGTAGTATGATGGGATAAAAATGGCTATATAACTTCACGTAACCTTAAGGTGTGGAGCAGTAATCAGGAATGTCAAGCAATCTAGCAAGCAGTACACAAGTACGAGAAGTAAAAACAATGATGGGGTACACGGGTGGGTGCATTGCCTGCGGCGTGGTGAAGAATCGGGCGAATAAATTGAACATAGGTGGAACCGTGGGGGACAACTAGTATTGCTATATTTATCACCATTTGACAACAATCACCCTCAGAACAAGTGAAAAAGTGGTCAACGATGGCAGCATGCTAAATATAGAAATAGAACTGAATATCAAGCTCAGCAGTGAGAAAACAACAATAGGTGCTATGTGAGAGATTTTCAACTTTAGAATGACACCTAAGTAGGCGAGCATTAAAAAAATGTGAGACTCTTCTGTGTTAGAAGTGAAACTTCTTAGGTCAACTCATGCTACCGTAGTTGGAGAAAATGCTACGTATATAGGCCGTACGCACTGCGTATGCATGTGAAAAAGTGCGCATGAAGCAAGAAACAGATGATTTGTGAAAGCAGAAATGATTCTATTTTGGGCTAGTTTGCCCTACGGCGCCTAAACAAGTGTAATGTCTTAAAAAAAAGCGTTTCACTTTATGATTGATTTAGGTCAATTTGCATTACCTAAAAAACTTTTACGTCTAAGGAAGCGTTTCAGTTTCCATTTAATAAAGATCAATTTGCCTTACTGTACTTAAAATTTCATTTCAAATGAAGCATTTCTATTTTTGTCTGATCAAGGCCAATTCGCCCTATTGCGCCCTGAAAAATAATTCCATACTATGGTTATAAACACAATATTTTTCTATACCGAAAGTTCAGCCACGGACTTATTGATGGTTCAAATACACGTCAATGAACGTGTCATCCTAGCCTACTACCACTAAGACATCTGCGCTGCAATCTAAGAAGAACACCTATTTAAGTAAATAAGGTGCTTATTTGTGTGTTTCGGGTTTTATAATTGTAAGAGCCGTATTATAACTTTTTGTATGTATCAACTATCATACACTACACCTATCGCCAATAGATGACCCGCAATCGACAACCATCATCACTGCTTTTTAGCTGTAAAGGCTTTTTCTAAGTAAATGGTGAACTCAAACAAGTATGACGAATACCTTATTATACTCCACCACTTCCTAGTTCTTTATTTTGCAGAAGAGTGTTAGATGTTATTCTCATGACTAGGATTAATTACCCCCTCTACAAATATGTGCTTTTAATAAAATTTGTTATAATTTCTATGTAGTTCAATATTGAATCTACAATTACAATTCTAAAGTTTATTACTGTCAGTAGAGGTGTAAGTCTTAGTAAGTGTCAATTCATTCATAAGGAAAATAAGGAAATTATACATTTTCCTAAATTCCCTCTTGAATCTACAATAGTAACTAATAGTTATTGGTTAACATGCAAAGCTAATTCAGGATCGATTTAATTGTGGCTATTAGATTGTGCTGACTTAAATATGGACTTTAATCAATTAGATTAGCAGTGAATGTTGAATGGTTTGTTAAATAATAACCTTTATCGCTTTAATTTAATATAGGTACTATCATAGTTTTGTATTATGGTATGATTTACTTAACAGGCATAAATTCACCTCATATTTTGTACTTAAATAAATAAAAAATCCAATTTCATCCAGTAACTTATATGCTACATAAAACAATAATATATATTATAAATTGATGGTTAGTTTTATTGAGGATAATTCAGTAAAATAATCTCTGATGAATCTCTCTGAACGCCAAAAAAGCCACGCGTCTGGCAATATTGCATCCTAAGTCAAACCTTGCATAGATTCTTCCATTGTGATTGTATTTTTTTTAATGAAATCTATTTTTACTTATTTTCCTAACAGGTTTTTTTTTTAATATTCTTACTAAACATATTAGCAATTTGAGTCATTTTGATGTTGTATTGATCTCATTCTGAACTATCGTCAGTCAAGTATTATTGTTTTATTAATACTACATGGCCTTGCTGAAGTTGTTCTGTCTTTTTCAGGAGACAATAACTCAACCACAGCGCCGCCTGTCTCATTCAGGGATATCATAAAAGCCTTCTCCATGAAAAATACTTAGGTTCAGGAAGTTATGTATAACTAACAGACGTACACAAGATTATTATATAAACACTGCTAAAAATTTCAATGGTAATTTTACAAAAATGTACTAGAAACTGATAGGTAAAACATTTGGCCAAAATTTAAATTGGGTATAGTAATAACTTTTTGTTTAAGGTTTATACATGAAGATTGTAATTTAAGATTTGTAGGTTTCTTCAGATGTATAGGAAAATTACTCGTAAAGTATTATAATTTTGGATTAGCATAAATTATTTTGTAATTATCCCCATACTTTGGTTTGTAAAATAATTGTAATTTAGACAAAAAAAACTCAAGATTAAGAATACACAATTCACATAAGGAAAGTCGAAAGGCAAATAACTGTTGAAACAATGGCAAAGTTTCTTTCTACTGTATTAAAGATATAATTTTTCCTTGGAAAGTAATTTTCTTCTCGATCTAATTATACAGCGCATATAGACAAACGCCTACTTAATTAGAAATTCTTTGTGCCCATTAAAACGAGATTCGGGAAATTACATCTCGACTAAAATACAATCATCCGGAAAAATTCTCATTTAGAATCATAAATTCTCTTCAAACAGATTGTTACTTTAATCTTTTATTTTTTCTACTCGGGGATACTTTCCGTCTCCATTAGTCATTCTTTGGGTGAGATAAAATGATTTATTAAGGGAAATGGGAGGCGTTTTTCTCAGAGATCGTCGAGTACGATTGATGTGGGTTTTATGCAAATGACACAGCGTGCTGATGTCGCTGTCATAGGTGTCACGACTGAATGATTCAGCCCTGAATTTTATGTATCGGAAATAAACTGGTCGGAAATACTCAGACTTTTTTTTCGGGACAGTCTTACACTCAAATCTTTGTTTTTAAATAAAACATATTAGCTTGTATTCTAGCATTTTAACAACTAATATGCAGATATATAAAGTCCAAGAGCTGGCTACATTAAAAAGCTTGTTATCGCTACATGGCTGATTCCTATTGTAAATGAATCCTTATGTGTAGCCGAGTTCAAATCATATTAACTGCCAGCGCAACCCCGTGGCTTAAAGTGAGGGTGGTCAGTCAAATCATTTGGTTACCATCTTGGGCCACATCGTCACTTAACATCAGGTGAAATTCTGGTCACAACTCTAAACCCATAATCATAAAAAAAGGACTAATTCGATTGTAATTTTTTTAAGGATACATAGGTTACAATTATGAAAACTGTATTTATTTGTATGCAAGAAACGCGAAATATTATTGGCAGACAGTATGATAGTGGCGAAAATGATGACGGGGTGAAGGAGGGCTAAAAAATGCAAAAAAAATATCTGTTGCATGCCTTTTGATTTAATATTATATTTATATATATCTTAACGCTGGTGACGTCATTCGATACCAGTGAGTGTAATTAGTTTATGACAAGTGAGTATATTAACTATTACTCGCACTGAGTGGAAGGATGTAAAAGGTGTGGCACGCATTGAGCAGGAGACGCACTTAGATCGTCAAATTGTATATATCTCAAGCGATATTCTTGTTGTACACTGTCTTGTGAGGATTGGAACGCCAGTGCATTCGAGTGCTAGTGAGGTTACTGCGGTCACTGTGGTTAGCTGGTTATCAAGCCGCCGTGCCAATCTGGGGATTGGACGCTGTACCTGTGGGTAGGCTGTGGTGAGATAACCAGTTTAGTCTAGTAAGACTCAGGGTAGCTATATGGGAGGTCGGAGGCCACTGAAGATAATCTCAAATAAATATTCTCACTTGGATCGGCAGACCGTTCACATCTCTACAGATATTCGGCGACTGTGAGAGTATACTTTTGCCATGTGCTTGCATTCGGTTCTGATGAAGTCTAGAAGACTTATTATTGTCGCTAATGACGATATATCAAAGAAACTGCTACTTCCTGGCGCTGATGTTTTAAGCTTGCGTTACGATATATATTTAAAAAGTGATATGCGAAATGGCAGACAAAAAATACCATGGAATCTTGGCAGACGGTTATCGAAAGCGCATTGTGGCAAAAAATACAAAAAGAATACATTTGTCATTATATGTCATATCGCACCCTTCCTAGTACATGTAATGTAAAAGCCAAATTTACTTTCTGAATGATAAGTAAAATATCCTCTAATAAATACTAACAAAAATGTTTGAATATGTGGCAATCGTTTGTTCTAAAAGAAAAACTATAACTAAGTACATATTGAGTGAATAACAATTTATATTCAATCCTAAAACAGTTTTGATCCTAAAACTCAAATAATATATTATACATTTTATGTCAATATTTATTTCAATTAAGTACGCGATCAGTATACATTTAAAATAATTTAACTGAAATTAAAAAATAACTTATTTTATTATGTATATTGTATATAAATTGACCATGACTATTACATATGATGCCGAGACATGGACGCTCACAGTTAAGGCTGTGCATAAAATACAGTGAGCGATAAACCGCGCAATGTTGGGCATCAAATTACAAGATCGAGTCAAAAATGCCAAGATCTGACGTCCCACTAAGCTCTGCGACGTTGGAGAGATTAACAGAAAACTAAAATGGAATTCAGTATGAATGCCAATGCAGTTATGTTGCCAAGCAGTGACGTCAGGTGGAATGAAACGTTACTGGATTGGTGGCCACGTATTGGTAAACGAGTAGTCGGATGCCCATTTTTTTATCGTTATAGATTTGGCGTAGTGGCCTGATGTTAAGTGACGATGTGGCCCAAGATAATAACATGCTAAACCTAATGGAAGACTGGCACTCAAGTGTAGCTGCAGGAACACACTTATTGGTGCTTGGCGACAGATTTTCAATTTCAATTTTCAGATTTGAGGGTGGTAGCTAGCCAGGAGGGTATTTGAAAAAGCCCTACCACCATGCTATGGCTTCCTCACGATGTTTTTTCTTCATTGAAAACACAGGCTCGTTGCAAGGATTGGAACACACGTCAATCGACGCGAAGTAGTACCTACACGCTACCACTGAGCCATCATTGCTTCAGCTCGTTGGGTGGACAATATTGTAAAATCCGCGGGTAAAACATGAATAAGAGATTAGTTCAGGATCAGGATGGGTGGCGCACAAGAAGAGAGTCCTATGCTCAGCAGTGGGCGATTACGGGATGATGATGATAATATAAATTACAATATCTGGAAAGTGAGTTTTAGACACCAATCTTTGACTTCAAATTAATAAATTAATAATGAGTTACAATGTATTAAACTATTGAATATAGGCAAACTGTTCCTGTAATGTCGCAAATGTTAATAGTATATTTACGAAACATTATTTGAACGTTATAAACTTGAGTAAAATATACAAAAACAGTAATTTAATTCAAGCACGCAGTTTAAACTCAAAAATCATGATTACTTGATAAACATTTAAACGGGTACGATCTTCAAAACGCAATCAGAATCTTCTAAGTGCATATACTTACTAAAAGTTTAATAATCTTGCGTAAACAAAAAACAAGTTAACGATAAAAGTTTTAATTAAAACAAACTTTAGAAATATCAATATACAATCGTCAGCTTTTAACGTAAAGTTCGCTCGTCGCGATCTCGACAATGAAGGAAAAAAATGCAAAACGTTATGCTCTAAAACCATGAAACAATCGTTATGTTGACCAGAAAATATTATAAAAGTATTCGACAGCAAGATACATCAGTACTCCTAGCCGGAACATTTTTGCACTAACCTATAGTTAACGTTATAGAATAGTAGTAGTAAAATTTTGTATAGAAATTGAAACAACGCCACTTGAGCGTAATTAGAACTAAAATTCTGGCCAACAAGTAACATAGAGTTAATAATAACTTTATAATCCATATTCTTGTATCAAGAAAATAGCATTCTGTAACAGGAGATAGAAAGATTATTTTAGAAAAAAAAAACATTGCAACTCAGGTTTATTAAAAACAAAACCGTTACCACAACCAACTTCAGCTTTTAAAAAATCTCGCTTCGTAGATACGAATTCTGCCAGTGTCAAGTCAGTCATGGAAGAGCCACTTATTTCCATAGATAATAAAATAATAATTTATTTAAATAAGAATAGACAGCTCTATTTTCCGTATAGTTTTTTACTCCCGAAGCAAACAGATCGGTGTTATATGTTTAACGTGTGTATTCGTGTATCTGTGGTATCGTAAATCCCATTTTAAATTTACATTGTAACAATTCAACTTCATTGCTCTCAAACTGTTCGAAAACAATATCAAATTAAACCCATAGATGGAAATTTTATACTCTTAACTTAAAAGGGCATAAACAAGTTTAATAACCTTAAATATACACATTAATAGAGAAAGTTTCTAATTAATTTAAACAAGCTTGAACTCGGTCACCGTGAAATTAAATTAAAAATAAATATTTGTTATTTGACTTGCGGGTGGGTCTTGTGTTAGTACTATCGTGTAGCACATAGTACTTGTAAAATAAATCATTTTGAAGGTTATATACACTAGGGATAAATAGATATTTTATTACTTCGACTATGTATCTGTTATTTTTTGATAGACAATCGAAAACCTTAGGCTTATCACGTACTGAGAACAAATCTTGCGAAAAAATCAATATCGAAGATTGTTATTTTACTCCATCGTAGCAGCCGAAAAACGTACATTGCTAGATATAGGTCTCCTCCTAAGATCACCACTACGACCGGTCCTACGCTGCCCGCATCCAGCTAGTTCCCGTATCCTTCACCTTGTAGCGGGTCAGATCACGCTGCGTCTTGTAATTAACGTAACTGGCCATGTATAAATGAAAGAAGTTGATTCAAATATTACGTGTGTCAATTAAGAATATTCTGACTTGTTTTATTTTCCAACATAAAAATACATGAGTCTTTTCCTTCTATATTATATTTTAATATACGGATATTTATAAAGTGTTTTGCCTTCTCTTAAAACCACAATCAACACGTCTTTTCGTGTGTGGTTGCCATTCGTGAACTCTTTGGCCCCATCAGCCATCCGTTCTATGAGCAATGTGCCATGCCCACAGCCACTTATGTCTAGCAATTCTTAGGGCTCTCCACTATCTTTTCAGTTACCTTGAACTTTCTTATGTAACCCATAAGCCCATACTTATTTACTACGTTTCAGCATCATATGTCATCACTAGCAACATACACAGGTGAAAGGCTCATTTTTAGTTTAAATTCTACTAAATTTTAATAATTTTGGAAAAATAATCCTACACTACTTTCACTATGGGGGTGTTATATGTGTTTTAAAAGGCACTGATTAAAAATTGTGCTCCTTTATTTTTCAACTGATCATAATAACCTCTCTATTTTTTAAATAAATTACAGTTGCAAAAATTATTAACCCTTATAGTAAATTAATTTATACTCATCAGTAATTTTTTGGCAGAGCGTGTGTACACGCTCATACATTTTAATATGAAATCCACGCAATGAAAATTCACAGTCCGTGTTGATATTTACAGTACAATAAACAAATTATTACTTTACGTTACGCTCTCTAGAGGTAATAGAATATATCATGATCTTACTGAAATTAATCATACAGCAATCGCCTACGCATTGCCTGTCGAATTTCAGAACATATTTTTCGACGGAACACCTGCAATTTACGTACACGGTTGGAAATAAAACGTACCCTGCGTACCAAAGTTGTGTGTCATTCCCGCATGTTTTTTTTAATGTGTAATATCTTTCTTATCGCTTGCTGGATATTTTTTGTGGGAATGATTTTGGAAAAGGGACGGTAATGTGTTACAGGAACCCGGGGAAGCGCGCGCTATTTGGTTTGACCAATGAGCGCGCGCGGTGGCGGAGAGATGGCTGTGAGATGGTGCCAACCCATTTTGCGTGACGTTGGTACCACGACGTACTGTCGGCCAACATAGTGTATGCGTGTGTGTGACGAGGAAGAGAAAGGGAAATAGAGGAGAACGCATCAGCTGTGCACTCATCTACAGTTATACAGTGTTTTGTGTATAAAATCTGAGGTTATATTTATATGTGTACGACCTATTTTAACATTAACATATTGTTGCGCCGCGTTCGCTCATATGTCGAAAAGTAACTTTGCCCGCTTGCAAAGAGTTAAAAATCGGTTCTTACGACACCTATTAGATTCGCCGCCTTATGTACGTAACGCAGATCTCCATAGAGATATGGAACTGCCGTCTATAGAGTCATGCGTAAAATATCTCACTAGGAGATTAGTTAGGAACGGACGGTGAACTTCGTTCCCGCACACCCGCCACGTCCACCCTCTCCTGCAGCCTAGGTCCGATCCTCCGGCATGAAGCTCTTGAGTCTAGCTGCCGCTCGCGCGATACAGTGACACCGCATTCACTAGCTTCCTACATACATGCATTACACTTTTTACAGACATACACTACACTCAGGTACATAGGTTCTGTAAGGGACCTTAACTTTTCTTTTTTTGAGGCTAGTTAGTCTAGATCAAAAATTACAGATTACTAAATACATATACACTTGTCTCTTACCCTCCTCCCAGAGGATAGCGATATATATATATATATGTATAGTTAGTTAGATAGTGTGCTAGGACATTAGTCAGTTCGCGACTTAATTGCATAACGCGCAACAGTCCGAGCCGAGGTTCGGCCACTTTGGCACCCTCGGATGTTGTTGCAAAACTTTCGTGGCTGAGTGCCTTAAGCGCTCGCCCCCAAGTCCGGTGAAGCTGTAAAAGCCCTTCGAGGCTCCTTAGTCCTTATGGCTAACAGTATAGTCAGAACGAAATATATATATATATATATATATATGTGTGTGTAAACTATATTAATAATTATCTTTATTATTATTTATTATTATTATTATTATTAAACAAAGTTCATCATTCTTAAAAAAATGCGAGTAAGTAATATGAAAATATTCTAATAAATATTTTAGTGTGAATCTTTTTCTCAGGATTTAAGTTACTATTGTGTATTTACCACGACTAGAATTAAACTTGCGCGAGCAAGCGCGCGCCTAATATAGATTTACAATTATTTCCATGCTTAGAATATATTTGACCATTAATATGACGAATAAATTGACTTCACATATATTTCATCTCAATTTCATAGTAGGATAACATGTCAGATGTTACACATCATATGCGACTACTGTAAGGCTAATTTTTTATATTTATAGACAGTAGCATGGCAAACTGACGTCACTGTACGCGATAGTAAGCACAGTCCAATCCCAAAACAAACGACGAAGCTGTCAAGCCGACCTGCAAGCTTCTCCATATCTGGATATACATATACTAGCTACACTCGAAACGCAATAAAACAAAGAATAGTCACTGTGATAGGTTTATTGTTTATGACCATGTACAATGCAAGGTTGTCACCACCTAGTTGGGTACCAATCCGACACGTCGAAGCATATCATTATGACCGGTGTTACACATGATGTATGGTTGGCGCGGCCCAGTATGACACAATTGTCATATCATACCATCTAGCTACGTAGCGCAGTGGCGTAGTAGATGGTCATATCATACCATCCAGCTACGTAGCGTAGTGGCGTAGTAGATGGTCATATCATACCATCCAGCTACGTAGCGTAGTGGCGTAGTAGATGCCCATACTCAGCAGAGCAAGCAATCTTCTTCGAAATACTGCAGAACCAAACATCGCCATTTACACCTTGAGCGTGTAAATTTTTTTAACTGACATAATTCAATTTTAAAAGCGGTCTTATCTACTTAAAATTTAGTTACCTGAACTCCCAAGGTGAACAATTTTGCGAGCATACGGGATCTGTAGGAGCATCCTTTAACGAGTTGCCGGTTTTAGAGTTATGAGCGACCAGCCCGAGGGAACAAGTTTTAATCGTTGCTAAAACTTCTCCAACTTTTGAAAAGGATATACGATTCAACGTTTACGCTAAAAGGAATTTTTAATTATTAAATTAAGAGTTTAAAATTGTATTCACTTTTTACTTATTCTAAAATAAGTATGCTTTTAAGATGTGACTATTTAGTGTTTTTTTTTTTTTTTGTATCGATGTAATGATCGCCCAGATAGGTTAAAAGAAATGTAGTGTAGAACCGCGGTGGGATGGACCAACGACATTACAAGTCTGTTTGGTCAAGTATGAGAAAAGGGAAAATGCATATTTCCTGCAGTGGGATGCAAAAACTAATAAAGATAACTTTGTCTTTTGGAAATAATCCTAGTTCGGTCTGACTATACTGTTAGCCTTAGGGGCCCTGGAGCCTTTACGGCTTTTACAGCTTCACCGGGCTTGGGGGCGAGCGCTAAAGGCACTCAGCCGCGTGATGTTATGGTGTATATGCCAAACAGACAACAACTTTATACATGTTTTTTTAATAATAAAAATAATCTATCATAGTTTTTAGAAATATAAAAAGCGACATGTTTCATAATTCAGTGATAGTATTATAACTATCATTGAGCCAAAAGATCACGGATATATCGCAAAGAATTTAGCTTTATTTAACGGACTTTATTATTATTACCTATAATTCGATATGCATATATCGAACACCAATGTTTTGAAGAACTGAACATAAACACGTATATATCGAACACCAAATGGGAAGCCAAAATGCTGGACAAGGATTACAGCATTAATGACATCAACATCAACTTTATTGACTTGACAAATAAATTAACAGTATTTATAAACCAGTAAACTAGTTTTTAGGCCATAAGCGGATCAACAAATAAAACAGAATTTCGATAAAACGAAACACGGTCCGACCACGATCACAAATCGGCAATTATTTGCAGCGAAACCCAAATAAACAGTGGACAGAGCGTTATAGTCGCGATGCAATCTGCACTCGAAACCATAGTACACAACAGTTGACAGGTAAATTCAATTTAAACTATTTATACGTCGGACTTTTTAATAGTTAACTGAATATATTTTAATCTTTATTTAAAATTTACCTACCCGATTACAAAGAACAAAAGAATCAAATACAGACCGATACACGGTATACACATAACTAGCTGCTCCCTTGGCTCCGCTCGCATGGACTATAGAATGCCGTCAGTTGAGTGCACGCACGAATCGTACGCAAAAGACGGAAGAAAAAATGTTTATTGTGAGTGATCATTAGTGATACGCTATCGTTGACTTTTTTTGTAGGTTAAGAGTAGATCTTGTAATTTGTGTTGTGTGTAATTATAAACATTATTTTGATATGTCTCGTACGGTTTACTCAGCTTAAGCTTATTCACCATTATCATCACTGTTTATTTCGTATGTTACTTTATCTTACAAAATATATAATATAATCTGACCAGATAACATTGCTATGAATTAAAATAAAAAACATGTAAATCGGATAAGGGATTTTCGCTTGAAATGAGCATAAACGGACAGAAAGACAAAAAGACGTGGAGCTTCATAACATGTAGAAGATTTAACGTAAATATAAGAAACTGTGAGAAGATACTAATATATACATACTCAAAAGCAAAAATAATTTACACATAAAAAATGATAATACACATGATCGAATTGTTTGTCGCGACAACATGAAAAAGTATCCAGCTTAGCATAATAATATATACTGAAGTGTCATAGGACACTCAATGCTGATTTTTAGCTGGAACCCATAGCAAGTCACAGAGCGTAAGGAATTATATGCAATAAAAATAAAAAAAAACTACTTGTGGTTAAATAGGTAATTCACACGCCTCTAATCAAAACTGTACAGTACCTACTGTACAAATTACTCCTTTTTAAAATAATTCAATAATTTTAGTCAATTTATATTTTCTACAAAAAACTCTTGTGAAATAAAACAAAAACGGAATAATCAAATTGCAATAATGGAATGTCAGAACAGTTAAAAGAAAATCGTAATGAACACGAAATATAATTAGAAATACATTTCTAAGAATTTTACTGTGTAATTTTCATAATTGGTACAAAAGTTGAGACAACTTGGATAACTGTTCCCAATTATTTTCCGTTTCTATTTGAATGTTTCTGTAAAATTTAAACAAATTGTTCAGTGATGATGATCTAATTTGAATAATTGTTATTTCAGTAATCTTCTCAACGATATTAAGGTACTAGGAGTTTTTATACGTCCACTAATTCGATATTAAGTTATGATAGAAAACTATATTTTATTATTTTTGATACAAAGAATTAATTTTTTTTAACAATAACAATAGTTTTATTATAATTATAATATTTTTTTATTTCCATATAACTAGGGTTAGAAAAAATGATTAAGATTACTATTAACACTCTTCCCAATGCTGTTAGTTACCAGAGCCTCATTACAATTGTCGTATATCTCCACTCTAGGCTCAAAGATCTTTCTTGTGGGCCTTTGTATCGGAGAGGTAAACTACTAAATTATCGTGTTATCAAATTTTCATAGAGATTCTCGTATGTATTGCCTGTATGTTATATCGTGCGTACGTGCATGATATGTGTGTAATTAAGTGTGAGAGAGAGAGAATGTATGCTTATGCGTGTATGGATATTTAATATATTTACTTTTAATAGTTCTTCTGTACCATTATATGAAAAGATTGAAGCCATAATTGGATCTTGTGTTTGGCATCCCATCTATTACTTTTCCTTAATAGTATTTGTTTCCTCTTATATATAAGGATGAAGAAAATGACAACACATTTTTTTTTTTCAAAGAAAGAATATATTTTGGTTATGGATTTAATGGGTATATAAAAGTTTCGCTATACGATTTAATCAATAACTTTATGTACATCCCGAAAACCTTTAACACTAATATATTCTTAGAATAAAAAACATCTAGTACATAATGTGACAGAAGCGTATGCAATCAGTAGGTACAGTTTGTACTAAAAATATCCTCAAAATCAACGTAAAGAATGTCTTACTTCATTACAGTAGTTTAATTACTTTTTACTAACCACAAATTTCCCAGTGGCACATCGCTCCTTTATAAAACCATATAAGGTGGAAAGGCTAATTGACTAACGTACATTTGTCAAATTTAACACGTTAGTCAATTAGTCTTTCCACCGTAGATATTATATGACAAATACGTCGTCTATATATTGAATTTCACACCTTCAACTGAAACTTCAGTGATTAGCAAAATAATTGAGTAAGAAGAAAAGTGTCCTAACTAAGCCAAGCACCTATAACTGTGCTCCGGCAGTTCCAATTGAGAGCTATTAGCAAGCGGCTGGAGCACGATTCGCGTGTGCGCTCGACTGGCATTCAGTAGTCCACACGAGCGGAACCGCGGATACAGCTAGTATACAATATGTCACCGTATGTTGACTTTCTTAAAAAATAATCTAGTGAGATTGTAAACTGTCGCTAGATTGTGTGCAAACTCAAAGAAACGAAAAAGCGACAGTAAAGAAAGACAACCATATACATCTATACAATGTAGCTTACGAGAGAATAAGATAGAATACATTTACATTATGCACGATTAATGCAAGTCCTGATTTTCATGACTGTGGTCGCCGTCGGATTGGCTTAGTGGTGTGAGACAACCAGACTTCATACGTCGTACGCGCGAGTGGTCGATAGTTCGAATCCCGCTGATTTAGGATATTTAAAAAGAAATTTTAAAAACATATCTTTTTTTTTCTGAAGGTTCTCTTTTGACACGTTTGAAATGCTGCACACATAATTATTTTTTTATATTAGCTCGGCACATTGACTGTACTGTCCCTGATGGTAAGCACAGTACAATCCAAATACAACGGCGACAACCGAGAGATCGAAATCCATCGACAGTTGCCGCTGTCATGCCGGCCTGCATAAATATCTTTTAGCGCTACGCTTAAAGGAAACAATGTCGTAAGAAGAAGGAAACACATTAGCCGGGAGACGGTTCCATAGGTTCGTTCAAGCAGGTTTAGAGAGGGGGTACCATTTTTCTTAATTTTACTAAAAATGGGAGCGGGGGAAATAATAAAACTAACGTAAGTTAAAAAAAGGCGTGTGTGTAATTCACACACGATAGAAGTGAAACTTCATTTTAAAAGATATTTTATTTAAACAGTGTGCAATATACATACACACCGACATTTGCTCTCTCGCTCTGGCTCACACAAAGAGGAGAGACCGATAATATATTGCTCTCTCGCTCATGGCTCACACAAAGAGGAGAGACCGATAATGTGCGTTAAACGTTTAACGTGTTGGAAGTCACATAAGAAGTTTCACTTCAAAAAATATATGAAAATATTTGCAAAACAATATTTATATTATGGAATACCGAATTACTTTTCATATTTCTTAGTAGAGATAAATGGGTGATCCGAAAAATCATTTTAAACTACTAAGTATAAAGTTTTTTACATGTACCGATGTTCAATTCGCCGAATTCCTGACGTACTATATTGAAATAAGTAAATATAACTCAATTAGTTTTATAAAATTTTGAAAATAATTCTTTCCTCTTATCATTTGCGGGAGAGGGGAGTCATAATCGTGTTATTTTTGCTTACACAAGGGGATTTAAGGATCTATCTGAGGGGTCCAGTTTGCTTACGTAATAGTTGAACGCAACCTTACCATTTTTGGCTACATCGTCACTTAACATCAGTTGAGATTGTGGGCAAACACTTAACATATAAAGATAAAAAATATACTATTAAAATAATATTATAATTGATGTTACTTATATACATTGGTTGAAGAGGTATTTGTTTAATTAAAAATAGTTATTAGATCCTTAATTAATCCTTAAGGACATACCTGCTCGTATTTACCTACCATGGATGTTCTAAATAACTTGAAGGCGGTCCCTCGCCGGCTATTGAAAGGGTTAAGCTCTACTTTATAACACCCCTTTTATTTTATGTCCTTACATTTAACTTGAATGTTTATTTATCTTTCTTTGATCGCGCTAACCTCTGGAGCTACCAGTCAGGTTAGTTTTTTTTTAAATGGAGGTAAATTACAGGCTATAAAACTTTACGCTATGACCCTTAGGAGCGAAGCAGTAATCTGAAAAGCCGTAAACAAGAACGATAAATGCGAAATGGGTGAAACCGTGGGGCACAGCTAGTCGGTTTATAAAGAGCCCCAACCGCAAACTTAATTATAATGTTTTTACTTGTAAAAAAATTAGATATCAGTGTCTTTTTAATAGTTGACTGAGAGGTAGAAACAATTTTTACTGGTTGCATATATTTTAGGGTGTTCCAAACAGTCGACACCTTTTTTTTTCGATTGGTCACGAAATTTCATTTAGGGATTCGGACAAAAAGGATTCAGTTATAATTTCAATTATCTGTAGTAAGAGATCGTGCATCGCAATTTTTGATTGCCCATATAAGTTACATGGTAATTTTTTTTTTAACTTTGTTTACCTTCTATGCATTCACGATCAGGCGAAGTAGTGGTCAAACGTAAGCCAATGTATATAAAAAAAAAGATAATTAATTAGCATATAAAATTTAATAATAATAAAATGTAGCCTATGTTCTCGGTAAGAACGTATTTTTATATCTGTAAAATAATTTGTAGAGTCGACTTAGTAGTTTCACAGATTGCCTCTTACAAACAAACAAACTTTACCTATTTATAGTAATAATATAGATGTATATATTAAACCCAAAGCGAATTACTTTTCGTAAATATTCCTATTTAATAATCCCTAGGTCTGTAATCAGTATTACCTATAATGAAAGTAGTTGCCTACGGCAGATTGATCAGGTCGGATCGCTCTCGGTCGCATACGAGGTCTATGAGGCCAATTTCATTATGCAAATTTATATGAAATGTACTCAAAATACGAGCGTCACACAGACTTAATTGATGATCAAATTTACATGCTAATAAATGTATTCGCAGTGATGTAGATTGCACATAATTGCATAGCATATTTTGTTACGTATAAAAGTTTATTAGCAAGGGTTTTCCTAAATTCTAACCCTATTTTAAGTGATAATGTAAAGAAAGCTGAAATGCAAATGCTGGAAAATACCAATAAATTCTCTGGTGACAGATTTCCAAATTGAGCTTACTAAGGCAAGTTAGACGGCTTGAAAAATATTTTTATACATATAAATTTCCAAATTCTAATCATTTAATAGTATTTTACATACTCGCATCTTTTCATTTACGATGAGACTGAACGGCCATCACTCTCTCCAATTTGATCGCAATTTACGACAGCAGTTTAACGTCAATTTGCGATATAGTTTGGTGTCAAATAACGACCAAATGGTTATGGGTTATACTCAACTAATACACACCTATTGCACAACAACCCGAATTTGATGATTGGACAACTCTACTCATACACATGCAGAACATGGAGAAATTATGTTTCGAAAGAAAATGAATTCATAATGGACGTTCATCAATATATTCTATATAGTCGTGTAGTTATAATTCTTCTTTAAGCATATGATTATCATACAATTCTGATAGCAAAGCCTATATTCCCTTTTCTAAGGTTAATAAACTGTATATTGCTTTCTCGAAGAGATGTTTATTTATTCAACAGAGATATACTCGTATGTTCAGGCATCTCATTAAACTTACATTAGTTTATGATATATGGCTGTACATCACAAAAATAATTAATTAGGAGAAAAAGCAAAAAGCAGCCCTTACAATGATTGCAGAGCGTTTTTTGTGTCAACGCGGGACTCATGTTGAATATTTTTTTCTAAATATATTTAGATTGAACAATAAATAGCAAGATGTTTCTTCTTAAAAACGGATCTTTAATTTTTCATAAGTTTCGTAGGCATATTGTCGGCACTGAAGGTGGTCGCTTCAACTACTTGGCTAGGTTCCAGCTATACTACAGTGACCCGGAATGGAGGAACCTGTACATCTTAGCTTATTGCGATTTTATAAATGGCCTAGCCTGTATTAGGCACTTGTTTATAAAATAAATATATATAATCTACTTACTATTTTGTATATTTCTGTTTATTAAGAACGTGAACGTGTGCGAAACATATACCTAGGCATAATTACCCGTGCTAAATTTATTTGATTAGACTATCATTATTCTCACATGCCGTGCTCACCTACAGCTTGTCAGATTGCTTAACGTTCATATTTATTGCTCCACTCCTTAGTGTCGAAGCCTTCCTCAATAAAAGGGCTATATATTTTTTTCTTCAAATCTAACTGGTACTTCCAGGGATTAGCGCGTCCAAACAAACTTGAGGTTTATACTCTTGAGGTTTATAACATTAGTATAGATATGGAATATAAATTCAAGTACTATTTCTTTATCTGTAAGTTGTCTTCAAGTATATTATTTTAAATACGTTATAGGTTTAGCGTTCGATCAGTGTTTCACCTGATGTTGAATGACAATGTGGCCTATGATGATAACACGCTATACTTAGAAAGACTGGTTCAAATGTAGCTACCAGAACACACCTATACCCTCTTACTGAAAGCTCTCCCACTTGATGGTGCTAGCGTTTATTTTTTTATACTACAAAGTTGGTAAACAGGCATATGGCTCGCCTGATGGTAAACGGCTACCGTAGCCTATGAACGTCTGAAATACCATAGGTATCACAAGCGCGTTGCCAACCTTGAACCCCCCTACTCCAAGGAGCTCTAGAAACCCTACTCACCGCAGAAACACAACACTAAGTGTGGAGTCCGTTGTTACTGGGAATACCGGCAGTTGCGAGCGCCGGACTCAAATCTCGCTTAAATTTCATACAATCCTGATTAATTTAATATTGGTAGAGCGGTCCCAGTTTTCTGGTTACTAGGTCATTTGACTGCGATCTTCTGTAGGGTGGAGGTATTCCACCAGCCGGGCTGCCCCAAGTAGAGAAAATTACTTAAAATAAATTTCTATGTGCCCTACCTCTCTTTAAAAATTAGAAAAAAAGGTATTAGAAAAAGCCTTATTTACCATCAAGCTATGAGTAAAATGCTTCCTTCCACAAAAGCTGAGGCTTATAGGATTCGAACTTACGTCGATCGATGCGGTGTCCGTACACGCCACCACTGATCCATCATTACTTCATTGTTTTAAATACAAATGTAATGTACATTTTTGACATGGAAGTAGTAAACGGAATTTTTGACGGGATCTTTATCTGTTATGAGGTGGTTTTTATTATAATTCATATTTGACTATATCTAATATATAAAATTCTCGTGTCACGGTGTGCATGTTTGAACTCCTCCGAAACGGCTCGACCGATTTTTGTGAATCTTAGCGTGCATATCGGCCAGGGTGGAGAATCGCACAACATCTATTTTTCATCCCCTTAAATGTTAAGGGTGGTCCACCCCTGTAGTCAACGCGAGTGAAGCCGCGGGCACAGCTAGTATTATATAACATTGGCAGTATTTTACGTGATGTAGTTTGGTTATTGTGCTTTTAAGTTACCACAAAAACTAATGGTCAGTTTAGTCACTTGTCAGATCTAAGAAGGGAGTCACCTTCATCTTAGATTATTGTTTGAAATGTAAAGATTAGAAAAATATTATATCCACGTGACACTGGCAGAATTGTTTATTAACACACGTTACCATTAAATAAGAATAAAAAGTAGTAGTAATAAACAAGAATGCAATTGATATACGTCAAATCTAAACAAGACTAGAATTTTTATGTTTTAATCCCAGCGGGGAGTTGGAACGCTTCAAAGGCAAAAATACGCTGGCACACATTCTACCATATTCAAACATTATGAACTTATTACGTAAAATAAATATAATATCTCACTCTAATAAGAAATACATAATTCCAAAATAAAGTAAACTTCAACGTAAAAATAATATCAAAGAGACTTTCAATAAAAAATGCTTTTATCTGTAAAATTATTATGGTGATATTTCGACGGAAGGAACATTTAATGTCAGAAGCAAAACTCTTGGAATCGTAAAACAAAGAGAACTTATTTATATTAAGAATGATACCTAGATATAATTATAACAATAATTCTGCAGGTGAATTGTGTTCGGAATTAGCTAGAATGTGTTGATAGATTTATCAATAGTACTTCTTATCTTTCACTGAGCTTTATGAGTTAAATATTCAGAAGTATTATTACGTTCATGGTATATTTTTACGTAGTTAGGCATAAGTTAGGTTAATATTTTAAACGTGTTACTAGTACAGGCGTAGATTAGCGTTAGCAAGAACAAATCTTACTAGACTTTCTCTTATATTTTCTTACATTTTAAACTTTATTCTTTCAACGGCGATTACCAATTGCCAATTATTACCATTATTAATTGATTACCAATTATAACTGCGTTAAATTTTAGATATTGAAGAGAATTCTGTGATCAAGCTTTGAGTAAACTTCAACAAAACGATACAAATTTAAATCGATACTTAATTTTAATTCTTCCGGTCCGTCGATGCCAGAAATTCAGACATCATTTAGATGGAAGTGATTCTCATTAAGTTCCGAAAACAACGGACGGGAATGTTTATCGAAGGATGAAATTTGAAATCACTTTAGGCCAGAGTTGTTTATTCGTTTCCAATTTCGTCCCCAATTTCGTTGTGATGATAAAAGGATATTTTCGCTGATTCACGAATATCGTAATATGTCGGCGAGTTGTGTGCTTCTTAAGTATATTCTATAGAAGCTTACAAAGGAATGTAATAACAGAGATAGGCGAGATTCTCTCAAACATTATGCGTACAATTTGAAATCGCGAAATGCCTCGACGAACAATTCAATGAATATATCTGAGTGTTATGTGAAAAAAACATTACGGTTTTATTATCTCTGAGCATATTTAGCGAATATGGCTAATAGGCACTTTATATTAATAAAAGTTACTTATTCGTGTAGCTCGAAATGACATCTTCAATTAGGGTTACGACCTTTTATTTGAACAAAAGAGTATAATAGGTTGGTAATGGTAAAAAGTACACGTATCAATATAATGTCTGTGGAGATATGAGAAGAAGTAGGCCTTGTCTTAAATTTAATCAACCTTGTTGGCATTTTAACAATTTACAAACAATTAATCCTATATATGTATTGAATGAAGATATCATTTTTTTTGTTTATGATAAGGACCAAGAATGTTGGAGTGAAATTTTTTTTTTATCAAAATCTATCCAGTAGTTTTTGCGTGTTGCGCGCACACACGGCAAACTTCAATCATTTTTAGGATTCCGAAGTCAAAAAGAACCCTTATAGTTTCGCTCTGTCCGGTCCGTCTGTCCGCGGCTTAGCTCACAGATTCTTAGTACTAGAAAGCTGTAATTCTGGTATGAGTATACATATTAATCACACCGACAAAGTGGTAACATAAATTCTTGAAAAAAATTCGCTTAGGGTACCTCCCCAACATGTAAAGTGGGAAGGCTTTTTTTTCTCGTCTATCCTATCGTTTTGCATATCGATGGATAGATCGTTCAAAGATATTGTCGGTCTATGAACCATTTTTCGCTAAAAGGATCCGTTTGCGAAATGTTAAGCTTTCATGTGCAATTTTTTTGTTTGAGTCAACTGTTCCACCTGCCAGCTAAATGGCAGTGTGGTAGTAGTATATACTAGTAAAATGAAGTTACAAGGAAAATTATCAGAGGTAAATAAACTTTACAAGTTAACGAGTAATAGTAACGAGTAATTTCGTACAAATTCTATTGAAAATTACTTAATACAAACGTATACTATAAATGTTTGACCATGTCCAGGCCGCGCCCGGGCCGGTGTAGCATGAATTACTTCATACAAAAGTATACCATAAATGTTTGACCGTGTCCGGTGACCCGATGTAACATGAATCTTGCTTTCCTTTATACAAACGTATAGTATAAATATTTGCCGGTGTTCCGGCCTACGCCCGGCCCGACATGCACTTGGCAAATTTTATTTACATAGATAGATGTTGAGGTTGAGTTTAAAAGGTGTTCGTGCACAATAGTGCATTTAATTACTAAATATAGAAGAATAGAATGACTAAATTATATAATAATCATTTAATAGCAATAGACCTACTTGAAAACTCACTTGCATTGTTTAAGAAATTAATAATGTCTGATAGCTAACTCACTTGTTAATTTTATTTTTGTTTTTGTTCAAGTTGATTCTTATTACTTAGCCGCCTCATACAAAAGAACAATATATGTAGCGCGCGAACTACAAAACAGGTGAAACTATCATTGTGCGTAGCGGTAGCATATGTATAAATTTGTGACTGTGTGAAGTAGTGTTCCCAGAATATTTCGCATAATTTTAAACATTCTCTTCTACTACACTCGCATTCGCATCGTTAATGCGAGTGCGTGAATGCGAGATGCATTGCGAGTGTTCCTGAATCCTCAAGCGCTAAAGCTTCCAATGTGCAATCTGGACCTGAAGACACGCTGCTGTGTGAAATCAAAGCTGAAGAGTATTTGAAAGAAAAACGAGCCTCTCTCGAGTAAAACTCTTTTAACTGGTGGAAAAACAAACGTACATATGAAAAATCGGCAGATACTGCTTGCAATTATCTCAGCATTCCACCTACCAGTGTACCGAGTTAGCGATTATTCATGGAGCGGGCCTTATATCAAGCCACTAAGAAATCGCCTAATGAGGAAAAAACAGGAATTAATATTATTAAAATATAATTGGCCTCTTTTAAAATTTTATTACTGAATAGCTGTGCCCAGCGTTTTCATTCGCGTATAATTTAAAAGAAATTACTGAATGATAATTTATAATACTTCTGTCACAGATTTGAGAATAAAGAAGATGGAGCCTCTTATAACATGAAAATGTCCCATATTAGTATTCAATTATGTCAATTTTTAAAGGAAACGTAAGACGTGTGTTTAATTATTATATAAAAAAATGCCTTTTTTTTTCGAACTGACTATAGTGTTAGCCTTAGGGGCCCTGGAGCCTTTACGGCTTTTACAGCTTTACTGGGCTTAGGGGCGAGCGCTTAAGGCACTCAGCCACGAAAGCTTTGCAACAACATCCGAGGGTGCCAAAGTGGCCGAACCTCGGCTCGGACTGTTGCGCGTATGCAATTAAGTCGCGATCTGACTAAATCCCTATCATTCAATCTAAACTAACTATACATATATAAATGTTTCTTTCCCCTAGGAGGAGGGAAGGAACATGTGTATGTGTACCACCACTAAATAGTGGTCTGAAATTTTTTGTCTAACTAGGCAAAAAAAAGAAAAAAAGGTAAGGGACCTTCCCTTACAGAATCTATGTACCTATGTGTTATGCATGTATGTATAATGCAGTGTCATGTGTGTCTGTGAAAGCTAGTGAATGTAGAGTCACTGTATCGCGCGAGCGGCTGCTTGGCTCAAGGGCTCCATACCGATGGATCGGACCTAAAAAAAATGCCGTCTTGTACGTTATGTGCACAGTAAAAATTCTTCTCGAACAAAAAAGGAAGGCAGAGCCTTGTTTCATAGGTAACAAGCATGTTTCGAATTGATCGATCAAAAAATAGGTGTATAGACTTACTACTGTCACTATGACTATTCGAACACGTATCTATCGCAAGACTGGAGCGCTTCGCTCGTGTGCCGCCGCCCACGCCTCAGCCATCGAGAACAGCTTCATACAAAATTATATATATATATATATATATATATATTATTTATTTCCAGATTAATATTCCAAACATCTGAACTTTAAAAGGTATCCTGATAGAAAATCAAGCGATGTCTGAAACAGATTGTCTCTTTAACACAAAAATAAATAACTGGTTCAATACTTCTGACCCGTATTTTTTATACTGAAATCAAATTTAATATTTATTTCATTTTATATCTCATCGTCAATTTTTCATAGAACGCCATAGCTGCCGTTTTCGAATTTAAATATAAAAATATTCATAGAATTTCGATAGAATTCTGAGCATAGTTTTAAGTATTTAAGCTCATAACGAGGTAGCACCTGCTCATTCAGCACAGCCCCTTTCTATCATGAACACTGGGCCGTATTTAGATATAGACAAAAGGGTTTAATGAAACTTTATTTATATTTACATGTATTGCTATAAGATTTTGCTATATATAATTTTCTTGTATACATGCTTCTGTCGCTCACACAGCAAAAACCATGGAGTTTCTCAAGAGAAGATTGAGAGTTTGAGACAAATTTTGAAACTACTTTACAACGTCTACGTCTTTTTTTTATATAATAGCTCGGCACTTTGACTGTACTGTACCTGATGGTAAGCACACTACAATCCAAACACAACAACGACCACCAAGAGATCGTAATCCATCGGTGGTCGCCGCTGTCATGCCGGCCTGCTTAAATATCTCTTCACGTTACGCTTGAAGGACCCGATGTCATAAGAAGGAGGGAACACACCGGCTGGGAGACCGTTCCACAGCTTCACGGTACGACAAAGATAAGACAAAGCGAACTTTTTAGTTCGTGCCGAGATGGAAGTTACCGTAAAACTGTGATTCCGAAGCCCAGCGCGTGTGGTTCTGTTATGGAAAGGAGAGGAGGGAATTAGATTAAACAGCTCTTCAGAACACTCACCATGATACACACGGTAAAACACACTTAGCGAGGCGATGTTCCTGCGAAGCTGAAGTGGCTCGATGCAATGGGTAACGTCTGCATCATTAACAATGCGAACAGCCCGTCTCTGTAACCTATCCAGGGCATCGAGGAGGTACTTTGCGGATCCATCCCAAAGGTGCGAACAGTATTCCATACATGGCCGAACTTGTGCCTTATAAAGAAGGTACAGTTGACCGGGCGTGAAAAACCGTCGCACCCTGTTCAGGATCCCTAGACTCCGAGATGTAGTGGAGATGACACTCCCGATGTAATCCCTGGAGTTGAGGTCGCTGCGAATATCCACACCTAGGATATTGAGGCTGTCACGCATTGCTAGTGAGACGTTCTGAAGAGTGGGGAGGGGAGAAAACGGAGACTTTTTTGAGGAAAACGCGCACACCTGAGTTTTCTTGGCATTGAACTCAACCCTCCTTTACTTGCTCCCCATGTAGAAACACGTTGCAAGCATTGGTTAAGTTCAATGACAAGTTCCTCTCGTCTCTTTTCTGTTTCTTCCCGACCACATGAAGGCTTGCTATAATAGCACCCATGAATGGTGCTGTCATCTGCATAGCAATGAGTATGACCTAAAGGTAACATATCATTGATATGCAGAAGAAACAGAGTGGGCGAAAGCACAGAGCCTTGAGGAACTCCAGCCTTTATCGACATGAACTGCGAATCACATCCTTCCACAAGGACACGAATTCTGCGTTCATGTAGAAAGCCGGAGATCCAGTTGCAGAGGTTGTCGGGAAGTCCATACGCCAGAAGTTTAGAGAGAAAACCACGGTGCCAGACCCTATCAAAAGCCTTAGCTATGTCAAGACTGATCGCCAGAGCCTCGCCATGCTTATCAATTGCCTCCCCCTAGCGGTGCAGTACATATGCCAGAAGATCACCCGTTGATCGGTTCTGGCGAAAGCCATATTGACGATCATCAATCAAAGAGTGATCCTCTAGGTAACGGACAAGCTGGGTGTTGATGATCCGTTCCATGATCTTGCAAAACACTGAGGTTACGGCAATTGGACCGTAATTGACAGGGTCAGATCAATCCCCCTTCTTGGGGATCGGTTGCACATTAGCCTCTCTCCAAACCCGAGGCACGACACCAGAGAGGTAGGAGAGGCGGTAAAGGCGCGTCAACACTGGAGACAACTCAGCTGCACATTTTTTAAGTACAACCGCTGGGATACCGTCCGGACCACTGGACTTCCGAACATCGAGCGATCGCAATTCTCTAAGCACGTCACATTGCCCAAATCGTAACTCATACATTGTGACACCGCAACTGGGAATTATAGGCGGTTGTGCGTTGCAATCATCGAGCCGGGAATTAGCTGCAAAGAGATTGGCAAGTAAAGTTGCTTTCTCTTACGGCTCGTGAGCCAGTGATCCAGTGATCCAGTGATCCAGTGGGGGCAATGCTGGACGACAGAAATTAGCTTGCACGGCTTTGGCCAGACTCCAGTAAACTCGACTATTAGCCGGTTGACCTATGAGATCATGACCTATCCGTGCAATGCGCTGGGCATCCGCTCTAATGTAGGCCCTCTTACAGGCCTTGGTGGCAGAGTTGTACGCTGATTTTAGGGATTTTATATTGGGATCCTTGTGTGCGCGACCCCTGGCCCAATCACGATACGCAACTTGCTTCTGACTTACAGCATCAGCGCAATCGCGATTGTACCAAGAGTGTCCTCTGCGATTACAGACGATATCGGAAGAAGGAATATAATATTCCATTGCGATTCCAATCTCGCCTACAATTGCTTCAGCAATCGCTGAAGGATCTTTCCCATCAAAGCAGCGCTGCCGCCAATGGATGGATGCAAAATAATCCCGCATTTCATCCCAATCTGCTGACGAATAGTGCCAAACTTTACGCCTAATCCTTACGCAGGGTGGAGGCGGAGCGCGTGACACAGACGTCATAACCAGGCAGTGGTCCGATGTGCCCAAGGGCACATCACAACATACCATACCCAGTTGGATGGCTCGTCAACAGAAGGTCCAGCAAAGAGGGCGCATGACCGTCAACATCGGGAATCCAGGTGGGCTGGACTACCAGTTGTGTCAGGTCATGAGTTAGAGCGAATGCATGGGCAGTTCGTCCTGCATGGTCTGTCGTGGAGGAACCCAACCACGATTCGTGGTGTGCGTTAAAGTCCCCCAAGGCAACCAGTTCCGCAGTAGGAAACTGCTCCTGTGCATCATCTATTGCCTTGCTCAAATACTCAAAGAGCCGAGTAGTCTCGTCATCCCCGTTATGGGATCTGTAGAGGCACACGTAGATTCGGCTTTGAGTGCCCAGGTCTACGTGTACCCAGAGGACGGAGAAGGAAGGGTCCTCCTTGCAGCGCAGACGGCGACAACACACGTCTGACCGTACATACACACATACTCCGGCTTTTGCTTGAAAGTTCTCCTTAAGCAGGTAGCCGGGGTAGGGTAAGTAAGATGTATCGGCCGGACGGCGGATCTGATACTCCGTCAAGAAGAGCATAGCAGGCTGAACCGTCTCAAGGTGTTAGTGGACGGCATTTAAGTTGGAGTGGAGTCCACGGATGTTAGCGAACTCCACCGTAAATGCGGCGTGGGGGTTGTACACCGCTGTCAAACCTGCTTGCTTTTTTTGCGCTGCCATTGGGTTTTAAGGAAGAAGGAAGAAAACGTGAAGAGCGAGTGACCTTCAACTGAGCATTGAGATAACCAGCGTGATTCGCCGACTCCCTATAATACATGAGAGAAATACACTGATCCGGCGAACGGAAGGGCCCCCGTACCCTCCCGGAATAGGTCGCCGGGACCCCAATCCGGTCACCAACCGGCACGACGAGCTTACCCGAGATTATTCGCGGCATGGTGAGGCAGCCTCTCATGGTGGTTATCCATGATTGGGCCTCTGTACTATACCGCGGGCGGTCAGCGGGAAAACCGTTTCTACGGGTCTCCCTGGCCGCCGGGTCAATGCAGCCCTCTCAGGCAATGAACCATTGGAGAATCCCACCAGCATCCGTGCCAAGCCGAAAGTCACTCGTTAACTGGATATGCACAGGCTGATCCCGAAACGCGACTGGCCAAAGCGAGTCACTATGACGGGCTTTACACCTCATACATGGTGGTCGCGACCCAGTTGGGCAAAAAAACCCTACCACCCCGCTATCGCCATTACCTCGTCCGTTGCTCAGCAGGGTGCACCACGTGCAGGTGAGGTTGGCTTGGGCGTCTCAGTGCTATAGATGTTATTTGACGCCCCTTACACCCCAGAGCTCCAGTGTTCCAGAGCTCCTTGGTTCAAGGTCGACAACACGCTAGTGCTATCTATGGTATTACAAGCGCCCATAGGCTACGGTAGCCGCTTGCTTGTTCGCCAATTTCGTAGTATAAAAAAGAAGTGGAACACCCGCCACAGTCTCATGCTTAGGCGTGTCGTATTCCGGGATTCCAGTAACTAGCAGTATGATAGAGATCTGTACTCAACTAGATTGCAACCATCATACACATTGTTATAAGCCAGTCAGAGTAACTTGCTTTTAATTCGTCGCGGTTTGGGGTCAGTCAGTATACACTACCGAGGCTAGCAGGCATGACGGTGGCGACTGGAGATGAATTGCCGATTTTTCGGTGATCGCCACTATTTTTTAAATGTACTATGTTTACCATCAGGCTGTACCTGATGTTATATATATGACAATAATAATATATAATAATATTATATAACAATAATAAAAATATTAAAATCTATCCAATAGTTATTGCGTGATCCGCGTACGACGGCAAACCTCAATCATTTTATTTATAGAGATAATAAATAGAAAGAAGGCAAATAAATAAAAAACCCATTTTTATACATCATAAATTTAGTGTTTGACCACAATCTCACCTGATATTAAGTGACGATGTGGTCCAAGATGGTAAAGCGCAAATCACTTATAGATACTTAGTGGTTTCAACTTGAGAATGGTAGTTAGCCAGGTTGGCATTACCACCAAGATATGATTTCATCACGATATTTTCTTTTACAGAAAGCTTAAGCTCATTACAGGGATTAGAACTTACGTTGGTCGGCACCGTGTCCGTACACGTTACCACTAAGCTAAACATTGCTCCAGTTTCTTCAATATCCAACAAATGCGACTGAAATCAAGCGTTTCCTCAAACCTCATTAAAAAAAATATTTCGTCAACTTGAGTACATGTCTGTATGTATACAGACCGTATTATGTACAGACTCTTTTTAATGAGGCTCCCGTCGCGAGAGTTCACTTTTAATTACATCTATCTGAATGACTTTTAAAACAAAATAACCGTGAAATTGTGTTTTGACGTCAAAAGTCAAGCCGGTATATTTGTAGCAAGTCGTATGGCCTTAGGTTTATGAAAACACTAGCGGTGTCCTGCGACTTCGCACGAGTTTGTGACGCAGTAATTAGTTTGCTCTCGTAATTTCTGTGTACAAAATTTCATCAAAATCTGTTCAGAATAAATATATATATTTTTTTAGATTTTTTAAAATATTATTATAATTCTTACAGCCTATCTATTGAAGAATGATATAAGCTTCTCGTATATAAAATTTCATAAGAAGCGGTTAGGCCGTTTTTGAGTTAAACCGGACATACGAACAGACAGATAAAAGAAATTTTAGTGGCTTATTCATGATTACTGTCATTTAGATAGGATATCTACAAGGACATTTGAAAATAAAATTATTTGTACTGACAGTACATACTACAAAATTCATATAGATGTAAAATAATGAACGTACATTTGTTTGTAAACCTTTAATATAATGTTGGATTCTGAAAAGGTTTTATTTTGATGTTTCAACTAAAGAAGAGTTTCTTTTTTCTTATATCTTTAAACTTTTATATTAAAGTAAAGTCAAATTCAAAACGGGTATTGCTTAGAAATAAATATATATTTAGTCATGCTGGTTTGACGAAAATCTATTTGCACTTTTTTGAAGCAATGTCTCATATCTTGATATAATGCCCTAGTAAAATAAAATAATTAAAATGAATGATTAATTAAATAAATTAGTAAAAGTAAAATCAAAACCAAGAAAAACAAGCTCTATAAACTATTAGGTATCAAACAAAAAACATGACATGTTGGTTTTCACATTGCTCAAACAAAATTCAATAGTTTATACTTAGAGCTTGCTTTTCTCTTTTTTTGTCGTGTTTTTTGCAGACCGGTTTTTGTTTTACTTTTAATAATTTAGTTTGTTTACGAGAAAAATTTCATTTTGTATAAAAACATCGTATTTTTGCCCACTTAGCCCACCTTTTAATGAACCGTTCAAAATATAAAACAACAAAATCCCTGTAACAAAAATATACTAGAACACGTTCGTGTTCCAATAAAATCTAATTTACGTTTCGCGTATTGACGTCAACAAACAATTTCTACGTACAAGGTAATAACATTTCAGTCTCTGTTGTTTTTATTTTATGTACAACATGTAAATTTGATTGTACATAAAACACAGTGATGTGGCTGTTACAGGTAAATTGGTAAACAGGTACATAAAAAAACAATGATCTTATTTACGATTAGGCAATCAACCGAGCCATCGAAATTTAATACTATCTATTAAATGAGAAATTATTGTCTTATTTAATATAATTTATACGAAATTGGCTTCTCGGATACGGTTCTAGCAATTTGGATGTTTTTTTTTACGTTGATGTTTACTTTCAATCTTTACCAAGTTTTTTTAATGAAAAAAGATAGAATCTCGTTCACCTAGGTATTATATTTTTGATGTAAGTAAGTCAACTTTGAATGGCTATTTATGTCGTGCAAGTATAGATTAGTAAAAAAAAACAGAATTACCATAGTGTTATACAAAGCAATTTGCCAGTTTAAAGTATCAAAGACTTTGTAATAAATAAAGAATCCGGCCTGAAATTGTTCCCAAAAACAAACATTACAACTGTGCCCCTAACATTTTTTTTTTGTGTACGTGATCTTACAAATTCATTTTTTTAATCTTTAGCAGAAGAAATTACTATGAATTTTTTTTTACGAATCGAATCTTGGCGAATGTCAACTTTCATTCTTAGCAGATATTAGGTAGTAAATAATCCAATTAAATGCAATTTTTATTACAAACTGAATAAATAACCACACTTTTCCTTCCATATAAGACTATAATCTATTGGTATATATAATAACATTAAAGGGTCTGTTGGTAATGTGAAATTAACAGCTTTTTACTAAATGCATATGACAGTATGCATGGTAATATATGTCAACTTTAAAATCTTTGTGTTTTTATCTGTCTGATTGTTTGTTCCGGCTAATCCAGGGAAACGGTTAAACCGATTTTGATATTATAATAGCATATAGCTGATGTTATAAAGAGTAACTTAGGCTACTTTTTATTTTAGATTCAGTAATCCACGCAAGAAGAGTCACGAGCACGACTAGGCTACAATAATGTTAAAACATAACTATTATTAAGCTGGAAACTTTACAAATGTTCATGTTCAAATTATGATAGCGACTATTATACTATACAAACATGCCCCATGAAGCAATAAAAAAAACTATGATGGCAATTTAATGATCTGTTTGGGGAAACAAAAACGTTCCAAGCCTAGTTTGATGTTTATTCCCTTATTAAATTTATGCAGCTGATGTCGTAAGGGGCAAAGTTTATAGCGATTCGACCAAACAAAAGGAAAGTTTCGCCATAAATCGGGTGCGTGGCGACTTCGAGGGATACACCGCGTAGGCGCGTAGACCGGCGCATCTGTGTTGGAAAACTTTTAACCGGATTCTACTATATTTTATTACACATTTGCAAATTCACGGCATATTTATTATAATGATATTCGTTTCGTGTATGTCTTCAAGCAGCATCAAATAAATACATGTAGGATTGATAATGGCGAAATGTTGTATTCAAATCCGAATAATAAAAAAACAAAAAGGTGATTATGGAGGGCATTTGGAGGACACTGCCTTCTTAGCTGCGTTGTGTGACAGATAGAATTTTTAAATATTAAGACTTCTATTAATTGTTTTTCGAAATTAAACCAGATTTTACACAATTGTTCCAAAATTATTTCAAACCCCTACATACATATGTACAAAGTATCTTATATACATATCAAATTTTTATTAGTGATTCTATAACTTCTGATCGACTTGACTAACTGAGCTCATATTCATATAATATATTTGTTTATCTAGAGGATGATTTATAGCTATGTTAAGATCCGACAAGTGGCCGACGGGAAAAGGCTGAACGACATTTGCCGGGTTAGCTAGTTCTAGATATAAAATAACTGATAGATCAGACAGACTAAACGCGTTTAGAATGCAATAATTTGCGTGACAATTAAAAGAAAAATAATAAAATCATATTATACAGTAATATCTCCAAAAAAATTCAGGTAGGTACAGAGGAGAATCCTAAGACAATCTATAAATTGTTTGAATATATATCAGGCCGCCATGACGGCGGCAACCGCTGATGGATTTCGATCTCTTGGTGGTCACCGTTGTGTTAGGATTGTAGTGTTTACCATCAGGTACAGTACAGTCAATATGCCGAGAGAGAAAATATAAGTTATTTTTCGGTAACGTATTTTGGCAAATAATTAACGATAAACAGAATACATAAAACTTTTTATTTATTTATTTACAATGATAATTTTAGTCAAGTAAAAATGTATCTATCAGTCGTAAAAATAAGACTAAAAAAATATAATATTTTTTTTTCTGTATTTACTTAGCGTATAGTTGTACTTTATTTGAATTAAAATTACGTATTATTCACATCGTTTAGCAATATGTACTTTCTCATTTATATACCTAAATATATTATAATTAAAAAAGATTAAACTTCTCTGTACAAATTTTACTGTCCGATTTAAAAAAAAAGACGACACAAGTAACCTATTTATTGAGACCATTTCAATGAGTACACACACGATATCTTTGCTATAAGTTGGTGAGCAGTTAGGTATCCTGGTAGATAAGGGCATGAACTAGAGAGAATTGTAAACATTCACCATTTTATCATAGTTTTATGTTTCAACATGGATAGATAATAACATGTACTTAAGAGCCGTCTTTATACGGATCATGAATATTAGACCCCATTGAAGTGTTTTCAAACGAGATTGATGATGAATATATTAAGTTTTAATTAATGAATTCAAGAAACATTTTAAAAACCCCGACATAGATAACCTATTCATTAAGACTATTCCAATGAACACAAACACGATATCTCTACTGTAAGTTGTTGAGGAGTTTGGTATCCTCCAGATACCAGATGATGCTGCAGCATCAGTTCAAGGTTGCAATGTCCTTCTAATATCATTGAATACAAATTACCATAATACCAAATTTTGTCTCGATCTGTGAAAAATGGTCATTTTCACTGTACAACTAGAAAAGAGTTGATAATCTACAAACGTCTGCAGAAATTTCCATGAATGTTGTCTAAAAACACTCTCGATCCAGTCAACTACGAAAATAAAAAAAAACTAATTTAAAATCGGTTCAGCCGTTTGAAGTTTACGATGACACAAACAGACACACAGATACACACGTTAAGCTTATAACCAAATATGACCAAAAGCACTAAATAATACTCAACCCAGCTTATATATTTAAAAAAAAAACCTTTTTGATTGTAGTTTCGAGATTTGCTAGTATCGGTTCTTTCGGACAATGCTCCACGATTATAACCGACTAGAATGCGTTTTCATTTTAACTTTTTCGCTGATTCTTCTCTGAGAGTTCTTGTTTAACAAGATCCCGCTGCTCTTTGTAGTCGCTTTTAACTTTAGCTTGTTCCAGACAAACCAATTTCAACTTGTTTAATTAGAAAAGAATTGTCTTTAGTTGCAAATAAGTTGGGTGTTTGTGATTCTAGAACAAACTGAGTTAAATAAGAATACCTGTGACATACTACCATTAATACCAGATCTTATTAATGAAAATCAAGGGTTTTATAGAAATCCGTCTTAAAGTATTTTCTTCCTTGTCTAATGCACATTATTAGAAAAAAAGATAAGCATTGCTTGCTAATTAATAAACCCTCAAATTAATAACTTACACAAGCTTATGAAATATATTATATACTTAATTATAATACTTTTATATTTGTCTCACCAAATTTAGACAATTATATATATATGTATATATATATATATTGTAAAAAGCCTATATTATTTAACGATGTAACATAAAAAATACTTTAGTCAGAACTCCAAACAAACAAAACAGTAAATAGATTTTAACATCAATAATCCGTAACTTCCCCAAACGTAGCTAACGACAGGGTGTCGTTTATCATCCAATAAACCGAATATAAACATTATTCGAAAACCATTGTTTTTTATTACACCGCAAAATTAGCATTTCATACTTACATAGATTTTTTTACACGTAAAATATAAAATCAAAAAAGTTACATTATATGTATAGGTCATTTATAAATTTAGTTTATTTAAAACTCGTTAAAAGATTAACAACAAAACATTAACATTTGCGATGGTTTTTGACATTTACAGCCTCAATTTGATCAGAACACACGGTAATGATGTTAAAAAAATTAAAATGAGCGCTTCATAAAACGTAATTTTCTGCAACACCCAGCTATTAACATGTGACACACAGCTACTACGGTATTACAGCGAATTACTCAAAGTCCTGGTTATTTTTCAGAATAAAAGTATAAACTCTTTTACAAATTGGCTATAAAATTACATATCAATTTAACTAGTTCAGAGCTATAACATTGTCTATCAATCCAGCACAACAGGTGTTCTACATAATTAAACAATGATAGGTCAGTGGTAGCGTGTACGGACATCGCTTCGATCGACGTGAGTACGAATCACTGCAGTGAACCTAAGCTTTCGGTTAAGGAAAATATTGTGATGAAACCATAGCATGATAGATAGGGCATTTTCTAATAGCCACTTAAATAGCCATCATCTTCAAGTTAAAAATTTGTCGCCAAGCACCTTATAGGTGTGTTCCGGCAGCTGCACATAAGAGCCAATCCTCCCACTAGAATTAGCGTGTTATCATCTTAGGCCACATGGTCACTTAACATCAGCTGAGATTGTGGTTAAACGCTAACGCATAAAATTAAATAAAAGCAATAAATTTTATATAATTGTTTTTATTACTGTAAATGTGTCATCACATCACATAATCATGCATCATAATAATAATTCAATCCTTCTATACACATGATACTTCATATTATATATGTGAAAGTTTGTATGTTTGGATGTTTGTTAATCAATCAAGCAAATATGGCTGAACGGATTTGAATGCAATTTGGCACACAACTAGTTTATAACCTAGATTAACACAGGTAATACTTTTTATCCCGGTAAATGACATATTTTCCAATTCTCCCTGGACCTAAATCTGAAATCCACGCAGACGAAGCGAAGTCGCGGACAGAATCTAGTATTTATATAATAAATGAAGAGTTATAGCCATTGGCACGACATTTTACTTCTTCATTTTCACTTAAATTTTACATGCCTCGTGGCACAGTAGTAGTAATCTGTACTATTGAGCCAAGAGGACGCGGGCTCGATCCCCGCCCATGATTTACTGCATTGGACCATAATTTAACCAAGTGTTAAGTGACGATGTAGCCGAAGATGCTGAGCCTAGAAGTGACTGAATCTCAAATGCAGCTGCTAGAGAACATACCTATAGGTACATAGGACAAACGTCAACCTAAGGTAGAGCTAGAAAGACATGAAAATATACCCTATCACCATACTATGGTTTCATAAAGATGTTTTCTTTTCAGACTCATTATAGGATCGAGCTCAGGTCGATCGACGCGATATCTTAACACTGCCATTGATCCATCATCAATTCAAAATATTGTAGGAATAAATAATTAAATTACTAAAATTTATCTCGTAAACTATATTTAACAGCTTCTTGTACTGTATACTAGTTGTAGACAATAAAATACTTTATAAAAATACAATTTATCAAGTTGCAAATAACATATTTCAGTAAATAATTTATCCGAAATTTCTTTGCTATTTTCACCTGAAATAGATTAAGCATGGTTTTTATTTTATTAATCATTATTTTTCAATTATTATTATTTGTCTAAAACATGTATTTATCAGCAAAATTGTTTTGTTACAGAATGTCGTTACTAATGTTAATATGTTTCAGGCGGAAGTATCAAAGGAATTTCAGATTCCCCAAAGCAAGGCATTCGTCAATCATTAATTAAATTTAATTATATTAAAGTTGGCTAAATGCTCCAGCCGTATGTCTCACACGATCATAGCGACCCCACAACCAGATGTCGTTAGCAGAACGGCCCGTGTTATATGTAAATACACCGCGCAAAACATTTTTCCACACGTAATACGCTTTAACAAGTGTACCGGACAATGGCAACAGTACGATTTCCGAGCAATTTGTGGATCAGCTGTATTTTTTTATTCCACGCTGAACCTGTGCTGCTCCGATTAACCAATATTTCAGAGCAAATAATATACACGGTGTGATAAAAAAAACACGGTGAAACAAAACTTTATGTTAGCGCGTTTTTCGACATCCATGACGTACATCAGACACGGAAAAGATGATCTCACTCTTCTTGCTCTGGAAGCCATCTAAGAAGATATAACTACTTTAAACTTGAGTAAGAATATTTCATAAGATAAGACCATCGAATTTAGTACTTCAGATGGATGTAGCGTCAGCAGTTACTGGTATAAAAATTAATAATGATTATTATGATATTAATAATTCACCATGTTCTTTTATTAAAAGTGTAAATATAATTTCAACACATAATAATTATTTAGACGTATATTTGCTATTGAGCACACATTAAACAATATTATTAACTAGTTGGCCCCACAAACGATGCTCTGCCCTTCCCAATAGTCAATAACTCGTCCACAGCGCCACCTATCCCATATTTTTTTCCTGATAATTTTATAAACCTGTACATATTATAAATCAACGTCTCTCTATTTCTGTCGTCTGTCCGTTTATGTTCTTTACACGCGAAAACCAAATATCCGATTTACATGGTTCCTTCTTTAATTCATAGCTATGTTGTCTGGCCAGGTTATAGGATATATTTTGGCAAATAAAGTAATATACGAAATAAGTAGTGAGTGTAATGATGAGACAATCCGAAAAGAAAAAAAACGCTTTTAGAGCGATTAAAAAAAGATCTACAAAAAAGTCAGCAATAGCATCTCTGAGGAGCATCTCTTCTAAGCATCACCCACAATAAGCATTTTTGAAGCAGGACGAATCGCACATGCATTCGACCGACAGCATTCTGTAGTCGACGCGAGCGGAGCCGCGAGAACAGTTAGTAGAATATAAATAGAAACTGGTGTTGATAGCTCAGTTTTAGGGAAGATTAGAGATATTTACAGGAAAACAGAAAAAGAAGGCGAGTTTTTAAGTGCCATAGAGTGTCTTAACATGACTTTTAATTACAAACCGATATATAAAAAAATAAAATATTAAATTAAACATTAATAAATAAAAGCAAAACAAATGAAATTAGGTCTGGATTCTCAACAGAAGCTGAAAATTATATTCTTACTGATCACAAACGTAACAATCTAAGAGTGAACTAGCTAACTGCCGGAATATAGTTTATTGCCAAATTTTCTCCAAACATTCGTATGGAATGCGCACACGATAATAAACTGCTGTACATTTCTGTGCCAACAAAAACCTGGTCCTCGTACTTTAAAAATGTACCCTATCACACGCAATGGAGTGCAGTGACGCGTGGGATTGCTGAAAAATTGCTCCATAAAACTCGGTTTCTAATAAATCGCAGGTTACGTATATTTTATTATGTACTTTGAGCCCGCTGTAATATAATTTAATGTGGTAGGCGTAAAAAAAAAGAAAAACTATGAGTCATTAAACAAAATCAAATTAAAAAAAAAACAATAAACAATTTAGGCGCTAAGAAGGTACTTATGAAAATCAAACACTATCATAATGTTTATTGTATAAAATAGATAACTGACACGTGTGAATATTTCGTATATTCTAGAATGTAAATAATTAAACAACTGTCATATTAGTTAAACAGACTTTTAATAGATGGCGCCTCTTACATATTTATTGAATATATTTTCATTGTGAAAACAATCATCTGTTTATGGCATTCATGATGAGAAACTTTTAAGCAATATTAAAAATAAACTTAGATAATATAGATGAATTCGTTAGTAAAATGGATAAATCGATTTATTTTTTTATGCATCTAAGATGGCAAACAAGCGTATGGACCGCTTAATGGTAATCGACTACCGAAGCCTATAGACGCTTGTAACACCAATGATATCACTAGCACCTTGCCAACCTTAAGCCCTCATTCCCCAAGGAACTCTGGAAATCTTACTCACCGCAAAAACACAACATAAGATTATTTGGATGCAGAAGGTAGGTTGGAGTTATTTCACTAACAGACTGACCCAAGTAGAGGGACTTTTCAAAAGAGATTTCTCGGTGACCTACCTCTGTTAATCGAACAATTGACCTAAATCTAATATCAACAGGATAGCCACGTGAAACCATCACATCATATACATACATTCATGTATATTAATATATTGGATACTATTACGAAAATACCTCTTTCAGCTAATCTCGAACAACAGTCGCAACTGTATGACAATAAATTGAAATTCCATGTCGCGTTATATTTAGCGATTCGCCTGCACAGTGCATAGTAACATTCGCATAACAAAATGTCAAGCGATTTTAACAATACCGTTGAAATTGTTTACTATCTTTAAAATATGTGTACAAATAGTATGTAGATACTGTATTTTACACTTTTATAACTACTTATATTAATGAATCCGTGTTTGTGTCTGTACATATATTTATTATTTTCAAATTCTCAGCTATACTTAGGAGACTGATCAGGAATATACCCTCAAATAAATTATTGTCTGTCTGTCTAGTTGTTTGTATGTCCGGATTTAAATCAAAAAAGGCTTGACCGATTCTTATAATATTTTGTACACGGGAAGCTTATGTCATTGGTGAAATGATAGGCAATAAGAATTTTCGTTATAGATACTTTTAGAAAACTACGGTTTCTCATTTTATTAAATCTCAACCGATATTGATGACATTTTTGTAGACAGAATCATACGCCAGTCCCTAATTGATAGGCTTTAAGAATTGTCAATAATACTTATAGAAATGGCAAAAAAAAACCGGAAAATAAAATTTTTAACTTAATTTTGTAGACGGGATTAGCTATGGCAACTGTCAATGATATGAGTAAAAACCAAAAATTCCGATGAAAATAATTACTGCGTAATAACCGCGTGCGGAACCGCGGGCCTTTCGTTGTTGTATTATAATTTTATTATTTTACCACATTTTATGTAACGGATGGAATCAAAGATGATAATACGCTTTAGGGTTCAAAGCGAATATAAAAGTACTAATCTAATCTTATTTATTCTATTATTAAAAAGTGGTAAAGTTTATATGTTTATAAGATATGTCCCCTGGAACTACTGATCCAATTCTAAAAATTATTATAATAATAGGAACTAATAGGAAGACGGAAACCACGGACCTGAGTTCGAATCCCTGCAATGTGCTTGAGCTTTCGGTGAAGGAAAACATCGTAAGGAAACCGGAGCATGGTAACATAGCTTTTTCTAATACCCGCCTGGCTAACAATTCCAAAGTTGAAAAATTATTGCTAAGCACCTACAGGTGTGTTCCAACTGCTGCATTTGAGAACCAGTCTTCTAATAGGTTAAACGTGTTACCACCTTGGGCCACATCATCACTTAAACTCACGGGAGATTGTGGCCAAACGCCAAATCTATAGAGATTACTATATCACAGAGTAATATAGACTATTTTTTAATTGTTAATACATTTTATATTGTAATTAACGTGAACGAATATACCTACATTAAAAGTGCGAAAGTATGTCAAATTTGTATCTATGACTTATTATAATTGAAAACCAATTATTATTATTTTACGCGCATTTGAAGTTAAACTTCTATGACTTTATAGTAAAAATAAATAAATAAATAAGTCATGTTAGAATTTAGAGGTAATTTTTATTGATAATTTTATCACATGTACACCAAGCATTACAAACCATTTAATTTAATTTATCTTTAAAGCAATGTTTGGTGTAAATATTAATGTAAATTATATTATCAAAAAATACCTCTAACTTTTAACATAACTTTAACGTATAACCGCAATATCTGCGACAAGATCAAAGAAGATTTACTTCAATAGCACGCACGCACAATTTTTTGTATGACAAAGGCATCCAAGTAGACACAACAAGCAAACTACCCACCTTATTGTAAATGTTTACCATCCCCAAGGATTACTGCAATACCAGCAGTAGGTATTATTCAGTCACTTTTTTAAAAGGCCCATGTCATAGTCCTGGGAAAAATCTTGCTGAGTAACACATTTCACAACACTAGCATACTCGAAATAAAAGTTCTTCTAAAATATTCTAGTGTTGTGGGTAATCTTAGGTATTACAACATGAGGATGAGCTGAATTGTTAGCCAAATGTGTGAAATATGAGTTAGGAACAGTGATGAGGATAAATTTAAACCAAATTTACATTACAATAAAAAATAAATGCTAGTTTCTACTCAACGCTTGACGGATACACAATAGGTTAGTACGAACACTTTATTCAATATTGTAAATGCATTCACGAACGCCGTCCAAAATGCCACGCTTGTATAAGACCTGTTGCAATTTTAAGCTCCGAAAAAAAACACACGTCAGGATTTTATGCAAATGTCACGATCATAAACAAAAGCTTCGACAAACACTGCCTGATGTCAAATTTGCATAGAATGAGGCTTTTCCGGTAGAGTTTATGACGTTAAAATCCAAAAACAAAAAAGCTTGAAAATTTGTAAATTATTATATTAAAATGTCATTGTAGCAGCGCTTAGAGAATTCTAAAGAATTCGGCCGCTATATAACAGCGACACAAATGGTACGCGGGGTAGGCAGCAAACTACCGGTAGCCCTGGGGCTTACACCGCTGGATCCTCTCTCACCAATACCAAGGATAGGAACTGTCTCACTCACCTGGTGGTGGTCTAAGGTTCCAGACCATGAAGCTCGAGCAATGATATCCGTCGCACCGCCTTCCACAATACACATATAAATGTATCGGCCGTTTAAAGTTTGTGCAGCACGTCACTAACACCACATATATAGTTTATAAAACATAAGCCGCGCGGGGAACACCGATGTACTTAATTCTTTTTTATAATATTTAAAAAGGTTCCATTAATTAGAACGTCAGTTTTTACCAGAATGTAGCAACGTACTCGTTCGTACTACCAACATACCGCATAGCGGTAGATATGTCGCGAGGCAATTGGTTGCGGCACAATAATTGTTTTTTAAGCGTTGGCTGCAGCGCTTTCAAAGTTGACAATCCGCAATGATTGGCGGTGAGACCTCTTATCCCCGTGATTGGCGATAAAGGATCCAACGGTAATATCGGCCCAAACAGTCATATTCATATTTTTTTTATTTGGAATCTACAGTTACTTAATAACAAAAACAGTACAAGTACATTGAATTAAGCATTTTTTTTAAATACAAATTAAAATAAGATAAATGAAAACGTTCTGTTATATTTTAAATTAATTTATTAATTATGTTGTTAAACTTACATCAATTACAATTAATTATTATAAATAAATATTTTACAGAAGTGAAATTATCGTTCTTCTCGTCACAAATTTATACACATCAACCTATTATCTATAAAGTCTGTAACTGGTGACTAGATAGAATCAAACCTAGTCTTGGGAATGTTGGAGGTACACAAATCTATATCAAACATATTTTAATAATATTAATTAGAAGATCACTATCTACAAACAGTTCAAAAGTAGCACACCAATTTTCATTACACCATTTACTTCAAATATTTACATGATCCTAATCTAATTGCATTTAAATATAATCCTACCGATAAATCTTGTCATCATGAGGTGGTAAACTAATGAAATATGGAGCTGGTGGCGGAGGGGCTGCTAAGTACCGCACAGAGCCAGGACCAGGCTGCATTTTATGAGGCAAAGTGGCATTAGATAATGAGGCTGGTGGCATTGTTGCTGCGTAACCAGGCCACGGTCCACCCCACATAGCTGGTGCTCCGGTAGCAGGACTGCTAGCCAAAGGACCACCCCTGTATGAAGTTGTAGTCATCCTTAGTCGAACAATACATATTACCACAATGAGTATAGCTATAAAAGCCACCACACCACCCACAATTCCAATTATAAGATTATCGTCATTGCTTGTTGATGCTACGCCGAGAACAGGTGCGCCTTTTGGTTCTCCACCTGCTTTTGGTCGATCATGTGATGGAGCTACAGACCAAATTATATCAGGCTCGGAGGAAGTTCGATGAACAAGACGTGGTTGCGACGTAGTTGAGACACTATGAGTAGATGAGGAAGTTGTTCGTCTTTTTGTGTCACAGGTTAACTCGTCATCGCCTATTTCAGTGAGTAAGAAACCCGATAAATGGTCCGGAGACTTACATCGTACTTCATCGATGCCCACATTCGGCAACCACCTTCTTAAAGCCCTTACATTACAATCACAACGGATTGGATTAGTATCTAAACCAAGCATAGACAAATCTGCTCTTCGGTCATCAAGAGCCAACAGTAGTTGGGGCTGTAAAGTTGTTAGTTCACTTCCTGCAACATCTATGGTAATTTGTGAAGACCTCGGTAAGGGGAACAGTAGAGCAGGTGGCAATGCACTAACTGACGTATTTCTAAATCGGACTATAATCGTTGGAGCTTTTAATCCTGCTAAAACTCCTGAAGATACTGTTTTTAAGCGCGAACCTCTAATACCTAATTCTTCAAGGCGTGGATGTAAAGTTGCATGCAATTGATCAGGACCGATGTTATTATCTTTTACCTCAATGTCTAACTTTTCTAAAGCTAAGAAAAATTGCAGTGCACCTTGGACGTCGAAATAACCTAACCTTGGAAATCCGTACGCTCTCAATTCAACTAAATTTGACAATATTCTAAACGCATTTTTTTCAATTCTAGTGCACTTCTCTAAATCACTCATGACTAAAACTCGAAGCGAAGAAAGCCCTTCAAAGCTGCCATCCGCTATCATAATTATTGGGTTACTGGAAATATTAAGGTGCAGTAAATTTTTAAGTTTTGGCCATGATTTTGAAAGTGAAGTAGATACATCTGCAATCTGGTTATGAGAAAGATCTAAAGACTCTAATAGTGTTGTCCTCACAAATGTTTTGTCTGATAAATTGGTAATGTTGTTAAATGACAAATTCAGGTTATGTAAGAAGGGCGTTTCTAATTGACCGATTGTCTGAATTCCAGTTCCTGCAAGATTAAGGTCGCGTACAGTTTTTGGTTCAGTTAAAACGTTATTTATTGACTTTTCAGAAAGTGGATTGAAAGATAAGTCTAACTTTTTAATATTAACCATCACGCTGTCTTCAGCTGGTATATCGACAATTTGGTTGTTCGATAAATCAACTGATGATACGAAGAAGTATTGTTTCTGTAACGCTTTTAGTGGGACGTGATCAAATGAGTTATTTCTTAGAACAATCTTTTCTAGCATGTGTAATCGGTTTCTCTCAAATATACTGTCGGGCAATTCATTTAACAAATTTCCTCCTAGATCTAAAATTTCAAGCCTTATTAATCCCTCAAAAAGTCGATCTCCCAAACGGTCAATTTTATTGTTAGACAAATCCAAAATCTGTATTTGTGTTGAGTTATGGAAAGCCATTTCGCTTATTGTTTCAAGTTCGTTTCTTGCTAACAAAATTTTTCTCAATTTCGGAAGACGAGCAAAGTCAAGTTCATCAACATTTTTCAAGGCATTTCCAGATAAATCCACTAATTCTAAATACTGTAATGTACTTATAAGTTCGGACGGGAAGAAGTTGAACTTATTGTTTGTAAGTATTATTTCCCGTAAGCGTGGATGAATTTTAAATGAAGAGGGAAATAAGTAACTGAGTAAATTGTCTGAAAGATCTATTACTTCCAAACTTGTGCCCGTATTGAAAAATTCCCCTTTAAAAGCGTTCAACTGATTACCTTTCAAAGATAAATACTGAATCGACATTACGTTAACAAAGGACGGCGTTCTTATACTAACAATATTGTTATAAGATAAATCTAAATGTGTCAAATTCCTCAAATTCTTGAAAGTATTCTCTGAAATTTCTTGTAATAGATTATTTGATAATTGTATTCGCTCTAAATTAATATTTTTTGAAAATAAATTAACGGGCAACGCTTTCAAACTATTGTGGCTTAAATCAATTATTAACAAAGCTTGATTTTGATCAAAAAGATTTTGCGGGAGAACATTAATATGCCCACTACGACTCATGTTTAAATGTGTTAAACTAGGGATAGATTCAAAAGCTTCAACTGGTACGCTAGAAATTTGATTATCAGAGATGTCCAAAAACCAAAGGCTTACGAATTTCAACTGTTGTCCGGTGAATCCTAAAATTCTATTTTGACTTAACGATAGAAACTGTAATGATTGTTCTAAGCCCTCAAAAACTTCAGCTGCTATCGAATTGAGTAAATTTCCTGATAAATCTAAATGTTTTAACATTTTAAAGTGATCAAAAGCTGCTTGTGGTAATTCTCTTATTACATTTCTAGATAATACTAATGAAGTTACGCTATCAGAAACTGCTTGAAGTATATCACTAGAAAGAGCAGTAACTCTGTTGAAACCTAAATGAACAGACACTAGATTTGGTAAACGGGAAAGTGCTGTAGCAGGTATAAGTAAAATGTTATTATCGCGTAGAAGTAGCGTTTGGAGATTTGTTAGACCATCAAAAGCATCGTCCTCAACCTGAAAATAAATGTAATTATTTTATATAAATTACTTAATAAATTTAAAATAATTAATTGGAAAATCTTAATATATCATATTATTATTAAAATTGATTTTTATCGACTCCAAGTAAATTATGAACTTTACTTCTATGATAATACTATTGGTGTAACTTGTATGAGTTTTTTTTTCGTTATTGGTTTGGCGTTGTGGCCACACCCTCACCTGATTTTAAGTGACGATGTGACCATCTTGGTAACACGCTAAACCTAGTAGAAAAATGGCTCTCAAGTGTAGCTACCGGAACACACCTATTGGCTTGGCGACAGATTTTCAACTTGAGGGTGGTAGCTAGCCAGACGTGTATTAGAAAAGTCCTACCACCATGCAGTATGTATTTATTGGAATACCTTGTAAACCTTTGAAGTTATAAAAATATTATAAAAAATCATAAAACACACGCTAAAAAAGCTTTTTCCCTAAGCAAAGTACGAGCATAATCACCACGCAAGCCACTAATTGAAGATTTCAAACGCAGAATAACCCCAGTTCCATATTTTTCTCACATACGATTGTACTGCAAGTAAACTTTCAATTTTTCAAATGTCCTTACGATATTTTTCTTAACCAAAAGCCGATTATGTTACCAAAATCATTAAGTAAATTCTGAAAAATTTATTGGTTCATACAGAGGCTTGAACCTACGGACATCGAATCGACATTCCACCGGTCTAAACCACTTAACCACCAGGACTAACAAATAATGATAACATATTTAAATAAAGTCATCACTTACGGTACGCAGTGAGTTGACACCAATATCCATGTAATTCAGTTCAGTGAGCCCAACAAATGTACCAGGAGCAAGTTTAACTAAATTATTCCTGCTCAGATCCAATACTTGCAACGACTTAAGTGAGCTGAGGTGGCTGTTGTCAATGTTCTGAAATTAATATTAATCCGTTCAAGGGCACTCAATATCTTGTTTGTCAAAGGAAAGTGATATCGATTAACTTATGTAATGGTTATAGGTAGATATTGACCACCTACACGAAATAAATTAATCATAACTGTAACCAAAGCTTTATTATAATAACTATTCATTTTTAAATGGGGAAATGGGAAGCAACGAGTGATTAAATAATAACGATAAATACATTGAGGTAACTATTAAAGTTAACTACCAATACCTGTAATTTAAAAGTTACCTCAAAAATGAGAAAATAGAATTTGGAAAACCCATATTTGACATCAATGTTTAAGCTAGTTCTGATATAGGTTGTATACATGACATTTTTTTTATCATTTCTCGGCCTTTTACTGTACTGATGGTAAGCACAGCATAATCCAAATACAACGGAACCACCGAGAGATCGAAATCCATCGGCGCCTGCATAAATATCTCTTCACGTTACGCCTGAAGGACACAATGTCATAAGAAAGAGGGAACACATTGCCCGGGAGATGGCTTCACAGTTTCACGGTACGACAAAGATAAGACATAGAGAACTTTTTAGTTCGTGCCGAGATGGAGGTTACCGTAAAACAGTGATTCCGAAGCCCAGCGCGTGTGGTATTTGTTTCTTTTTATATGATATAACAACAAATTGACGGCACTATACCTGATGGTGAGCACAGTGCAATCCAATAACATCAGCGACTACCGTGGGATTTACATTCCATCGTCAGTGGTCGCTCTTATGCGGTCTTATGCGCCTGGTCAAATGTCTCTTTACGTTATATTTGAAGGACTTGAAGGTTTGTAAGGTTTGAAGGATTGTAAGTATCGGTACATAATCATAACTGTTCATAACTCTAAATAATATAATAGAGGTAGGGAATCAAATCTCAAAATATGGCGGCATCAAGAATGCGTGACTAAACATGCGAATTAGCATGAATTTAAAAATATACTTAAAATAATATATGCTGGTTCAAGTATCCGAACGTGTGTTTGCTAATACGCCTAGGGAATCGCATATACGATATGTGTATAACTCTCGCGGCTTACTGAAAAATTCTTCAAACAACACTAACATCGCATTATTCGCTTAGATTTCGTGAATATTTGAGTTATTGTGTGTTTTTATTAGTTATTTACTTTTAATTATGAGTGTTTTATTTATATTTCAGCGCTGAATCTGTACTCAGTTGCTTTCCGGTAACTATTAACCTACAATAACTTTAATGTAACTAATTCTTAGTTAATATTAAAAATGCATTGCCTCGAGGAATTTATGATGCAAATAATAAAGTAGACTTTCTTGTTACAAAATACTTACAGTAATCATATTACTGGATAAATTCATATGTGTCAAACCGACAAACGACTTAATAGCCACTGTAGGAAAATCCGCTATAAAATTTTCCGACAAATCCAATTTTTCCAAATTGTCGATCCCTTGAAATACGTCACTATTGAATTTCGATAGTCTGTTCCGACCAAGATCAAGGCTATGTAGATCGCTCAGGTCAATAAATGCGCCGCCTTCGATACCCGATATCATGTTGCCGTGCAAGTCTATCTCTTCAAGTGTCTTCTGTGATATGAATGAAGCTTGGCGGATTAAAGCTGAAATTAATAAAATTGTGAACTTTATTTATTTGTATGTAATTGAAGATGCTAGAATTCCATGATGCAACGAGTTTCTTCCATTTTTTGTATACTAATAAGTTGGCCAATAAGCAAACAGCCCGCCTGAGTTGGTAAGCGGCTACCGTAGCCTATGGGCGCTTATAAGACCATAGGTATCAACTAGCGCGTTGGCGACCTTAAACCCCCGTACCCCCAGGAGCTCTAGAAACCCTATTCAACACAGTCACACAACACAAGATTGTTCGGCTGCGATCTTCTACAAGTTCTTCCATTAGTCGGAATGCTCCAAACAGAAGGAAATCTCCAAAAAAATTTTTCTCCGTGCTCTACCTTTAGTAGACGCCTGTAGTACTCACTATCCGAATGGACTACTTTTCCAATTTACATGCTTTTTATTTTAATTAATAGCTATGTTATCTGGTCAAGTTATAGGATATATTTTGTAAGATAAAGTAAAATACGAAATAACCAGTGACGATAATAATGAATCGATTTTAAAAAAGACGCATTTGAGGCATCGTTTGGCTTACGCTGAGTAAACCATACAAGATATATCAAATTTATATTCTACATAATAGAAAAGAAATCAACGATAGCATATATCTATCTTCTAAAGATCACCCACGATAAGCATTTTTGTCTTCCGTCTTTTGAGCGGAGGTGGCACGATTCGCGTGTACACTCGACCAACGACATTCTGTAGTCCACGCGAGCGGAGCCGCGAGCACAGTTGTTAACACTAATAAAATAAAGCGGTAAATAAGTAATAAGCGTACCAATTCTATTTGCTCTCAAAGAGAGTACTCGCAATGATTGTGGCCCGTTGAGCGACGTAGATGGCACAGAAATCATGTTGTTACGATCGAGGCGAAGGACCTATAAATATAATAATTTAGTGGTTTTTTGCATCAAGTATTGATGGAATCATTTCTGAAAAAAAAAAAAACAGAGAGGGAAAGTCTGCTAGTAGTCTGATGGTATTAGCCTCAACGTGGTGGTTCAGGGTGCTTTCCAAAATGTTGCTTTTCAAACCTGACAGATCCTGACCTGACCATTCAGCATACAACTTAATTGCTAGTTACTTCAAATAAATCGCGTGAAAACATCTAAACCAACATGACCACATGAATTATAAAGGCCAAAAAAACCAAGAAGAAAAAATTTATTGTTTACTCCAATTTTATCTTTTCATTTTCGTACAAATGTACATATAATTCGCAGAGCTTAACCGAAATAATATGAACAAATAATTTTATCAACTAATAATTATAATTAATTCAAATATACAACCTCTTTTAAGACCTAATATTAATAATCTTATTTCTATTTATGTGAAAATCCATATTGTAAAATATGACATGACTTTTTATTGGGACCATGTTGTGGTTTTTATTATAATTAATTAAGTTCGGTTTTTTGACCCTATCTTATGTAATATTGGTGGCATTTTGCGTGATATATTTTGATTATTGTGTACACGTGAAGTGGATTATAAATATAAAGTGGAAACATGCATTTTAAGTTGCCACAAAAACTCCCTAAACAGGGAGCCATCATTTCGTTAGATCCCACTTTTAAAGATTAAAAAATACTAAGAAGGCTTAAAAACATTGACACTGGCAAGTGCTTTTTGCGGCCCCAAAACCAGAAGAAGAAGGAAATATGACATCTGCGTGTCTGTTGGTGTAAATGAACAAGGAGTTAACGGATGTCTTTATAATAAAATAAAATTATGTATACAAAATAATTTGTCGCCTGCATGAGAAGTTTAGTTTAGTTTATAAAATGTAACAAACATAAATTGTTTACCTTGAGTACGTCACATCCAATAAGTAGTCCTTCTTCAAGCCCCCTAATATTGTTACCGCTTAGGTCTAACTCCTCCAACGCCGGTAGATTATGAAGCTCAGCGGTCGAGAATATCGGGTTTAGATTATCGCCGAGTAAGTTGTCAGCCAGAACTAATTTTGTAAGATTTCCTTTAACACCTGCCAGGAGACGGTCGGGTAAACGGCGAAGGCTGTTGTGCGAGAAGTCTAATTCTCGTAGCGGCAATCCATACGAAGAGAATATCTGAAAGTTTTAAGGAACACAACTACATGATCCAATCCAAACAAATATTTAAAATATTATTTGCTGGCCCAGCAGAGATTATGCTGTCCTTTCCGTTAATTAATAGCTAGATCACAGCCCCACCTCTTGGACCATAAAATAGCTATGAACCATCGTCTCGTTAAAACAAATGTATTGTGTGAGAATATGATGTCTGTCGATTAAGTCGTTTAGAAGTCACACGATCACTAACTGATACACATAAGTTTTTTTAATTTATTATGAACTTTATAACAGAAAAAGGCAATAACAATAGAAAAAAATATTTTGCCATTACGAGTATATGCCTATATACATTTTAAAACTTTAAATTTAATTTAGTCTTATGCAAATTTACGAAGACTTTGAAATATATATTTTACATACGAACATTTTTTGTAATCCTACAGTAAGTAACCGCAATGCTTGAAATTGTTGGTACTCACTCTTAGACTTTACTGGAATACGAAAACTGTTCAATATACCTACATATAGTTATTTTAACATAATACAATATGATCCAACAACGTACTCGTTTGAACCAAATGAGACAGTTAATACAGATTGCGCGTTGATATAAAATGCAGCACGCAACATTGAATTTCCAAATTGATTGAACTGAATGAAACGAACAGCAGTTTTGTTCAGCTATAAAATTAAAACGTCATCATTTAATTGATGTAACTATTATAATTTAAACAAGGCAAATAAAAGTAGGCATGAAATATAAATGATTAAAAAACCTACCAATTCGCAGTAGTGGATAAAGTAAATGGGATATAAAGGAAAGGAAAGGATTTCTTTATTGTTAAAGCCCTCTGCAAGATAACAATAAGTTCTTAGAGTGTACTGGTTATTCATAAACTCACTCTAAAACTAATTTATTATTTTGCCTTGTATACCGTACACAAAACCGTACGTGCGTACACCGTACTGTACACAAATCACTTACAACAAAATAAAGCCACCAATTTTTTTTTTTTTTTTCGAACTGACTATATTGTTATCCTTAGGGGCCCTGGAGCCTTTACGGCTTTTACAGCTTTACCGGGCTACATAGCTTCAGAGCTTCAGCATTCAGAGCTTAAAATACTCGAATGTTTAACAACTAGTATTGTTTAATTGAACGATGCTCATAATTTGCTGGGAGAGTGTTAAAAAATTATTGATAAAAAAAATAAGTTACAAGATAGTTAGAAATCTTTTCTATAATATTTCTGTTCATTTTCATAAAATAGTTCGCCGTGAGATGATGTACATGTACAATTTCTAATCAGTAACTCACGCACTACTTCATGATCTAATTGCTACGGTGTATGGAATGTGAAGTATGATGTTCGTTTCAGAGAAAAGGATAAAACTACATTCATACATACAATAAACAGCAGATAATTTTAGTGAAAAAATTATTACAATGTTATTTTAGCACGAAAAACAATAACTATTTTACCTCCGAATCAAGTCTTTGTTACACAAATACTCATCAATAAAGGCAGTGATAAAGTAACATGGCTATTAAAAAAATAGCATTGTCTACTTAATAATGACCTTAATAGCGAAGATGGGGGGCTTGGCTAGGCACTAAAATAGATATTCCAAGGAAGGTTGACGTCAAGCGGACGGCCGATCATAAAACACTAAGCCAAATATCAGTAAACAACATGAAGGTGCGACTCGAGCAAGAAAAAGAAGAAGGACGATATTAATCCTTAAATAGGAATAATAAAGCGTATTATTATAATAATTTATGTCATAACCATATATATATGGTGATCATAACCAGACAGTCGGCTGGTTGCACCAACTCGCAATGGCTCTGGCCCTGGCTATTGTAATACTGTAATACACATATTTACTGAACATTTTCATACTCCACTACTGAGCGCAAGTCTTTATTTATTTCATAATGAGAACAGTTTAAGCGATAAAGGAAATGGTCGAAGTTAATTTATAAGAAATGAACGAAGCGTATTTATAGGAAAAAAAATTGCAATTATTCGCTACCGTATTTTCGTAATTAAATTTTATATTCTTTTTCAACCTTATAGTTTCATGCTATAAATTGTGCACCATTTAAATCATGACTAAAAAAGAAACATATATAAAAAACAACAACGAAAAGCCAAGAGAAAATACTCAAATAAAAAAGGGCTTCGTTCCACGTGGTCTCTAAAATGATATGATAAAGAAAAATAAAACTCACCTGTGTAGGTAGCATCTGCTGTCCAGCCCAACGCTGACTGAATGATATTATCGGAGCCCCATAAGGAAGTACAGGGAAGTCACCAGGAAACACGACCCTATCGCAGTTCATTAGAATTCGAAGCTGGAGGGTGCGGTCCACCTGTACCCGACATCGGCAAGGGTACCTCAATTCATCGTTCAGCTCCGAACATGGCACCCACTGAACTTGACACGCGATGCACGGAATCATAAACAGGAGAAGTACCACCCACATGTTCATCTGAAGAAGAAATATTTTATTTTATTGAAATACGAAGACAAAGTTGTATCATAGTGTGAAACGTGGAATTTTTTAGACATTTTTTTTTTTTATGATACAGCATACAAAAATTCATACAACCCTAAATTTTTACCACTCTACGATCAATTAGGATTCCGCACAAAAAATAAAAAAACCTTTTTTAGTAGTCCACGCAAGCGGAGCCGCGGGCATAGCTAGTTTATATATATAATTTCATTTCCTTGCCTCTAGAATTGTCCGTACTGTCTTTATTAGCGTAAATTAAACGACAAAATATCAAATTTAATAAGAACCAAAAATAGCTTATATCATCACTCCGGGATAATGTAGTTTCCTTATAAATAAATGTTTATAGAATCAGATCAATAGTTCCAGAGATTAATTACATCTACACACATAAAAACTTTACTTCTTTACAATAGTCATAAATACATGTGTAGATATAGATTTGTTACGATCAATGTTGGCCTTTAAAATTAGATGGTATATTGGCCAGTAGCATATTGGCCCATTATTCGAACGTTCGAGAATCGTACATTCACTCATTAAATTGGTAACACACTCACTGACTGTGAATAAAAGAAAAACATATTAAAAAAAGAAACGGAATGCTTGAGAATATTCTCGAATTATACTTCATAATAATGTAGTGAGAAATTGCATAACTTAAGGATATTTCAGTGTTTGAAATTGGCAATAATAATTGAGATCGTCTCTTTTTTTAGGTAGAGGTCTTTGCCCAGCAGTGGGATATTTACAAACTGGTATTAAACTAAGTCGTCCTTTCATTTACATTTAATTGTAATAAGTATACAATTGTCTCGGCGTAGTTTTTTTTATCGTTATAGGTTTTGGCTTAATATCGACAATCTCAACTGATAAGTGACGATGTGGCCCAAGATGAAAACACGCTAAACCTAGTGGAAGACTGGCTCTCAAGTGCAGGTGCCGGAACACACCTATTAACAGATTTTCAGCTTGAGGGTGGTAGCTAGCCAGGCGGGCATGAGAAAAAGCCTTACCACCATGCTATGGTTTCCTCACGATGTTTTCCTTCCCCGAAAACTCAGACTCATTGCAGGTTTTCGAAATACCGGAATACACAACGAACGGCAGAACTGCCACAAGGCAGACAAACGACGACCTGATGATTATTCCGGGAACCTGCTGGATACGAGTAGCGGAGGGCTAGTCATAGCGATTTTAAGAAGAGGCCCAGCATTAGATGTCTTTCGACTGAGATGATAATGATAATTTTTGAAAACAGTAATCATTGTATTATGGATGGTGGTGATAAGCCCGTCACAGTGACTCACTTTTGTTTTCACAGAATCAGCCTGTATATTAAGCTGAAGCTGAATAGAGGTTTGCAAGCCGGCATGGTAACGATGGCTGACGATGGATTCTCAAGCTATCGATGGTCGCCGTCGTTTTTCGACTTTACTGTGTTTACCATCAAAAACAATGACGTCATTTTGCATATTAAAGAAGTAATATAGGGTCAACACTTCGCGCTTTAATAAGTATACAAATCATAATGAAAACTTCACATAAAGTTTCTTCCAGTAGTACATACTCGTAATACCTAAATACTTCCAGGTAATAAATTTGAAACTTATAGAATATCTCAATACTTCGTCTCGCCGCTAACGAGTACTATCATCGACATTTCAACTAACGACACAGAAACTCCGTGTTACACTGTGTACCGTTACAACTATATTAATGTAGGAACACAAGGAATAACACGCAGTTACCCCAATGTTCTTGTTGGAAAACGTAGCTTATGTGAATTCTGAATGGATAAATTATTAACGAAGCTCGATTTATGTGGAAAGTTGGACGAATCGTGTCCGAAACTAGCACGGTTTGTTCGAAACTTCTCCCTCTTGCCATCATCAGTCTCACTTTTTACATAAACGTTTGTATTTTCAAAAATACAATTATGTATAACATATTTTGCATCTCGACATGCTCAATAAAAAGCTCGGAAATGGCTTTATCGCTTTATATAATAAATCAATAATATAGAGTAAGAGTAAGATACTGTATGTATAGATACTAAGTTTTTTTTAATAACGTACTTTTTTTTTTATGACAACGCAGAAGCACTTGCCAGTGTTAATGTTTTTAACAAGGTCACAAGGACACAAGGTCAAATGACCCATAACCACCCCAGGACAGATCAAGATACCGCCAAAAGATAAACCTAAAGAAGCATTATATTTTTTCTTTTTTGCAAGACACCGTGTCAACTTCAGTCACTCATATATTATAACATAAAAAATTAGAAAGTTATTGTATATACTTTTCCTGTTTTTAGGAGCATTGCGATTTTTCTTGTGTGGTAATTAATGTTGAGCAAAAATATACCTAAAACTTATATATTTTTCATTATATATAATATATATTTCACTTATATATAATTCTTCTTCCTTATCTATAAAATTCAGTTTATGCTTTATGCGTAATAAATCATAGATTCATGCGTGAGGCTTGACTATATTATTTCAATACTGCGCATGATGCAATACACACGTTGTAATTAAGGATATAACGATAAATAATTTTGCCAATACGATACCGATACCGATTATTGTAGTGAATAATCGGTGAAACCAATATCGAAAGTTTACTAAGCAAATAAAATAAATAATGAAATCCTACACATGTTTACCCAAATGGCGAAAGGTAAAGAATTTTGGGTGATTGTATGTGTATCTATTATGTACAAAACTGGCGATAACCTTTTCTAATGATAAATAAGTATTTGATATTTAATTTCAATCGGAGTATTAATAAAAATAATGTCAAATCTAATTTAATAATTAATAGGTGCGAAACAATACCACGCTTGGTAAAGACGGCAATGTCGCCGCTAGCACTAGCCCCACGTGCGGTTTTCTGGCCTGTGACGAAAGGACCAACATGTCGCTTCACGCGCATTTCAAATTGTTGTATTTTATATATATATATACATATATATATTAGCTCGGCACATTGACGGTACTGTCCCTAATAGTAAGCACAGACAATCCAAACACAACGGTGACCACCAAGAGGTCTAAATCCATCGGCGGTCGCCGCTGTCATGCGGCCTGCATAAATATCTCTTCACGTTATGGACGAGAACCGGTGTTTTCAACGTGGTATGGACGTTGGCGACACGTTATGCTTAAAGGACCTAATGTCATAAGAAGGAGGGAAGACATTAGCCGGGAGATGGTTCCACAGTTTGAAGGTACGACAAAGATAAGTCAAAAAGTACTTTTATCTTCTTTATCTTTTAACTTTTATCGGCCTGCTGATTATATCGGCAGATATATCGTATCGGTATCGTTACATCCCTGGTTGTAAGGTACGCGACGTAAGCGTGTCGGCCGCTTCAGCCACAGCTTTGCTTTGTGGCGCTGCCGTTGTAACTGATAAACTATGTACTAACAACGAAACCGAGCCAAATCTGTTGAAATGAAGCCAAATTGCACCATTACACTAATATTTTGATAGCCCATTCACATGCACTATATAAACTCAGAAAGCAAAATGTCGCTTGAATGTTCAACTTCTTACAAATGGACTTACTGACGGCGTCAATTTTTAACCACAGATGCAAACAGAGGGGTGTTATAAGTTTAATACGTGTATCTGTTTGTGACATCTTAGCTCCCAAACGGATGAATCAAATTTCATATAGTTTATTTTTTGTTATAACGGTTTCTTGATCGGTAGTGTTCAAATCATGATTTAAAAAAATCTATTCTTTGCATCTAATGCCTCTAATCTTTTCTAGTGAATAACTTTCACAGGTCAGGGATTCCAAAGACAAAAGGAACCCTTATAGCTTCAGTATGTCCGTCTGTCTGTCCGTGGCTTAGCTCAGAGATTCATAGCACCTACTAGAAAGCTGTAATTTGTATGGGTATACAAATTAATTACGCCGACAAAGTGGTAAAATAAAATCTTGGATTTTTTTTACGGTATCTCCTCTACACATAAATTGGGAATGTTTTTTTTCTCATCTACATCTTGTGGGGTGTCGTTGGATAGGTCGTTCAAAAATATTGTGGGTCTGTGAAAACCATTTTTCGATTCAAGGATCCGTTTGCGAAATATTAAGCTTTAAGGTGTTAATTTTTGTAAGAGTCAATTGTCCCCACCACCTGCCAGCTAAATAGTTGTTTTGCATAAGTGAAAAAAAAATGGTAGTAGTATATATAATTAAAACTTAAAAGGAAAACTATCAGAGGTAAGTAGACTTTACAAGTTAACGAGTAATAGTCAATCTAAACTTCATAATATAATAAAGCGGAAGAGTAGTTTTGTTTGTTTGTTTAAACATGCTAATCTCTGGAATTACCAGTCTGTATAAGATAGCCAGATTCAAGGGGAATAGTATAGGCTATCAAGCATTAGGTTACGCCTCCAAGATAGCCTTAAATATTGTTTTTTGTTAAGTAAGTCGGAAGAAACAGCGCACCCGAACTGCTTTACCTGCGTGCGCTCGCGTTATGGTTAGTAATATGTAAATACAATGCTCTACAAAAATATTGCTCCTTATTACATTTAAAAAAATTCGCTGCGATATCATATGCCTACATCTTATACATAAGCCACATTAAGGCATTTTGTGTGTGTTTGATTCTGCTGCGGATGTTCTTATTTCTGATTCAATCACGGAGATAAACTTTTTGTGCGTTCTGTTTTAATCCGGTCTTTGTGTGATCTTGAGCTTTCTTATTAGGCCTATCGCGAGCGCGAACACATCTAAAGTATCATTTGACAAGTCATATTGATATAATTTTGAATATCTCTACTTCCGCAAAGAAAATTTACAAATAAGTTACTAACGTTAAATAATACTATCTCGTAACGTTCAAGTAACTAGTTAATTAATAGACTTTCATTGAATTAATAGATTTAAAGTTACAAAACGTATATTTTTCTATTAAAATTAAAAGTTAACGAAAAAGATATTGTACAGCTCACACGTAATACGATTATTTACACTTCAGTTATTATAGATTAATTACAAAATTAATGTAAGAATATGCAATGAAATGTAATCGTTACATATAAGTTCATTACAGATGCTCCAAACGCGTAACATGACTGACACAATAATTTGAATGAAACAACAGTAATAAAATTATAAATTTAGTAAAGAAACTGCACAAACCATCTTTGTAATTAAGTAATCTCACTAAAATAAATGAGTTATATGGTGTTGCGTAATCAATAATTCTTAACAAACATTATGTTTGAATGGAGCAGACTAATTTAAACCTTCGATGGACAAGATATAGAGATTATTATGGCATAATTTGTTCATACAAAATTTATTATTATAATGTTTTTATTACGAACTAGCTGTGCCCGCAGCTCCGCTCGCGTGGACTACAGAATGCAGTCGGTCGAACGCACGAATAAATCGTGCAGCCCCCGCTGAAAAGTTAGAAGATAAAAATGCTTATTGTGGTTGATCCTTAGAAGATGATGCTATCGCTGTCTTTTTTGTAGTCTTTTTAAGATCTACAATTATATAGTACAATAATTTGATATATCTCTTATGGTTTACTCAGGGTAAGCCATTCAATCGCCCCAAGAGCTTCTTCTTTCCGAATTGATGCATCATTATCGTCACTATTTATTTCGTATGTTACTTTATCTTACAAAATATATCCTATACCCTAGCCAGATAGCATATCTATGAATTAAAGGAAAACCCATGTAAATAGGATTAGTGGTTTCCATGTGAAAAGAACATAAACAAACAGACAGAAATTCATAATATTCTATACTTAAACATAAAAGAGAATTGAAAATTAAAAAACCACCAACACAAGTAACCTTAACCATTGAGACCACTCCAATGAGCCCAAACACGATATCTCTTCTGTGTCAGTGAGGAGTTAGGTATTTTACAGATTCCAGGTGATGCTGATCAAGGTCAGATCAGATCAAGGTTGCCGTATTCTTAAAATATCATGGAAGTAACAGAATACAACATTTCGATCAGACGTGTGGAAAATGCCCATATCTATTTATCGACTGGTAAAGAGTTGATAATCTGATAAATGGCTGAATATATTTTCTTGAATCATGGTTAAGAACACTCATGTTCAAGTCACTTTTCAAACAAAAAAAAAACGTACTAATGGGGAGCTACGATGCCACAAACAGACATACAGATGTAAAACATGTAAAACAGAGAGGTGTTTTCGTAGGGGGTTACAAACACTTCTCACCGACCAACCAGTTTATATCATTAAGCCGATTTATTAAGTAGCTTTTAATATGTACTTCTAATGACCTACGAACAATACTTCAAACTGCCATATTTTACAACAGAAGCAAACAGGTAATACCTCTATAATTTGAAACAGCAGATTTGGTTTTTGAGAAAAATTAAGACATCATGTTTTTTTTACAAATAAACACTAATAGAATTCAATTAAAAATATTTAACGACCATTCAAATATGTATTTATTGGTTTTCCGTTTGATAAATATTACTACGTTGGTAAATATCAATGGCGCACACAAATGTATATTCGACTTCCTCTGAATCTGCTATAAAAGCAGTAGGATCTAATAACTGTCTGTTACAGATATTTATCCCTACTGTAAGGAAAATATCGATGTAACATATTTATAATAATGCTTTTATGGTTCGTGGGACACAAAATGAATAGAAGAAAAAATATCTCGCATCTGATTGGTTGAGATAAGATCTGAAACATTTCACGCTCGCCTCCCGTGCTCCAACTGTACCATGAATTTTCTTTGTAATTACTATTTTAATAAGTTACTTGTGCCCTACGGTTCCACCCATGTTAAATTTAATCGAAAAAATCTTAAAGGTGTCGCCGCCAACGCTCCCGTGTAGCCCCCTATCGTTGTTCCACTTCCCGTATTTGCTTACAGCTTGCCAGACCTTAGCATCGAAGCATAAAGTTATATAGCCTATACTATTCCTCATGAATTTGGCTATAATATACAAGAATATGTTTTTCGAATCCGCCTAGTAGTTCCAGAGATTAGCGCGTTTGAAGAATAAACAAAAAGAATATTTTTTTTAAGTTTATTATATTAGTATAGAACACATTATACTACAATGATTACAAACATAAAAATATTTTACGGCAAATAAGGTTTCCGACAATCATGAATAAATCATATATTAATAAAATTTAAATTATCTAGGTGTATTTCATAAAATAAGTGCATATTCGATGGTCGTTTTGTAGTTACGTCTACACGGGGATCTTACGAGGATATAAAAGTTTTATTATGATAGCGTCGGGGCTTTCAAACGTTATAGCCGCTTGTGGAAGATAATAGATTATGGTCCACAATGGCACTTACAGGATCCTTTCTTTCACCGAGTTTTTCGTCTATATTTTAATTATTTATTACATTGTGTTACAGATTGTTTTATTATTCACTTCTATACTTGTGACTCATCTTTTAATACTTACCAATAAATACATTCAAATAGAAAATCTGCCAACAAAGAACTACCAATAAATACCAAAGAACTATCGCTATTCTAATCAGCTCATCATCGATAGTCAATCGCAAAGTAAACACAGTACAGTCCAAGAACAACAGTGCCCACCGAGATATCCAACGATCCATCGACAGTCATCGCTGTCATGCCGGCTTACAACCCTCTCGGCAGATAGATATACACTCAAAACGCCTAAGCGTACCACTATGACGAGCGTTACACATGGTATTTGGTGGTCGCGATTAAGCCGGAATGAAATGTCACGTCCTACCACCCAACAAAGTACTTTTTTTAACGTTATTGGTTTTGGCGTAGTGGCCTCAATCTCACTTGATGTTAAGTGACGATGTGGCCCAAGATAATAACATGCTAAACCTAGTAGTGGAAGACTGGCTCCCAAGTGCAGTTGCCGGAACATGCCAATTGGTGCTTGGCGACAGATTTTCAACTTGAGGGTGGTAGCTAGCCAGGCAGGCATTAGAAAAAACCATAGTCATGCTATGGTTTCCTCACGATGTTTCCCTTCACCAAAAGCTCAGGCAGGCTCATTGCAGGGATTCGAACTTAAGTCAATCGACGCGATGTCGTACATGCTACCATTGAGCCATCATTGCTTCAAAAGTGCTTCATAATTACTTCGCTTAGTGTACTATCATTTTCGACCACATTGTCATTCGTGAAGAAGATAGCAAATTTATTAGATACATTTGAAAACACGGTCATAATTACAAACAAAAAATTACAATAGATTGGAGTATTACTTATAGGTATAATCTATAATATTGCAACGTTGCCAAACTAATGCCGCATTCAACATCGAAAAAGACCTTTTTTGTATTTACTCCTAGCAGAAATATGGTAATCTTGTTATAATTGTTAATAATGTATGGCGACCACGAACTAGAAATTTGACCAGTTATATAATAACAAATGCAAACTATAAACGAATTATGAAATAACCATAAATAATTCTATTCACGGTATATAAAGAAAGTTTAATATATACAAAATGAACAGAAAATTATAATGAACTTATGAAATACAGACGGTGACGAGTAAAACAAAGATAATTCTAAACAAACTTTACAAATTACTATTGAACATAAATCATTTCGATGTCTATTCTGTAGGGAAACATTATTATTGAATTACCATATTTCAAATTTTACCAACGACATCTAGAAAGATATAAATAGCGGAAACAAATTTCATTGAATGTGTCTATAGAAGGCATTTTTACTTTGTTTGTAACCCAAGCCCGGTGAAGCTATAAAAGCCGCAAAGGCTCCAGGCCCCTAATGCTAACAGTATAGTCAGTTCGAAATCAACTAAATGCCATACAAAAAATGTGACTTCATCTTAAAATTAATTTACACAGTTGAGTGTTTTCTTATGATAAATGACTCTAAAATTATTATTAAACGTTAAAATAGTGTCTTCATAATAATTATATATGTAGAAGAAACTTCATAACTACAATTTTCAACTTTGCCCTTAAAACATTATTTAACCTTACTTTTATTTGTTGAATGATGACGTCACACCGCGTTCTTGCAGCATGTTTTTTATTTAGGTTAAACATATTTTCATATTAGTTGTTATCTATAACAAATAAAATAATTTAGATTTGCCGAATTGCTGGATAGATTTAGATCTTTTTTTTATTTTACTCCTTAGATACTTTGTCCTTACCAAATAAAGAAATTATCAAGATATCTTCATTCAACAAAAAGTTTTTAAATTTTAACAAGCTACGATTTTTAAAAACACTACGCGTTTTTCTGCCGTTCAGGTGAGCGAAGCCGCGGGTACAGCTAGTAATAAATAAATGCACGCGTATTATCTTCTACATATAAAGCGTTTAAAATAATTTTCAAAACCTATCTACTCTCGGATTTACGGTATGAGACTTGTGGATTTTTCTTTTAAAATAAATTGGAATACCATTTTTAAAATTCATATTTAATTTTAGTTAACAGTCAAAAATGAAACTTTGTGAAGATTTTTGTAAATAGAGAAAACGTTAAAGTATTTTTCGAATTGATTGAATTTTCGTCGATTCGAAATCGAAATCGAAATCGATTGTAGCTTCGTTTAAATCTCGAACACGTACGAGGCATGGCAGTTCAATCAAAGGGCGCGCGGCATCCATCACCTCGCCATCTGTGTTTCCGGACGTATCCATCACTTTGGCGCACGTGGAAATACCAGCTTTCCCAATTTAGTTTTTTTTTTTTGTCATAGATACTATATTTATTTATTTCAACCATCTTTAAAATGATAATAACACTACTCAACAAAAGGTATCATAATTTACCGAGATATCATTTTATTATAATACATATTTTTACATACATATTTACGGTAAATGTGTTGAATGTGGTAAGTGTCCATAATAACCGGTAAGACGCCTGCGGCAGCGGACGGCGAGCGTCCGATACTAATAATATTGAATCCTGATCGACTTAAGAAATACCTAATAATATATGAGCATTTAATTTTCTTTTGGTTAAATACTGTCATATTATTTTAATCCTTTATTTACCAAAAGATTTTATACGGTAAGTGTGATAAATTACATTTACCCAAAATACTTATAAATAATAACCGCTAAAAGTAAATAATTAATCACTTTTACCTAGAATTTCGGTAGTTATTAATAATGATTGATAATTATTAATATTTTTCAATTAATCACTCTTACCGTATCATATACAATATACATACTAACTGACCTGTGCGAAAATTGGTTTTTCTACTTCTGTCTTTAATAATTAAGATAAATGATTGATGAAATGATTAAAGAGAATTAAACGACTCATTTTTATCACAAACGGCATTTTAAATAGTCATGGGTATAACATTATAATTATTTTTTACTTACAACACGTGTAATTTTAAGAAAGTCGGTCTTGATAACATGATTTGATCCTTTGGGAATAGATTCTTATGATTTAGAACGTTAATGAATTCAGTTTGTCGCAGCTGTATTACTGTATGAAAAATCTAAAAGATTTGACTGTCACTGGTAATTGTAGGAAATCAAAACTATTAATTTGTTTTAGTTTCCATAATGGCTTCTCATTATAGAGAATATAACAAATATTTAAATTTGGACTTACAATGTGATATCTCAAATAAGAGTTATTCTACTAATAAATACCAAACTTAAAAGAATACCTCTATCTATTAATTTTTCACTTATTTAACAGAAATATGAGAGCACACTTCATCACCTTTTCAGTTAAGATTAATAGGCAAATATATTTCTGCAAACAAAATCATTATATATTACTTCAAATAGAAGAGATAAAGCACGTAGTAATAACTTATAAAAGTGGTGAAATTAAAAGAAAAATATTTATATTCGCGTTATTATGTAATATTTGAGAATATAATGTTATAACGAAAGCATAGATTGTAAAAAATGAATAAGTTTACAATTCTCTATGATTATTAAGGCAAGATTATTTAAATTGTATATTTTTAGGGTCCCGAAGTCAAAAAGGAATCCCTATAATTTCGCTATGTACGTCTGTCTGTCCATGGCTTAGCTCAGAGATTTATAGTATACTAGAAAGCTGTAATTTGGTATGGGTATACATGCATATTAATCACGCCGAAAAAACTGTAAAATAAAATCTAGAAAAAAAATATGTTTAGGATAGGAGGTCCCCTACACGTAAATTGGGAATGATTTTTTTTCCTCGTATATCCCATCGTGTGTATTATCGTTTGATAGGTCGTTCAAAAATATTGTGGATGTGTAAAACCATTTTTGAATCCATTTGCGAAATATTAAGCTTTTTTAAGTACTAATTTTTGTTAGAGTCGAGTTTCCCACCCCCCGACAGATTAATGATTGTTTTTGGATTTGTCATAAAATTATGGTATACATAATGAAGTTAAAAGGACAACTATCACAGATAAGTAGGCTTTACAAGTTAACGAGTAATAGTCAATCAACTTATAAAATGTACTTGGAGACGTACTGTCATACTAATTCTATTGAAAATTACTTAATAAAATTTAGGTTTATAAATTATTGATTTTAACTAAGTGAAAAACTTGGAGTGTTAATACATTAAATACTAGATATAACCACGGCTCCGCTCGCGTGGACTGCAGAATGTCGTGGGTCGAGTAGACGCACGAATCGTACTGCTCCCGCTCCCAACCACGGCGATCGCCAGCCGGTCTTTTTAAACACAAAAATACCTATTGTGGATAATCCTTAGAAGATAGACATATACTATGGCTGAATTTTTGTAGTTATTTTTTATCTCTTATGGTTTACTCAACGTAAGTCCCTAAAGCGTCTTTATACCGAATTGATTCGCCATTATCATCACTACTTATTTCGTATATTAAATACTTTATCTAACAAAATATACCCTATAAACTGGCCAGATTACATAGCTATGGATTAAAGGAAAAGTTATGTAAATCGGTTAAGTAGTAATCACGTGAAAAAAACATAAACGGACAAACAGACAGAGAAACGTTGAACTTTATAATATGTATAGAATATACTAGTTGACCTATGTGAATATTTCGCACATTGTAAAATGTTAACAATCTAACAGCTGTCAGATTGTTAATAGATGGCACCTCCTACATGGTAGTTGAAAGTATTTCCATTGGTTATACCATATTTTAATCATTTGTTTTAACACCTTTGAGAAACAGAAAAACAATTCAACATTAATTTTTTTATTCATTTATTTAACGAATACATTAAATTTTAAAGTAAATTTATATGTTTCGTCAGTAGCGAGGAAATTAAGCTTTAAAATGATGGTTCTTTTTTTTCGAACTATCTATACTGTTAGCCTTACTGGAGCCGTTAAGGCTTTTACAGCTTTACCGGGCTTGGGGGCGAGCGCTTAAGGCGCTCAGCCGCGAAAGCTTTGCAACAACATCCGAGGGTGCCAAAGTGGCCGAACCTCGGCTCGGACTGTTGCGCGTATGCAAATAAGACCCGATCTGACTAATTACCTATCATTTGATCTAAACTAACTATACATATATACATGTTTCTTCCCCCTGGGAGGAGTGTATTTAGTGTTCTGAAATTTTTTGTATAAAGTAAATAGGCAAAAAAAGAAAAAAAAGGCCTCTTACAGAACCTATGTACCTATGTGTTATGCATGTATGTATAATGCAGTGTCATGTGTGGCTGTGAGAGCTAGTGAATGTAGATTCACTGTATCGCGCGAGCGGCTGCTTGGCTCAAGGGCTCCATACCGATGGATCGGACCTAGGCTTGAGTTGCCGAAGAGGATCGAGGGCGGTCGTGGCGGGAAAAATGATGGTTCGGATCATTAACTTTGATGAAGGATTTACGGAGATATGACGTTACAAGTTAAGTAAAAACACCTTTGAGAAATAATATATATGATTGTAGAAATTTAGATATGATTTTCATTGTAGGTTTCAAGCACCAATAGGTGTGTTCCGGCAGCTGCACTTGAGAGCCAGTCTTCCACTAGGTTTAGCGTGTTATCATCTTGGGCCACACGTTTTTTAACATCAGGTGAGATTGTGGCCATTTCACCAAACCTATAATGATAAAAAAGTTGATTTTACATGTTTGTCCAAAATATATTTGTTATGGGCCGTATGCATGTTTGCCACATTTGTATCATAAAAAAACAACCTTTGAGAAGTAACATAAAAATATATGAAGTTATAATGTGGAAAATTCCAGACTCGCAACGTAATGCAGAGATTACAAACAACATCGTCGGAGAATTCGTTATGTATATGTAGCTAGAACGTGCCGCTAGAATTGAGTTTGGCTTTTGTTTTTCCCTAAAACGTAAATCTGAAGTTTTTTTTTATCGTAAATAGTCAAGTTAACATTTTTTTCGCCAAAGTTTCCCGATATAAATATGAAAGTTCTGATAACTTGTCAATAATCGTCTGTGCGAAACGCTAAATTTTAGTTTTCTTTGGTCCCTTGGTACTGTGGTGAATAGCAAAAGATTGCTTTATCTATGTTGACGAAGAGTTTTATTTCGATTCCATTTAATTAAAATTTTTCAATATGAGAAAAATGAATCAACTATTGTTTTTTGTGTTGATTGTACTTATAGAACATATACTCAAATATTTCCAACTGTCTAGTGATAATGTAATATTAAGATAATCATTTCTTTTAAGGTTTCTTGATTGAGAGTATTCATATCTATGATTTTTAAAAATCTATTCAGCCGTTTAATGATCTTCACCTCTTTTCTAATGAATAAGGGAATGTAAACAAGTTCAGCGAGTCTGAACGATTCGAAATTTGGTATCCTATTACTTCAATTATTTTGCAATTATATGTTAACTCTAACCTGAAGCATTATCTGGATTCTGCAGGATAGCCAACTCCTCACCAAATAAAAGCAAAGGTATTGTGTTTGGACTTGTTGGAATGGTCTCAATGAATAGGTTTTGGTGATAAAATTTGTAATTTGCCTGATATGATTGTATTAAATTAATATAGTACAAAAAAAACAACATTGTAATCTTTATACTCTGTTACAAAAAAACCACATTAACTATCTCATAGTAAACATTTACGTCAGCAATGAATTAGCTAACGTTTGCTAATATCCCTTCTATCCAAGATCTATTCTATCCTTCTATCTAAGATCCCTTTTCCTTCAATTTCGAACATTTACGCCGCCCTGACCTGTTGGAATGTTACCGGACTACTTCATGGGACATAAATCCTTTATGGAGACACAGTACCCGCGCGGCCATCCAATTTATTCTATAGTCCGTTCGCTCTTCCGCCTGACATATGCCCTGTGCTTTATTCGGGGTGAAAGTCTGCTGCATGTTTCAGAACGCCCTTTAGTGTGGACTTCTTGAAATGTATTCGGGAGCGTATACATTTAATGAACGATTCTTTCACTGACAGAAATCCTTGGAAGTTGGGGAACAAACCACCTTAGAAAACAAATATCCATTATGTTATTTAATTTTCTACTGACCTTTTTATCACAGCGTTGTAAAAAATCACCTACAATCATATTTATATTTTTAGAATAATATATTCACTACCCTGTCAAAAAAGTACCGGGAAAAGATCAATAATACACAAAATGTTAGTTATTCTAACAAATTTATTTTATCGCCTTCAAAGTATGCTCCTTCAGAAACGATACACTTACCCAACATTTTTAAACGCTTTTTCCGGAATTGAGTTTAGTTCCCGTCGCGAATTCTCCTTTACGTCTTCTACCGAATGAAAACGGTTGCGACAAAATGGTAATTTGAGTTTAGGAAAAGAAAGAAGTCTGCTTGAGCCGGTATACCTGGTGAATAAGGTGGTTGCTCGATGGTATTAGTTAAGTTTTTCGTCAAAAATTCGTTCAGAATGATAGCCTTGTGCGAAGTCACATTATCGTGGTGCAAAATTCAAGAATTTTTTAAACGCCGCATAACGCTCAAATATATACTTTATTTATCGTTGACCTTCAGGTAAGAATTCGGAGTGCACAACACCGCGATAGTAAAAAAAAAACCTATTTAACAAAAATAGTTATCGTAAATTTAATCATAATATTAATTATATTAGCAAAATAAACAAAGTCATCAAAGTAGGCAAAGTAAATTTTAAGCCTATTTGCATATTTGGAATTTTCCCGTCGAGATTGGTCGACGGTATTAGTGCGGATATTTTAATTTTCATCAACTAACGATGTTGCCAGAGCCGATAATTTAGTTATATCAAGAAATATGCTGTATAGTTTTTATGCCAGTAATTTTAAAATAATATTTTGTTTATTAGAATATTTATGTGGATATTCGGCTTAGTCGTATTGAACAAAATAGACCGCTATAATTCTTTATGTTAATACTTTAACAATTTTATACTTTTTAAGACGAATCTCTGTCATCGTAAATTGCATATTTGTTTCGTCATTTTTGACAATTATTTATCAGTTACCTAAGCCAACGAGACTTACTTTAAAAAACAATATTATTTTATATAATCTTCTAGAACATAACTTTTACTAATTGGATGGCATCCTCAGTAGTAGTATTAGTGTTTGATTTTTCGAACTTATACTTTTTTAAATAAGTTACGAAAAAATGATAATGACTTTTACGATGCGTACGTATATTGTAACAAAAAGTCTATACTATGAAGTTATTGCTAAACCTATTTTTTATCGTGTTGAAGATAGTCCTAGTCAATGATATGCGTCAGATAATGTCAAATGTGTCTATTCAAACTCTAAAGTATTAGAACTACCAACGCGCTTGCATAAGTATACGCATCCAATTTTTATTTAATTTATTTACTGTTCATTTAATGGCAGAAACTTTAGTTAGTCATTTTAATTTTTAATACTGAAATAAAACTCGTTCATATATTATAAAGTTATTATGAAAATACTTTTTTTTCTTTTTTCGATATTAATATACTGTTAGCTAAAGAGGCCCTTTTTTTTTTTTTTTTTCGAACTGACTATGCTGTTGGCCCGGGGGCCTTAACAGTTTCACCGGACTTGTTGGCGAGCGCTTAAGGCACTCAGCCGAGAAATTTTGGGCAACATGCGCAAGGGTGCCAAAGTGGCCGAACCTCGGCTTGAGCTGTTGCCGTATTTGCAACATACGCGACCTAGCTAAATTCCTACGCAAATTCGAGCTAACTAACTATACATGTATGCATGTCTCTTGCCTCCTGGGAGGGAGGAAGAGACACGCGTACATGTATTTAGTGATCTGAAAAATTTTCTGAGGCTAACTAACCACAAAAAAAAGAAAAAAAAAAGGTCCCTTACAAGACCTATGTACCTGAGTGTGGTGCATGTGTGTTCATGCAGTGTAGTGAATGTATGTCGGTAGCTAGTGATTGCAGTGTCACTGTGTCGCGCGAGCAGCTGGCTTGAGGGCTCCCTAGCGGGGGAACGGACCTAGGCTCAAGTCGCTGCAGGAGAAGGCGGTCGAGATATGTGTGCGGGAGCGAAGTTTGCCGCCCGCCCCCTGCGGAGCGAGCGGTGATTACGCGGGCGTGGGCGCAAACACGCTTGGTTATTAGATACGGGCGGGAAAATCGCGTTCGCTTCCGTGATTTTATCATCGGGGTCAGATAAAATGTCGCGCGGGCGTCTATATTTGTTAGACATTCGGATGTCTGGATTCGGGTTATGAGATGCGGCTGCCACTACTAGCTGGTTCGAATGGTTCGACGCTTTTTCAAAATAATTATTTGATAGGGACTTTATAAATGATTCGATCGAAGGTATTTCCATATCTTTATGGAGATCTACGTTCCGAGCGAACCAAGGGGCACCGACCGCCCTTCTGAGAAAGCGGTTCTGAACTATTTGTAACTTATTGAGGGTGAATTTACTTATGTGAGCAAAGACTGGGGAACTATAAGTTAGGATCGGTCTGATACAAGTCTTGTAGAGCGTGAGCTTATGTCTGAGGGACATTTTGCTCTTCGAGCACACGAGAGGGTGCAGGCGGCTTGAGACCATACCGGCTTTCCTTCGCACTCTATCGATATGTGCCTTGAAATTTAGGTGTTTATCCAGTGTGACACCCAGATATTTGATCTGGTTGGCCCACGGGATAGCCACTTTAAATAGTTTGATAGCGGGAATTTTAACTAATCTTTGAGTGGGATGAAAGAGGATAGCGCTACTCTTATCGGGGTTAATTCCTATGCGCCATCTACGGAACCATTCGCCTAGCTTATCTACGGCTTTTTGGACTCGTAGCCTGAGGGTTTGTCTGTTCCACGAGGAACTAAACAGGACTGTGTCATCAGCGTAGGAACCTACCTCTACCTCGGGGAGGCGAGGGAGGTCACTGATATATAAGTTGAATAGAGAGGGCGCCAGAATGGAACCCTGGGGAACACCTGAGCGTATGGGATGAGGCTCAGAGAGAGCACCCTCTACTCGGTAGCAGAAGGTCCGGTCAGAGAGGTACGCGTGTATGATTTTAACTAATCTATCCGGGATTTGAAGTTCCAAAAGCTTGTGGACTAAACCAGCGTGCCAGACCTTATCGAAGGCCTTGGCGACGTCGAAGAAGACCGCAAGTGTAGGACGAGGTTTTGGGTCGCGGTTGAAATTTTGAAGAATGTGCTCCGTGAGGCGGTGCACTTGGTGGGTACAAGAGTGTTTGGCACGAAAACCAAACTGCTCAGGTGGTAAAAGATTTTTGTCTGTGACTACTGACTGGAGCCGGTTCAGAAGGAGCCGCTCATAGACTTTTCCTAACGTGTTAAGGAGACTGATAGGACGATAGCTGTCGGGAAGCGACGCTTTTTTGCCGGGCTTGTGAATACCTATTACTATGGCCTTTTTCCAGACGGCTGGAAAATGGCAGTGGGCTATGGCTACATTGAAGATGCAGACCAAAAGAGCTATGAGGTGATCAGGAAGAAGTTTGAGTACTTCGTTCCTGATACCGTCGGGACCAGGTGATTTTCTAGGCTTAAGGCCTTTAATGGTTGACATAACTTCCTCAGGCGTTACCGAGTCCAAATCATCTGTCGGGGGGACCGCGAGAGAATTTGTTACCGCCGATTCTATCGAGCTTACGAACTCGGAATCGATGTTAACGCAGTTCGGAGAGCATTGATTTTCAAGGCTCTCGGCAAGGCATTCTGCTTTTTCAGCGCTATCGAAAGCGGGAGGTTTGCCGGGGCCTTGATCTAAGGGGGGCATGGGGACTGTATCGTCACATTTAATTGTGCGTGCTAATTTCCAGAAAGCCAGATGGGATGGTTGGATACCCTCGAGTAGGGCCCCCCATCTGGCATTACGGATTTCGGAAATGCGGCTTTTTACCGTTTTCCGAAGTGAGTTTAACCGCCTACGATTGTCCACAGTCGGGTATGAATCGTGTGCTCGAGTCGCGGCGTTCTTTTCCGTGATCAGCGCTCTCACGTCGGCAGGAAGTATAAAGCGGCGTTCATTCGCCGCTTGCACCTCTTTCGAGGCCTTACTGACGGCGTTTTGGAGATGGCTGACCAGGGAATCGATCGCCAGATCGGCATCGGCTGTCGATTTCAACTCGTCTGGGACCCTATCCAAACTGGAGGATGAGGGATTGTGCAAGAGGTATCTGTTTAGCTTCGCATAGTCCACCACCTTGACGGAGGAGGGATGCTGGTCAGAAGGTTGACCTAGGTGGAGAACTACGGGTCGGTGGTCGGAGTCTAACTCATGTACGACTTGTACGAGTCTTATATTGAGAGAGACATTTTTTAAAAGTGCTATATCTAAAACAGATGGACGACAATTGTCCTGAAAGTGAGTGGGCTCTGAAGGAGCGATGACATCAAAGTCGAGAATGGCAGATAGATCCTCCAGAATCCTCCCGTTCGGGGAGGTAGTCGGGTTGTTCCAGATGACATTCCCGCAATTGAGGTCACCCGCTATAATAACTGAATTACCTAGTGCAAAAAGAGCCTCCAGATCTGATCTGAGAAGCCTTTTGTTCGGGGTGTGATAGGCAGAGACGATTATGATTGACGAGTGACCAGTCATACCGAGTCTGCAAACAGATACCTCTATACTGGAGAGTTCGGGAGGTTCTATTGCTATGCAGTATAGAGAGCGTTTATAGTATATGAGGGTGCCTCCGCCGTTAGCGTGGACCCGGTCGTTCCTAATAACGTTGTAGTTTGCGATTCGGGGATTGCGAGCGCTGGGTTTTAGAAATGTTTCTTGGACTAGAAACACGTCTATTTGGTGCTCTCGGAGGAAGGCGGCAATTAGATCACGCTGAGGTCTAATTGATCGCGCATTAAAAAAGGAGAGGCACAAACTCTTAGGTTTGATCCGATCCATTTTAATTTTGGCTATGAGAGGCGCGGACAAGCCGTTGAATAGTGGCGGCTATGCCCGGGAATTGGGTTATTGCGTTGAGCAATCCTAAGTCCTTATTGGAGTTAATCACCGCGTTGAATGCGATGATTTCTTGCACTTCATGCACAAGAAGAAGCTGGGTGAACCACTCCTTGCCAGCCAACGAGAAACCGAGGGCTGAGGTGGCGGGGGCTGCCGGGACCGGGACGGCCTTGACAGGCTTGGGTTTGATTAATGAGGCCGGAGGGGCCAGTGCGGGTGGGAGGGGTGCGAAGGGCGCGGGAGCTGGTGCCACTGGGGCTCGTGAGGTGCCTGGAAGGCTGGGGAAAGCCTCTAGAGACATTAGAGGCTGGATATGAGGCCGAGCGACAGGTACCTTGGGAAAGGTGGCCTGTCTAACTGGCTGGGGGCGTTTCGTGCGCGGGGCGCGGGGACAACCGCGATAATTTGCGGTATGTCCCGTTTGCTGACAGAGAACGCAGCTGGGCGGGGTGGGAGTGCCAGGAGTGCGAGGGCACTCCTTCGTGGCGTGGTCGTCTAGGCACTTGACGCACCTAGCGCGGAAACAGCAGTTACGGGAAGAGTGTCCGTAGAGCTGGCAGTTGTGACACTGCGACGGGATCCTATTTTTGTGTGGCGGCTCAACGGTTATTCCGGTGAGACCGCACACCTCGGAGAGGTTAAAAATAGACTTGCCCTCCTGGGACTTGTCTAGAAAGACAAGCACCATATTGTATGGTGCCCTGGTGGTGTGTTTGTACATCCTGTGTACCTCACGAATTGGGAAGTTCTGCTCCTTAAGGGAGACTGAGATTTGGTCGGGAGTGATCTCGACCGGGATCTGACGGATAACCACTCGCAGGAGGCGCTCCTCCTCGAGGGCATAGGTGAAGTAACCTAGTCTGTTCGACCGCAGGAGGGAAGTGAGCCTCCTGTGGTCATCGGAGGTGGACACCTGGACCTGGATCCCTGAAGGGGTGTTCCGGGCCCCGGTGTAGTGGAGCTTGAGCTCCTTACACTTGTCCGAGATTTTCGTCCAAGACGCTTTGTCTTGGATAGTGATTGGAGGCGGGCGGCGGGGTTTTTTCCCTTCAGCGGGTGCGGGGGCCGCAGTGGGCGCGGAGGAGGGGTTGGAGCGAGTGTTCTCGCTCGTTCGGCGTGCTTTTCCTGCGGCCTCGGGTGTAGGGGAAGAGGGCGGAGAGCCCCTCCCCTTCCTTTTGGTGGACTTGACGGTTATGAAACCGTCATTTAGTATGGTCTCGTTGGGGACCGCGGTGTCCATCGCGGGGACATTTACGTTTTTCCGCGCGAAAGGCGGCATTAATGATTGGATCTCCGGATCCGGAGATAAAGGCGAGAAAGAATTCGCCGTATTAATAAAAGTTCGCACTACGGGCGAACGTGACCGCGGACGCGGGAGAGAAGAGCTCTTAGAGCTCGAACGCGCCCGTGAGATCGACGAGCGCGAGCGCGGGGCACGCGTGTCAGGATGCGGGGGGCGCGGGGAGCGTGGCGAGCGCGGGCGTGGCGCGGCGGGTACTCTGTTTGACGCGGCGGTGAGGGGTACGAAGTGTGCGGCGGGGCGGCATTTCTCCGCGGGGGTCTGTGCCGGCGCGGGACGGACGCGTGGGTACTTCCTATTAAAGGAAACCAAGGCGTCGGGTATGTTCTCCTTGAGAAAGGTACGGAGCCTCCTTAGCTCTAGGGCTTCTGCAGAATCAGCCATTCCGGTGGCGTGTGGAGGACTGGGGAAAAAAATTGAAATTCGAATTCCGAATTCGAAACAAAATATAAACCTCCCCGCCGGAGGGGCAGGGGGGCGCGCCAAATAAAATTTAACGGACTATCCCGAGTCCAGCAAAGTGACCTGCGAGTCGAGGTGCAATGACACGCAGGAATGAGAACCTACCGGGCCTACGTGGAGGTCCCTATCAAGCCCGAGGCAGAGAACGCAGCCGGTATAAATACCTAGCTACGCCCAAACAGACACTCGGGGATGGATGTGTAGCAGGATCGGAAGGGTGGGAAGGAGACACTCAGGGCTTGACTATGACTCTATCAAGGGCCAAGATTCCTGAGCCCGACCAAGTACTATCGTTTACCTCTGAAGGAGGCAACCGAGGGGCGCTTGGGTCACGCACCCACTTGCTTTAGTTGGCACCGTCAGGTATCAGGCAAGTGACCACTAAAGTGTGGATTTCGTCGAATAGAAACAAATTGCTCTTAAAAGAGCAGTTTATGTTTGTGTAGCGTACTAAAAGTACGCGACACAATGGGTGCGAGCGAGACGGCGATACGCAGGTGCGATGCAGGTGTGCAGCAAAGCCGGTCGATCGTAAAACTTCACAAAGGCGGCAGAGAGCGGTCGTAAACACGTCCGTTCCCGACGGCGGTCGTGATCGGAATCCTAAAGAGGCCCTGAAGCCTCAGACGACTTTTATAGCTTCACCGCACTTGATAACGAAGTTACCTAACTTATAATTTGTATTATTTGTTACAATCATAAGCAAGCCACTAAACTATGTTTTGATCTATAATTTATTACACAAAGCTTGTATTAACTAATTTACTTTTCAATTGAATATTCTTTATTGGCAATAATTATTTAAATTGTATTTAAAAATCTATACTACAACACTATAAAACTCTAGAGATTTTTTTATTTGATTTTTTTTTGTTTAAACGCTTTGATTTCTGCAACTACGAGTCATTTTCTAATTTTTATAGCTTATTTATTAAAGAAAGTGTAGCAGCGATTTGAGAATTCTAAAGAATTCGGACGCTATATGACGGTGACACAAATGGTACGCGGGGTAGGCAGCAAACTAACGGTAACTCTTGGGTTTATACCATTGGATCCTCTCTCATCAATAGCAAGAAAAAAAACTGTCTCACTCACTAAGCCAACTTACCTAGTGGTGGTCTAAGATTCCAGGCCATGAAGCTCTAGCTATGAGATCCGTCGCAGCGCCGTCCACAATACACATATAAATGTATCGACCGTTAAAGTTTGCTCTGCACGTCACTAGCAACATATAGTTCAAAAAACACGAGAAAAGGTGTTTTAAAAAGGTTCGAATTCGGTCAGTTTTTAAGATATGGTAACGAACTCATTCCTACTATCAACATACCGCGCCAGATACTCGTATGTCGAGGGGCAATAGGTTGCGGCATAATAATAATTGTTTTAATTTGTTAGCTTGCACGCATTTATTGGTGGTGAGAACCCTTACTCCCGTAATTGGCGATAAAGGATCCAATAGTAATATCGGCCTAAATAGAAGACTCTATACCTTCATGCGACACTAAAGAGCTATTAAATTTAACAGGTTTTTTTTAAATGACTTTTCTTTTAGCCTTAGGGGCCCTGGAGCCTTTGCGGCTTTTAAAGCTTAACCGGGCTTGGAATTTAACACGGGGGAAACCGTGGGGCACAGCTAGTTATTTTATTCATTATAATTATGATGAGTCTGGCCCCTATGATTAACATACGAGACGAACATTTTACAGTAAGTGTTATTACTTTTAAATAACTTCTAGTCTATGAACTATTTAAATATATTCAATAAGAAATATCATTAAAGATACTTGAAGAAGTCTATTATGAATTTGATTAAATTCATAAGTAAAATTTAAGAGAATATTACTATGAATGAATGAATATCTATACTATTATTTGAAAAAGCTATCTTGCTTTTAATGGGTGGTCAAGCGAGACATGGAAAATAACGTACGATTAATCTATGATTACATAACGTGAAAAATTAGGCTAATTATGAAATAGTCTACCGCAATAGAGTTCAAAAATCCTGTCACTGAACGTACCATCGCTTTAAAATGTATGAAAGAAAGCAGTATTAGTCATTTTTATCTACAAAACTAGAAAATATTAAGATGTTAATACTTAATATAGGATTACGAAATAATAATATTAGTTAAAATAATAATATTAATTATTTTATTTATTTAACAACAAGTTAAAATGGTGTTCGCGACAGTACTAGTATAGAACGTGCCACAGTCGTTAACTTCTCACAGACTAAATATAATGGTATACTAAAATAATTATCGAAAAGTTGGTATTATTAGCCTTGTTGTTTATGTAGAATCTATTAGAACTCCTTTACGTGTAGCTGGAATTTATATTAACTATTCAAAAAATCATGATTCCAGTTTTCTAACGATATAAATATTTTATCGGTCTATATTAGTCTGACGTCATATAAAAAAGTTTGTGTTCTCTTCCAATTTTTCATGTTACTAAAACAGAAAACTAACATCAAAAGAAGCAATCGATGTGACATCAGAAAAGCAATGAATCTCAATCAAGTGTAAGCTCATCAAAGTTTGGTGACGCTGGCCCTCAGGCACTTCCAAACTCATTTTCATATTACAGGCGACGATGCGGCAACAGAGTATAAACTATATAAGTAATATAAATATAACGTGGTTATATACTGTGTTAATTTGCTTTTAAATAAAGTCAAACGTTTTAGAGCTTATGAAAAATATTTATGTGTTTATAGGAAAATTGTCTTAAGTATGATTTAAATAAAAGACAACACGTACACATATGTTAAATATATAATCATAATAGCCTGTGTCCCGCGGTTCCAACCGCGTATAATTTCAAAGAAATCACTGATTGATGATTTATAATACTTTAGTATAGACAATGTTTTTATCGGGCGGCAAGGGTTATGCGTCACAACTCACACGGCTCGTTCGCGCCACTACACCTATAGCCATAGACTCGAGCCGAGTGTTGAATTATTTTAATTTTACATTATCTTCCAAACTATTCGTACAAATAACAAGCTATAAAGGGTAAAATTTATCTACATAAAATTGTCTTAACGATAAAGTGATTTTCGTTTGTAAAGATTAATATGCCATGCCTAATAATAATGCTCATAAATCAATTTTCAATAAAACTTTGTCACAAAATCCTTATTGTGGCTTATGTATAAGAGATAGGCATATGAAATTGAGGACATTTTTTAAATTTATTAAGGATTTATTTATCCATTACGCCAGCGCACGCGGAGAAACAGTTATAACGCGCTATTTATTCCGACTTACTTAACACAAATCAATATTTAAGGCTATCTGAGAGGTGTAGTCTAATGTTAGATAGCCTATATTATTCCTCGTGAGTCTGGCTATCATATACAATCTAGAATTTTTCGAATCCGACTGATAGTTTCAGAGTTTAGCGTGTTTAAACAAACAAACAAGAACACTAATAGATAGTATATTATTTCTCAAAGGTTTTTATTTAAAAGCATATTTTCCCCACTGTTGAAGAAACATAGACATTCATGTTTTTGATTTTTTTAATGATTTAAATATTTTTCATTAGCTATGTCATCTGTTGATGCAGATGTTTTATATTCAAGTTATCATCTATTAGTGAATCACAATCAACAACCAACATGTTTATTTTATTTATTAGCGCATTTAACAAACTAAACACGGTTGTCAATTAGCTTTTCCACCGTCGATATAAACTATCTTTGACGACTAACTCTGAATGTGTTTAATTAAGACGAACATCGAACTATATTTGTAGTTGGTTTAGTCTGATTGAGGCCTTACAATTTAGTCAAGAAGTAGCATATCCGTGATATACATAGCGGAATACAAGCACGACGTTTAGTATGCAATGAAAGCCCGATGGTCGATGGCTCAGCCTAACGATGTGTGAACTCTTCTTCAACAAATTTATAAACATTTACAAATTTCAATATATTTAGTAACCATTTTGCTTGACAGTGAAGGAAGAATCGTCAGGAATTGTTTTTAATTACTTTCAATTTAAGGCAATCTAGATTTTTTTCATATTAGCGCAAACCAGCGGGGAAGATTACAAAACGATAAGATTTGTCGCTACACGAAATCGACCGTGAACTTGAGGAATGCTGTGTATACCCGTTACTGATTAAATTATACAACAGATTCTCAAAAGTAAAATCCTGCTAATAAAAATAATCTAACGTCCCCAAAAAATCTAGTTATTTATTAAAAACATTTTTTACAATTTAGTACATATTACATTATACGGCATGCGGTGTGACGTGGCACACGAGCTTAGAAAGCCTTGTGATAAATAAAACAAAAACTGAATATCAACAAGGAATGAAAATAGTAATTATTTAATTACTAATACGGGGAAGCAATGGTGGTTTAGTGGTAGCGTGTACGGACACCGCGTCAATCGACGTGAGTTCGAATCTTTACAATGACCTGAACTTTTGGTGAAGGAGAAGATCATGGTGATGGTTTTTTTTTATCGTTTTAGGTTTGGCGTAGTGACCACAATCTCACCTGATGTTAAGTGACGATGTGGCCCAAGATGGTAACACGCTAAACCTAGTGGAAGACTGGTTCTCAACTGCAGCTGCCGGAACACACCTATTGGTGCTTGACGGCAGATTTTCAACTTGTGGGTGGTAGCTAGCCAGAGCCAGGCGGGCATTAGAAAATGCCCTACCACCATGCTATGGTTTCCTCACGATGTTTTCCTTCACCGAAAGCTCAGGCTCATTGTAGGGATTCGAACTCACGTCAATCGACGCGAAGTCGTACACGCTACCACTGCGCCATCATCGCCTTAACAATGATTTAATGGTAGGGCATTTTCGAATGCCCGCCTGGCTAGCTACCACCCTCATGTTAAATATTTGTTTCTGAACACCTATAGGAGTGTTCCTGTACTTGAGAGCCAATTCCACCAGGCTTAGCGTGTCATCTTGGGCCACAACGTCACATCTAAATTAATAAAGAATTAAAAAAGAAGAAGATTCTAATTCCGTAAAACCGGCCAAATACGTACCAGGTTTTTTTAATGTTTAGTGCTTCCTTCCCCCGAGGCCAGCTTAATGCCCCTAATTGTCTCTGAGACTTTTACCGCCTCTCTATAAATCTCAAGCACACGCAAGGGGCGCCATCGCCGATTTTAAAAAGATGAGAATAACCGTGATTAGGTCGCCTTCTTTCATAAAGTCGCCTTTACCCAGCTGTGAAACAAATTAACATAATCAACATTGAATAAAACAAATCAAAATGTTATTTCATTAATACGCGGAATAAGCCTCTCTCAGAAAACTAGTAATTCATAATCGCGTCTTTATCATTCATCGTGCATAAAATTCTAACCGACATATCTATAAAACTCAACATCTAGATTAAACAATATATTACTTTTGAAAGTGTAATTATTATCTTCTACGAGACATATAAAATCTTTAAAATAATTTTCAAATTGATCTACTCTATACGGAATGAGACTTGTGGTATTTCCTTCTATACATAATATAAAACTCAACGTGTCTCTGTCCGTTTTGTTCTCTTCACGCGAAAACCACTAATCCGATTCATTTATTACCAAAATTCACAGCTTAAATACCAATAATATAAACTAAATTTATAGTAGATAATTTAGCCATTAACACATTTTTATTATTTAAATTACATATATATATATATATATACATATAATTATTCATATCTATAAAATAAAAATAAAAAATCAATTAAAGGAGTGCGTGTGAGTGTTTTTGCACGTGTACGTGCATTATGAAATTATTATGTGCGTAATGAATATATTTTGTAAGATAAAGTAACATGTGAAATAAGCAGTGACGATAATGGTGAATCAATTCAGAAAAAGACGCATTTAGGGCGCTTAAATGGCTTACGCCATACGAGATATATCAAATTAACATAGTACATCTTAATCATAATATATCTTAAAAAGACCTACAAAAAAGTCAATAATAGCATACATCTATTTTCTAAAGATCACCCACAATAAACATTTTTGTTTTCCGTCCCTTTAGCGGGGGCAGCATCATTCGCGCGTGCGCTCGACCGACGGCACTCTGTAGTCTACGCGAGCGGAGCCGCCGGCAAAGCTAGTTAATTCTATTTTGACATTACGGCCAAGAAAATACGCACCGATTTATAATGATTATTTCGTAGTACATTTCACCGTCCCCACTGTTATCGCAGACTAGTAAATTACTAGAATTCGTATAGAATTGCCATAAAGAAACACTACAGTCTTATCTACGCACAAACGTTGCTATACGTATTGATTTACAGTCAGTGTCGGGGGCGTTAACAGATCTCATAAGATTACGAATATCGAGGTATCTTAAGATTTTCTTACTAAAATATTTTTTTATATATATTGTTTTGTAAAGAAATAAATCAGATTTTCTTTGATATTCTCTGAAACGAGATAAAGGCCGTATAAAATATTGAAATATAAACAAAATGAATATTCTTTTATTTTGTAAAATATATGAATATTTTTCTTATGTCTTATTCGTTTAGTTGTATTTATTCGCGATCAGAGACTTGTTTTCTTCAACAGATTTTAAATTATGTAAAAATGATAATGGCGATTGTTCAAAATGCATTATACAATAACATCGGGATATTTAGACTTGTTTTTTTAACCATTGTTATCTTACAATTTCATCAAGTAGAAAGTTGTGATTATATTAAGAATGAATAAAACAGAATATCATACAAAAAGGAGTAATAACCTATTAGAGGTGTTATGAAGTGCTCAAAGTGTACCCTTGAACAATATTCCAAATTCAGTTTGTACGATTTTTACTACCTGGAACAGTTGTTATAATAAAAGTCATTCACGACAAAACTCTTTTTTACAAGAGGAAATCTTTACAAATAATTATAATCCTTTACATAATTTTGTATATCAGATTTCTAAATAGGTAAAAATATATTTTATTTAAATCTGTTCTGCCTATTAAAAAAAGGATACCTCATTCGCATTCTGATCAGATTACGGTAAGCCGAGAATGGCTGGCCTGTATTATTCCGACTAACTGAACACGAATAACAAAATCTCTGTAGAATATGTTTCATAAATTTAATAACAGGCTCACCTTTATTAATTGAATGAAATAAATGGTTTGAAATAAAGTATTGCGGTGTCAACCTTTGTCGATGTTATTCACATATTTCATTATTCACACGATAAAATAATATTTAAAAATACCGGCTGGGGTGTTTTTCCGCTTTAAAAATAAATTATAAATATGATTTATGCTATAAAAATATTTTAAAGGAGACGGTAAATATTTCATACAATCTTGGGCCTGGTTAAAAAGAGAGATGTTAGAATATGTAATATTTGTCAATTAATAGCTAATAAATTATCACCGATTTTTTGCGGATTTTAGTAATCTGAGAGAAAAGTTTTAAGATATTTCATAAAAGCGACGTCATGTCATGTAATAAATTATAATTAAACTATTTTTGAAGTACGATTAATATTATTTGATATAGAGTTATGTTTAATTTTATGGTAAATTACGTTATATATAACACGTAAATACATATAAATCGCATTCTAATATAGAAATAAACAAAATTTAACCATAACCCACAATATAGGTTCACTATTCTAGCATTAAATCACATAGACACGCATTATAAAATATATAAGCGATAATAAGTATTTCTAAGCGTATAAGGCTCTCATATATCGATCCATGTACACTAAAGCGTTGTATATAAGACTTGTACCTATAAGAGTTATAATAAAAAGACATGAAAATAAAAGAAACATGTTTATTCACCCCAAACTCTTAGGGATTACAACTATGCCTCACAACTAGTAAATATTAAAAACACCTATGTAATTTTACTGTGCGGCGACCTAAGCTCATCTTTCCTCAACACTAAGTTTTACTATTGTAAACAATAATATTTGTTGGGAATATATATTATAATTAGACGATACATATTGGTGAGGAATATAAACTTTGGTGAAAGAAAATATTGTTTCCGTTTTAATTTGATTTTATTGTTTTGCTAAACTTGATAATGTCTTACTTCCGTGACGTAATGCGCAGCTCTTAATTTTACCCTATTATACGCAAAATAACTACAACATCAAATAATACTTCTATTGCTCCTGCTACTCCTGTGTCGTAACTCATTAATTAACGCGATAACTAAGACATTACGCAGATGTGGCCAATATTTAAATCATTAATTGATATTTGGCATTGTTTTTTTTTTTTTTACACTGTTAGCCTGAGGGGCCCTGGAGCCTTTACGGCTTTTACAGCTTTACCGGGCTTGGGGGCGAGCGCTTAGGGCACTCAGCCACGAAAGCTAAGCAACAACATCCGAGGGTGCCAAAGTGGCCGAACCTCGGCTCGGACTGTTGCGCGTATGCAATTAAGTCGCGATCTGACTAATTCCCTATCCGTAATTCGATCTAAACTAACTATACATATATACATGTTTCTACCCCCTGGGAGGAGGGAAGGAACATGTGTATGTGTATTTAGTGGTCTGAAATTTTTGTCTACTCTAACTAGGCAAAAAAAGAAAAAAAAAGGTCCCTTACAGAACCTATGTACCTATGTGTGTTGTGCATGTGTGTATAATGCAGTGTCATGTATGGCTGTGAAAGCTAGTGATTGTAGAGTCACTTGTATCGCGCGAGCGGCTGCTTGTCTCAAGGGCTCCATGCCGATGGATCGGACCTAGGCTTGAGTTGCCGCAGAGGAGGGCGGTCGTGGCGGGTGTGCGGGAACGAAGTTAACCGTACGTCCCCTGCGGAGGGAACGGTGGTTTCGCGGGCGTGGGCGCGAGCACGCATATGTTGCGGGAGCGGACGCGTAGTAATTATTAGCTTTCTCGATGTCGTCGTCGGGATCGACAAAGAGATTTCGCGGACGGCGTTTATAACGTTTGGCAACGGGGATCGAGTTGTCTGGGACGTAGTTCACGGTGGATTTTACGAGCGGGTTGGGGTGATTCGAAGCGCTATCGAAGTATCTCCTGGTGAGATATTTCACATAGGCTTCTATCGAGGGATTTGGCATTGTTAGTGACGTTTGACGTTAAGCGATAACTCGAGTGGCGATAATTTGCGCACGCGCGTAATGACGAATGTACTTTTATGGAAAGAAAATTGTTTACGTAAGTAATGACAATGGAGTGGTCAAATGAAAAAGTAGTGGAATTTTTAGAACTATTTCCAATGGAACCATGCTTATGATATCCCCGATTACATTGTCAGAAAAATCGCTCAGTAAAGAGTGATGTATCGTATAGGCTTTATCATTTCGAGTAATACAAGAAGAATTTAAAAGAAAATAGGAATTATTAATGTGATACTACCGTATCCACTTCATTCAATATTAAAGGTCATTGAACACGGTTATGGCACTAACTAAATAAGAAATAACTTTTGGACCCAGGTGTAGTGTAGTTGTAGGTGTAGTACTTGTTTAACGCGTTATTTTAGACGCACTAATTATGGTGTATTTCGACACTAGCGTTAACATTAACATTAACGCAGGTATAGCAGGAGCATATCGTGTATAAATATAATATGCTGTGAAATCTCATATAATATTGATTTTTTTGTATTTAAAACACTATTTATTGGTTTTTATTAATATATACATGAATGCTTAATTTCCAATGGGTTGTCAATGTATAGAGTACCATTGATATGGATAATTGAAGAATTAATAATTTAAGTTTAAAACTATTTCTTATACCGACAATATTTCATATTATAATTACACGAAGTGTTCTGCTTATAGAAACCAGTATTATTTCAGTCCCACTATGTGTCAGATCGCAGCAGTAGAAGTCTCGCAGGCAATATCCGGAACAAGCCGGACGGACACGCCCATCGGAGCGTGTATCCGACGATATGAAGTTCGATTACAACTCAGTATACGTGAGTTACGATTGAAACAATTTTAATACATCTCTTATACTTACGTAGTATGTGTTATTTTAATAATTTTTATTTCATTCAGGACCAAAAAACGAAAGCCTATCATATAAACAAGCTTTTCCTAGAATCAAAAACAACCTCAATGTTTTTTTTTACTTGGTAACTTTCTTTAGGGATTTCTCTCCACTTGGAGTAGTCCGACTGGTGAAATCCACCCTACAGAAGATTGGAGGCAAATAACCTTGTGTTGTGTTCTTACGGTGAGTAGAGTATACAGAGCTTCTTCAGGAAAGCAGGTTTGGGTTCGGCAACGCGCTAATAATACTTTTAGTGTTACAAGCAACCATAGGATACGGTAACCGCTTACTATTAGACGAGCCATACGCTTGTTTGCCAACTTAGTTATATTAAAACCTGCGATCCAAAAAATTATAAAAAGACATGTTCCACTCTCATAAATACTACAGGTGTTGCGTGCAAATAGAAATGTCAAACATTGCGTGCACCGTAACTGAAGTTTGTAGAGTGTTTCGTGCCCTCTTTTCTTCCTAAGCCGCGTCACTCTCAATCAAGCCGGCGCGGACGAGAAGCGCACAGCCGTGACCCCCTTTAGAATTCTACTTGACTTGTTATTGCTCTTTTTTGGCTTCACGTAGTATAAAAGTATAAAAAAATTGCCGTTTTTTTTATAATAAAAATTTAAATTCTGATAAAGATAAGCTGTTGCTTTCCCGTTTCGCAAGGTGTCATTCCTATTTTTATACCTCCTATCGTTTATAAAAAAAATCCCCTGTCCTATACCACGACGTAATTGACTTTAATGATAAATTTCATTAATATCCGTTCAGCCGTTTGAGCGTGATTGATGGGCATGTATTCAAATAAATAACAATATCAAAGCAAATACCTACCGACCATTAAGAATGTTTAAAAACTTTATAGGACACAATTTGATGGCAATAAAATAATCTACAAAAAATATCCGATAACATTTTGTGATGAGTTTGATAGTTTTATCGGAAAAGTGAAAATAAAAATGTACTATGAATTGAACTTTGGCCTTGAATAACTTTTGAAGGAGTAAATTTATCGTAAAAAGATTGAAGATTTTTTTTGTAGAGCGTTTAAATTCCTACCAGAATACATAGACTTTTTTATGGGCAGATCTGTTTACGAACTGTAAGTTTACAAACTTTAAAAAATCTTGTCCAATGTAATTTATGTGGGAAATAAAACACTGCGATGATGCATCTCTTAATCTTAATATGAAGAGCTCAAACTTTAACAGGATTTTTTAATTCGTCATTCTTAACAGTATTTTCGTTATATTATTGGAAAAAAATATTTTTTACACAGTCTTATGTATATACTTACTAGGCTAATACTTCAATTTTAAAGAAATAACGAAAATTTAGAAGTTCAAAGTGTATGTAAATTTCGAAAATAAATTTAATTTTCATGTCACGTTCATATTATTTAAAGCATGTTTTTTTAATAGTTAAAAAAAAAAATTAGTATTAGAATTTCATTCAATAATTATTACTTACTTTTTTTACTAATGCGGACTTATCCAATACCTTTCATTGTTTTTCAAATTCAATGATGCAAACATCACGTTAAAGTTTGTTCCCCGCTTCTGACAAAACATAGATAAATAATTTAACATTGTAAGAGTACGAGGCGACATCTACTAATAATCTGTTTAACTAAAGCGTGTTGATTTAGAACCTTTATATCCCGATGCACCCAAGTGAACTACAGGCCAGGCCTGTACACATCAGTCCCTAATGGTCTCATACTTAACACTCAATTTTGCTCCCCATCTGATTTACTTACCGCGGTCTGTATATAAACTTACCATGAAGTGCAATGCAAACCAATTCTGACCCTAAAAAATGTATTGGTATATGCACTTTGAAAGTTATTAAAAATGTAAAATAAGTAAATATTTATAAGTGGCAAACTTTCCTTTGGATAAAAACATTATTGCATAGCGACATCACACCTCCATTTTTCAATTTGCAGCGTCATCCCCACAGGGGGCGTGTTGCTGACGAGGACAAGAAAGCTCTCATATGATATCCTCACGAACACAAAGGCTCCCTTGACACGTGTAACTCTGAGTGCCAATACTGCATCCGTTTTCAATTTTCTAGTAAAGTGTATTTTGTAACATTTTACAGCTACGCGATGCTTTTCCCAGCGATCGGTGTTTTTGTTGCGTCCACGCTTCTGGTTTTTAATCAACAAATTGTTACGAGAATAAATATGACGTTTCATTTTAATCGTCGATTAATTGATACATTAACATATTAGTTTCTGTTACAATCTACTTTTTGAAATAAACTAATATCTGTTTGCTGAATTTTGCTGGATGAATGTTTAGCTAGAATATTCTAAATAACTACAACACAAAATTTAAAGCTAATTATTTCTTAAGTTATTAGAAAACGTATTATTATGAAACAACAATGATTTTATGTAAGAACGAAATTTAGGACAATGTACAATGAGAAAATCTACATCTATACATAGTATAAATCTCAATGTCTCTGTCTGACCGTTTATGTCCTTTTCACGCGAAAACCACTTATACCAACCAATGTGCATGTTTTTTTTTAATTCTTAGCTATTTTATCTAACGGGTTATAGGATATATTTTGTGAGATAAAGTAACATACGAAATAAGCAGTGACGTTAATTGTCAATCAATTCGGAAAACAGTCACTTCTAGAGTGCTTAAATGGCTTACGCTGAGTAAAACATAAGAGATATATCAAATTAGTATTCTACACAATTGTAGATCTTAAAAAGACCTAGAAAAAACTCAGTAATAGCATATATCTATCTTCTAAGGAAGATAATAATAATAAGCATAATAAGCATTTTTGTCTTCCGTCTTTTAAGCGCTCGACCGACGGCATTCTGTAATCCACACGAGCAGAGTCTCGAGAGACCATCATACACCAGGTATAACATTCGTCATAGTGAACGCTTAGACGTCTTGTGTTGCCGAGATCAGCCAGTGTATGTCCAGTATCAAGTGTGGTAGAAGGGATCTGTACTCAACCGGATCGCGACCACCATGTACGTGGTGAATTATCCGTCGTAGTGACTCTCATTTGGTTTTTCGCATTTCGGTATCAGCCAGAGTATGTATGTTCAGATACCTAGAGGCTTGTACAACAACAATGACTTGCGATGAATGACCGATCTTTCGACGGTAACCGTTGTGTTGTGCTTACCTACAAGTGCAGTAATATTACTTTTCCGTACCACTTTAAAAATATATTGCAAAAAAAAAACTTATATACATAAGTAATTACATAACTAATAAATCTTATTTATCCGAATACAAAAAGGGTAACGGTATAAAGAAAACAAGTAATCCATTTAGATGAAAAACCTAGTTTGTTCCTACACGAAAATCTTTACTGCTGATATAAACCTATTTACGATAGATTTGAGCTGCAGTCCGTTTTCTACACTGGCAACGAACCGAAAAGAATCCAACGATACCTCTCGTACAAGTACAAAATGAAGTCGCCAATCTTGATATTTATTTTCTCTAGTACTGATAAAATGAACTCGGAATTTTCTTTTAAATATTACCCTTTGTGTATTTTCTTTAAAAATAAAGTTCGTAATTGTAATAAAATAGATCCAGAAACTTAATAAATTATTTAACCAAGTATAAAATAAAGTAAATAATAATTCCAACCTGGGCGTGTCTCTCAGCTGCGCAAAGGCTTCATCACGAAAAAAACCATGGGCTTAATCACCACGCCAGCGCACGATATATAAGCGCTTATAAAGAACGAGAAATGAAAAGTTGTATATTTTTCCCGCATACAGTGGTACTATAAGAACATCTCTAAAGCATTTGAAGTTTCCTCACAATGTTTTCCTTCGCAGTCAGCTAATAGTCTTACCAATTGAAATCAGTGAAAGTATGAGCATTCCGAAAAAAACGTATCGATATTCCGCCGGTACAAAGCAAACAACTACCACGATTTACAACTAGTAACTAAGTATTACTGTACGAAAATGATCAACATAAAGGATTGAATAAAACCAAATATATTATAAAGGTAAGGGATAGGCTATAGTGCAGTTCGATACATAATAGTCGTTGCTCACCAGTGTCCCTTTATTTATACCACTGCTCGACTAATGCATCTTAACATAGAAAAATATAATCTACACAAACTGAATAACATTGTTAAACATTTGATTACTATTTTACAAATGACAGATACATTATTATAAATTATATCTATTAATATAATAAAATTGAAGTGTCTGTTTGTAATGCCCTTTTTATTAAATGCATATGAAAATTTACACGGCAACTATAACAAAGAACCTATTTTTAAATGTTTTGTCTGCCTGTTCCGGGCTGCCGGGTAATCTCCGAAACGGTTGGACCGATTTTGATGGGACTTTCACTGGCAGATAGATGCTACTGATGTTACAAGGAGAAACAAAGGCTACTTTTATTTTAGAAACCCAAGTCCGGTGAAGCCGAAAGGCCGTCTGAGGCGTTAGGGCCATTTCGGCTAACTGTGAAGTCAGTTAAAAAAAAATAGACTTGCGTAAAAAAAACTCTTTTAGTAGTCCACGCGAGCGGAGTTGCGGGCACAGCAAGTTGAGTAAATAAACCTGTACATAGAACCGTTAAGTTACATCTTTCTAAAAGTGCTTAATTTTCAAGTTGTTGTATTCCCCGATAGAAGCTTGTTCGAACAAAACTATTACTACAATACTTCAACAATAATAGTTGAATATATTATATCGACCGTATACGCAATAGAAGTACCAAAGCTAAAATAAAAATACAGAGCCGCTAAAATAACATACAAAATTAAACTATGAGAACTTCAGTAAACTATCATAGACACATAGTTCATGAACTTTTTACATAAAATGAATGTTATTGCAAAGTTTGACAATATTAGTTCAAATATGATCCTCGGTCCTAAAATAACATTGGATACCCGGGCAAGTGGGTGAATAGTTGCGAGAGCGTTTTTACAAGTAAGTTACACCTAAGAGTATCAATAATAACCTTCAATGTTCAAGTACAAAAGTAATATTGAATGTAAAATATATATAAGCAATCGTGACATTTTTTTTTTAATTGTTTTATTAATCTGACCTCAGCAACACCATAATGGATATCTAATGGTGATGTTATCGAGAATGGTAACACCCAGGAAGGAGTCCTTAGATCGTCATATTATCTTGCATCTCAAATGCAATGCTAATATTAGAAAATCTATACCATAATTTAATAAATCTGAAGAGTTTTTTGTTTATTTGTTTACGCGCTAATCACTGGAACTACCAAGTGGATTAAAAAAAATCTTTGTGTGTGATAGCCAGATTCAGGAGGAATAATACTAATTTTACTATTTTACTAATTTATACAACTTCACATTACGACCCTAAGGAGCGGAGCAGTGACTATGAAGGTCAAGCAATCTGGCAAGTACAGAAAGTGGAATAATGATAGGGCTGGGCTACACGGGCGCCTTGGCGGCGGCGCCGCGCCGTGGATAGTTTGTCTAGTAAATATACCATGGGTGAAACTACAGAGTACAGCTAGTGGCTTTATACTATGAAATGGTTTTACCTCGATACTTTCCCTCAACCAAATATTTTGTCCTAACCGATCAAGCTGATTGTAGGTTTTAAACTAAATCCTTACATATGAAATTTGATAACAATATTCATGAACCATGGACCATCATACCGAGAACGGCCGAACTGTAAATGCATAAATTATAAATATTTTTTACATCGGAGTAATGCAAGTTTTCTATTAATAATACAAAACTTTAAAAATATTTAGAAAGCAGCTCTGTTGTGAATTTAAAATAAACACCAATTCGCTGAAGTAATTCCCACGCACTACGGTCCCCTTGTAATTTTCCCAACCCTCGTTAATAGAGCATCATTAAATTGTTTCAACCCCTTTTAATTCTAAAGATTCTCTCCGTCTATCAAACGTACGCACACAGCGAACCTTCTCAAATATCCACTATCTTAAGATAAAGACGTTAGATCAGTTTACGGCAGATTTCTGAAGAACGGTCCGAGTAGACTGAGAGTAGGACAAGAGTTGATATACAAAATGTAACCTAATTATTGTTTTTGAAATAAAAGTATATATATGTGTGTGTGCATTGGGGATAACGGTTGAGACCTGAGATACAGATTGAGCCTAGTTCAGGTGAATGGGTTCAGTCATAATTATTGTAAAGCTATATGAAATATAATTCATTATTCTTATTGTACTTAAAATTTATTCCAAAGTACAATTAAGTTATAATTATAGGATACTATAATATTTACATTTAATTTTATTTGCGTACATCTTTATTAACCGTTTTGATTTATTATGGAGATAATTCATGGAACTATAACATTTATTATTTAACTACAATGATTGTTTAATAAATAGTTTATTAGGATGTACTCAGAACTATATAATTAGGTGAATTACGATGTATAAATTCGTAAAGTAAGATAAAAAATTAAACATATTTCTTTAGATTTTTGCATAATATTTTAATTATAGCATTTTTTTGTGAAGTTAAGCTTCATGATGAATCTATAGTAATTTTTGGTTGTATTTGGTTTTTTTTATCCCCATCTAGTTAGTCACCATCCTTAAGTAAAAATATGTCACCGATCACCTGTGTGTTTACTGCGTGTTTCCTGGCAGCTAAACTAGAGAGCGCGCTTTTCTCTAGGATTACTGTGATTACTGTCTTCAGCCACATCACCACTTAACATCAGGTGAGATTGTTAACAAAACCTTAAACTTTTCAAAAATAGAATAAAATATATCAACAATTATTATGTTCACTTAGAACAAGGATGTATATATAAATAGATAGACTACGTTTTCAGTAAAAATCAACAGTTTTAAAAGCACCACACTAGATGCGTGGCGGCAGTCGACTGGTAACGTTGACGGGCAAATTTAAATGTCTGGATTTGGCCAGCCTTGCCTTAGAACATATAATAAAACTGCTCACTTTAGTATACGAATTGATCAATATGCACAATGAACTTTACAACTGATATACTAGGATTTATCAATTAAACAGTTCTTGATAATTTTCTTGTCAATATAATATTTTTAGTATTAACTTTGCTGGCTACAAATCTCATATTAAAATGTAAGATTAGGTACGCATATATCTCATCAGCATTCTGCAATTTCTAAACTTATTTGTCACATTGTCAACCACATTGTCACTTACTATTAATTGTAGGTGTAGAAAAGAGCTGACCTATACTGCAAAAAAAAATATTTAACTTTTTTATAACTGTACCCTGTGATATCTTGCGGCACCAGGCATTTTCAGCTCTTGTTCTATAAGTAACCTCAATCGATAACATACATTACCATAAACCCGTTGTGTACAGCTCATATTGTCTCCCATACTTCATGCTCCATGTTTCTCCGCTATTGTAGCCTTGGGTTATTGAAAAGATATTCTACCTATTACATTTTCAATACAATACTTACCTCATACAATACTTAATACATGTTTTGTGGGAAGAAATTTATAGAAGCTTTTACCTTATTTCTATTTCCGACACCATTCCATTCATTATGAATTAAACGAAAACTACTTTCTTTATGCGAATTAACGATACTTGAAAAATAAATGACTAAATTCTAAATCTCATATACGCAGCGTCATCCACCGTTAAATGATTTTATTGTAGTCAAATATATTTTGTAATGTATTTTCGACTTTATTGAGGTATATTCTACTTTATTCACCATATAAATAAGGCCCACAGCTGTGGAAATTTATTCATGTTAGACTCTCTGGAAACATTCTTAATATGATCATCTTACTTTTCATAATATCTCTCTACAGATATTCCTTATAGTCAACTAATCGGATAATCACAAAGTTTACGTCATTGCTCACAATTGTCTATGTTACATGGTGTATTTTCCTTTATGTATAATTTAACCGTTAATTCCGTGCGAACAGTTCGCTCATAATAGAATGTAAACAATCTAACAGATGCTATGTTAGTTAAATAGATTATTAATAGATGGCGCTTGAATATATTTTTATTAAAAAAAATCATCACTTTTTTAAAACTAAAACATTAATTTTAAACTATTTGTCTATGTTTCGTGAATAGCGAGGAATATTAGCTTTAAAATGATGTTTCAGTCATTAATTCTGATGTAGAATTAACGGAAATTTGGTGATGCCAGGAAAAACACCTATGAGATAATACCCCTTGACTTCTGTTTAATTTCAAGTGAAAATAGATCTTATTAACACAGATTTATGACCTTTTTAATAGAGTCGTGGTATCAAAACAGAAGCCAAGAGCTATGATATATCTACAACAAATAACTATTATACTAATAGAGACAACTATAAAAATCTTCAGATAGTATAACAGTAATGGCTTAGAATGGAATAAATTTCTCTATACTTTATCTTTGTCGTACTGTGAAACTGTTGAAGCATCTCCCGACCAATGTGTTCCCTCCTCACGACATCGGATCCTTCAAGCGTAACGTGAAGAGATTATACAGTCCGGCATGACAGCGGTGACCGACGATGGATTTCGATCTCTCGGTGGTCGCCGCTATGTTTGGATTGTACTGTGCTTACCAACAGGAACAGTAACGTCAATTATCCAAGCTACAATTAAAAAAAAACTTGCCTTTAGTTTTCTATATCGGACGTAACAATCTGCAACAAAATTAATATATTATGAATGTATTTATGTATTATTATTTCATTCATTTTTATAATCTTATTAACATTAGGTATATTATAGATATCAACCAAATTAAATAAACCTATCGACAGATATTTTATCAAAAATACAATAAGGAAAAATAAAAACTACTTATTAAAAGGCGGGTGGCGTTTATTCCATACATACGTAATCCTCTATTTTATGCATTAGAGCATATGTTTATATATCGTACAATCTATATCTACCACTGTAATGTTTCTATGATTTACTACCAAAGGATTGATTCATAGCATTTCCTACGAAGAGACAGAAGGATTAATAAAGATGCTTTGTTGACCACTAACCCAAGATCTAATACTACATCTCTTACACATACATGCACATAAATCAGCTTGGAGACGTTTTTGCGTTTGTAGTAGTGTATAATACACACAGTGACTGAAACTCGAATAAACACTACTACAACCGCACCGACCGTACTACTACACTACTACACACACAAAAACGTCTCCAACCTGATTTGGCTGTAAACTTACACTCATACGTACACGTTTTTAATTTCCTGTTATTTTAATTGTAGTATTTTTAAATCAGCATACGCCTTCAACTCTTTTCTGTTTCAATTCGAATTGTATCTTAGGCCTCTATATTACAGGCATGGTCTAGTTTGGGGCATTAGTTGAAGCTAAATATGTTATGTGATTGTTTTTAGTTATAAAAAAAAATTGTATATGAGTCTTACTATAGGCTAATTATTATAAGCACTGGAAGCTTGTTAATAGGAGTATATTACTAAAATTGCCCAGTTATATTATCGCCGTTATCAGACAATCAGCAAACAAATTTGACGCATATAAAAATAAAAAGGAAAACCTAAAGGCATAGCCAAAGTCTTTCTTATATTATTTTTGGAAAAAAAAACTTCAGTTTTGGAGGAGGAAACAGGGCAATACGAAATTATGATTTCGTCTTTGTTTTACATAGGTATAATCAGTCCGAGCTGCAGTTGTCTCTCTCGCGAAATATTCAGTCGTTCGAGTAAAGCGCGACGGCAATAGATTTCTATTAAAACCTATTCTTCAAATTTCGGACACACCATGTTATCTCTTAACTCTGTTTTTAAACAAACGCTACACAAGCACGGAACAAATACGGTAATTAGAGCTGGTTCTAAAAATAAAATATAACTAATAATATGTGCGAAATAATTATCATAACACTAATATTACTTAAAAACGTGAAACGGAGAAATCATCGCAGAGAGCAAAAAGAATTTCTTTAAATTCAACTCATTACCATGTAGGAACGCGTAACAAGTTTCGACTTAAGAAACCGAGTTCTTAGAGTTTTCTAATTGTCTCTGGCAGTAAGAACTCAACTACTTAGTATGAGCGTAAGATCAGACAGATACATTTAACAAGATGTTCTTGATCAAACTACAATTACATTTTGAACTTGAAAGTAAACAACTTGAAAAGTATACATAAAATTTAATAAATAATTATTTGCTTAGACAACTGCTCATCATATTTGTTCGAATACGGATACAATGGATACGGACACATTGAATTTTAAATAATAATATTAAACGTAACGTATATTTAAATTGTTTTGAAATAAAATCTACCGTGCTGCTAAAGAGTCTACAAAAATTTTATGTGAAATATGTCACTCCACAGGAACGTGACTTGGTTCATCAAAGTATTGTAAAGTCGATTGAATAGGCACTCCAACTTGGTGAGATGTTGAACAAAGTTTCACGTGAAACAATTACAATACTTCTAAGCCTCAAGACGGAGTTGTCAAAGTAAGCCCGCTTAACATCTGTGTTGGTTTTATACCTTACTCTAGTCTGATATTAGACTATATTAATATAAGCTTCTTAGAATACATTTTGTGCGCTATATACAGAATTGTATTAATTAATATTATTCATTTTATTACATACAAAATATATACTTTCACTGTTTGTTACCTTAAGAGGAAACGCGCTCAGCAAGACATTTGAAGATAATGTTTAACAGGAATCTATTGCTATAGCGCTGTGCTGTGACATTCGTTATAAAGTACGAGAGACAAAACTGCAGCTCAGACTGATTATACGTATATAATTTCGACTAATGTTTCCTATTTAACTGGATCGATAAAACATACTAAAATCCTTAACATTATTACCAGGTAAGTAAATATTAACGTCTTACAATGCAAGCGACAATATAAAATTAAAATTAATCATAACGTTTCATAATAGATAGAAACAACGCAAAAGAAGTTTGTTATACAATTCTTAAATAATAAGCGACCTAAAGATGCCTTCAGAAAGCGTATTAAATCAAGAAATGATAACAGATAAGGTAAAATAAATACATATATATAATTAAAATTAAAAATAATTGATAATCAACCATTACAAGCTCTTAACAATAGGCTCCTTCATTCACCCTAAAATATTATTACATTAATTATTTATTTACAACAGATATCTAGAAGACAAAGCTTCGCTTGGTGTCTTGCAAAAACACTAACTAACTATGAAATTTATGCAGTATAACATTATCTAAATACATGTAATCATTCAAATCATTAGAACAGTTTTCGAGTTGCCAATTCCATATAAATATATTGCTTACTTAATAGTATTATAAAATAACTAGTTAAAAAATTGTGTATAAAAAAGTAGTTATAAAATAATTGTTTAAAAACAGAAAACTTTTAATGCTACCAAGCTAAGTTGAAATGCGATGTAGATTTAATTAAAACGATCTCAGATCAAACGATTCAATTGAAATTACTTTGTCTACAAAAAAAATCGATTCAATTCATAACACAATTGCAGATCATATAAAGTTTTCATTAGAAGAAATTTCATTAGAAATGAGAATGTTTTCAGTGTAATTATTAGCATATTATATATTGACTTCATCTGCAAGGAATACAATAGCAGCAATCACGATGCTAATTCATTCTGCGGTTCTGACCGCAATACTGCCTCCAATAGAATCAAAAGTCACCCTAGTCTGTATTCAAGTTGTAATAGCTATTTTTCTAGCATGTCTGATGTTTAAGCTATTCGCAAAAAAATGGCTTCCATAATGGGCATTATCATAATTCTTATCCAAAGCCAAGTAGTAACATTAATTCAAACTGTTAAATATGAGAATGAATTCAATTAAGAACAAAAATCTAAACAATCATCCTTTTACGATACAAGCAAGTACTCCATCTAATTGATTTATGAAAAATCTAAAATCTATACACGACCCATGTTGAACGATACTCGTTACTAAAAATTCTGTCACGTCTAATAATATAATTATAATACTATGGATAGACAAATCCATTGAAAATATCCCAGATATCGAGAAAAGCCGGCAAGAAAGTCGATTGGCTTTATGATTATTTTATTTACTGTGTAAATAATTTTTATATAAACAGTTACTAATTACATTATTTTAGTCAATATACAAAGAGGGAATCATTTCCATAAATGATTACTGTTTACATAATAAAGCCTGCTTGACATGGTCCTTGAAATTATTATCTGGCAAATCACCAATGTGCTTAGGGATCTTATTATAGAACCTAACACTATTACCTACAAAACTGTTATTGGTCTCACTAATATAAGAACAAATTTTCTTAAAAAATACCGGAGAGCAAAAGTTTTAAAACTCAGCACTAATTTATACCCCAGACACATTCCAAGTAATTTAACAGATTCACATTAGATATCCAAGTATTCAAACGCTTTAATTAAGTAGGTAGTCTACGAACACTACGTGACTAACAGTCTCCCGGCACATATCAATAAAACATAAACCGCAGCTGTATTCATGATCGAAACGGAACGAGAACTCGACACTTTCATTCGTGACAAAGAATAGATCGTTTAACATTGTCAAAGACATACTTGTGTTATGCGAATGCATTTCCCATAATATGTTAAGCATAGCTTCCCTATGTATAGACATAAATATTAATGTTATATATATAATTATACGTCTTATTTATTCCATCATGAGTGAATATGTATTTATAGTATACTATTGTGTGATTTTACCAGTGGATGACTACATTTTTCTGAACCGAAAGTCTTTATTTCCACGTAATACTAAAAAGCAGTAATTGACGATGTATCACATGATGCAATCACCGGTATAAATGCAATCATATCTTTTCTATTATTCGTCTCTACCGACTCTACTCCTTCGAAGTCAAAACTTGGACTACTAGTTGTTTTTTTTTTAATTGACTATACTGTTAGACTTAAGGTCCTTGGAGCCATTAGAGGCTTTGAATGCTTCATCGGGCTTGGAGGCGAGCGCGGAAGGCACTAAGCCACCAAAGCGAGGCAACTATCTCAAGGGTGCTAAAGTGGCCAAACCTCGACTTGGCCGCTGCCGTACATTCGAAAAAGTCGTGATCTAGACAATTAGCTATCCGTAAAATTCGATCTAACTAATTATACATAACTTCCTACATAAATACACTGGGTATACTGACCTCTTAACGACGAATCTGAATAATTAGAATGTAGATATTCTTAATCGATAGTATATTTGAACAATAACAATGCATTTTTCTGTCCTTTTTGTATTCGAGGGTTGTAAAAATATTACAAATTCAATACATCTGTAATTTCTGAATTTTTTACAGTTTTAAAAATACGACTAAAAAAAAAAATTTATAGATTTTTCAACAAAAATCTACCACTGAAATGTAACAAGTATCAAAATATATAGTTATGTATTAAGCCTTTTTGTAGAAAATAAACATATCTAATCATATACATTATTTTTTAAATGTATCTTTTTCTTGCAACGCCTTATTTCCGTAAATTCTTCATCAAAATTAATGATACAAACATCATTCTTAGCTTATATTCCCCGCTTTTGACGAAATTGCATTCCTATCTATATATCAAGTATCAAAGACGTTTAAAAAGTGCTTAATTTTCCAATGAATACATATCCAACTAACATATACGAAGCGTCATCTATTTACAATTCGGCGCACGGGTCACGCGCAAATGCAAAAGTACGTTTTTTCGTATGTTTGGCCATAAATCACAATCAAACGGCTGGACAGACTTTAATGTAATTTGGCATATAAGGCGATTATGTCATGGAATAGGATATTTTAAATAATGAACAACGTATAGCTTAACTCCATGTGCCTAGAAGTATAAAATTACACACGGACTTTCTTATATAACGAAAGTGAGCACTAAGAAAAGGTTTCTGAAAATTAATCCCTAAGGAGATTACAGTAACTGAGATGTTGCCGATAACATCGGGTATACTACTATAAGATTGACGACATGGTAAATAACGTTTTTTCTTCTTCCTACCATTTTGCGACCGTTAAACAAGGCGTGAAGAGGCATTTTATCAGGCCGGTATAACATCGACGACTGCCAATGAAATTTTTGTATCACCGAGGATCGCCGTTGTTTATGTCATTTGGTGCTGTACAGTTATTTTGCCGATAGCAGTATAAATAAGTCAAATTCTAAACTCAAACAAACACGAGCAAAATCGCATAGTTTTTTTTTTATTTAATCTAGGGACCTGCTCCGCCTTCGCACGGGTGTAATTTACTAATTTGGCGTCATTTTTGTTTAAGTCCTGTTGAATTGATGTAGAGTTTATCGCTTTGATATTGATAGTTCATCGTTACTAAAAGTGCGTTTAGCTGGCGACTAGCTTTTCATGGATAACCGTTTCACTGCGAGTGAACTTTTGGTTGCCCGTAATTTTGAATCTGTGATATCTTCTGCGGTATTTATTCATTTAAATTATATTATTTGCAGAGCAATTTTAGTCTACGTCAAATGTCCAAGGTAACTCATATTTATGTGAATAAGTATTAATACTGAATTGGAGAAAATACCTTCGGAAATAACCTAATATTTTTAGTCGATATTTTAAAGAAAAACGGTTACTGTGAGTCAACATTAGGAGATAGACTTATCTCATAAGATTTAGCCAGCGTAAGCCATGTAAGCGCCCGAAGATAGATTATTTTGATGACTTGATTAAAAAACATTGAGTTTTCTCTAATATACAAAATCTTAACTAGAATGTATTGTATATACAAAGCTTCTGTAAAAAATTATCTAAATGACAATGAAAACTGTACAAAAATCCGTTGCGTGGTTTTGAAGAAGTAAGCGCACAAACAGACTTTTTATAGTATGTATAAATATAGATACATTATAATATGGCATATATACCTGTTTCAGAACAGATCAAGTTCCTATTATTCATTAAATATTTCAACATATCTCATTCATGGTTACTACTATTAAATATTAATAATTGAGTATCGGTTCACTGACCTTGTCTGAGAATAGTTCATTTCAAAAGCCATTAAGTTTCATCTACATAAATAACAATATGGTTTTATTAATTAACATCATCTCTATCCGTATATTTAAGAATCTCATATCTCACTGTCCGTTTGTCCACTTTTTTCTAGAGACTGAAATGTATGTCTGATGTAATGTAATATAGAATTACTAGCTTCGCCGTCTTACAATACTGAGGACTACAGTACTAATATATCAATCATTTTATGAAAATTTTCATCCCATTCTTAAACTAATATTTTCGTAATACTCCCACAGAGTACAAAAAGACTCTACTTTGATGTCTTTTTTAAATTAACTAGATTAAGCTATTAACTGAAATTTTAGTAATCAAAACTCGTTGGTCCCACTGTGATAGAATTTATACTTGCTGAATAATTGATTAGAAATTACTTATTTTGGATACCCTGATCAAATAAAACTTTACTTTACTATTATCAGTCAAAAACATGCGAACATGCATTATCTGAACAAAAAAGATTTCTAGGCGTTTCAAATCTCCGACAGGCACTTCGTGCCGTGACCTAGTTTATTGATTAAGCCAGTGTTTTCCTACGGGAAAAGGACTTGGCAGTTTATTGCATCATTTTCAAGCAGATATTTTGTTATTTTAATTAATATAAGTTTAACAGTAAAAGACCTGGGAGCAATAACTAGTTTTAATAATAAACGTTTCATAATACAAAATGGATTCATTAATAGTCTTAGGTCCATTGAGAAGGTTAACCTCTGTTATATTTAAACGAAATTAAACTGTAATTTGTACGACAAAATTTAGCTGAATTAAAGTCTTCATTACAATGTTATTACATATTATATAGAATAAATAGTTACGTGAGCCACTATTGATAAAAAGAAGTAAAGAAATAACTTAAGTGTATATTGTAATCATCAATTTTACTGATCAGACTTCACAGTACTTGTACCACTTTGTCTTAACAGTAGTTCAAATTCACATCACAAAAGCGTGAAACGATTACTTCGATTACATAATTCTATATTTTGATATACAATCGGTATGATAATCACTGTTATACCGATAACCGATACCGTGTAACATGGCCAAAACTCTGAAATCTTACCAGGACCGTCATAAACACTTTCTAATAAATTCCTTGGAGGACCGTAGACTGTTGTTGGACCATGCATTCTTGTACAAGCTGGTGAATGGAATGCTGGACTGTCCTCATTTGTAGAATCAAATTAACATTAACACTCCTTATAAATTACCCAGAAAAACAGCAAATGTACTATTTAACCCTAAAACCTTTAAAAGTAATCTGGGGCACTTCTCCTGCGTGAATAGAATGCAAAAACAATACAACAGCATAAGCAAAGATCCCAACATAGACATATTTGGCCAGAGTTACAAATGCTACAGAGACCATGTTTTGAAACCCATCTGTAGTAACTAAGCACTTATGTTATTTGTTGTATTCTTGTATTCTCTAGATTTCATGAACATTTAAACACTTTTTACACTACTTTTTTTGCATGTCAGAGCTACCTTTTATTAAAGTAACACTTAGATTCTAAGTTAAGTATGTTGTATTTTTTTTTTAAATTGTGTTGAAGTGTTATGCTTTGTTGGTTGCTCAAATAAATAAATAAATCACAGTCTATATTCTATTTTAATAGTATAAATATAAATGTTAGGGTATTTGGAACGATTTAAATAAAATTTAGCATTGAGCTATATTAGGTATGTCAAGGAAATTAACATAAGATAGTTTTTAACCTATGCGCAAGCGGAAAACCAATAAGTATTAACCCAAAAATATACATATATAAAGATGTAAAGGTTTCAATGTAACTTTAACAAAAATTGTCGAGTGTATGTCGGGCCACTCGCAATGTCGGGTTCCGTAGTTGCCCGTCACAATATACAAACTTTGAGAGGAGGCTTTAAGTAATATTCAATGGAATTTGTATGAAATTACTTTTCCAATTACATTTTATATGTTCATTAAATATTACTCGTTAACTTGTAAAGCCTACTTACATTTGATAGTTTTCCCTTTAACTTCATTATATACCTACTACTATCATAAATTTTTTCACATACCCAAAAACAACAATTTACTTGACTATAACAAAATAGCCTTTAAAGATTAATATTTCACAAACCACAATGATTTTTGAAAGACCTATCCGACGACGTCAGACATAGGTCTAACGTAACGTCTAGGACGATAGAATACACGAGAAGAAAAATCATTCTCACTTTATGTGTAGGGGAGGTAGCCTAAACAATTTTTTTTCTTCAGATTTTGTTATACCACTTTGTCGGCGTGATTAAAATCTATACCCATACCAAATTACAGCATTCTAGTCTTTGATCAATAATACACTAGATTCCCGATAAGCGCTTCAAAAACGGGCCGAAAATTAGGAGCACAAATACGGTTGTGGTCTTCTTTTAAATTAGTATGATTCAATCATAGCCAACGTTAAGACATCAAAATGTGCCCCAATGTGCGCTCAAAAATTGTTCAAATAACCACCGTAACACCAAGATTTTGGAAGGAATATCTTTTTTTCGGTAAGTTTATACCATTAAGTGTTTTTATTAAAATGAAACCAGTATTAAATAGTAAATATGAATAAATTACCAAATATTATGATTGTTTAACCAACGCTTGCGACGACGCGCCAACTATTGTAACAAACATCGACTGTTCTGGGACAGAGAATGCATGGAGTAGTAATTTTAATAATAATTATTTTTTGTAACTTTCCTAGGGACCCATTTCGATGTGCAGAATGGGTATCAATTGTCGCGAAAGAAAGATGAGAAGAAATATACAAGCCTTATAAAAATTCGACAATTCGAAAATATGCCACTTATCAAAACACAGAATAATACTGGATTATTAGGACTATTAGTGTGCATCAACAGTCTGACTTATTTATATGAAAATTTAGTTGCGACTGACATTCTTCCTTATTTATTAGCCTATAAACTCAGCCAAGACCATATTGAACTATTTTTTGGGAACATACGGAGTCAAAGTGGACACAATAATAATCCCAACAAGGTACAATTTAAAGCCAGTTTTAAAAAGCTGTTGTCTCATTTAGAACTGGGCTCCAAAATTTACCGGAAACTGTATAGCTTTAGAGAACATACCAATTTTATCCGGATCATCATCGCTCAATAAAATTAATAAGTCGTCGATGGGTTACCGCTTTGAGGAAACAGAGGAGAACAATTTAAGTTCTGCAGAAATTTTAAAGAATACTGTTATAAACCAGAGTTTTGTTAAATATCAGACAAACTGCACTGAACTGAAAAATTAGATCGTAATTAAACTTTTGATATTGTTCCTCAAATAGTAGGTTACATTCCTGGTTTTGTAGTCAGTAGACTTGTTAAGAAAATTAATTGTGAGGACTGCAAAATGAATTTATGGGCTAACTAAATATTATGGTTTCACAAATTAATAGATTTAAGAGATATGGGTGGTTTATTTTATCCATCAAACGACGTGTTTGATGTATGAATCTGTTTAAAGGTAATTAAACATACATTACGTTTTAAACATATAATAAAAATATTTGACATCATACAAAACGAAATAGAGTAAGCATGAATGTTTTTATTAATATTTTTACTGTAGTTATTATGTTTTAATGTTTATGTTTTTTATGTTGTTTGCTTAGATCTTAAGTTTGACTTTTAATTTTCAAGTTTTCCAGCGAATTGTCTTGTACCTACATAACTACCCTACTTACCCACTAACAGATAGGGTTACATGCCTTCCCACGTAAACAATTTTTTTTTAAACCTTGCTCGTTATTACGCCTACAAAATAAAATAAGAATAGTTCAAATCGGTCAAGCCGTTTTTAGTTTTAGCAAGACCAAACGAACAGCAACTGATTTTTATTATATGGAAAGATGTGTGTGAAAACATAGTCACTTGAGCAACTTATTTTTGTTCGTAATCCTTAATCTAGTACTTTTATTGGTCGAAGGTATAAAAAACATATTGGACAGTTCGACTCCACTCAATCCTTGTCCAAGCGGCGAGCCTAAGTCGTAAATTTTTATTGCTTTTTGTTGACACTTTGTAATTTAGACTTTAAATCATGCGTGTAAGTTTCAATTTACATTAATGTATATTTATTTCAACTAGAATTACGTAGACAAAAGTGGCGACAGTTTTAAGAGAACTTTTGTATGGGATTGTGTATCTAGTGTATTATTGATCGAAGATTCTAGTACTAAGAATCTGTGAGCTAAGCCGCGGACAGACAGACAGACATAGTGATATTATAAAAAATACATAAACGCAAGTAGCGTTAGCAGCTAAGTAACGAGAAAAATGCAACAACAACGGTACAAATGCGCCACGTTCTCTTGTTTCTGGGAAGCGTGCCGTCCTTGCGGGTACCTCTTAAACACGACCAAGACTATTGAGATGAAACTGCTAGTACCGTTGCACGACCTTGATCAAGCCGTAAACCGGTGTCAGGTTACAGTTTGTCCGCGTCGATTCACTTATATGGTACTTTTAACGTCATCAAATTCTTTCGTGTTTAGTGTAATTAGTATGTTTCAAATTACAAATGGAATATAAGCATCTATGGATGTACTTATGCTTTCAAAAGCAATTAGTTAGCGGTAAGAAACAAACTGAATAGCTCTGTTTATTAAGTTGAATTAAAACAATATAATATTTAGAATGTCTAAGAACGTGTATACAACTTCAGTACCTACAACATTCAACCTTAAGTACATAAAAACGGATTAAAACATTAACCATTTTAGAGAAAATACGGTGTAGGTTTGTACAAGTCACATAATAGTAGTTAATCTCAGACCAAAAAAATGATATTTGGTCTCAGTAGTTAATATACACATATTATTATCACAAACACTGAGTGTCATAAATTTTATATTATGCCTTAATTTTTATTGAAATTGTCTATTATTACACACATCGTAATATTTTGTGCATTCGAATAAATTATATATCTATTAATAGTCGATCTATTAACCAAATACAAACAATCGTTCAAATGTGTAAATGTACCACGTATTTTTCAGTCCTTCAAAACGGTGCTATTGAATTTACGTAAATTGAAAATTTATTTTTAACAGTTTGCGGACTACAATTTATTTTCCGAGCTTAGTATAAAATATTATGGATTGCATTGCAATTCATTATCCATGCACGAAGAACGAATTTTCTAAGCCCAAACCAGATAAACCAACTACAAAACTTCGTCGGTGCTTGTAAAATTCAAACTTGCGAACGAGACAGCGAGTAAGAGCCAATCAAATTTCAATTGTGTTTTAATCATTAAAAAAATATCTTTGAGTGTGAAATTGCAGGTTCAAAAAAACGTGACACCACTCAGTAGAGTTATAAGAAAAACCACAAAGCTTTTCACTGAAGAGGGTCACCGGTCACGACGCCATACCGAGCCGCGCGGTTTCAACATTTTAACGCAAAATGGAACTGTTCAAAACTCTGTATACATTACAATAATTTCACATTTGACTGAATATTTTGCTTCAAATTTCGCAGTGATTAAAATCTTAATGTATGAATTAAATGCTTACCTTTCCCTGACAAAATTACTTAAAACAAACATTAATTGCTCACTCACAAATCAAATGGAATGTTTTGTTCCCAGTTGGATATTAATAAACTTCAAGAACATTAATAATATGTAATGGTATATATTACCTACATTTTTAATGGTCATTACGGTCTATTAATTTTTACCTATTCAAGTTTAACAATTGAATATAAAATAAAATTTACATATGCGGTGCTACAATCAATTTAAATTTTTAATTTTTTCTCTTTAATGCAAAACAAAAAAGTAGTAAGTACTATATGTTAATGATTTTTCAGAAACTTTCTAGAATTTTTTTCTTGGTGTTAGAGTTGGTCTACTTGCTAGACCAAGGCTGCCCAATTCATTTTGGAGGTTAGTTATAATTTGGATTTCATCTTATCCGGCAAGCTGCCTCCCCAGGAGTATTATTATTCTGTGGGCCACATACTGAATAACACTTGTTTAGAGGACATTAATAAATAAACATTTAAAATGAATTTCAGCTACCCCTAGTTTAATAACAATCAAAAAATTTAAAAACGCGACACCATCCGCATTTTACAGCCGACCGCTGCTGTTGGCAGGCAAATTTATATGCCTTGGCGGGCCAATTTATGACCCACGGGCCTGGATAACCTGGATTTGGGAAGCCTTATGCTAAACAATATATTTGCAAGTAACTAGCAAGTTATTTCCCTACCATCATGTTATGAATAGGTCATTCTACTCTTCACTGGAAACTCAACAACATATTGCTTGATAAATAAATACCTATACGCATATTCTTAAATGTGAATATATAGTTAGATCGATTATTAAATCGATCGAGTCAGATTCAATTCGTGGAATTGCTTGCACGGCAACAGAGCAAGCTCAGTTTCGGCCACATTGGCGCCCTTGCGCATGTTACCATTATCCTTCTGCGCACGCCACAAAGCGGGGTGAAGCTGTCAAGGCTCCTTCAGGACAACAGAGTAGGATAAAAAAAAAACTCGAACACACGTGACATCAGTGCGCTATCAATGAATTATCGTCGGCTACCTTTTGGTACAGTATAATCACAGAATACAAGTGGTATAACTATCTCATTAAAATTAATCCAATACACACAAAAAAAAAAATGCATGACTTCATAAGCAAATTACTTCCGATATTGTCCTACTTATAAAATGGTAAAAGCGATGTTATGTTAAGGCATAAAATATCAAAAAAGGCACATCAAAGCTATTTCAACATAAGACACGTAGTATATAGGTACTCATCTACTATGTAATTTGTTTTTTTTTGTCATACTGTAATACGGTAATTAAATTGAAATTCGTTGAAATTCCGATGATTAGTATTGTAACTAAAGTCCAAGCTCATATTAAATTCATTTTAGTTCAAATCAATAATAAAAATAAACATCTCACTGTAATTTTTGTTATATTTAAACAAGCAAAACCTTTTATGTTTGCAAGCTTGAAATAGTCACAATTTACGTTACATTCAAAAAATCTCCGGTGTTGAATATTGCAAAAAATTTACATACTTATTATACTGTTGAATAGACTTTATGAGATTCAACGGAGTTCAGAAATTAGTATAAAGGCTACACGGGAACCCTGTAAATACGTAGCGCAACGTTTAAATTTGCAACGAAGTGTTTGGTGAACATTTCTTCCATCTTTACATTTGTCGCTCAAAATTTAGATGCTTATGGGCTGAGTTTTCAATCCTCAGATAAACAGAGAGATAGTGATTATTCAACAAATAGTATAAAATCAAATTTATCAATCGTTAGATAGACTATTCGACTAATAACTCGACTACCTGAGGAACTTGTCTGTCTCTTCGACGGCCAGATAACGGCTATTCTAAAGACACTTTAATGACGTATGCTTAAAAGAAACATTTGTTTTTACTTTAGATATTTCTTGATTTTTGCGTTATTATAAAGGAAGAGTGTTATTATAAATTTGTAATAAATATTTTTAATAATATGGATGACCTGCCGATTGAGAATGTGTATCTAATAAATCAACGGAACCAACGGAAAAAAAAGCAGCGACAGATCCACGCACAATCATTTTATATCATATATGGGATTTATCGTAAATTTCTACTTTTAAAAGAGTGTGTCGTACTTTCCATGATAATAGATAAAATCAGCACAAAAAAGAAATATTTTAGTTTCTGTAATGTTTATATTTTTCAAATAATATCATGAGCAAGAGAATCTCAGTAGTATTAAAATTCGTTAAACATCTTAATTACATTATAAATAAACCAGAATCTAAATAATCCGAGCACAACAAACTACACAATCACTAGTCAGGGCTTATTTGCATAACAAACTGTCAAAATAAGGAAATAGCATGTCCTGCTCTAACGTTTTTTATGCAATATATTTGTTTCACCTCTGTGAAGTTAGCAGTGCTTCAGTCGAAATTATCGGTTTTATAGTTATACGCGGAATAAAAGACGATTGAAAAATAGACAACCACTTATTAGACTGATAATGAGCTAAGTAACTTTATTCCTTTGTTACTTATTTAACATTTTATCTGATGATTGAAAAAACACCCCTAAAACGTAATAACAATAAACTGTGAAGGTTCTCAAATATGAATAATAGAGACAGTATCATTTATAAATATTAAATAAGTAATATTATAAATATAAAAAGAAAAATCAAACTGGATACTGGATTTTTATTTTATCCGTCGCGCTTTACTAGCGGAGCCCACTCATTAACCTAAGCTTGTATCTAATTAAATATGTTTAAAACAAATGAGACAATTTGATTTATTTTTCAAAATAAATACATATACTGTAAAATGAGGCTAATTGGTACAAAATTCTCTCAAAATCGCTGTAATTTTAAATCGCTTAATTATTAAGCCTCAAAAATAATAACGCGTGTACATTTTTGAATATTAATGATTGTATGGTCATACTTGCTACGCAATTATTATTTTTATTGATAAATGTATACTTTTCCAATCAACCCTTAAGGTGGAGCTAATTAGAATAGCACGTATTTTATTAATTTTAAGCATGTTGTTGTATAATAAAAACTTGAATTCGTTTAACTAACAAATTTTTTTCAAATAAAATCAGCTTAATTGAGACCTGGAGGATCTGTCGACAGTACATTATACGTCGTACAACCACAGAATTGTACAGTTAGGCAAACAAGCCTCGATCTGTCAGCTTGCCTTTCCGGTTAAGCCCCAATAACGGTAATTGCTCTGGGCGCGTCTATCGAAGCGCTAGTACATCTTCACGACTATTAACAGATAGTTCTGGTGTGTGAGAATGCCTTACCTACAAAAAATATCTCGTTTTAAATCATTAAATTACAATGAAGCTCAACAATGTAACTTGCTTAGCCTACAATGGGTAGTAGTATTTTTATTTTTTACACTAAAAAAATTAATAACTTACATAAATATATCTTCTTATTGAAATATAAATCAAAGTTTGAGTCTTGACTTATTATTTTAAAAAAAGTTTCTCGCATTTTCATCTGAAGGTCTCACATATTTCTGAACCCAAAAAGTTTAACCCTAGTGAAAACATTGAAAAAGAGTTCATAATAACCAGACAGTAAGATAAAACGCCAAATAGGTACTTGTTCAACAAAGTTTTAACATATTCAAGTTCGACGGGCCAGCCGTTACTGCGTTGAGCGTTTCAAGCGCCGTTCTGTTAATCCTGTTAATTGTTGATGTGTGAGAAAACGAGCTTTGTTTTATAGCTGCCCTCGTTAACTTAAATCTCTATAAGCCGATAGTTACATTTTATTTATTTTAACCAAATAATAGTTTTATCAATTGTCACACCTTACAAAGACCGCGTTGGTATACTACTGGGTAGTAGTACACGACGGTGTCCGTATGGACCACTACCACCATAGACCAAGTATAACACCCATCATAGTGGCACGCTTTTAGGAGTGTTGCGTTCCGGGATCATTATGATATATATCTATACATATTATAAAACTCAACATCTCTCTGTCTGTCTATCCGTATATGTTCTTTTCACGCGAAATCCACTTATCCGATTTACATGGTTTTTCCTTTAATTTATAGATATTGGCCAGGTTAGTGTATATATTTTTTATATGAAGTAACATACGAAAAAAGCACTGACGATAACGGTGAATAAAGTCGGAGAAAGACACTTTCGAGGCTTAAGTTATGGAAACCATAAGAGATATATCAAAATAATGTTCTACATAATTGTAGATCTTAAAAAGACCTATAAAAAGTCAGTGATAGCTAGATATGTCTATCTTCTAAGGATCACTAGCAATAATCATTTTTGTCTTTAAAATAACCGACGGGCGACCGCCGTGTGTGGTATCGGAGGCAGCATAAACGCGCGTGAGCTCAACCGACGGCATTCTGTAGTCCACGCGAGCGGAACTGCGGGCATAGCTAGTAAATTACAATTATACAATATAATAACTATTTAGCTCTCATGTCGGCCTACTAAAATGCCCCTTCACATCTCGCTTGGAGGACGCTATATCATAGGAAGGTGGGACAAACCAAGGACATTCAACATTTGGTTTTGCTTTGGTGATTGCTGTGTGATGTGGGTTTGTGATGGTAGAAAACAGTTAATCGTCCAGCGATATATAAACAAATTACAGGAATATTTTCTTCTCAGTAGGTTACACAACTTATACACCTACCTATGAAATATAAAATTTAAGAATGAAGCATTTTAGCAGGCCGGCATGACGGCAATAACTGTCGATATGATCTGTCATCGGCGGTCACCATTATTTTTGCACTGTGACGTACTTACCATCAGGTGGCGTAGAATCTTTTTCTCCTATTAATTATTTAAACAAACGGCGCGGATAAGTGAATAGGTGTATTATTTAACCAATAATTATGTGAACACCAAAAATGCGAAAGAGCTTTACAAGTATTCTGACTACCACAATAGTCCTGTGTCAGTTTACTGATAGTAGTGGAAGTGTAATGATGAAGGAAATACTTTTAAGAAAAATAATGCAATGTTTAGGTACATATATTATTAAAAACGATTAAAGAAAAATATACATCTAGAGTACATCAAATTAACAAAATAGTTCTTACATTTGATATTAATAAACATTAATTAATTAAGATCCCATGTATCATTTCATATTTTAATATCTCTGTATTGTGTTAACCTAGTGGCATATAAAAAAGATATCGTTTAACAAAGCCCATTAATCGTTCTTTGGAAATTGTTAAGGAGAAAATATTTAAAGTATACAAAAAAATACTCAATAAGCGACACGTCGAGTGACGTGTTTACCCTGCACTAGTATAATTTTATTCGACTCAACACGCGTGACGTCCCATCTGGCAGCGTGGCGTTTTAAAAGTATGTTACCGCCTTCACACTTTTTACTATTTTCTCTAATGCAAATAAATATCATGCATTTTAGGATTAAATTCTAAACAAGAAGCCGTTAATCAAATTTTAAATAAAGATCTATGATACACGAAACGTAATACCCAGTTCAAAATATTATATAGTCACCCAATGTTATTAGTACAAGTACTTAAGTTGATATACGTGGTCACCGAAGTGAAAAGATAACCGCATTAGAGATGCCGGTCCACGAAACCGGTTCAAGACCTTGCCGCTACCACCGAGAATACATGAAAGGTAATCGAGAAAGTAATATTTATCGACACCTAATATGAATAACATCGTAACTTTAATCACAATAAAATAATACGCTAAGCAAATACAGAAAAGAAAACTATATGTAGGTAAGTTTTACAGCCTTATCTCTGTGACAAATAGATTCATTTTTATTTGATTAAGATAATTACAATCATTGTTGATTTCAAAAAAAAAATATTTGATATCATCGTTAATTCATTGAATTAATTAACTTATAATTCACAAATATTATGTTGAAAGAGTTTTAAAAGTAGTTATTATCCAATATACATTTGAATCATGATGCAAAAAGTTTTTTTCTAGATAAACGTCTTCTAAAATCTATTTCTAAATGAGTTACGATGTTATTCATTTTCGGTATCGTTATGTGACTTAACTCAAATTCTAGCTACTTAATATTAATAGAGTATAATCATCTCTTCTATATGTTAAATACAAAAATCTTGTGTGCGTACAGACGCACAAGTCACACGTAATTATAGTACACAAGTAAACTTTATTATACATTATCTCCTAAACTATTCGTCCAAATAACATGCTATAAAAAGCAAACTTTATCTACATAAAATTGTCTTGTTGATGAAGTAACTTTTGTTCGTAGGGGTTAATTTGTCATACCTAATAATAATGCTAATAAAACTGTCACAAAATACCTCATTGTGACAGACTTTTTTTATGTACTGAGGAGCAATATTGTTGTAGACCATTGTATTTACGTATCACTAACCATTACGCCAGCGCACGCAGATAAAGCAGTTAGGGTGCGCTATTTCGTCCTCACTGAGGAGTGTAGACTAATGCTAGATACAATCCCCGTGAATTACGTAAGTACACTTATGATTACTAACAGTAGTAATCTTATAACTTCTGAACGAATTGACCGATTGAGCTCATATTCACAAAATATATTTTTGTTTTATCGAGACGATGGTTCATAGTTCTGTTAGGATCTGATATGTTGCGCTGTGATCAAGTTATCCTAGAAAGTACAAAACAATCAGCGACGTCAGTTAGTTTAATATAAAACAATACTGGTATAATTCATTTGAGTAAATATTGCTAACGCATTTTTCAAGAAAATTCTTAGCCGTATACTGATATAAATATAATAATCTAAATTGAGGTAAAGTTATCAAAAAATATGCTTTTTATCATACAGCCCGACTCATGCTTGGTTGGTTTTGATTGTTTGTAATTTTACTTGGGTGCTTGGAAACAAAGTTTGACGCTTACACTTACTGTGTCCACGATAAAGCAAAAACAAAAATAAACCTTGAAAAATATGTTTATTGTATGGAATGTCCCTTAATATTATTTTATTTTATTTCAAAAGGCAGAAATACAGGTAAGAGAATAAAAATAATAATAACAATAAAAACTTAATTCTAGATAGCTGTTTAAATATTAATACCCTAACATAAGTGCACAACTTACATGGTTAACAACTTTTAATTATGTGTGAATAGCCGATGAAGAACAAAACATTACTTAATTAGATAAGTTACAGAAAATACAATGCAATAAAAAGAAATGAACTATTAATATATTATGATAGTAAACTTTTAAATGTAGCTAGACTGGTGAAAGATATATCATGTTTTAAATGAACTTCATTCTAACGCCTACACATTCTATAAATGGGACTATATTTTATCATATTTCAGATTTTGATATTTTTATTATTTTCCAAGATATCCGTCACAATAATAAATTTTCAGTGAAAACTCATATTGAGTACCTATTTTGGTTCAAAGGACAGGACGGAAAACGCAATAATAGTGTTTCTATTCTGGGAACGGAATCCTAAGAACTATGTTTAGGCAGTACTCACTTTAACCAGTATAACCAGTACTCGGACATTAATCCTTATTTTCAACTCCTGACGTAAACAAAGGGGTGTTATAAGTTTAACGTGTGTATCGGTGTATTCGTGTATCTGCGTGTCTTGGCATCGTAGCTCCCAAACGACTGAACCGATTTTAATCTAGTTTGTTTTTGTTTAAAAGATGACTTGATCGGGAGTGTTCTTAGCTATGATTCAAGAAAATATGTTCAGCCGTTTAAAAATTATTGGCTCTTATCTGGTTGAGCATCCTCCACAGGTCTGAACGAGACAAAATTTGGTATTCTGGTCTATGATATGAGAAGAACATGGCAATCTTGAACTGATGCTGCAGCATCATCAGGAAACTACAGGATACCCAACTCCTCACCAACTTACAGCAGAGATTTTTTGTTATAGTTGTAGGTTTGTCGTAGTGACCACAATCTCACCTGATGTTAAGTGACGATGTAGCCCAAGATGATCACACGCTAAACCTAGTGGAACCTGGTGTGCACCTGGCTCTCAAGTGCAGCTGCCGGAACACACCTATTGGTGCGTGGCGACAGATTTTCAACTTGAGGGTGGTAGCTAGCCAGACGGGCATTAGAAAAAGCCCTACCACCATGCTATGGTTTCCTCACGATGTTTACTTTCACTGAAAGCTCAGGCTCATTGCAGGGATTCGAACTCAAGTCAATCGACGCGAAGTCGTACACGCTACCACTGAGCCATCATTGCTTCTATAGATATATTGTATTTGTGCTCTTTGGAGTGGACTCAAGGAATACTTACATGTGTCGGGGATTTTTTTAAATGTCTATTTACCTTGTAGTTTTTTTATGTTAATTATTAAACTACAAGTTTTAGGCAGAGCCTTATAAAAAAATAATTTAAAAACTAACTGTTTATAATGATACGTCGTGACATACTTTCTACTGTATTTGAATTCTTAAATACCATACTTAAGACGGAACGACTATATTTAATAGCAACACATAGCTTAAAAACAATCAAGCCGATTTTTTAGAATCGGATCAATAGTTTCAGAGATTACCTCCTACAAATATTTTCGCAAAGGTTACCATTTGATAATACCTGTATGGAATAGTTAACAAATATAAACATCATCATAACAACATAGCTAAAGAATTAGATATTTCTAGACAAAGTATAATTGGCTTTAATTATTACTCTACTCACAAAATAATTGTACATGATAACTTTTTTGAATGGAAATAAGCAGGAAATAATTCATTGTAGCATTCATTAAAACCTCGATTTAATGTTACTATCTTAATGTGCCATCTCTTTAATAGGCTCAAGGCTATTCACTATAAGTATCGAATTCCGTATTTCGAAATCACCTAATATAACATAATATGCAGCTACCTAACGACTTCGATATATAGTATTTTTAAGGCACAATCGATCTTCATTTCTCGGTCAATTGTTCTGGAACTCTGGAATTGGATTTAACAGGTGAAAAGCATAAATATATTGTACATAAAAAAGGTGTGTGTGCGATTCACACACGATGGAAGTGAAACTTCATTTTAAAAGATATTTTATTTAACATATGTTACATAAGACTTCTTACTAAAAAGCTGTAATACGCAGCCGCATATAGTGTACAGTAGTATTAGCGCACGTACTTTTCATATATACTAACACACGTTAAATGCTGAAATACAAGCAATTATTAAACAGTGTGCAATATACATACACACCGACATTTGCTCTCTCGCTCTGGCTCACACAAAGAGGAGAGACCGATAATGTGTTTTCATACCCCCTCCATGGTAGCGTTAAACGTTTAACGCAACCTTGTTGGAAGTCGCATAAGAAGTTCCACTTCAAAAACATATTTATTTACAAACCATCACGCCATCGCTATATATATATATGCTGTTTTAAATAATTATAAATACTAAAATTAATAATATAATAATCTGGTAGCAGTTTATTATGTGCCATAGAGACTAAATTAAAGGTAGGTACATAAAAACAACGAGGAAAATTATATTCTGAGGTCACTGATCTCAAAAACTCAAAATTTTCACGTATTACTGTTATTGGTGTCCGATGAATGAATATTTTACCATAAGTGTACAGAAATTATTTATAATATTTATGTTTGTTTTAAACCTTATATATAAATTATGGAAAATGGAGGTTGAACAACTATGACGTAAATTTTGTGATCAATCTATTGATTGCCCATGAGTAATATCTGTAGAGATGGGAACGGTTTTACAAACCGATCGAGCATTTTCCCACAGAGTAAAAATTTGCTGCTTGCCGCCGCTGTCGGCCGTTTTTCTATGATTTCTTCAACAGATGTCGCCGAATACATTACAAATCATGTTAGACCATCATCTGAATCTAAATCGCTTCATGTATTTCTATATTATCATATCGCCACAAAACAAATTTTGTAAATGAATTTTAAATATTATGAAAAAGCAAATATAACAAGTAACAACAATATTATCCAAACAATTTTAATATACATTACACACCGCAAAAGCCTATCGAAATATTGTTGCGGCAACTTATCCCGAACACAATCTGAATTTAACTGTATTACATGGCTTTCGATATTTTTTCCGGGGATTTATTGACGCAGCCCGGGATTTACAGCTTCGACCGGAATGCTTACCCACAGCATTTTGTTGGCTTTTTATGGGCAATTTGTTACCTTGTGTATCTTTTTAGGATTCGTGATTCGGCCAACGAATGACACTTTCGACGTCGTCGCAACGTCCGTATTGACTTATTTATTATCTAGTTAGTACGTTGGTCCTCTATTTTATGTCTACTTACATAGTAATGCATTTCGAAATATATAACATAATAAAATGAGAAATATCTGTTATTGATTTAGTGAACTTGGATTTATAAAACTTTTACCTAAGATAATGTTATTTCAAAATGGCTTATTAAATGATCTAAACTAAATAACTGATTACTAGATATAGTAAAATATAACCTCAAAAAAGTAATTTATAATGCCAACAATACTATTTAGCACAAATAATACATCATTTCAGCCAAAAGACGTCCGACGTCCGTCGACGACGACTGCTAGACATAGGCCTCCCCCAAAGATCGCCACAACGACCGGTTCTGTGCTGCCCGCATCCAGCGGCTTCCCGCAACCTTTACCAGGTCGTCGGACCACCTTGTGGCGGGTCTGCCCACGCTGCGTCTTCCGGTACGTGGCCGCCACTCGAGAACTCTTTGACCCCATCGGCCGTCCGTTCTACGAGCTACGTGGCCCACCCACTGTCACTTAAGTCTAGCTATTCTTAGGACTATGTCGGTGACTTCAGTTCTCCTACGGATCTCTTCATTTTTAATTCGACCACGCAGAGAAACTCCGAGCAAAACTCTCTCCACTACCCTTATGCCACTTTTACTTTTTTGGTCTTCAAATTATTATTTTTTCTTATTTTATTAATTAAACATACGTAATAATTAATTATGCTAATATATACATAGTTTAAACCCTCTAAAAAGTACGTTTATATGTTATAAAAAAAACTGTCTATCGCTATTAATGCAAATAAGCTAGGTAAAATGTTATTTTTGAAAGAGTTGTAAAAATTGTATATTTTTGAGCGATAATAAAATTTGAAATGTGTATAAGATAAAAAAAAACATTTTGGTATTATTAACAGTAAATTTATAATAGCATCGAACCCCAAAGTGTATCGGATATTTGAACCTATAGGAAATGATAGTTCGCTTTCGATAATTAACAAGAAAAATATAAATAGTATGTATTTACTAGAGAACAAATCACACAATCGTATTGTATAAAAGGTCGTTTACACCACCAAAGCTTTACGCGCTGATCTCTACACTAGTATTTTCAAATATTGTCCTCTCTCTGAGAGATGTGAACGTCCGAATGATGGTTGCAACGTTACAATCCAAACATATCTGCTGGAGTTCTGATAAGTAATTTATTATACATATATTTTAACATAACAATCCCTAAGAAACTTCTTTGAATACATTTTAAATTGACGCGACGAAATGCTCTGACTTTATGATCGTAGGTATGTGTGTAATCGACTAAGCAAATGTTTTTCTCGTTCACGAAATATGTAAGTTAATCAAAGGTTCAAAGAACGCTTTAATCACGAACTTACTCACGAAAATCAGCGCTGGTGTCACTTAGAACGGTGGCATCCAGCTTATGCTGAGTTGTGCGCCCTTTGTAGTGGTACTACGGCACATGGGTTTATATGATAACATTGTCTTTTTATTTTTTCTTATTTAGTTTTTAATTTTAAGTTATGTTAATTTTGTCTTTAAAACTGTGTGGCCGTATGTTATCTACAATAAATGTATTTTCTTTCTTTCTTACTCATTTTAAATTATATGTATTTGATAAGGGGTCTCACCTCACAAAAAAAATCTTCAAAGTTTAGACAGAAGCTGTTATAACTTTTCATTACAATTTAATGCCTAGTTACTCACACCTTAACCAAAGTTGAACATAATGGTTAAAATCTTCATACATTATGCCAGCGGTAAACTCGCTTGTTGTCTAATGCGGGCTTGCCGCAAAAAACGAACCGACGCTTCGCAGCCAGCAATTGTCGTAATTGAAATTACGATTACGTCTACGATTACGATTTACTGCCGATTTCTGCAACATATTATGCACGCCGCGCGGCAAAAATCACGTGCCGCCGCGCCGTGCCGTCGGCATAGTGTGTGGTAGCCTTTACATATCAATACGATATTGATTTATCTAATACGTAACAGTTGTATAGTAGTTGTCATATATAATCGAAAAATTAAATTATAAATGATTCATCGCTGTATTAAAATTGTAATTACACAATTTAATAGAAATAGTTCTACTACATAAAACTTTTTTTATCTTTACCATGTAGTTTTACTACATAAGAAAACTACGAATGTTATCTTTACTGTGAAATAATCTATAATAACGAAACAGTTTATGTCTTTTTTAATGTTATACTTATTTAAGAGCGTTCTGAAAAAATTATGAGAGGGAATATTTACACATTGTAACAAAGAGTCTACGCTATGAAGTTGCTTGCTAAACCTCTTGTTTTATTGTGGCCAGTGTTATTTTTAAAATGGTGATAAAATGTCTAGAAATAAATTACAAATATTGATATAAATTATGTTCATTTCGATCCTGTTATTTAAAAATCATTTTAGTAACGTCTAAGAAGTATAACTTCTAACGCACGTACATAATACACTCACCCACTTTTTTATATTATAAACTTATTTGAATACCACCGCATCAATCGCACGTGGAAAATCTTTAGTTTTAAACTAGTTATGTCGTAAAATCAAACATACCTTTTTTATCACTTTAATTAAAAAATAAAATTTAATAAATACTTAATTAAAATATAATTTCTACGTCATAATTACTTGTTGATTGCTATTATAAGTATCTCTACATCATATTATATGAATATATAGTGTACTACATATATATCTCTATTTTTATATGCATTCATCTCTTACCCCTGCTAACACATTTTGGAAGTCTATTCACTTTCATTTTTATCATTTAGTGCATGTGATGTTTCCGATATGTCTTTATTTGTTAAAAATACTATCTCCAAGCAATACCTTTCCGTTTTCGAACAAAGTAACATTCATCATAAACCTACTCGTGAACAATGTTGTCGGTCGTTTAACTTAACATTATGCTTCTATTTCCTAGCATTTTATGACGTCATTAAACGTGAACAATTTAGAAAAGTATTTAACTACAAATAAACCACATACTAACTTAGAAACCTTAACAAAAACTAGACGAAAAATATGAGATTATATTTTTAGTCCTCGATTATTTCGTACTGGTGTAATATAACAGAGCCAAGATGTCACAGCTTCGGTACTGAATGTACATTTGTATGATGAACATGATTGTTAGTTTCGTCTGAGAGGTTAATTTATATCTATATATATTACATCAGTTCGGTTACCTTAGAAGAAGCTATACTTATATTGGAATTTATTGGCCGATGCGCGATGTAGAAAACTGTAAGTAACAAAGCATAATGTTTCCTTTATATTTACTGAGCCCACGGCTCCGCTCGCGTAGTCTACTAGAAAGAGTTTTTTAATTTTTTGTGCGGAACCCTAAGTCTTTTTCTAAAATAAAAGTAGCCAAAGTTATGCCTTATAACATCAGCCATCTGCCAGTGAAAGTCTAGTCAAAATCGGTCCAACCGTTTCGGAGATTACCCGGAACAAAGTGACAGACAGACAGACAAAAATTAAAAATGGGTATTTTGCTATAGGTACCATGTATACTTTCATATGCATTTAGTAAAAGCCTGTTATTTTGACATTACAAACAGACACTTCAATTTTATTATATGTATATAGATAACTGTATCTGTACATGTTATGTAAAAAATATCTATCGTGAATAAGATGTACGAATGGATAAAAGTAAAATTAAAATAAACTTCTTCCAAATATTCGATTTTTATAACGACGGACCAAAAAATTAAAACTCTTCGAAAATAAGTTAGAGCGCAGAAGATATTACAAAGATTTTTTTATACTCTCTCTACAAAATAACTGTACATCACATGAAGGTATGTACGTACCGTGTAATCCGTAAACAACGGCAAACGTCGGTGACACAAATTTTATATGCAGTCGTCGATGTCATGCCGACCAACTGAAATGACTCTTCATGTCTCGTTTGAACGACCCAATATCATAGGAAGGAGAAAATAAGAAGGCCGTAATGGGACCGTATAGCTGTGACTCAGTGGTGGAAGGGAGATGATGGGATAATGTCAAATAATACAAACGATAAATCACGCCTAACATAAAATTATGACAAGAAAAAATATATATTCATATAGTAATACCATACAATTTAATTTACGCTAAAGTGTAGCTAAATGAGCAACTATTATTTATTTCACTATCTCATCAAGGATAAAAGAGAACAAAATTGACCGTTCAATCAATCCTTGCCCCTGATTCAAAGCTTCTCATTTCAGCCTACGGGGACGTAAAGGTGAAAAGATATCGAATTTCATCGTAAACTGTACGGACGTTGATAGATCGAACAGGCCCGTCCAACCGCGATTGAAAAATATCTCATTGAACATTACCGTTACACTAAATTCCTTCAACAAATTACCATACCTATATTTTTCGAACGCCGTAAAAATAATGCATTTACGGTACATCGCGTAATAATCTGATTTCAAAACGGTATAATATATCAAAGTTGAATGTGTAGTGGTTAATCATATATATTCTTCTTCGGTATATATTCTTCACTCATTTCAGATATTAAGCCATTTACTATAAATTGTACAACATTCTCATTAACACTACAATAGTCAGAATTATGGAATGTGTAGGAAATCAACAAATTGTCCTAATTAAAAAGAAAATATAAAATTACTATATTTTTTAAATTGTCTGCATAACTTTTTTGCGGTCGATTGATATTCAAGATTTCATTTATTTATCGAATAAAACCAATTTTACAAATAAAAGTATCGAATGGCTTATGTTATTATTAAATTATAACGATGAGTTGCAACATATTTATAATATTATCTTTAACAAATATTCATAATAAGTTATTCACTCAGAAACTAATTCTACATAGCAACCAGCATTTCTTTCTTTAATTGACGTCTTAGAAATATTTGGCATTGCTTTATTATCATGAAGGTAATTATCCAAAATAATGTGAACTACATCTGTATCAGTTCCTTATTAGTTTTGTATGCCAATGTGTGCAACTGTGCATATATCATAAAACCAAGCTGAGTTTAAAATTAAAATTTTCACTAAAACTTTCTATGAAGATTTTGAAGCAACTTTAAATGTTGTAAAATTCTGTTTTGCAGGAATGACCAATCTAAATCACATAAAACACAACCAAAGTTACAGATGATATTGTAAAATAATGTAAATTTATGAATTAAATAAAAACCACTATATGGATTATCATACTATTAATATTCCGCTAACAAATGTTGTATGTCAATCGAAAGAAATTACTATAATGCAAATTCGAATTATTTCGAAATGTACAAGATATTACTAATATATTTTTTTCGCAAGGCAGTATTAACATTCAGACGTAAACGACAAAAATAAGAATTCTCCAAAACCAGTCACAACGCAAGCATGTCGGTCGTAAAATAAATTCTCGTTCGCCCAATACGAACAGTAGTATTTGCTAAGAGAAGATTGGGCGCGTACCCAAAGCTTGTTTACATGGAAAACATCATTGTGCATAATCGCCTTTCTTACTTTTTAACTTAGAGTGTTTACTAAATAAAGAAAATAACTTTCCCTCTCATATTTAAAGGTTTACAATATAGCTTATTGATCATTATAAGTTAGCCAATTACATTTGATTGACGAAGGTGTTACTTTGCGGAAGTCCATCGTAAATAAATTATCAGAAACTTCTTTGCTACTTTCGTCTGAAACTGATGAACAGTTGTTTCGTCTTTCTACAACAAAAAACGCTTGTTATTAATTGTTAATGTGAACCTGCAAATGTTAAATCTGAAATTAATCGTGGAAAATAAGTAAAAGAAAAAATGAAATTTTAGTAACTAATATAATATAAAGAAACGCAGTTGAGTCCGTAGACGCGATTATTATTAACCTATAAGTAATAAATGATAAAATTGTTAAAAAAATAATAAGTTACAGATGAGACGTGAAACGATTCACGTGTTTCGCGCCTAAACGAGGCATCCTCAGATCGATGTTGACTCCTCCAAAGCTAGCAGGGGATGTTTCTTTTCCACGTTTATTTTCAGATACACCATTTTCAAGTTCACATTAACAATTAATAACAAACGTTTTTTGATGTACAAAGACGAAACAACTGTTAATCTGTTTCAGGCGGATGTAGCAAAGAAATTTCAGATACATTTTTGCCAATTGTATTACCAGCGACCGAGATACACGCAGCCTGAATTATTATTTTTAGTTCAAACTAATTAGAACTTTTAATACATATCCATGTGAATAATACAATAATCTGGAATCTTTTGATATGATATAACAAATATATCTGTACTAATATTATAAAGTTCAAAAGTTTATTTGTTTGTTTGAACGCGCTAATCTCTGGAACTAACAGTCAGATTTCAATTTTTATAGCCTGGAGAAAGGTTGGATTATGGAGAAAGGTTATAAGCTATATAACTTCACGCTACCACCCTAAGGAGCAGAGCAACAACTATAAACATCAAAAAATTTGTCAAGCTAGAGGGTAAGCACGGGAATTGAGAACTACAATAGGCTAAACAGATGCGTGGGTGACGTGGCGCGGTGGAGAGTTGGTCAAATAAATTTAACTCAGGCGAAACCGAAAGGCACAGCTAATTACAATATAAAATTTAATAACAATGACAACAAAGCTTTCTTGCAATTAAAGTATATTCAGAAGTAAACGACAAAAATAAGAATTCTCCAAAACCTCGATAAAATTCGATCATTAGTTCCAGAGGCTATCTCCTACATAATATATTCACATACTTTACTTCTACAAAATAGTAGTGTAGATAAATATTTTCATAGCGTAAATCCTTTACTCGATATGATCAAAACTTTGCAGCAGAATTTTCTTAATTCATAACTTTCTTTCGATAATTCCATTACAGCTATTTAACATGAATCTGCTCCGGGCCATAGTTCTCGCTCGTAACTTGCCGAAGAATGCCGTCTCGTTAACTCAAACACTCGTGACTGATATCTCAGCAGACATTTACGAATGGCGAGCATTCCCTTAAAACTTTTCCAATATCGCAACACAAACTCGCGGTGAAAATTCTTTGATAAGCGATTTATAATCATTGCTTCGAGGCGTTTCGGTTTACCAGCCGAGCTAAAATATAATCTTACAAATTAGCGGAACCGCAAACAATTTGCGAAGAATCCGAACTCGAGTGTCGAGATACAATCAAAGTAAGTTTAGGAGGCGCACGTGATTCGAATTTTCGTAGATTTTAAAAATATTGTTACTTAGAATGCACAAAATATTACATCAAGATTTTTAAATTTACGACTCGACGTATAGATAGAGGATTGTGTTATTAAAACTTGTCGTTGATTAAAACAATTAACTCTGCAATAATAAGCTTCCATACCTGTCTACCTATAATACAACAAAGAGTCCATTAAAAGTTGAATTTAAAAAATACCTATATTGACACAAACAACTAGATACTATGAATTAAATTCGATCATTAAAAATTTGATTTTATTCGGGTGTCATTGTAGAGAGCCTGAGAAGCACTACTGGGACTGAAACTGAAATAATAAAAATATTCGGCGAAATACGAGTATATATATAAAAGTCTATATTAAATTGAAAATTGCAAAAACAATTAAAGATGTAGTCTTGCCAAATATGAGTAGAAAATATGTGCGGAATTATAAAAATCGCGAGGCGCAAAAGCGAATAACTATGGCGGGTTTTCACCATATATATATGATGGTTGCGACCTAGTCGGACTGGACTACCGTACTGCTACCACCAATCCTTCTCTGGTTACTCAGCAGGTTACCACTTGCAGGTGAAGTTGGCATGGGTATGTCAAGTCTTCCGATGTTATTTGACCTACGTTACACCGCTTCTTGAATTCATTATTAATTGTACTATCGAGTGCTGTTATATTTTAACCGACTGTACGCTGCTATTCCGAAAAGCTTTTATTATAATATGCAAGGACTATAAACGTCTAAAATGATTTACATTTCATTTTCTACATATAGGCCAGCATTTGGCCACAAATCGGATTACTAAATGACAATGCGAGCGAAGTTTACACGCCAAGTTTAGAAAGAGGACTGGCAGAGCTATGCACTTACCATCGTGCAGCTGGTATATTACAACGGTAGGCGTCCATCATACGATTTCAAAGTTAAAATTGGTATAGGCAGCGACGAGCTCAATAAACGCCTTACAACCATATAATTTGCTATGTAATATGTGAAAAACGAAACGCTATGAATTATAAATACATATTTCATTTATTAAAATAATATTACAAAGGGTACGCGATTTGCCTTATCTTAATACATCCGCATTGCTGCAACTTGTCACGATTTTAGTAATGTCAAGTTTTTCTGTCGAGGTCGCCCACCGCGCCTACGCCTCTCTGCCTACTCGTTACATATATTCTTGGCGTACATATAAAAGAGTGGTTACGGTGATAGGGCACACAGTATTCTAGGTACTTTGTTAAAAAGAGCTGGCAACATAGACTGACTATGTGGTGACTCACAACTGCACTCTCATTTAGGTGCGCCTAGATTTTCCAGTATGAATTATAGCACAAAAAATACGTATCGGTACGTTAGCTGGTAAAAAATACCGTATATAGCGCTTAATGAATTTAATCACACACGAAGAAAAATCAAGATACACACTTATTATAACTCTTCACAGATGGAGGGAGGTCCTGAGGACTTCTCGCATCTAGTGTTCGCTTCGATGTCCAAATTAAAATTGTCTCCAGTATTTTTTTTTTCGATCTGACTTCACTGTTAGCTGAAGGAGCCCTGAAGCCTCTGACGACTTTTACAGTTGGAGGCGAAAGAGAGGCAACAAACTCCAATGGTGCCGAAGTGGCCGAAATTCGGCTTGGGCTGTTGAATATCATGCGAAAAAGTCGCGTTCTTAATTATTTCCTATCCGTAGACAATTCGAGCTAACTAACTATACATATATACATGTTTCTGCCTTCTGTGAGGAAGGATATGTATATGTATTTAATAATCTGTAATTTTTTTTCTTAATTAACTAGCCAAGAAAAGAAAAAAATGTGCCTTACAGAACCTATGTACCTGCTGTGTAACGATTGTACATTGATAGCTAGTGAATGCAGTGTCACTGTATCGCGCGAGCGGCTGCTGCCTCAAGGACTCCATGCCGGAGGAACCGAATAGGCTTGAGTTGTCGCGAGAGAAAGAGTTCTTGGCGGGTTGTCCACGGTCTGGCTGCGGTTCGTTTATACGATATATCCGTTCAAAAGGGATGAAAACTTGAAGAGTTGTTTTTTTTTCTTCACGATACGTTTTGTTAGCAAAATATGTGCGTTCCGCGAATCAACACACGATGAGGACACTTCATCTTTTTTAGGAATTCGAATACGGTGTTTATTGATTGTTTAGAATTTCAGATTATCGAGATATTTCTTATTTACTATTCTAAAGTAACAAGTTTTTATACAGATCTTAACAATATAATATGCATTTATATGAATAAATTTTCAATTTACCTAATAAAAGACTCGAACAATTTTAACAAAATATCTTCATACATCAAATGTGGAATTAGAAAAGTGGCCATTACTCAACAAGCTCAGACACGGTTAAATGAAGAGCAAGTGAAGCGTGCAAGTAAAGCAGCTTCCTATGTTACGTGCCTGTTAACAGGAGTACGTAAACAGTAATTTTGTAGATGGCGTGTCGAGTCAACATGTCCGACTTTGATATCGTATGGAACTTTGTAACAGCGTGTGCTGTGTATTAAGTAGCACTTACATAACTTAATCTACATACATTTTTAAATAATGATTCTATCGTCATTTGTGATTTAAAATTAGAATCAATTACACGATAACATGATTTAAACTAATTTAAATTCGTTTCTTCTTCCTCCTTTTCCTAACTTGGCAACTACTACTCTTCATTGAAGACCATTACTGACATTATTAAGTGATTAATTTTAGTGATTGTTCCAGTATCCGAACAAGATGTTGGCCTCGTGATAGTACTGTCCACGAAGTGTTTGTGGCATCATTGAATTTATGGTCCATGTTATTATTTTCAATTCTCTTCACAAAGTAGGTACATCATATTACTACTGATCCACTTTACTTGTGCATAATTACTAAACTTTATTGCAAAATACCACCTGTATTATAAAATATAGGTTAAAAAAAAACACATTTATAAATTAAAATCATAAACCACTACACTACAAACTAAGTTTTTTAACCGATTTTAACATTCAAAAATTTCCTATATTAAAAAAAATGCTATGTGCGTGTCGGCCCACGTGCAGTATAAGCTTACGTAGTTGCCCGTCTCAATATGCAGACCTGGAACCCTTTTAAGTAATTTTCAATGGAATTTGTACAAAATTACTTCTCTAAGTATATTTTATAAGTTGCTCGACTATTACTCGTTAACTTGTAGAGCCTACTTAGTGCTGATAGATTTCCTTATAAATATGTTATATATATATAATAGTGACGTCAATTTTTTGACATAAAAAATAATAACCATTTATGTGTCAAGGAGACACTTGACTTTATCAAAAATTAGCACTTTGAAACTTAATATTTCGCATACGGAACCCTGAATCGACAAATGGCTTTGACATACCCGCAATATTGTTGAACGACCTATCTAATGATACCCCACACCATGGGATAAGCCAGAAAAAAATCATCCCCACTTTAAGTTTAGGGGAAGTAACCAAAAATATTTCTTACAAGAAATGTTTCAAGAATTGTTCAATTTCTTTATTAACCACTCTGTCGGCGTGATTAATATTTATACCCATACCAAATTACATCATTCTACTACTAAGAATCTCTAATCCAAGGCTTGGACAGACAAACGGACATGGCGAAACTATAAGGGTTCCTTATTGACTTCGGAACCCTAAAAATCGGTCTATTAGAAAATTAAAATATTTATTCTAAACTACAATCCTTTAACGGACTTCAGTCTTAATGTTTCTGAAATATAAAATTTCTCGTACCAAGAGTTTTCGATATAAATTGAAAATTCGATACTCCGCTATCAATATCAAACAGAAAGCCATAGATTTCTTACTCCAATTAATTGAATCACACCAAATGAAATCTACCACGATTACAATCTTCAGATTTCGCGATTTCGTTGTATTTTCTCGGACAAAAGGTTCAATCGGCGTTATTGTTTCTCGTGCTTTTGTATAAAAGAATAAAGACATGACTCCTAAGAAAATTATATGAGACTTCAAAGCAAAGATCTTCAGAAGGACAATAAGATTAATTTCTTTGGAGCTTTTATTCGGATTAGAATTACGTGAAAAGGGATTTACTTGAGTGATCTGAAATGAGAGGCATAATCAACTTATTCATATTATAAGTACTTATAACGGTGCTATAGATACTTCAATTTAAATCAATGAATATAAAATTATGTAAAACATACTATCTACATTAATATTTTTGACAGAATATTAACTTGGTGGCAGGCTACAATGAGCCTGAGCTTTCGGTGAAGGAAAACATCGTGAGGAAACCATAGCATGGTGGTAGGGCATTTTCTAATGCCCGCCTGGCTAGCTACCACCCTCAAGTTGAAAATCTGCCGCCAAGCACCAATAAGTGTGTTACGGCAGCTGTACTTGAGAGCCAGTCTTCCACTAGGTTTAGCGTGTTACCATAATGGGCCGCATCGTCACTTAACAACAGGTGAGATTGTGGCCACTACGCCAAACCTACAAAGATAAAAAAATATAAAAATTTTGTTTGCCAATCACGTGACTGGAAACGCCATACAGAGAATGTGACGTCATCGTACAATGAATATACAATGTTGAGTGTTACCTTGTGATAAATGACACTAAAATTATTTTTAAGGGCGACTTGCGTAACATGTTTAAATATTTAAACACAGAGAAATGTCTACCTTCACCCTACAGAAGATCGCAGCCAAATGACCTAGTGTTGTGTTCCTGTGGTGAGTAGGGTTTCCAGAGCTCCTTGGGGAAGGGTGGGTTCAAAGAGAGGTAGGGCACAGAGAAATTTCTCTCTACTTGGGGCAGCCTGACTGGTGGAATACCTCCACCCTACTGAAGATCGCAGCCAAATGACCTAGTGTGTGTTTCTACGATGAGTAGAGTTTCCAGAGCACCTTGGGGAAGGGTGGGTTCAAAGAGAGGTAGGGCACAGAGAAATTTCTCTCTACTTGGGGCAGCCTGACTGGTGGAATACCTCCACCCTACTGAAGATCGCAGCCAAATGACCTAGTGTGTGTTTCTACGATGAATAGAGTTTCCAGAGCACCTTGGGGTAGGGGGTTCGCGCTTGTGATACCTATGGTATTGCAGGCGTTCATAGGCTACGGTAGCCGCTTACCAACAGACGGGCCGTATGCCTGTTTTCCAACTTTGTAGTATAAAAAAAAATGATTAAGATAAAAGACTAAACGCATTTAAAGTAATTAAACAAAATTAACTTCTTGCACAAGGAAAATTTAGTTGCTAAATATGTTTAACGAACTGTCAAAGTTAAATAGCCAAAAATCGCTATTTAGCACCGCTAAACACGTTTAAGTGACTCCTTTAAAAGGCGTCGGGACACACGAGAGGATCGATGCTTGATGGAAACAGTTTTCTTGCATTCAATAACGTGTGTATAGGGCTCCAAAGATAACAAGAGCTGTTGTTCTTCTTTACTAAAATTGGTTGCCCTGATTCTTGTTAGCAGATTTCTCACTCATATTTAATAGAAATTTTCTATTTTTTTAATGTAAGTTATCGCGATCTACTTTCATGTTATTTACACGTAGGTAATAAAATGCCGTTTCACGTAAACAATTTATTCGTTCTTGCAGAAACCTGTGTGTACCTCTTGTTATTTCGCTTGTTGTACATACTTCGCTTTCGAAATTACAACTGTCCTACCTCGCGTTACGGCTTGCTTTTATACCCAAATGAGACGATCACTAAATCTCTAAATGGTCCTTAAACTCTTAACATGTTGTAAACAACTTACATCATCGCTTCAAAAGGAGAGGAACTTTTGACTTATAGCCAATTGTTTTTTAACAATTGAAGCGATAAGGCGTTCTATGTGTGCGTCGCCGAACCTATGACTACACGATATACTATTAAAAATACACGATATCTCGAGCACATTCCAGACGCTTCTTGAGATTTCGAGAATGGTGATGTTTTCTATTTTTCTCTTACTTAAATCGTAACATTATCATTGATTTTTAACTTCATCATGATTTTGGCATGCGGGATAAAAATTATGGATTCGTTTTTATTTTGTTATGCCAAAAATTATAAGTTCTTACTTTATTTTCTTCGGAAACCTATCAATTTTCCTAATTTTATCATAACCGTGTTCGATAACATTAGCTTTATGCTATTTTCCTCTACCTTAATAGAATTGGCTCACAAGCATATTCAGAGTCGTTTGAGGAATATATTCAAACTTAAACATTAAAATTTTAAATTAAAATTTAGCCAACAAAGGTACTGTATTATAGTCGAATACAAGACTGTATATTAAGCATACTATTTCTATTTAATCAAATTAAATTACCTTCACTATAATAACATACTTGAAAAACATTTTTATACATATATAAAATTTAAAAATGCAATGTAAACTAATATCAGAAAACTAAAAATTTGACATACAGAATATGAAATTCGTGAGAGTTTTTGATATTTACAAACAACATAAAACAAGAGGTGTTTTTCATTTTGTAAACAGTAGATCCTCAAAGAAACTATATTCCAAAAAAACTTTAATCCTTTTATTCCTAAAAAAAACCCGTTAATAAAAATTTCTTCGTGGTTGTCAAAATGGTAAGAGAACTACAGAAGATTAAGGTGATAATAATTCTACTATTATGGTCTATAATTCTGATCGATTTAAATATAACAAAGATTGTTTCATGTTTGGCAATTTTCAAAATTTGGCATTTGACAATACTTGAGTACAGAGCATATAATGCTATTAATAAGATAATTTAACGACCTAACAAATCTAAATGACAAAACAAAGAATAACACAATAATTGTGAAAAAAAAATAGAATTTATTCCCGCGCCAACTTTAAATTTTTTACCAGCTTAAACAGTTTATATACCTATACACCTGTTATAAAGCATTCAACATGCAAGTCGTGCGGGCCCGAGACGAGATGCCCAGTTTTCCGCCTCACTGCAATAAGCCAAATGAGAGGCCCCTATCGCAACCCGACCCACATAATCCACGTCCTATTCTCCTATCCTAATAAAACTACAAATGCGAATAAACTAATCCCGTCAACGCGGGTTTTGTGTGTCAAACACGCTATTCTATATTACATTATATTCATCATCATCATATGATCATTATTTACTCAATTATTATTCGTTGTTCTTACTTCCCGTACTTGCCTACAGATTTCCAGATTGCTTGATGTTCACGGTTACTGGTACTTTAGGGTCATTGTTTGTTCGCCTATAACCTTTCTCAATAATAAGCTATAATTTTTTCACATGTGATGGATAGTTCCAGATATTAGCGCAAACAAACAACGAAACAAAAAAATCTCTTGAGTTTTACAATATTATATATATAATAATAATATATTATATTAGATATTTATGCAGGCCGGCATGACAGCAGCGACCGCCGATGGATTGCGATCTCTTGGTGGTCGCCGTTGTGCTTGGATTGTACTGTGCTTACCATCAGGCACAGTTCCGTCAATATGCCGAGACATAACAAAAAAAAAGTAATTCTTACGAAATCATCTTTATTTCATTATATATGCATTCATCTACTTTGTACCCTATTACTACTAGTAGTATGCGTATGCTAAAATTTGGTAATATAGCCCTTAATTTGGGGTGTTTAACCTCCCCTATCGTCTCTCCAGTTATGATCAGCCACGTGCCGAATAAGTACGTGATGAAAATCGTTTCGCCTATATTATTACAAAATTAACCGGGACGTGGTTTGAATTTCAATAGAGGTCAATGTTGACTCGCTACTTCAGAGGTGATTACCACTTGTTATATTTAGATACAATAAGTAAATTTTAATTTAGAGTAAGTTTAAAAGCGTTTTAAAACCTTGTAATTGTTTACGCAACCATCATTTACTTATCTTCAACACAAAATAGATTAGGTACAGAAAGACGACTCCGGCTAACCTTGAATTTAGTTATCTACGCTCGACTGTAGTGCTGCTAGTTAGTGCTCTAGGACTGACATCTACAAACTTCCATGAAAATATCCATTTGTGGGATTTCAATAAAAAATATTTATTATTAATATTTTAAATTTAAAGTACATTTATTTCTAACTAAACCGTGCTCAGCAAATTTGCCCGCTTGAAATTTGGATTTTACATGGCTGTTTCAAACATATGAAATTTACTATCGCGTACAGATTGCCAGATGGGTTGACGTTTATGAGCACTGCTCCGCTCTTTAAGGTTGTAGCGTGATGTTATATCGCTTATAACCTACCTCGATAAATAGGCTATAAAATATTTTCTTCTAATCTGATTAGTAGTTTCAGAGATTAGTGCATTCACACAAAATCTTTTCGGCTTTATTATTAGTATGTATAGATGAATAAATATCTATAAATTAGTTAATGAAAAACGTGAATTAATTTCGTTTTATTGTTATAATTATACAAACAAATTCACAACAATTTCGATAAGATCTTTTATTCATTGTCAACTCAGAACCTAGTGACACACCGGTCATCCACAAAACAATAATTATATATTTCGAGTGAGCGCGGACACTCGCAACTGGCGTTCGACCGTTATGATCCGAGATCATCGTACGTACGCGGTTATGTGTGTGTGCACCATTGCGCTAGTTTTATGAAGCTGACTGACTTTCTGTACCTTATCTATTTTGTGTCTTCAGCGCAGTTTTGTTAGATGCCATTTCCGCTGTATATTTCGATAAAAAAATATAACGCAACATACAAGAATATTATAAAAATTAATTATCGTTTTCCGTAGATATTAAAATTAAAGTACGTAGACGAAAGATAATTTACCTTGACATAAAATAAAAACGGATATCAACTTAGCTCGGCCACTAAATCTATTATTAAGTAAACAATGCTATTGTATTTGTAAACAAACGATCATTCTTATATACTATTGGAACTCCAATAAAACAAGTTAACGTCAAACTGAGTTTGATGTAATTGTTGTGAAATTAACATCAGTTTATTGTATGATAATTTTATTCTACGACAATTTGCCTAGTTATAATTAAAAAGCAAAAAATAATTTATTTACCAGGTGATTGATAGCCGTGACTTCGTTTTACGTTAAATACTTTGATATTCTTTAAGCCTTATCTCGATTAATTGGATATTTTGTGTGATATGCATAATTGTTAGTTATGTGTCTAGGTGTTAAACATGGAATTTAGGTTTAGATACCATAATACAAGCTATGTTTCGTTTTGAATTATATGGACGTGTATAAAATTATATCCCGTATATTATAAAAAACATACATGTATAAGAATAATATAGATGACAAATAAGAAAGGATTTTGAAAATTAATTCTATATAATATTAATAACAGCATACCATTTTAAGGTTAAAGACACAATAATTCGATGACTATGCCAGTTTTTTCTATTAAACATATGAAAGCACTTATCACAAATGAGATCGGCAACCTAATATCCTTACTTGCGATTTTTAAAAGAACCGAGAATCCAATAATGAGCGAGTACGCTGCCAGCGCCGATGAGCGAAAAAAGAGGCGAATTATCGGCAATGCCGTTTAACATATTCATGGTTAAATTGCTGGCGAGACGTAAAAAGGCGTTAATGCCAGTAGATACGGAGCGAAACGGAACACGTGACATGAAAGAAAAATGCCCAGTGAAGAGATGTTTAACGAAAGCGACACTCGTTTTAACCTCTTAAAAGTAATCATTTTAGGTTCATGTTGTTACAAAAATTGCGCACGTTTTGATAAACGTAACGTATGCTAATAAAATGATATGTATTTTAAATAAGCAAATTTAAAGTTGTATTCAAGAAATATATTGAAAATATTATTTCGAACCCTGAAAAGTCGTAGTATTACTAACAAGTTTTTTTTTAAAGCCAAAATATGTACATATATATGTGACCTGATAATTGTTCGAAACGTTAGTATGTAAACAATCTGGGGAGACTGTAAATTATCTGCAGATTGTAAAAATAAATTAATAATTTGTAATTTTGAGGTTATGTATAATAAAAAAGCATTATCATGATACTAGGACTTGAAAAATGTGAATTTCAACGGTTAAGTACTGGCTTTATGACCATAATTTCACCGAACCGAACCTAACCAATCCATTTAGTTCATAAACCTATGAAAATATAACCGTTACATTCAAAATTTTGATGAATTTGATAACTGATGAGCTTCATAAAAACTCAAGGTCACTCAAAGGTAAAAGAAAAGGGCTATGCTTGGAGTTATTCTTCGTGATATATTCATAAATGAGGAGAACCCAAGAAGAACCTAAGTCACCGACATAGCCCTCTGACTTACGTGACCGTAGGCGAGGCACTTAGCTCGTAGAACGGATGGCCAATGGAACCGAAGAGTTCTCGAGTTGCGATCACGCACTGAAAGCCATAATAAACGGTGCAACGTAGGCAGACTCGTAACAAAGTGGAGGCACGACCAGGTGTACCGCTGAATGCGAACAGCGCACTAACGGTCATTGTGGTAATCTTTGAGGACCAACTATGTCCAGCAGTGGACGTCTTTTGGCTGAATGAATGGATGGCTAGAAAATTTAAATAATCCGGATATTTTTAAATACATTTTATACAAAATGTTTTTATTATTATTTGCATATTTCAAATATACAAATAAATGAAATGGAAATTTAATTAGTAGGCATTGATATATATTTTACCGATAGACAAGAACGTTCATGAATACCATTTGTTCTAATCCTGATAAGCATGGCGGTCGTTCCTATAGATTTTACATCGCAGAAGTGATACAGCTTCTGTACCTAAAATGCTTCATTAGAATTCATACCCTATTTCAAAATTTATTATTAGTTAAATAAATCAATTAAAAAATAAAATGAATTGTTATGCATTTATTTAAGCTTAAATACGCACGTCGTCCTATTTTCTGAACTTTGACCAATACTAGTTGTTATACTATAAAGAAAGAACATAGAATAAGTATTGAAAAATATTAAACTGGTTATGAAACAATTAAACAAATTAAAACACTTTCTAAGAAAACCACGTCAAGTCCGTGTTCACACATTTTTACCTACTAGAGGTTTGGTAATGGAACATCTGCATGTTTTAGTCTTTGATTGTATATGGCGTGGCATTAAAATTATGTTTTTTTTCGTTGTTTTATTACGATATTATTACCTATTTATTCACTTGAACAACAAATAATTTAACTACTGAATTATTTACGGCCAGGTTCACGCTTTGATTCGAATTATCCGAATTATCGTAGTATTAGCGCCGCTTCGTACGCGTACATACTACATTAATGTCGAAGACACAATAAAGCAGGATGCGCAATTCACTCGAACAGAGTGTATGCTGAGATCGCGAAATCTAGTACATAGTACATATATGTCAATGTTAGTAGTTATATCATTAAATTGTATTACCAAATAAAATTATTCTCTACTCTATATAAATTACTTGAAGTTTACCCAGTAAAACTATTTCAGTAACTTGTCAATTTTTTGTATCAACTTTAATTTGACGTAAATGTTTGAACGTGAGTGTAAATATTATATTATGTCAAGGATCCAATTCTCTTATTGTAAATTATACCAGCCTTGTCAATGACTTCTAAATTGAATTAATTATACTTAGCGTTTTTACATTACCATTAGATACTATTAGAATATAATTAGATTTTCTAAACATACATTTTTTTTTAATTCTTTATAGATTTTAGCCTTTGATCACAGTCTCACCTAAGCTAATCTAAACCTAGTGAGGGTCTCAAATGTAGTTACCGGAATACACCTAAACATGCTTGTCGACAGATTTTCAACTTGAGGGTAGTACCTAGCCAGATGGTCATTAGAAAATGTCCTATCACCTGGCTATGGTTTCATCACAATGTTTTCTTCACCGAAAGCTCAGGCTCATTGTAGGATTTCAAGCTCACTTCGAACAACGTCGTGTCCGTACACGTTTCCACTGATCCGTCATTCTTTAAATTTCTCTTTTAAAGGCATACTAAAAATTACCTTACATCACATTTAAATATCGATACTTGAATTTAATTTAAACAAATCTATATTAACTTAATAATCTTAGTAAATTATACGAATTATACTGTTTCAACCTTGTCTATTTTCGTCAAACAAAGAGAGCTGATTCGGAAGCCTATATAAAGTTACGTAATCCAAGAAGTCTTTGTATTAAAATCGTAAATTCGAGTCAAATCACCATCGCTGTCAGACGAAATGAATCGTAAAGACAACAAGGTTTGTCTTGCCATATCGAATTTCCCAGACCGAAATAAAAAAAAGATAAACGAACGCCTACATCCTTGTTGAACCTTAACGCTTATCAGATAAGTAAAATACAAGATCTCCTAGAATATGACTTAATAGATTATATAGATAATGCCATGTCAGTGAAGAGTATTTAAATTCTAATACAATATTTTTGAAATCTACAACCGAGTTGCCGACATATTAGCCACGGCTCCGCTTGCGTGGACTACTGAATGCCGTCAGTCGAGCGCAAGCGTGAATCGTCCTGCCGCCGCTCAAAAGACGGAAGACAAAAATGATTATTGTGGTTGATCCTTAGGAGATAGATGTATTCTATCGCTGACGTTTAACACCTACAATTATCTAGAACTTTAAACTGATATATCTCGTATAGTTTACTCAGCGTAAGTCATTAAAGCGCCCCAAATGCGTCTTTTTCCGAATTGATTTACCATTAACGTCACTGCTTATTTCGTATGCTACTTTATCATCTTAGGCCACATCGTCACCTAACATCAGGTGTGATTGTGGCCACTACACCAAACCTATAACGATAAAAAAAATCTTCAATCGCAAAGGTTTGAATTGTTTTTCATTTTATTAGATAAATATCAAGGTTACTAACAGCAGGCTATGTGAATTCCGCTTTGGCGCAACGTTAACGTTTAATATTGCGCCATGTTTAGTCAACGATCTGACCATTTCTTCATGCAGATAAATGCAAACGTTACTGTCCTCATTCACTACTATCAAAAAATACCTCTGAATTTACAAGTCCATGTTCGTTTTTGGAAGTTATACGTCTGAAAAAATGATTTATACGATGCGCGCGCTCATGTTAACAATAACTCTAAACTATGAAGTTGCTTGCTGAAGCTTTTGATTTATTGTGGTGAAGATAGTCACACTCGATGTTATGCGGCACATAAAGTCTAGTTAGTGAACGGTACTGGCCGTATATCAGAGCAAGCTAGCTATTTCACACATCTGTTCATAGGATGCTAGAATACAAGACAACCAAGAGGATGAGACTGGAAAGACACATAGAATGGAGCAGTAGGGGGACTCGCCACCTATCCTGGTTGTATCTGCCACGATGCGAGGGTGCACCCTGAACTTCCTTACATGTCTTGAAAAGTTAACACTTCTAGACCACTAGAAACATGTATTTCACTGGGTTTCCGATACTTTTATGCAATTTTGCCACGAAATTATTCACAGCGCGTGTATCGCTAAATTCCACGGCGGCCATTACAACGTTTTCGTTTTGACATACAATTACGCGGCAGATTTGCGCGCGTATTTTAAATGCAATGCGTTTTTTATATCCCCAAGGAATAGGAGAAATTGGAAGTAAAAAGGGATGTCGCAACATCTAGTGTAGCTATTCAATGAAGCATTACTACTAACATAAGTACACGCATCCAATTTTTATATAATAATAATTGTGCCTATGTTTGTCCATCGATCACGCTCAAACGGCTGGACGGATTGTAATGAAATTTGGCACAGTAGTCGATTATTTCATAGAATCAGACATACATAGTTATTATACTTATCTGTTTTTTTTATCGCCCAAGCAAAGCTGGGCTTCACCTAGTATTATCATATTTATTTATTCTTCAGTATTGGAGCTAGTCATTTTCCCCTGTTAATGTAAAGGTCGATTCATGCTAATAAAACGTATCTTCTTAATAAACATCTTGTGTGGGTAATGTTGTATATAAATATTAGTTCTAATATTATATATCGTTACATAAAGTGGCTGATACCAAAGCGCAATAAGCCAAAAGATGGGCATTATGATGGGTTTATCACCATGGTGGTTGCGACCCACACGAGTACAGGCACCCTACCACCCCCGGATGATTATCTATACATATTATAAAACTCAACGTCTCTGTCTGCCAGTTTATGTTCTTTTCACGCGAATACCACTTATCCGGTTTACATGGTTTTTACAATTTGGAACGATTAAATAAATGGCTTAACGCTGAGTAATCTATAAAATATATAATAACAAATTAATTTACTACATAACTGTAAACCTTAAAAAGACCTACAAAAAAGTCGGCAATAACGTATATCTATCTTCTAAGGATGACCCACAATAAGCATTTATAAGGCAGCACAATTCGCGCATGCGCTCGACTGACAGCTTTCTGTAATCCTAGCGAGCGGAGCCGCGGGCACAGCTAGTCTTCTATGTAAATAACATGATTGTGGTTTACCATTGTGCGCGCATCACGCAAAAACTACTGGATAGATTTTGACCATTAATTTTTGTTTTACTCCTTATATATATATCACGATAACATCATAAACAATAATTCTGTAGTCCACTCGAGCGGAGCCGCGGGCACATTTAGTAGTAAATATTTCTAGAAAAGTATAATATATATAAAAGTGAAGTTGTTTAACTATTACTAATATAAAACATCGATTAATACAGGTACTTTTACGCATATATATAAATGTCGCTATTTAGCAAAATCACAGTAAAAATGCATAAGAAATTTAATTTAACTGAAGTTTGTAAAACAAGCTATATAATAAATACTCTTTCAATTCGCAGCGAAAAATTCCACCTCGCGAGACTCATTACCACTGCCAACCGCGCAATTTTAAGACCAACCGAAGCCGAAGAAACGTGAAAACAGCACTTCATTCTATTCCCAAAAGTAATTTAACTAAAACAAAAATCGCCTAGTTTGAGATTTTTGTTACGATATATACGTCCAGCGTCTAACTTAGCCAATATTAAAAAGTTTAATATACAGTACTGCAGTATGTACGTGATAACAGATAACTGTAAATTGTTGCGTAAAAGTCACTTGTTAACTCGTCGATTTCACACCGCTATGTATTTAACTGTAAAGTTAGTTCAAAATAAACTATTTAGCATATTTATTCAGAGAAATCATCAACTTTAATTACCGTTTACAAAAAATGCTTGAAAATATTAAATTTCCCAACAATTATTTCAATATATCTATATACCTGGTGTTATTTATTTTATAGCCGACCCAAACGTAAAGTAATACATCAATATTAAGTAAAAGCCCTTACTTAATTGATACACACACATCATTTTTGTCGAATGTATAACTACATAACAAACTATATAAATATACAGACTTCATTAAAAACTTCCACACAGCATACAAAAATCAAGGAAACTGAAGAACCTTTTTTTTATCTTCGCTGGTAAAAAAAACATAGGTACTTTATATTGAAAATATATTCTTTTTATTCCACGCAAGTTGTATTATTATTAAAGTGACACTGTGAATAATATTGTAAATTTATTTTATTACAAAGTACGCACATTGGTATTCACGTTCATTATATTTAAAACGAATCATCAAAGCAAACTTTGTAGACTTAATTACTAGTAAATTAGAAATGAGAAGTTAATTTTGCACTATTTAATCAGATTTCAATGTCAAAGCTTAAGGTAATTTCAGCCATTTCAGCTTAGTGTATCTTCGTTAAGTTAAGAAAATAGACAAAGTAACAGTTTCTTTAATAAATGTGGCTCAGAATTAATTATTGTCAGTCAGGTACCAAATTTGTTAACTTTTAAAGCGAAAGTACATTATAATCTGTATTTTTTCTACTTTAACCTCTCATAATTCTTAATAAACAAATTATTATCTATTTTGCAGAAACTTTCTTACGTTATAATAAGCATACAGCCCGCCTGATGGTAAGCGGCTACTGTAGCCTATAGACGCTTATAATACCATAGGTATCTAGGCTCTAGAAACCATACTCACCGCAGGAACACAACACTAGGTTATTTGGCTGCAGTCCTCTGTAGGGTGAAGGTATTCCACCAGTCAGACTGCCCCAAGTAGAGAGAAATCCCTAAAGAAATTTATCTGTGCTCCACCTCTCTTTGGCTCGGTGCCCTACCTCTCTTTACTGAATTAAATCAATATATTCAAAGTATAAATAAGCTTTGGCTTGAGGCCGAAAGCGCCTAATTTTACTTTAAAATTCAAATTAACTGTTAAATATGAAACTAAAATTATTCCTAAATTAATATTGAATAGTAAACCAAGACTTGTAATGAAAATATATGTAAATTTACATTAAAAGTTTATTTTTCAATCGTACCTACTACTGCTTGTTAAAACCAATAGAAATGTAAATCTGTTTTATATTTTTAAATTAATTATGTATACTAATGTATGTATATAATTTTCTTTAAATTAAGTAATAAAATACTTTACGAGAAATACTAAGAACTATCATTTTTATCTTCTTGGGTATTCAGAAAAGAAAATTGTAAATTTAAATAAATAAATAAAATCGGACAAGTAGTAAATAAAAACCGGATTACAATACTTACCTTACATTATTTTACAGTCTCTTATATAAATATAAATAATATATTATCCTTATTTGGCTAATTCTTTTCTTTTAATGTATAAAAAAGGGATAAAGGATTAAGGGAAAAAATGGATGAAAATTTCGTTAACTTGAAAACACTTTTATCTATTGGATTGTTTAATGAACTCAAAACTATGTAACTGAACATACGAACGATGGACGTGCGCTTTTTTTTTGATGTTATTGTCCTAGATTTTTTCCAGGAAAAGAAATTTGGGATATTTGACGATATGGTCGAGTTATTGACAATTTGAAATGGCAGAACAACATCTGCCGAGCCAGCTAGTTAATAAAAAATAATATGGGGATACAATTTCACACACGGCCATTTATTCCATACTAAGTATAGCTTGTATTATGGGGAATTATGCTCATCAGACAAAAGTCAGTCATGGACGGGGATCGAATCCGCGACCTCTCGGCTCAATAGTACTTACAACTACGCCACCAGGCCTGTGACGAAAGAAAACAATAAATAAAGAAACTTATATTTACACGAACCCACATTATAAGTAACTGCTTAGTAACGAAAAAATAAATATTAATAGATGTTTTGTTATGTAATTATGTATGTACTAATATAATATGAATATAATGTTTTAATTTAAACTAGATGTGCCCGCGGCTCCGCTCGCGTAGACTACAGAATGTAGTAGGTCAAGCGCACGCGCGAATCGTGCTGTCTCCGCGTAGAAATCTTAGAAGATAGATATATGCTAATATGCAAATATTTAGAACATTAATTTGATATAATTCGTATAGTTTACTCAGCGTAAGCCATTCAAGCGCCCCAAAAGCGTTTTCTTCGAATTAATTCACCATTATTATCACTGCTTATTTCGTGTGTTAATTTATTTAACAAAATATATCCTATAACTTGGTAAGAAAAGATAGCTAAGAATAAAAAATGTTGAGTTTTGTAAAATATATAGATGAACAGTCATTTGCACTTGGTTGCACTGGAGATCTCGCCCCATTTAAGCATCCAGACTCTCTTAATCAGAAAACACAAATATATATATATAAATGAATATTTGTTTGTTTGCCACCAATGCGTTCCTAAAAATTTTATTCAATTGCAATGCAACTTTAATTAGTTGTAGTGTACACACCTGTGAAGTTCTTGTATTACTACAACCAGTTTACAATAGATGGCGCGCGAGTTGTTTCTTTTCGAGGACAACTGGAACAAAGTCACGAGCAAAAACTAGTCAAAGGAGTTAAAAGACAAATATCCTTTCTCAGTATCACTCGACGACGACGACAATAAAGACGACCCTTTCGTAAATTATTTAACAATACTACGTTTGTATGTCATACCTACTAACGAAAATACTTTTAATTTTCAGGGTACGAAATCGATTTTTTTTCATACAAGTTAAACACAATAAACCACATATGAGTGCATTAAAGTTCTTTAGAATATCTTTTCAGCCAACAATTATTTTAAATCAAATCGATATACATATACGAGTATGTCTATTATTGCGGAATACTAAATTTCTCCAAGTCCGGTTAAGCTGTAAAAGCCGTTCGAGGCTCCTGAGCCCTTATGGCTAACAGTATAGTCTGATCGAAAAAAAAAAAAAGAATACTAAATTTCTCATGTCCAAAATGAACTTCTAAGGTTATATCAACATCGATCGTAACTAGCTCTCTCTTTCTTCGATCCGAACCGTAGTTTAATAATTAGTCAAGCTATTTGTAGACGTTACCGGAAATCTCAATGGTCATTCGTAACTACACCATTTTAGATGTAATAGTGAAGGTAGTTTTCTGAACAAAAAATATTATACAGTCTGATGGATTTCGGGTTTGTATCTTAAAGTTTTTTAACAGCAAAGAAATATTCAGGCAAAATATACCTAATCAGAATTTTAAAGGAACGGACCGATGACAGTTAAAGGTAAAATCACACGCAAACGCACATACATACAAAATTGTATACATACATACAAAGTGCGCTGGCGTAATGGTTAGTGATACGTAAATATAATGTTCTACAAAAATATCGCTTCTTAGTACATCTAAAAAAAGACTACGATACCATATGCCTATCTCTTATACATAGGCCACAATAAGGTATTTCTTAAAACGTTTTTTGAAAATCGATAAGTGATTTAAGAACATTATTAATAGGCATGGTATATTAATCCTTACGAATGAAAGGTACTTCATCATTAAGACAATATTATGTATATAAACTTTGACCTTTATAATATGTTATATGGATGAACAGTTTGGGAGATAATGTAAAGTTAAAATAATTCAGCACTCGCCTCTGGTAAATGGATATAGGTGTAGTGGTGCAAACAAGCCGTGCGAGTTGTAACGCATAACCCTGGCCGCTCGATAAAAATATTGTCTGTACTGAAGTATTATAAAACATCAATTTCTTGTAAATAATATGCGAGTGGAACCGTGGGGCACAGCTAGTAACCTATAAAATGCAAAATATGAATTTCTATTGTGACCTGCAGTTCCAGATATGATCGCGTACAAACAAACAAACCCTTGAGTTTTATAATATTGATTGGTACAGAAGTATAGATTGAATGACACCAATAAATATTAGATACTAACAAATTAATAAGTATACATTTTTGTTTATACTAAGAACTAAGAATAAAGCAATTATAATTCCTAAAGTTGATAATAACTAAAGAAAATGATTACTTGTTGAATTTATAATCAGATCGCGAATGAAGATTTTCACAGACTATTCCGTAACGTTAAAAAGCGGAACTGCAGCAACTACAAGCGATGGTAATCGGCATTGCTCATGAATACGTATACATTCGAGATTCCACAACGAGGTACTTCAAGCGTGAAACTTACCTGAACGTATTAAAACACGTATAAACTAGTTTAAAAAAGTTTTTTTCTCGATATCTTCGTAAACGTCATACAAAATGACAGCGTATGTTTACCAGACGTTAAACAAAATACTCGTATATTACCTCTAAGATCTGTCCATACATGAACGACAATATGATACTTACATTTTATTCCATTAATATAATGACGCTTATATTAAGCAATGCCCCGCAGCTCCGTACGCGTTTGTTAGGCAGTAATTAATTTCATCCCGTAATTTTATTTTTACTCATATTATTCATTATTCATAAAACCTATAAATTGAAGAATGATATAGGTACTTCCAGTGTAAATTTTTTTTTCAAAATCAGTTGATAACTAAAAAATATTTTTTTATGCAAAAAATTCTACGCTTTCTAAAAGAATTAATGATTCTTATAGCCTCTACAGCTCTATAAATATTATAGAATTACCTATGCTTCCCATTTACAAACATTCATCAAAATTGGTTGTCTTCTTAAAAGTGTTTTTTTAAAAGTATAAGAGCTTATCTATTGAGGAATAATAGAAGCTTAACGAGTACAACATTTTATAAGAATCAGTCTAACCGCTTTTGATTTAAATCCGGATGTACAAACATGACAACAAAGTTTAATATTGTGATCAGTGTCAGGAATTTATAATTTTTTTATTTAATAGACGTCTATCAACAAATTTGAAAATAAAATGTACCACCAGACTACAGCACTAAAGACTTATTAATTAACATACATTTAAAAAGTAGTACATGCTTGTTTTACTAACGCTAGAAAGTATTTACTTAAACTAAAAACGAAGTCAATTCCTAACATACAGTGTATATTTTTTTGTTAATATATTTGGTTTTTAGTCCTCATGCCGCAGTATTGAACATTTTAGCAGCCAGCATTATTTTAATATATTTCATATAGATTTGGCGAACAGTCTGTTTTTTCTGAAACAATTCGATATCTCTTTGATTATTATTAGGTATCTTATTTATTTGTAAATTAAAAATAACCTCTTTTTATGCAATTTACTAATGTATTTAATTACATTTTATAACTTATCCAGGCAGCATTCAAGCGGTAACTTTAACACAGCACCGTGTCAGACATACGATGTAAGTACTCGTACGTAATTACGGTAAATGCGGTAATTACGGCGAATGGTCATGCATATCAGTGGAGGCATTGCCTCCATAATCCACTAGTACTGTGAACTTTTCTAATTCTATAACAACTGATCATTAAAAAAACAGAAACAGGTTTTTACAATGAATAAGGAATAAACTTAAGTTTTTTTTATACTGGTTCTCTAAAATTACTACAATATAAATAACCGAAGAATTTGTGTCCATTTTTTATTTTTAGTTATTATTTGTTTAACTTATATTTTTTAATTAGATAAAAAATTGGAAAATAATAAAATTAATACTGGTATAGTCTGTAAATTAGCCGTGTGTGTTGTATTTTCATAGGACAGTCTATAAGATCGAGTCGTGTGGTATGTGTTATAATATAATCCAACTGTCGCGCACCGTGGACCGGTGTCGCAAGGTTAGATGACTATTTCAACGGACCTGCGACATGACCTTGGTCGTACAGTCCGTTTTACGACTAATCCACTCACAATCGAACTTCGAGCTCGATTTTTTAAGCCGAAATATTTTATTTTTTAAATCGATACATAGTATTGAATCGATCCAGTGAATTGATATTTCAACCTAGAAAAACGAGAATCTATTTTTTTCTATTCTGATAAGGACCATAATTACGTAATTACTCAAGAACTCGCGAGATGGCTGTATGATCAATTTCCTTCGTATCTCTTTAACATAAAAAAGAAATTAAAAAAAGTTACTTTTTTAATTAGAGGTGGTCATTATTACAATGACGATTAGTGTAATGCATTATTCCTACGTAACAAATAACAAATTATTAAAAAACATAATTAATTATTCAGCTGTTGATTATCCGTTGTTCGTTATTATTGTTGACAATGACAATTGTCGGCCAGTGCTATCGCAACGTGTGAACAAGTGAGCATTATGCAACCATCAATAGGTGTGTAAGAGAGAGGACTTCACGTTGTCCACACTCCAAGTTACGAAATGAATAATGAATGTTCCGAATTTACAACTATAATCTATAAGGTTATAAAGTTCATTTTTATTTTTATATAATCATTATTCATTTCATTATCTTGTCATTCTGTTTGATGTCATTTACAAAGTATAATAACATCAAATTACCCAACAGAACAGAATAACGACAGCAGTTTATAATATTTTTTTAAATAAATTCTCTTTCTCTTTTGTCTTTTTCTATACCTGATACTTTAGTATGGTTGTAAAAACATCTGTTACAAATGATACAAGTTCGATTATTTTGGTGTCATTTTATTTACCATAATAGGAAAAAAGCAAAACAATAATAAAAGATTTTTGAGAAATCGATCTTTTAGACCTCGATTTTTTGTGAATCGATTCTGATTTCAAATTCAGATTGTAATTCGATCAGACTTCGAATCGATTTAAAAATCATTCTTTTTTGGAAAGAATCGCCATTCCTACTTGTCGCATACGATCGAAGTCCGTGACCGCCGCAACGTGTATGCTTGCACCCTATAAGCTATTCTACCGCCCTAAGTAAGAGGGCGCCCCTGCCAATTTTTGCAAAATTGAGTCATATACATTCAGAATGAGGAAAAAAGGCGCACCTAGTTGTATTTTTTTGTTTCCCACTACCTACCATTCCCGGGTTACAGTTAGTCTAAAAGGACGCAAGTGCCTATTAGTAAAGGTTTCAAGATCTTTATTTTTTTCTCCGGCATAACATGGTTACTGTTAATAAATGATGGCAGTAATAAAACGAATTTTACTGATACTTACTTTCTCAAACCCTCATTGTTCTATCAAACGTCTAATATATCAAGCTCTCGCCTACAATAATGAAGAAAACTTATCACATAGCACTTTTACTTAATGTCATGTGAAACGGTGAAATGAGATATTGTCTGTACTTATCACCCGTTTTCTTTGTAAAATTACTTCACCTGAAAGAAAATTTTTCGTATGGTTATTTCTGTAGCCGAATCGACAGCTTTTGTATTTTTGCAGTGACTTTGTTTTCACTAACTCGAATATAAAAATAGAGTTATATGAAAATATTGAATAACGAATAAAGAAATATAAATCTATCTATTATAACAGAACTCATTTTAATACAATTATCCGTTTGAATGTTTATAATCATAAAACCCACATACAATATTATTTGAAAATATTAACTTTTAACTTATTAAAATTCAATATAATCCATGCAGGTTATTAATTATAAATAGCTTTTTAAATGTTTTGTACATCCCTATATTAATTTTAATTATTTTATATATTTTATATCACTTATTAAAGCGTTATCTACATTCGTTTTTTTCTACACATACTGATTTAAAAATAAATATGTTTCTCGTGTTTAAATAGTTACGTGGTTATATACAAAAATAACAGTAAAATTGTGTATTGTTTTATAAAATGCTTGATAAAATGACCGCGACTCCGCTTGCGTAGACTACTAAATAAGTGTTTTTCTTGCGCGGAACACTAATTCTTCTTCTAAAATAAAAGTAGCCTAAATTACTTCTTATAACATCAGCTATCTGCCAGTGAAAGTTCCGTCAAAATCGGTCTAACCGTTTCGGAGATTACTCGGAACAAACAGACACAGAAAAGTTAAAAAATATGTTTTTTGTTATAGGTACCGTGTATGCTTTCATATGCATTAATTAAAAAGGTGTGATATTGACATTACAAACAGACAATCCAATTTAATTATATGTACGAGTATAGGTAGATAAACTCTGATTTTCAACATTAAGACAATTTTTTTTATTCATTGTGACCAGTTTTACCGGTATTTAAATTTAGTGGCACATTGATAACATAGCAATAACAGTTATTTACAGTTACGTTTGTAACTAGTTTAGACAACAAGCTACTGTAGAAAAAACACCTATATAACAACGGAGAATACACTAAACAAGGCCTGCATTACATTCTGGCAATGTAAAAGACTTTTGGGTAAGAAATGGGGCTTGTCTCCGAAGATTACCGACTAGCTTTAACCAACCGTAATTCGACCGAACGTTACCTATGGTGGAATAGTTTGGTGATCTAGCACCGAACTAAGCACAGCCAGGGGAAAGCTGCATGTCTGAATATACGCAGTGACCTCAACTCCTGAGATTACATCAGGAGTGTCTCGCGGCGACTACTTAGTCTTAATAGAAGTGATCTACGTCTTATGGTAGGCAAGTTAACTGGTCATTGTTCACTTAACAAACACCTTTATGTTCTAAGTGTCACTGACAGCCCCATGTGCAGAGGATGCCTGGAGGGAAAAGAAACCGTCACCCACGTAATCCTGGAACGCGTGGGAGTTACAACCCAACGGGCAGAAATCTTCAAAAACACGAGGTCGATACGAGAAGCCAGTGAATGCCCCAGGAGGCTTCTGCGCTTCTGGCCGGAGCTGGGCTGGCTGGAATAGCAGGCCAGAATATCTACGCAAAATGGACCTATCAAGAGTGTAAGTGCGGACAGATGTAGCCCACATAAAATAACTAGTATAATTTGATACAATGTCGACATAGTAGAAGGGAGTTTTTGGTTGGTCTCAAACTGTCATGTAGTGATTTTTTTTAATTCACAAACTAGCTGTGCCCGTGACTCCCCTCGCGTGGTCTGCTAAAAATACTTTGTTATGTTTTGTGCGGAACCCTAATTATTATTTAAAAAGCCTAAGTTATTCCTTATAACATCAGCTATCTGCCAGTGAAAGTCCCGTCAAAATCGGTCCAACCGTTTCGGAGATTACTCGGATCAAACAGATAGACAAAAATTATTATTTAAAAATAGGTTTTTTGGTATAGGCATTTATAAAGGTTTTTATATGCATTTAGTAAAAAGACACTTCAGTTTTATTATATGTATAGATAGATAAAAAAAAAATTCTTATTACAACTAACTAACGAGGTAGACTCAAAATAGTAAATTTTTACTGTGCTTTTACGTTGTTAAGAGTTACGTGAAACAAACAATTACAACTCTCGTTTAGGCTGTTTATGTGCCTTTGTACAACAGCTTGCGCAGCAATAAATAAATATCCAGTAGACAATGTTTTGTTTCATCCCTTCTAAATATAAACAAATTTATAGTAATGTTGGCAAAATATGGACGAGTTTCTTGGTGGCTCTTCTTGATAATAACTATATTTTTTTACCGTTATTAGCTAATAAGTATATTTTCACTTTGAGTTTTTCATGCTACTAGCTACTACCGGTTATAAACCATTCTTTTACATGGAAATTATCCACAGCGTAAGCCCAAATACATTCATTGTATGGTCAACATTACCGTGTATACGTATAGTAATAAAATTGGTCAATGTCATACTATTTATAAACGAAAGATTTTAATGTATGGCTTTAAACTTATGTCTTCGATGTTTTCATTGACAGAGAAATTGCCGTAAGATATGGAATTTAAATTGTCAGGCATTCTTCTTCTTTTTACCCTCACCCTACCTAAGTTGGGTCGCATAAAATATTTACCTTATCTACTCATCTCTAGCAACAGTCATTTCAATACTCATACCTTTTTATACGCATATCACTTTCATCCATACCTTCTTCGGTTTTCATCTACTTCTATATACGTCCACCTTCATACTTAACATTCTTCTATAGCACGTTATTGACTCCCACGGAGTAAATTGACAACCACGAATGTTAAATTTGAAAATAATTTTGCCACATTTATTTCTGTAGTATTGTTTCAACTTATTTTACGTTAATACAATTTTTGGAATCGTAAGATTTTAAAAATTAATTTGAAAGTTTTTTGTTATTAATTGAAATATTGTGTGTTATTTTAAATACCCGATAATTGTCTATTTTCATTAAGTAATTTACGAAGCTATAAAATGCATATATTGCGAACTACGTAAAAAAAACATCAAAAAAGAACGCTTCGGTTGTCCTACGAGAGAAACGGTTGTATCTCCCTTATATCACATTTGGAGGGTTCCGTGTTTTTTTAGAAAAACTTATGAATAGAAATAATATTTCTTACGGTTTTACAATTATTCCGATTGGTGACATCACTATTTTAAAAACACAATAAACTAGCAGCAAAACGTGTAATGTAATTTTACGCCTTGGTATTAAAATCGCACTTTAGTTATGTGACTTCCATCCCTCCTTAAGTTGTAAGGCAATATGATATCTAAATATTGAATGTAAATACGGTACCTAAAGTAGATTTTCAATGAGGAAGTAATCGTAACATAGCGTTATAACGATTTTGCGGTTAGATGCATTCAAAATTAACGTGACGAAAGCAGAGCAAATTGTAATTTCATAATATTTAGTGAAATAGACTAGTTTACGGTGCCGGCTTCAATCTTCATTCACTTCCTCTCTAGGAATTACGTTTTAAAACGTTTATGAACTCTAAATTTTAACAGTTATTTTAAATTTATCAACAATTTTGAATGTAGTAAATTCAGTAAAATAATTTTGTTGTTTTTTTTTTTAATAACGACATTGATAGTTCGGATTTTTTATCAAGGTTCCATTTTAACGTCCCAGACAAATTAACTCAACTTAAACTTTTATTACATGTTTCATTAATTGCTTGTAAGTAAAACTCTTTTATAGTACCTACGGGCAAGCAAGCGTTTCAATAAATTGTGTAAGCAACATAATCTTGATCCTTTCCAATTAAGTGTGAATTCGGCTAGAAAGTGCTTAAGTCTTGATTTTATTAACTTAGTGCTTTTAGTTACTAGTTTTTACCGGGCTACAGTTGTTCACATTCTTTTACAAATTTGTGATTTTTCAACGGGGTAACCTTTTGTTGGCTATTTGCATGTTCCTTTGCTGTTAATAGGTGTAATGTTAATTTAGGTGTTAGTAATCCATTTTTTTTTAAACTTTTATTACATTCTCTGTTTTTATCCTGGGTAATTAATATTTGATATAATTTTGTAATAAATATTCACTAAAATAAAAAAATAAAACAAATTTGATTAAAAGTTTCTTCAGTGTTTACCGCAGTGGAAGTCGGTTTCTCATTGAGCGACTCAATTCCAACAAGAACTAAAACTGTAAATAGTACTAGGTACTACGAAAAAGCTAAGCTAAGTTTGGATTAAATCGTTGAAGAATTACTAATTGTGTAATTACGTATGTTGTAATTGTGTAATTAATTAATTAATTTATAAGTAGAAAAGACATTCCATATAACTGGAACTTAATATATGTATTGTATTGTTTGCTCAATACATTTAGCTTTACAATGCATACAAGTATATAAATTAATAGTAAAATAATGCTGAATAATTTAAGAATACAATACAACCACTATACTCTCCTGCAAAACGTAGTGAATGTTAAGAAAAATTTGTAAAGCTTACCTTTAATAACTACTCTCGTTCAGTTCCAAGTGTTCCAAACGTTTGTATCACGTTAAATACTTCACTGACAACCACTGAAAGACTTCAAAGACGATAAAAAACCACAATGTCGATGCGATAATTTAAAAACTCGATAATTCGCAACATTTCACATATCACATTTGACTCGCGCAGAGTCTGGGAGCTTGTAAAAGTGTCCAAGCTTTACATACGTGCTTTTGTATCTACACTCAGAATATCTATTGGTCCGAAAGATTGGATAAACAAATTAGATTTTGCAATTACTTTTTTATAATACAAATACAATTTTACAAAGGAGTATGAGAGCCGTATTAGTTTGCTTGAAAGAGGGCAGAGACCTCAGTGCACGGAACACTGCGCCGGCGTCGACTGCCGATACACTAGTACCGTTGCTCTAAGTGGTAAGTGGGAGGAGGTCGAACCGAACAGGCTTTGACGCGGACGCCTTTGACATTTTCAAGCTATTTTGTTACTTCACGTCGTTGTCATTCCTTTGTTATTGTTAACAACGAGATTAAAAAAGTTCTGTTTTGGCAATTCGTGGCATATCTGACAGTTGCTTTGATACTGTTAGATAAAAAGTGAACTTTTCCATTCACTGAACTAACGTCCAAATTTGTGGTAATATTTTAAATATCATTTTATTATGTATTTTAGTTTGACCATGATCACATAATATATCTCGTATAATCACATACAATAAGTTCAAGGGCCATATCAAGAAGAATTTGTCGTCAACATATTATTACAGCGAATTATTACGTCAATTATAGTGACATCTGAAAGTTCATCTCCTCACTGTTAATAATATAACTATTAAACAGTGGTTTGACCTTCATAAGGGCTCTCTTAGGGTCTAAATTGAATAATTTATTTTTTAATTTGTTTATGATGATAAGTTACGAGGCTATCGAAGATAGAAAAAATAGTAAAACTATGTTGGGGCATAGTTCATGATGACTCCAGTCACCAATGCGGATGACAGAACATACCATATATGTTAAGCAACAAATTTGCAACTTGAGGACAATAAGCAAAACTACCAAAGTGAGCACCAAAAAATTGCTTAACATTCTACATATATACTTCTGAGTCACGATGTTTCCCTTTACCAAAATCTCAGGCTCATTGTTGGAATAACACTTCACATCTTTCGATACGGCGTCTAAATCGGCTGCCATTTAACAGTTAATCCTTCCAATTTTCAACCATTGAAGTAATGTATAAGTAATACTGTAAATTTTGACCCTTTTGAGTGTTAATGAGAAAACCCTATAATAAATTGTAACGCCAAATACATTAAATAATACTGAAGAAACACAAAGCACAGAGAAATCTGTATGGAAATTACTCATTACTTGGAGCAGCCCGACTGGTGAAATACCTTCGTCATATATAAGATTGCAGTCAAATAACTTTGTGTCGTGTTACTGCGGTAATTAGGGTTTCCAGAGCTTCTTGGGGAAGGGGGTCCAATGTCGGCAAAGCGCTAGCGAGACTTCTGGTGTTATAAGCGTCCATATGATATTTTTATAATAGCTCGGCAAATGGACTGTACTGTCCCTGATGGTAAGCACAGTACAATCCAAATACAACGCCGACCACCAAAACATCGAAATCCATCGGTGGTCGCCGCTGTCATGCCGGCCTGAATAAATATCTCTTCAAGTTACGCTTGAAGGCTCGATGAAGGAGGGAACACATTGGCCAGATGATGCAGTATCACGGTACGACAAAGATAAGACATAGAGAACTTTTTAGTTCGTGCCGAGATAGAGGTTACTGTAAAACTGTGCCTCTGAAGCCCAGCGCGTGTGTGTTTCTGTTGTGGAAAGGAGAGGAGGGAATTAAATTGAACAGCTTTTCAGAACACTAACCATGATACAGACGGTAGAAAACGCTCAGCATAGCTGAAGCGGCTAGATTTACGTGTATTTGGTAACGTCTCCATTAATAACAATGCGGACAGCCCGTCTATAGCATCGAGGATGTATTTTGCAGACCCATCTCTAAAATGTGAACTGTGTAACATAAACGGCGAAACTTGTGCCTTGTAAAGAAGATGTAAAAAACCGTCACAACCTGTTCAGGATTCGGAGATGTAGTCAAGATGACACGGTAAGAAGACTACGGTAACCGCTTAACATCAGGCGCATCGTACGCTTTATTTTACAAAAAAGAGAAAAAAGCAAGGTAAAATAAACTCTAAATTCAAAATCTTTGTTCACTTAATTTTTTCACATTCAAATAAACCTCTATCGCTACCCACCGTGTTATTTACATAATAAGAACATTCTGGAAAGTAAGTCACAAAGCTCTCAAGCCGAGCTCTGAACTTTGAAAGAAATTCGTTCAGTTACGCTGAGAGTTGAATCCGTTTATCAGATTCCTGGCGCATTAGTAACGATTTGCGTGCAGCGCCTCCTAAAGCTTCCCAATTCTTTGATAACGTATCCTAAACATCTTTTTGAATAAAACAAATAGATGAGATAAATTTGGGTAAATTCTTCATCACTATCGATTTTACTTATACGTTAGTAGAAACAGGAAACAATTTGCTATTACCCATCATTAATTTTATTTAAATTTATATACTAATCTTCTTCTATATCTATACATATTATAAAACTCAATGTATCTCTGTTTGTCTGTCCATTTATGTTTTTTTCACGCGAAATCTACTTATCTGATTTACATAGCTTTTCTGCTTTAATTCATAGATATGTTATCTGGCCAGGTTATTATAGGATGAATTTTGTTACATAAAGTAACACACGAAATAAACAGTGACGATAATAATGAACCAATTCGGAAAAAAGACTCTTTTGGGACTATTATTTAGCTTACGCTGAGTAAACCATAATGCAGAATTATAGATCTTAAAAAGATCTACAAAAGAATCAACGATAACATATGTCTATCTTCTAAGGATCACTCACAATAAGCATTTTTGGTACAGCTAGGGTACAGCTAGTATAATATAAAGCTCGAGTTGGTTTGTTTGTTTGAACCTGCTAATTTCTGAATTTACCAGTCAGATTTAAAAAGTTCTTTGTTGTATTTTATGTCTTATTTATTGAGGACATTTATAATCTATATAACTTCAAGCTACAACTCTAAGAAGCGGAGCAGTAAACTTGAACATCAAGCAATCTGGAAACCTGTATTCAACTACGAGCAATGAGAATAACAATAGTCTACACGGGTTGGTGTCGCTGCGGCGCGTTCGAGAGTTGTTCAAATAACGGGTAAACAATAAAATAATAAAAAAAAACATGGTAAGTACATTCATACTCTCCACCACTTAACAATGATAACTCGAACTAATCATCTAACAGGATATTGAGTAATAAGACCACAAATGTTCCACCATAAAAATTATATACAACTAGCTGGCCCCAAAGACCTTTTTCTATCCGTTCCTTTCCTTTCCTTTCAGGGATAGCATAAAACAGGTGTTTTACCAATTTCTATGGTGATCGTTCAAACGCCGTTGGAGTTTATTAATCTCATATATACCATCATTCATTTATATATATTGTTCCGTATTTTATGTTAGCACAAACCACTTTCTATATAAGTTATTATTTTATTTTATTTAATGTCCACTGGCAAACCTAAATATCCTTTTATCGACGACAAGTGCTGCCCTCCACCAAAAACAGTAGTAACTGAGAACCTCATTATTATAGCTAAGTGATCTGAGAATAACTGCTTTGTGAAAATTATAAAATCTATCAAAAAACATTCAAAACGTTAACAAAACCTAGTGCCAGTTGTGAATAAAGTTCCTTACTAAGCGATCAGTGACTTAAGCCAAAAACAGCTCAGCCGGGGTAAACCCGAGGAAGAGGATCTCAAGGTGCAAGTGATTGGTGGATACATGTCCTTTTAATTTCTATTTCCTAATCATATACGGATACCTGACATTTTTAAAATAAACATATAATCTTTTAATAAAATTCTTAAGGCTTATTGACTGACAAAGCACAGCTAAAACCGAAAGTATACAATTTGCCACAAGAGTTCCTTAAAAAACGTATGAGAGCACAAAAAATAGGGCCGATTTTTAAATCGTCAGATAACTTGATTAAAGGAATAATTTTCACGTTTTGACAGATAATGTATTGAAAACCCGTCAGAATTTAAAAATTATTCCTTAAATAAAGTTATCTGTTCATTGAAAAACCGGCGTTAGGAGAATTCCCCCGAAGTAAGTTAAATACGGGTTTAAGATATGATTTCCATGTTATATTGTCAAAACCTAACAGTGCCCTGACGCTATTTCGGTAAACAACTTGCCTGCTTTTTGTTTTAAATAAAATCTGTAGAAACAACCGTACGACGTAACCCTGAGTGTTAAAGGCTAAAAATACTAAGGAAAACAGGATAATTTCTAAGATGCCGCTTATGGCATATTCCTCCAAACACAGCGCTAGTACATCATAAAATTACTTGTTAGCATATAGACGATCGAAATGCTAATTAACTAACTAGTAAAGTAGTCAGTTAGCCTTTCCACCGTTGAAATGATTTCATTAAACAATTTTTAGACCTACACAAAACATCTGCTAATTTGAACTATTATAAACAACTTATTTGAATGCTGGTCACATACCACTCAGGTATTATTGTACACCTATTTATGCTAAATATGTACCATGTAACAGTGTGCAGTTTGCTTCTTCGGAATACTAATAGACTTAGTATCCGCTCCGTACCTTGTGCTGGTGTTTCATAAATTCATACAAATTACAAAATTAACTATTACTTTTCATGGTTCAGAATTCAACAAGAAACCCTTATAGATTCGCCATGTCCATCTTTCTGTTCGCAGCTTAGCTCAGAGATCCTTAATACTAGATAGCTTAAATTTGGCATGGGCATACATATTAATCACGCAGACAAAGTGGTAATATAATATTGAAAAAAAAAATGTGTGCTTCACCTACACGTAGGCTGTGGATGATTTTTTTTCTCGTCTATTACATGGTATTGTTGGACAGATCGTTCAAAAATATTACAGGTGTGCGAAAACCGATTCAGGAATCCGTTTGTAAATTATTAAGCATTAAAATGGTAATTTTTGTTATAGTCAAGTGTCCCCCTCCCCTCCTTGCCAAGTGGTTATTTTTGGATATGTAAAAAAAAACACGGCAGTAGTTTACGAAGGTAAAAAAAATCTAACACTAACTAATTAGTTAATTAGGCTGTACAAGTTAAAAAGTAATAGTCGACCAAATTATAAAATGTAATAGAAAAAGTAATTTCGTACAAATTACTTGAAAGTTCACTTCTAAGTTAGCATATTGTGACGGGCAACTACGGAACCCTATGATGCGCGTGGCCCGACACGCTCTTAGCATTTTTTTTATTAAAATACAATCATATCCTGTGCCCATAACGCCCATAACGCGCACGCTTACGCGGGTAAACATAAATGTAACCTAAAATAATTGCTTGTTTCCGAAGACCAATCAATCAATTAATCAGAATACTTTATTCAATTTAGGCCCTAAGAAGGCACTTATGAACGGTACAACATAACATCTCCCAATCATCGAGAATCGAGTTTTTTTTTTAACAGTGTTGTTATTATTACATTTAGGTAGTGGATGTACAGAGATGGAGTCATTTCCAGATATTACCATTCACGTAATCCTTAAGACAGTATACAACCTACTTGACATGTTTTGTTTTTTGATGTGACTATATATAGTGTTAGCCATAAGAACTCTGAAGCCACAGACGACTTTTACAGTTTCATCGGGCTGGGGAGCGAGCGCTTAAGTCACTCAGCCGCGAAAACGTGACAACAACTTCTAAAGGGTGCCAAAGTGGCCAAACCTCAGTTTGGGTTGTTATCGTGGTTGCACATAAGTCGCGAACTGGCTAATTCCCTATCCGTAATTAAATATAACTATACATACACACTTGTTTCTTTCCTCTGGGAGGAGGGAGGATATTTAGTAATCTCTTAACTAGGTCTAAACTAACTAGCCAAACATAGAAACAAAGGTCCCTTACAGAACTTATGTACCTGAGTTGTGTGCATATATGTGAAGTGTAATGACTGTATGTTGGTAGCTAGTAAAGGCAGTGTCACTATATCGCGCGAGCGGCTGCTTGGCTCTACTTGACATGGTCCTTGAGCTTATTGTCCAGCAAATCGGTAATTCTTGTTCTTATAAGAGATCTTATTATAAAACCTAACCCACAATTACCTATAAAACTTATATTAGTCTTACTAAGCCTGGTCTAAGGTCTTCTTACTATTAATATACAGAAAATATTATTTATATTTCTTATCTTGACATCTATCGACCATCTATCGAAGTTCAATAATGCATTAACACCTAAGTAAGTATACCAACAAATATTATTCCAACAATTGCAGCTACAAAGATGCACCAATCTGCATAAATATTATCTACTTACTCCAAAAAGTTCCACAAACTATTCCAAAGTTCTCTTTGAAATGTATCCAATGCGAAACTGATTGATGCGAAAACTTTTTCACCTGAGAGTGCAAAGAAAGTATTAAACTTTGCACACTTATCTCCATCAGTCTTGCATCAAACACGTCTTTAGAAAAGTTCCTCTTAATACCTATAACTCCAATAGCTAAAAGTTCTAGTTTGATGAGGTCAATACAATAACTTAATGTTATTTATACGGTAATAAAATACATTACACTGAGTATTACAGATATTTATTATATCTCGATATATTTATTTTCTTCGTTTGATCGTCCCCTATGCGTCCTAAGCCATTCATCCGATTACGATGAAACTTATTTCTGTGCACACGCACATAATAAATTGCGATGAACTGTATTAGTACAACAAGATCATAATAGGAAGCTCGCAAGTCGTTTCATTCCGTAGAAAAAAACAACGAAGGCGCGAGCAAAAACTAGTTTATATATAAATCCTATTACTTTGAAACCTTCGCGTATTGGTATTCTTTGTAAAATGTAAGAAATTATCATAATAAACTTTATGAACGCAGAAAATAACATTAGTTTAAATAACGTAATTGTTATTCGGAAGTGTCTTAACTAAAAACGTCCTTACATCCTAGAGCATGTGGCCTTTGGTAGCACACGTCAGTAACCAGGTACAAAACTTTGTGTTAATTTTATAAAAATACTCTAGAACAGGACTGGACTGGTATATAATTTACTAGTGGTGCTCCGTAGTTAAGCACACGTTTGTTACCCAATAATTATTTTCAAACCGTACTTTTATCTTTACTTATTACCGATTCATATAGCCTATCAATTCAGGAATGACATGTCCGTCCGTGTACAATTTTCTTCAAATACATGTAGACGCGTTAGAAATTTTACTAATTTGACGTGATCAAATTGAATTTAATTTACACGGAATTAATGTGTCAAAATAAAAAAAAATGTGTGGTTTTATGAAACCACGATGCAATGAAACTTTTATTTTATTTTAAGAAGTTACAGTTTTTCACTTAATTACTCAGAAACTCGCAAGATAGCTTGGCTGGATTAATGGCAGTTTCCTTCACCTCTCCTTAATAGATAAAAGAAATAATACAACGAATAATTTAATGTATTATTCCTAAGCAAAAAATAGAAATTATTGAAGACATGTGACATAATTTTTTTAATAACACACATTAACATATACAATGTTCCGAATCTACGATTATAATCCTTGACTGCACGGCATAAAATTCAATTTTATTTGCGACAACCTAATGTAATGCGACATGCGGTAGATGAACGAAAAATTTTGGGGCAATAGAATAAAAATTTCACTTTAATAATAAAAGTATTGAAAACAAATCAAAAAATTATCCTTATTTCAATAATTTTTTTCTAGATGAAGCTGAAACATGCGGTATTTAAAAATATCATCTTGTGTGGTTCACTTCAAAATAGCAAGAGGCTTAGCAAGCAACTTCATGGTTTTAGATTATTTATTACAATGTGTAAACTCATTTTTTCATAACGCGTCTAAAGAACCAGGTATAAACTTAAATTTCATTAAAAAGTAGCGCAGAATTTTCATACCCCAGCGTAAAATATGATTAAGACAACCCAATTTATAATACGCTTGAGATGTTTTAGTTGAACTCCGCAAACGCGAGCTCGTTCAATTTGTTTCTATAAAAGTTCATAAATAAATAGTAGACAGTCTCGTAATATTCCAATTTTATTATACAAAATTGGAACATCAAAAAGAAATAAATTGTCAGAGACAAGTGGGTGGGGGCATATAAATTGCTCCAAAAATAAGTTTCATTGACAGGTGTCGATTCGTAACGTTGATTTAGATCTTAAAAGAAAACTGTTTTCTTTCAGACGTTTTTACAAATAGTCATTAAACCCTAAACATTTATTTGTATGTCCCATCATCTAACTATATTTAAAAAATATATATTGACGTTTGACGTTGTGCGCGCATCACGCAAAAACTACTAGATAGATTTTGATCAATTTTGTTCCGTTTTACTCCTTAGATACTCGGTCCTTATCAAAAAAATAATTATTACGATATTTTTATTAAATAAGAAGTTATTGAAGTTTTAAGGAACTACGATTTTTATAAGCACTACGTGTTCTTCTGTCGTACACGCGAGCAGAGCCGCGGGCACAAATACTTTCTAATAAAAACACTATTATTATACGTTTACTTCACTTTCATAAGCCTCCTCCTAAAGCTAAGCTTCCTAAACTTCTCCTAAAATAAGATTTTAAAAAAGCATTGAATTCATGAATTTTAAACAGGCAATCTAATCGAAACTATTTTCACACCTCAATCTTTAAAGACTATGATTTTCCATATAAGTGTTTCGCAATCTTTTCATCTTCTTAGCAGGAAAATTTCCAAAAATCCCAATATCGTCAAATGGATTTATTGCCCAAAGTTTTAATATACCGGCAATAACGTAGGTAAATTGCTATTTCGGCTGTGCGCCAATGAATCCGTCAAAACTTCTTCTTTTCTCTCTTCGCATAATCGAGAATTTTATAATCAGACACTAAGCGAATGGTATTTATGCATGAGACATGACGCTCATAATGAAGACTTTCTTTCAAGAATTCAATATCTTATTTGTGTGACAGAGAGGGAACTACTATCATTATAAATTCAAATTCCTTATGCTACTTAATAGTCTATAAGGAAGAGGCGAATCGTGAGAATATTGTGGTTACCTACATTAATCCGTACAAAATGCAAGTTACCAACCGCTTCGTTAACTAACTGTGCCCCACGGTTTCACCCGTGTCAAATTTATCAAATTTATTTATTTTGACCAAATTTCCATCGCGCCGCTGGCAACACACCCAAGCTTATCGTTGTTCTAACTTCCCGTAGCCGTTCTAACTTACTTACTTGCCTACAGCTTGCCAGATTGCTTGAAGTTCATAGTTACTGCACCGTTTCGTTAAGTTATAGCTTATATCCTTCCTCAATAAACAGGAAATAAATGCACAAAGAATTTTTCAAATCTGACTATAGTTCCAGATTCACAACTTAACAAATAACCTTTTCACAGTAAAACCTGATTGACATGGTCCTTGAACTCATTGTCCGGCAAATCGGTTATGTGCGTCGTGATCTTATTATAGAACCTAACACTATTACCTAAAAAAGTTTTATTAGTCTAAAACACGGTACGATTAATTTATGTCTATTTCTAGTATTAAAATTGTGCTGGTCTTTGACAAAATCAAGTTTGTCAACGATTTTACGAATATACATCAAACGATCAAGAATATATTAGGAGGGCAAAGTCAAGATATTAAACTCCTGGAACTTGTTCTTTTGTGATTCGCGTGGTCTCATGTTGTATATTGCTCGAACTGCCCGCTTTTGTAATATGAATATGGTGTCGACCTCAGCTGCTGAACTCCACAGCAAAATACCTGAAGACATGCTATAGAAGTAAGCGAAGTAGACTAACTTAGCAGTGTCAATATCTGTTAGCTGGCGAATCTTACGTACTGCGAATGCAGCAGAACTTAATCTTCCCGCTAAAGTTTTAATGAGCGGACCCCAGTATATACCAAAGAAGTCTTGTCGGGGAATCTTCTTATTTGAATTTAAAACTGTATTTTTATTAATACAATGTACAATCAATGACATAAAATTACAGGAGATCTACTGTAATTACGGTGCATCTGGCAACACCGGCTTTGGTGACACCTCCGGAGCAAGTTTACGTTGAAAGTAGTAACTCTAACCGTACGCATGTATTTCCTTTACTAGAAAAAGTGAAACGTAATACTTACCAGCCTTTCAATCGTAACATCTCGGTAAAATTGTTCAAATACGTACTAACGTGCTTAAATTTGAAATATTACACTTACAAAATATATTATTTGAAGTTAAAAGTACTAATTTAATTATTTAAAATGATTTATTGTAATTATAGTATCTACCATCTACATGTTAAATGACTTTCATGCTTCATGATTCTTGAAGAATAAACTCGTTCATGACCATTTTTACTCCAAACTAAGGATATTCTTAGTCTAAATTTGTATGGTTTACGCAAACTATAAAATATATCTTCATATCTAAGTACGAAATACATATAGGCGTACCTACCTACCTTTCATAGCGTCGATTACCATTCCTACATTAATAATTACAAAAGCACTTTTAATTAATAATAATAACATTTAACGTCATCATATAATCAAATTTTCTGACATTATAATAATCCTTAATTGTGAATAGAAATAGGTTAACAAAACGATCGCCAACTAGCTAATCGTATTTAACATTTTATTGTACTTTTTATTTAATTACCACAAAATAACACCTTAATAGTTGATGGGATTATGCATGAATTAATTATGGATTTTTAATCAGTTATTTACGATGATAAATAGACAAAAAAAACAGTGATAAAAATATTAAAATTTAACATGAAAATATGTATGTACTTTAAAACTGCAATGAGATTATGGCGATTTAAACGCGGAGGCGCGCTGTCACATAGTTTTAGTGACATCAGCGTACGCAATAAAATAAATATATTGTATACCTACTTTGGAGCGCTTTATTAGTTTTATATGAAAATTGTTATGTTTTATAACTAATTACGATATAGATGGAAGTACTGTGATGTATCTATGTTTAAAAATACAATAAGATATTACACCTGACAAAGTGTACTTCTATGTACCGCGAGATACAATTTAGACTTTAGAAATAATTAGAAAAGAATTAAAAAATAGTGTACAATACTTTTATAATTCATAAACGTTCTAATATAGAACACTAGCTGTGAACCGCGGTTTCACCCGCTTATAATTAAAAACAAAAGTTCAAGGTCCATGCTGCCCCCGCTCAAATGACGGAAGACAAAAATGCTTATTGTTGGTGATCCTTAGAAGACAGCTATATGCTATCCCTGCAGGTCTTTTTAAGGTCTATAATTATATAGAACATTAATTTGATATATCTCGTATGGTTTACTCAGCGTAGACCATTTAAGTACCCCAAATGCGTCTTTTTTCCGAATTGATTCACCATTATCGACACTGCTTAAAACTTAAAACTCAATTTTTCTATGTCTGTCTGTCCATTTATGTTCTTTTCACGCAAAAACTACCTATCTGAATTACATCTTTTTTTTTAATTCATAACTATGTTTTCTGGCCAGGTTATAGGATATATTTTTTTAGATAAAGTAACAGACGAAATAAGCAGTTACGATAATAGTGAATCATTTCGGAAAATACACTTTTAGGGCGCTTAAATGGCTTACGCTGAGTAAACCATAAGATATATATGAAATCAATGTTCTAAATAATTGTAGATCTTAAAAAGACCTACAAAAATGTCAGCGATAGCTTATGTCTATCTTATAAGCATCACACACAATAAGCATTTTTTTCCTTTAAAACAACTGCCGTAAGTTGGAGCGGAGGTAGCACGATTAGCGCTTGACCGGGCATTTTGTAGCTCACGCGAATGCAGCCGCGAGCTCAGCTAGTTTAAATATAAAATACTAAAGTACTTTAGAAATATTTAACAAATATCTATCAATCAGTTTACAAGTAAAATTAATTTTAAATATCTTACATATTATTTATAATTGCTTATTATAACAAAATATTTTTTTTAATATTCAGATGTAGATGAAAACAGATATTTTAATTTTTTGTACTATTTCTTAACGCATAAAATATGTTGCTTGGTAATATTGGTAAAATGTCATTAGTGTCAAAACAGTGATAAATTGGGACTTTTGGAATGGGAATTGGGAGTAAACAAACTATAATTAAGTAAAATAAAAATTTTACTGCTTTAAGAGAAAGAGAGCTTTGTTTGTGTGTTGTAATGAAAGTGAATGTTTTAGAATATTTATTGAAAACAACATAAATATAAATTCCATATATCGGTACCTACTACCTAATACAAATAAACACGAAGACTTATAATAAATGCGGATATTCGAATTGCCAATGTGGTGGCAAGAAATATAACTCTTTATGATCTACTGAACAAGAAATGAGCAACTGAAAGTCATCCTATTCCACACAATTAAAGTTTGATCAAAATTAAAAAAATCTAAAATGTCTGCATTATTGACTGCGGATTGGTTCCTATTGGACACCTACTATAGGTAATTATACTTTTTGTATTAAATATCATGAACTAAGCACTAGAAATACCATAAGTTCGAAATTTAAACTTTTCTTTCATTTTTTATCAACTAAGTAGTTGCCAAGGTATTTTCAAAATCATAGACACATGTAAAATTCACCTTTATTTTTACACAATGTACAACCTTACAACCTTATTTGCAAACCAGAACATTTGTGATATAAAACATCTTATTGGTTTAACTTTGATAGTGATTTTTATTATAATTTTATAAACAGGAAGCTTGACCTATACACAATGACCTGGGCAATGGATGAGGGACTGGGGAACATGATTTTGATTGGAGCACCCTATGGAGGACCAATGGCTGTAGTCAGAGATAGAAAGCAATTTGTACAGAACAAAACAACAACTAAACCAGTGATCACCATCTTCAATTGTGCTGGAAATGTGATATCAAAAATATTGGTGAGAAATTTTTGTAGAAACTAATATTAACACAATTACACAATTCATTGATAACTTTCTACAAAATAAATTAACTGTTTAAAACATACAAATACATTACATTTAATCATTTGTAAAATTAACTACATTATTCTCTTCTTTAAAGCACTAGCTGTGCAACACGGATTCTCCTGTGATTTAACAAACTCTCCACAGCACCACCCCCAATGCTCCCGTGTAGATATATAGTTGTTCTGCTTCCAGTACTTGCCTACAGCTTGCCAGATTGCTTGACTTTCTTAGTTACCGCTCCGCTCCTTAGAGTAGTGTGAAGTGATATAGTCTATACTATTCGTCATGAATCTGGCTATCATATACAAAAATATTTTTTCAAATCTGTCCAGTAGTTCTCGAGATTAATGCGAAACAAACAAAAAACTCTTCAGCTTTATAATATGAATATTTGTAAAATTTATCATATTATAAAAAAATAACTATAATAATATACAAGGAGATAACTTGTATAATATTGACTTTTTGATGTACTCTTACTTAGTATTTTACGCTCTTTCATTCTGTTTATAAATTACGCTACAATGAAAAATTGTTAATTTAGATAAATTTAAAAATGTTTTACTATTTCATCACACCAACAAATCTCATTCACCTGGAAATTGTGTTTACAAGAAACATTTTTTTTTAAATTCATTAGTTTGATATGGCTTTCAAAATTATAAATATATGTACCATCTTGTACAATGTATTTCAGTGGAACAGTGGGGAATTGATTCACATGGGATGGTCGAATGATGAACAGTTATTATGTGTCCAGGAAAGTGGTGATGTTCTAATCTATAACATGTTTGGTGCATATCAAAAAACATTTAATATGGGACAAGAAGTCAGAGATACCAAGGCAAGTATTACTATGACTAAAAATAATGATATCACTTTAGAGACATGGTAGGCACTTTAAGCTCTCATACAAAGTAAAACTGCATGGTTATTAGATTTCTTATTGACTATAAGGTTAATCTAAGTCAATGTGACTATTCCCAAAAGCCCTTTTCATATAAGGGATATGAAGCTTTTGTGTAAAGCTTAATTTGGTTTATGCAAAACAAGTGGCAAGTTGACATTTTCTCTAGTTAAAGTTTAGTTGTTACCATGGTCATGGCCACCTATAACCACACTAAAATATTGCCTGATTACCTTTAACTGTTTTATTTTTTACCCTTATTAGTTGGCCGTCTGGGTGTAATATGTACCATATTAAATTAAAAGTGGCAAAGTAGGTCTGATGGATAATTTGGAAATAAAATAAAAACTAATTTATGTCAATTGTATCCAATAGACATTTATGGCGGACAGTTGCCTTAGCTTTGGGAGAAGCTAAAAGTAAAATATTAGCCATTGGTATAATTGTTTTTTTTTCTTATACTTCTGTTGGACATACTTTGCCGCATTTGATTTTATTTGACTCATGTTACAACTTGTGATATATAATGGATGTCAAATGCCAACTAGCAATTTCACAATCTCTACACTGAGCAAAATAATAAATAAAGAGATACATACAAATTCCACTATTATAATTAATGGTTTCAGGTATGCAAAGCCCAGTTTTTTCCTAACCAACATGGTATTGGCTTGGCAGTTCTAACCACAACAAACCGCATGTTTCTAGTCAGTAACGTATCTGAGCCTAAAGTCAGATCAGTGCCAGATTTACCAAGTGAGTTTTTTTTGTTTTACTACAAAGTTGGCAAACAAGCGTACAACCCACCTGATGTTAAGCGGCTACCATAGCCTATAGACCTATAGGTATACGCTTGTAATAACAGGTATCACTAGTGCGTTGCTGACCTTGAAACCACCCTACCTCAAGGAGCTCAGGAGCTCTGTAAACCCTACTCAGAGTAGAAACATAACACAAAAGTATTTGGCTACGAACTTCCATAACACAGCACTACAAAAATTTATGTGACATGATTATTTTCAAGTTTAACATTAATGTTAGTTAACTGATTCCGTGGCATTAAAAAATGGCATCTAGAAAAGAGTTGCGGTGGAGCTGGAGCCTGCTCGCGTGCGGATTTCAGCTACTTCACCACTTCTTCAACATATCGAGCCACTACCAACATGGACAATGATTTGAGTTTGATTATAGTAGCGGCACGCTATGGTGGCAGATTTGACGTTAATCCTCTCATGAAATTTCGTATAAATGTATAACTAAGTTTGTAGAATAAAATTGCTATTCTTTATTGTCAGTAGTGACATACAGATAGTCAAAAAATTTATCCAATGCACAATATTAAGACACTAAAGTAATTTATTAGTATTACACTGATATCTAAACTATATATATTATGGTCTAAATACATACTATGGTCCCGCGGACATATCTTTTCACGTTTTTACTAGCAAAAAAACGGAATCCTTAATGTATTATAATTGTTAGTGTACTTATTTACCAAACAACTAGGTATTAATTTTTTTTTTAAATTCGAAATTAAAAAAGTTAAGTCTAATACGGTCGTCACATATAGAATCGCTGGCCTGCACAACTACTACTCGTACCTCCGACAAACTCGCGTCATTTCAACTACTTGCAATAATAGTTATAAATCCAAAAACTTTTTGATACGACATTTGATTACTTTTATATTTTTCGAAAATGATTTGTATTTTTACATCACTATTGTAATACGTCAAAACGGCCATCATAGCGCGCCGCTACTGTAGGTAGTTATGTAATGCTAAAGCCATGGCCCGTTGTGGGACAGCGGGTATTTGCCATCGGCGATGGATTATTCAATAGTGCACACCTTACACACCCGCTCCCGACGAGCTTGGATATACATATACCATCTTAATATATTTAAAATATTTTCAGGAGCTATTGAACCAATATCATGCTGGTGTGTCCTAAATTCTGGGTTCCTTGTATGTCGCAACAAGGAAATCTTCAAAAGTGGACTAGGCGACTCAAGAGCTGTACTAATGGTAATTTGATTTTTCCAAATATTTATTGTTACTGTGATTAAAAAAATATAATATATTTGTAAGTACTTTTGGGAGTTTATAGTTGGATTGTAAATTTGCTTATTTTAGGGTAATTGAAAGTTGGAAATATTCGGTAGATTTAATTCCTTAACGGCACAACTAATATTGCTTACAGGCAATTAATGCATAGAGTTAGTTATTATTATTGAGCACAAACGCATGTGGTCACAGACCTATCATATAGATAACTGGCTCTTGCTCGAGTTTCAGGTAGCGTCAGTTAGCGTGAATACAATTCTGCAAATATTGCTACCTGTGTCCTTACATAGTGATTTAATTAAAATATTTTTAAGTGTTTTTTTTAATATTATGATGATGGGACCTTAGATGCTAACACGCTAAGTCCAAAGGGACTGACTCCCAAGTCCAACTATCGGAATACAATCTATCAATCCTTGATTGTGGGAGCTAGCTTTGATGGTGATGGTGGCGATGGTTTCATCACGACCTTTTCCTTACCAAATGCTCAGGCTCATTTTGGAGTTAGAAACTACATCGATCTTCGCTTCAACTTTTAAGCTTCGTATCAATGTTACTTTTCTATGCTATTATATTTCTATGCTTTTCTGTTACAGAGCTAGAAAAGCACGAGATATTTATTTTAAAATCGTGTTTCGGTCAGTCACTACTTTTGATTTTTGATAGTGTACCTGATTAAAAATGTTAATTATACAATCAACAGATTTGTTAACATTAATTTACAGCATCCCGAAATAAGGAATCCATACACGCAGATACTCTCTATAGTGGTGTCCCAGAATGGGAAACATGTTGCTTTCTTCACGGACTCTGGCTTCCTTTGGATAGGCTCATCGGACTTCAAGAATAAATACTCGGAAATTGACACTGAGAGCATCAAGCAGCCCAAGGAATTATTGTGGTTAGTATTATTCATTCATCGTAATAAGACTTGCAGAACACATGTCAAATGTTTATTTTAGTGATGTAGCATAATTTAAATTGTAAGTTGATTTTACGATTATCGATTCTTTTCTAGAACTAAATACAATTGAAAATACGATTATGCTTTAAATCAATAGAATGATGTGTAAGCTGTGTAAATTAAATAATAAGAATAAACTCTAACAATAATTGAGATCGCAATCTGGTACACTTGAATGATTGATTGCCTGAATCCAAAGAACAAAATTAATTCTTCCAGTCAATGTTCTTTGTTGCTTGTTGCTACAGTAAAGGTGTAGGAATTACGTAAATATAATTGTTAATTCGAAATTAAACAAGAAATCATTAAATTAAATGTACAACGGCGTTCGACCATTTTGATAAATTTTCGATTCTTTGGTTTTATTATTTTGGTTTACCCTGGTTTAAGTCATATAGAAACTAACGATGCACAAAGTAACAAAAAAAAAAAAATTCACAGAAAACATTGTATAGAGGAAGTTATTTAGGATTTTATCGTGCAAATGTTTTTATAACGTTTATCAGTATTAAATATTTTTTTCATGATAATTGATAGTCGATATGCATGTTTTTAGGTTTTGTCATAATTTGCACGACGTTCAATTTACAACCCGGTCACAATATCTGTGCACCTGACCTCGTGACGTTATATCGGCGGTCTGGGTACGGTGTGAAGTTTTTTTGTTTTTTAAAAGTTTTTTCGAGAAATGTGGAGGTAAAAAAAATTACTAACCTTTTCAAATCAATTTATTATTGATGAAGGGTTTGTTATTAAAAAACAATAATTTTGATTACAAAAACATTTATTATTAAACTCAGTCACTATAAATTATTGACTCTATGCCTGACATTGTATCTTCCTCACTCTCACTTTCTGAACTCTCCGAACTGTCTTCTCCTAGTGATATTAAAAGTTGTGTGATGTTGTCATCTGCTAGATGATCCTTTTCCCAGTATTCTCGCTGTAGTCTCTCCACGTGATTCACTCCTTTTTTCCAGTCAGCTGGCGTAATTGACTTAATCGCATCTTTTGTAAATTGCTCTATTTTCTTTTCCGATTGGTCAATGTTTTTATCTGCCACCCTTTGCTTTACCAAGTTCCATATATATTCGATAGGGTTTAGGTCACAATGATAAGGTGGCAGACGCACAACTTCAGTTTAACAGCTACAACAATTTTAATAACAACCAAACCAGTCCAAACTTAACAGTAAACAGTCTGAACTTAACAATAAATATTAAAAAACAAAACAACAACAAAGCGAAAATATCAAAATTATCGGGACGTGTATCGGCAACGAAGATGCTAACCGTACTGTCGCACCGGGGAGTGCGCGGAGAGGTGACAGGGGAAGCGGGAGAGGCGCCGCATTGCAGCGAGGTGCACAGATATTCTGACCGGGATGTACGTTCTAAGGATGTGTCATGCAAGTCTTCTTACGATGAACAAGGTATAGATACTAGAGACCCGCTCCGGCTTAGCACGGGTGCAACTTTACTAATGTGGTGTTATTTATGTTTAAAAAATTATGTTCGATCGATTTACATTTCATCGCTTTAGTATTGATAGTTCATCTTTACGTAAAATACGCTCAGCACTTGATTCGCTATAATAGTCGCCTTTGATAGGACTTCCTCCAACCGTTTCGTTGAGAGTTCTTTTTTTTTTTGTTGCGCGCTAATTTGAAGCTGTGATATCTTCTGCGGTATTCATTTTAATTATATTATGTACAGGGCGATTTTAATCTACATTAAATATCCAAGATAATATATGATTATCTGGATAAGGATTAATACTGAATTGGAGAAAATAGCTTTGCAAATAACCGAATATTTTAAAAACAAAATGGTTACTGTGAGTCAACCTTAGCAAATAGACATATGCCATCCCGGACTTTTCTGTAGGTTTTTTGAAGAACTACATTTCTTTAGTAAATAATGTACTAATTACGATGTATCTCATAAGGTTTAGCCAGCGTAAGCCATGTAAGCCCCAAAAAAAGCTTTTTTTTTATTGATTATATTACAAAACATTGAATTTTCTCTACTATAAAAGAACTTAATTATTATGTATTATATATTCAAAACTTTCCTTAAAAAAACTCTAAATAGCAGTGAAAACCATATAAAAATCCGTTGCGTTGTTTAGAAGAAATAAAATGACAAACAGACAGACGCGGGTAGCAGTATAGATATAAATTATATGTATAATAAAATGATAAAGGTTATGTATTAGTTATCAAAGTTATCAATTTTTGTCATTAAATAAATAATATTCACAACTAAGTTGTCCATTATAATGAAATTGAAGTGTCTGTTTGTAATGTCAAAATAACGGGTTTTTACTAAATGCACCTGAAAGTATACACGATACATATAACAAAAACCCCATTTTTAAAATTTTTGTCTATCTGTCTGTTGATTCCGGGTAATCTCCGACACGGTTGGACCGATTTTGACGGGACTTTCACTGGCATATAGCTTATGTTACCGCGGGCACAGCTAGTTTATTAATATAAATATTATCAATTACAGGTGCGGTTCCCAGGCTGTAGTAGCTCACTGGGACTCTGACACCCTGAGTATATATGGTACGAAAGGCAGCAACTTTGTTTCGTACCCCTACGATGGACCTTTCCACCTGATTCAAGAAATGGACTGCGTTCGAGTAGTCTCCGAAATGACACACGAACTTATACAAAAAGTTCCTTTTGTTGTCGAGAAAATATTTAGAATAAATAGCACCGCCCCTGGATCGTACTTGGTTGAAGCATCAAGACAGTTTCAGGTGAGATTTTTTTTATGTAATCAATGCCTATTCTATGACTATTTAATAATAAAAGTACATTTTAAATAGAGCAAGATGGGGATTTATTATATTTCAATGTTGAAAAAACCCTTATCACGTTTTGCAAATTTAGGTTAAAGTTTGTTGAAAACGAAAAATCGTTTTCCACTGTAAAACTCCTGGAGTTTAGACTACTAGTTTAGGATACTACTTATAAGTTTCTCTTCTAAATGTAAACCATATATATTTTTAAGTAAGTCCTATCGATTGTTTATCAGTAAACTTATCTTAATCTGACATCACATTTAGGTCATGCAAAAATTAAGGTCATATGTTTACTGAGACTTCGTGTTTTTCAAATACTTTAAACCGGCAGTTCTTTTGTTTCATAACTCGTGTACAGTTATTTATTTGAATTGGTAACACTATCGGTGACGGTGAAGGAAAACATCGTGAGATAACCAAAACGCTTGAGAATTGTTCTTGTAAGAGCACTGTATGTAGAGAAAATATAGAACTTTGTATTTCTCGGTGTTCGTAATAGTTTGTATGTGGGCATGATGCTTTAGCCGTGAGTTCTCTCAGAAGAGGCCTTTAAATCAGCATTGGGATCGATGATAAAGCTAGATATCAACTACAATAAACTTTTTAAGCATATAATCGATTTTTTGTCCCTTTATTGAGTACAACAAACAATTTTTTACCTTAATATAGTTGCAGGTAATCATAGACTTTACACACTGTCCTTAAGACTTAATTGAATAAAATATCTCTGATTTTAATTTCTTGAAACTAAACTAAATTAAAAATTAAAAAACGCCCAAACACAAAATGACAAATAAGACACAAAAATACCTATTCATTGAGACCATTCCAATGAGCCCAAACACGATAACTCTGCTGTTATGGGTGAGAAGCTGGGTATCCTGCAGATTTCAGACGATGCTGCAGCATCAGATCAATGTTACATTTTCTTGCAATATCATTGAAGTAATAGGCTACTGTTTAGGTTACTAAATTTCGAATCGATCAGACCTGTAGAAGTGCAAACGGATAGGCAATTTTTTAAAATCATAACTAAGAATACTCTCTATCGCGAAACCTTTCAAACAAAAAACTAAATCAAAATTGGTTCATCCGTTTGGGAGCTACGATGCCAAGCCCGGTGAAGCTGTAAAAGCCGCAAAGGCTCCAGGGCCCCTAAGGCTAACAGTTTAATCAGTTTAAAAAAAAAGTGCCACAGTCATGTACAAACTTATAACATATAACACTCCTCTGTTTGCGTCGAGAGAAAAAGTGCTTATATCACGAGTAAACAAACATTTCTTAACAGAAACGCAGCCACAGAGCTGACGAATATATAAGACTTGTGAAGCCGGATTTAGCCACCGCAGTACAAGACTGCATAGAAGCGGCCGCTTTCGAGTTCAACGCTGACGTACAGAAGATGCTCATCAGAGCCGCTCAGTTTGGGAAGTGCTTCCTCATGGACCCAGAACTAACGCATTTTTACGTGAAGACCTGCAGGAAGCTGCGGGTCCTGAACGCTGTAAGGGACCCGAAAGTGGCGATACCACTTACATCAGAGCAGTATCCTTTATTTAGAAAATTATCTGAAGCTCGTGACTTTGTTTACTTAAATACGCGTTTTGATATTCATAATTACTGTTTAGCCATTATAGACAAATGTAATTATAGGTGTACTAGATCCTTCCTCATATTCAGGCCTATATTAATCTGAAACTTCAAATTTGAAGTAACACTCACTGTAACACATAAAACGATTCTATTATATATTAGTGTAGACTATATTATTATTATTTATACTATATTAATTTAATCTCTATATTATTATTTACACACATATACATTGATCACCATTCCTACAATAGCGGGTTCAATGTCGATGTCGATACTCCGTCGATTTGTTGACTTTTTTTTATAGTTATAGGTTTGGTGTATTGGCCACAATCTCATCTCATGTTAAGTGACGATGTGGCCCAAGATGATAACACGCTAAACCTATTGGAAGACTGGCTCTCAAGTGCAGCTGCCGGAACACACCTATTGGTGCTTGGAGACAGATTTTCAACTTGAGGGTGATAGTTAGTGATGATGGTATGATAGGATGATGGATAGAGGGTGATGATTAGTAAAAGCCCTACCACCATGCTATGGTTCCATCATGATGTTTTCCTTCACTGTAAGCTCAGGCTCATTGCAAGGATTCGAACTCACGTCAATTGACGCGAAGTCGTACACGGTACCACTGAGCCATCATTGCTTCATCAACTACATCAACTTGAACCCGACACTAATTTCTGTGTACCTCTAACATTGTTTAACACAAAAAAGTCTGATTTCAAGTGCGTCCCTCCCTGCCCGCTGCCGGCCGCCACTCGCAATCTCTACCTGATGCGTAACACGCTTTATATTTTAACCCGTTGTATCTTAACATAGTTTTTAATCGTATAGATATTCATTGTGTTACGGACTTGATATTGAATAACATAAACTTTTTCCTTACGTTTCTTTCGTATACTTCTACACTCCTTTTATGTTATAGACGATCTCTATTTGATTTTCAACATTTACTTTAATAAATATTTTGTTTACCTACACTAGCTTTTGTCCGCGATATCATTCCCATATTATTCATAGTGTTACAACTTGCGCGTCATCTGTTATACAATGGTTGTATTAGTTTAGAAACCTTTACGGGTGTGCGCACAACTCACTAAAGTTTCATCGCATTCGCATAAATTATTTAGGAATGCATGGGGTACAAACATTCTTCTTCTATTCACTTATATATGTACTAGTTATGCCCGCGGCTCCGCTCGCGTTGTCAACAAAAAAATACCGTCGGTCGAACGCACGCGGGAATCGTGTTGCCCCCCCTAAAAAGCGGAAGAAAAATATGCTTATTGTGGGTGATCTTTAGGAGATAAATATATGCCATTGTTGATATTTTTATAGGTCTTAAGACCTACAATTATGTAGTACATCAATGTTATGTCTCGTATGCTTTACTCAGCGTAAGCTATTTAAGCGCCCCAAATGCGTCTTTTTTCCTAATTAATTCACCATTATCTTCACTGCTTATTTCATATGTTACTTTATCTTATAAAATATATCCTATAAACTAGCTAGATAACATAGCTATGAATTAAAATAAAAACATGTAAATCGGATAAGTGGTTTTCCCGTGCGAACACCATAAACGGACAGACAGAGAGACGTTGAGTTTTAGAATGTGTATAAATATAGATATAGAGGATATACTTACAGAATTACAGATTAGTTCTATGAAACTATTAGTAATTCTGTCTTCCGTTGGAATTATTTCATAAATAAATGACATTCATTTAGTCACAAGATGTTGTCATACTACTATCAATTCTCTGATAATATAACTTCATTCAAGACATTTAAGTTATTTAATTATGACTATATTAATTATCTTTAATTGTACAATGAAATTGTTACAATCGTACTTTGTTAGAAGTGTCGACACTTGAATTAGAACACAAATAAATAGACCTTAACAATAAAATCAGAATGAGCAACCTGACCGAACGCGTACTCCTGGACCGGTTGATCTGGCGCCGGCTGCACTGCCTGGCCGGGCACGTCGCCTCCTGTCTGCAGCTGAAGGACGGCCGCACCCGGGTGCTCTCGCACTGGGCTTGCTACAAGGTAATACACGAACACAACCTTTCACCCCTACTAATATTATATTACAGCTCAAGAGATTGTTTCAACGCACTAATCTCTGCAACTAACATTCAGTTTTGATACTGAGCAAGAGTTAGCGATTATATAACTTCACGCTACGACTCTAAGGAGCGGAGCGGAAACTATGAACGTCAAGAAATACGGAAAGCTATAGGCTGTAGACAATCCAAAACCAACGGCAACCATTGAGAAATTACCAATCCATCTGTGGGCGTCATTTACTTAGATATACAGAGATTGGATACGGGAACGCGACAACCCTAACGAGTGTGTTACTGCGACGGGTTTCTCATTATGACGGTCGCAGTTCAATCGGGTACAGTTCCCAACTATCTACTTATTGATCATTTAATTAAGATTAAAGGAGATTAATGATTAAAAGAGATAAGGCACAGAGAAATTTCTCTTTTCCTCGGGGCAGCCCGACTGGTGGAACACCTCCACCCTACAGAAGCTTACAGCCAAAAACCTTGTGTTGTATTGCTGCGGTGACTAGGATTTCCTGAGCTCTTTGGGGCAGGTGGTTCAAAGTCAGCGACGAGCTACTAATACCTATAGTATTATAAGCGTCAGTAGTTACGGTACCCGCTTAACACCAGGCAAGCCGTATGTTTGCTTGCCACCTTTTTAGTATAAAAGAAAACTCGAAGTAGTAATTATCTTAAATCTGTATGTGATTAATTTTAATAATTTCTTCCCGATTATCACGTTAATTTGACAATTTAAATATGTAACAATTATCGATAAACATTTATTATCGATATTATTACTATTCAACAAGTCACAGCACTATTCGCATTAATTAGGATGCTGATAAACGTTGGTTTACAGAACACTGAACTATTAAATTTTATTGCGTTTTTTATAGAGGTTAATAAAAATTTGGCAGGTAACTCAACCGCACTTGGACAATGAGAGCGCCGCTCGGGAAATAGGCGAGAAACTCCGCAACGTGCCCGGCGTCTCCTACACTACTATCGCTAAAAAAGCGGCAGAAAAGGGAAGGAAAGCACTCGCTATTAAGGTAATCGCACTATAATAATAACAATACATTGAACCTTATTTCATACCAGGCGCGGATCTACAGTTTTGAACGGGTCATACGTAGAAGTTTCTCGAAGATCCTATGATAATTGAAAATCATATTTAGTTTTTGGGGGATCATGACCAATATAAATATAACTCTCCCCTCTCCCCCCGCCACTTATCCGCCAGTTTCATACACACCACTTTTATAATTATCAATTCGACAGATAAAATGGGTTCAGGGATGTTGCAATATGAAGAAAATATTTACCTTTTCATATCATAAATACAAAATGATAATGACCCTTTTTTTACGCTAATTTCCTTGAAATTATAACCTGCAAATGATGTAACGTACACAAGTGGTGGTTAATAAGTAACGAAAATTACGTGACGTAGTTTATGGACAGTCCCTATTAAACATAATAAAAATATTTAAAACACTACAGTGAAACCTGCATAAGTGGGATCTGAAGGAATCTATATTTTTTATCACTTATAGAGGCTTTTCATTTACCCAGTTTCGCAAATAGGCAGGTTAACATGACAGTTGTGTTATTTATAGAGGGTCCTACTATGAGCCACGATCATAATCCAATAATAACTTTAATTTATCAACGGCTGTTACACCTTCGTTTCGGCATTTTATGCAGTTTTATTGACTCGTTTACCGTACAAACTCTCAGAGAGCACTGACAAACAAAGCAAGGGATTAGACTGTTTGTCAAAAAACGCGTCATAACTTCTTTAAATCTGATAAATTGTCCCACTTATACGGGGTATTGAGCTGCAAAGTCACAATTATAGAGGTAAACATCGAAAAAAACTAAGAAATCAAGTCTCAGTTACAATGGTTTGAAAATTCCCAATTACAGATGTATTTCAATGCAAAAGTGTCGGGACCTCATTGTAATTATCAATAACTAAGGTTTCTCACATATCCAGGGTTCACTGTATTTAATACAATTGCATAAATATTTGTTGTGACAGATTCTCGAGTACGAGACTCACAGCAAGCTGCAAGTGCCGCTCCTGCTGTCCCTAGGGGAAGGGCCAACGGCTCTGTTGAAAGCGACCGCTAGCGGTGACACGGACCTGGTCTACATTGTACTTCTGCACCTGAAGGAGAAGATGGGGAAACACGAATTCTTAGTATGTACAAATTACAAGTTAGCGAATTAGTTAAATCGTCTTCTTATTCAATAGCAACTAACTGTGCCCTACGGTTTCACTCGAGTCTAATTTATTCGACGAACTCAAACACAAACGACAAACTATACCATTATTGTTTTATTTTTTTACAGCTATGTACCAACGTAAATAATTAATTAAAAATAATTTATACATATTTCCTACTAAACACGTCTACTTAAAATTACAAATTACACTTTAAAATCTTCGTATTTGCAACAATAAGCGAGGCCGATAGCACATATGAAAATGGTCTCGTGTACTATGCTCTTACCTTTTCGAGTTGCCGATGTATATGGGTATTTACAGGTGACGATAAGAAGCTTCCCTCTCGCGCATGCGCTATACATAAAGCACTGTGCGGGTCACAACGTCGAGGCGCTGCGGCAGATCTACGTGCAGGAGGACGAGTTCGAGGCGCAGGCGAGCTCGCACGTCCGCGACGCGCTCGGGCAGACCAACGCCGGGAGCGCAGAGGCCTCGCTCATATCAGCCAGGGACTGCTATAAGAAGGGAAGAAATGATCTCGGTAACTATCAAATCCGGTCTTTGTAATATACAATTTAAGGACTAATTACTGACACTCGTAGAAAGTATGTAGAAAACTAACTGTGCCCGTGGACCCGCGTGGATTACAGAATGCCGTCGGTCGGACGCACGCGCGGATCAAAAGGCGGAGGATAAAAATGCTTATAATGGGTGATCCCTAGAAAATAGACATATGCTGTCTGTGACTTTTTTGTAGGTCTTTTTGAAATCTACAATCATGTATTACATTAATTTGATATATATTTCATAGTTTTCTCAGCGGAAGCCATTTAATCGCCCCAAGAGCGTTTTTTTTTCGAATTGATTCACCATTATCTTCACTGCTTATTTTTTATGTTACTTACAAATCATGTAAATTGACACTGACTGATATCTGTAATATAATTTTCTTACGTAATACGACTTTCTGGAAAGTTATACACTCTTATTTTAATATAAAATTCGAGAATTACGTATATTATTTGTATTTTTATTCGTTTCCAGGTGTTTCGATATGTGAGGACGCTCGCAAGTTATGTAAATATCAGTCAAGTTTACAGGAAACATTGTTGGGCACCAGCTTTGTAGGGCTCTCGCTGCACGACACCGTCGAGAAGCTTCTCGAAAACAACCAAATCAAACTCGCCGACAAACTGCGCTCTGAATATAAAATGCCTGATAACAGGTAATTTAAACCATTATGAAAAAATCTTAGATGTATTTATATGTTTACGGTTATTAGTGGTTGCAAATGATAATATTTTTGTTTTATTAATATGTATTTGTCTTAATTACAACTTTTAGACTTAAAGCATTAACAATGGTCCCTATCTAGAATGTTCGATTTGCCAGCAAGAATATTTTCACACTCACGTCTAATTAAGACTATACATATATATCTGATAGCTGAAAATAACCAATTTAGCTTGGATCCACTTGGCAAATGTGGTCTAAATTATTTATTAGATCTAGGTTCAACAGCCGGATTGCTGTGTTTTGAGAATGGACTTGTTGGTAACAACACAGGAGTTGTTCTAACTTGTTGTTCAGACATACCATCAGAACTATTAGTCAGATCGTGACTTATTTGCAACTATGACAACAGCCCAAGCCGAGGTCCAGCCACTTTGGCACCCTCGAGGGTTTCGCGGCCGAGTACCTTAAACGCTTGTCAAAGCTCGGTGAAGGTGTAAAAGGCTTCAGGGCCGTTATGGTTAACAGTATAATAGTCACACCGAAAAAAAAACGCCATCAGAACCTCGTGAACTGACCTCGACTAGGTACTGGACCCAGGATCTAGAAAACGAGTAACAAACAGGGGTAACAAATTCATGTTTTGAAAAAAAAAAAAACTGTTTCTCTTAATCAGTTTCACTATCCATTGTTCATTTAGAACGCCTCACGTACTAAAATTATCAGATTCCGGACGGAAAAGGAATAAATAGATTCGGGGCTGATAAGATTAGTCCATTTTCAAGTTGGTGACGATGGCCCCAGCGTACTACAGTGACGAGTTAGCACTACGTGAACCACATGCCTTCTTAACTCTTAAATACATAGTTCTATATTTCTACATAACTTTTATTGTTATTCAATGTATTTAATGAAAATAAAAATACGTTAAAAGGTTAATGTTCCCATCACTTCGGTCAACCAATGAAAAACGTACCGATGCTAAATACAAAATATTCCTAATTTATCCAGATATTGGTGGCTCCGAATACTTACTCTGGCGAAGAAGTCAGATTGGGCCGAACTCGATCGTTTCTCGAAGTCGAAGAAACCGCCAGTCGGTTACGAACCGTTCGTAGACGCCTGCCTCAAGTATAAGAAGAATGACGAAGCGTTGAAATACTTACCGCGGTGCAGAGAAGACATTAAAGTCAAATATTACGTGAAAGCCGGGTGAGTATCCCATGTATGTTTTCACATCAAACTTCTGCGATTTCCTGTCATGTTGTTCTTAGTCCGATTGGTAAGTTTTTGAAGATAAATTTCTTTAGGCGTGATTAAAAGCTGGGTGATGTGTGATGTCCGCTTACATACATGTAATATAAACTTTATGTATAATATGTATAGTAATATTATAAAGCCGAAGCGGTTTCTGTAATCACGCTAATCTCTGGAACTACCTTGACTTGTTCCAGCATTTGCACCTGAGATCGAGTCCTCGCTCCAAGATTAGTATGGTCACCATCTTCAACCATAACTTTACTTAACATCAAGTGTAATGGTGTTACGGCTTTTGTATGGTGGTAGGATTTTTTCCAAAGTCCGCCTAGCTAGCTACCACCCTCAAGTTGAAAATCTATCGCCAAGCACCTAAACATAAAATTGAAAAATGATTTGTGTGCAATATTATTTATCGGGCATGACATATTAATCCTTACGACCGAAAGTTACTTCATCATCAAGACAGATCAGATCATCATCAAGACAGATCAGATCATCATCAGGGAGATAGTAGAAAATTAGAATAATTCAACACTCGGTTCGAGTTTATGACTTAGCAGCAGTGGCGCGAACGAGTCGTGTGAGTGTGACGCATAGCCCTGGTCTTCCGAAAAAAAAAAGTCTATATTGAAATATTATAAATGACCAATAAGCATTTTTTTTTTATTATACGCGGTTGAAACTGCGGGGCACAGCTAGTGTAATAATACAAACATATATTATTAATTTCATAATAATAAATTGGTATTATATTAAAAAGTTGTTAACTTGATTTGATAAAGAGGTGTTAAGATTACTTAGTATCTTAATAAGTTACTAGTTACTACTAGCCGACCGCTGTAAGCGTGACCCACCTGACGATATGCGGCGCGCGGGAGGGGAACAAGATCGACCAATAAGCTGGTCTGTTGCCGGCCGTAACATCTGTGATAAGATGTTAAAGTAATTGAAATATTATCTGTTATAGATTCTATGAAGAAGGAGCCGAGGTCGCTTTCGAGCAGAAAGACAAAAACGCACTACTTTTTGTTCAAAACAAATGTCCACTGAGCGAAGATATGAAACACGCTAAAATAAAATCATTACTAGAACAGTTGGCTACTAAAAAATGAAACGTGTTAAATATTTAATAGATTTATTTACTCATTTTCATAAAATATGTATTGTACACGTTATCTGTTAACTCTTGTGTATATACATACAGGCAGTTCTTGTACTTACGACATGTTACATTCTTCGAAATACGCGACGTAAATCAAATCAAGATAAGTCGAGGCTCTTCAATTGGGTATTTGAATGTTTTTTGTGATAAATGGAAAGATCATATATAAGTTTTATAACAAACTATTTTTATTTTGTTTTTATTAGCAATATTTCAAAAGTTATTTCAAAATAAAAATTATTTTTGGAATTCAGTACCGAAAACGCGCCGATCGTTCCCGAATAAATCCGGGCGCGTGTGACGTCACAATGTTAATTTCTACTAATTGTAGCACACAGCTGTTACAGTGATTTGACACTTGTCTTAATCGATGAAATTCCTAAAACATTATGACGTCACAAACCTGACGATCAATCGAAGCGCGTTTCTTAGTCACGTGATTCTTTTTAAAATATTACAATTTTCAATTGTTCATTATTAATAAAAATAAATGTTTGAGAGTTTTTCCAATTAACTATTATCATAGTTATGATGAAGCTTTAAAAATATATAAAAAACCGAAATTCTTTTTTTTTTTCAAATACACAATTACATACATTTCTATACCCAACCCAGGGGTTAACTTCCATAAGGAATGTAAACTGCATTAATTATGTATAAAATGTATGCTTTATTATTCAAAGCGCGTGCTTAAAATATTTATGACTAGTTTTTGTACTTATTGAGTATTTTTGATTTATTATTATTACATGTAAAATAAAAGAATATATCGTATCAAGTGAATTCACCTATAACGTAAATAAAAAAGGCGTTGTTTGAGGAATGTGTTAAAATCGTTAAGACGTAACTCGAGGGCTGCCTGTATTATGTAAATTGTGAAAACGTATGTTATTTGTCTTGTCACAAAGATTTTAAGCTCCAATATGTATACATACAGGCAAGTCAATATCAATATATGTTGACATTTCTTTTATAAAATATTATTCAGAGTGAATCTTAACCTTCTTAAAATAATTATTATGTGATGAATATATTGAAGAATGCATATACATATATTCTCGAAGTATTCAATTAATAATAAGTTACTTGTTTAAATATGTATTCAAATATAATATAAAGGCTTGTGATATACCTATATAATGTTCTTTGAAATATTAAATAAAATAAACAATTCCGTTGTAATGTCTCTTTATTTATCAACACGGTAATTTTATTAGTAATGTAATAAGTTTTACAATGTTCCACAAACATATGAGATATCATTATAGTATAACACATATAAACCGACCAATAACAATGGAAGGCGGACCCTGAATCAAGCCGGTAATTAACACCAATTTAAACAGTACATACATTAATCTAGTTGCACCGTTTGACCACAACACTCTGCGTTATCGATACGAGTAACGAGACGCGCCTAACATGCCAATGTACAGCCCCGGATCTAATGGAGGGGGGGGGGAGAGGAGCAGATTGCGATACCTAACCCGAGCAGAAATTTAAGGGATAAGTCGCCTAACATCCATGACGCTTAATATCGATTACTATTTTGTTTTTTGGATCGCATCCGAAATTGTTTTTTCAACGCATGAGTAAAGTCTCTGTTTGGGGATTCCCCGTAGCATCTTCAAATCTCAAACGTTGGCACCAACGTCAAGTTTTTGACCCGGTTCGGAAAAATCGTAGATCCCAGGGCTGCCAATATATTCTCATAAAGTCATCGAACTAATTAGACACAGAATGTCCCAATTATACACTCATATACATAATATTTTACTTATTTATAAATATCACTGGACACGTTGTTGTGGACAAAGCAGCCTTATACACAATACACATATTGATATCGAGTATAGGTAAAGTCTTGACACACATCTTAATTAGAACCATATCTTATGGGATAATTTTCAGTGGCATATAAGGGGTTCTCGAGTATTTTACTTAAAAATACAATCGAACGGCTTTAAAATATACCCACTTACTGTAAACATAACCCCGCACTTCGGTAATTAATGCACATCAATGATATTAAACCGAGTTTAAACAGAATATAGCAGAAAGGTGCTCTCATATCATATAAAAATAACAAGATATTAATTTCAACTCTGAAAAAATCCAGCAGGATTACATTAATAACAAATTATGATACATTAGATTATGTTTTAAGGATGAGGTAAATTTTAAAACCTAATATATGCTAAATGTAGTAACAAGTGGTATGATAAAATGATGCTTTTTGGGCAAGTAAGAGCGCCTTAATATTTAATTTTAATAAGGCTTTATGCACAATCTTTATACTATATTGATTCAAACCTACTCATCTCTAATCAACAACTTTCAAAATTGGTCATTTTAATTGACGATAACGACAGAACTTACAGAAAATAAAACTCAGTGAAAAACGCTTTGGAAAAAAAATCAGTTCAATAAAATATAATCTTTAATAATTGTATTCCCAAGGAGAAAAAAATTTAGACCACTTTAGACACTTTATAATAACTACTTTACGTTAAGAATGTTTTACAATCGTAATGTTTTAATTAAAACAATAATTGTTTAGATGTAAACTTTAATTCCCCCCCCCCCCTTCTATCTCCCTTAGTCAAAGTAGGCAACAATAAATGGTAACTAAACAAAATTATCAAAGTAAATTCGAAATCCTTACAAACGGCATTCAAGTTTACGTAAGCATACTTTCAAACAGGGGGAGTACCCCTGTATAAGCAAAAAATAAGAAAATTGAAAACTTCCCCTTCCCCCAAATAATATTTGGTAAGCCTTTTTCAAAACCTTTACTAAATATAGAAATTAAATGAAAGACTAAATATTTTTATGAAAGTTATGCTATTTTAATAAAATAGAATGATTAATTAAAATTGAGAATTTTGCTTTCAAAATATTTTCATTTTTTTTTTTTGTAAGAAAATAGAATCCCCGCCCCCTAAGCCTGCTTATGTAATACTTGAACGCCCTCTTCGATAAAAATTTTAATACACGTTTTATATTGTGTTAAAAATAAAAGACAACAACATTCCATCACTATCAGTCTTAAATCAAAATTTTAACTAACACGTGCAAAATGAAAACGACAAGAAAATTATCGTAAACGAAATAAACAATTCCACACACAAGAAATAAAATTACAAACAACTTTACATGCAAAAAATCAACAAAATATTTCATCTTCATATACTTATGTATATCAAGAGTCAATAATAATTATATTGAGCCACTGTCATCATCGACTGCTATAATAATAAGTTAAATATATCCATTATAAAACAAAACAGCTTTATTGTAAATATAAGTAAGAGAATCGCACTCCATTTTCTGCGTTTTTATAATCATTGTGTTGTGAAACACACCACACCATTATAAATAGGGACAGAAAGCAAAATAAATCCAAATGACTAAAAGCGCAGAGCACCGTTTTTTTTTTTTCGAACTTTAAGGGCTCTGGAGCCATTAGCTTTTAAGTCTTCATTGGGCCGCACCAAATGGAAATTTTCATAAAATATTGTAGATGCCACATGTATTGTAGATGTACTACATGCGAGCGTAGTAGCGCATCTAAACTCAAGGTCGACCGGAGCAGTATTTCTGTTCCTATCATGTTCTGCTCTATTGTGACTTTTTTTTTAAATAATATACCCATCGTATAACCAGCAGGCCTAATGTGAAACAAAATCGATATTTTCCATGTCAGCACGACGAAGTGACTACGCTGTGCTTGTTGGTAAGCATAGTTCAATCCAAAACAGCGAGAGATGAATTAAGGTCGTCACTCACTTATCAACCCGTCACCCGACCAGCAGCGCCTCCTCGTCCGACGTCTACTCGTCGATGGGTGGTTCGCACGATAATGTCACCTGGCTAACAAGTAGATGCCCTTTGGTCAACGGATGAACGTGGCGACAACGTGGCCAACTAGTCAATATCGCGTGTTAACGAATTGGTGGTCAATTCGCAATAAGCGGGTGGTCACAGAGTAGTCCACTCGCCGTCCGCATTTGGACTGCTAGCATGCGAGTCGATACGGTTAGGTTGCAGAGTTAATAAGTGAGTATAGGTATATATATGCATGTTCATATAAACAAATCTCAACAGCACGAGGCGATGCGGTGCTAGTCGAGTGTCAGGTTGATAAGTGAGTGACGACCTTAATCCATCGTCAGTCGCGGCTGTCATGCCAGCATGTACTGGATGTTCCAGCTGATCTCGAAACAAGACACGCATAATCAATGATTGGGTTATGCATGGTGGTAGCAACCCAGTCGAGTTGTACATTCCTGCCACCACACACCAGTTATACACCACAAAAATATATAACTTTATATAAATTAAAATCGACCGATAATTTCAAAAGAAGTATTTATACTTGATATCTTTGGCAGAAATAATAAATATAGGGGGAATAAACAATACGGTGTCAGATAGAAACCCAAATGTATTAATATACATCGCACTGCCATTTAACCATATCTTATCAAATATTGAAATGTCATTTCTCTTTGGTAGTCATACCATACTCTTTTTTTATCCAAATATCACACTTTATACTCGTTAAGCACCGTAATCGTAATATTACTTATTCTTACAATGCAACGTGTCTGAACAAATGAGTTCATACACTCAAATTAATGAAAAAAAGTGTGTAAATTTTACACGTGCTTGAAATAAAATTCCTTTGAATTTGAACACTATACATCTTAGCCCGTTACGTATCGTCCGTAACGTAACGGCTACGTGACGGTACACAATCTTATACTTAACGCGTCAAAAGAAATTTCACTTCAAAACAATTTCATATTATAATTATCTATCTCATGTAAGGTTTTTTAATATATTCGTAAGCTGTTGCCGTGCAAGATCTTTAAATGATGCCGCCGTTAATAATACAATGGGCTAATTATTATTTTTTTCTGGCAAAATTCAATTACTCTTGATAATGAAAAACAAAACTATACGACAAAACAAAAGCAATATATACCTATATTCTTACGAATATGGCAAACGGTATGACTATTATTAATGGTATTAAAAATCACAAAAAAATTACAATCCTAGTGGATGAAATCACTTGTCCACGCGAACGACTTCATATATCTACATATCTTAATTTCGTCCTACTTAACTGACAATACTATATTATTCAATGCATCTGACGAGCCACCGAATCGCTAACAAGTAGCACCTCGTTTATTTTTTCAAATATGTTTTATTACCGTAACGAGACTCTTATAAATCTGGTTTCGAAAATAAAACCTATTTCGTGAAATTCACGTGTCCTTTTCTCGTTAGTAACATTAACCAGAGAGTCAATCACGAACTGCTATCGAAAATGTAATATCGAGTGCTATAACTGCTATCGAAAATGTAATCGTATCGAGTGCTATAGCTGCTATCGAAAATGTAATCGTATCGAGTGCTATAACTGCTATCGAAAATTATCGAGTGCTATAACTGCTATCGAAAGTGTAATCGTATCGAGTGATTAAGCAATTTGTATAGCACTCGATACGATTACATTATCGATAGCAGTTCGTGATTGTCCCTCTGGTAACATTCACAGCGCGTTCTCCCTTAATACATCAAAATAGAATGCATAATAATAATCATGTGTTCATTAATTTAGTTAACGCAAACTAAGATTTTTTTTTAAATAAATTATTATACTTTAACAAAATAATATTAGGTAGTGAGTGTCTATCAACTAATATTTGCACGATATCTAGGTATTCCACAAATTGAGACAAATTATACAAACTAAAGACAATCAACAATTCACAATAGAAACATCAATATCAATCACACGAAAATTTAAATAACTAATACACTCATCCATCCCATCTTACCCAGATTTTAAACCTTATAATATGTATTTTATAAATACGTCTCTACGCTTATAAGCATTTTTTTTTACTTTTTCTAAATATTATCACATTTACGAGTATGTCATTTAATTCTAGCTCATCGAAGTTACACATAGTGAATGCATATTTTTTGTCATTTTTTTTCTCTTATATATAAAAATCTAACAATGAGAGGAATTATAAATAATTGTTATTATAAATATAAAAGCTATTTGCTTTGTGAACAATATTAAGTACATATATATATTATCACTATATGTTATAAATTTATTTGAAATAATGGCACAAAGAGACAAATGGGATAAGTTAAACACGATTTACCTACAAACGACTTTCATAGACCTTATAATGTAAATGGTATTAACCATAAACTATGACGACATTGAAAAAGTAAAATCATTTGTGATTACATCGCTTTATATATATTTGATAGATACTCGGAGCGCAGTGAAATCCACGTAAAAGTATTTGAAGTTCCAATACCTCTAGGTACCACACTACTACCGTCTCCGTATATTAAAAGTGTCCGAGGTATCTAAAATGACGAAACTATTGGAAAAGCGTCATTTTCATCATAATCTACAGTGAACTTCATGCCATAGTTTTTGATACATGACCGCCATTTTGGACGTTACTGTTAACTTCAAGACATACCTTTACAGTACTTTAGCGCCATTTTGAACATTTTTATAAACTTTATTTTGTGCATTTTGTGGACACTTTTTCATTTGTGAGGCCATATGAGTTGGCACTCCTTCATACCTTACTTTGAACTAGTTTATACGGTCTGTATTACATACGACCTATTTATAACAGGCACACACTGCAAACTACCGAATATCGATTATCAAATACTTAAAATACATACTCGATATTAGAGTATCCGATACTTATACCAAGTATATATATGTATACTGAAATTCAAATAATTCAACGAATTCTGTCAGCGTTTTTTTATCCCTAATTAGATCACACAGCCTTTTCAGTACATTAGCCACAGTAGAATCAATAATCACCATACACTATCTTAATTGCATGTTATATATTTGTGACATGTGATTAGTGAATCACAAGTACGTTTGATACCATTCTGCTCCCTTAAATCTTACATATTACAAATCCGCGGCGGACCCGATACATACATAATAAATAACAAAATATAAAATCAATTCTTTATAATGAAGTTGCTAATTATACGCGAGATTATCGATATATGAAGCATGCTATAAGCAATTAAACTGAGTATCATATCACCTTCAATAAATAAATTAAATGAAAAATTATGTTTTTTTTTAATAGGAACTGTATACGCAAAACTACATCTAATGACTTTAAATTCGTTCCGTGTAAGACGTCTCGGCGGCTTTAATTCGTAGATTCATTAACGAACGTGAGCTGAAGGGGCTGGTTAGTCTGAACTGTAACTTTAGGGGACCTGTCCATCTTCTTCTCCACCGGACTCATCTCGGGCGTCGTGTTCGGCGTTAGGAGACCGTGACGTATTTGAGTTTGGTTAGCGCTGATCAGATTTAAACTGGTCAGATTATGCTTAGGTATAGTGAAGGAGGGCATATCCTTCGGTTTGATGCTGTCATAGATACGGACTAATTTATTACCGTCGAAACCCTCAATGATGTTTATAGGCCGGCTGGCGGGAGAGGCTGTCACGACTAAACCAGGCATCTTAGGCACATGGATCCTATGAATTTCTTGTTGCTGATTTGTAGCTACACTGGGTTTGGAAGGCTGGCTTGTTGCTATGTGCTGAGTTATCGAGTGATTCTTAAGCCCTTGAGCTGTTTTATAGCTTTTGCCGCATTGGCATTTGTATGCCTTTTTTACCCTGAAAATGAAATTTTCTCATTTCAATTATAACACTATTGTTCAAATAATATTGTTAAACATTTACTTAACTAAGCTTTATGACGATTATTTAATGAATTCAATGTAATATGTGTCTAGCCTCAAAACTAAATATGGATATATATTAAATTTACATTTCGATTACTTGTGTTCTATTCTAGTAAAATTATTTTTAGCGGTATCGTAGCTAGAGGGGCGGGGCGGAGGGCTCTCGGCAAAACCCGACCGTAAAAAGACGTCATACTATCAACTATCAGCTGAGTGGTAGGACACAATTGTGTCCGACTGGATCGAGTGTTCGTGACCACCATACACCCGTTTAGGCATGTAGCGTTCCGGGAACAGCTGGTGTACACGTATATCCAGTAAACAAGCGGGTGGCAGTGATCCGTACCAGGCTGGGTCACGATAACCATGCACATGTAATGAATCTCTTAGATTATCGCGTTTCAGGATCGGCCAGTACATATCCAGCTGCTGAGAGGCTTGTAGGGCCGGCATGACATCGGTGACCTTCAACGGATTGCTAATCTCTCGGTCGTCATTGTTGTTTGTAGATTGTACTGTATTTATCATCAGGCACAGTGTTTTTCAAATGTTTGCAAACTGATGAGCTCCTACGCTAAGAAATGGAAGTAAGTAAAGCACTCTATAAAAGGTCGTCCGCCTGAAAGACCTACACAAATGATATTATTTCTTTAGCCGCCCTCAGAAGCGCCCTTCGCCGCCCCTGCTGCCACCCATACTAGCTACTTATTGTTACTGATCATTAGTTACTTAATTCCAAATTTCTAATCTATTATCTCTAATTTATTTATATTATATCTAGTTACGTATGTATATTTGATATGATTAAAAGTACCCATTTCTTCCAAAAATACTCGCGTGCAGTCAATCGCTTCTTCGGCGTAGCAAGTAACTTTTTATTATAATATTCCGGCGTTCGCAAAGTTGGATATTTTCTATTAATGCGTAAACAGGAAAACCAATTTGTTATACATTAAATCAAGTTTACAAGCACGGCTCTCAATAATAATAAAATACAACAGTAATTTTACCCGACCAAAATACAAAAAGTTTCCAGCTGAGGCAGTATTGTTAGAAATGTTACAAAAATAGTGCCCGGTGTTGCCTGTACAATCGGTAATTTTCCCGAATGTCTAACAAAGAGGCCGTGACGTTCGTAGTGTTTCTCTTAATATATTACTATTATAATATAGCATCGTAATTTATTTTGATTATCTGTATAAATTAAATAAAGGCAGTAAGAAATATATTAGGTCCTTACATATGAAATTGGCGTTTTACTGAACTGGCCACATTAATCTCAAATATCTGGCGTTTGGTTAGGAATTCCAAATTCAAATTTATTTCAAAGTTAGGCTTGTATATTTGTATTCAGTGTTCACTGATTCATTTGTTTTCGCACCATTTAATTTTTCTTTGAAATCGTTCTTTTCCCATAGTGGAAAACTTAAAATATAGCTTTATTTACGAATATGAGTTCCACCGTGGCATCAACGCTGCAGAAACAGCTCGAAGGATTAATGATGTGTATGGGGAAGATACTGAAAAAGAAAGCACGGTTCGTTTGTGGTTCCAACGATTTCGTTCTGGAAATGTTGACCTACGAAGCAAACCCCGTGGACGGCCGGAGACCCTAGTTAATAATGAAGAATTAAAGGTTTTCGTGGAAGCGGATCCATCACAAACCACGTCAGAGTTAGCGGCAGGCTTCGGTGAGAGTGACAAAAAAATTTTAATTCACTTGAAACAATTTGGAAAATTGAAAAGCTCGGAAATGGGTACCGCATGAATTGACTGAACCACGCCAACAAACACGAATTTAGTTCTGCGTTACATTACTCAAGCGTCCGTACAAAAATAGAACCTTACGACAATCGGAAATGCTCATCGCAGTGTTTGAACCCAGGAGAACCGACCAAATCCTGTCCCAAGCTCACTCAGAAAAAGGTACTGGTGAGTGTTTGGTGGACCAGTGCTGGTGTCATACACTACAGCTTCCTAAGATCTGGCCAGACGATAACGGCAGATCTGCATTGTCAACAATTGCAAACCATGATGGAAAAGCTAGCCGTTAAACAACCGAAACTGCTAAATCTCTCAAGCCCACTGCTGCTTCAGGACAACGCTAGACCCTATACTTCACAACAGACGGTCGCTAAAATAGAGTAACTGCGGTTGGAATGTCTCCGATACCCACCATACACGCCGGATCTTTCTTCAAAAAATAACCACTTTTTCGGAATTTGGACAATTTCTTGCGAGGAAAAAGATTCAATTCCTATGAGGCTGTCCAAGCCGCCTTCAAAGATTTTATTGATTCTCGCTCCCACAATTTTTTCAGCAATGGATTCAAAGACCTGTCTATAAAATGAGGAAAATGCATAGATAATATTGGTACATACTTCGATTGATTAAATGTTTAATTTCATAATATTTTTTTCTTTTTACTTTTTCCATATAAAACGCTAATATTATATGTAAGAACCTATTATTATATATTCTATTGTTAATTTGAAGAGCACTCAAGCGCTCACTTTGTGTATACTTATATGTATAGGTTTAACGTTGTTAAGTGATGATGTGTCATAAAGTCAATTAACATGCTAAGCACAGAGGACTCTGTACTATCAAGGGCAGGATTTATTTATAACAAGCAAAACATTTCATGATGATTTCCTATAAATATATGGGAACAGATTTCTACAATTTCTGACTTTAGTACTCTAACCTCAGTTAGTCTCATAGAGTTTATTGGTCCTTATAAGAGACAGGATCGATTGGCATGAAAAAAGTTTTTATGTATAAATTGCCCTTTTTCTTGCTAAACTTTTTTAAAAACCTGTGACTGCAGATCAAAATATCTCAAAAAATTAAGGAATGTCTCCTTAGAAAGTTTTCCTTTAGTTACAACGGTTAAGGTAAACCTACCCTTACTGCCCCATCTCAAAAGTCCACTCTGCATATACATAGGTATATTAACTAGTTAAAGTAACACGTCGTAAAAATATGCTTAATTACTTACTTGCCGTCTTTCTTGTGACCGTTCTTCGAATGGTATTTAATACCATTGACGTTCTTGTACCTCTTCTTGCAACCGGGGACGGGGCAGGCAAAGGGTTTCTCTTGTGCGGCCGGGCCGAGTGCGCCAGATGATGCGTTTGCGTTTATTCTAACAAATCATTACATTTCTATTTAGTAACTTCTACTAGCGTCTTAGTTAACAATTAGTGTTACGAAGATTTTTTATACTAAAGCAGGTATATTAAGTTTTTTTTGTTTCATATCACTTACGGCTAAGAAAGTGTAATCTATACTTATAATAAAACAGTAAAAAGTCGAAATCTGTAAGTTACTTAAGATATTTGAAAAAATAATACTACGGGGGATTTAGATACATGGAAAGAAAACATTTAGAAAGTTTTAGAAATTTTTGTCTGTCTATCGTCTGTCTATTACGACAATCACGCAGATAATACTGGGCAGAATTTAATGAAATTTGGTATGATTGTAGTTTATAGTCTTATAGTAACATTTACGATACATTTGTTCACTTATGAACATTTGTGTAATATATAAATTGCATTTGTGTATGTATAAAAAAGGAATTTAGGTGTATGTAATCTAAACATTTAATAAAACTTCTATAAAATAAAAGTTAGGACAGATTTTTACGGAACTTTCACTGGCAGATAGCTGATGTTATGTTGTGCTACTTTTATTTTAGCAATATAATTAGGGTTCCGCATTAAAAAAAATATATTTTTAGTAGTCCACGCTAGCGGAGCCGCGAGTACAGCTAGTACTGTAATATATTTTAAATATTTCAGTGAAATGACACGAAATTAATCCAAATTATTTTATCTTCTTGTAATTTTCAACAGAAATAATAAACAAAAACGTATATATTTATTTTTCAGGATTAATCATAGATGGCGCAATACGGATTTGTTTGTTAGTTTTAAATGTTTAAAAGTTCTGATACATTACAAGGAAGAACGTTGTTAATATCACTATACAATTACGAAATAATTTTTGTGTTAGGTTTATCAATGTTGAATTTAAGTACATCTACATATTTTATTGTGTTTTTCTCACATGAAATACCAGGCGGACGAAGTCACTGACACTGCTAGTGATATAATACGCTTCAATAATAACTGAAAAATATGACAAAGTTTCTTTTACCAGTCTCTCTTTTTATCTCTTATTAATTTATTAATTTTTCAAAAATTAAGTCAAAGTGATTTCTAGTTACGTTTATTTTTATATTCATATCTTTCTTTCTATATTGATATTATTAATAATTATTATTTTGTGACGCTTGCTTACAATTATTGAACACTGGATTAAATTTACAGAGCGCCTGTAATAAGTTCCCATATCTTAATTTGATTTATAATAAGTATAAAAGTTAATAATCTGTAATATGCTTGCAGTTGACGCTGCCTTATTAAATAAAGAAATAATAATATTCAAGTTGAAATTTTCTTCAATATTAAAAACTTGATAAAGTTGGCAACATGAGAGATATCATCAGGAATCGAACATTAGACCTTCAATTTATTATTATTTTTTAATAATAAAACAATATCCTTACTTGACACCGTATCGGAGTATAAATTCAGAGCTATATTCTTCTACAGTAGTCCACGAATCGTTACTGTCTTCCGATGCACTTATCATCTCATCTTCATCCATTTCGCTTCCTGAAACAATTATGATAACTAAACCTAATAGAATAGAAACGATAAACATATGCGAAAACCGATGAGCTCACTTTATACAAGAATAAAGTGCATACAAAATAATGCCAATGAGTTGTGTTAAGTTAGCATAACGATTAGAAATTCTGTTGCTAATTATCTATTATTATAATCTAGCAGCTGCATCTATGAGTAGTGTAAACAGAAACATCCTTTGTTTAATAGCTCGATAGTATCAATTATTTTGTAAGAAATCTATAGATTGTTTCTTAGTACCACAAATGTAACATATAGGCGACCAAGCGATCGAGGTGAAAAAGGGCATCGGCATAAACTCTTCGTGATTGGTTCAAGTCAGACAAATTGTGTACCTTCCTTTTAAAATATAGCATATTTGTACTATCCATAATAGTATTGATTATTCGATAGTGCAAATCACTATCAATTACTTGATGGACAATCGATTTTAATTGATACTACCTTTGAGATAATCCTCATTCTAGTCTTGGCGTTAACACTATTGACGCTGGCATTTTCACTCAACATCAATACCACACATGGGAAAATTGATGAGTTTATTCATTGAAACAAAGATCTATCAATATCCTGATCAGACTAAATTATCCGAGAAGTTCAGGTTCAAAACTTCGAAGCAGTTTTTCAAATTTAACCTGAAAGTTCCGAAACGTGGTCCGTGAAAGTTGAATATGAACCAGTAGCGGAATTAATCCCGAATCCCGTCACAGGCCCGGGCGGTGAAACTAAATTAAGCCTGTTTTCAGTGTGCCACACTTTGCTACCGAAAATATCAATATTAAAATAAAAACAGCAACAAAGTAGGTACAATAAATGTGGAACTCCCAGATGGGTCATGTTTTTATTTATTTTACGTAATGCATTTATTCTGGCCTTTTTTGGGATTTTATAAAAAATGGTCTGGTTTGGTGAGCCTCCAATCTCAAGGGGATTTCTTGAGATTAAGGTCCCCAAGACCAAAAGCGCGGGCGGGACGCGACTTGACCTCGATCCCTTAGTCCGCCAATGATAGAGACGTTAAGTACGAAGGTCATCATCTTGACTGAAGTAGGTATTCCATAACAATAAATAACCAAAACAAGTATTGAGCGTTCTATGCCACTTTTTTTAATTTCTATTAGAAAGACTGAAGACCTAGGGGTCACATATAAATTAGTCAGTTTAGGGTGCGGTAGCAAACCGATCAGTCACCCGGCGGTGTCAAGGCCAAAAGAACCGAGCTGCGATACTGCCGAGGTGCCGACTGACAAATCAATTAGATAGGAATAATAATATATTCTATTACGATATAAGGAATATAGTAAATATAACAATATAGTATGTAATGTTTTCATGAAAATGGCTTTCAGACATTTTACTGTTAAAATTTAGAGATTTATTTGCTATATTTCATTCGAAAAATTATTTTTGTATATGATAGACAGATTCATGAGGAACATATACAAAATAGTATAGGCTGTATAACTTCACGCTACAACCCTAAGGAGCGAAGCAGTAACTATGAATGTCAAGCAATCTGGCAAGCTGTAGGCAAGTACGGGAAGTGAAACAACGATAGGGTTACATGGGTGCGCTGCGTCAGCGCCTGTGGAAATTTTATCGAATAAATTTAACACTGGTGATATTTTGGGGAACATCTATAATAGATAAATTCATAATTAAAGATCTCGTTTAACTAGTGGTATTCGCCGACAAGCTGTAACATTACTTTAACTTTAAATTCGATTTTAAAGATTTAAATAACCTGATGGGCCATCTCAACGATGATAGTATGTCTGAATAAAGTTGCGGACGATCTGGGTTTGGAACCCTCTAAGACAAATACTTTATAGCTGGTTTCTGGAGTAGTTTTTACAGGGCCACGCTGTATCGAGTGCACGCAGCACAGCAATGCTCCTATGCAGCTAAATATAAAAAAAGGAAATCAGGCCTTGTCAAAAAAGAGTAAAAATGCTATTACTAAAGATCACACTTCATATTTTTTTGGAATTGCTTTAATCTATTTATTTTTTAAATTAAAGCTAAAAGCATTAACTATATTTTTATTCATATCACATGTGCCTGATTTTTTTCTGGTAATGTAATAAAGAAATTATTCCATTATTTTAAAGTGGCCAAGCATGTAATTTATCGAAGATATTGAGAATATTAGAATTAAGATTAGTTGTTTATAAGCTATAAGGGTGGCGGCAAATAATATCGTGCACCCGTGCTCGTGCGGCAGATACCACTGGCTCTAGGCCGTGTGTTTTGGTTCGAAATAGGTACTCAATTAATAGCGCCTGCATAGTGGATCAATTCGAACATAACAACACAATACAAAAAAGAGCAAATAAAAAATAACCTGTAGGTGTACTGCTACGGACTGACGGCGTCTTTGGAGCCGAAAGCAGACGCCGCCGCATATCTGCAGTGGGAGGCATGTTTTGAATTTCGCGCCGAGACGCTTCGGTAATAAATTTCAAAACATAACTAAGCGGTATACACGCTGGCTGCGATGCTTCTTTCTGTTCCACTACTGCCGGATCGTAATCTAAAAAATAAAAGTATTTATTAAACTCGGTCAAATAATATGAATACTTACCTTACACTAATTGGTCAATCAGCTGATTGAGTTAATGTTTGTTTACATTAAAAAATATACAGCAAATATTTAAACATAAATGCATCATGCAACATAATTTATAATAAAAGAAAGTAAAATAAATCTGCAATTACATTAATACCCGGGAAAACTTATAGGCCTCCGAGAAAATTAAAATTTGACGCAAAATAAATTCCAATGCTGACAACATGGAGATATTGATAAGACGTATATAGGGAGGGTCACGGATTATATTCCAAGCACCTAATGCAAAATATTATTGAAAATTCAAACCAATAAATAATATTTACCTATATGAACATCCTCGATGTGTTCTATTAAATCTGCTAATCTTGGAAATGTTATGCCACAACCATTAAATTTACAGATGTTTATCATGAAGACCGCCATGTCGTACAATGATATCGACTAGTCAAATGTTAGACAGTGCTAATATTATTTATATTTTTCAGAACTAATTAACCGGTAATTTATGTTAGTTTCTGCAAATGTATATTATAATAAAAATATTAAAAATATTTTTTACTTAATTGTATTGTTATTATCTACAGAAATTCAAACTTATCAAAATATAAGTATATAAATACATTATCACTTGCGCATATTGATCGTTGTTGGCTGCGCCGAAAGAACTTTGATCCTTTTAACCAATACGCTTGCAGTATTGATTTTCTCTTTCATCTGTCCACTCAGAAATTGAACATTCCAAAGGCCGGTCTCCTCCTTCTCGGTGTTCTTCGGTAAGTGCGGTAAATTTGTGAAGAAAGCTAATCGTGAAAAAGTGTATAAATTACAAGCCATCACATAATAAAAAGTGTTGCATAAAATAAATACTGAAATTCAGTGCGTGTTAGTGTATATATTGTGAGTTCACAAGTATTCACTAGGGAGTAATCACCGAAACCATATAGATCGGGCATATCGGCCATTTTCATTACCCAATCGTTTATTAGCTATCAGGGATAGTGTTCATCGTAACCTACGTTAAGTCGTTTCCATAGTGGTACAAAAATCAATATTTTACGTAACTTTGTTGATTCTGCGCCCTCTGCCATAGTTACGTAGACTTGTAATTACGTAACATAGCGGTTCGTCGGTCAAACTGACAAGTCTCTAGAATCATTAGCAGTCATTTATCTTCAACGACTCCTGCTTACATCTAGTTCTGATAGCCTAGTAGTAAACGTATACTTTACAACTCTACGGTTTCTTTCAGTTGTTACTCGTCGCACTCCACATAACATAAAAATGCTGTCTGCCGCAAGATTGATCGCCCCTGCAGCCAGGTCTGCTGTAAGTAGATTATTTTAAACGAATCCTTTACCATTAAGAGATAATTAATTTCTTTCGTTAGATAGCACCTTTAGTAAGTATGTACGAATGGTTGACCTTGTTTTAAAATTGCTAATAACCTTTACGCCGGTATTATATATACCTTTTATTATTGTAAAATAAGTAATCAAATGCGTGTTCCAATTTATAGTGGAAATTTCATTCTATTCAAATATTAACAAAATTACATAATCAAGTAAAGTGCTTTAGTAAGGCACAAATAAAGAATTCCTTTTAATTTTGAATACACTTATCACCATTAAATAATTAATCCATTATGTAACAAATAATAATAAAGAAAAATATTAAGTTGGTGAATTACAGTATTGATTTTTAGGGGGGTCATAGTTGTTTAACTTCAGTTCAAGATTTTATTAAGAATATTTGATTACTTGATTACAGATCTTCAGCAACACAGCCATAGTGCGACCACTTGCAGCAGTTCCTACAAACGCACAGATTGTCCCAGTTGCTCCAGCTCAATTATCAGCTGTGCGCTCCTTCCAGACCACCTCAGTCACCAAAGATATTGACTCTGCTGCTAAATTTATTGGTGCTGGTGCAGCAACAGTTGGAGTAGCCGGATCCGGTGAGTATCTTCAACAATTATTAATGTTAAAATCTTGTTACAAGCATGTGGTGTATGGCTTATTGTATAGTTCTACTACTTTTTTTACTATATTTTATCACACAACTGTCATTTATAACCTTTCATATTAATCTATTTTCTATGTGTGCCGTTTTACATCATTGTAAAGTTAAAAATGTGATTGCATAATCATTTTTTTTACTAAATGCATATGAAAATATACTCAGTGCCTATAAAAAAAAAAACATTCTTTTTTTCTTTTCTGTCTGTTCCTGGTAATTTCTGAAACGTTAGATCAATTTTGGACAGGACTTTCACTGGCAGATAGCTAATGTTTTTAAGGAATAACTTAAAAAAAACTTGTTAAGTAGTCCATGCATGCGGAGCCGTGAACACAGCTAATTTTTAAGACAAAAGTTGTTTAGTAGTGCAGGCAAGCAGAGCCGTGGACACAGCTAGCTAATTTTAAATAAGAATTATGTAACTTAATGTCACTAACAATCTTGATTTTGTTTCATAGGGTGTCTAAATACTTTTTTACTTATGAATTGATTTAAGATTCCCTTATTAATTAAAAACTGTGGCCATTTTATGAGCATGCTTTTCCATCACCTAATCTTTCCTTATCATATACAGGTATTGGTATCGGTGTTGTGTTTGGATGCTTGATTATTGGTTATGCACGAAACCCTTCCTTGAAGCAACAAATATTCTCATATGCTATCCTGGGATTCGCATTATCTGAAGCTATGGGCTTATTTTGTCTAATGATTGCATTTTTAATGTTATTTGCTTTTTAGATATATTTTTATGGGTATTTATGTACATATGAGAATAATATTAGCTTTTACATCCTGCATGTTTTTCATTAATAGTTTATATCACTGAAGATTAATGCAAGGTAAGGTGCTTTCTCTAACACTGTAGATAGTATTAAAATACCGTTTTAAGTTTTATAATTATAATATTGAAACTATATATAATACTGAAAATATAGCACCAACTATATTAGAATTAGTTTGCTTAATAATTATATTGTTCACATTTCAGGAGCGGGTATTGGAACGGTATTTGGTTCCCTCATCATTGGTTACGCAAGGAACCCCTCTCTTAAGCAACAGCTGTTCTCATACGCCATCTTGGGTTTCGCCCTGTCTGAGGCTATGGGTCTCTTCTGTCTTATGATGGCGTTCCTTCTGTTGTTCGCTTTCTAAGCTATTTAATTTTAAGAACACTACTACTGCCATCCTACATAATGAGGTTTCATTGTATACTACCTGGAGTGGACGGCCGTGGAATCGAATGTGTGGAAACCTCATCCTCTAGTAATGCTTGGACTGATGTGTAAATGTGTTACACTAACAGTGCGCGACATCGGAAATACAATTATTTAAATAAAATAATGTAGTATACAATCTTCAAATAAAATGTTGTACGTAAACATTATAATGAATGCAATTATTTCTATTCCTGATTATTGTAGATTGTTACACTATATAGTTTAGAACACTACAAAATTCGATGATTATATTATTATATAGCCAGTTAATGCGATTTGCGTGAGTATTGTCATCGAGTTTTTCTGTTCATAATTTACCTGTTCGAAGAATGTCGGCGTCTGTATTGTACATTTTTAGGGCAATTAAATGATAATAACATTTTGAGCGTTTGTTGTGCTTGAATCTCCAATTGCATTCTCCAACAATTGATAGATCTTTATACTCCTTCAATTTTGTTAAAAAATATTAAGTTTTTATAAAATTCATATAATTTTATACTTTCAAGACATATTTAGTTCATTATATTTATAAGAACAATACATTAATTGTCATAAGCTTTTTCGTCTTGCCTATTTAAATTCTAAATTATTTGGAATATTAATAGAATACTATTAGAGCAGTGATCCTCAATTATATAATGTGTGTCACTTTGCTTGTTGACTGATTATTTCCCGTGAATATAATAATGATGAATACAACTAATTAGTATGGCATTTTCTATACCTTCCTTTCAAAGGAATCACAGTGTATTTCGCCAAACCTATACGAGTGTTGTAACTAACAGTTAAAATCATGAAGTACATTAAAGGCTTATACTGTTATATATGCAGCAGCACGCCACGGGGGAACTGTTTATTATACTCGACTTAATAACTGAAGTCTTCACGGTCTGATAGCTCGAGCAAGAATGTTTTCCAGCCAGTCGTTGCCGCCTTGTAACTGCCTGCGACAAAGCACACCTGTTGCTATCGCGCTCAGCCAATAGTGCCGGTCAATAGTAAAAGACTAGGTCAATAGTCACATCCACACTATCCTCCGAAATAAAATATTAAATAGTATCTTGTTTAATATGACGTGTTGGTAAAGGTAGCTGGTCCTTGTAATAATAGGGACTAGTAGAGCAATCACAATCGATCGTAGGCCACAGTAATAAAGTCTATAACTATCTTGAAATAATAACTGTAGCAGTTAGAATTCTGTTGCTATTTTGGAGTTAGTCTTGAATCGCACCTGATTTCTTTGTAGTAAAATGTGTACATAATCTGAATTGGAAATTACGAAACACACCAGGCATTAAGTATATAAGATAATAAAAAGCAAGATATTTTCAACAATTTATTGCATAGGTTTTTATATGAAAAGCATCTAAGTGAATACCTCCGAAAACATTACAAAAAGAAACTGCAGAAGTAAACCCTTAGAATTTTGAGGAATCTCTAGTATTAACTAAAAAATTACATATACCCTTATTTTGATAAAGCCGGTAATTCAAATTATTATGTCCAAAAAACAAATGTATATTTTCTTTTTTTTTTTCAAACAAATCTAGAAATTCCAAATGTAAAAAAATAATATATTTGACATCGATGAGTACAAACAATACAATGCGTACTTCTCTATTTGTACTAATAATATTTTTAATTTAGTGTTATTAGATTAACACTTTTTTTACAAATAGCACAATTTTTCAGTCGAAAATATTTTCAATAACCATTATTTAATCAATACTGGATCATCTCAAAACATCGTTAACATAATTTATAACGATTTAGTACATACACGTTTTCTTGACAAAAAATAAACGTATGGCTAGTTAAGCACATGATTTTCTATTATAAGCACAAATCTATTGTTAATCAAGATCGGTGGGTAATCAACCTGGTCCCTATTGTCCACAAGCGGGCGTACCAGCTTTCATGGTGGGCAGTAGGGACTTTTTCATCAAACTTCAAGGTACTTCCCTACTTTATAAATTACAATTTTGAAACCGGTGAGCGATTACAAAACTTTACTAATATACAAAGTGGGCAGTTAATATAAAAAGGTTGACTATTCCTGATCTAGATGAATATAGATAGTGTGTGCTTTTGTTACTTGCTTTCTCAGATCAAACAAACGTAATAGGTTTTCCCATAGATTTAGTATATAGTATAGATCGGCAATAGGTTAAATAAGACCAGACAAAAAACGAAAATACCGCAAAATTAAGCGGGATTTATTTTACTCGCGGTTAGCATATATCTCGTTATCTCGTATCGCTATTTCGTTCTAACAAGTGTAACTATTCTCTTTCGCTTTTAAGATCTACATATATTAAATCTATGGGAGTTTTTACATATAAACTATGATTGAAAAACTCTTTACAATAATTTGACTTAGCCTAAAGCAAAACAAAATAAGGCATTTACGTCTCCACGGATGTCTATCAAACAACCAAATCGAAACTGTTCATCATTTCACTCGAGTCTATAAAGGTAAATCTCAGTTACAATGCAATCTGCTCTTTTGAAAGATTGACATTTGTAATATTATTTGGTCCAAAGTGTTTAAAATATAAATAACACCTTCATGGACTCGAATCAAAAATCATTCTTACACAATATTATTTTTTGGCTCAACATACATCTCTCATGAACATCATAGACTTTACAAACTAAACATCACCATTTATATCATCTTTTAATAACTACCTCATGATATTTTCTTTATATTACAACTATTCATATAAATAATGTATTATTAGAGTAGAACTTAGATATCTTCAGTTTCAAACTGAGTACCTTTTGAAATAGTAATAGGTCCATATGTTTCGCTTTGTTCTAATTTCAACACTTGGTGTTTCTTCAAGACGAGTAGACTGTAGAACTTCTGAGCCACCTGAAAAAATAAATTAATTATATAAGGGGGGAGGCCTATGTCCAGCAATGGACGTCTTTCAGCTGAGATTAATGAATGATGAATATAATTTAAAAAGAAACAGTTGCTATCGGATAAATTCATCTCCATTATTCTGTGTTGCATCGATAGTACGTTTTTAGAGAAGTTTTTTGTCATGAATACTCCGGATGTGGTATAAGCTCCGTGTTGAACTTTCCCGATGGCACTACAGTACGGTGTTCTTCAAAATAGGAGGTTTTTAAAGAGTCGGTAACTTGTATGTGATGCTTCTGGTGGTGCAAGCGTTCTATAGGCTACAGTAACTTCCTACTATCAGGTGGAGACAACATATGGTAGTCACCATCATGTTATATATATATAAAAAAATACAATAAAATATTACTAAATGGATTCCCAATTTAAATCTAACTTTTATAGAAAACTGACCTGTTTCCTGTTATTATGCCTTGGTGCCAATTCGGAGAATGTCAATGATAATCCAACTGCAAGTTTCGGTCGCATCACGCTGAACAGCTGGGCAGCGCGCCGGTTCAGTACACGCTCTTCAAATTGCTCGTCCGTCTCGCCCGCCTCACGTTCAGTCTCATCCGCCTAGAAAAACAACATTACATACAATTTTGGCCATTTTTAAGCAATCCTACTAATATAAATTAATGTGAAAGTTTAGATGATTGTTACTCAATCACGCAAAAACGGCGAACAGATTTATTGATCGGCTGAAGAAATTTGGAATTAACTGCACTGGATTAACACAGGATACTTTTTATACTGGTAAATGGCATATTTTTCATTTCTCTCTAGACCCAATTCTGAAGTTCACGCAGACGAAATCGCAGATAGAATCTAGTATAATATATTGTAAATGTACTAATCATCAATCTGTAAACATAAATTAAAATAACTCTAGTTGACAATTTTTTCAATTAATTGAATGGTTTTATAGAATATTTGATAGATGAAGGCGTTGTTATTTTGCGCAAATCCATCATAAATATTTTTTACCGAAATTTATTTGTTACTGCCGCCTGCAATAGATTCATAGAAATATAATATTACTAATTTTGAAAAATTTTTCTTTTATAACACAAGGTCATCGCAAATTACACAATTTTTTCTATTTCCATACAACTTCGATCAGAAACAACTCAATATATTAGTTGATTAATAGTGGATGTATTGCTACATCACAACTTTTAGTCTAATCAACAAGTTCAAAATGGTTTTAATTCGAAATAAAGCTCCTAAAAATATGAGTGACAGCTCATTCCATTCGGAATTACATTTAGAAAAATGTATCCCGAGGATGTATTAGCACATAACAAAATATTATTGTTATTAACAAAATAAGATGGAGAGACGTCAAGCTGCGTAAATTTAGTCCTATAAACCTTGCCATCTGATGATGGAAAAAGCGAAAATTAGTTTATTGTTAAATAACTCAAGTTGACTTGTTACAACTTACAAAGTACTTTGTGCTTACGACTCGTGACGGGAATCAAGATTAATTTCTTAGGTAGTATAATACTTACGTGTTCTGGTGTCGGTGGCAAGTCGTAGTCGTGTGGCGGACTCTGATGACCTGGCTGATGGTCGTCGTATCCCAAATTTGTCATGTGCATGCCGGTCTGAAAAATACATTCATTAAATTTGTATTGGGAATGGATGATTTGTTTACATGTGTGGTTCCAAATTATTATTAATGTTAGATTGGCACAACTGTTTTGAGTTTGATTAGTTGTGACCGGAGTTTGAGTTGTATCTGTCATTTAGGGCCATTTAGGCAACTGAACTGAAACCGAAAAAACCACGTCAAAGTCGATGAAAAGTCAAAGTCATGTTGACTGTTTTCTTTGACTATCGCGGTGTGCACTTGGAATTCTTACCAGAAGTTCAAACGGTAAAATTATTTAAGCGTTATGCGGCGTCTAAGAGAGCAAATGCGACGAAAAATGTCAGATTTGTGGAAAAAAAATTCTTGGACTTTGCACCACAATAATGCGCCATCGCACAAGGCCATCATTGTGAACGAATTTTTTACCAAAAACTCAACAAATAACATCGAGCGTCCACCTTATTCACCAGATCTGGCTCCAGCCGACTTCTTTCTTTTTCTAAACTCAATTTACCACTTCGTGGCACCCGCTTTCATTCGGTAAATGACATAAAGGAGAATTCGCAACGAGAACTAAACTGAATTCCGGAAAAAGCGTTTAAATAAATGTTCATGATTGGATTATGCGTTGGCTTAAGTGTATCGTTTCTGAAGGAGCATACTTTGAAGGCGATAAAATAAATTTGGATGAATAAGTAACATTTTGTGTATTATTGATCTATTCTTGGTACTTTTTTGACAGATTAGTATAATAAATTGTAACTAGTGCAATAATAAGGTATATTAAAAACACAATCCATGTTGTAAAAATTCGTGCAAGTGGACATGTGGATAATTTAGTATTTTTAGACCATTAATTGTAAATAGGTAGATGGTCACAAACAAAAATAAACAGAACTAACAAAAAAAAAAGAAAAAAATCATTTTTTAATATCACATTAATTACATCAATAGACTCTTTCTATTGAACAGTGCATGTATAGTAACAGCTGAAGCCTTTCCGCAGTATGGTAGTTGTATGGAGTGAGTACCTGGTAGTCGTGGTGGTCGCCGAGCCCGTGCAGCATGGGGTCGGCCGCGCGCGCCAGGATCGCGGACACCTGCTCGCCGGCGAGCTGCGGCATCAGCGGCAGCGTCTCCATGCCGGTCGCGTGCCCCGCCAGCCCCACCAGCCCGCTCTGCCCTGCACCTAACATTAACACAACATTTACTTTTACATTTATATCCCTATATATAACTGCTTCCAACAGGTGTTCCTTTTTTGTGGCAACATCACATATCTCTTAATTTTATTCAAACATTATTTTAAAGCTTATGCTCCACTATTGACGAAAAATAGACAAATAGTTTAAAGTTAATGTTTTTGTTATTTAGTAAACTTTCCATTAGGAATGCTTACATTACGAAAGTTTAGTATTTGAGAGAGCCGCCTCGTGAGGCAAATGCTCGGTCGGTTTTTGTGTATGCTCAAAGGCACCTCAGTTTGTTTACCGCGCTCACTCAGGACATTTGTCTTACGCCTCGCTCGAGCACAATAAACAAGGAGCACTGATTGACATTCATCCAGTTATATTGTAGCCATAGACTGCTTTAGGACTCAATACATTCACAGTATACTAGCAGACAACTAAGGAACAATGCTTGCACCCTCGTATTGTAAATCAATTGCATATATTTTTTTAACACAAAGTCGTATAGATTTTTAATTATTTTTCTTTATAAGTCGCTGAATCAGTAGAAACGCAGTAGCTGCAACAGCAGTTCGCAAGTGCGAGTCACGTTGAACTGGCTCGGCGTCGCCGCGCGAGACGGCCTCGCCTAGCGTACAATTGTACCGAGACAGTCGCGAGGCGGCTCGCTCAGTAAGTACGCGGTAGATCTAACCTGAGGGTGTCATTCCACCGTGCTGTAATCCCACTGGAGTCATTCCCCCGTGCTGGAGGCCCACAGGCGTCATACCGCCGTGCTGCAACCCGCCGGGTGTCATGCCGCCGTGCACCAGACCGGCCGGTGTCATACCGCCATGATCTAATCCTCCTACAAATAATAAAACTTAATACTTTCAGACCACATAATTTATAGAAATCATATTTCCGATGTCGATGACGGTCCGAGTCAAAAATAGAGAAAGTAACTATCTATATAATATATCTATATCTATAATCTCGAAATCTCTGGAAATGTTTAGAATGTGCTCGAAACATCGAGTATTTACTCAGCCATACAAAGCTTATCGCTCCGATTGCAACACCAAACAATTGTCTAAAAAATAGAACACTCCTTCCTTTATAATCTTTGACGTATATTGTGTAAAGTCAAGGACCTTCTAGTGATTTCGTGAACGTTTTATCGAGTATACAAGCGAGCCGTATTCCGAGCCAGTTAATTTTCGCGGCTGAGTGCCATAAGCGCTCGCCACCAAGTCCGGACGAAGTCTGAGGCTTCAAGGCCCTTATGAATAACAGTGTAGTCAGATCGAAAAAAGCCAGTTTAGTTCTATTTCGGAAAGAGAAGTGAAAACAACAAGCGAAAAAAAAAAAAGAAATCTACAAGAAGGACATAGAAGGAGAAACTGTAAGTATGACTGCAGTATTGTTTTTTTTTTATTTTGTTATTTTGAGTAAGAATTTTAAACGTAACCGCATTTTACTACCAACGGGTATAACAATATTTTTATATAATGGAAGTATCATACGTTTTTGTAAAGTAGGCAACAACTATAGTTCTAGTCAAGAGTCGTGAGCACTAAACATGATGTTTATGTTTCAGCGAAAAGAATCCAAAACAAAATGTACTGAATTGGCAATTTTTTGTATATGGGAGTCATAAAAATATTCACAAATTTTATTCAACTAACATGAAGGAGGCGCCATCTATTAAAAATCTGATTAACTAACATGACAGCAGTTGTTTCTTTTTTTAATTATTTACATTGTTTACATTCATAATGTACGAAAAACTCATACGGGTCAATTTATAATAATATATAGTATAGATTTACCTGGTGTCATACCGCCGTGGTGGAGTCCGGCTGGGGTGAGGCCGCCATGGACAAGTCCCGCCGGTGTCATTCCACCGTCCAGGCCCAAGCTGGGAGTCATACCTAGCATAAACATTTACAAAATTAGATCATTATTTTATAGATTATAAAACTAATCACTTTCACTATTTAGTCTACAATCAATTCTGAATCAATAATGAAATGTAAGTTTTGGTAATAATTATGTAATTAAAATATTGAAGATATTACATATTTCTACATCTCTTAAGCATCCTTCCACAGAGAATGGTGTTTCTTATTAAAACAAACGCGCTGCTTATAATAAAATTTGCGATTCCATAAACACAATGAAAATGTTTGAATACTTTTTTTAGATAAGTATTGACGTCTATAATAATATAAATAGGACGTACCACCATGGTGTAATCCAGCTGGGGTCATACCGCTTGAAGGTAAACCCAGGTCAACGCCTTGACCGTCGCCGTGCTGGAGTCCAGCTGGTGTCATGCCGCCATGTTGAAGTCCACCTGGTATTAAAAAAAATTGTTTTAAAGTTATTTTATATTCAAACTGATTCATTTTATTAAAATATGACTTTCAGTAAATCATTTAAATGGTTACAATTCTAGTGGACTTCAGATGGTTTATACTCTAATCCGTCCGAACTAAAATCGTTTAGTCAAATAAAAGATCTATATCTTAGAAGCATAAAGGTATAAAATCATAAATTAAAAAAAATCACGCCCTTATGCTTCTAAGATACAGTAATGTTCTTACTCATATATACAGAATGACATAATATCATATAAAACCCGAACAGTGTGTAAGACATACGCGTCTTAAAATAGTTTTTTTTTAATGTTGATGTATATTGTCAAATCATCAAGACCGCATCCATCTTTATGGATTGAATCAAACAATGAACCTGAGCTTTCAGTGAGGCAAGTCGTGATGAAACCAGTCAGTGAAACCATCAGTCATGCTAGGCTCTGTGTTGGAACACTTTATCACCTAACATAAGGCAAGTAAACTAAAAAAAAGTGCACATACCAGGTGTTAAGACTCCGTGATGCAGGTCACCTGGTGTAAGTCCCGCCTGCAAAAGAGTTCCTGGCGTCAAAGGACCCAACCCACCAGGTGTCAGCGGAGCTCCCAGCGAACTCAACATACCTATAATGCACCATATACTAAATATAATAAACATTCATAATTACAGACACACTATTATTTGTTTAACGTTCAACCAATGAATAGGTAAAAAGACATGGCTGGAAGCATTTCATTACTATAGGACCATTCAAGTTTAAATTAGTGTACAAATAAAAGTACATTTGTAAAGAAATTTTCCCACAGGAAACACTTCATTAAACCTCAAATAGAAATATGTGGAATGCAGTTAATCTACTTGAATGAATATATTGGTCCTTTAAGTTCCTAAGAGTTTCCGCGAATACAAACACCGACTTATTAACCAACTGCCACAGAAGGTAAGAATGTCCTACGAGTGTGTGTGTTATGACGTGTGTAAGTCAGCTGTGGAATAAAAAAAGGCTATTTAACTATATGGGTATAAAATAAAAAATCTAATAAATAGCCAATTTCAAATATGTATGGAGAACTTGTTTCTCTCTTATAAGTTGTGTTTTTGCAGTTGGGTTATACAATATTTCAATTTTTTACTAATATTGTTCTCTATCTATCCCTAAATATTACCCCGCCCGTCTTTTTACTTACGGAGTAAGCATACTAAGCCTTTTTACAGCTAGTTACCTAGTCCCGTGTGTCTTTAATTATCTAACCCCATATGTCTTAAACTACCTAGTCCGGTGTGGCTTAAATTACATGTTTGTAACTTGTTTACAACGAAGAAGTGTTAGTATATCTAACAGGAGCATATTATATGAAGACATTTAAATTTGTATCAAATAAAAATGAACTATTAAATTATTATTAGCTATTAAATTTGATTGCCTCTATCCTGTAAAAATTCATAACCAGCAGTATTAAGTTTGATAGAATAATGTTATATAAAGCGATATTTAACGTGAGTAAGCGTAGTGTATGTTAGTACGTGCACATACCAGGCGTGTGGGGTGAATCGACGTCGAGGGGCGCGCGCGGCGACCGCGGCGACTGCGGGTACTCGCCGCCCGCGCCGCTAGCGGCCTCGTCTGTCCATACATTCACCCGTGTTAATGTTCTTAATATCATCTATCTAACCAGCCCTCATCTACCTACTGCCTTTCAACTAAAACTATTCTATCTACATTATTATTTATTAATATTGAAATTCCTATATTTTTAAAAATGGAGAGTGTTAAAGTATTACGTCAACAATCCTTTCAGTGTTTTTAATCCCGTACTCCATAAAATAAGAAAACCTTGGCCCACTTATGTCGAAATTGACATCGTGAAAATTTAATTTATAAAAATTGCCTTTAAATGTCGATTTATAAAAATAATTGTAATAAATTAATAAAGACTGAAAAAAATGAATTATAAATAAGATCTAAATGTTAGTTGTAAAGACAAAGCCCAAAATAACTACAAAGTTTAAATGCATAAAATAGATAGAGTACACTTAAATTAGTAAGTAGCAAGTATAGTTTCCGTCACCATTCGTGACCGGAGTTATAAAAATGAAATGATGTGCAATGCGATAAGGAACCGAGTACTAACCAGCTGACGGTTCATATTCATGTGGCAAAGGCGTGGGCGGTTCCACGTCCGGCACTGGAGCTACGACCGGCGCAGGCGCTGGCGTCTCAGGAGGTTGGAAACTCTAAAATTACATCATGTTATTAACAACGTTATATAATATATTACACTTACTATAAAACGCAACATCTCTGTTAATCCATTACTTGAGCTTATAACTTGAGAACCACTAGTCCGATTAATTCCTGTCTAGCATTTTTAACATAACTGTCACATGTGAACAAGTTGTTGTATAAACTTTAAACAGATTAAATACTATTAACATATTCAGATCCGAATTTTGTATAGGTAACACCCCTGTTGCAGAGCTATTAAACATTATGACAAACCTTATATATTATTTTTCAAAGGGGTTTTTGTGCCAGTGCCATATTTCCTTTAATTCTTCATGAAAATTAATAATTCATAAAGTTAATCAATCATATATAAGTCAAGTTATAATAATATATGTCATTCATAAATTAACAATTTTAAAGTTCATGTTCCTCCCTATTGACAAAGTATAAATAAATAGTTTAAAATTAACATGTAGAAAGCGCCATCTATTAGCAATCTGTTTAAATTACATCTGTCACGTTAGATTGTTTATATTATATGATGTGAGAAATATTTAGTAGTGAATAATTATATTTATAACGAACCTCTTCATGTCGCCGCTTGCGACCTCCTCGCCGAGCCACACTGGGCTCTGGTTCCGGTGAACGAGCCTCGGCTTCTTCTGCCTCACTTCTAAGTGTCATGTTCCGCTGGTATTTCTATAAAATACCAAATACTATTATGTATATATATAATGCATATTAATCGACGGGATTTCGAATCCCTGCAATGTGGCCGACCTTTGGGTGCTGGAAAACATTGTGATGAAATCGAAACATAGGGCATTTTCTAATGCCTGCCTGGCTAGCTACCACCGACAAGTTGATAATCCGTCTCCAATCACCTATAGGTGTGTTCCAGCAGCTGCACTTGAAAACCAGTCCCTTTCTAAGCAATAATGACAAAATTCCCACATATTCCAGAAAATAAAGAAGCGGGAAAAAGCTAGTTCATTAAAAAAATTGTTTACTTTAGTTATACAAATAGTAACCTTAAAGAGAACTCGAGATGGTATCGGCCTGGCTGGCAAAGTGAACAGTTTCTCCACACCACCGGTCTCCTTCCAGTGCATGAGGCGCCTGGTCGGCGGCGCCAGGTCCAACGTCGTCACAATGTCTGAAGTATTGCTCAGCTGATTTTTCATTTCCTCGCCTGATATGTTCTTTACTTCGTCCACGATTAACTTGCGCTTGCGTTTCGTTTTTGTTATACCTGTGAAATGTTGAAAAAAAAATCCTTTATTAGTGAGTATACCTCGTACTGCAATTGAAGAATTTGCTTCATTTGATATGAAAGTGCTCAGACGTTTGTATCACAATTACATATTATGCGGTTACAACGGTTAATAAACTAATGCATTATTAGTTAATTGTAATCCGTTTTTTACCTACATGGAATGTCTAATGTATGATACTGTAAAATTAAAAATTTCGAAAAAGAAAATTCGCGCTCTTTTGTATAGACGCTTCAATTAATTTTTCACAATTCACACTCACATGTTAACACAAAACTTTAAACTGAAATCAAACAATAACAGTAACGTTGAAATATCATCTCTAAATAATTGACTTTATGTAATCAGTTTCAGTAATCAGTATTAATTAGTTAATATTTAATTAACATTATATCGATGTCGATAAAATCATGCACCGCCCCGTCTCTAGTTCACCGTTACTTGGTTGCAACAAAGTCGCGCGATGTTTACCCACATTGGTCAAGATGTCTAACTGATATTGTCTACCATTGTTTTATTCTACCTTCTTTATATTTTTCTACTAATTAACTTTGGTTAATGTTATACATTTTATTTACTATTTACCTACTAAAAATGTATCTTCTAGTTTTAACGAGATGCGCAAATATTACTTTTTTACATTGTTAAATTGATCCAATTGTTATTGTCTTAAAAAGTTTAACATTCTTTTATAAGTTTGAAAAAGGCGTTGTTAGCCTAATAAACATTTAATACGTTTAAGATTCTGATGCCTAGATTAAGTTCTTTGCTTTAAGAAATTTGTACTTTTGATTAATAAAATGATTTATATAAAAAAAAAATTCACAATCACACACAAGATCACAACGATCAAAACATGAAAAATCTAAATTATAATTTAAAGAAAATAGAAATTCAGCAATAGGTAAAAAATACTCAACAATATGGTCTAAAAGTTTCCACGTAGGTTCGACAGCGCACACATAGAAAACCTTATCGCTACAATTGTCAACAAACAAAGGGCTATAAATCAAACGTTCCCCTCGTTTTAAAAGCGAGTAAGTAGTTTACATCATGTTAAGAGATCAAGGACCTTGTAGAGATTTCGTGATCGTCTCATTTGGGTATAAAAGCCAGTCGTAACGCGAGATAGGACAATTCTAATTTCGAAAGCGAATAGAAACAATAAGCGAAATAAAAGAAGAACTACAGGCTTATTCTGTGAGTACATACAGGTTGATTCTGCAAGTACATTCGATGAGCGATTTGGGAGTTTGTTTTGTTTTAATTTGTATTTCTCCGAGTACGACTAAATTGTTTTCGTGAAACACTACGGCATTTTACTACCCATGGGCGTAACAATACCTATTTTCATTCTAAAAACAATTTTTTGAAAAATCTAATATTTATGACTGAAATTAATATAAACCATGAGATATCTGAAATAATCCATAAAGGAAACAGACTAAAATACTTTTAAGATATCCAGATCCAAAATCTCTCATCCATAACATCCCTGGTGTTAAACTATTAACTTAAAAGTACCTTTGAGAACTGTAGCATCAACTGGTGCAAGTGCGAAGGACTCCTCGTCGTTTTGAAGCAGCGTAGTGTTGTCGGCCGCCGCCATTTCTGGTTCCGGCGCAGGAGTCGCCGTTCGCGCAGTCTCCGGCACGGCCTCGTCTACCTCCTGCAAGCAACGTCACCATACAGGAAAATACGTTCTTTTTAAGCTCAAAAGAAGCAAAGATAATTGGGAATAGTACTACTGGCATAGCAAATGAAGATATCTTTTATTGAAGTGAAATTTATTTCATTTTGTATAGGAAATTACGTTACATTACACTAAGGAATTAATGTAAATTATCTGAAGTGTAAAAAGATAAAAATATATATTATTATAAAAATTGAAAAAGAAACACTATTTTCTATATATATCTGGCAAAAGAAGCGATAAAAGGAAGAAACACCAAGAGGATAACCAAATCGTGTAATCAAGAGACACTGTAAGTACGTCCACACTGTAGTGAACTTCAAGATAGACTTTTGAATTATTTACGTAAAATCCAACGGCATTTTCATTACTCACGGCTATAACAGAATTAGACTATTTTATAAATCAACACTTAAACAGGTTTTAAATAAAGGATCTATCTGCTTCATCAGAGTCCTAACCTCAGAAACAAATTGCCCGTTTTATACAGGGTACAATTGAAATAATTCACATAAGTTTAATGGGTAAAATTATATCGACTCGGGTTTCGATAGTTTAGTTATATTTTTTAATTTGCTATTTTTGGCGCTGAACTTATTAAAAATTGTATACGTATAAATAAAATTACGCATTCAAAGTATGTGAATACCTTCAATTATACTCTGTATCCTCTAATAAGTACTTAATAATATTTTATATTTTTTTATAAACATTATCAAAAGCTTATCTAAAATGTTTATACTATATTAATATTTAGTACAAATTAAGCCTTGGTAATAAATTTGATATTATCAGTGCTAACCATAGGTCTGACAGAAGGCGAGAGTGGAGCAGCTGGAGGAGGCATCAGGTCGGGTGCGTCGTCCATCGGGCGCACCTCTTCATGCGGAGGTGAACCGCCCCAACTATAACCATTAGCGACTAAAGTATATAAACAAACCATATATTTTATGTAAACAAAAGGAAATCCATCAAAACATTTAAAAAACTATAAAATAAAAATCCTTACAATAAAAAATAGTTATATTACTAGATATGTACATTTTCAGTTTCATTACTTTATGTTGACAGGATTCCGTGCAAGGAATTGCTGAAGGTTCTTTGGAAAAGTCACCAAAGCTCAGCAAATCGTTTACATTTTGGCACCATTCATTCAATTATTTTAATATTAATTAGATCCACTGTCACAAATATTTTTTTGAACTGAACAAAAACAATGTTATGCAAATAACCCAAATTAATTTGTGGATAACTTTGTAGACAAGAACAGTATTGAATGTTAGTTTGATATATTGATTCCTATGTAAATTTTCTTAAAGATTATTTATAGGTATGTTTGCACTGATGAAACATTTATAGTGTATTGAACTTAAGTACAGCTTTACAGTAACCACTATCTCAGCACAAACAAGGTCATTTTTTTGCCATATAGTGAAGCTGTGTGTCTGTCTGCGGCCTGTGTTTTCTCCTTCCTACAACATGCGATTCTTTTAAGCATAGCGTGAAGAGACTTTTTAAGTTGGACGGCAACACAGCGACGAATGGCGATATATTGTAGGTCCCTCGATAGGTATTGGTGTTTTTGGATTGCCAAGTGCTTACCAGCAGATACAATACCATCTCACTTTGCAGTGCTACAATCAATCAATTCCCTGGCTTGTTCCCTATTTGGGGGCATCCTGATACTCTTCCTCCACGCTTGGCAAATTTGTGTCATATGTGGCATAAGCCAATAGTCAGCAAATCATTACTGATGGTTTGCATTCAGGTAGTCGGTGGCCGGCCTCCGTTTCTTTTGACTATCTTTTGCTCATAACCAGTTGTGTCATATGATCTTCACTTCTGCACGTCACGTATCCATTAAAACAGTGTAGGTAGATTTGTCTTTCTTTCACCTTGTATTTTAACGGCTTTAAAAATTTCTCGAATATATATTTTTTTTTGTCTTTGTTGCCTGTATTTTATTCCACAATTGCCAGTGTCATGTAGTATTCATGCCAATTAGAATGGAGGAGTCTTGTTTTGGACTTTATCAAGTCTTGTAGCGCCAGCTGCCCAATGGTAGCATTATCATCTCCATGACATACATTTTTGCTCATCGTTTAATAAAACTATCCGTACGGCGATTACTTTTGTGATTATAAGAAATATTTGCGCGAATTTTTTTTTAGTTCGTTAAGTTACTATAGTACGTCAACCTTCGGAATACGGGACGGACGACGGTTTTTCTCGCTGTCATTCCTCGACAGGTTGACATGTATTCCATATTAAAAATCACACAATTATTATCGATTGTCCAAAAATCCGACGTTTTACCAAAACTACCAGCCTGTCTTGATTTTATTTTCTAAGTCTAAATCAATAATAAATCAAATAAATAAAGTCTCTTTCCCCTTTGTTCTAACGTTAACCATTGATCCAAGGTACTTAAATTCCTCTACTTGCTTTAAAAGAATTCTTTCGATAATAGGTAATGTCTGGGTTTTAATATTGTCACCTGAGAATCTACAATGCATATATTCGGCCTTTTTGCGCAAAAAAAAGAAACAATGAGTTTTGTACAACTTTTATATTTTTTATCAACATCGATAAAAATAAGTAATATAATGTATGGTACGTACCTATGCTGTGGCGAGTGTCCCGCGTCGTAATGATCGGCCATGTCGTCGTCACTGTCCGCGGCGTCGGGGCCGGGCGGGCCGCGCTCTCGCTCTACGTCACCGTCCACGCCCGACGGACCGACGCCTGCGCCGCTCGCTTCGATCTCAGCCTACAAATATCAATAACACTTTTTATATACAATTTGTATACTTATCTATTTTATATATTAATATCTTGTGTGTGTCTGTTAGTGATTGTGTAGCTTCTTTTGAAGGACTAGACTGACTAATCTTATATTTACATAATATATTTGTTTGATCGAGACAATAGTTTATAGCTATGTTCGGATCCGATAGATGCTGCTAGAGTAGGTAGAGTAGTAGGTAGGTAGGTAGAGCCATTAACTACCCGAAAAGGCAGAATGTCTACCGAGCCAGCTAGTACTAATATTATAGAGCTCAAGTGATTGTTTGTTTCAAAGAGATAATCTCTACCAATCAGATTTGAAAATTCCTTTCTGCATTTAACCTATTTATGAAGGTTATAAGTTATATAATATAAAAAGTGTCAAATTGTGGTATATGATAGATTCATATTCCATTTTACAAATGAAAAAATATATTTTTAATTTCTGACCTGAAGTGAGCGCGGCTGAGGCGTTGCTCCGGCTGTGGGAGCAGCACCACCAGAAGGCACTTCACCAAATAAGTCACCCTCAAAAAGTCCACCCGCATCTGTACATGCAAAATATGCTTAATTAAACTTTCAAACTAGATACTTAAGATATACATTGCTAGGCAACAGTGGTTCGGGCTCCTAATAATTTAGGTACCTGTTGAGTCATAACCTAGAAAATTCATAAAAGTAGCATTATTACAGCGGGCTTCGATGGGTGTAACCAGAACAATCGTCATTAACGCTAAATTACCCATTTAAAAAAACCTGTCTGTCTGATTTTTCTGGGCAATCTCCGGAACGGTTGGACCGCTTTTGACGAGATTTCCACTGGCATGTAGCTAATGTCATAAGGAATAACTTAGGCTACTTTAATTTTAGAAAAATAATTAGGATTCCCGCACAAAAAATAAAAAGCTTTTGTAGTAGCTCACACGAGTGGGGCCGCGGGCACAGCTAGTGTTATACAAAAGAAAATTCTATAACATAAACACTATCTATTATTGTCTATTGACTTATGGTTACTTAATATCAAACCAAATAAAGTAGAAATTAAAAGTTCAAGTTAATTATCAGTAAGACTCACGTCCGAAATCCCCAACATCACCAATAGTCCCACCAAAACCATCATCCATAGGTCCATGTGGTGCTGCCTCCATTTGTCGTTCATGGGCTGGAGTGGCCAGTGCAGGAACTCCGGCCGTGCTTGTACTAGCCACTCCATTGTCTTTGCCGCCCAGTTCTAGTGAGGAACCATCGGCAAACAGAAGATTACTCTTAAACAAAACAATTACACACTTTAAAAAATCCACTCGGGAATTATCATTTTAAATTGTTCTATCTAATATTACTTGTCATGTATAAACACAAAAAAGTTTTTACTCATATAATGCAGAATTATTGCGTTCTCACCTAACCTTACACTTTATATAAATCTCATTGATTACAAATCTGTGGCTAATAATATGAGTCCATTCTAAGAATTTTGAACATAAAATCTTGGTAGTATTTTTTTTTATATTTCGTGTAGATCAGGAGTGCTCAAACAGTACAAACAAACAATCCGTAATTCTCAAAAAGTATAAGATATTTTACCTTGAAATTCTAATAAGTATGTAGTAATAATATTTATGCATATTTACATGTCAAAGATGTATCATCTGCCATCTGATCCAAAATTTTGTTTTTTTATAGCTGAAGAAAAATATCTGCGATTGTGAGAAATAGCTCTTCAGTTAATTAAGTCTAAATATTACTGTCACATGAAAAATATGTGAGTGAAATGCATAAACAATGAAAAAAGTGATTCATGAGTTTGTACCTTGCAGTCAATCGTTTGCTAACCGAATTTTTTTATGGTAGACCACTGTGTCACTTAGTTTGAGCACCCCTGATGGAGATAATAGAGAAAAACCGAAAATAATTCCATAAAGTAATTTGGACTTATCATATAAAAGATGAGATATTAATATACATTTATTCATACCTGTTCTAATCCCCCTTCAGTGCCAATCGCCTCTCTCATGATATCAGGATTATCTGTATCAAAGCCCATGTCTCCAAACCCATCATCATGTGTCACCAGGTTTAGTGAGCCATAATCTTCACGCATAGTAATTTCTTCAGCTCTAGACTGATTGAGAGAGAACTGAGCTTCTATGTCAACCTCACTAAAATAAACACAGCTGTGATGATAACCTATATAACATATTCCTTATGACTTCATCATAAGTAAGTGCATCATATTTTCTTGTTCTAACAATGTTATATTTAAAAAAAAATTATCTTTACTAATATTGGCTGGCTCACTAGACATTGTTCTGCCTTTTCCAGCAGTTAATGCCTAGACCACTATTGGATAATAACATAGTTATTTAGCACATACTTATATACTAACATAACTTCATAAAACAAATATACTATGTGAATATGAGTTCAATCAGTAATCAAGGTAAATCAGTAATCAAAAGGTAATGTTTGTGAATGTTTGTAGGAGGTAATTACTGAAATTACTAATTTCTATTACTATTATTAAATTACTAATTCATTCAATTATAGAAAACTATGTTCAGGGTGACAATTATAGCTTCTGTTGTATTGTTATTAATTTATATTAATGTATAATAATAATCTATACATATTATAAAACTCAACATCTCTCTGTCTGTTTATGCTCCTTTCATGCTAAATCACTAATCCAATTTACATGGTTTTCTATTTTAATTCATAGCTACATAGCTATGAACCAGGTAACATTATCTGGCCAGGTTATAGGATATATTTTGTTACATAAAGTAACATACGAAATCATATCAGAAAAAAGATGCTTTTGGGTGATTACATAGCTTATGCTGAGTTAACCATAAGAGATATATGAAATTAATATATTTCATAGTTGTTGATCTTAAAAATACCAACATAAAAGTCACCGATAACATATGTCTATCTTCTAAGGATAACCTTCAATAAGCATTTTTGAGGCAGTACAATTCGCGTGTGCGCTCAACCAACAGCATTATTTAATCCACGCGAGCATAGCTGCTGGGACAGCTAGTAATATAATAAAGGCATGTTCAAATACTATAACCCAAAGTAAGTTTTAATTTGTAATGTGTGCTCTTTAACTGGTAGATTTTTAAGTTCCTTGCCAAACCATTGTAATAATGTTAAGATATAAGGTGAGTAACCATATTATTTCAATATGAAGTTATTAAATCTTTTATAAATAATATATAAATACTCACTTTAGCTCAGGCATTGCAGTATCAAAGTCATGGAATACCTCAGGCAATGTAATGGCATTCATAGCAGCCTCCCGATGTTCTTCAGGTAAATCCACCATACCTGGCCTGAAAGCCATCTGTAAAAATTCAACATATACAATCAAAGTTCTTGTTATAAATTTTTCCTACAGATAATATGAATGAAATTCAATATACAAATGATTAATTAGTATCACTATAATTTCAGATAAACCTTCAAATAACAAAATCAAATAATTAAATACCAAAACAATACAATCACACCAGTGACCACCAGTATCTTCCTTTACATTAATTACAATATAAAATTTAATAGTAAAAAATAGCCTATATCAACAGATATTGTAGATCCCTATATGTGAAAGAATTTTTACAATCGGATCAGAAGGTCTAAAGATTACCTCTTAAAGACCAACAAACATTGTCTTAATAATAGCTGTCAAGATTAAATCCCTACATTTATTAGAATAATAAAGAGTTTTATATACTGTTGATTTCTGTAAAGTTAATCTCTTAGAAATCAATTGATTCTGATTAAACACAAATTATTCTAAATATTAAAACAAAGTACTACAAAGCTTGCAGAAATAATTTCTTAAAAGACAGAATTCATTTTAATAGGCCCCTATTGTACGTCCAAATGTAGAACTTTAATTGGAAAAAAATACTTTTTTTTTTTTGAACTGACTATACTGTTAGCCTTAGGGGCCCTGGAGCCTTTACGGCTTTTACAGCTTTACCGGGCTTGGGGAAAAAAATACAATAATTTTCAGTGCCATGTAGGGCAATTCTTTCAAACCATTTTAGTAATATAAAATATTTATACAACAAATTTATTATGTAACAAAATAGCAACAACTATAGATGGGAATGTAGAGTGATGATAAATATCAGCATAATATAATTATGTACTTTAAATACATGATAAAAAAGCATTTAAAACTTAACTAACAACATAATTCCACATATCCAATGTTTTTATATATGCTATATAAATTATTTTGATATTTTTTATAGTAAATATTTTGACTCATTTTTTATCAGATGTTGCCTAGAAATTTTAGATGTGGGTAGGTAACATATTATTATAGTTTTTACTGTTAGATTAGCTAAAACTAGCTCAGCTCATACAAAAGCAAAGTTACTGGTATAAGATCTTTGCTAATAAATATATTATATTAATTATTTGTATTTCAATTAATTGAAAATGAGCAAAATAAGCTTTACCAAAAAACAAACAGAATACTTTTATGTAACTTTTTTCAAGTTTATTAATAACATGAAGAACAAACCTTTATCTTAACAAACGCTTCATTACAATCTTGAAGTAAGTATTTAGCTTTCCTGGAGTAAATTCTAACAACTCCAAGTAACAGATGACCAGATGTTCGTAAAGCCATCTTCACTTTTGGCTTCAATATTCCGTCGACAGATTTTTCAATGTTTGTCTCAAAAACATGGGCCTTTGTTAATTTTTTGTCCCAGTGGGCCGCTAACCAAATCTTGGCTAGAGGGCCCTTTTTGGCCAGCACGAAATGTGCGTAAAACATGTTTATAGTAACTACCTCTAACCAACAGTCACATTAACTTTGTCCTGCAACAAAGATATCGTTGAACAACACAAAACTTATATAAAATTACCACAGGGAATGCCATCATTATTGTTTGATAATTATAACGACCAAAAGTGATTTGGCGCCTAATCTACACATCACTTTAAAACTTATTTCTAGGCTTTATGACACCGTTGAACTATCTACAAAATATTATAAGGTAATGGTATTGAGCTTTTTTACCAATATTGTATAAATAAAATACTATTTCACTAATAATTAAAAAAAAATCACCTTTCACACCACAACGTAAACATGACAAGTGACAACAATTACGCTTTCAAAATGGCCGATCAACAGTAATATTTATTTGTCTCTGGTAACTAACAGAAAATTTATCACAGAATAAAGTTTCTTATCCGACCGAAACAGGATTTTCAGCCGAAACCGAATTTTCCGTACCGTAACTTATTTAGTAATGTATTTTATATATTATATACTAAAATTTGTAACTGTAAAGTAATTTTTTACCCGATTACGGCGAAGCCAAATTGAGGATTGCGATTTACGATTTCAGCAGGCTATATATGTATGTATAATGTTCACTATGTTCATCTGTTCCCGTAAATCTAAACTACCTATCATAATTTTACAAAAAAGGTATTGTTAGAAGCGTCTTGTTCATCCGCTGGTTAATAATCACTAACCAGTATAATCAGTGGTGGTTATAAATCATTGAATCGTTGCCAAATTCAATTATTCTATCAATAAAAGAACTAACTGTTGAAGAACAATGCTCATCCCATCACTATTTTGTCTATGTCGTCTAATGAACAAAAGCGGGTACTTGAAAAGTGGTTGCTGTGTTACAAACATGATTAAAAGAAATGTGTTATAAAAGAAAAAGTGCTTTATATTAAATGCCTCGTAATCCTCCTCAACACTAACGAGTTAGTTCACTTAATAAGTAATTGAATTATTTAATTATGAGATGGCCAATTAAGATAATTAGGTAGTCAATATTTTTTTGTAATTTCGTCATTGTTAGTTGATGTTAGCTAGTTGATGGCATTGTATGTATATGTATATAATCAAATGTACTCTGTGGATTGCGGTATGAGTGACAACCCTTTTTTAGTAATTATTTGCTTAGTTTGTTTTACAATAATTTCTAGTTATATCGTAGTGACTATAATTTCAAATGACAAACTTTCAAGTTATAATGAGTTGATGTATGGTAGTTTGCTCTACATATAAACAAATTTCTGCATACTAAACACTTTAAGTATAAACATATAAATAAAATTACATCTTTATAATATTCGTGTAGAAATATAGATTAGATATTGAGATTGTCACGTCTATGCAAAGAAATGTTACAATTTTTTTACTATCAGCATAACATGGCCGTTGGTTGCCATCATGGTGACGTGCCAGTGAGTCATGTGCATGCACCTGAACGCTGTTTCAAACAATTTGGTTGAGGCGTCTCGTCTCTACGTATAATACCTCAATGGTTTAAATAAAAAGTTTTCGTAGATTGTGTGTATTTTTTTCGGTTTTGATAATTTAGAGGTAGTTGCTTCTTTATGAATCTGCTTTACAAAAGAACGAGAAACTCTGAAAACAATAATAAAACACTTGAGTAAATTATTTAATAAAAAAGCCATTTTTATTCAAGCTGACTGTATATTACGTATCTATCTATCATGTTGACAACTCTCAGCTATAAGTAATAATCTATGTTGACAAATAAGTCTGCAATGTCATTCAACAGAATAGAATCCAATCTTTTGAATTTTTTCAACGTCAAATAAGTCTCAACGTTATTAAAACTTTTTTCATTGTCTTCGGAATGTGAATTAATTTAAAACATAAAAAGTCAAATATTCTACGAAATATCCACACTTCACTTTGACAGCAATTGTCAAATGACTAGAGGTGTAAAAGTAACGAAAAAAAAAACGTACCCGTATGTAGTCGTTACTATACATTCAGTACTCGTTACTATCGTATCGTTACTCGTTACTCCTAATACCTCATAACATGCTGTTATGCTAGAGAAACAAATCTTTAATCGAGTCGTATTGCGTACGCGTACAAGCGTGCGATTTAATTAATTGTTTGAAAATTAAGTTACAGTGAAATAATTTTAGAATTTCATGAGAGACTAAAACTTTCACTTTCGTTTATTTCATACTATTACATAAAATTTATGAAATTTTAGTGGCAAAATTTTATGTAAACACTTTTTCACAAGTATATACTTTTTTTTACTGCATACTCTGTTAAAGAAAACTTTGTTTTGAATATTTGAAATATTGGCACCATAATGCGCGCACATCGGTTCAAATATTTTTGAAGTATATCCGCACAAATTCCATATATTTTCATTTTTTTAACCAATCACGTTACGAATAGTACCATGATACAAAACATGCGAGTAACAAAAGTATTCGTGAGTAACGTTTCGTTACTCGGTACTAGATGGCGTACCCGTTACTCAGTAACGAATACATACGGTTTGCTACAGCTCTACAAATGACGTTAAGCAGGCTGTTGCAAGTAAAATAAATTAGTTCCATAAATTTCCACAACATGGCGAAGTTCTTTATAATCCTGCTGGTCAGGCTATACGTAGTTAGATCTACCGAAATTTCATTTTAGTCTACAAATTGCTATCAATTTTTGGCACTTCATCTACTGATTTTCTAAAATTGAGGCAATCCTACTGTCAGTATTTGTGGTACGTCCAGTGTGACAATATTTAGCAGGTTCCTGCCATTTGAGCAGGATTACTTTTCTAATTGAATTTTGACATTAACCATGTCTTACTATACTTGAAATATCGTCTAGTCTTTAATGGTCATGGTCTTAATCGTATTGCTATAATATAGAATTAAATCTGTATAAAAATTCATACTGGCCACCTTAATAGAAACTATTTCTCCAGTGTGACCACATGTGGCAGATTCCGTCTACAGTTTTGAAATTTGGAAGGTGTCTCTATCTGGCAGTAATTAACAGATTTGTGCAAAATAATATTTTTTAGATAGATGCAGGATAAAAGTTGAAATTGGAAGCCCTACAGATGAAAAAGACTTTATTGTTAATGTAAGATTTCTCAATGTTCATAGTACATCATTGGTATCGTTATCAATAGTTATAAATCGCAATATGAATAAGTAGTTCTTAACCGCATTTTTTTTAGATTCTATTTTGAGAACGGTACCTATTGCTAAGTTCTGTCGATCTTGTTTTTAAAGGGATCTTTAGACTCATAATTGGTAAATCGTTTTAGACAGTTTAAATCTTCACATAATAAGGACTGTGTTTTAAATAGGTATGTATATCGTAAAAACAACAAACAATTATAACAAATATGATTTTTTTATGGTAGAAACATTGGCTTATGAAATCCTTGGTACACGAGTCGGACTCGCACTTGGCCATTGCTTTTTGTAATCAACCAATGATAGATTTGAATAAATGTATCAGTTTTTTTATTCTCCACTTGATATAAAAAAAAATACAATTATCTATATACAGGTTGGAAAAACCAGTGGGACATGGAGGAAAAGTACATTCAACATTGAAGATAGCAAATTTTACGTAAATTGTCATTTAATTGTTACGTTTACACATAACCGGACATGAAAATTGTTAAAAAAACAATTGTTAATAGAGATGTATGAAATTTAAACATTCTACATATTTTTATAAATTTGATATAATATCTTATCTAATAAAGAAACGTGCTAAGGAATAATAATGTAAATTATATTTATTCATACATTATCTTTTCTTTTATTTATGTACCATCATCGTGATGTCCTAAGAAAACTGAAATGTTTTTTTTTATTAAACTGTTAGTAAGTTAGGTAATGTTACTTAAAGTAAAATTTCACAGTTTTCTTGAATTGTGAGATACAATATTTGATCGAGAGATTTTATCCTTATCATAGATCCTATCGGTTAGCACAATACCATAGTGAATGTGGGTTTTACAGTAACATTTTTAGTAGGATCGATTCCCAGTACAGGTAAACTTAAAAAAAACTGAATGTGGTTATACTTATAAATAAAAACAAAAGAATGTTTCCTTTGAGTAAAATTTGCAATGTTTAATGCACTTTTCCTCGATGACCCATTCGTTTTTATATATAAATAAAATTCATTTTTCATATTATAAATAGATAAAACTACGGTTTAAATTATGTACTGTTTAATTTAGAAGGTATTTATTGACCGACTTCAAAAAAGAAGGTTCAAAATTCGAATGTTTTTTATGGATGTTCAGCCATAACTTTTTTGTGTATGAACTGATTTTAATGGTCCTTTTTTCGTTTGATAGGGGATAATGTCTTATTTTAATTTCACTAACATTGGATCTTCGATTTCAAAGATACACTGGGGAACTCCTCAAAATAATTGAAGTTGCTTTTCTTTTCTGTCAAAATTGTTGGCACAATTTTAGTATTTTTTTCGGTATATTTGGCAGGATTTGGCATTTATTGGAGTAAAACATGGTGTGAATTGCTTCTCAACAGATGGTCACACCGCATTTGTTTGTTTCAGTCTGTGGTTTTAGTTGTTTTATTTTTCTTTCGTGGCGAACAGGGGGATAAGTGAGACGTAGGTTTGAATTATATCTTAAAGTATTTTATCAATCTTTGCTAATTTTTGAAAAGTTTATTAAGAAAACGTTTTATCTTAATGTATAAACAAAGTCGCTCAGTGTATTTTTTTGAACTGATTTTGAATTTCAGAGTTTTCACCATGCTGTACTATACACGCACAAGTCGCCCTATTTGTGGTCAGACCGATGATGTGACTTCTGATCAATTTGTATTGATTTTGTTGCTAGGTCTATCACAGACTCGTCAAGATGGGCGCGTACAGATATATACAGGAGTTATATAGGAAAAAGTTGAGCGATGTTATGCGATTCCTCTTGCGTATAAGAGTATGGCAGTATCGCCAATTGACTCGTATGCACCGCGCTCCCAGGCCTACGAGGCCAGATAAGGCGAGAAGGCTTGGATTCCGCGCCAAGCAAGGTAAGCGTTATTATAATATTTTTTGCATAGGTATTTTATTTGTAGGTTATGTATAATATTTACAGCGGAAAGGCTAATTGACTAACAGAAAATTTGTCAGTTGGACTTTAGTCATTATCGTTTCCATCGTCGACGATATTTTCTCGTGGCAGTCGTTTATATAAACGTTATCTTGTAGGTTATGTCATCTTCCGAATCCGCGTGCGCCGTGGTGGCCGCAAGCGCCCAGTGCCCAAGGGAGCTACCTACGGCAAACCCAAGAGCCATGGTGTCAACCAACTGAAGCCTACGCGCAATCTGCAGTCCATCGCCGAGGTTTGTACACGTTTATTTAACAAAAACGTTGGTTGGTCAATTAATGGAACGTAAACGTTGGGCAATTATTAAGAAGCGATGATGGCTCAATAGCCAATATACGTAGACTCTCTAGAAATGTGAAATTCAATTCTACTACAATGCACCTACCTGTATCAATAGCTTGTGGTTGGATATTTCAGCTAATCTAGTCAGTATATCAGAATATAATGACTAGATATCTGACAACTGTATTTATTTCGAATTGGGCTCACATTGTGATGGTAAAACTGTTTTAAGTCTCTAGTAGGTTCATTTAAAACTAGTCGTTCCAAATTTTTGCATTCCTGTAGTATTGTACAAAATAATAATAGAGTAGCTTATAACTTGTTTAATTTGCCATTTTATTATTACTTCTTTATCAAATTTTAACTTAGGGTTGTTTATGATTTTTATTGAATTTTAATTATTTACACAATTTAACATATTGTCGGCTTAGAGCAGGGTTGTACAGACTTATTGGAACTAGGGGCCACTCGAAGAGCGAAATGCGGGCCACTACAAATAAAAGCAACTGAATAAAAGTTTAAAAAGAATTTACTGAAATTACAATTTTTTAATCGAAGTATAGCATTGCATTGAGTTAATAAGTTTGTAGAGCGCACAAAGCACAAACCTATGGTCTCAACAACATATTTAGAATTATTGGCATTGCTTTCATTTGTCGCTGTTTCTTTTAATTCGTTGGCGGGCCGCACAGACATCAACAGTGGGCCGCGGTCTGTGCACCACTGGCTTAGAGTTTGAATCTGTTTAACTCCTATTTATAAAACTACCGGGCAAATAAAAAACTTTATAAAATTGATATACTTATGATTGACTTGAGAATCAAAACAAAAATATAGTTCCTTTTTTATATTACTTTCTATAATTTACCATAAAAAAAATCGGTATTTATTATTTAAAGTGCAATTTTGGATTTAGCATGTTTTTTTTTAGAAAGTTTATAACATCAAGGAGTTAGCACTGAAAATATGGTGGACAGTCCTTTTATGTGTGATATATTTAGGATTAATATTTAATTGTAGATGGTAAGAAAAACAGACAAAATAGCAAGTTTGAAAGAAATGTTCACTATAATATTTTTTAATCTCCATGTGGAGAGTTAGCAGTTTTACTCATCACATGATTTCAACACTTTATGGCTCATATTGTATTTAGCAATTTTTCCTAGCCCTTGAGGATTTTTTTTCTTTCAAACTGTATATTTAATTCATTTGAGACAAAAAGTGAATTTAGCAGGTATACACTTTAAGCTGACAATATATTTTATGTTTCTGTAACAATAATTCTAATAATTGTTGAGAAGAGGAGGATATATATCATTAATCGGTCCTTATAATATAAATAGAGCCACAATCTACTCATGATTTTTAAATATAATAAGGCTACTTGCTTAACATATTTAAATATGATTAAAGTAGGACAACACATTTAATACAGTGATTAAACAAAATTTGCATTTTGCATAGAGAAAAATTAGTTTCTAAGTATGTTTCAAGAACTGTCATAGTTAAATAGCCAAAAATGGCTATTTGGCACTGCTAAACACGTTGAAGTGATTCCTTGTCAGGGTCTCAGTGTTCTTTTAACACTTTTTGTATGAGCGTTATAAACATTTGCAACTTTTGACCATACATTTTTTTTAAGAAACTTGCTTGAAGAAGTCAGTTTTCTTGTATTCAATAATGTGTGTATAGGGATCTAAACAAGAGCCGAGCACAGACTGCTTTACCAACTCACTATGTTTAACTTAATAAGTGCACTGTATGTCTCATGCAAGATGACCCTAAATGTGTTTTTTTTTTTCTGTTAAAAAGTTCCTAAGGTGCCTCTAACATGTTCAGAGATCTTGTGCATTCTAAATAAAGCTAACAACATACTAGAACGCCCATCCTTCTGTGAGGAGTTAGCCCAACAGCCCCATTCTATATTATTTACAATTTTTTATATTACTTAAATTACCAAAAGCTTCCCTTTTCTTTTTCTAACCCTATAAAAGCTTCCCTTGTCTTTTTTGGTTATTCTATATCATTTAACAATCTTTCGTGCTACAGACAAAAGCTCATTCATAATTTATACATTATACCCTAAGTATGTTTACGATAAATCCATTTATTTGCTAATTGTAATTAACTAATTTTATTTGGCAGTGAGTTTAATGAAATGTTTCACAAGCTGCCTTAAATTTTTCAATTTCAATTACAATTTTTCATGTCATTAATGTGCAGTCTTTGTAAAAAAAAAACATTCTCTAAAAATATTATGAAGTAAATTACCTTAAGATGAGGGCATACTACAAATATCTTTAAATTATTTATAGGAGCGTGTTGGTCGCCGTTGTGGGGGTCTGCGCGTGCTTAATTCTTACTGGGTAGCACAGGATTCTTCATACAAATATTATGAAGTCATCTTAATTGATCCATCACACAAGGTAACTATTAATAATTTGTATAAAAATGTATTATTAATTAAGTACTCATAGAAAATGTTGTGAATATTTATTCAATTTTTTTATAATTTGTAATTAATTACTTACCTTTATAATTAAAAAAATAACACTTCCCAATTTAAATGATGAACTTTATGTCATGCACCAATCTGAAAGGTTTTGCTGAATACTCACCTACCATTTAATCTGATATTTTTTTAAACAAGCTTTAATTTACAAATATTATGCCGATAGTATTGTAAATGTATATTTCCCATAGGCTATTCGCCGTGATCCTAAGATCAATTGGATCGTGAATGCGGTTCACAAACATCGCGAGATGCGCGGTCTCACTTCCGCTGGACGCAGCTCCCGTGGTCTCGGCAAAGGACATCGCTTCTCGCAAACCAAAGGAGGCTCACGCCGCGCCGCCTGGATACGACGCAACACCCTACAACTGCGCCGCAAGCGATAAACAAAACAGTGGATTCCTCATTGACTTTCTATTTGTTTGTTTTTATTTTCAAATGGAAAGCCAATGTCAAATAAAATATTTTTATCTGTATTACCTTTTTATTTTATAGAACAATATGATAATTCACTTTTGCACCATGTGAGTATACAGTGTAATTTTTTTTTGTTTAATCTGTATTTGTTTTACATTTGTATACAGTATATATTTTGGGATTACAGGTTTCAATAAGGAGCAGTTACAACCCGTGCGAATTCATTTATTTGAAAGGTAATTATTACTAATTTTACGACTTTAAAAAAATCCTTTTAGGCCTACTCCAATTATATATTATATTAAAGTATGTTTGTTCAACAATAATGATGATACAATGCTTAATGATGCGCAAACTGATTACCACGCATTTAAAACTTCCTTGGATGGCTGAATACTATATTTTTTGTACTAGAAAGTAGCATATACCTAAAAGCACTTAGATGACACCCTTTTTTTAATTTACAGGTGCTGAGAGTACATATATGGTTTGCTACTCGAAGACGGGCGACCTTTAATAGGTACATATCCATATTCTATTTTTTTGTTTTAATTATTGTAAAAGTTATTTCTTCTGTCTTACCAAATTCAAATACATGCTCTTGTTAAAAAATTGTTAACAAGATTATGAATTTGGAAATATAAGCTCGTTGCCTTGGTGAGGTTATAGTTAATTCCATTTTCCGTAAACCTCAATCCGGCAACATACATACCTACCTACCTGTATCTTTTGTTATATAATGCAAAAAATATTCTTAAATAATGTTCTTTTTTTCTTATAGGTACATTTTCCAATGAGGGGAGAGTATAATATCTATTTATTTATATGGCAGATAATTTGTCTAACTAAAAGTGATTAATAAGTGTGTCATAATAATTACTGTAGACTGCTTATTTGTAAATAAAGAGTGTTTTGATGAATTCGATGTTTTTTTTAAATTACCAATACCCTAATCTATTGTATTATAAAAACAGTATTTAGCAGCCTATAAACTAGTATCACGCGCTCTATTGGTAAATATGGCAATAGTAGCACATTATGATTGATGATAACTTTATCAATTTGTTGCTGGCACTCTGGTTTAAAAAGTCTAAGATGTGTATATAAAAGCTCAAACTAACATAGTCTCATTAAGACTAGCATTCAGTGCCATTTCTACGACATGCGTGTCTCCAACATTCTAATGTCACAATGATATAAGTACAAGCGAATTTTAAAATCATGATCAACATGTTTGCAAGAATGTACCCCGAAAACAAGTGAGAAATGATAGCGTTGGAAAAATCGAACGGGACATGCAGGAAAAATACATTCAATATTGAAGATAGTAAATAGAAAGGATTTTTTATAAATAATTTTTTTAAAAAAAAACTTCTACCTAATAATGACTAAAACAGAACAATCACTGTTATTTTGCCAATCGATAGGGTCTAGGATAGGATAAGAATAAAATCTAGAATAAACATGGTATCTTACAATTCAAGAACACCATGAACTTCAACTAGCATTACATAAACTAGACACACTATTTACTTAAAGAACTTCACGATGAGAAAACCTAAATAAAATATAAGATAAAGTATAATAATCAGCAATTTTGTTTTACATTATTATTCCTTTGCAAGTTTCTTTATTAGACGAGATATGACAAAATTTCAATAAATATGTAGAACGTTTAATTTTCTCTCATCTCGATAAGTTCTTGTTTTTTAATCATTTTAATGCCTTGATATGTACAAACATAAAAATTAAATTACCAGTAAGATCCTTAGATCTTACTCCGCTTGAATTTTTCTATGGGTTCACGTAGAAACTGTAACTTACAAAAAGTTCTCCGAGATTGTAGAAGAGTTAAGGATTGAAGTTCAAAATGTTATTATGAATATTCACCCCAACACATAGTAGAGTGTTACTCATAATGAAAAGTCTAAATCTGTATACTATAGGTACAAGAAAATGGATTTCATTTCGAGCAACTAATCAGTTAATTTATTAAAATAATTTTAATTCATATCTTCTTTCAGTACATAATAACTTGCATATTCAATGGAAATGTATCTAGCTATCCTTCATGTTAGTTCGATATGTACAAATCGTTAAATTGGTATGGTCTTCTTGAAACGTTTATTCCAGAGATCTTATCTTTATCTATCAATTGGCACAATAAGATTTAAGTTTTTTTTTTTACATTTTGAGTTGTTTCGATTCCCGGCACAGGTTAGCAATGCAATTCTCATTTTTTTAAACATTCTATGTTTCCTATAAGTAAAACTTGCTGTCTTCAATATTTAATGTACTTTTCCTCTATGTCCCATTCGTTTTTTCCACCCTGTATAAGTACAATATTTTTAAAAGAACAAAATCATTTTTTTAGGATGGATGATGGATTATAAACTACACTGTTGGTTGGAGTGGTACAAAAACAGTAAAACTTATTTCGACTACCCTGACAACATTTTTCATACGGTCGCACGTGTTGTTATCAGGTTGTCAATGATACACAGCTAAATACAGGTCTCACATTTGTTGTTCTCAAGGCTACATCTGCCTTTCTCTCAAACCTGTGGTTCCTAAAAAAGTTGATTTTTAGATGAAATTTTTTTTATAGTATATAGCAGCTTTGCATTTAATAACTTTTATCGTAAGATTATACAGTTAAAAGAATATGTATTTTGTTCTATAAACGCCAGTTTCTCTGACGCATCCAAAACATGAGAAATTATTGGAAATATTTTAATAGTCCTAATTCCAGTATAAAACTGAACCACAATGTTTTGGTATTCTGAAGTTTTATGTTTAATAAAATCATTTAAGTTCCAATTACCAGATATCTGCATTTATTAATATTATCTCATGGAGCAAAAATATCATACTAACCTATTGTAAAGTGGGACAAAGGCACAAGTTGACTATAGTTCAATATTGCCCTATGCCCTATATACTTGAGAATTTGCTACACTCTTTGTTATAATCTGTAAGGGGCCTTAGACATTCCGAGTACACATACTTACTATTAAAACTCTATTCAACTTGTTACATTATCAAAAGCATAAAATATAAAAACCAAAATTTTGATTAAAATTTATTATTATAATTTCTATGACCTTAAAAGTAAGTAACAAAAAAACCTTATCGTACAAAATAACGTAATGCGGTTGCTGTGAATTTCGAATATGGACTAACGATATGATACATTTAATATAATAGATAATATGTTAGGAATGAGGGTGGAACATTTACATCTAAATAAATATAAATACACTGTAAACCTATTAGCATTATTTACACATTTAAAAATCAAAGTAATCATGAGTGCTTTTATAAATAGGTTATTAAGTACCAAAACAGTATTACAATAATGATGTCAATTTGTACAATTGATGTTCATTGTAATACTGTTTAACTCGATACTGCTAGCAACATTGTAAGACATAAGCCTGAGGATGGTAACAATTAGTAAAGTAAAAAAACTAAACAATATTCTCTAAGTAGTAATTATCTTATAACTTTACATGAAATATAATAATTAATAACCAGATTAATCGTACAGAATTTTGTTTTCAAGACTACCCAAATAATTATTTATATGAATAAAAGCTCAATAACTAATAATTTTTATTTAAAATTAAAGCGTTGCCTTGAACGCATATAAAAGGCGGCACAATAATTTACATACACAAAGAAATTACGCATTAGAACTGCGAAACATTAACTATATCGATATAGTAGTTTTACAAACATTAGATTTGAAGATTTAATAGCTTACGGTATTGATTGCCTTGAAAATATACAAATAGTGTACAAGTAAATGATAAGAAAGTCCTGGAATTAATATATGAACAGAAAACATAACATCATTTTTTTACTGGGTCTGGTTAAAAGCCAGCGCGGGGCGTATCAATAGGCCCTATGTTTTATATGATAATTAAAATAAAACATAACTTTTCTTGAGGTATGATGTGAGAAAATTTAGAGGTTATACTTAGAAAAAGGTCGTTCATCTGAGAATCCCACATATATGAGGAGGTATAAAAAGTATACTTCAACTCTTTGAAAAGCAATGTTGGAATTACTGAGACACTGATAATCACTTTTTTTTTTTTTTTTTTGTTTGGCCTTCCTGCATGTCATGGACAATATCGTTTTGCTTTCTTGCCCCGCATATTTGCTTATGGCTCTCTCAGATGGACAACCACTTTTTTAATCATCACTAAATTTTTCTAATTTTAAAACAATTTTTTTTAACAATTGCTTATTTTCGATTAGATGTAGGGCCTGTAGCATTTACTTCTTCTAATACAAGGATAACCCGACCCTGATCTTTTACATAAAATTTATAGTTAAAGTTAAGAAAATAATTATCATTCCGGACATTCAAATAACAAAATTAAACAGTCCGTAACAAAACAGTTAACTTAGGACAAATTAACGAATACTATTTTTATTGAAAGTATTCAAAATAAAATCACCAATTAACCACATTGTATCGAGATGATCAAATGCCATTTAGTAGAGATACCAGAATATTTTTCCAAACATCTACTGTGCCACAAGAAAATTTTTATAATAAAACTGTGAATTACTCGAGCACAATTTTTGACGTATTCTATGTGACACATAAATAAAATAACATTATATGAATATTTTTTAATTTATTCTACGTCTCTGTTACAGATTTGAATTTTAGAGTAATTTCATTCAATAATCTGGTAACACTGCTAAAAAACAACAGTCTCGAAAAATCATCTTGCCAACGAGAAGATATTTAATAGTGAGAATAAACATCGAGATCTAGTTGTTGGTGACGGTGTGAGGTTGAGGTTGGGGTTGGGGTTGCGCCGGACGCCGGTCGAACTGGAATGTGTCGGAGAGATACAGACCGAATATCGCGACACTGTAGAACACGGTGAGGCCGAATAGCGCCACACTAGCGCTCGCAGTGAACATGTTCGAGTATTCGCACCTGTGCAGTCGTATCACATCAATTATTTCTTACTAATCCAGTGTTCAATTATATAACTTTTGAAATATTTGTCACGTTTAATAAAGACATTATGCGAATTTGAGTATACGATAAGTTGACAAGATATAGACGCCACACAGTGGTACAGGATATGAAAAATAGGGTCATAACCATCTAAAGTGGGAATTTCAACAATTTTTTTTATTATAAACTCAGACATACAACCCTAATAAAGTAAGGAAAGTCGTAAATAAATTGTAAGACTTTTGCAACACACCCAAGTCGACTTGGTTGTTTTACCGGGCCACACGACCCACTCGCCTAGCATTTTTGTATGGTATCAGTGGTGGTGGCCCCACAGCTGCATACGGTTTGGCTCACCAGTGTCTCCAAAGGCTCCAATGTAATAATCTTCATTTCTATGTGGCGTTCAATGTATTAAGCAAAGTGACATCTGTTAAATGTTATATTGAAAAGCGTTAAAGCTTACCTAAAGAACCACACGACAGTGAGTGCAACTGAGACGAGCGTCATCAGAATGTTCTCGAGGTCCCAGGCTCGCTCCGGCTGCTGTCTCTCCGTGATCAGTTCATGTGTCGCGTTTCCACTCGTCTCTTCGGGGTTGCCGTTTTGCTGCTAGTAAATATAATACATTTAGACTAGGGATATAATGATACGGTACCGATACTGATTATTATTGTAGTGAATAATCAGCGATACCAAGACCAGATAGCAAGTTTATTCTATAAAAATAAATAAAATTGAAGTGTCTGTTTGTAATGTCAAAATAACACCTTTTTACTAAATGCATATGAAAGTAATATACGGTATATATAACAAAAAAAAGACAAATTTAAAAAAAAAAAATTTATAACTGCCGTATATATTGTCATATGCATTTAGTAGAAAGCTGTTATTTTGACATTACAAACAAACCCTTCAATTTTATTATATGTATAGATATAGTAAGTAAAGTTATATGTATAGTATAGTTCACAATATTTCAAACCACAAACTTGTGATTTTATGTAAGTTTAGCAGAATTTGAGATGGCCTAGTTTGATTATCGAGCTCAAGTGGATTATAAATAGTAGTTAGAGCTATATATGAAGATTACATGAATTATTAGAAAAATATAATATTCACGTGACGTGGGCAGAATTTTGCATGGAAACAGTTGCCATTAAATAAAAAGAAGTTTAAACATCTACAAAAACATTTCCTTTGTTTTTTTTTTTTTAATCGTAATAGGTTTGACGTAAAGGCTACAATCTCACCTGATGTTAAGTGACGATGTGGCGCAAGATGATAACACGCTAAGCCTAGTGGAAGACTGGCTCTCAAGTGCAGCTGCCGGAACAGACCTATTGGTGCTTGGCGACAGATTTTTAACTTGAGGGTGGTAGCTAGCCAGGTGGGCATTAGAAAATGCCCTACCACCATCCTATGGTTTCATCACGATGTTTTCCTTCACCGAAAACTCGGGCTCATTCCAGGGATTCGAACTCACGTTAATCGACGCAAAGTCAAAGCGAATTAATATAACACTGTTCGTGGACAGTGCATGTTGCGTGCTGAGGTGAGGGGGTGAGGGGCGAGCATACACGTCATGTACACGCTACCACTGAGCACGAGTGCCCGCTGCCAGCAGTTCGTAAAGCGAAACGTTTGTTAACACGGGGTGTACCTGATTACCGGTTCGTTTGGGATGCACGAGGCAGTGCACGACGGCGCGGTGGTGCAGCCCGCACGCGCGCAGCGTGGCGCCCTCGTCGCCGAGCACGCGCCCCTTGAATATCAACCGGACGCACGACTCCGAAGACAGCTCCCGTGAGAAGTGACGCCTGGGAACGTACCATGTCCTCATCACGTCATCAAACATATAAACAACTAGCTATGCCCGCGGCTCCACTCGCCTCGACTAATGCTACTAAGACTACTAAGATGCTGTCAGTCCAGCAAAAGGTAGTGCTATTAGTAACACTGGAGCAGTATTGCTGTGATGAGTTTAAAATCAAATCATTACACGTGAGACCTCAAAGGAATATAAACATTAACGATTCGAAGTGGCCATGTGTAACAACTATTATGGACAAAGATGTAGAAGTCATTTAATTCCAACTAATTTCAATAACATACCCTTTGAAATAGATCTTGTAAAAATAAATTAACCAAGTATATTTATGGGGATTTTCGTATAAATCTTAGATTAAGAATAGTGTAAAAATAAAATATAAAACACTAAATAAATAATTGTGTAAAAGGGAGCTACGTCTGCTAACAAACTGCGATACAGTTTGGCAGAAGTAATACTAACTGTGTTATTTGAGTACTTAAGAATAAATAATCGTGCTGCTCCCGCTCAAAAGACGGAAGACAAAAATGCTTATTGTGGACGATCCTTGGAGATAGATATATGCTATAACGGTCTTTTTTGTAGGTACTTTTAAGATTTAGAATAGGGACTATGCATATAATTTAAATATAAATCTAGTATTTTCATTTGGAACCTTTATTAATGTAGAGTTAAACCTATAACGTGTTTTTTTATTTAATCGCTTTTTGTTTAATAGGTTTTTACCCATAAAAAGTGTTACCAATAAAAATGTGGGGGAAATTTAAAATCGCAAAACGCAACGCTATTGGTCAAATTGAATCGTGACGTCAAAGTACGCCTTCAATTTGTCCACAAAGGCGAAGTTACTAGGTGTCTTTATACTTTTGTATTTGTATTTGAAGTTTTATCGTTACGTATTCATAATTAGTGAAATATTGCATTCTTAGGATGTAAATTGGAAATCGTCGATCGAATATCTTGGGCCTGGTCATCCTTGGATAAGTGACTACCAAATAACTCTACTAAATACAACTTTAATATAAGACAATATATACTTTTCTTATAGTAGCACGACAAAACAACGGGCTGACAGCACTGAGCCGGATGGTATGTACAGTAGAATCCAGAAACAACGGCGAATATCGTGATAAGAGCAATCCATTGATGGCCGTAGCGGTCATGCCGGCCTCTAAGCATATCGGCAGCTGGATATACATACACTGGCCGATCCCAAATCGCGACATACCAAAAGAGAGACACTGTGACGAGTTTATCACCTTGACACCAGTCAGGTACAGGCACCCTACCACCTCGCTTGATTATTGAATATACCCTAGAACTCGATACGCCTAAGTATGTCAATACAGAGGGTGTTACACACCTGTGGTGTATGGTGGTAGCCATCCAGTCGGACACAGTTATCGTGTCCGACCCAGCTAAAAATGCTTTCTTCACCTGGTAAGGTTTAACAGAATACTTTTAATATGAAATCAAGTGGCTTTACGTGACATATCAGGTATCAGGTTATCAAGAGCTTAGTTTCCGCAACTCAAGGTCTGTGTGCGCATATTTTGCGTAAGTATGTGATAGACAATAGTATTTTTAGCAATACAAGTTTTGACTAAAACTAAAGACTTTTATTCGCGTTCAAATCATTAAATTAGACTTACGTTTTAAAATCTTTGAGCAATTCATCGAGATTCCCTTCCACTTCCTTGAGTGTGTCGTTGAGGTATTTCAATTTGATAAGTATCCTTGTATCGTTTTCATCTGGGTTCAACAGTGGTGTGGTCTCTTCCTCATTGGGAACAGCGTTGGTATCCACAGGATTATTGACTTGGTCGGTCGAATTTCCATCTTTACCGTTCTCTTTAACTGCCACATCAGTTGAATTTGATGCTGTAAGATTACCACTCAAAATACAGTTCGATTCCCGCCTGAGTTGCGACCAACTTTTAGATTCATCTAATTTGAGATAATCTGCGTGTCGACAGTAGGTTTATGTACTAATGAATGAATACTTTTTTTAAGTGAAACTTCTTATGCGACTTCCAACGCGTTAAACGTTAAACGTTTAACGCACATTATCGGTCTCTCCTCTTTGTGTGAGCCAGAGCGAGAGAGCAAATGTCGGTGTGTATGTATATTACACACTGTTTAAATAAAATATAAAATATCTTTTAAAATGAAGTTTCATTTCTATTGTGTGTGAATCGCACACACACCTTTTTATTGTACTTTATGTAAATATGTACACTGGCGAGCTTAATGCCACAAAGTTAATTATTTTCTATAATTGATCAATTAATAAAAAACCATAAACAATACAAATGTAGAAAATAATACACTATTTATTTATTTTAATTTCATTGTTAGTGTGAGTCACATAATTGGATACGCCACACAGAAATGTGACATCATAATTCAATAATCTATTTATTGACAGATGAGTGTGATAAGTGACTCTATAATTACTATTAAGCGTTGAAATAGTGGCTTTAAAACTATATGTGCTAAAGAAACATGTAATGTGTAATGTAATGTTATGAGTATAATATGGTACCTAATATAAAAGGTCCCCAAGATACAGGCATGCCTAGTTTGGGGACCATATTTATATCTACAATGTGATTTTGAAAAAAATGTAATTTCTAATTTCATAACTGAAATTGTAGTTGACAACTTTGCACATAATACCTTTAACCTTAGTTATATTTATTGAAGTATCTGTGGCCGCGGGTCCGCTCGCGAGGACTACAGAATGCCGTCGGTCGAGCGCACGTTAATTTAAAGACAAATATTTAATGTGGGTGATCCTTAGAAGATAGACATATGCTGACTTTTTTTGTAGATATTCTTTGTAGATTATCTACAATTATGTGGTATATTAATTTGATTTATCTCTTAGGGTTTACTCGGCGTAAGCCATTTAAGCGCCGCGAAAGCGTCTTTTTAATTCAAACTGATTTAGCATTATTGTACGTTGGTTTATGTAACAAAATATATCATATAAACTGGCTAGATAACATAGCTATGAATTAAAATAAAAACCATGTAAATCGGATAAGTGGTTCTTGGGTGAAAAGGACATAAAAGGACAGACAGACAGAGACACGTTGAGTTTTATAATATGTATAGGAGACGATGACGTCATGACACATTTTTACGGCATGTATTGTATTAAGTTTTTGAAAAAAATATTTTTATATTACATTTAATTTGGATAAATATTAATTTACGAATATTTTCAACATATAAACTGTTTGTAACAATTTCCCAACAATTGTCTACTTCCTGATTCAAAGAATAGTAGGTATTTCTTTTGAGATTTTTGGAGAACTGCTCGATGATTGCTAAGGGTCGGGGAATAAAATTTAGTCCCAATAAGTAGTAAAATAATAATAATAATATAAGCCTGTAAGTGTCCCACTGCCAAGGGAATGTACGGGCTTAACCACCATACCAGCCCACGACGTATTGGCGATTTCAAACGCCGAGAAATCAACAGTTATCTCAAGAACATTTCTCAAGCATTGGGGTTTCCTCACAATGTTTTCCTTCACCGCCAGTCGATAATGTTACCAATTTAAATGAGTAAATGTACACAAATTCTGAAAAATACATTGGTTACAAGCCGGGGTTAGAACCTGCAGACATCGAATCGATATTCCACCGGTCTAAACCATTCGACCACTACAACCCCAAAATCTCAAAAATTATTCATAATTTATCTATACCAATATGATAAAGCTCAAGAGATTTTTTTATTTTTTAGTTTGTTTGAATGGGTTTATCTCTAGAATTACCAGTCACGATTTGAAAAATTAATTTAAAATTTTCTTGATATTTATTTAGGAAGGTTATAAGTTATATCTAACGTCAAATTAGAGGCTGGCCAATTATCATGTTTAATTCAGAAAGTACGTTACCCCGCGGCTAATCTATACATATCATAAAATTCAACGTCTGTCTGTCTGTCCGTTTATCCTCTTTTCACATAAAACCAGTAATCCGATTTACATGTTTTTTTTTTAATTCATAGCTATGTTATTTGGCCAGGTTATACAATATAATTTGTTAGATAACGTAACATACGAAATAAGCAGCGACGATAATGGTGAATCAATTCGGAAAAAGACGTTTTCGGGGGCTTAAATGGCTTACGCTGAGTAAACCATAGGAGGTATAGCAAATTAATATACTGCATAAATGTAGACCTTAAAAATACTTATAAAAAGTCACAAATAGCTTATGTCTATCTTCTATGGATCATATACAATAATATTTTTTGTCTTTAAAATAAAAAAAACACCGGGATCTGGGGCAGCAGTAGTCCACGCGAGTGGACACAGCATATTTTGTTAACATAACTTACAATTGGATCTAGTGAAAAAGTCGCAACCGGCAGTAACTTCAGCTTCCATCGCATTGACAATGCTGTCCATCTCTCTTATTTGGGCGTTGCTTACCGGCTCCGACTCATCTTGCGTCTCGCTCTCCTCACTAGTCGACTCTGTTGCACTTTGAACGTTGTTAGGAGCTGAAATTTCATTTAATATTAACACATAATTTCACAAGAGTATTTATTTCCATTTGTATGATGATAATGATCAAATTGGCATGATTATACCACCTCAACCACATAATTTAATATTCACCTCAACCACATAATTTAATATTTGGTTTTATGTTTTAAATTCAATTTATATTCTAAAATGTAATAAAAATCTATTTAAATAAAATTATTGAGGTTAGCGAATCACGCAAAAATTACTGGATTTTGGTCATTTTTTTATTTACTTGGTAATAATCAAGAAGAAATAATATCATGATGTCTTCGTTCAATAAAAAAATACACATCCACGCGAGCGGAGCCGCGGGCACAGCTAGTTAACATTATAATATAATACATTTACATATTACTGAACTATACTTCCATATCATCCTGTTAGGAAAAAAAACGAATTAAGAATTTATGCTTAATGTATGCATTATAATGATGTAAATTGTAATATCTAGATTACATTCATAAGGTATTAACCCAATTACGTACCTTGGATTTAATCAATACTCACAGCAATCACCTGATTGAGATATAAATAATATTTAGCGGAATTTGAATTTCAGGTATCTACTTTTCTATTATTTAGCAACAATGCTATAAGTAGTAAAGGTTTTAATCAGAATAATTAAGAAAACATTGCGAAAGCACCACCGTCGTACCTATTTCTGCCTACAAAGCGCGCTGTACCAAAAGGTGATTAGAAACACTGGCGCTCGAGACGTTCCAACTACGGCCTTTATTAGGTTGGCTACATTGCACTGACCAGTTAACACCTAAACGATGGTGTGCTTGTTTGCTACTACATACCATTAAGAAAAACGTAGTCAACACGTGACCACAGTTTGACATTATTTGTGTCATATTCTACATATATGATGTGTGGGTGATGTCAAATATAGGTCATGCGTTCACTGGGAACTTACAGTCAATTCGTCTGTAGAAATGCAAACGGTTGTTGTCCAGCATTGCCATATCAGCGTCTACAATACTATCCATTTCTTGCAACGGTATGACCCTCGTGTTGTCCCTCTGAGCTTCTTCTGAAGTATTTGTTGAACTCGAGCCTGTAATTAAATGTATATTTAAAAAAAAAACATTTTCCTTTAAGGGTTGTGTATTGAACATGCACACGAAGACCTGATAATACTTGTATAATGTCTCTTACGGCAGTCTACTGGCAAAAGACCGGGTCGCCTCCGGAATACCTGGAGGCGCTCTGTTGAAAAGGAGGCTGCTTCAAATGGAAAATGCTGGAAGATGCAGAGTACGATTGAATTAAATGGAAATCTTTTGCGAGCCCTATGCTACTGATAAGGGACTTGAGGATAAAAATGTATCTAGTAGTTACTTCATGGAAGAGAACAACATACATAAATCATGCCTCTTTCCCAACGGGGTAGGCAGATACCACATCCTTCCACTTGCAACAATCCTTACATACATCTTTCGCTTCTTCAACATTCATCAAACTTTTCATGCATGCATGAGAATGACAATATAGCCAGATCGTTCAGATGGCTACATTGTTTGTATATTGTTTGAGAGACTTAAACATAACATTATGGAATAAGCTTTCTAGCTGTGTCCTCGGCTCCGATTGCGCGTACTACAGAATGATTGTTTATGAAAATGTCATTATATTTTTCTTAGATAAGGACCATATATATAAGGAATAAAACAAAAAAAAATGACCAAAATCTATCCAGTAGTATTTGCGTGATGCGCGCAAAAAGGAAAACTTCAATCGTTTTATTTATATAGATAAATATTTACATACCTCAAATGAATTCTTAAATATGGTCAATATTGACATTATTTGAGCTATATTAATTTTTTGGGTAAATTAAATTACCACATTAAAATATAATGTATACATTGTGAGGTTACATAGAGCGTGAAGGACATTTTCTGTAAAAACTATTTCTATTTAAGTACTTTAACTTTTTTATCAACATTTTTTTATTATATAATTATTATTTTTTTACTAATTATAATGATCCTTAACCAAATTACAGGTAATCATAGGTTCAGTTTCCGCAACTCTTATGGCTGTGTGCAACTATATTGTAATGATGAGTATAAATTTGTTATGAGAAGACCTCCTTAGTGATTTAGTGAACATTGTTGATATGTATATAACATACTCATACCTACTGAATCTAGGATATTATTATATTAATGTGTGAGGAAATAATGAGACCTGAAAACACACTACAATTTATTTTAATAGATATAATAATAATACCAGTCCGTATGTGTCCCACTGCTGGGTAAAGGTCTCTCCCCGAGAAAATGCAAAGGTTTAATCATCATGACTGTATTTATTATGTATTTTTCCCACATATGGTGGTACTACAAAGAACATTTTTCAATTGTTCATGCTTCCTCATGATATTTTCATTTACCATCTTCAAATGAGTAATATACTAGCTGTGTCCACGGCTTCGCTCACGTGGACTACAGAATGCCGAAGGTCGGGCGCACGCACGAATTTTGCTGCCCTAAAATTCTTACTGGGGGGTGATCCTAAGAAGATAGATATTTTTGTATCACTGCCTTTTAGTAGGTCTTTTTAATATCTACAATTATGTAGTACATTAATTTGTAGTATCTCTTACGGTTTACTCAATGTAAGCCATTAAAGCACTCCAGAAGTGTCTTTATTCCGAATTGAGTCATTGCTTGTTTCGTACGTTACTTTATCTAACAAAATATATCCTATATCCTGACCAGATAATATAGCTATGACCTAAAAAAAGAACCATGTAAATCTGATAAGTAGTTTTCCCGTGAAAATAACATTAAGGGAAAGATAGACAGAGAGATGTTGAGTATAATAAGACACTGAGCCGTTAATTATAATTACAATAAAAGCAAACCTAATAAAATTTATCTATATTGAATGAAAATTACTAAATTATTCATAGATTTTTTTCAACATTAATGACAGATGTTTATGTTCAAGTAGCACCCACCAGCAACTTCTTATTTGTTAATTATAATACAAATAACATTAATAAGAATAAAACATAGCCTATAACTAAATATACATTAAAATAAAATAAACATTAGCTCTTTAAAAACTTACCAACTTCATTAGAGGTGGGAGTTGGAGAAGAATTATTTGCTTGTGAACTTGTCAGCATCAAGTTTGATCCTATAAGACAAAATTAAGAAAGTATATAACATATTTCTTGGTAAATCACATATTTTTTATTTATTCATGTAACCTCTATTTATGGAATGTTCATATTCAATGATAGTGTTATTACTAAGAAATTTAAGAAAGTAGATAGATAATTCAGATTGATATTTATCCTAGATAATTTACCAGAAGAAATGTGTGAATAGGTTGACAAATTAAAAAAGCATACTTTTCGAAGAGGCCATTTTACAGATTACATTTTAGTGATAATTCCTATTTTAAAAAATTCACAAGATGTACCAAAATAAGTAAGCCTATCGACTCGACCCCATATGACAATTTTGAATAATTTTGAAATTTAATACAAGTCGACATGTCAACCTATTCATGCCTTGTAAAGAAGTGAAATATGTAAAACTAATTTCATGTAATATAATATTTAGAAATCTTTTCATAATACATTCAGCAGGTAAAAATTTCCAAGATGCCAGTTTGATAAAGAAAACATTTACACTCACTCGTGCGTATGTTGACTGTAACAGGATGATGAGACCTAGATCTCATTACAAGAACAGTCCGGTACCGATCTGGTCGTGCATTCGTTGACCACCATGCAAGAATAGCTACTATCACAACAACAACTACGGCCGCAAACTGTATCACTTCATCACCCACCCCGTCTACCAGCTGCTGCATCTTGTATTGTAGTTCTGTATTTATAAATACAACAAGATATAAAAGATAATGTATTTATTTTCAAAATATGAGTACAACTTTTGACGCAGCCTACCAATACCCTAAGATTAATAAATTATTTATCTATTTCAATATAAATACAAACAAAAATAATTAAGATTCTTGTACAAATACCATACATTTATTATATTTTATTTATGATTTCAGCAAATGATATGAGACTGAACAATCCATTATACATTAACATGTTATACTAATAACGTTCTTTATCATTTCGATGCTTATATATAAAAAGGTTCAAGGAAATTCAGCTTAAAACTTATACTCTGAGCTGTACTTTCGTAAATGAACCAGATTCAAGGTCATTTATTCATAAATACAATTTATCATTACCTTGAAACACCCACTTTTGTTTGATCTTCGCAGATGGCAAACAGCAGGTCTAGAAAATATTTACAACGAATCCAACCGAACGTCGTCGAAGGTAACCAAACATCTCGGTTTCAACGCAGCAGTACAAAAACTGTCGTGGTATTGTAAATTTTTATATTGACAATATACTTAATAAACGTAAAACTACACAATTCGTAAGATTATTATGAATATATATAATAAGTTGAAAGTTCTATACCACCATAATATAATAAAACCCACAACGAAAACATAATATGACGTAGAGTTGGTAAATCTATATAGTGCCCCAAAAATCCTGGTACAGATGTCGCTAAAAGTTAATTGTTATAAAAAAACTGGTACCCGAAAAGAGATAGCAAGAAGACCTTATTTTTTTAGCTGAAGTTATTTTTTTCTCGTCTATCCCATTGGAGTGTCGACTGTCCTTGGATAGGTCATACAAAAATATTGTGGGTCTGTGAAAACTATATTTCGATTCAGAAATCCGTTTGCGAAGTATTAAGCTCTAAAGTGATAATTTTTGTGTTAGAGTCAAATGTCCAGCCTGCGAAATGGATGTTTTTTGGATATGTGGAAAATTCACGGCAATAGTATATACTATCTATGTATCTAAGTAGGCTTTACAAGTTAACGCAAGTTGAAGCAATCATGGCTTAGTGGACTTCGCGTCGATTGACGTGAGTTCGAATCCCTGCAATGAACCTGAGCTTTTGGTGAAGGAAATCATCGTGAGGAAACCATAGCATGGTGGTAGGGCATTTTCCATTGCCCACCTGGCTAGCTACCACCCTCAAGTTGAAAATCTGTCACCAAGCACCAATAGGTGTGTTCCGGCAGCTGCACTTGAGAGCCAGTCTTCCACTAGGTTTAGCGTGTTATCATCTTGGGCCAAATCGTCACTTAACATCAGATGAGATTGTGGCAACTACGCCAAACCTATAATAATAAAATAAAATGGTCGCCCAACTTATAAATTGCAAGTACACTTTAGAAGTAATTCTGTAAAGATTCCATTGAAAATTAGTTAAAGCTCCTACTAAGTCTGCATATTCCTCTTAAGTCTGCGATTACGGAACCCTACATAGCTCGTGGCCCGACACACACTTGGTAATATTTTATTTAGCTTCTAGGTGAATAAAAGACATGCGGGCAGTTGGTATTATTGCGTACAAGCATAATGTTTACCTGTTACATGGTACAAGATTCTGAACTTGATACTAGTACAAGGAACCTGGTACGTATACCATACCTGATATGACGGGATTCAATAGAATATTTCCATAGACTAACTAATTAATTGATTGTATGTTGATTTTTATTAGCACTATCAAACAATTGATGCTGGGATAAAACTGTCTGTTGATTATTCTTTGTGAAGTGTAAACAAGTGAAGTGAATTGGAAATAATAACATGGATCATGAAATATGAGATGCCACAAAAACTCTCTAGAAAGATCTAACAACGGAGCCACCATCTTATTAGGATCTTAAAATCATCATAACACTGGAAACTATATTCACTTGATAATGGCAGTAATGGTCTTCAATAAAAAGGACCGGTTGCCACGTTAGGAAGAAAAAGAAAAAACCCAAAGGATAGACCACTATCTCCATCCACCCGTTTTGTCTCGTTACGAGGTGTATAGACCAATAACCAAAGCTAAAGAGCTAGATAAAGAGTTTGACTTTGATTTGAAGGGAAGCTCGATTATCGATACATTCGAAATATCGATTTTTTGAAATTCATATTATTTTATTAACAAAACAACGAGAACGGTTTTCATTAATAAATTACGAAAGATTACAAACACTAGGCCCAAAAAAATGACTTCTAAGATTGTATTACTTGTTTATTAGATAGTTACTTACAAGTGAAGCTAAAAATAATAAAGCCGTATGCGCTAATGCGCTAGATGTTACACCCAAAAAAACATACCATACACCATAAAACATCAGTTCTACAGAGATCATATGCAATCCCGCCATACATTTAACAAGTAAATACGCGACGCGGGTCACTGGGAATAGGAATGCGCTCGTAATATTACAGTGTGTTTTTATTTCAAACCTTTATTTAACTTGCAATGTTAAGTAAAGAGTATGTAAAATTCAAAATTTGTAAACCATTTTTCGACCACTTGCTGGCATTCGATTGAGATGCAATTTCGCACATGTATGCAACTTCGATGAAAATGCAATATTATGGTACCATGGAGCTGATCTGATGATAAAGCCGGATGTAGGGACTGGAACTACCTGATTTCAAATGGTAGGATAGTCAATTTTATGCTCGTTTGTTTTGTTCTCATGAGTAACTTCCATTACACATGATGACGAGGGTCTGAAGATGGAGCCGGAAGACTGCCAATGTAACTCGCTGATGGAAACTGTAAAGATAGTCGAGTGTGGGCTCTTTTTATTTATTTTAATGAGCAATTTCCATTACACACGATGACGAGGGTCTGAAGATGGAGCCGTAAGATTACCAATCGAACTCCACGATGGAAACTGCAAAGACAGTTGAAAACCTGTGTCGCCAAGCACCAGTAAGTGTGTTCTGGCAGTTGCACTTGAGAATCAGTCTTCAACTAGGCTTAGCGTGTTATCCTCTTGGGCCGCATCTCTTGGGCCGCATCGTTACTTAACATCAGGTGAGATTGTGGCCACTACGCCAAACCTATAACGATAAAAAACTGCAAAGATAGTCTGGTTTGGGCTGGTTTTTCCTTTGTTCTAATGAGCACTTTTCATTGCATATGATGACGAGGGTCTGAAGTTAGAGCAGGAATATTACCAATGGAACTCTCCACGATGGAAACTGCCAAGATAGATGTGTTTGGGCTCGTTTGTTTTGTTCTAATGAGCTGTTTCCATTACACATTATGACGAGGGTCTGCAAATGGAGCCGGAAAATTGTCCATGGAACTCCATGACAGATACTGTGATTAAACTCGATAAAGAATTCAGAATTACGTATATAATGCTTAAAAATAATTTCCTGTCATTCACTGTGTTCGTTCGTGGAATTAAGCAATACCATAAATCGGAATAAATAAATCTAAAGAGTATTTGTAGCGCCATATATTTTTATGTGATATGGTTATTAGAATAGCTGTTAGTCTTATTACGAAATATAGTATTTTTAAAGTGAACACTTGTAAGCACCGTTGCGATTTGAAACTCGAAGAAACGAAAAAGCGACAGCAAAAAGAGAACACCATTACATCTACGAGATATGATAATAGATCCATATAGCCTACGAGAGAATGAGATAGAATACATTTATATTATGCACGGTTAATGCAAGTCCTGACTTTCATAATTGTGGTGGTTGTCGCATTGGCCTAGGGGTTTAAGACGATCAGACTTCATACGCAGTACGCACGAGTGGTTGATAGTTCGAATTCCGCTGATTTAGGATATGTAAAATGAATGCTGTCAGTCAAGCGCACGAGTGAATCGTGCTGCCCCGCTCAAAAGACGGAAGAAAAAATTATTTTTGCGGGTGATCCTTAGAAGATAGATATATGCTATCGCAAATATTTTTATAGGTCCTTTTAAGGTCTACAAATTGTGTAGAACATTAATTTGATATATCTCGTATGGTTTACTCATCGTAAGCCATTTAAGCGCCCCAAATGCGTCTTTTTTCCGATTTGATTCACCATTATCGTCACTGCTTATTTCGTATGTTACTTTACCTTATAAAACATGTCCTACTAGAAAACCCAGCTACGCGTTGCTGTGGGTCAGATTTTTTTAAGGTCTCTACCGAACTTTTCGGGATCACTCACTGGGCTAATTTGAAGATTGTCTGAAAATTTCATTAAAATCGCTCCAGCCGTTTTGGAGTCCATAGGAACATACATACAAACATACATTTTTATAAATATAGATAGATAACCTGGCCAGATAACATACCTATGAATTAAAATAAAAAACATGCAAATCAGATAAGTGGTTTTCACGTGAAAAGAACATAAATGGACAGACAGACAGAAACACAATGAGTTTTATAATATGTATAGATATAGAAGATTTTGCGATTTAAATTTAATCTATCAAATAGAGTGAAAATTTTAATTTAAGTATTCTATCCAGACTGGCGATATCTCGTATATGCTTTGAAAAATGATGCTACTTGATACGCAAAAATGTATCTACGAGTACATGTCTCATAATATAGTTATTTACAAGTAGTAAAATGCGAGGTTTCGCTAGTTGCGGTGTGCGATGATCTAGCCTATTGTGGTTATTACGATACGGGTTTCTATCGCCACCTGTTTTGTTTAAATAGACTTCAAACTGGTATGTGTCCGTAAGAAATGAATGATTACTTAAATTCACTCTGCTATGACTACAGCTATCTTTGTATCTTCGAGCGTCATCACCGTTGAATCAAATTCCGTACAATGGTTATTGCCCCAGTGTGGAGGATTATTCATTAAAAGATCGTGTGGCGTTTGTGTACTAGGGAAGTTCTTTGTTTGATAAACGATGGCGTGACGATGCTATACGGTTAAATGAAAAAGATATTGATATACATCGAATCTATTTAAAATTATGTTATGGAAAAATATTGTAAATATAACATACATTATATTTTTTATGTATGAGCTATTTTAATGTAATAACTCCTAATATAAAATTTAAAAATGTGAAGTCGCACAAGGGCCGAGTGTCACACAAATGTGACAAGAACGGGCGAGGGGTCCAAAAATCATGTGACGTAATTTACGGATGGCTCCTTACTTTACAAGGGATGTGCAATATTTATTAGACGCCATCTATAATCTTGTACTGAAATAAAAAAAAAACACCATTGAGTTATTTATTATGTACAAGTACGAAGTACGTACCTACGTATTAAAAACTCAATGCTAAACACGTCGAATTTGGTGACTATCTCGATTTGCATAAGTGTTAAATATTCTGCTGAGCAATATTTTTTTCAAGTGAAAACTTCTTTAGCGGCCGTTGAGCACTTTTTGGTAGGGGAAAATCTTATGGGTTCGCGTCACTGACATGCTAATGTTAATTGTATATGAAAACTTCTTTAGCCGCGTTGAACAATTTTTGGTAGGGGAAAATCTTATAGGTTCGCGTTATCGAAATGCTAATGTTCATTGTATATATATGTTTATTAATATATATATCTATAGAACGTACTGCTCTGATATCAAACTGGCGCTTGCGCAGCGGCCTGTGTACACGAATACACATATATACGTATACACGTAAAATACATCGTAAATACATGACCATGTGCTGTGCGCGTTGGACGATTTTTGTATGGGTGAAATCTTGTGAGTTCGCGTCACCGACATGCGTAATAGCAGTATATCAGTAGCTATACAGATGACGATTGAGCAACATTAGTGATGTGATAATTAAGGTAATTATTTTGAGGATAGTATCTAAGCAAACGAATACCACAAAGGGCTATGGTTTTATAAGAAAGTTTTCATTTACCGAAGACAAAAAACTCATTTGACGATTCGAACCAATATCCTTTGATACGGCTACCGAACACGCTGCCCCCGAGCTATTATTGTTTCATGTCTTTAATTCAATAAGAGATAGGCCACGGGTAATAACGAATGTGTCTATACGGCATAAAAATTGATAATAATTCAATGCTGTTGAAAATAAGCAATGAGTTAATCCTTTATCTGGTTGCATCATTTTGTTTATTACATGCAGTTTTCATATAATCTCATTCAATAAAAATTGATAGAAACGATATATGCATTAAATTTTCTTACAAATTACTTATCTTGTTCCTAGTTGTACATAACTAGAGTATCTATGAACATAATGTAATATGGTAATTAATTCAAACAAACAATGCCATTCAATAATCGATCGAATGATATGCAGAAAAATAATAATACCAATAATAGACATCAGAATTCCATTTCACGTTAAGCTATGAGCGTATCTTTGTGATTGTAATATTTTAGGATATCCTTTTGCATTGAATGATATTTATTAGAATAAGGTAAGTAAATATTATATAGTATTAAGTAATAAGCTATACGTAAGAGTTTATTATTTTAAATATTATGTTTTGTATTTGAAATTGGAGATTACGTGTAAAGAAACATGTCTATTGCATCAGACAATCAGCAGACACTACGTTCCATGCTGGCCAAATAATAGTCGCAGGGTTGCCAACGTAGCACCACAGTTAGCACTTTCAGTGCTATATTTGGCACTATTTTAACAAACTGCACTGAAATTTACCATTCTGCACCAGCATTAAAACTAACACTAAATAGTAATCATGCTTAGTATTTTCTGGCAGAGCAAAAGGTTCTAACTTTATAGGTGGCTACACTTTCGTAAGAAATATCACGTGATAGAAAAAGATAAAGACTAAAACACGGCTATTGACAGTTGTTGATTATTGATGTGAGCCATGCATTTTAGTTTAGTGCTAAATGCTATTTGCTAGTATATCTTATTAGATGACATAGATGTCAGTAACGATGACTAGATATACTTTTGAAATAGTTATAACAACAATTTGCTGAAATGATTTGAAAAACTAAACCACTTTACACATGTGATTTAATTATTGATTAAACATATTTTTTTAAAGTTTGAACTCTTACATATTTTCACAAACGTTGTTCAAGTTAAAACAATAATAAAACATAACATTAACAATAAAAACAAAATTTTATATATAAATTCGAGATTCAAAATTGAGCTGACTTTTTGTCATGTCTTCTTCGAAAATTATTTTATTACATGTTCAATAAAACTATACTTTGTTTAGAAAAAGAATTGACATTGTGTATTTTAACGCCATTGTGTATGTTTTTCACTAAACAAAATAAGTAATTACCAAGCTGACTCAAATTTCACTACAGTTATCATTCTAAACGGATTTTAGCACTATTTTTGAAAATCTCTAGTGAAGTTTTTGGCGGGTTCTCAGACTGCCATGTAGTGGTTTTTTTTATTCATAAATTTGTGTTATTTGACCCTATATTGTATAATACAGGTGGCGTTATGCATAATAAAGTTTGGTTATTGTGCAAAAGTGAAGTTAATTGGAAATAATAACATAAATTCCGATATGTCACAAAAACTCTCTAGAAATTTGTAACAAGGGAACCGCCGTCTTGTTAGGATCCTGAATTCGTCATAAGACTGGAAACTATATTCACTCGATAATGACAGTAATGGTCTTCATTAAAGAGGACCGGTTGCCAAGTTAGGAAAAAAGAAGAAGAAAATCTCTAGCAATCTAGCACTTTTTGAGATGTCATTTAGCACTCATCCGATGTATCGAGTTGGTAACCCTGAATACTCGACGAGAACAAAATTACTCGTAAAATCTAGAGATCACTACAGATCATTTCGCATTTCGTATAGAATCACTGCAGATAATTAATTTGTTATCAACCATTACAGTATACTGCACTTTTCGGATAAAGTTGTAATATTGGTCTAATACTGACACGCATTTTCTAATTTAAAATTACGAGTACGACGCTAGTATTGTTTATTTCAGCAGATTTTTAATTTTACTTTTAATTTATATAATTTTGATTTTACGATATCATTTTTGTCATATAATTTATATTAAATTTTTGTAATTTGGTCTTGGTAACTAAATGTTATTAAGACCTCTTTTCATCATTTTATTGTGAATTAAAAGTGTTAATAAATCAAGACAAATCGGAAAAAGGTTTTTCGATATTGATGATGTTCTGCGTGTACGTACAAGAAAATAATAATCTTTTAAACACGCATAATTACGGGAATCTTGTCAACAGTAACTGTAATACCCTATTGAAACCAGTAAATTTACAAAGAAGAAATATTTGTTGTCAGAGAAAAGACACGAAGTTTAAGACAACTACTTCCCGAAGACATATCAAAATGTAAGTACTTACTATTTTTTTATTTAGTTATATATCGCACAAGTAGTTATATACTAATTTGTATGTACAATTAACATTCATTAGATTCAAACAATGAGAACAAAACAATTTAAATTACGCGCCACGCTATACAATAATAATAAACATAAAAATATCCTTTTTATTATAAAAATAACTTGCGTTTAATAATATTTTGTACATCTTCATCAACGACAAACGGTCTGTTTACGATACTTAAAAAAATTATCAACTTATTTTATCGATTCCAAATGGAACACGCAAGATGGCGTTTTAGTAGAGTTGTCTAGAATTTTGTGTCAAAGTTATACGTGTTCCTAAACATAAAGTTCTATAGATATTGTCTATATTATATAATCTGTTTTCAAAAGGTGGAAGATTGTGTACACTATTTAATGTATTGTATCTCATGTAGAGGTACTCATAGTTTGAAACTCGTAAAATATACATCTATACAATACTCTTGTTTATCTTTGAAAACTTTTGTACAAATTTTCCGAGATGGTTTTTATCTGTAATAACCATGTATATATACTATAATTTTTTTTAAACGATCTTAGTAAAATGTCTTCCTTCACTTCACTATAAGTGCTGTATAACAACAACGACTACCACCAGGACGCGTAGATTTATTTACAATCACCGTGATCACAAGGCCCTACAAGTATTACAACCAATGCTATTGCAAACTGTTTGATTCGGAAACGCGACGTACTACTATTAGATGTAAGGTAGTCGCGTTTGGCCTTCCATCACGTTATCGATTTTTTGATATTTTTTTGTCCAACCAGGTGTCCTTCGACCTCGACCTTTTACATCTTACACATTTTACTACACACATATATATTCATTCAAATACATTCCACAAAAATCAACGGTCTTCATCTTTGTGTAATATGAATAAATTTTAATAGCATTAGTCAACACTTGTGTATACGATAACTGAGTTTTGACCAAAGTGTTTCTTTTTCCAAAAATGTGATTGTTAGTTTTTCATATTGCATCTGGGCATCTATACATTTATATAGAACTAAATAGTTAAGAGTGCTATCGAAAAAATTGCAAAATGCAATTACCTATATACAACACAAGAAAAGCAACGACAGCCAATATGAATTGTAAATATCACAGTAAAAGCTTGGGGCTAAATAAAATACATATTATCACCATATTTCTAAAAGTGGACGATAACGACCCGTTGGTGGCGCCGAGTGTTCAGAGAGACCTTAGAAGTCCCAGAGCAAATTAAGAGGCCTTAAGGTGGCTTATAGGACGCGTTTTTACATTTTTCGGTAGTTATATGGGATTAGAATATCTCGTTTTAATAACTACTATAATTGGAGCATTAATTTCATTCGTTTTTCTTAGTTTTTGTTTTAACATGGCACGTCACGCCGCGTGCAATTTTTAGGGGACGCTACAACTAAATATATGGGCTAAATATAAATTTGAGAACCTGTTTATTAGCTGATTCTGTAAACAGTCCGTAAGAAGTCCATACAATAATGAATTGTAACAACGCTAAATATTATTGCAGGGGTCTTATCTGTTATGACTACAGGGCTCAATGGTTCATTTTATACCCCGATTTCCAATTATGAGTCACGAGTTATCTGAAACGGTGAGCTAATAACACAATTCAACAATACTATCTGTATACCACATTTTACTGACGCAATTTGCATTTAAATTTCGAACTACATAGGTATGTACTCTATTTATGAGATTTTTCATTCCCTCTTCGCGTATAATATTTTCTTAGGTATATTTGCTACGTAGTGCAAAAGTGTAAAACAGCATGAGTAATGAGCATATTAATCATGAGGATGAGCCTCAAAGTGTCATTGACCGTTGTTAGACTTATTTTCTTTTAAACCAACGTATTCTAAATAATATTATAATAGCGAAAGTGAGTTTGTTTGTTTGTTACTCAATCACGCAAAAACAGCTGAACGGATTTGGATGGAATTTGGCACACAGATAGCTTATAATGCGGATTAAAACATAGAATACTCTTTATATCCAGGTAAAGACCCAATTTTGAACTCCACATAGAAGAAGTCGCAGGTAGAAGCAAGTGGAGGTATAAAATAGGTATATAACATTTTATGTTACTACTAGCAGTGTGCCCGATGGGATTGGGGGAATTATCTACGTGTCTAAATATTTTTCCTCTCCTTAGAGAATGGATTTTTTAAATTTCTTCTTTAGTGCTAACTTATGGTAGATATGAAACTTCTGTGCAAAATTTTGTTTCTAAATCCACCGATATATTTTGCTAGTTGTCTATTAGTTAGTCACTTACTTGGGACTGCCCCATTATAAATTTTAAGATAGGATGAGATTTAGGTTATTGATTTTTTAGAAAATAATAATTATAATAATAATTATTATTATGCCGTGATAATTATTCTTAAATATCTATACACCGGTAGTCAACTTGGCACCACTGGAGAGACTGCAGTACAGCCCAGGTTTCAATCGAATCGAAGGCTTTCTCGTAGTCCACAAACGCTAAACAAGGCAGGTTATATATACTATGCGGTTTTCTGTATAACCTGCCGTAATGCGTGTATGTGATCTATGGTACTGAAGCTCTTTCGGAAATCGGCTTGTTCGAGGGCTGGAAGTCGTCGTTAGATCTCAGCTCTTTTATCGGTAAATCGACTAGTTGTGTTTACCGAACTTGATCCCTTTTTCTTATTTTTTTTTGTTGAGCTATAAATCAACAAAAGCAATATTACTATAAGTTTACAACTATTAATAAAAAAAAAACTAGAAAGGATAACAGAGGTAACAGTGTATTGCATTATAATAAATAATTATTTTATTATTATCATAATACTCCTGGTTATGGCATTTTTCGTTTTATGTGATTTTCTATGACGATAGTTAAAGTAAAATAAAAAAATCGTTCTGACTATACTGTAGCCATAAGAAGTTACATGCTGCTATAATTAATGGCTATAATATTAGATGATAAATAATGACTAAGCAAGTTCGATCATATTTATCGAAGCTTAGCAACATCACGGCGCGCGGCATCGTGTCGGATTTAACCTTAAGCACAAAATATAATAATTGTTCGCGACACACGACGACCAAACCTGCTTTAAACATAAGCAATAACTCAATAAGACATACGTAATTTACTTAGTTCTATATTATTTATAATATGCCGAAATGGCTACTTTATTTTGGAAATTAACAAACAGAAATTACTGTAAATAATGTAGATTATTGTTATCTTTCATAGCAAATACGAGTAGGTAGGTATGCCGACAATAAAAATCGCAAGCCACGGTTATCATGTTTTATCATAATATCCATGTGTGAGTTGTGACGTAAGTTAACCTAGTCGCGTCGTAATTCGAATAGAGGCCCGATGGGTGGGCTATGGAGCGAATCGCCAACAATTCACTTCCCAATAACTTAGTCCGTATACAGAGTTTTATACTCGTATAGAAGTTATTGATGTTCTCCTCAGTTATGTATAACGTGACCATGACCATGCGTCTTGAACGGCACAGTTAGACAGTCCCTATTTTCAGTATTTCGTACGGCAGCTCAGTCCCGGTGTCCCTGACGAAAAATAATTTTTTTGTGAAAGCTATGCAAAAATCCTAATTTATTTAACCCGTCCATGATACGAGGCAAAATTATTTTTTATAGCGTCATCATCCCGGACGGATTAATTAAATTCTTTAAAGCACATAAGGGTTATAATTGGAGGTCTTAATGCTAGAAAGCATTATCTACCAGTCTTCCAGGGGTGCAAGAGAAAGGTATAAGGTAAGGGGTACATAATGTTTGTAAACAAAATCTTGCAGATATTCAACTGCTTCAAGTAGAGCCTACGAGCAACGTAGCTAATTCTTCCCGGGAGTTGGCTAATAGAGGATATGCATGAATTATTTTTATATTGATAATGAAATATTTTCATTATTTTCATTTTCATTTGTGGTCAAACTGAACGCGTACTTTGACGTCATGATTCGATTTGACCAATAGCGTTGCGTTTTACAATTTTAAATTTCCCTCGTATTTTTAAAACTTTTTATTAATGAAAATTTATAAATAAAAAATACTTTGTAGGTGTAAATTGTACAGTAATTTAAGATTCCAAATAAAAACATTTGACCTATATTTGAATTACATGCGATGATGATGGCTCAGTGGTAGCGTGTACGACTTCACGTCGATTGACGTGAGTTCGAATCCCTGCAATGAACCTGAGCTTTCGGTGAAAGAAAACATCGTGAGGAAACCAGGCATGGTGGTAGGGCATTTTCTAATGCTCGCCTAGTTAGCTCCCACCCTCTAGTTGAAAATCTGTCGCCAAGCACCAATAGGTGTGTTCCGGCAGCTGCACTTGAGAGCCAGTCTTCCACTGGGTTTACCGTGTTATCATCTTGGTCTACATCGTCACTTAACATCAGGTGAGATTGTGGCCACTACGCCAAACCTACAACGATAAAAAAAAACCTTATTGTATGTTGATAGGAAGCGAATTCCACAGTCCTGTTTATGCGAAAGATCGGTCACGAAAACTGCTGTATTAGTACAAGTTCCCAATAAATGGTGTGAAAGTCGTTTCATTTTCAAGACAACGGGAACGACTTCGCAGGTAAAAGCTAGTTTGGAATAAAACTTCGTTAAGAAGGGCACGACAAAATTAATTTACATATTATCATTATATACTTACAGAGAAAAGATTTTTGATTATGTAAATGATTTTGATAAATTTATGAAAGCATTGTGGGTTATTGAACCTAGGTTAGGTAGGTTCAATGCCAGACCGGAGTGAATGAGTCATTTGACCTAATACTTGCTTCATGATCAATATGTAGGAAAATACAAAGCTTATCAATGTGTTATCAGGATGTACATAAATATGTCTTGTATATCGCAGCGACGTAGAATGAAACATAATTATGAAAAATTCATTTCATGAAATAATCTTTGATTATTTTTGACACAATACCAGATATAGATCATAATGTCATTTATTTGTACCATGCGAACGAGCAATTCACTCAAGAAATATTTTATTTTATTTATTACATGTGAAATAAATATTTTGATAGTGTTTTAATTACAGAGACATACCTACGCTATGAATCCTTTATTATAACTTTTGTGGAATAGAAAATAATGTGTAAATGCTTAATAAATGAATACGTAACACGTTCAATGTAGGTAATGCATATCTGTTGGGTTTTTACAATTTTTAATTACAGACGTATAGATTAGTCTGCATCGTCAAATATAATTTTAAAATATTACGATGTTGTTTTCGGTGGAAGAGAAAGTGCGTTGATTTTGTGCCAGGGGAAATCCAAAAGAACGTAATTATAAATTCATTGAACTTAAATAAACAGGATGTTGAGTAATATTAAAGTTACAAAGCAGGAAGAAGTTTATGAAATCAAATTTGAACACATATGTGCTTTGAGTGCATGCACAAGAGTGCATGAGACACTAAACATTAATAGATACACTTAAATAAATAAATAATTATAAGATCAATTTGCCGTTAGTTGACAATTGAATTCAAGACACGTAACGAAAGGGTCAAGTGCAAGAGTTGTTTGTGCCAAATGGTCTAAAGGAACTGTATGAAAATATTAATTTATTGATTGTTATCCTTCGATTATTTTATTGAACTCTTTAAAAAAAGGTCAAGTTATAAAAAGGAAAACTGTCGTTCATAAGGTAGCGACATATTGATGTTATTGGAAAAGTCTACAAAAGGATGGTTAACCGTATTATAATTATTTTTGTTACGTAAGATACATTATGCAATGCTATAAGTGGCAAAAGTACAAAGTTATTGTACATTTAAAAAAATCTTGTCTCTTTATTTGTTAACTGTCGTATATGGCGGAGTTATCCTTGTTATATTATATACCATCAGTTGCTAACTAGAACTGTTTTCCTTACTTTATGACTCATCAAGAAAACACCCAATGGTATTATTTTCATCTGCGTGAATTCCCGGAGTTCGGAGCGTGTGTGAAGTGTGAATGTGAAACAACAAACAAAATACAATATTACAATACATCCATACTTAATTAATATAAAACCCGGCCTCGCACTGCTGCGTCTCGTGACTGCGTAGGACAGATTCTATTGGTTATAGAAGTTGATGTCATATGAAGGAACCAATGACGAAGCGCGATGGATATTTTTAGAATAAAGGGGAGGGGTAAAGGAAAACCTAGCGCTTTACTTTCGGAGTGAACGTTGCACAATAATTTCTGTATTCTTACGTGGCGCACGCGCCCAAGCTTCTAACAGTCATATACAAAGAAAAACATTTTCGTATGCAAAACGCAGAAATACGTCTCTCAAAGAATTGTTCTATTTACTTTTATGTTATTTAGAGAGCTAGAATATAATTTTTTACACGACTGGAGGCGTTACATTATTTGTTCGTAACAAGGTAAGCTTTTTTCTGTTAACCTAATTCAAAATAATCATGATAACTTCAATGTATTTAGCGTCATAAATCGTTTTATTACATTATTGAAATTGACTTTACATACAAATTAAACATTAAATAACAAATATTGGTAACGCGGGGTGCGCATGTTTAGACTTGACTCGAAAAGTGGTGACGTTTCTGTGGTAGGGACAGACCACTAATTTACGGAACTGCGTCATTTAACTTTAGCATTAATATGTGAATGTTTTTTTTGGTATATTGATATCCTTTGTTATACATGGATTTGTAATATACATTGCTTAAGAAATATTTCGTTTAATATGTGGCTTGTGACGGTGACTTCAACTGTGGTTTTATATAGAAAATGTATCATTAATTTTAATTTGTATTATATTACTAACTAGCCAGTACCTGTGACTTCACCTGCCGTGTTTATTATATTAGCAATATATTTTATACACATCGCTGAACGTGTAGTGTTTATAAAAACGAAGTTTATTAAAAAAATCATAACTTTTTAATGAATGAAGATAACTGTTTTTTTTTTTTTATAAGGACTAAGTAGGTATCTAAGGAGTAAAACCAAAAATATATTGATCAAAATCTATTCAGTAGTTTTTGTGTGATGCGCGAACAACAGCAAACCGCAATAATTTTATTTTATAGAGTTAGAAAGATTTATAGTTTATATTTAGTTGTTTATAACATAATTAGATTTCAATTATATGGACGTTTGGATATAAAATTGTGGAAAAGATATAATATTTTAAAGTTTTTTAAATTATATCTATTTAAAAGAATATTGCCCTCCTTTTGGGCAGTGAAACTAATTATAAGGCACCCAATAAATAAGTGAAAAATCCGTCATATTTTATAGTTATTTGATTCAGAGTCTCGTTTCGAAATCAACCGGTTATTCGTTTAATCACTGTCGTGTGTTAAAAAACGCTTAGTTTATGCATACGTCACCGAATATATTCGCTTACGTATTAACATAATCTTGTCAAATTCATGTTTTCCCCTATAACATTTATTAAGGATACCTAATTTAACATACAATACATAACTTTTAGGCTGGATTCTTACTTATGTGACAATCTAAATCGACATCGACGTACAAGTTTCTGATGATTATCGTCGAGGTCATTGATAAATTACATACATATACCTTAATACGATAAACTACTACAAAAACGATTTTACCACATAGATATAAGATACGCACACATAAAAACTTGATTGAGGATATAATTTTTAACACTTTGGGTTTTCCTGATATTCAGTGTAGTGAGCGACTTCATAGGTACCACACGCTTCCTTTAGTTAATTAACATTTTACTTATAAGTATTTTTTGTTATAGGCCTACTGTCGGGACAGTTATTTGGTTGGCTGTCTAAAGAGTTAAGATTTCATTAGGAGCTCAAGAAGAGTTCAAACAAGTAAGTAATTGCGTTCACCTACTTCGTTTTCCTTAATTTATTTGTTTACAGGACCCGTGGCTGCTCATGAAGAAACAAAACATACAAAAAAGATTTAATAGTAATTCAACGCTTTCAATGCTAAAGAGTTAATTATAAAATGTCCCCGTTTCAATAATATTTTAATTTTTGCATCATGTAAAAAATATCAAGTCATTATCGAGTAAAGACATGACTTTTCTAATGAGTATCGAAAGAACTTATTTTGATTAAGTCCAAAATTATTTAATTACAAAATATAAAAATTCACAGGTAGACTACATTTTCGTTGAAAAAAAAAAACAGTTGAATTAGGTTAAAAGATTATAAAACTACGTGCATTTTCTTTTCATTCTAAATTTCTTCTCATTGTGCACTAAATCATTATTCATATTTCATACCATAATTCTTTTCAATGCCATTAATCTACTAATACAATCAATTAGCAGTTAGCTGGTTGTCAAATTTTACAAATTCGCCATTTTGTCTACCTAGTAATTTCTGTGTTGTAAGTTATATGTAGTAGGTAGATTATTTATCTTCTTGTATGTTGTTTCCTGATTGGTTACACATATAAAAAAAAAGATAAAATTACGTGACAGTATGATAAATCAAACATACAGTAAGTAGAATCGCAAATAAGATAACTGAGATATCTACAAGGACATGTAATTTTGTTGTCCATATTAATAAAATTATTAATATAAAAGAATATATAAAAGAAATATAATTATCATGATAATTTTAAATTTAAAATACATATCCAATACTATTTTGGATATTAAATATATATAATATTAAATTTAATGACAGATAATTTAAGTAAAGTATTAAGTACATAGTTATAAATCTTTTAAGTTGTAAATTAAGATACCTACTTTTTAGCCATTTTACTGTTAACGCTTAATACTAATTTACATTATAAGTAGCTAGTAAATTTTTATATTGTTGATGAAATATCTAATATGAATAACATTTAGCTATATTTAAATATTAAGGTTTATATTAGCGATACAAAATGGCTATTCAAATTGAACCAGCAAACGCAAATAAAGTTTCGTTGGTTTACTATGTGTATAGTTAACTGTTATATAGAATTGTGTCATGAACAAGCTATCAAAGGGCAGGTGACAGATATGATTATGTTGATTGCATAACATAACTAAAGCAACTGAGTCGTAATAGTTTTTCCAATATACGTTCTTTTGTGTATATACCTAAATACATTATGTATCCAAACTTCGTTTTAATATTTATGCAATCATCATTACTTCGACTAATAAGTATTCGAATCCTTTATATATATGTATACATATCTATTTCTGTTATACATTTGCATAAATATAACATATTTATACAATCATTCAAGATTGACCTTTATACATCTAAACAGCTATAATTAAAAACCGAAATCATAATACCATCAACAACATTAATACTATTCTTTTTTTTAAATAATATAATCATACATCCTGAGTATTTTTTTTAAATAAGTTTGTTAATGTTTCTTCTGCCTTTTTTGTTTTCATATTTTCTATCACGTCACTATCATACCTCACCTCGCTTCATATTATATGCACATTATGTTACGTCGTATCATTTCTGTTTGTAGTTCTATTCAAAATGGTTGCTCAAAAAATCACCTGTCCGAGTCGGAGCGACGATATCGGAAATCAGTCAAACAATTCAAACACCAAAAGATATGGTTTTTTCGCAAACGAGTCACAAGACTCAAAGTGTTTTGAAAGTGGTAGAAATAGATCGTTTAAAGCCGGAAAAGAGTCAGCAGGTGAACGGTTCGACCGGAGTGGCTACCGACGGAAGCACAGGAACGATGCCGACATCACCGGTGCCCACGACCAGCTTTTCAGAGGTAAGGAAGAGTCCTGCGCACGTGAGTACTATCATAATATGTTACTAATTATTATTATTAAGTTAAATAAGTTACCGCTTTCAGATGAGAGCTACATTTAATATGAGCCCCTCAATTTTCAGGGATATTTGAAACAGGAGCCCTTATTCGAAGACACAATGCTTCACGATACGAACTGCGAGTTCTTCCAAGATCTGGTTCAGTGGTGCTCCGCTCCCGCAAAGGAAGAACAAGCACAGACCATTGGTAAATATACTGTTTATTACCACCTTACAGCGATATATAAATAACGATAAGCGATAGCAATACCACATAGTAATCACCACTAAAAACTGTGATAGACCCATCAACTAACCCAGTACTCAAAGGTGACCGTAATAAGAAAAAGATTACCATAATAAGGACAGAAAGATCTTTTTAGAAACATTCTTAGCACTGTCTGATACTTATTATTGTTTTTAGTGCTAAGTAAAGCCTGCGTAAATTTTCTTCTCACTAAAAATTTATGATAGTGTTGTACATTGTGATAAGTATATCTCTTTAGAGATAAATCAATACGAATGGTTTATGTTACCAAAATGATTCTCATATTGTATTATGAGTTAACTGTTAACAGTAAATTATCACAGTTTTTTTTTTTACAGATCCTCCAAAAAAAACTGAAGATAGGGCATGTAACAGCGACACTTTACACACACCATTCTCACCACACGGGTGGGATGCGTTTAATGTTAATTCCCCCTACCAGACAGGCTTTTATAACACTACACCAGTAGATCCACATTCACCTAATATTGAAGAACTTACTCAATTTAATCAATTTTTTACTGACCAAGATCCAAATAAAGTTATGTTCTCAGAGAAATTTTTAGATATTAGTAAATTGCCAGTTGTTATGGGAGATTTAACGTCGGGGACCATCCCCGATAACTCGTGGGACACGAAGCCTATCGAGGTAACAAACACATATGACACTAATTACAACAAAATGTACACATATAACACATTTCCCTTCATTGAACAAGATGATTCCTTTGACACAAAATTTGTTACTGTCACACCGCAGGAGGTAGAAAGTAATAATAATATTCTCATTTCTGAATACATCAATCATGATGACCTGACTACTAATGAGGGAGATTTACAAGAATTAGGAGTCCAGGGGCGGAGTTCAGGTTTGTCTGTAGATGTTGGAGCACATCCACCAGCTTGGGCTACAGACGCAATCAGCACACCAGAGGTTCTTAATTATGTCGAGCAGTTAGAAAAGTCACATACAGCCTTGGTAAGTAGCTTGTAAAACTTTAGATCATTAATTACATGTAAAGGAAGTAAATTTTGTTGTACAGGGTAGAAAAAACGAATGGGACATGTAGGAAAAGTACTTTAAATATTGAAGGATTGAAGGTAGCCAATCTTACTTAAAGGAAAAATTAATTTGTATAACTTTAAATAATAATAATTGCTTTCACAGATTTTTAAAATAGCTTACCTGTGCAGGGAATTGAACCAACTAAAAATGCAGAAAACCTCTAGAATAAACATGGTATCACACAATTCAAGAAGAACATGAAATTTCAAAGATTTTGGCTTTATCATAGACTCTATCGATTGGCACAATAACATAATGAATGTCGGTTTTCTGCATTTTTAGTTGGTTCAACTCCGGGCACAGGTAAGATTTAAAAAAAATCTGTGAATGCAATTATTATTATTTTTAGAAACAAAATAATGATTCCTTTAAGTAAAATTTGCTATCTTGAATATTTAATTTACTTTTTCTCCATGTCCCCATTTGTTTTTTCCACCCTGTATACTTAGAAGATTATAATAGAAGTACATTATAACAAATTAAAATTGTGTACAGAGTTAATATTAACGTTCCAAATCATCATCTTCATATATATCGACGGCTCCCACACATAAAGTCGAAACACATTTTTTGAGTAAATTGTATTTTTGTGTCATTAGAACCATAATATACCATATTAAACATTCCTGAACCCTAATTACTGAATTCCTGAATACTAATATCTTCTATAAATTATGAGTTTTTGAATTACACAAATGAACTATATCAGTAACGTTTACAAAAATAGCTCTCCTGAAAAATATCGTTTTTTGCCTTACGACCTTATGCGTGGGAGCCGTCGATATATCATTATCTTTATACTCAATACATGCTACTGAAACAGGAATTGAGTAAAGTACAGAGGAGTTGTTTTAGTAAAATTGGCTCTTAATTAAATTTTACCCAAAGTAATAAAGAGATAATTATCTTATTTATTTGTTCCAGAAGTCGAGTCAGTGGTCCGTTCAAGAACCAGGACCTGACTTAGATAGCTCTTGTTCCAAGGTAAATCTATCATCGCCAGTTGAATATGAGCCCATCACTCCAAAAAGTGAATCTCACGTAGAGTCAGAAAATGATGACATCAAACCTCATTCAAATAAAAGAAGACATGACGACAGTGAAGATTCAGATGAAACCTACACTCCTTACACAGAACAGACAAATAGGAAATATAAAAGGAGAAAACCTAGTGTACCAATTAAAGATATGATTCTAGCGCTGGAAGGGTCACAGCAGTTGACGAAGGCGCGAAGAGGACGACCTCCTAAAAGAAGGGAGAGTACAGTGTCCTCAGTTTGTAGTGTAGATGACAATTCCTCATCTATTTCTACACATGAAAATAAATATAGAGAATTAAGAGATAAGAACAATGAAGCATCTAAGAGATCAAGAATGAACAGAAAACTAAAGGAATTACAGATGGAACAATTAGCTGATGAATTAGAAGAAAGAAATAAAAAATTAATGGTGAAAGCTGAGATTTTAGAAGAAATGACCAAAAAATTAAAAGATGCATTAATGACAGCTATTCTGCAGAAATAAAAATGTTACTGTTTAGGTGTTTATCTATTAACTATGTTTGTTTATCATATTTTTATGAAATTTATTCAAATCGTTAAATAATTGTTGCTCTTTTTAGTAAAAATTAAACTCATAATTGGACTAGTTTTGAATTGTGACTGTAAAAATCTGGATGCCACGCATGTGTAACTTTAAAATATTTTACTTAATTGGTAATATTAGTAATCAAGGGTGTAGCTGGATATATAATTTACAAGGCAAATACTTAGTTAAATACGTATTTTTAAATATTAATCAGGAATGTTGCAATTAAAAATAATTATGCAAACATTATATTTTTTATGCTGTATGTTTGTTGAATGATTTTACTCTTGTAAAATTTTGAATGAACAAAATAAATGTTACATTTTGACTACACCCATAAATTACTTTAGAAATAAGCTGTTTTAAGTCTATTTGTTTGTCAAATCATGTGATTATTTTGAAAAACTTAAAGGTGATTTATATTTGTAGTCTTATTAATTGCTTATTATTTTGAAAAGTATGTACCTACGATCTAAAAATACAAATGTCTAATTCTTGCATGATAGGAGTCAATAGTTTTATTACTTATGAAATAAATGTTTTAAATAATTCATGTGTTTTTAGTTATTCCAATTAAAACTTACCTGATGTTTATAATTATTATAATAATTATCTCGTATAGAAAAATACGAGAGCAGTTGAGAGAAAGTGTAATATGCAAAGGTTTTATTTCCGTTTAAATATGATAGTACTCTAAAAGCTAATTCATGTTTCTATCAAAAAATAAGATTGGTATTATGAAAGAAAAACATATTATAAAATATGTAATTGACAATAAGTAACGAACTTCTGTTTAAAACACAGAAGTACAAGACCACAGATAAACTGTAAAACCGTGGTTCGAAATAATCTCAAAAACTTTTTTACGACTACCAGACTACTTTAGTAACACATCCATGGATAATAATATACCATAGAGCAGTGCTGCCATACGGTAGATACTAAAAATCTGTACATTCAACAAAAAAATACGTACATGGAATAAGTTAAAACTCCGTACGAAATCAGTACAAAACTTTAAAGAAAAAAACTAAATTATTATTTATAAATGTCTTTATTAATTTTTTTAATCATTGTTTTGGTACTTTCTAACTTAAGATAGGGTGTATTCCAACTCTCAACTGTTTTGTATGACAAAGGCCATCGCTTGTCTCTGTTGATTTCTCTATTACTCATTATATTAATGGCATAGAAAATTCGCGAAAACACTGCGCTTGAATGATGTGAGCACATCAGCAATTATTAAAGACTTGTCATCGACAATAATTTCATTCAATATGAGCAAAACGAAGCTCATAGTTTTTTCCCCTTTATTCGCTTCCACAGCGCCACATAATGTTATGATACTTTCTCTGTCAGTGGTCATAAAATATATAGCCGTAATTCTCCGTCTAACGCTTAAGTGTGTTCAAATTTTTACTTTATCATATTGTGTGCTATATAAGGTTTGGCGTGTAACTTTTTAGCATAATAATGTATCTTTGAAAATCCGAACACATATCCGTACAGAGTATTCAAATTCCTTACGTGTACGGACAAATCCGTACATATGGCAACACTGCCACAGAGTTGAGAGTAGGGATGTCGATATGAAATTAATTAATTTAATAAGTTTTTTTTCAATTAATTCATAGTACTGAATCTATTCAGACGAGAATAGATTTTTTTCTGTTTTCATGCACTCATTTGTGTGTGTTTATCAGCGGTTCATTAACCACAGTACAAGCTTTGCTTAGTTTGGAATAATGGTCGTGTGAATATGAGGATTCAACCCATATTTATTTTATTTAGTAATGGAATCATGCACACGATATTAACATACGGTCATAAAACCTTGAAAACCGCAAGGAGCGTATTCTGAGCGATTTGCGTAAGAATTTTCGTAAAATCCGCGCATGCCTTAAATTTTTCTTCGACAAGAGCCAGCTATCTCGATTTGCTGCTCTAAATTGTGATCTGGGCAAGACAACGGCACCACGTGGTCCACCAGGGCGGCCGATGGACCCTGTGCCAAGACAACGGCGCCACGTGGTCCACCAGGGCGGACGATGGGCCTTGGGCAAGACAACGGCGCCATGTGGTTCACCAGGGCAGCCGATGGATCCTGGACAAGACAACGGAGCCACATGGTCCACCAGGGCGGCCGATAGACCCTGTGAGGAGTATCTTTTTTGATGTTTTGCGTATGATTGCGTGTGACACTGCGTGCCGGCGCTATATTTATAGGAGCATGGGAGCGTGACAGCGCTAGCGGCCTTTCTCCCCGTTTCATAAGTTTATGTACAATATACTTATTCTAGCTAAAATACTACTAATCTTATTGGAATTACATACGTCTTGTTAAAATCTAATTAGAATGATAAAGATTATCTTCGCACACATAAATTACGCTGGAAGAACAACAAATAACACAAATATACGATATTAAAGTTCTCAACACAAAGAATCGTACCTTTACCCTCTGGTATTTGGAAAATTTGGAGAAGTTTGCAAACAAAACTTGCCAAAAAAAATATGTGGCATGACACAAAGTTCTAGTGCACGAAGTTCCAATTATTGAGAAATCACCACTACATATCGGAAACATACGTTTAGTATACCGTATAACTAACTACCAAAAACTTACTACTAGTGAAATATATTATTTTGTTCTTCGTTATATGTTTAAACGACAAAAAAATTCATTCCCACTTTACGTGTACCCTTAACAATTATTTTTTTTCAAAACTTTTTGCACCACTGTTTCACTATGTTGGCGTGATTAATGCATACCCATACCAAATTACTGCTTTCTAGTACTACGAATCTCTGAGCTTAGCCGCGGACAGACAGACGGACATACGCTATAAGGCAAAAATGAGGCTAAAATTTATAATAAAATTGCAAGATTCTGCTAAATTTGGTGGGAATGAATTTAAAACAGACATTATTTATATTGCCATTATAAAAAATAATAACCGTAATAATTGCTGTAACTAAAATTTCACTACAATACTTTTCTAAAGCTAGAAAAAAAAAGTGAATAGACCCTGGTACTGACTCTCTGCGTCATAGTACTAGAAATATAATAAAGCTAAGCTGCGGACAGACAGACGGACATACCGAAACTATAAGGGTTCATTTTGACTTTGGAACCCTAAAAACGCATTACTTTCGAATAATGCATACATGCGACCAAACCCGGTGGAGCTGTAAAAGCCGCAAAGGCTCCCGGGCCCCTAAGGCTAGTAGTATATACAGTACGAAAAAAAAAAATGATCGTGCGAAAAAGTCGCGATCTGACTAATCCTATTCATAGAAATTCGAGATAACTGTACAAATATACATGTTTCTGCCTTCTGTGAGCTTGAAGGACCCGATGTCATAAGGAGGGAACACATTGGCCGGGTGATGGTTCCACAGTTTCATGTCGAACCTATGGGCACCTACTCGAACGTAGACGAAACAAATGTTGGCCTATAAAAATGTTAATTTCGGGGGAAAGCCCGTTGCCCCTCTGTATTTTTTAGTTCAGCTAATGAAAGATACAATTGCGATTGAAAAATGTAATTTATTTATAATTCAGAACACGATGTACCAAAACAATAATTGTATTATAAATATTTTTAACGCCACAGAATATAGATATCGTTTTTATAATTTGAATTTTCACCTTCATATTACAATTTTATGTTACAATCTAGGTGGAAATATAAAGAAAATATGTTTCATCACATTATTCCTAAAATCATACCACTTGATTATTATAGCGAATTTCGCGTGTATATAAATAATACATTACACTAATAACCTAAAACGACTAAGTATTTAACATAAAGGTATATTCTAAAATAACAAAATTATATTGAAATAGCAATAAATGATCTTGATGTTCAGTAAGTATAATTAATTATATCGCCACAATATAGAAATTAAGAAAATATTCACAATAAATTCAGTAGAAGCACCTATACCAATCAATATCAAAGTATACCGGAAAATTTGGGTAATTTTTGCTTTCGAACATTTTTGTTATGCAAATCCTTCACACTATATTATTTAACAAACCCATAGAAAAATTTACACCAATCAGTACAATATATGGAAACATACATGAGCCCCAGTCTTTATTGTAGCACCATACAAAGCCTAAAAAGTATATATATTATATCAGCGGAATATTTATATAAGCTTATTTATGGAAGAGATAATAAAGACTGGGGCCGGTTCCGGAGCAGTGTGATCATTTAGCAACAACCACCTTAATTAATACACATGTGTTCACACTGCACTAATGATAAATTGAGTTCTATTATTACATAGCACATAGTTAATATTGTCTATGTACTCAGAGTCTTGTGTTACACGTTATAACACTTGTTACCCCAAATTTACACTTTACACTCGAGTCAACTGTAAACGGACACACTGTAATAACGTACACCAGAATTTAGGACCCGTTAATCGGAGCCATCATCGTTGGCTGCTTCGAGGAAGGCGAATTTATTTGACGCAACAAAATTCTGTGAAACAAACAATAATTGTTATCTTTTTATGGGCAACTGATATACGGTTTGTTTTTTTTTTACTGTGGACCTTAATGGCATTTTACGTATTTGGTTATTGTACACAAATAAATAAATTCTAGCAAGTGAATTAAAATATTAACAAGGATCATGAATTTAGAGTTGTTATAAAAACTCTTTGGAAAGTTCTAGCAAGAGTGCCACCTTTTTTCTAGAACGTTGTTTGAACCTTGAAGATTACAGAAATATTCTATTCACGTGACATTGGTTGATTTGTGTATAAAAACATGTTAGCATTATACTTTTTTTTTAATAACAGAATGATACGTACTGGTTTTTCCTGTTCCTTTAATTTCGGCAGTGGTTTTTGGTCGTCGTCGTCGTCGACGTCGCGTCGGTCCTTCGAGCGGCTGGGCCGAGCACGTCCGTTGTGTTCTTCATCTGGTTTCCGATTGCGGTCGGCTTGCGAGTCCCGGTCGCCTGAGACGTGCCGCCGCTCGCTCGAATCGTTTCTTACGTCACGGTCACGGTCACGGGAGTCCCGTCTGTTGCCCGAGTAGTCTCGCCTGTCTCGTTCCCTGCAGTCCTGCCTGTCGCCGGAGTTGTCGCGGTGGTCTCTGTCGTCGCGGCGATCTTCGTACCTGTCCCGATAATCTTTATCGTCCCTGTAATCTCTGTCGTCCTTGTCGCGTCTATCGTAATCGCGCCTGTCGCGGTCGTCTCGCTCGCGACGGTCTTTTTCATCTCTGTAGTCTCGCCTGTCCCTATCATCGCGTCTGTCCTTTTCATCCTTAGAGTAGTCTCGGCGGTCTCTGTTGTAGCTGCGAGAGTCTCTGCCACGATCATCTGTTTATGCATTTGAAAAATAAGTCACACTTTGATGATGATCGAAATGAATTTTCATTACAGTAATACCCCAGTACCACTTATGTGATTACTGAAACTTGCCGATCAAGTTTAAATAACTATTACAATTGATATAAGGGCTCAGATAAATTGAACAAATGTTAAAAGTTTTAGAAATCATAGTTACCAACTAAGAGAGCGGGAACATTTAGTTATAATAAAGAACATATTTTTTTTAGCATAATAAGGAGATATATTTCGTGTGAGGATGAAATATTTCACCTATATCAGACAGCCTTGTTAAATGTTATGAAGTTTTACGTCAGAATAATTTCGGCTGTTTTACATTTTTGAAATATAAACACAAAATATAATTTGTTGTATTAATTAAGACCGAATTTTATAAGTTTCTTTTAAATTATTGTTATCTTTAATGTCTGTTTTCAATTTAAAAAAAATCTATGAATTTGTACGCAAAAGTGCACCCCGAGTTACGCGAATTCGACTTATACGGTTATAGCTCGGTCTCACTTATCGCATAAGTTCAAGGTATAAAACTATTATTCGTTTACTAACCGCGTCTCGCACCAGCACGACGCTCACCAGAATGATCGTTCTGTAAAGAAGCACAATAAGTAAATTAATATAATGGTTATAAAACAATTACTATTTATATATTTTTTAATTCTATTACTATAACTGACCCGTCTTCCCCAACGTTCTTTATCTTCAGCGGCGCGCCTCGCTTCTTCTTCCTGTTTACGGAGGCGTTCCTCTATTTCACGTTCTCTGTAATATAATTGTATGACTGTTAAATAATCTGTCTATTAAATGCATCCATAATTTACCAGTTATAGTGAATGTTGGTATTGAGCGACCGATTCTAGCACAGTAAGCATAAACCGGTGTCTGTTAACCCTTTATTCTTGCACTTGGTAATTATACTACAAAAGTTAAAATATAAGAGATCTTAACTTTTATTTCAGGTGCAAAAAAAAATCTTTTATTGAAAACCGTTATATATGTTATAACGGTTACACGAACATATAAATATGTTCGTGGACCAAATTCTAGTTAACAATATCAGTTAAGTAGATTGTTAATAGATGGCTCACAGAGGACAGAAATTTCTTTGAAGAATCCTCTATATTTAGAGCTATCCGAATGGTGGAATAACTCCATCCTACAGAAGATCGCAGCCAAATAACCTTATTTTGCGTTCCTGTGGCGAGTAAGGTTTCCAGAGCTCCTTGGCAAAGGGAATACAAGGTCGGCAAAGCACCCGTGATACCTATGGTATAACAATCGTCCATAGACTACAGTAGTCGCTTCTCACCAGGTAAGCCGTATGTATGCTTGTTTGCCAAAATAATTTCATCAAAAGCGAGAAACATAAGTTTTATAATAATGTTTTTATATTACATTTTGATGAAGAAGATAGGGGTATATGACGATGCCACAAAAAAAAAACTCATACGGAAATCAATATATCCCATACTCACTTTGCAGCGGTGTCCACAGGTTTAGCAGCTCCAAACACTTTCTCAGCTGAAACTGGCTTCGGTGCAGCTTTTTCTGGTTCTTTTTCATCCAAGAGCGCTCCGTCAGCTGGCTTCGTCGGTGTCTCAGTCTCACGTGGTACAGTGCGAGGTAGAAGATTCAGCTTCGGACGTTCTCGGGGCTTATTTTCTGATAGAAAATTACAAAACATACTAAAGACATTTATTTAAAATATATACATGCTGCTAACCGGTAGTAACCATATGTAACACAATAAAATGTCGAGATTTTCAGGAAGAAATATAACCTACTATATGTGCTCCGTGGTTTCACCCTCGTACAATTTAAAAGAAATCGCTGATTTATAATACTTCAGTATAGACAATATTTTTATCGGGCGGCCAGGGTTATGCGTCACAACTTACAGGGCTAGTTGGCGCCAATACACCTATAGTCATGGAGCCGAGCGGAGTGTTGAATTATTTTAATTTTCCATTATCTCCCAAATTATGCGTCTATACGTAACGTGTTATAAAGGGCAAAGTTTATCTTCACAAAATTGTCTTGATGATAAAGTAACTTTCATCAAATACTTTCAAGTAAATACTCATAAATGACTTTACAATTTTCAATAAAAAATTTGCCACTAAATACCTTATTGTGGCTAAAAAGATAGGCATATAGTATCGCGGGACTTTTTTTAGATATACTAAGGAGCAATATTTTTATAGAACATTGTATTAACGTATCACTACCCAATACGCCAACGCACGCGGATAAAGCAGTACCGGTGTGCTATTTATTCCGACTTACTTAAAGATAATACTTAATATTTAAAGATAGCTGTGAGGTGTCGCCTAATGCCTCGTGAATCTGACTATCAAATACAAAAAAAAAAATTGAATCTGACTGGTATTTTCAGAGATAAGCGTGTTTAAACAAACAATCAAACAAAAAACTCTTCCGCTTTATTATATTAGTATAGATTACACACAGTGCATAAGATATTTTGAGGGGTATAAAAATGCTTTAAAACACAATTAAGTAAATTAACGTATTTTTTGCGAAAATGAAGACGTTAAATAGAAAACTAAAAAATATTTACCATCCCGTGGAGGTGGGTCACGCTCACGATCACCGAACCCTCTTCCACCAAAACCTCTGCTTTCTCGCCCACTGTACAAAGATACAAATATAGTCATTATCGTTTTTAGTTACATTTAGATTAGAACAAAAGTTTTTTCATTCTTTAGGTAATGTTTTAGAGTCTTGCCACAATCTCATCTAATGTGATTGTGGTGACTATGTGACCCAAGATTGTAAAACATTAGGGATAAACCAAAGTCCGTTAAGACTAGTGGTGGAACCGACTCTCAAGTGTGCCAGTAGTATACACCTATCGGTGCTTGGTGGCAGGTTTTCGACTTGAAGGTGGTAGATAGTTCGGCGAGCATTAGAAAATGGACTACCACATGTTCTGGTTTCAACACAATGTTTTGCTTCACCGATAGCTAAGGCTCATTGCGATCGACCCACTGAGTCAACATTACTTTAAATATATTTTATTAGTGATAATTCATAATTATTCACGTAGGAGAATCTATGGTACATAGTGTTCATTCAAATAAAATTAATGAGAGGTTACATAGAAATTAATTAGTTTCATTTTAAACTAAATGGACACGTAGTGACTATTGCAGAAACATACGCGAATCCTTCTCGATCAGCAGCACGGAATCCATCACGACCTCCGTAGCCACGATCACGACCGCTGAAATATAATAATTTATATAATTAATTTTTATGTATAGATAAATATTATATAAAGAAACATTGAAATTGTTTATGTTTTTTGAGGTATTGAGATATCGTGGAAATTTCAGAAACTTTTAACAAGAGTCTCCAACCGATGTATTTTTACAAATGAAAATATTATTAGTAATGGAATATAGATATGTAAGATGTTTGAAACTGCAAGATCTCTGAGTAAGAATGCACTTGCACATCACCTATTTCTGCCATAAATGTTATGTATCAGTCACATAGTACCAATCCTATGACTGATAATGACAATCTGTTTGGAGCCTCGTTTATTTGGATCACCGTGGACTATTGTTACTACTTAATATAAAATAGCCTATGAGCCTGGGAGTTTTTGGCGAGTTCTTGATCCTTCATATTGTGGTTTTTATTTAATTCATAAACTACAGTTTGGTTATAGTACATATGCATGCATATATAGTAGTTATAAATAATAAAGAAGAATGAATTTTAAGTTTATTTTTTATTGTTATAGGTTTTAGCGTTATGGCCCAGATGATAACACACTAAACCTAGTGGAAGATTGGCTCTCAAGTGCAGATGCCGGAACACCTATTGGTGCTTGGCGACAGATTTTCAACTTGAGGGTGGTAGCTAGCCAGGCAGGCATTAATAAAAGCCCTACCACCATGTTTCTTCACAATGTTTTCCTTCACCGAAATCTCAGGCTCATTGCAGGGATTCGAACTCGTACAAGCTACCACAAAAACTTACTCCACCATCTTATTAGAAGTACTAAAAATTAGAAAAATATTCAGTTCACGTGACATTGGCATAATTGTGTATAAATTTACTTTGCCATTAAATAGCAAGAAGAAAGTCTTTGAGCCTGACAATTACATAGAAAAAAAAACGTTAATAATGAATAAACACACACCGATCACGATCCTCCCCATAACGTTCACGTCCGAAAGAGTCCCTGCCTCCGTATGGGGCACGAGCCGGCTCTGCTGTGGCTGCTCGCTCACCGTCGCGCCAACCACCAGGACGATTATCCGTACTCGCTGCACATTTAAATGTCACATTGTATATAATATATCTGTGTCTATCATAATAAAATATACATCATAACCAATGTTGTTTGATATTAATGTAATTTAGCAAAATCGTACCAAACTCTAACCCCAAGTCTAATTAAAACTTCTAGGTAACTTATGTCGTAAGCGTAAGCTTCGGTTTAAGAACTAATCAGCAGTTCAGTTTGAGCTTAAGACGAAAACCACCTACAAGCCAAACAAGGTTTTAAGAACTGGAACGATTTTACGAAACTTTATCCTTTTTTGAAACCACTCAGAATGTGGGAGCAAGCTAAAGACTAGTCTGAATTGAGTTACGATACTTCGTGTCACAGATTAAACTAAAAGTGCCGGTCACGAAGGACTTTCAAGGGCTTGGAGGGCTGCGTCTCAACCTTGCGGTGTCCTAGACATAGCCCGGTAGCCCGAGTTTCTGGTGCCTTCGCCATCGCTTTGAGCGACGCCCTCGGCTAGAGGGTACATGTGCCAACAACGCACTGCGACCTTTACTAAGACCTTCCCGAGACGTAATCGAGTAACTAGGATCATCAAATTACTGTTAATAATATGTTAACTATGTCAAATATCATAAGATGGAAGCATGTAATTTGTCCAGAACTTAATCCCAGAATTTCTTTTTAAAAAGGTTTCAAACCTTATGCTGAAAAACAAATGCCTATTTATAGCATATTTAAAAAAAAATAGAGCAAAATCCAACATAGTGTAGATAGACTTCAATAATATTGATGATCTTTGTACTCTGTATGTGCGTCCCAAGTGTGACATTAAAGCTTGCTCCCTATCATAATTAATAATCATATTATTAATTATGCATCATCATTGTGACTTAAGGTAAATAAGGGAAATTTAGGAAACCTCCGACAAAAGTAACCTATTCTTTGAGACCATTCCTATTACTATACTCTGCTGTAATAATTTATTATGAAAGCATTCGTTGGTACTACCTTTGACTAATAGATGTCGATACTTGTATTACACAAACTTTCACCCCATCTTACAGCCTTAGGTATAGTAGGGTAGGGTAGTATAGGTTAAAAAAAGGATGAAAAATGTCTGTTTTCTTTCGGATTGAATTGCAATTTATCAATTTTCATAGATCTTCAAAAATGATGGAATTTCATACAAACTTTCATCCCCTTTTTCACCACTTTAGAGGTTGAATTTACAAAAATCCTTGCTTGCTACGTTTTCCTTGCTTGCCTTTACCTACAGTGTAAAAGGAACCTGCATACAAAATTTCATGGTCCAGCGTTTTGTTTTGTTTTGTTTATAACACTTACATTCTCTCTCACGATCGCGTTCTCCTCCTCTATCTCTGTCTCTTTCACGATCCATGTTGCGGCTTCGGCTTTGAGATTCGGGCATGGCGCGCGGGCCCGAGCGCCAGTCACCCATCGTACGTTCAGGGTCATATTCTCTGTGGCACACAATGAGAATAATATAACTATATCTCTGTTGCCAAGCACCTATAGGTGTGTTCTGGGCTCCATCACCACTTACATCAGGTGAGATTTTGGCTAAACACAAGTCCATAAAGAATAATTTAAAAAATGGACTAAACATATAACTCAGCATTGTTGTGGGACTGATTGTCTAATTGAATGTAAGCCATCAATAAAACACTGACAATCACTCAATCAAACAAAACATGACAAAGTTTTCCCCAGTAATATATTTTACTAAAAACAATATATTACAATAATAAAGGATAATGTAATGCAATTTCATATTTAAAAAATGACTTATGTAATATTTATTATAAAAGGATTTCCGATTATCTCAACTTATTATTGTAATCACAAAGTTGTTCATTAATTGTCAAATTCAAGGTAAGACTCATTAAGCACTCGTAATTAAAAAGGAAATAATTAGATGATAATTTAAAAAAGTATGGTACATTATTTATATTATATTATTTAGTTACCACTTTATTGAGAATCATAGCTGTAAACGATTGTAGTATTTCCATCAAATTCCTTCATAATTAATTAATATCTAATATACATATTATTCAAAATAAAGTTTTAATTTACTAAACAATGAATAACAGAAATACATAAAAAAATTATGTAGGTATGATTCCCAGCTTGCATTTAAAAGCTCCTACTTGCCAGAGAATTAAAAACAATAGACTCTTTTACGAAAAACTGAAGTTCTAAATTAGGAGGATGAAAATATGTTTAAGTGTAGTACTGAAAACATAGTTGATCTTTGGGAAATAAATGTTTATGGAAGGGAGTCAGAGGGAGTCATTTCTGTAAAATATACAATGGAAATTTTTAGTTCCAATGTTTTTAAAGCGAGATACATGATACATAAAATTTGGTATCAGCTATCAAAAAAAGTTATGCTTCAGTATTATTTTAGGTAAAATAACTTTTAAAGTAAAACAAGTATGAAAAAAAAGTATTTTTTATGTGAACTTCTTAATTGTAAAAATGGGAAACAGTTTATATTTTTTAACATATATTGGTATTTACACTTTGGTGAATCCTTGTAATAAAATTAAAACGATTTCAAAAAATTCAAACAATAACAAGATTTAAGGAAATGCCAAACTTTGGGTTTTGACCTTCTATTAGAAATTCTAGAATAATATGCTGATATACAGAATATTATCATCATTTTTAGATACTACACTACACAAAGAGTATTTTCTTTCTTCAATCTTTGGTGAAGCTGCTAATGGAAACTAGTCTATACTATAATATAATAAAGCTCAAGTTTTTTTGTTACATTTGTTGTTTGTTTAATGTTAAGGGCGCCGTGGAAAGTTTGTCAAATAAATTTGACATGGATAAAACCGTGGGGCACTAGCTGTATACATATAATAAAATTGTAGTGTCTGTTTGTAATGTCGAAATAACAGATTTTTACTAAATGCATATGAAAGTATACATGGTCCATATTTAACTTAGGCTACTTATATTTAAGAAAAATAATCAGAGTTCCGCACAAACAAAATAAAAAAAAAGGTTTTTTAATGGCCTACGCGAGCGAAGCCCCCGCGAATAAATGAAGCACAAGAATTAAAAAAAAATGTTAGAAATAAAGTAGTAATTGAATTTACCTGTCCCTGTCAGACCTGCCGCCGCCTCTACTACCCATACGCCGGTCGTTATCCTGGGTAGACACTTCTATTCTCATTCTCCTGCCGCCTATTGTCTGCCAGAAAAAAAAAGTTTTTCTAGTTTTATATGTACAGAAAATTTTTGTATGTAGTAAATAGTTCAATTTTTATTTATAAATATGTTTTTGGTCGACATAAAAACTTATATTTGAAATGCTATGCAGAAACAATTTTATATATTTTATTTAAAAATGATCTAGTTCCTAAACGTTCTTATTAAAAACATTTGCTTACTAACCAGATCTGGCATGTTCATAGCATCAATGAGACTCTCCCTGTCTTCGAAGTCCACATAACCGTATCCTTTGAGACGGTCACCCTCTCTTGGAAGCCTCAAGTTGGTAATCTGCAGACAAAATATTAAAATTATTTACTATATTCTCTGGTGGCGGTAGGGTGGTAGAAACTTTGCAAGGTTCGATTATGGAAAAACCACTGTTACATCTATTTCTGCCATAAAGAAGCGGTGCTTATGCAGGATCAAAAGGGTGTTGTTGGTAATTCCAATTTAGTCCTTAGTAGTTGCAACCTTATTATGATTGGCCTAAGGACTGCAGTATTTTGAAGTTTGTTTGTACATAGGTGTAGGTGTGTACCTCCAGACTATATAAACTATAATCATAACATATTTCATCCAATCCGGTCCAATAGCTTCTGCATAACTGGTACACAAACTAACAGACAAACAAAGTTTTCAAAAACTGTGTTTTGGTAGTAATTCTAGACTTAGTATTTTACATTGCTGAAACAAAATTCTATGTATTATAAGTATTTTTTTCAAGTATTTTTGTTGTCAGATTTTTGTTTTGTTTTTATTAATTTGGCTATTACAATTTAATTTAAATTTTCAGAATATATCATCTATATTAATAATTAATCTTTTGTTTTGTCTGCACATGTATTTTTTTTCGATAAAAATACAATATAATGGACACAAATCACAATATGCCCTTAAAAAATGGTTTCCGTATATCTGTTTGATTTATTCCAAAAACGGCTTGTCCGATTCTTATGAAATTTTGTACATGAGAAAATTATGTTATAGGACAATTGAAAGGCTACAAGAATTTTCAATAATACTTATGATGGGCTATAAAACTGGTATATAATACTTTTATAAATCTTAAAAAAAAAACTATTTTGATGATAATTGTACACGGGAATTACACGTCATTCCTTATATGATAGGGTATAAAAACTGTAATTAATTTTATAATCATAAAATTGTGGAACGAAAATAACTACTGCGTAATAAACGTGCGCGGAGCCGCGTTCGAACCGCTAGTGTTATAAAAGCGGTCAGAGTGCTGAATTGGGTATTAGAATATATTTTTTTTGTAATAAATGGAAAGATTATATGTTTTATAAAAAACTTTTTTTTTCGCAATATTTCAAGTTATTTCAAAATAAAAATTAATGTTTTTATTCAGTACCGAAAACGAGCCGATCGTTCTCGAATAAATCCGAGCGCGTGTGACGTCACAATGTTAATTTGTACTCATTGTAGCACACAGCTGTTACAGTGCTTTGACACTTAATCGATGAAATTCCTATAACATTATGACGTCACAAATCTGACGATCAATCGTAGTACGTTCGTAGACATGTGATTATTATTAAAATATTACAATTTTCAATTATCCATTATTAATAAAAAAAATATGTTAAGAGTTTTTCCAATTGAATATTATCATAATTATGATGAAGCTTTAAAATACATAGAAAAATCGATATTCTTTTTTTTTTCAAATACCCAATTATAACCAGAAATTTAGAATGCCGGTCCTGATAGTATAGATATAGGGGCTAATGAAATATAAAAATGTACACATGGATCACATAAATACAAAGGTAATATATGTATTTCGAAAACAATCTCATACAAAGCGTAAAATGTCAGTTTATAAACAAACAGGTTTTATATTTACAAAATGATAACTGACTCACCAACTGACATATCAACACACAACCCAAACTATTTGTGCTAAGACCGTGAAAAATTGCATGCAGGTTTCTTTTACATCGTAGGTGAGCACTAAGAATTTCTAGCAATTCGATCCCTAAGGTAGTGAAAAAGAGGATGAAAGTTAGTATGAAAATCCGTCACTTTTGAAAATAAATCTATGAATATATATGATCATATCAGTTAAAAAGAAAAAAGACGTGTTTCATAGATTTTTCAAAAACAATGGGATGAAAGTTTGTATAATTCAAGTAATGACATCTATTAACCAAAAACAGTAACAACGAATACTTTCATAATAAATTACATTTATCATTTGTTTATTTCATTACAATCTGTCAAACTGCCATACTCTGCTATCCCTGCGAAGTCGGGGCGGGTTACTGAGTCATATATGTCGGCGCAAAATAACATGCGATTAGCTATGTTATCTCTACACGTGTTTCGTACAGCGTAAACAAGTGACTCACTACGATCGCCCCACCATTTGCCTATAAAGGCCGCTCGCTGTAGCGGAGAGACACATTCGCTTGTCGGTTCTCGGAGAGTGAACAACTAATTTATTGTTAACTACTTCAATTATGCAACAATCCAGTAATAATGATGACAATGAAAACCATACTGGATTACCCTGCTCCGTCATCAGAAGTGGGATACACCACGATGTCCATACTGGACTACCCTGCTCCGTCATCAGAAGTGGGATTACCTGCCACTTCCGCTCAACAACCTGATGATGCAAGGGAATTGCAACCTGGAGTACACATCTCGAGCAATAATGGAATACCGATGCAACAGGAACAATCACAATTCAATTTGTTCAATGCACCACGACGTCCTGGCTCGCCCATAGCCGGGTAGTACGATAGCCGGGTAGTACGCTGTGATGCACCACGACGTCCTGGCTAGCCCGTAGCCGGGTAGACCAAAATGTCTTACCCACTGACGACTTCTACAATGTTGTGTTGAAATTGCCAGTTGAATGAGTAACGAAGTACCTCGTGCCTATCATTCGTCGTGATAGCGTTTTGACTAGAACTCTTGAGTTCCAATTACTTTGGCTCAGCTTCTTCACTTTATTAGTCAGTGTTCGAGCTTTCAAAAGAATACTTGTGCTGGTAAGAATATTCCGATTGCTTTGGCTCAGCTTCTTGACTTTATTAGTCAGGAGTGGTCGAGCTTTCAAGAGAATACTTGTGCTGGTAAGAATATTCCGATTGCTTTGGCTCAGCTTCTTGACTTTATAAGTCAGGAGTGGTCGAGCTTTCAAGAGAATACTTGTGCTGGTAAGAATATTCCGATTGCTTTGGCTCAGCTTCTTGACTTTATTTAGTCAGGAGTGGTCGAGCTTTCAAATTAATACTTGTGCTGGTTTACTTTGTATTCTGTTAGCAGCTGTAGCGCTAGACTTGAGCACCTAACTGGTGTTCCCTTCGGCTGCATTAGATTACTGCAGGCGGCCTAAACGGTCGAAGTCAGTTTCCATGGGTGGGGTGCTCACCGAAGCAACAAAACACAGTACCGCAGTATACGCACAAAACACAGTACCGCAGTATACGCACAAAACACAGTACCGCAGTATACGCACAAAACACAGTACCGCAGTATACGCACAAAACACAGTACCGCAGTATACGCACAAACACACAGTACCACAGTGTACACACAAACACACAGTACCACAGTGTACGCACAAACACATAGTACCACAGTGTACGCACAAACACAGTACCACAGTGTACTCACAAACACAGTGGTACCACAGTGTACTCACTCACAAACACAGTAGTACCACAGTGTACTCACTCACAAACACAGTAGTACCACAGTGTACTCACTCACAAACACAGTAGTACCACAGTGTACTCACTCACAAACACAGTAGTACCACAGTGTACTCACTCACAAACACAGTAGTACCACAGTGTACTCACTCACAAACACAGTAGTACCACAGTGTACTCACTCACAAACACAGTAGTACCACAGTGTACTCACTCACAAACACAGTAGTACCACAGTGTACTCACTCACAAACACAGTAGTACCACAGTGTACGCTCGCAACAACACCGTACCACAGTGTACGCTCGCAACAACACCGTACCACAATGTACGCTCGCAACAACACCGTACCACAGTGTACGCTCGCAACAACACCGTACCACAGTGTACGCTCGCGACAACACCGTACCACAGTGTACGCTCGCAACAACACCGTACCACAGTGTACGCTCGCGACAACACCGTACCACAGTGTACGCTCGCGACAACACCGTACCACAGTGTACGCTCGCAACAACACCGTACCACAGTGTACTGCGCAACAACATAGTACCACAGTATATAGTCGTCGGTAAAACATCAACAACTCGGCTAATGCAGAGCGCGCACTGCCGGTCAGAATGGTCGTGTCGGCGCAAAATAACATGCGATTAGCTATGTTATTTCTACACGTGTTTCGCAGTATAGTCAGATCGAAAAAAAAAAAAAAAAAAAAAAAGCGGAGAGACACATTCGCTTGTCGGTTCTCGGAGAGTGAACAACTAATTTATTGTTAATTACTTCAATTATGCAACAATCCAGTAATAATGATGACAATGACGTCGGCTAAGCCAACGTCACTGCTCCTAAAAACCATACTGGATTACCCTGCTCCGTCATATTTTAAACAACTCTAACAATTTCAATAATTCATTTTCACTACTCAATGGTTTTTTTTATCAGGTATATTATGGACCATATCCGATACTATCGGATATTTAATATATTGTTCACCTACAAATGTTTTATTTTTTATTTTTTTAGTCCCTATGACAGCCCTAACATAATCAGGGAACTTGTGTCTCATAAATAAATCTTAAAAATAGCCCATCGTTCTGCGAGGAGTTAGCCCCAATAACCCCAAGCTATATTTTTTCAAATGTAAGATCTAACTTAATCTATCGAAAGCTGACCTACAACCAACAAATGTTCAAATAATACAGATTTTCTTTCTAAATACAATCCTTTAAATAATGTAATATTCAAAAGCGAAATCATTCGAAACTAACGGATATCTAAAATAATTTCATATACGTATTCATAACCGACACCGTTTAAATACTCTTGATATCTATATCAATATATATATGCACGCGCGAGCTGTGCTGCTTCAAAAATGCTCTTGTGGGTGATCCTTAGAAGATAGACATATGCTATCGTTGACTTTTTTAAGATCTCCAATTATGTGATACTTTAATTTGATATATCTTTTATGATTTACTCAGCGTAAACCATTTTAACCCCAAAAGGGTCTTTTGATTTGAAAATTGATTCATCATTATCGACACTGCTATCCTACTTTATGTATATCCAGGATATATTTACAAAATATATCCTATAACCTGGACAGATAACATATCTATGGAAAAAACCATGTAAATTATTATCAGGGTAAGTAAATTCAACACTAACAGCTAATAATTACTAGAGTTATAATACAGTTGTATAACATTAAGAAATATAAAAAGGTAATAATATCACGTAAAACGATAAATACATATGAACGGTAATTTCCTTTAAATGTCAACATGTCATTATACAAAGGTTGAGATAACCATTATATTATTGAAAGCTGCAATCAGCTTAGATTTTATTTATTAAAATGTATGTAGTTTACCGATCAATGAATGATTTTTGAAGCAATGATCAATCAGTGGTAGCGTGTACGGACACCGCGTCGATCGACGGAGTTCGAATCCCTGCAATGAGCCCGAGCTTTCAGCGAAGGAAAACATCGTGATGAAACCATTGCATGGTGGTAGGGTATTTTCTAATGTCCGCCTGACTAGCTCTCTCCCTCCCACCCTCAAACTGAAAAACTGTTGCCAAGCACCTACCAATAGGTATGTTCCGGCATCTCTGCACTTGAGAGCTATTTCCCCACTAAGCTTAGCGTGTTACTATTTTGGGCCACATTGTCACTTAACATCAGGTGAGTTTGTGGCCATAACGGAAAACCTATAAACGATTTAAAAAAAAAACGTTCACTAAACAAAACTACAAATGCCGAGAGAAATCTCGGCACTCCCGGTGGCTACATCCACATACTGAGAGTTACGTTCGTATATCACCGACTTGAGAATAAGGTAGATGGAGTTGTCAGAACATGAAAAGGTCGGCAACAATTTTGGTTTTAGTATTTGTGTCAATTTTACACCATGTTACACATCACCATCATACTTAACTTATTTTAATATTTTTTTTTATATTGCTTGATAATTTCTGCCATAGTAATGTTCACAAATAGTAAAGAAATTATTATACCAAATAACTATAAATTAAATTATTAATGACCATTATAAATGGAAAACACAACATCTGCTTATATTTCTTAGTATTTTAAGATACATTTTAGGATCATAAGTTTACTATCAAGTCAATAATATTAAAACATACAAAAAATCTTGTCAAATATTTGAAAAACAAATATACAATTGAGAAAGCCTCAAAGTATATGTAACCATAGTATACTTTACAATTACGATTTTTTATGTTTTTTTCTTTAATTATTTAATTCCTGAGATTTTTACCTCAGGGAAAAAAATATGTATTACTGATATCAAACGCAAAGGCAAGATCATTACTGCAAATAATAAAGATTCCCTCTCTCTGTACATCCACTAAATATAATTATCAACTGTTAACAATAATTACACAGTTAAAAAAAGGTTGTCAAACTATCAAAAAAGTATTTTTGATTAATTTAGTTCTGTAGAATATTTTCCACATTCGTTAACGGCACTATGAAAGATTTCAAGAACATTCTAGTTTTCTCAGAATGTTTTACTTCACTAACAACAGATAGTGTTATTATTAAATAAATTCAGATTAATAGTGTCACTTATAGGAAAATTCCTCTTCCTGTCTTATGAATGTGTATTATTATTCTATACTACTATTAAAAAAGGTAAAGTTTGTTGGTTTTCCAATTCTGAAAAATTGGACAATTGTAAGCTATTTATTAAATTGTATAATGTAATTAACGCAAGCGGACGATTGCTAGTGTTACTATAAAAACCTACTTACTGTCAAATGAATTTAATTATGGATGTTACGCGTGTCTCTATGCCTGTCCCTATATGAAATATTTGCTTAAACTAGAAATAAGAGGGAAATATTACCTTAAGCCCTTCAAACAATTCTGTGATGGCGCTCTCATCAACATCGTAAGGCAAGTTGGATATGTGAGCGATGTAGGGTGGCCGATGGGGTATGGACTCATCATCCACGGCCATACCACCACGTGCAGCACGCGACGCCGACGGCAGCACCAGGGGGGCGCGCTGACGGGACGCGTAGCCATATGTTTCCGCTAAGTCGAAAACATGCAGAACATTACTTTACAATATATTCATTTTTACAATTTCATATACATATATTATATACAGCCGACTGCACAATGGGCAAAGACAAAATTTCCTACTGATCTTGACAACTATACATAACTTTATTAATCTCAAAATCATAACAGAACTTATTTTCTTAAATCAATTTAACCCACATTTATACTCTTTAGTAAGTCATTGTAGTTTTAAATCTTGTCTAGCTTCATCATCAAAGTTATTATTTACTTATGATTGTATAATATACAGTGATGATATGCCATTTTATTCACTATTAATTCACAGAAAATAAAGAGAAAGAAGAAATAAAGGATCTATTAAAAAGACATATGAAAATAAAATCATAATCGAAATCATTTTTTTAAACAAACAGGAATTTATTAGCTATAATATCTTTCCTGTTTGTATCAAAATATATACTTCCTAGTATCATCACAATTTAAGAATAATCTATACGGAAGTATAGCAAATTTATTGTATTAAATTTGAATATAAAAGCAATAATTATATAATAACTAAAACAAAGACAAGGTTGGTTTAAACCAACAAAAAATCTGATACATATGATATAGATGGTTATACCTTCAATCACTGGAATTTTACTTTTAAAATATTTTAAAAGAAAATCAAATATATGCTTAATAAATAAAGTTATTTAAAAACTAGCTGTACCTTTGGCTCCACTTGCATGGACTACTGAATTATTATTTATGAAGTTATTTTTTTTCATAAGGACCATATATCTAAGGGGTTAAACAAAGAATGATAAAAATCTAGCCAGTAGCTTCTGCGTGATGCATGCACAATGGTAAACCTCAATCATTTTATTTATATAGAAGATTATGAGGTCTGTTACCTAAATTCAATATGCATTGCACATAACCATTCCATGTGCATCTGATACAGTCATGCTAACATTATGTTATTTCCAATTTTTCTTAAGTTTTTTTTTTATCGTTATAGGTTTTGCGTAATGGACACAATCTCACCTGATGTTAACTGACAATGTGGCCCGATTATAGCACACTAAACCTAGTGGAAGACTGGCTCTAAAGCGCAGCTGCCGGAACACACCTACAGGTGCTTGCCGACAGATTTTCAACTTGAAGGTAGTAGCTAGCCAGGTGGACATCAGAAAAAGCCTTACCACCATGTTTTGTTTGCCTCACGATGTTTTCATTCACTGAAAGCTCAGGCTCATTGCAAGGATTAGAACTCACATCAATCAATGCAAAGTCATAAACACACTACCACTGAGCTATCATTGATTAGGCAGACATTGTAATTTTAATAATTTGTACCACAGTGTATTATTCATGTTTAAGCTAATAATTATTAAAAAAAAAGTTTAATAAAACAAGCCCTCAGCCTTGATAGGGAGCATGCCAATGAAAGACTAGTCTGAATTGAGTTATGACCTTAGTCATCTCGAAAATTGTGCTAAAACAGCTGGCCATGAGGGTTTCCAACAGTGCAGCACCTATGCCTCCTCTCAGCCCCAGGCCTTGAATCCCAGGCTAGAAGCTGCCCCGTACTTTCTGGTTCCCTCACCTTCCTTATAAAGAAAGCATCCGGCTAGAATGTAATTTTAAATCAACACAGCCTTTACTCAGACCTTCCCGAGGCTAAAGGGAGTGATAAACACCCTGCATGTGAGCCCCAAGTTCGAGATTAACATTGGCTTGCCTTTACCCTTTATGTCATCATTGGGCCATTTACGGATAACTGATTTTAATATTTATGTAAATTTTTATTAGGACCATACTATTTAATATCATGGTATTTTTACTTTTGGTCCTCATTTCATGATCATTCATTGAACTATTAGCTTTTGCTCTATTTAACATGCTAATTACTCAATGTAATAATTATGAATACCTAAGTCAATTAAATCATTCAATCTATCAATTATCAAATTATAACGATTGAAATAATCTTACGTTCATCATCTACGGCTTCTGACCAGTTGTTTGTAGTTGCAATCGTAGTTGGCTCTGCGAAGATGCTTGTGATGCTGGTTTTGATCCATTTTGCTTTTTTTGATTTCTTGCCTGTAAATTAAAAAGAGTAGTATGTATACCGGAGATGACAATCAGGGACACGGGAAACGTAAAGAATACAATAAAGAATAATGATGACGCATATTAAGTGAACGTCCTACACCGATTTTGGAAAGCGGTTATTCGGGAACACACTAAAAGGACATACGATCATTTATCGAACATTTGATATAGATAAAATTTTCTAACCTTAAAAGAACTTCACAATCATATTATACAAGTGTGAGATTATAACATAAGAATAAAGTGGTGGAAAAGTTGAGAAATGTGGCCACGCGGTAAATCTAAACGTCCGCAGAGGTGAAATGCTGACACGTTAGCATTATTAGATAACATGGTAACGCCTCAAAAACAACTTAGATTTAAAACTGATTTAAAAGTTGAGATATTGATATATTCAAATGTAAAACTAAATAGTAAAATAAAGTATACATTGAAATTTTTTCCATGACAAAATTAATAGAACTAACCTGTAGCGGCCATATTACAAGGCTGGGGTTGGTGTTGCCACTGACAAGATTTAGAGAACCTACGATAATACCTTATTTAAAAATATATATTCTACCAAATAAATACATTTTATTTTTTATTTTATAAAATTGTGAAAAAAATTTTATAATGAAATTATCTCATGGATTTCATATACAAACTATTTATTAATATATAATAACATAATCATGTTAGAAATAAAACTATATATCTCAGAGGATTTTAGAATATAAACCACATATCCGCAAAATGAACTATTTGGGAAATTTGTTCTTTAGAATTTTATTCCTTATAAATTTATTATATATACTACTACCGTGTAATTTTTCATGTATCCAAAAACAACCATTTAGCTGGCAGGGGCACACTTGTCAATCCCAGTTTACGTGTAGGGAAGGTTACATAAACAATTTTTTTTTCAAGATTTTATATTTCTTTTTTGTTGGCGTGATTAACATGTATAGTGTATACCAATATCAAATTACAGCTTTCTAGTATGTAATGTTTCTAGTATGTAAGAATCTCTAAGTTAAGCCGCAGAAAGACAGATATTGAAACTATAAGGGTTCCTTTTTGAGTTCGGACCCCTACAAGGCGACATATATATCTGACATTGAACTGTGTTTTGCGCATGCGCATAGATTTAGTATAATATCGATCGGCAATAAGTTGAATAAGACGAGACCAAAACGGAATTTATTTGTGTTCGTATTATTTTGTTATATTTTGCAAAAGTAAGGGATTTGTTTTGGTCACAATTTACGTAGGCCTATAGTGATTATGAAAATAGTCTCGTATCCCTAATGCGTTCTAACACAAGCGTGTACTACGCTCTCTGCCTTTTTCGAGTTGCCGATCTATATATATTAAATAAGCTTGGAAACTGAATTAAATGACATGTTTTATGTAAAAAATCGCTACGTCAAACCCGGTTTACGATCTGTTAGTCTATTTCCTTCTCTGTCCACGCACTATTCCTAAAATCCTTGAAGTAAGTATAATATGGGAGTTTTTGGCGAGATGTTGAACTGTCATGTAGTGGTTTTTGTTTTTATTCATAAATTTGTGTTATTTGACCTTATATTGTGTACTACAGGTGGCATTTTGCATAATAAAGTTTGGTTATCGTGCACAAGTTAGGTGGATTGTAAATAATAACATGGATCATGAATTCTAAGATGCCACAAAAACTCCCTAGAAAGTTCTAACAAGCACCATCTTACTAGGATACACAAATCGTAATAACACTGGAAACTATATAAACTCGATAATGGCAGTAATGGTCTTCAATAAAGAAGACTGGTTGCCAAGTTAGGAAAAAGAAGAAGAAGTATAATATTGAGTTGAAATACTAATACTAATGCCAAGACCGAATAAGCTAAGCATATACAGAAAGACCTGAGGTTGAAAGAGATAATTTTTTTTTGTCTTTTACGGTTACTTACACGGTATTTGTTATTGCCACAATCTGTTTTACACTATCTATAATGTTCCCAAAATTAACCTGATAAGTTTAATTTTGTAAATTTTAAGTAATTTGTTTATTGCCACATTATACAAGGTATTTCACGTTAAGGCGACCATTTTGGTCTCTATGTTTAATTTGTCGAGTTATACTATATTGTATAGTATATATAGTACGATCCTTAATAGGGCCAAAATCAAATCTAAATCGGTCGTGTAACCAAGCGTGAGATAGCGATATTGTTATAATTTACTCAGTTTCCTTAAAATTTCTCACTGGACACACATACGCACAAAATACTGGGCAATGTCAGATGTACAGTAAAATATTAATTCAATTTATTAAAAAAAAACACGGCAAAACACTCGAGTATTTAAATAAACGAGGCGCTTTTATCACAAAAAAGTAAAAAGAGTGCAGTTAGAGCGATAGAGACAGAAAATACATAGTCCTTTCTCTTTTGCTCTTCTTATGTTTTGTATGGTCGCTCTTTCAGTTCGTGGTGAAAGACTAAAAAATATCCTTATCTCTTTTAGTTGTTCCCTCTATGTCTAAATAGGATCCAGTGTGACCATATAAACAGGATCTTACGATTTTAACAGGTTTACCTCTATTTTAGCTCCTAGCAGGTTTTGTAGCAGTTCTTTTTTAAATCTATCACATTTTAACATATTCCTATATCTATACTATACCTAATTTGGCTATGTATATTACATGCGATTTAATCGCTGGCAATTTACAATCAAGAACATTATTTTGTGTGTATTTTAAAATATTCGACTAGAAACATTTAATCTTCCAACTAAGGATTCCTGAGAAATGGCTTTGCGCTTAGTCAGTGATTATATTTTGCTCATTACTCTTTATAAGTCTATTCATTCCCTAATTATCTTCTTAATCATGTAAATTATTATATTTAATTACCCACTAAACGCTTTTCTTGGTTAATATTCTTAACCTGAATAAAAATAAATGAACATAGGGACAAAACTATCGCTCGACATGGAAGGTACCTATTGTATTACAAGCGTCCATGAGCTACGGTAGTCGCTTACCATCAGGGGGCCGTATACTTGTTAGTTAGTTGTTTAAAAATTTTGCCGTCGCTGGACGCCTGGCAGATGTGAAACATCGAAATTATTTTATATAGTATGTGTATGGTGGTCGCGACCCCTACCTCTCCGCTTGAGTAATGGATATATTTGAATTATGATCTAGGCTATAGCCTATAATCGTAGCTATAGCTTATAATATAGATCTTAGCCTATAAAACAAAAATCAGATCGAAATTCCGACTTTCGAAGTGCTATGTACCTATGTACCTATTTTTCAAATCCTGAATCACTTTGCGTCGTCCACGTCGCGACGCGAGTTTTGGTGGTCCAAAACTGAATTCTTTCTGAATTTCTTCTCTTCTCTTCTTTTTCCGGAATTGAGTTTAGTTCTCGACGCGAATTTTTCTTTATGTCTCCTACCGAATGATAACGGGTGCCACGAAGTGGTAATTTGAGTTTAGGAAAACGAAAGAAGTCGGCTGGAGCCATATGTGGTGAATAATGTTGTTGCTCGATGGTATTTGTTGAGTTTTTGGTCAAAAATTCGTTCACAATTATGGCCTTGTGCGAAGGCGCATTATCGTGGTGCAAAATCTAAGAATTTTCTTTCCACAAATCTGGCCTATTTCGTTGAATTCGCTTTCTTAAATGCCGCATAACGCTCAAATTACCTTTTAGTTACCGTTTGTCCTTCCAGTAAGAATTCCGAGTGCACAACAGCGCGATAGTCAATGAAAACAGTCAACATGACTTTGACTTTTGATCGGCTTTGGCGTGGTTTTTTCGGTTTCGGTTCAGTTTGGAAGGCGGCAATCCGAAGCTTGTTGACTAGTTTGCATGTCAAACTCTAAACCCACGTCTCGTCACCAGTAACAATGCGTTTCATGAATGTTGGATCGGAATTGATTCGTTCTAGCATGTCCTCAGCGACTCTTATGCGATTGAGTTTCTGGAGAAAATTCAGGTCTTTTGGGACTAGCCGAGCGGCAACGTGGTTTATACCCAAGTGAATATTTAAAATGATACGGATCGACTCGAACACAGAAAGTTCAGCGGCTATCTCTCTCAAACTTGAATGAGGATTTTCAGTCACTGTTTCCTTCACTTTTACGATGTTAATTTCAGTTGAAGACGTTGATAGCCTACCAAGGAGAGGCAAATCTTCCAACATATCTCGACCGCTTTTGAACGCTTTGTACCACTCATATGCACGTATTATTGATAAAGTCGATTCACCGTACGCCTTCTGTAGCATTTTCAATGTCTACGAAAACGAAATTCCATTGACGATGCAAAATTTAAGACAAACTCTTTGTTAGATGTTTTTGTCTATTATGAATTTCGCAAAACACACTAGATATTATCTAAGTTAAAACAGCACTAACAAGTATTTAACCTAAATGGCAGATGCAACTCAAACTCCCAGCCAAAATGAAAAACATTTGTGCTAATCTAACAACAATTTTTTTTATTGGAACCACCACACTTGTGTTCCATTCTTGTGACGTTTTACCTTCATAGATGACGGAATTGAACAAGGTTTGAAGGGTCCTATGTACTATATTTATTATAATTATTTATTAAAGTTTGTACGAAAATCCCTATAGCTCACTGGATTTTCATGAAAGGTAACCCTACTAGAACATTTATAGAAAATATAAGATCAACAATTGGCAAAATATTTTTTATATAATCATACTAATACTAATAATATTAAAAGGTTACGCATCATAGTTGCAGAAAATAGTTCTTTGATAGTGCGTGCTTCGCGTTAGAGAGTACCTAGTTATATTCTTTGGTGCGTGCCCATCTTCATCAGACAATAGCATCAAGGTTTATGCATTGTCTACTTGTTAAGGTTACCTTCGTCATTAAGTTTGACCTAGTCTCATTTTAGCACAATGATTAACTTTTGATATACCAAATATTAATGAACCTTTTACTTAGAAAATTAGGCAGACGAGCTTTTATAATCTTGGTGCTATGATTCGTGGATTATTTTATATAACTGAGATTATTCATTGTATATATGTAAAGAACAACACTTTTATATTATAAATCTTGAGGTAACTTGTCACGCAGGTACAGTTGGAACTATTGAAACTAGACATACCTATGTTTTTTTACTTGTTACACCAAAACAAGTTTTTTTTTTGTAAATTTAGGGTTGTGAAATGCTCTCAAATAGGATTTGGAAATCAAGAAAGAACACTTGAAAGAATGAAGCACCGTTGGAAAAATAGTTTTATATCAATTTTTCAAAAAGTTATACATTTTTTCAATTTCCGTTTTCACAAATGATGACATAATTTTTTTTATTAACGAATTACTTTTTTTGCTTCGTGGAGCCTTTATTAATTATACTTAACAAGATCACGTGATGAATGTTTATTATATTGTTTTTTTTTTAAGTTAACACATAATGAAATGTCCGACAACACTACTACCGGGCATTCATAAAGAAGAACCAATTCCACCAGGGCAAGAAATTCGATAGGGTTTATCAATATATTTAAATATAGGAAGTTTTTTTACTATACAAGTATTGCTTACAGTTATTATATTATTTTATATGTACAGTGAGAAAGGGAATTAATACTTATTAGTATCTAGTTTTTACTAGTACTACTTAGTACCTAGTAGTAATACCATAAAATGTATTGTTAAGTAAGCACCCCTTGGCAAAGTCGTATGCAAATGCGGCTATCATCTGAACATCACTATATTTATGTGTTAAATAAGTTTTCTACTTATAAAACGATAGTAATTGAATAGTAGGTAGGTAAGAATTTAGGACGAGAATAATTTTCTTGTTTCGTACTTCTTAAAGTGCGATTTTTTCAACAGACCTAGTCGGGTTATAGTTTTTAAACTAATTTTTTGATTTTGAAAATTGACAACCTGTTTATTTTTTACATAGAAGCCGTAAGCTTCACCGCTAGACTGTATGTCACGTAGCAGAGTAGAGCTAGGGAAAGAAGAGTAAATGGTGGTCTCCGTTGATACTCGTAATAGTTTTACGTTTTAGTTTTCCGTTTTACCTTCGCTACCCACTTTGCTGCTACATGTCATAACGTCGAAATGTATGTAACGAGTTTGAACCATTTCCATCAAATCTGAGTATAGCAAAAGTATAGGTTTTGCGCAATTCTCTTATTGAAAATATATTAGGCTCGCTACTATTTTCCCCAATATAAGGCAACCTTAGGTACTTACTGTTATCGAACAACACACTCATGGAATACGGAAGGAAAAAATCCGAACTAGGCGATATCATCTTTACAAGAAGTAAGAGATTTTTTTTGTTATAAGTGATAACGATAAATTTTTAAAATATATGAGATCTTAGAGATTTGTTTGTGAATAGTTTTTTTTATTTCTGAAGTTAGTTGTATTACTGACATGAGGTTGTCTGTTAGGATGAAACCTAATAATAATACAGCCCTCACTACGACCATGATATCATATAAAAATATATTTCATCGTTTTTGTAAACGTTGTTCCTTACATGTTTATTAAAGATACACGTGACAAAGATGTAAGTGATTAAATATATTTTGTAAATTATATAAGCGTAAAAGAATTTTTCATAGCGTGCCACAGGCGTGATCGAATGATTTCGTACTGATAATATGGCAGTACTGGTGGTATGCCGTCGACCGTCTGTGTCGTTTGGTGACTGGCAAGTGGCACGCACAGTGCTTTTGCAGAACACTGAGTGGGCTATGGTTAATAGAATCGAGAGACTCGCGAGACCAGCCAGCAGCCGCCGCCGAGTTGGCCGAGATGGGCCGGCGGCCCGGCGATACGATGGACGATAGATGGCATTCAAGTCGACCGTCGACGTCGTGCGGACGCCTGTTTCGTTGTGCTAAGCACTCGCCACGGCCAATTTGTTCGTTATTCACATTTTTATTAATATTCTTTATTGAACGATTACCGTCGGCCGTTAGTGCAGACTTGTGAAAAATACCTTTTTTTTTGACAATATTCACTTTCTTTGTTAAGTGTTCAATAATTAATTTCTCTGTAAAGTGACTGAGAAACACGGTGTCGTTCTGATAACGGAAAGTGATGTGATTGATCGTGTGTTGTGTTTATGTTTGCAATGTGCGGTTTAGTGTAGACGTGGGTGGCTAACTATGGGGTACGCATCGAATGGGACGGGCCGGGCTGCCCACGAAGCGCTGCTGGCGCGGCAGGATGCAGAACTCAGGCTAATGGAAACAATGAAGAGAAGCCTGCAAGCTAAAATGAAAAGTGATAGAGAATACGCTCTGGCGCTATCTGCCGCTGCTGCACAGGGGCAGAAGATGGATAAATGCGAGGAACTTAACGGTAAATTAAGTGTTAATTGCCGTTTAGCGCTTTTTAAATCAACTTAATCGATTCTATTGTTCGTTACAAATTGTAATTGTTGTATTTGTTAGCTCGGTTAGCCGTTATATTTAAATAGGATTGTAGAGCATTAAAACAACCTGTTTCCAATCTGATATCGAGTGTCGTGTTTAACCTTTCTATCTATCAGACATGGCACGACATGCGGCACAATGAAACTCTTTGTTTTATAGATTTTAATTGAACATATTAGAGAACAAGTGTGTTGAAATCGAGCCAACATTGAATTAAATGTTTAAAGCATACAGGAAACGTGTGGACATAGGTAAATTTTTAAGGCTTTTCTAAGAATTAAGGTAGGTACATAATTCTATTAGTTCGATAAGCACTAGGTATGAAGAACATAATTTTGAGTCTATAATTTAATGTTGTATTTGAGGTGATTTGAATTATTGCACATATATCTTATTGATTTGCAAAATTTAAAATCTTGTAAAATATTATGATGACTATTTTTAATACTTTTTTATGCTAGTCATGTCTGACCGTGACGTTTAAAAACTACTTACCTACAAAATATAATGAAAGTTTCCAAGTACATACATATTTTATAAAGAAACAAATAAAAACAAACTGCCTACCTTTCTAAAATAAAAATAGAAGATTTCCAAAATTATACGAAGGTTATTGATATCTTATCTTATCTTTTTTGTTTTTGAAATACTAGGTGTATCACTAATTAATTATTAATACATAGTTTTTTCATATTTTCAAATTGGTTTTCTTTCTTGCAATTTCTAAAAACAAAACCATGTGGGTAATCTATAATAATTATTACTTATTTCAAATTTTAATATAAAATATTAGTCGTTAGTTAAATTACGTTGCAAACCAGGCCATTTAGAAGTCTCAGCGTCTACCTGCCACGGACTACATCGTAAAATCACTGCAAAAAGATAAATGTCTATACAAAAACTCGCCGATCCCGTTGGTTAGGTTGTCTGGTTGTTTCTCAGTAAAATGTTGGTGTCTTGCGTATTCAGGGTTTGTTTGTGTTCGTTTATATATATACGTTGGTGATGTCATTGTTTCCAATAATACAAGTATATGGATACTTATTTTTGCGGTTTTGTTCAGTATTTCATTATAATTATTAACATAAAATAATCATTTCTGCGTTGCTTTCTTGATAGTGATTAGGATTTTATATGTTTGAGCCTGTGTTTTGAGCGTATATTAGTTTGATTTCTTATGAGAAATCATTGGTTGAATAAAAACAAGTAGGCCGTAGATACGAATGTTGCATCCTGATCATCCGGAATTTCCGGACGCGCGATGGTTACAACTTTGATTACGTACTTACGTGTATATAATCAATGGGTTATAGTTGACTATATACAACTTTGTTATTTATAAATATGTAGTTCAGGATTTGTGGAGTATTTTTTATAATGATTTGATCAGCAGTAGTTGCACTGCATTCTGAATTATTCACAGTGAAAAAACGGTCTATGACACTATGTTGTTTATTTTTTTATGATCGTATAAAAGGAAAAGTTAAAACCTATATCTGGTTATTTATAAATTCGTATATAGTCTTTATGTGTGTTAATATGCGATTAATAAACATTTTAATCATGATACAAAAATCAGTCTAGGTACTTTAATTTCTACTACATTGTGTTGACAATTAATTATATTGTTTAAATAGGAGAATTTTGAGCGTAGTTAATTTTAATGTATGGCAAGCAATAGTGTTTTGCTGATGCAATATGTTGGTACTCGTAGCGATATAGAAGCTAAAAGGTTGAAACAGTGGATGTAATCTGATAGTATAGCGTGCAAAAATATCATGTCATGTTGTCGACGTCGAATTTCTAAAGAATCTAGATAGAAATAGCTGTATAAATCACCATAGTTAGTGAGCTGTTTTAAACCATTTGTAGCAAAGGAATTTAACAAAATTTTTTAATGTCTTCTATACTATCTATATATTTATCGTATTGAGGCGACGATATAACCGAACCATATTCTAAAATACTCCTTACATAGGCGAAATAAAGTATCTTGATACACTCTATACTTTTAAGGGTTCGCATATACGTTTGATAAAAACTGTTTATATGCCTTACTAACTATTAGATCTATATGATCATTCATAGGCAACTTATAATCAAGTATAACTCCCACGTTATCTCTTATCAACTTTTTTAATAGGAGCATTATTTATGTGGTATTGAAAGTTAATAATAATATTTTTACGTGAAAAACTAACTGGTATACATTTATTGACATTAAATATAATTTTGTTATTTTTTAATTACAATTTTAAAGTGAGAAACCAGATTTAGTCTTTAAGTATTTTTTTGTCAGCAGCAAATTATCTTCTATGTCTAAAAGAAAAGCATTATAAAACAGTGGCCCTAGTATGGACCCTTGCGGAATACCACAGGTTATTTTAATTAAATCACTACGAGCATCCTATTTGTAATGTAAGATTGATACCACCTATATAAGTTTCCACGTATACCAAGAAACTGCAGTTTCTGCAGTAAGATAAGGTGATCGACACGTTCAAAAGCTTTTTCAAAATCGGTGTAAATAACATCAACCTGCTGTTTGTTATCCATACTAGTTAATATGTAATCTCTGAAAGTAGAAAGATTAATAAGTGTGGAACGCTTGTTCATAAAACCGTATTGCTAATTTGATATAGATTTAAAGATTAGAGAGCTTATACATTTATAAACTAGTTTTCAAGATTTTTCCCTAAGATGTTTAAATATCTAGGTCAATAATTCTGAATTTCGGCTTCAGTTTCACTTTTATGCATTGGTACTGTGAAACCCTCCCTCCTTCCACGTTTTGAGTAGCAACAAAAATTCTCTGGACAGCTCTAACAATTAAGCCACCATATTTAGTAGAGCGTAGTTTGAACTTTGAAGTTTAGAGAAATATTCCTATCCACGTGACATAGGTATATTTAAGTATAAATATAAGAAGAATTTAGGTCCTGAGAACGCACTTAACGATGAACATTTGATATTCAGAACTGTATGTGTTGTCACAATATTATAACTTGCTATCACCATCAGAGTGCAACAAAGCCCTAATAATAAAGAAGAAAAAAACATGAAAACGTTTTAATATAAATAAATACTTTATTTAGATTGTCTGTGTTGATTTGTCAACACCCAAGTTCTTAGATATGAAGTATCGTAAGTTTTCATAGTGTAATTATTTTAATATAGAAGCTCGTTGGTTTTAAATCAAAGATTATTTGGTTTTTGTAATGCATGGGAAATTGTTTATACGAATAATAATAGTTTATACTACTTTACAGCACTACTTACCACTAAAGTATAAAAGTATCAGCAAGATAGATACACCAGGTGGAATAAATATTTTTTTACACGTGGTGTTATTTATTTGGCTTTCCTCAATGTTACATTTATAAATATATTATGGGTTGGGAAGAATTTTACGTGTATCCTCACCGACATAATTCTTTGGACAAATATAGACACGCAATATTTTCGCCGTTACTTGCTAAAGCCTAAACCTAACCTACGCATAAACTACTGTAGTTACTATGTATCTTTAAAGATTTTTTTTGGTGTCCCGAGTTTGAGCTCCGATGAACTTCATGTATGTGTGATATGCAACTCTCCGATATAAAAAACAAATATTTTTATTTACGAAGCAATGATGTCTTTATAGTTGATAAGTATATATACATATAAATAAACTAGGTACATATTTAATTTATTTCTGTTAGCTCTCCTTTTTTCTTACATATTATACCAAAGTTTATAAAGCGTACCGTTTCTTTTTCCTTATGGTTTACATCTAAAATACGAAATAAGTAGTGATTCCGCAGCCGAAATTGTGGACTAAAAAATACAAAGCACAATACAGTAATCATTAATTTATTAAATTAAAAGAAATAAATATTTTTATAAGAAAAAAACACATGCAAAGAACTCCGTATTAAGTATCAATATAAAAATCATGTAATTCGTATTTTAATGGTAGACTACTTTGTTTTAAAGAGTGTGGACCAAGTATCTGCTGTTATAAAAAAAGGAATAAGTGGTGATAATAATATTCAACTAAGTAGGTAAAAGGTTTGCCACGAGGGAAATCTTGCAATAAGCTGACTAAACCGTTAGAAATGGAACAATATCTAGGCAAACAAATCACGCGGATCGATTCGCTATTACAACTATGTCAATCAAGTAATAAAGTTTTTTTTTCAATATTTATATGATTTGAATTCGAGTTTGATTATTTAAATATTTTTTCGTACAGGGTCTGTGATAGCGTCAGCATGGCGTACAATGACCGAGGAGTGGGAGAATACCAGTCGCATGATCAAAGCCAACGCGGAGGCCTTAGAGTCTCGCGCCTTGGACCGCCTCACGACCCTCATGACGGAGCGGCGGAAGGCACGAAAAGTCTATCAGGAAGACAACTCAAAAATATCTTCACAATTTACACAGGTAAGTAACATATAATTTTCTTTTTTTTAATATATAAATAAATTTTTCATTGTTTGTCCACTATGAGTTCCTAAACCATTGATTAGATTGCGTTGAAATTTGGTGAGTTATTGTGCGCAAACCTGCGAATGCACAGCCAGTTTTCAAAAGGTGGTGTGTGATATGTTTCATTTGAAAGGTAACGCGAACGAGGTCTTAGGTAAACTCTACAAATAATAGTCTTAGTTTGCTATTAACTTCAACTACATTTATATTAAAAGTTAGGCGATATGAGCAATGCTTCAGTATGTCTAAGCGATAGAATCTGTAATGAGAGTTTATGGCAAAGAATCGCACTAAAACACTTTTCTCAAAGAGTATGTAGGCTAGAGTGTGTCACTGAGCTGGTGATATCTGTCAAAGGAGCAAAAGCCGTTGAAGCAGACGACCTTTAAACTGTAAACCGTGACTTGATAGATGTAGTCAGCATTAGCTTCATCCAGCACCCCGGGTGGAATATTTTCTAGCACCCATACTGCGTTTCGGCTCCATCAGTCGTCGCTTTTCAGGAGCCATGCTCAGAGACGGTTTAAGTCAGCAAGAGACCTATAGCAACAATTTGAGAAAAAATTACGAATAACAATAAAAAGTACATTTGGCTCAGCGCGAAGTCCGCGGACGCCTGGGTCTCACTACCCTAAAGTTGCTCCTGAACGTAGTGTAGAAATTCCCATGTTAGAAAAGTAAAGATTTGTGAAAGGCGGGCTGTAGCCTCTAAGTAACTGGATACGGTAAGTCAGGAATCGGATGCAGTGGCAAGCCTTAAACGGCGGATCACATCGCGTCGTTTAATTTAACTAAATATGGAAACAAAAACAACACATGCAACATTTAAAATAATTAGCTTTGACGGGATATTCATCCACTATCTAGTATGGAAAACTCATGTAAAAAACATTGTATGAGGAAGTTGTTACAGAACCCATTACTTATTTAAATCATTATTTAATAATTTAGGGACTAGCATTCACACAGTTAAGTGTACTTAATAACAAACTTCCATAAAATCTTAGTTTTCTCATTCCCATTACCAGTTATAATAAAACTTTAGATTATAAGAGAATTTCAACGAAATAGTAAATAGATAAGTAATTATTCATAAATGATAAGTTTTCGACTTATCAATAAATATAACGCCACATGTCCTATGTGCGCTCGCGCCGATAACATAAGTTCAAGTTGACTCAGCCACACCTTTCAAAAGTGCATCAGCTTTCTAGCTATGTCATAAAATAGTCACGTTTTGAAGTGTTACGGAAGTTATATTTTTTGTAAACTTAATTAAGAATTTATTACTGGCTACTTGGCATTTCGGACAATAACAAGATATAGGTTTTTAGCCTATATTTACTATTATAATAAACAGGTAAAATTTGTGTATAAGTTTTACGAGGTAATTAATATCTGGAACTAGTGAATCAATTTTGAAATTTCTTTCACTATTTATTTAGCGATGATGGCTCAGTGGTAGTGTTTACGACTTCGCGTCGATTGACTTGAGTTCGAATTCCTAAAATGAGCCTGAGCTTTCGTTGAAGCAAAACATCGCGAGGAAACCATAGCATGGTGGTAGGGCTTTTTCTAATGTCCGCCTGGCTAGCTACCACCCTCAAAATGAAAATCTATCGCCAAGCACCAATAGGTGTGTTCCGGCAGCTGCACTTGAGAGCCAGTCTTCCACTAGGTTTAGCGTGTTATTATCTTGGGTCACATCGTCACTTAACATCAGGTGAGATTGTGGCCACTATGCCAAAACCTATAACGATAAAAAAGCTATATTATCCCTGAGTGATATAGAACTATTTGAAATTGTATATTGCATTGAACGCAAACGAAATCGCGGGCGATTGCTAGTGTATGAATATAAAGAGAAATCACAGTTTACTTTAAAAAATAAAATCCTTTACTATTTAATAATAGTAAAGTTACAACTAATGATGTAATATTAATTCAACATAATATAAGATTTTTTGCCAATTTTCTCTCTCTGCCCAATTTCCAACCATCGACTTTATATCATAATGGAATTATTATTTCCTAACACATAATTCTAACAAAACCCTGGTATACATAAATTATGTCTGAACGAACCGAACAGTATAAATGAAACAAGTGTGTCGAGGTCGATTTATAAACAGACATAGCGTTTCTTATACTTTATATATAGTATCTATAGTCACTCTACGGCTATACGACGATGCGAGCTAATCGATCTACACTGATCGATATTCGATTAGGGACTAGGGCCCATTGATCTAGCGATGAATAATTGTTAAGAAAATTAATATCGATATTTATATCTTACCACAAAATAATCGATATCGAATTATTCATGGTATGAAAATATCAGTCTTAATAATCTCAAATGGGGCTATAATCGTACCTGTGGTCAGTTACTGATAAGTGGGTCAATCAACTATGTCACCCACACTTTGCTGTCCCTGACATATTATTATAAATATTTACTAATTGATAATAGTCATTCGCAAAAGTAATAACACAATTGTATCTAAGATTATTACGCACAACGGGAAACTTGATTACGCTATCAAAAATCTTTTGTTTCTATGTAATTTCATGGTTACTCGGGATAGGAAATATCCCTTCCATACAAAATATTCCTGTCTGAAGACCACATTAACATGTGTACTTGTCACTTGCGGTTAAAGAACTCGTTCGTGATCTAGAAGTAGTATTAGTTAGTAAACTTACTTTTTTACCCCACTTGGATCATCTTACTAAAAAAGCAAGAAACCGTTTGGAGAGCCTAGAACTAAAATTTATTTATATAATACATAGCAGTATGGCGCCCACACTTTGCAACGCATACTTTGCGTTTAGAACGAATTTAAAAACGATTTACTAAACACTTAGCTTATTGTTTGAGTATTAAAAAAAAAAAAGATTCTAGCTATCGTAAATTATTAGAGCAATTTTAAACAGATATTCACATGTATTGATATATCAATATTAATTTTAAGCCTAATTTATGTCTACTGTTTTAAATTTCTTTAAATTAATATTTACTGTTTTAAAAGTTACTTCGTGTTATAAAAAGCAAGCTGTGTTTACTAATAAGTTGTACATTGTAATCAAAATTTTAAGTAATAACATTTATAATATATAGCATGTGTCAATGTAAACAATAGTTGTAAACCTATCAAAATAAATCAGTATGAAGAAGATGGTATCATATAGTTTATCTGTGTAGTACAAAAGAACAATACAGCAAACATTAAAAAAAAAAACACTCTTTTTCGTGTCCCTTACAAAAAGCGAAGACTGAGTTACCTTCAGGAATTTTGTCAGAAAACACATAGTTGGGATTTTCACCGTTAATAGCTTCTATTGTGTTTGCCTTCATGGGCGCGAATGCGTCTTTGAATACGGGCCTGCGAACAGAATAATCGCGAAAAGTTATATAACTTATCCAAAACGTTATATGACCTATTTAAAATGTGGGTATATTAGTTGATTGGCTTAAGTACTGAGTTGAAAAGTTTTGTGTACCACAATGAGCATTAATCAAACTTCGAACCCGAAAACAACAGCGAGAGTATTCTCTCTTTACGATAAAAATAGATTAGAAACGGAGATTGTTAATTATTTTAAAGAAAATTTAAAAACTGCAATGTTATTGTTTTTATTATCGATAATTACTTAAATGGCTATTGTAGCCACATCTCTACACTTACGGTTCGCTTTTTATATTCGTGATTTGCAATCGTCACAATATTCTATCGGTATATTCCGATAATATCAACAATAGTGTTTTATTCATGTGACTGTAAGAATTAACCCGACGTACAGTTGTTTAATCTTGTTTTACCGGAAACTGATAAGATATAGTGTTTTATACATGTCGGTAAGGTATAGGTTGTACCTACATTGATAAATCTAGATTTTTTAATGTATACAACTGGTATTTGCTACCTTATTTGAAGTTATCAAGATTGCTATCATTGTTAAATTCTTGTGTTTATATCACAGAATATCTGTGTTTATATCACTGATAAATATAATTATGATTAAAGTATATCAATTTAGACTGTAGGCTAAGAATATTATCGAAGAATGGTCCACCTAAAATTGAAAATCTATCGCCAAACACATATAGTATTGTGGCTGGAGCTGCACCTGATGGCCAATAGGGTTATCGTTTTACCATCTTAAGCTATATCGTCACATAACATAAATTGAGATTGTATTCCAAAGCTAAACGTATAGTGTTTTTACCTAGAGTGATCATATTTTATTTTCATATAAAAAAGATACCATAGGAGAAGCTCCAGTGCCCTTATGGCTAACAGTATACGAGGATATAGTTTGATCGAAAAAAAAAGTCACCTTATCGGTTATGACTTATGACTAATCGAAAACATCGACATGCAAACTAAAGAATTAGTTTATTCAATTTAGGTCAATTTATGCACAAAGGAACTATTTTTTTTTTTGTAATTTTTGAAGTGAAAACTTCTTTAGCAGCGTTGCGATTTCAAACTCGATGAAACGAAAAAGCGACAATAAAAAGAGACAACCATATACATCAATAGGATTTAGTCTACGAGAGAATGAGATAGAACGCACGGTTAATGCAAGTCCTGATTTTCATGATTGTGATTGTCGTCGGATTAGCGTAGTGATGTGAGACGACCAGAGTTCATCGCTGTTGGCACGAAAGGTCGCAGATTTAGATATTTTTTTTTAATTAACATGGTTTTTTTTTCTGATGATTTCACTTCTGACACGTGCGAACTGTTGTATACTTTTTTTTAATTTTCCACTGTTCATGTATTGTATAAAGTCATTAATAAATATTTTTAGTGGATGTACCAGAAGAAAATAGAATAATATTTATCGGTTGATCGTGAACAAAAACAACAAACATTGTGAGTAAATCTAGAATTTCAGGCAATATTCTCGTCAAATCACCATCAAGTGTGCAAAAGTAGAACTAAAGATTACTCAGCGTATAAAATCGCTAACAATTTATACGTCACGTAGTGCACCTTTATTACAATTAATTCAATCTTGTAAAGGTATCATTGAATAATTGTAAACAGACGTTTCAATGATATTTTTCACTTTGCATTGAATGGGCGGCAGTTTATTTATTTAGCAACAAATTTTTTGGTGCTTTTGGTGTGAACTTGATCTGTCATGTTGTAGATTTTATTTTTATATATTTCCGTTATTTGGCTCTATATTATGAAATAGTGGTGGCATTTTGCGTGGCATAGATTAGTTGTTCTGCACAAATTACGTGAATTCTTGAAGCAAGAATTTGTAAGTTACCACAAAAAGTCCCTGGAGAATTTTAATAAGAGAACTAACGTTGTTTGGCTTGGTTGAACTCTGATGATTAGAAAAATATTCTATCCACGAAACATTGGCATAATTGTGTATAAAATCACGTTGCCATTAAATAAGAAAAAAGAAACGAATTCTGGTTAACCCCAAACCTGTTTATCGGCATTAGTGTTTCAATATGCACAGATATTGTTATGGCGAACGTCTCGTTTAACATCGGGCTTGATGCCAATTTTTTGTCGAGATGTAAATATAACATGCAAATATTGGCGCTGTTTATCTCACCACGGAGAGGCGCGGCGGGCGTGCGCTGCGTTGCGCGGTGTGTAGCGATCTCGAACTTGCGTTTTGACTGCAGCATTAAATAATCAATCAGGTGGCGTCCTAAATCAATGCTAGTACTTTTTATAATTATGATGAAATAATAACTTTTATTTAATTAACGCGATTAAATTGGGCCGGTTTTTTGGCCGCTTATTGTGGCGAATATTGGGGAGGCCTATGTCCAGCAGTGGACGTCTTTCGACTGAGGTGATGATGATGATGATGAATTACATAATTATATAAGATCTGAAAACATAGTGAAACAAATTCACTAATTTGATTGTGCAAATATTAAAACATAACTGGGTGGGTTATTGTGGTATAAATGTTATAATATTTTGAAGTTACCGCCTAGCTAGCTCCGTAGTTTTGCCTGAATAGCAAAAATGTATTTAAAGCACTTGTCGGGGAATGCACTCGTTTAATATGGACAGACATTAGATACTATTTTAATTACCTACCTACCTGTCGGAATGTGTTGGTTTATTATAAATAGACATTGCATCACAACAGATTTAGCCTTTAGGGCTTAAACCTGTCAGTTTTGTAATAACTTTGATAGAAAATGTAACTTAAGAAATTAATTAATAATATTAAATAATAATAAAATTGTTTTTCAGTATTGTGTAACAAGAAGGTTTTTGCGAAATTTCAATTAAGTCCACAATTTTCCTGTTGTACACTAAAAATTACGTTCAGATTTGATCATTGACCAGTAAACAAACAAGTTGCAAAGATTAAGGCAATACTAGCGAGTCGAGAAGTTGCCTATCCCGTTTAGGCTCTCGCTTTAACAGGGTATCGCGCACGCAGACGTGGGAAAAGGATGTAAAACATAATTTCGTAATTTAAAATCAAGTCGCGTAAAGTGAAGCTCTGTATTGGGATTGGTTGCGCGGTACCTGTCACCGTTCATTGGCCCTGCACTCTCGGCTCGCGCACTAAACCGGCGCGTGCACAACTGATTTCTTATTTAACTCTTTTTTCAACACGATATATGATTTCGTGGCAATCTATGAATTAGTTTATACAAACCCGGAATTATAAACTCCAGACCAATGTGATATATCATAGAGTTAAATTGAGAGTAGATCATGATATATTTAAAACCAATGTTTGTCTTTAAATAGGAATTAGGATTCTATTCATATAAAAATTACCGAACGGGTTTTGATAAGATATTTATATTTAACTTATGGTCCCACAATTGCAATATAAAATAATCAAAAATGTTTTATCGCTCTTTTCTTACTAGATACTATAGAAATCAAGAAAATTAATTGTTCTGCGATTTCATACAGTTTCTCTCATTTAGCCTTACCTAAATGATGTATCCCTACCAGCCTATACATACATAATCCTAAATATAGGATAAATGCAGGGTGGATGAAATGGCGACAGGTCTCGGGGATAACATATGATCCACGAATGCCCCTAAAACTTAGGGAATAAAACCATTATGAACGAAAGAGATGGATGAAAGATGATTATATGTGGCAGAGATGCGAATGTTAAAATGGATGTTTGGTGTAACTAGAATGGATAAGATCAAGAATGAATATGTCAGAGGAAGTCTTAAAACAGCACCAGTCACGGAGAAGTTGAGGGGTTTGAGTATAAGCATATCAGGAGGGATGAAAGTCATATAATTCAAATGATGTTGTAAGTAAGTAGAGTAGAGGAAGACCGAAGAAGGAATGAAAGAATGATATGAGCATAAAAGGTGTGAATACTGAGATGACAGTTGATAAAGTGGAAGAAGAAAGCTTGTTGTGCCGACCCTACTTAAGTGCGATGAGGGTTAAGAAGGAAAAGATACAATGAAGAATAAGAAACCGGATTTGAAAATAAAAAACGCCCCGTAGTAGCGAGTCATAATATTATTATTTTTTATTATCGTGGATACGAGAACCACTATGCACTGAGGTTAAAGGTATATTCTTAGATGCTGTAAAAAACTACAAAAAGTAAGATAACATATATCTAGCTTCTAAGGATTACTCACAATAACCATTTTTGTCTTCCGTCTTTTGAGCGGGAGCAGCACGATTAGCGGGTGCGCTTGACTGACGGTATTCTGTAGTCCACGCGAGTGGAGCCGCGGGCACAGCTAATACTTAAATAATAAAGCTGAAGAGTTTTTATTTGTTTGTATGTTCTAATGCCCTAATCTCTGGAACTAGCACTCGGATTCTAAAAATTTAGGTTATATTATAGGTATATGATAGCCAGATTCATGAGGAATTATAATACTAATATAGTTCAAATAACTTCACACTACAACCTTAAGTAGCGGAGTAGTAAGTATGAACGTCAAGCAATCTGGCAAGCTGAAGGCAAGTACGAAAAGTGGAACAACGTCTAGCCCTATAGACGAGCGCGTTGGCGGCGTGGACAGTTTGTCGAATATATTTAACACGGGTGAAACAGTGGGGCACTACTAGTTATTATATAAATAAGTTATGTACAATAATAACCTTTCGCGTCAGTGAATCTATTTGTAGTTTACCTTCGAAATTTAATCGTTTTACCTACTTTCAAGGTTCATACAGAATCCGGTAGATGACGGATGCATTGACGTGATATTCGGTCGGTGTGGCGTTCTAGTGTTAGATTCAGGACGTTGATAATCTGGTACCTGAGTTTTAGCAAATAATAATAATTTTGTAAGGCACAAGTTAGCGAAAATTTTCCATAGCTATTATGTGGTGTTATACTTACTAAGACAGCTGCCAATGAACAAAATGATTGTAATATATTGTCTGAACAAGCCAAAAAAATTTAAAAATGTCGATTGATAAACCCTATCGAGTTTCTTGCCGGTTATTCTCGATGACTGGTATGTTTTCCGAACCGGTAGTAGTGTTTTGACATTCATAAGTGCCTTCTTAGGGCCTAAATTGAATAAAATATTTTTTATATGATTTGGTTTGAAAACTAATATAATATGTCATTCCAAAGTTATAAGGTAGGATATTGATAAATAATTAATAAATCACGAGGATTTGCAGTTTCTTTATGATAAATAGAATGCTTATTTAAAAAAAGTGTGTATGTATAATTTATTTATGTACGCACATAAGAAATTGTAACTTTATTTTACTGACTTCTATATTTTTTAATTGTATAATAATAATGTAATAAAAATGTTAATAGTGCAAAAAGCACAAAAAAATGATATCTATCGTAAAATATCAGAACAAAAAGAAAAATCAATAAAGTTTATTTGAATTGCAAATTACGTGAAGTTAAAATAATTTGGATTAATTTCGTGTAAATTCACTTCATTACACTCTATATTTAAAATATATTAAGTAGAGTATTACACATACAATCATACCATATTTCAAAAATTTCGGGTCGGTAGTTTTTGCGTGATTGACGTACAAACTAACAGACAGACCATAGATAATTAAAATAAGTTTTAATTATCTATGAGACAGACAAACATTTCAAAAACTGTCGAAATGTTTTCTGTCCTTGATTTTAACCCCCTCCCCCCTTGTAGTATTTTTTCTGAAATATCTTTTAATGTTTAGATTTCTACTCATTACTCTTTTATTATAAGTATAGATTCTATTTCATTAAATTACTTGAAATGTTTTTTTCGTAATAATAAAGAAATAGTAGGTAAAGTACATTTGGCAATCTCCGCCAAAAAAAAACTGTTCGCATATGCATGAGTATAATTAGATATCCTAATGGTGGTTAAGGCCGAGAAGCCGACATGTTAACCCTAAATTTAACCAAACGCCGAGTTTTAAACATAAGTCCATCTCGATTCTCGGTAGATGTTATTTTTGTCATCCACCTCACGTATTGGTATTAGTTATTGTTAGGTCATATGATGAAGTTAAATTGGAATGCACGAGTGAATCTACATTTATAAACTATATCTGATTGTATTGCAAATTTTTGCACGGTAGTTTAATATTTCAATTTAAAATACGTATGTAACGTTCTCTATTTGGTCATATAAGTAGAATTATTCTTCTTTATAGAAAAGTTTAAATACTAATTCTCAATTGATGAATATGTTCTCTATAGTATTTTACATTTACTAACTATATGTCTATATGTCTATATACAAACTACTTGTAATCGCGGATCGCTATTACGAAATTGGAAAAGAAAAATACACGTACAGATATAACTACTGATTGGTTAATATAAATTCATAAAACAGGGTTTACCGAGTGTGTATTACCAATCCAATTGAACATTTTATACGATAACTAGCTGTGCTCGAGGCTCTGCTAGCGTGTACTACAGAATGCCGTCGCGGCGGTTGTTGCTGACTTTTTGTAGGTCTTTTCAATATTTACAATTATGTAAAACATTAATTTGATATATCTCGTATGTTTTACTCAGCGTGAGCAATTTAAACGCTCCAAATATGTCTCTTTTCCGAAATGGTTCATCATTATCTTCACTACTTATTTCGTATGTTACTTTATCTTACAAAATATATCCTATAACCGAGCCAGATAACATAGCTATGAATTAAAATAAAAAAAACATATAAATCAGATAAGTGGTTTTCGGTTAAAAAAGTCATAAACGGACAGACAGAGAGACGTTGAGTTTTATAATATGTATAGATATATTGAATCTTCTATTTATAATGTATAGTGTACTTATGTTTTTTGATTGTCTTGATCATAGGTACAAAAATAATTAACCATCAAAAACCCAAAGTTATGGTCACGTTCGTTCCCGTGTCCAATGCCTAAATGACGGTAATAAATATTAATTCATAGTCTATGTACTATAGAAGCTGGTCAGGTTCTGGGCCGCACCAGTCGATGTCTACGTAAAACCTTTATGGAATAATTGTTATAAATGAGTATGAAATTGGTAATGATGCCGCCATCGCAATGCTAAGTGTAAGGTGTGTTATAATAAACGAAGATTGTGCAGTTGCCTGTAAGATTCTCTGGGAATATTTGTGGGTAATCAGTTAATCATATTGTGGATGATTCTTTATAATAAACCTTTTATTATCAGAAATGTATTTCACATTCTAGTACTCTTTATTCTTGTTGGGTTCGTTTTATTTTATATAACAAAGGTGGCGAGCAAGCACGACCCGCCTGATGGTAGGCGGCTACCGTAGCCTTTAGACGCTTGTAATACCATAGGAATCACTAACGCTCTCCCCAAAGCTCTGGAAACCCTACTCACGGCAGGAACATAACACTAGGTTATTTAGCTGCGATCTTCTGTAGGGTGGAGGTATTCTACCAGTCGGACTGCCCCAAGTAGAGGGAAAGATCCACAGAAATTTATCTGTACCGTACCTCACTCAAAGATTCGTGAAGGGAAGTGAGGAAAAAAAATCTATTATAGCTAACTAGATAATAAGTAGGTCACCTTAAAATCGATAACCCTCTTTTTACCTCTCAGTGTCAATTTAATAACTTTTGAAGCATGTTAAACACACAAACATTAATCTAAAATCCACTACCTAAATAAAAATCTCACACTTTAAAAAGTTTGTGTTTCCGAAGTCTACAAGGAACCCTTATAGTTTCGCTATATCCATCCGTCAGTCCGCAGCTTAGCTCAGAGAATCTTAGTACTAGAAAGCTGTAATTTGCTATGGGTATACATATTAATTACGCCGACAAAGTGGTAAAATAAAATCAATTCATAAAAAAAACAATTGTTAAGGGTACCTCCCCTACACGTTAAATGGGAATGAATATTTTTCGTATTTCTCATGTGCTAAAACTAATTTTTGATTCAGGGATCTGGTTACGAAATATTAAGCTTTAAAGTGCATTTTTTTGCTAGAGTTAAGTGACCCCACGACTTGCCAGCTAAATGGTTGTTTTAGGACATGTCGAAAAATTCATGGTGGTGGTATGTATAATGAAATTAAAAGGAAAACTATCAAAGGTAAGTAGGCTTTACAAGTTAACGAGCAATAAAAGGCGAAGTAATTTCGTCCAGATTCCATTGAAAATTATTTAAAGTCCCTCTCTAAGTCTGCATATTGTGACGGGCAATTGAGGAACACTACGCTGCGCGTGTCCCGACACGCGCTTGGCATTTTTTTTAATTCTATGGTAAAGTTGTATAAATTATCATTATGTACAATAAAAAATATTTTAGTTAATCACCTTCAATAATAAGATGATTTTATTGCACAGTTACTTTTAAAATCTCCTGAAAACTAAAATTTCATTCTGCAAACCAGTCCAACGACGATATATCAATAAACACAAACACACGAGTTCATTTAAATGCACATCTATATACATTTATCGTTACTTCCAATCGCTTCATTCACATTTTCTGGGATTAATCAAGATGTCAGAAAATTCTAAAATAAAATTGTTTATCTACAGTACAGGTCATTGATCAGGTTTTACTATTTCTCACACTCTCTCAAATAGAAAAACTGTTTCATTCGAACGAACAATTATTGTTATTTAAATCAGAGTATTGTATGTATATAATTGAAGTAAATTTGAATTAATCATTTGAAATAAGAAATTACTTATTTATAAATCTAACATCTTTGCGTAGAATACAAATATATATATATATATATATATATATATATATATATATATATATATATATATATATATATATATATGTTATACTTTATGATGAATATCTCTGTAATGTAATGACGATCTTTACAATATATACTTTTTACTATTGTTTATTTTGTTCGAAGTTAGTGGCATAAAAATGGATATAATAGCCTCTCGGTTACATATAAAAGACACGTATATTTTATAGTAAAATAAATATTTTAGTGAACGTTTATTTAAATACACCGACAGAGGGCGTGAGTCCACACTTTTCGCGTACGGTTAGCAACATTATCGAAAATATAAGGTTTATCCCTGGTACTAGATGGCTTTAGAGCAAATATTTTAATACCATACAATCTACCACTACCAGTTCCTATATTTTGATTTTTTCCATTTACAATTGATTATTCATACAAAAATTGCAGTGTCTGTTTGTAATGTCAAAATAACAGGTTTTTACTATATGCATATGAAACGGTACTAATACACGGTACCTATAACAAAAAACCCTTTTTTTTGTCTGTCTGTCTCTCTGTTTGTTCCAGGTAATCTCTGAAACGGTTGGACCGATTTTGACGCAACTTTCACTGGCAGATGGCTGATGTTATAAGGCATAACTTAGGTTACTTTTACTTTAGAAAAATAATTAGGGTTCCGCACAAAAAATACGCGAGCGGAGCTGCGGGCACAGGTAGTCATAGATAAATGATATCATAGTTAATAATGAAAAGAACTAGGAACCTTCTTTTTTTTTTTTTTTTTTTAATCTTTAAAATGGGCTTTGTCGTTTTACGACTATGACGCCCCGTAAGAACATCAAAAAACATCAAAACTAAATACAAAACACTATTTTCAATTCTTACAAGCTAATTTTGTGATTCTATATAATACCTTCGCACTCTGAGACAGAGGGTTTGACAGCATCGAATTACAAATACCTACCTCCATGGATCTCGTCATGTTGAGTATATTCCTACAATTTTCATACTTAACACATTCCACCAAAATATGATGTACATCCTCCACCACGCCACATACCGTGCAATTGGGTGATGGTCTTTTTTTTATTAAATTTAAAAACTTATTTGATGGAATGTGTCCAGAGCGAAGTCGAAGAGCTATTATTAAGTCAGATCTACTTAATATTGTTTGATCAATCCATGGAAAATCAAAATGAGGTTGTGGCTGTATAGTCTTATACCAGATTCCTTTTTCTTGCGATCTTTTATCAAAATAAACTTTCCACATATCTTTACAATAAGATTTCACATCAGACAAGTACTCACTATAAACAGGAGTAATCTGCAGCGGGATACCGTCATATGCAGCTTGGTTAGCCAATGCATCAGCTTGTTCATTACCATCTAATTCAATGTGAGACGGAATCCATTGAAGTATTATTGACTTACCACTAAATTGGAATCTAAAAATTGATTTTAATATCGAGTAGGCAATCGGAATACCTCGTATCGACGAGGTGCACCGAGCCACATGCTGTAGAGCGCTTTTTGAATCCGTCAAAATTACAAACTTTTGACACGGTAAAGATTCAATAAAAGACAAGGCTTCATTAATTGCTATTAGTTCCAGATGCATCGTTGATATATTAGAATCAATTCTTAGTTTTACAAAGCTGTTAGAAGAAGGATCAAAAAAGGCAGCACCACTTCCATTATTTCTTTTAGAGCCATCAGTGTAAATCTTATAAAAGTCACCAAAATGATGTTCAATATGCTCATTACAAAGATATTTCAATTGTATCCGGTTATAATGATGTTTAGGTAAAGTAATTGACGGAATATTAGTTTTAATTATCTCTAACACATTAATATTACTGAGCCATGTGTCAAGTGAAAACATATCAAGAATTTTAGTGTTATGAACGGCATTCATGTTTAATAAGTCGTGCATAGTACTTAACAGAGGATTTTTTTTACGGGTCCAGTATCGAGATTGAATGTTGTGTTTTAAATCTTCTAGTAATAAGATGGTTGTATTATTAGATAAAGATTTTGATTTCAGCCAAAATTTGCCAGCTAGAAAGGCTCTACGAATGTGTAGTGGAGGCAAGCATAACTCGCTATGCATGACGTGTATCGGGGTGCTTCTCAAGAAACCCCCTATGATTCTCATTGCTTGATTTTGTACTCTTTCTAGTTTGAGTAGATTAGAGATACAACTATTATCATATAGGAAACTGGCATAGTCCATCCTACTTCGTATTATAGAAATATAGAGTTTTCTTAAATGCTTAGGGTGAACGCCCCAGCTTGAACCAGATAACACTTTTATGAGGTTAATAAATTTAGAAACTTTCTTTGTAATTTCACAAATATGCTTACCCCATCGTAGACCATGATCTAGTGACATTCCCAAATATTTTACAGTATCTACAAATTGTAAAGGGGAATCATTAATTTTTAATATAAAATCAGGTACACATTTTCTTGTTTTAAAAACACAAACATTGCTTTTTGTAGGAGAAATTTCGAGACCTAAACTTGTCAACATTTCACTAATGTTATCTATAGCTATTTGTAATTCGATGCGTGCACGCTCTATATTTGTATCCGAAATGTACAAGACGAAATCATCTGCATATTGAGATATCTCGACATTAGTAATATCTTTACATATTTTGTATGTTACAATATTAAACAATAACGGAGAAAGTGGATCCCCCTGAGCTAATCCTAGGCATGTTTTCCTCGACATACAATACTCATCGCCTATAATACACAAAGACCTTTCTTTAAAAAAATTCCATAAATATACACATATTCTTGAACTTACTCCTAATAGATCTAATTTTTTGACCAGTGTTGTTATGTCTATATTATTATAAGCACTTTTAACGTCCAGAAAACATCCCAAAGTAACCATATTTTTTGAAAATCCTATTTGTATTTTAGTCACTAATTGACTTAAATTATCCAAACATGACCGTCCTTTACGAAAACCGTTAGTGTTCTCGGAAAATAATTCACTAGACTCCACAAACCATTCTAACCTTTTATTTAAAATTGAATGAAAAATTTTGCATAGGCAAGATATTAATGATATAGGCCGGAATGAACAGGAAGAGAAATCTGAACTTGGTTTAGGTATTGCTACTATTCTAATATTACGCCACTGAGCTGGCACAACTCCTTCATAATATATTTTGTTATATAAGGATAGCAACGTTAGTTTACCTCCTTTAGGAAGATGTTTAATCATTGAAAAGAATATATCATCACACCCAGGTGCTGTATCTTTTGATTTAATGCAACTTTCAGGTTCTTGTATTGATATTTTAGATTCTAGGGCCGAATTTTCAGACACAAAAATTGGGTTAGGAGGACATACAAAGTCTGGAGATAATTCACACAATAATTTATTTGCATCTTCCCGATTTATAAATCGTCTAGTTAAAGGATATCCCTTCAACCATCTCATTTTACGCCACAATTCATTAGGAGAACTAGATTCATCGACTGAAGAACAGAACTTTTGCCAAGAGTACGTTTTTGCTCGACGAATTAACTTTTGAGAATTAGAAATTTTTTCCTGCAGTAAATTCAAATTATGTGGAGTAGGGTTGTGCCTAAAATTAGCGAGAGCTAATCTTCGTTCTGCCACAGATTTAGATAACTCCGGAGACCAAAAAGCTTTAGGTGTAAATTTGTTAGTTAAATTTTGAGGAAATTTGACAAATGGAATAGACAAATCTGCTGCTTGTATTAAGATCTTTTCAAATAAATTATATAATTCTTGAGTTCCATCAGGGATTGATAAATTAGCAAAAGCGTTACCTAAATATGACGAATATAATGACCAATCACTTTTTTTGAAATTTCTTCTTTTAATTACCCGTAGTGATTGACGCATAAAACTAGAGAGTTTTATAAGTAAATGATCGCTTCCAAGTGTTTCGTTAGTAATTTTCCATACAAAATTCAATGCTATGTCACAGGATATGAACGAAATATCCGGGGATGACTTTTGCAAAGTACTATTTACTAGTCTAATACGCGTGGGAGTATTGTTAGTATTCAATGAAATAAAATTGTGATCAATCATAGCATCAAATAATTGTAATCCCCTTTGATCTGTTTTGTAGGACCAATTGCTATGGTGACCATTAAAATCTCCTAACACCAGAGTTTTATTCCTTGCTATGGAGAATATATTATCCCAATCCACCTGTGACGTACGTATAGTTGAAGGGCAATATACCGAGATTACATTCTCAATATGCAGACAATTTGAAACTTTAACATGTATTAGTTCAATACCAGGATTTATACTACATGTAGTACACAACTGCGCTTTAACTGATTTATGTGTAATAATGGCAACACCACCATAAGAATCATTTCTATCTAATCTAAATATATTATAACCTTGTATATGAAACAGGCTTCTAGGTTCTAGCCAAGTCTCACTCAGTACTACAATATGAATTTTCTCTTGACTTAAAAGTTGTTCGAAAATAATTTTTTTTGGTCTAATACTTTGAGAATTCCATTGTAGAACATTTAAATTTATATAACCGTTACTATCCATAATCAAAAAATTTTGAAAAAAATGACCATTCTGATATATTATTTACAAGTAATGATATTACCCAATCAATACAATTTTCAACAATATTCTTAATTTTATCAGATAAGTTGCCCCCCTGAAATATAATACCTTTAATTTTATTTAGCAGTTGTATAAACGTATAATCCCTCCTTCTTTTCTGTTTCTTAAATGGTTCTTCTTCGTCACTTTTTTCTTCCATAGAATAATCAATATGACTGTTTGTACTCTCCGAACTTGAAACAGAATCCTTCCTTTTCCCATGGTTATTTTTCTTTTTACATGTCACCTTCTTCTTCTGGCCTGATGTATTTCCTGTTGTTCTATTATGATCTCCATTTTCCATAGTTTTTACTATAATAGATTTAGTTTTATCTGCAAAAGTTGGATGTAAACCAGATTCTATATCTTGCGGAAATGACTGACCGTCTGCGGTTTTTAAGACATTATAATCAGAACTAGTAATCCCTTTGTTGATGTATATAGGGCTTGGCGGAACGTATAATAGCAGAGCTTTTCTATATGTACAGTTGAACTCTGACATCAATTCACGGATTTTCTTTTGTTTTATATATATTGGGCATAACTTATCTAATGCCAAATGTTTACCGGAGCAATTTATACATTTAAATTTGGTTGTTTCACAATTTGAATGGTTACCACCACATTTTGGGCACAAAACTTTTCTTGATGAACAGGCTTTTACTAAATGGCCAAATCTCCAACACTTAGAACACTGAGTTACACTAAAAACGAAGGATTCTACTTTTACTCTCAAGTTATCTATATATACATAAGTGGGAAGGGACGAGCCCCGAAAACCAAGTCTAACAGTTTCAGATGGTACCCACCTATTTTTATCTTCTATATTACTAGATTCATCTTCATTGTTTCTTCGACTAAGCCGTTTTACCGAAATCACTTGGGCTGAACATGTAATGTTATCTAAGATTTCTTGCGGCGATAGATCCAATTCTATATTTTTAATAATACCATAGGAAATACCTACTTCTGTGGTTTTCTGGCATCTCCATTCGAGATCTAAAAAGGTTTTACAATTAGTAAAGAATTGGGCCTTTGTCTCATCTTCGAAGGAAATTATTATCTTATAAGGGTTAATATATTTAATTCTATGTATACCCACAATGTTATTATCTCGTAATAATCGAGCTAAGGCAAACTGTTTAGGTAACATCTCTTTGTAAGTGACACATATATCAATTAGTTCTTCAGGGCTGATTAATAAGTTGTTATTCTCATTATCACGTCTTGTCATGGTTTTTCCCTTCTTAGAAACCGTTGTCCAATTCTCAACACCCTCCTCTTCTCTCACTCTTTTACGCGTTATTTCATCGTTTGTAATTAATGTTATTTCTTCATCTTGTAATGTTGAATCTTCACTCCTTAATGATGTTGTGTCTTCACAATTCCTCGACTCACTATTCATTGTTTGTAGTAATTCATAATTATCCTTAACTAAATCATTCATAGTAAAGATAATTGCGATGCATATCTATGCACGGCACAGTTAACGGGGTCGCGCGATAACTCGTAATTACTGGTATAAACCGGTTATATTCACACGATATGAATCACAGTGATGCGCACGTCCAGCTACCAGCGTGCTTGCTGCGACACTCTAGGAACCTTCTAAAATTATTAAAATCAGTCATCTTGCAAATAGATTATACAAAAAAAAAACAGACAGACGTAGACAAAGTTCTAAATGAAAAAAAAAACAGTGAAATTTTGGAGGAGGAAATATGGGAATACGAAGTAATGTTTTCGTCTATTTTACATAGGTATAATCAGTACCAGTTGTTGCTGTCTCTCTCGCCCTCAATTCGGTCGTTCGACAATTGCGTGACAGCAATAAGTTTCCACATCAAATGTCACGCCGAACGTGTTTCCTTGTAAGCGGCAAATACTCGTAAAATATACAATACAGTTAACTCTATCGAACATATGAATTAATTTAAAAAACGGGAACGTATTTCGAATTTCCTGGTTAGAATTTTAAAATTGGGTTTTTGATTATTTTTTTTGTGATAAATGGAAAGATCATACATAAGTTTTATAACAAAACTATTTTTTTTTTTCACAATATTTGAAAAGTTATTTCAAAATAATTTTTGAATTCAGTACCAAAGACTCCAAAACAAACCCGAGCGCGTGTGATGTCATAATGTTATTTTCTACTCATAGTAGCACACGGCTGATACAGTTTTTTGAGTCTTAATCGATGAAATTCCTTTAACATTATGACGTCACAAACCTGGTGATCAATCGTGGCGCATTCGTGGTCATGTGATTGTTTTTAAAATATTACAATTTTCCATTGTTTATTATTAATAAGAGTTTTTAATAAGAGAAATTTTAAGAGTTTTTCCAATTGACTATTATCATAATCACGACGAAGCTTTAAAATACATACAAATATCGATATTCTTTTTTTTTTCAAATACCCAATTATCGGACCGGTTCAAAGCCGATGGGGAGCAGTCAGTAAACGGCGGGCACTGTTGTGCAACAGCCAAATCATCAGCGGACCAGACGCGGGGAAAGTGAAATCAACCGCGATGAGTGAAAGTCTCACGGTTATCTAATTCTGATAGCGAACCATCAGGTTCGGACTGACTCCATAATCTTGACCGATCACCAAATCAATCCCTATCGCCTGATAAATATTAAGCTATATATATTTTGTTTATATTATTTATTATCAGTTATCACATATAAATTCGATTACTTTCACATTCATACTACATTTGAATGTTTATCGAAGAAACATCAAATATTAATATCAAAGATTATAATCTATAGATTGGTCGGGGCATTACTTAGCAAACTAGTTTCTTGGATATACGATAAAAAGTAAACAATTTATCAAAGTGCACCTGAGTAAAACATGTGTTTACCAGAAGGTGTTGTTTATTTTGCTAATTAATATATAAAACCCAACCTTGAACATAACTTTAAGTATAGTTAACCGGTAACTTTTTGGTTTCGAATTTCTACATATTGCACATTTAAATACAATGTATAGGTAGTCCAGTAAACGAGTTTTAAAATGTATAACAACTTTAAAGACGGAAAACCTTGTTTAAACAAACTCAAACCGTTTTGATAATGATGTCATTTAGTATTTTTATAGTATCTATTATCAGTTATCAAAACTGTATTGTTTATTGTGATAGCGTTGATGACTAAAATATAAGTTTCCAAATTTATTTCTTAAGAAACATCCGTTACGAATTCGGTATGATTACTTTCGTAAAGATTTACTTTCAAGGAATTTATTCGATTATACTCGTTTGCTTGACGTGTATGTAATATCGAAAAATCAATGCGCAGATATTTATATTAAATGTATATTGTTAACAGAACGTTTTGAGCTGGCCTGGGCCAACATCGGGCCACAATTGGCCTTGCCAATTTAGTAATCTCATATCAAAAAAAGTTACGGAACTGCATTGGAACTTGGCACGCGGTATAACTCAGCTCTTTACCTACCGTCGTTTCTACCGAACTTGGCCCCTTTTCCCATATATGTTTTTGTTGGGATATGTTTATTTTTTGTTATATATATTCGTAAAATTTATTTTCTGGATAGACATCAATTATTATTAAGCGATAACGACGGTATAACTGAGCAATATTACAAGGCTCCCAGTTCTTATAATTAATATAATTATGAAAAAAAATCCAAACATAGGAACACTGCAGTTATCTAGTGCTATTATCCAGTTATAAAACAGAGGAATACGCTTGTATGGACTATGTAAAAGTCGTCCGAATTTCCTCTTAATCATCTGAATTATCTAAATGTTGAAGTTAAGGCATCAAATTGTGAACGTCTTATTGTGCAGCATAACTACATTCTTTACTCGTGTGGTAATAGCGCAGTGTAATAATGTTCGACAAGTCCCAACGTGACACTCACTACCTTTTACTTTTAAAGTTGCATTGATGTCTTCAAAGGCGTTTAAACAACAATAAGGTTTTATCGAAATTGCATTCCAAAGTTGACTCAATAAGCATGCCTTTGTCCTTCTAAAGTTCCTATAGTTGGAATTTACTTTTAGCAACGACAACATTATCTCTTGTCTACGGCATTATTGTAGTCGTGCAAATGTCAAGGTCGTTGGTTCTATACCGATATTAGCGTGCAATGCGACTAAGGTATTTACTTATGTAGATGTCACGTTTATTAAAACTGGATTTTATTTATGAGGCGTAAAATGACTACGTTGTATTATTAGACTTAATAAAAAAATACATCTATTCCTTCATATTAAAAACATATTTTATGCATTAAATCACTTAATAATGAAATTTATATTTAAATAAAGTTTCAATCTTTGTATAACAAACAACATGAGCTATTTGCCAGTGAAAGTCCCGTCAAAATCGATCTAACCGTTTCGGAGATTACCCGGAACAAACGGACAAACAAAAATTTTAAAACTTATTTTTGTTATAAGTTCTATGTATACTTTTATATGCATTTAGTTAAAATGTGTTATTTTGACATTACAAACAGACACTTCATTTTTATTATATGTACGTAGATATTCAAGTAAGTTAAGCAAGTGTACATATGCACATTGCACAGTCATATTATGCTGAGGCACGAACAAGGGAACATCGGTTTGATAAATTAGCATTCCTCTGATGTTACCTTTCGACCACAATGGTTTATGAAAAACACTAGCTTTAGTATTTTTTCAATTTGAATGCCGAAACCCGGTGGAGCTGTTAAAGCCTCTAATCGCTACAGGGCCCTTAAGGCGAACGTTACCTATAGTCAGATTGAAAAAAAAATTGAATGCACCACAAAGACACCAAGACCTAAATATACCAACCATTGATCTAATATATTTTAATTCAATGATAACAACACAATTATTATTTTAGATAAAAAAATCTTTAGAACAAATTCTTTACAAAAAATAGTTTTTGTTAAAATGATACCAAACTACAAGTGTTTAATCATGTCTATTAATAAAAGAAAATGATTGTTATGTTGGTTTATTAGTTTTCAAATGTACAAGTGTATAAATCAAAATAAATCAAGATGTTTGAGTTTTGATTAGATTTATTTAAATAAACACTGACACACATAAAACTTAAGCGAAGTAGTTTAAAATAACATAAAAAAAACAACGTCTGTTTCGACTTCTACATTGTTCTCACTTTGTATTTCAAAGTTCAAATTTATATTTTTCGAGTTTCCACGATAAGAATATGTTTTTTAAACGAAATATTTTATGAAACAGCGACCATGATGATAACTTTTCACCTTTATCTTGTAGTTTCTTTTCGTTCACGTGAACATTACTACACTTCGGACATTCCGCAGTGTCGTAAAATTCAACGTTGACTTCATCACTACTAATAACTTCCACAGTACCGGAGTTGTCCAAAACATCAATGGAACAATTGTTTCCAATCATTTTCACCACACCAATATTTTTGTATATTTTAATGTAATTATTATATCCGATTATTTTCAAACGATAACTATTCTCCAACATTTCCATTTTCAGATTGTTACAGATAAGAGAATACTTTTTCATTCTGAGGTGTTGTTGATTTCAAATCTACTAAACAAATGTGTACTCTGAACAGAAACTTTACTTTATAAAATAATAACATTGTGTTTGTGTGAGTGAGCAAAGCCTTATGTGATTCCCCTGAGCTCTGAAAAAATAAATCTTACTTGAATGTAGTTGAGTCGTCATTTATGAGTCATAAATTTCGATTACTTCTATACTGTTTCTCTTGTATATAATTTTTGATTAGGTATTATCTGATAATAATTCCCACCTTTAAATGATCTTACTCAAAAAATGATTTTTGGAAATAGAATGAAACGACTTACCTAAAAACATACATATAAACAACTACAAAAGAATGCTGCAGGAAAATGGAATAAACATATTGAATGAAATTGATACTAAGCATTGCACCAGGGAGACTACTAATACTAAAGCAATTTTAGATCATGTGTGTTCCAATATAAACAATAATTATTTTCACTTAGCAATAGTAAACATTTAAAAACTGTACTAAAACACCTTTTAAAATGTGGACACTCGTAAATTCTTTAGGAGCTAACAAAATAAAAACTAACAATTTTCCATCCAAGATTGTAACACATGAAGGCTGTTGTACAAAAATTATCGATATTTGTAACTGCTTTAACTCTTTCTTTGCTAATATTTCACAGCATTAATATAAACTTGCATGTTAGAAATTATGATAGCAACTAATGCCTAACGCTCCAATACGTAATAGAATCCGCCTTCCATAGCTACACTGTATGATGAATCAATTAAAACTACCTACTTAAAAATGTTATGTAATAATGTACATGGTTAAGTCGAATATTTGAACTTTAGCTTTAAGCTTCTCTGTTAAGCGAATTGTATAGATTGTATAGACATAGAATTGAAATAGATTGAATTTGTAATAGAATCCGCCTTCCCAGACTACACTTTCTGTTGAATTAATTCAAACTACCTACTTAAAAAATGTAATGTAAGGTATTGTACACTGGTCAAGTTGAAATTTTGAATTTTATCTATAAGTTTCTCTGTAAAGCGAATTGTTATATTCTTAGAGAAATAAAAATATCTTAAACCATATGCGAAACAACAGGTACAGTTTAACAGGCGCTGCATTCGGAGCAAAAAAGAGCAAGTTGAAGGCATTCGGTTATAATCTATAGTTAAAGGATAGTCGGTCTCTTTTAGATTACATCTTCTAAAACATATCTTGACCATTTTAATATAGAATTGGCGCTTTTAGTTACTGGGTCATTATTTTATCATGGACTCTAAATGTATCAAAGTTTTATATATGTTTTGTTAATAATAAACTGCATTACATCTTAAACTCTAATATTTTGATTTTTTCTATACTAATAAACTGGATTATACATAATTTAATAGGAATTTAATAATTTAGTAGGATATAGTAAGATAAAGTAACATACGAAATAAGCAGTGACGATAATGGTGAATCGATTCGGAAAAAAGACGCTTTTGAGGCGATTAAATGATTTACGCTGAGTAAACCATACGAGATATATCAAATTCATGTTCTACATAACTGTAGACATTAAAAAGACCTACAGAAAAATCACCAATAGTTTAAATTGATCATTCACAATAAGCATTTTTATCATCCGTCCTTTGAGCCGGAGCAGCACAATTCGCGCGTGCGTTCGATCGATGGTAATCTGTACTGCACGCGAGCGGATCCGCGGGCACAACTAGTAATGAACAAATAAACGCTGATTAAAGATTTTTTATTATTAAATATTTATATTGATAAATCCGTTGTTCTGTCTGTAGGTACATGTATTTTTTCACTAGACATCCTATATAAAAGAATCAAAGAAAAGTATCACGTATATGCTCTAATTTTTTTTATAGAGAGACCTACAAATAGTCAGCGATAGTATATGTCACGTCTACGCTCGACCGACAGCATTGTATAGTACACGCGAAAGGAGACGCGGGCTTAGCTGGTTATATATACATATAAAATTTAAGAGCGGTGCTCTTAAAAATCTCTTGCTCTCCCTAGCTTTTCTTCCTCTTCTCTTAAATTTTTCCTTTTATTTTGAATTGTTCGATAGGCGTGTTATTAAGAGTAATCGGGTTATTGCCTAGTAGTTATAGTAGATTTATAGTGGAAACTTGAAAAGTCCTTCCTGCTACCCTGCTAGCATACGTATTTTGTCAGACAGTATTTTCCAAAATATACATAACATACATTTGGAATTTATTCACATTTTTGTCCTTCCTGTAAAATTATACTAATGTGTATGCGCCCGTTAGTTATAAAACTCTCGATATACTTGTGTTTTTTTTTTTGAACTGATTACACTGTTAGCCATAAGTGTCCTGAAGACTCAGACGGCTTTTACAGCTTCACCTTGGAGGCCAGCGCTGAAGACACTTAGCCACGAAAGCATGACAATAAGTTCCAAGGGTGCCAATGTGGCCCATCCTCGGCTTGGGCTGTTGCCGTAATTGCAATTAAGTCGCAGGCTAATCTTGACTTGGTTTAGTGATAATATTAGTAGTACATCCTTGAATACGGTTTTCAAATAAATTAAATTAATTAATGGTTTTCTGCTTACATTTTTCATTATATCACTCGGAATAGTTTTCAACGATACATTGGTGATACCAGCTGTATATACATAAGAATATATACTTGACAGTCTTATTTTTTTCCTACTTCTTGTATATATTCATGTCTACAGACTACAAGCCAATGAAAAAACAACACTAAGTCAGGAAACGTACGAGCCAATTTGTATTGTACTAAACATTCAGCATGGTACTCCGTCGCAAGGCAAATAATCTATCAATTACGAGATACATGAATATTCGTCTATAACGCCAGTGTTACTTTTTTGAAGCAATTATGGCTCAGTGGTATCGTGTACACGCGTCGATCGTCGTGGATTCAAATCTTTACAATGAGCCTTAGCATTCGGTGAACGAAAACATCTTTATGAAACTATAGCATAACGGTAGGGCATTTTGTAATGTTCGCTTGGTTAAGTTGAAAATCTGTCGTCAAGCACTTATAAGTGTGTTCCGGCAGCTGCATTTGTGAGCCAGTTCTCCAATTAGACTTAGCGTGTTACCATCTTAAGTCACATGGTCACTTAACATCCGGTGAAATTGAGGCCAAACGCTAAATTTATAAAGAATAAAAAAAGCTTACTTATTTTAACAGTAATCCAAAATCATAAAGAATTATACTAATTATATGGCGCAAGTAAATTTTACCTCAAAATCCTTTCTGATGAACTTAATTAAGGCATAGATAATTTCTGTAAGTTGTTGTGTGAAAATAAATAACTTAGAACTTGTTAATATCGTGACAAGTAAATTGGCACGTTGACCCCCAGTCAGTTTGTATTGTTTCTCACGATCCGCGTCGCCTTCACGGCGCTCCTGATGTTCGATTCATATTGCACAATAGGTACCTAATACACTAGCAGTTTCTTAATCAAAAAATCCTGTCAATAGGGTCGGTAAATCCTATCATCGAAAGCATTTTGAAACCTAAACATATTATTCAAGTGCATCGTTAATTATTCTGTTGCAGTTATATTGACAATGTAACAATGTCTTTATTTTCTTTACCATAATGTTCATAATCTTAATGAATGATCTGTTATAAAACCAACATGATAACACGCTTAATCCTTTATAGTAGGGAAAAAACTAATACTAAATACCTAAGGGTCAATACTGATATCTTCTTATGGGAATCCCGGGCATATACAATGTTTATTACAATATGCTATCTATACATTATAATATGGTATACATATATTATAATGTATGTTATATAAATTAAAAGAAATATTGGAGATGTTTGTTTGTGTAACCCTTTGGGTCTCAGCGTCACACAAAATGCGCGTAAATTTGGCATTACTGCCATCCCATGGGAGTCAATTTATTAATGGATATCTTGGAGGTCGTATTTATGATTAAAATGTTCAAAGGTTGAATGCGCTCTCATGATACCCAGTTGAATTTATATACACAGTAAAAAAAATAGCATAGACTAGCAATAAACATAATAGATGTTTTTAGCTTTATTCGTTGTAATAGCGTGTTGTGAATATTCGTGCCTTTGTTGACTTTACCGACTATAATTTTATAAATGAATAGCTGACAGGCTTTAGTTTCATGAATTTACTGCGATTGTCCGATGGACTTATTGTGCAAACCTGTTATTATCGCTCATCGATCCATCGTTTCAAATTTTAATCTTTCTTGGAATATAATAATACAACTACCGAATTAAATAAGATACCGTATTTTTGTGCAAAAGAACTTCAAATTCACTATTCAATTCAATTAAACAACTTCAGTATTCGGCGATATTTACCTTAAATTATTTACCTAAAAGTTTATGAATAAGAAAAATTTATAAACTCATTTAAAATCTATAATATAGTAAAAAATGTATTAAAAAGTAATTAAGGATCTAACGAATATTGATCTACTTTTATGTTAGCCTTTTTTAAATTCTACTATAATAATTATAACAATGACTGCATTATTTGAATATTAATTTTCATTTAATTAGCTAAATGTTGTTCGCGTAGAAACCTATAATGCATTACTTAAAACACGCTTTGGTTTTTGTTTCTTTCAAGCCGTTAAATAAACCTATATCTAGTTTTATTTGTAGCTTACCAACCGCGATGTATAAAAATGACTGAGTTTTAAAAATGAACACGCGTAGTCTACAGCTCGCTGTTCTGATTTAACAAATGGCATGCCGCACCTCATTAGTTACGACTCATAACAATTGTTTGTTACAAAAATGAAAAAAATTGATTAGTGTTACATAAAAATAACTCACTTTTGAACCAACCTAATTTTAAATTAACCTAGACTTCTAAAATGGTGATTATCTATTTAAATATGTACTACAATCGGTATTACAGTTGTTATAGATTACATTGGTTAGGAAATGACTTAAAAATCCTTAGATTTTTTTCCAGAGAACACACGTTTTCTGTGCTTCTTAATATTTGCTGATATAGACGGTTTCCAGATGTTCCACCTATTTCTAGTTGTTTATTATTTATGTATTTATACGAAAGTTAAGTGTCTCAATGCTTCATTCGACGTTGTTTAATGACCTTCAATTATATGTGATGTACCTACTTACTACATTATAAATTTAACGTAAACGATCATAAATGATATAATTTCAATTGGAGCAAGTGAGTCATTTCACACATATTTAGTATTTTTGCTAAGGTCTCAGAGGTATTTCGGTAGCTTACAGCTTACTAAGTAAAATAGATGCTTTACCTTGTACCGGAGTGGATCTGAAATTGCAATGGGTACCAGCACATATTGGTTTACAGGGTAACGAAAAGGCAGATAAACTTGCTAAATTAGGTATTGTAAGTGGAAAAATTATTAATATATTACCAGATTATTCAGAACTATTACCAAAATTTAAAGAAATTTGTTTTAGTGATTGGAAAACATATTTTGACGTAAGATCATGTGAGAAAGGAATCTGGTATAGGACTTTACAGTGTGAGCCTCCTCGTATACCCTGGTGTGCTACGACAAAGTTAGGTAGGAAATTAATTTCTGTTCCACATTGGTTGAGATCCGGACATATTCCATCAAACAAATATAAATATATGTTAAAATTAAAACAATCACCACTTTGTGACGTATGTCAAAAAGTAGATGACGTTTATCATGTTCTGATGGAGTGTGTCAGGTTCGAGTCAGTTAGGCAGAGTTTAATGAATGCCTTTTGTTTGAACAAACTAGACGTTGGCATGTATAATAAAATATTGGGTGATACGTCCACTGAGGAGGCGGCTAGTCTGTTCAAATCAATTGCTCATTATTATTAAATGTATAATTGTGTTACGATGTCCAGATATTAGGGTTACGCTACGATGAGGCTGACATATGCGAATTGCATAAAAGCCTCTAAAAATTTAGATTAAAAAAAAAAAAAAACATTTACATTTAAGGCTCACTGAATCTTTTTTCCACGTAACGAATTTATGAGATCTGAAGTTGCGAGAAAGTTTAAAAATACCTACCTATATCTTAACCATGCACATAGTGAAAAAATCCTTCACAGTTGTCTTTGTAGTAAGTACAGTGTACAGTGCGGTAACATTGATATAAAAAATATAAATTATACCTATATTTTTGTGCTACAAAGTAGAAAACAGGTTTGCAATCCTCCTGATGTTTACTAAATAATAAAACTGCATGAAGTTTTTAAAAATACTTTATTAAAAACTTTATTGTCGTGGGCTTAATACATTATCGCGTCGCCGACAAAACCGTTTCTAGTATTGCGTCATCTAGGCTAGAATACAACAAGCCGTTTCAATCATATATTCAATCATCGTATATGCATTATGGATATTAAATAGTATAGCACATAAATCTGTTTAGTAAAGAATTGATGTTTTAAATGAAGTTACTTGCACAGGTTTTGATCTACTCGTATAAATAATATTTTTTTTAATAAATGTTGGTCGTAGGCACCCAGCCACCTACAGGGAAAACAAATGTTTATAATATGCAAACATATCTTAGTCATAACCTATAAAGAAACTAATTATGTAATTATTATGTAATGTTATATAATATATATATTTAAATTAATAACGAAATATTATTTTAATTAAAGCTACCTTTTTTTCTTTAGATTATCTTTTAATATGTTTTTTTTTTATATGTCGGGCTTATGTCGAATCTATGGTTATATTTTATTAGAGGGGAGGGGTGTGGTCCGGATTAGAGGTGTGTAATAGATTAGCGAATGCTTCGGGGATATAAGTACTAGGAAAGAAAAATAATGAAAATATTTTTTTGAAGTCGAAGGTCTATTTTGACTTAGTAGCTGGTAGTTGTGGTAAGGCACAGAGAAATCTTTTCGGAAATTTCTCTATTTTTGGAAGCCTGACTGATGAAATACCTCCACCGTACAGAAAATCGCAGCCAAATAACGTGTTCTAGCCGAGTAACGAGTAGGGTTTCCACAGCTCCTTGAGTAAGGTAAGGTCGGCAACGGCTAGTGATACCTATGATGCTATAATCGTCCATAGGCTACGGTAACCGCTTAGCATCAGGCCCTATAACATCAGTTATGCCAGTGAAAGTCCCTTCAAATCGGTCCAACCGTTTCGGAGATTACTCGGAACAAACACACAAAAATAAAAAAATTTGTTATAGGTATCGTGTATACTTTCATATGCATTTAATAAAAACCTGTTATTTTGACATTACAAACAGACACTTCAGTTTTATATATTTATAGATTAGTAAAGATACGTCACTAGTTGTTTCAATTAAAATCCTGTTATAGTATAACTATACATATAACTAACGTGACTTATACGTATACCTTCCTATTTGATTTGATTAGCACCTAAATAGACAATACGTAATACGTATTTGGCTTGTGTAAAATACACGAACGTGATATTTTCAAATGTTTTGTACAAACTTGTTGACGAATCGAGTGTTCCACTAACTTTAATAACTGTTAAGTGTAATAAAGTCTCCATAGTTCAGTGTTTGTAGGTGACATTGTAGGGTTGTCACATTCTAGTTTTGGCAAAGTTATGACATGAATTTATTTAAGTATTTCCTACAATTAGATGCGTCAACTGATTAAAATCTTAATATCTTTTTTGATAATAATATATTAGACGTAAAACAAAATTAAATGTTAAACCAACAAACAACAAATTATTTAGAATGCATAATTAATGTATAGTACATTAATTAATTAATCTATCATTACATAAATGAGTTCTGATGTTTACACACAGATAAAGTTTTGTAATATCTCGCTATTATCTATACATATTATAAAACTAAACGTTCCTCTTTCTGTCTGTCGGTTTATGTTCTTTTCATGTGAAACCCACTTATCTGATTGATATGGTATGTTTTTTAATTCACGGCTATGTTATCTGTTCAGGTTATAGGATATATTTTATTGCATAAAGTAATGTACAAAATAAAGAGTGATGTTAATGATGAATCAGTTCGGAAAAAAGACGTTTTTGTGCGCTTAATGGCTTACGTTGAGTAAATTATACGAGATATATCAAATTAATATACTACATAAATGTAGTTCTTAATAAAACCTCCAAAAAAGTCAGCCATAGCATATGTCTATCTTCTAAGGATCACCCAAAATAAGCATTTTTGACTTTGAAATAACAGGCGGTCGTTCGCTGAGGTTGAGAGGATGTCAAGCACAACTTACGGATGCGCTTGATCGACAGCTGTAGTCCACGCGAGCGGAGCCGCAGGCACAGCGAATATTTTATATCCAACAAATGGAGGATTTGGAGGATAGGCTCATATCGATTTAATAGATTTTTTATAAATATAGGCAACCCTAGCATAGTACTAGTTGTCGTGGCACTCATGGCCCGTCGCCAACCGAACTTCTAGGAATTAGTTGTGGCACCGCTCTAAATAGTTCGTTGCACTGTCGTCTCTCATTTACAAACTGACCTAACGCCCTATCAAACACATCTATATAGTTCTTTTAACATCTATGTGTACCTAACTAGTACAGCCGCTTAGTAGTGTTCATTAAACATCTATTGTTTGAAATTCCGATAGTATCAATTAACTATCGTTTGTTTCTCAGTACCCTAATTAATATCTAGACGATCTAGCCAACGCAAAGAAAAACGAGGTCATTAGCGTAATCTATTGGTATTTGTTGCAATTAGACAAAATATGTACCTTCCTTTCAAAATATAGCAAATTTTTGTCGATAGTTTAAGTATGACGAATATTCGATACTTTTATTTTAGAAAAAGAATTAGGGTTTTTTTCGAATCGCGTGTGTGACCGAGATGTGCTCATCCTCGGCCTTCTAATAATTTTTAATGGGGTTGTCTTCCTCGGTTGTTTTTTAAGGTTCCAACTTTTTTGTTGTTTTGTTTGGCTTCCACCACCATCTGTGATTTTTTAAATGTGGTTTACTCCATTAACATCTGTTATTTTTTGACGAGATTGTCTTTAGCCGCCAATCATAAAGTTGCCCGGGGCCCACCACGAGGAGATTCCTGACATACACTGACATAACACTAAAGGCCCTATTGAAGAGTCGAACAAATTCTATTGTTTCAAGTCAGTATGACGTTAGACAATTATTTATATATAATATCATTGGACGTTAGATAAACTATGGAACCCTAAAAACGTGATGACAGTGGCTATTGGTTGTCTGTAAAAGTAGGTACCGTGTGACATGCCGTTCGCGGCCGGTGCAAAATGAAGTCGTGACCGGATCCCGCTGACTCGTGGAGACTTCAATGCCGATCGATATACGTCACGTGGGAGACATTTAACTTAAGATTTATTGGTATCTATACAACAGAAATCTATACAATATGTAATTTATTATTAACAGAGTCAATAATAGGCGGCGAACGGCGTCGATTTTCGTTAGAACTTTGTACTGCGCCCAGTTTCCAGTCAAATTCAGTTTTATCAATTAGTCCCTATATATTATGTAGGCGCAGAAGCAGATTTCGACGAAATTATTCAAAAATATCCCTATATATGTATTTATTCACAACATAAAATATATTCGAACGATTCTAGAAGTAAAAAAATATTTATAGACAAGCTGTATATAAAATTTTAATACTACTTTTCTCGCGCCTTCGTTAAGAGTTTTTTTCGTACTATGTCCTTTTCCAGCTACCAGGATATCTTATGAAATTTAAAACACTACCACCAAATTCAAAACATTCAGATATTGAGAAGCCGGTATTAAACTTGATATGGTATATACATATTTTTTAACTATGTAAATATTTTTACAGTTAATAATTATATTATTTACATTTTTATATGAGTCCTATTGTAAAATTTGAAATTACAAGGTTCGAACTTTCAAATTTTAACTGATACCTGTGTAATAATTATATTTAAATGTTTTGCAAGACGGTTGCAACCGCAGATAGAAGCTAGTAACCTAATGAAACTGCTTGGTATATTACGTAATTACCAAATATTTCGTTATATTCAGACATAACAGAAATATGACATAATAAAATTGTTCAGTTCGAATCTAGGTTATGTGGTTATGCCGTGGGAGTTCGAATTATTTACCACAATTGTTTTTTGATTAGATAAGGTTATTAAATTAAAATTGAAATATGTTATGTACACGATCTACAGAATATGCGAATCGGGAATGTTATTATAGAATTTTAGATGTGTTTATGGTTTAAAAACTATAGTTATACCAAGGTGTATTTATTATACATTGACATGATTTAGAGGGCCATACTTATGATAACGTTTGTGCTTGTATAACGCCCGCGAAATCAACGTTCCCTCAGCAGCTCCCTTGCGGCAGTACAAGCCTAGGTTAATTACTCCGGCATGGAGCCCTTGAGCGAGCAGCCGCTAGCGCGATACAGCGACGCTACTTTCACTAGTTACCAACTTACAAATTTCACACATTTACGTAGGGTGTGTATGGGACCTTTTTTTGGCTAGTTAGATTTAGACCAAATTACCACCGTACTAAATGCATAAACGCTTGTTTCTTCCTTCCTCCCAGAAGGCAGAAACATGTAAATATGTATAGCTAGTCAGACTGAATTTCATATATTCAATCGACTTAATTGCAACTAAAGCCAAGCCAACTATTGCGCAAGCCGTGGTTCGTTCAATTTGGCATCCTTGAGCTTGGTGACTTGCTTTCGCGGCTGAGTGCCTTTAGCGCTCGCCTCCAAGCCCAGTAAACCTGTAAAGCCTTCTAAGGCTTCAGAGCCCTTAAGGCTAACAGTGTAGTAGAATATAAAAATAATCTAATAATAACTGTGAATGTAAGTTTGTTTGTTACGCTTTCACGTGAAAACTACTTAACCCATCATCATGAAACTTTGTACACATATTCTTGGAGGTATTGGAAGTAACATAGGATACTTTTTATCCCGGTAACAACAATTTTTGTCATCCAAGCGAGCGAAGCCGCGGATACAGCAAATGCGAAAGTGAGTTTATTTCTTTGTTACTCCATCACCCAAAAACAGCAAAAAATGGATTTAGTTGAAATTTGGCACATCGACAGCTTATAACCCGGATTAAGACATAGGATAATTTAAATCCTGGTAAAGGCCCAAATCTGAAGTTAACGCAGACGGAGTCGCGGGCACAACTAGTATTATAAATGCAAAAGTGAGTATATTATTTTTTACTCAATCACGCAAAAATGGCTAAACGGATTTAGAGGAAATTTGGCACACAGGCAGCTTATAACCCAGATTTAACCATAGGATACTTTTTATCCTGGTAAAGGCCCAAATCTGAAGTCCATGCAGACACAGACAAAGTCGCGGGCACAGCTAGTATTTAATAAATCCGACTTCGTTCAAGTGCGAATCTAAATCACGCACCGAGAACTCCGTTCCACACATCCACTACACACTATATAATCACATTATCTACATTATGTTACGTAATACTTATTCATTGAGAAAACTGTGTTTTCTTTCATTCAGTTCAGTTCACGACCGATTCTTTTTTGGCCGGTTTAATTTAGCGTTTCAATGTTAGCATATAAAGCTTGAAACATGAAAGAGCAAAACAAATTTAGAAAAACCACGTTTTTGTGTACTTACCCTTAACACATAATAATTATTTATTGTATTTTTACTATTTGTTAAGATATCCGCCATAATAATGCCGATATATTATGTGAAATTTTCAACCCTTGGCTACCTATTACGGTTAATAAGATACAACGCGCAACGGTTAAAAATAGGGCGGGTTGGGTAAGCTTTGCAACAGGGTTCCTTTTCTGGGAACAGAACTCTAACTCTAAAACTCTAATGTTAGATCCTAATAAAGGCTTTCTCATTGTCATTTATTATCCTGACAAAAAGATTCAACAGTTTCAAATAGTTCATTGTTCAACTTTAAATTATTACACGAATAACATTTAGAAAAAAATTGAGACTATTTTTAAGTTATACCTGGTTGTATCGCAAAGCTATATACACATCTCATAGGATCAACATTCTCTGAGTGCCTTAAGCGCTCGCCCCCAAGCCCGGTGAAGCTGTAAAAGCCGTAAAGGCTCCAGGGCCCCTAAGGCTAACGAATGTTCAGTTCGATAAAAAATAATATCTTTATTACGTCTGCTAATTCAAGACTTGCACATAACAAATACCACTCGCCGCCAATTTAAAATTCAAGCAAAAGGTCAATTGCCAGCTTCCTTTGTGATTGCCAGTGTCTAAATGCTTAATTGAGCATTCTGTTTCTTGAAACTAACTGATATCATACTTATTCGTGTAAGACGTTGTTTTGTGTGTACTTCTGTATCATATATCAATATTCTGATAAATTTAAAAATTTCGGTTCGGCACTTACCAAAATGATTAAATTGGAAACAGCCCAAAGATCGATTATTAAAGTTATTTTCAACTAGCTGTGCCCGGGGCTCCGCTCGCGGGACTACTAAAAAATGTTTTTATTTTTTGTGCAGAACCCTAATTATTTTTGTAAAATCAAAGCAGCCTAAGTTATGCCCTATAATATCAGCTATCTGCCAGTGAAAGTCCCGTCAAATCGGTCCAACCTTTTCGGAGATTACCCGGAACAGACAGACAAAAATTTTAAAAATGTGTTTTTTATTATAGTCAACGTGTATACTTTCATATGCATTTAGTAAAAATCTGTTATTTTGACATTACAAACAGACACTTCAATTTTATTATATATATAGATAAACCCTATACACGTCCAACAGAGTTACTTTATCAAGAAAGCCAAATTTTGAGCGTTCGTAAATTGTTTATAGCTAAAGTCGTAAAACAATGTCACAACAAAATATTAAATTCGCCCATATATAAAGCGGTAATTAAATCAAGAATTTTTAAAGTACCCAAAATAAATTCTTCATTTTCCATTATCGTCACTATGTATGTTATTTTATCTAACAAAATATATCCTATAACCTGGCCAGATAACGTAGCTATAACTTGAAAAAGGTCCATGTAAATCGGATAAGCGGTTCTCGTGTGAAAAGACCATAACCGGACAGAGAGACGTTGAGTTTTAGAATAGATTTAGAAGAGAGGGCGGCGTAGTAAGTAACAAATAGGCTGGAAGTCACCCTGAAAGGGATCTAGTATGATATGCGTAAATTCAAATTAAGAATTTGTTCATCGGCGAAGTCAGATCTTTTACGCTTAGAGTCAAGCTGTCGATCATGGATGTGTGACAGTTGGTATACAAACTTTAACTAACGACAAGTTTCATAGGCAGTGATTCACCATTATTTTCTTTATTAGTAAATCTAAATATCTACCAGTATATCAATATCCAGTGCTTACTTAACGTCGATAATTTATGTACATTGGTAATATTATGGTCAAGCGTGACAACAACGATTTATCGGTATTTAATATTAATTTATTATAATAAAGATAAATTGTTGCTTAAAACCTTACGCTTGAAACTCTACCCTTAGTATGGAAGGATTAATACAATTGTTGCTGAAAGGTAACGCTTATTATATAAACAATGCTGTTATAATTCGGTATCTATATTTTCATAATTTTGAGTACCTACTTTTCAGCACTTCTTTTTTTACGAAACAAATGAATTCGTTTAAATATTAGAACATACCAAAGAGAATTGTATCTTTTTTTTGTATAATGTGTCTCCTAATTCTTTACGCCACCTGTAATATATCCGTCAAAGCATGCATTACCCATAACCCATCTATCTTCGAACGCTTCGAAGCCTATTTATATTTCATGGTGTACCGCAACACTAATCTTCCGCTGTTAATTTGTACACATCACTCTCTCCAGGTACCATCCTTTCTTGATAAAAATAAAACTGACAGTACAGTAATATATTAATGAAAAGATGGGACTGAAATGAATAATAAAAAATACTGTATTCGAATTTTTTAAACGCGGCGAGCTCAAGCGACTGTTTGGGTTTATTTTGTTTGAGCGTTCGAATAAAGAAAACAAAAGTGTGGACATTCTTTTCTCCTATTTGGCCCTGACCTCGGCCGTTATTGACAATGGCTGCCAGAATGAAATATAACGCGCCGGTAAAGAAAAAGAGATTAGGTGGACGATATTATTTCACGTCTATTGTGGGCTATCGGTGCGCAGCGCTGTTTGCCGCTACGAATGTGTTTTACCGTGTCGTTTTTTTTTTGATCACCTGTTAAGCTGTGACGAAGGTCGGGTGTTTTCTTAGGACGTCGGTTAACTAAGGAGGTTATATAGAAATGAGGTAGGTACATAATTTATTTATTATGTGTATTTTGGAGTTTAGTAACTCGCGATAGCGAGCAAAATCGAGCTTTAGATTATTATAGGGTCAATCATTACTATTATTTATTTTATTTTAAATTCCAAAAAAGGATTTAGTTACAAAAAATTTTAGTAATTTAAAAATATTAAAGATTTTTAAAACAAACAACTATCAAGTTCTTTGCCAGTGCGACCTTTACATCGTACTAGAGAGGCGTGTTAATTGCAAATTATTTGGCAACTTGTACAAGGTCCCCTGTACATAATCGAAAGGGAAAGGGTTTATTAAGACATGCCAAAAATACTTACACCGAAGAAAAAATGAATGCTTTTCTATACGCTCGGTAACACTGTCTCGCTGTGAAATGTGAACTGCCTAGGGTATGAATCTGTCTTATAATAAAAAAAGTTTTCAATAAAAAAAAACAATTGTACTAACATTTAAACACTAATAATTTTAAAAAAATATTAAAATGTCTTTTTAACTCGCCTCCTTGCAAGGATTATTGACTTCAATCCAATTAGCAAACAGCTTATTATTAAACAGTTTATATGTATTTTTTTATTCCTTGTTATAAGTACATATGTAGTTGTAGTTAATGTTTTTTTCTTAATATTTAATTGTAACATGTGTTTTTTATACAGTTATTGCTAATTTCACATGGATATAATATTTTTAGAATCTTCAGAGTTCAAGCAACGTTTTAACAAAATGGTCGCTCTCTTGTTAAAACTGCCCAGAGAGTTTTTGTGGCAATTTGAAACGTATTCCTATTTCCTACGTAAACGTATTCCTAACGTGTTCCTAGTATGTATTCCTAGTTATTATTGATAATTCACTTGTGCACAATTACCAATCTATATCACGTAAAATGCCACCAATATTATATTATAATATATAGAGCCAAATAACGTAAGTTTATGTATTAAAATTAAGGCCATGACACGACAAACCAAGATCCCAGAAAAAGCTCAATGGTTTTTTTAATACGCAAAAAATATATTTAGAACTTAAAGTGATAATGAGGCAAATCGGTGCGTAAACATTCAGCCTAGATGCAGTTGGCGCCTCGGGGTTTGAGATTCATGCGGTGCGGTTAGTGGGGAGAGAGCTTTAGAATCCGTAGTATTACCATACATTAAGATTTTGCAGGATCGTGTTGAAATTGGTAAACTTTTTAACATCCATTTTGCAGAGATGTATATCTCTGATGATTTCAAAAAATAAACTAAACACTGACCTTGTAGAGTATTATGTAATATTATGAAATAAAAATAACTAAAATTACGATATATTCGATAGATGTGGCCTATCTAAGTGTGAACTTATCTAGAAATTATATCAACTGAGTCTTGTTACGAATATTTATTTATTATATAACTGTTTAGAACCACGTTGAACTCATGGACTGTAATGTAAAAAAGGTGTAATTAGCGGAATTACAATAACAATACAATTAATTGTAAAATATTTTGAGGAAGTCTATAAGATAGCTTCTGTAACAATCAATTTAACTTCAGTCTTACTAAAGTTTGATTAGTCAAACGGATTAAGTACTAAGTATTTAAAGATAAACATGTTCAGTTTTGAACTTATTTTAAATTATTATTCACGGTTAGACATATAATGCTAAACTACATATTATATTGCAAGAAGAATGTTGGTAATGTAGTGCCTATACACTGTGGAATTCCAACTGATGAACTTGCTAATGTTTTATTGGAATTCTTGACATTTTTAGTACTCAAAATACTGCAAACCATGAATATATATATATATATTAGAAAAAATAAAATGAAACACAATAATATGTATCATGATCGTTCTTACTTTTTCTAAAATCTTTTTATAAAATATCAGGAACACTACACACTACTTTGCTAAGAGCAAATAACCCTATTTATTTTCAGGCTCCAGCAAGCTAACATTACATACCCCTTTCGACACTAACATTCTTCTGATGTAGGTTTTGACGAGATTTTCTTGACTCCGTACTCAGCCGGTACGGAGTCTATCCGGCTATTCTTTATCGAGGTTTATACCTTTATATTTTCTAAAGAGTTTTATATTTAGAAAATGTATGAGTTATCAAGTGAAGTTCCTGGTATGCTGTGCAAATCCTTATCGGCTGGGTGGTAGGACACGACTTTTTTGTACGAGTGGATTGCGACCACCGTATACCGCTTAGGCATTTCGCGTTCCGGGATCGACCGGTGTATATCATTTTTGATTTTTTGTATATCAAGTACTTAAGCGGGGATCTGGGAGTATGGATCTGAATTCTATTGGATCGCGACCACAGTGTACATGGTGATAAACCCGTCTCAGTGGTTCTCTTTTGTTTTATCTCGTTTCGGGATCAGCCAGTCTATGTAGCTGCCAAAGGGCTCGCAGGCCGGCATGACAGCGACGACCGGCGATAGATTGTTAATTTATCGCTGGACTATCAAGCACAACGCAACGGCAAGACGCGACTTTACCTTGCAACTATAAAAAAAAAGTCTTGCGAGATTGGTAGAAATAACACACTAATTATGAGTACATAGTATTAAGCTTTTCATTACGAACTATTTGCAACGATAACCATCGTGACGTATCGTAATGGTAAATCTCTTAGTAGGAAACTACTAACATAACGTGCTCTACTTATCCATAAATATAGTGTGATTAGGTAACACTACTCTAAAGCCACGGTAATGAAGCGGCGCGTGTGGCAGGAGGCAGACACAATAGCTGCCGCCGCCGACGCCGAACCTTCTCAGAACCGGTCCGGAGGGCAGCGCACCGCCGAATTTCGCGTTGACCACCCATAGCCCGGTACTGTGCTGGCCGCGGCACCGACAAGAGATACTTATCGCGCCTGTATTTATGGATGGTACCACTGTCGATATAGTTCCCAGAGCAAGAGAATCAATAATAAACATCTTTGTTTAATTTACTATGCGGTATAGTTTGTTAAATTATAAAGGCAGAAAAGATAAGCAAATGAATATGATATTCTGTGGTGTGACTTTTTTATTTTTTACCTTTCCCACCTATAATATTAATGTATTAGGTAACGTAATAGTGATGTAAATATATCTTAGTATAGAATCCATTGATTGAATAATAGCTTTGATATTAAAAACATAGTAATTGGAAAAATAATTAGTATTTTGTTTATGTGGCTTTTCTGTGCTTTGTCGTAGACAATATGGTATGTTATCCTATAATGAACTTCACGTAAATGCTAATTTGAAACCGCAGTAACACAAGCAAGTCTACACTGTCTGTGGACATAATTTGTGTACTTTTATTATGACTTCCTGTAGAACCAAACGCTGATCGCCACTAAATCAACTAATATATTATTTTGTAACTACTAATGTATCCATAGGCGAAGCTAGGATTTTGGCCGGGAGTGCGGGAGACGCTATTTGCCAATGAAAGTCCCGTTAAAATCGGTCCAACCGTTTCGAAGATTAGTCAGAAGAAATACAGTTTTTTTTTTTAATTTTTCTTATTTAGTACCGTAGTCTCTAATTACCGTATATCTAACTCTACTAATATAATAAAGCTGAAGAGTATTTTCTTTGTTTAAACACGCTAATCTCTGGAAATACCAGTCGGAATTGAAAAACCTTTTTTGTAGATGATAGCCAAATTCACGAGGAATAGTATAGGATATATAACTTAACGCTATGATCCTATGGATCGGAGCAGTTACTATGAACGTCAAGCAATCCGGCAAGCTGTAGGCAAGTACTGGAAGTGAACAACGTTAGAGCTACTCAGGCTCGTTAGGGGCCGCGGCGTGAGAGGGAGTTTGTTGAATAAATTTAACATAGTACTTACATATGCTTATAGTAAAAAGCTGTTATTTCGACATTACAAACGGACACTTCTATTTCATTATTTGTATGGATGGATTGTACTACTTATTTTGTATGTATTATAAAATAGTCTACTATGTACATATAAGATGGTATACGTTAATTATTTTAATACATGGCAATCAAATATTTCGGTAAATGACGCAACGCGTTCATCGTTAATAAAAAAGTAATATTATTCGTAACGTTCTTGATCATTACCTTGACATGTCTTCGTTATAGTTGTGATGCTTCAAACGAAATGTTATGTATTTTATTATAAGGACTTTTAAATCAAACATTATAATGATATTATGGTGATATTTATTTATCTTGAGAAAACTAGTGAAGTTCTTACTCATCATACATTGTTGTTATTTATTATTTTAAGTAAACTAGGTACTGATTTTCTCATTCATCAGACATTCGAAAAATTTATAAGAAATGCATTTTTTACTAGTTGCATATTAATTTGTAACTTAATCGATATTTTAATCTATAATTTCGTTGTCTCTTGTTCCTCACATTAATTCCTCGAATAAACCTGTGTTCGAGACAGCGTAAAGCTTATCGCTCCAGGCTAGCACAACCTGATTATGTGTGCGTGTTGTTTGTTTGTGTGTTGATCGTTTATTTGTAGTCCGGTCGTGAGTTTCGATGTTCGCCGACGCGGTGCGGGGGACGGCGCAACTCATAGACCTGTTTCCTTAACTTTATCATATTATTATTATATTTATGTACAATTAAGTAAATATTGCCAACCGGTACCTACTTTATATAATCAAATAAAATGAGTTGCAATCTTTTGAACATCTGCTTCAGGATCATTCTGTCCCAGATGAAATTAGAAAAGATTAGATCGATTGATGTTCTGCGAAAACCTTCGGATTTCTTCCTTCGATCTTTTGGAAGTATTGAAAATGAAAATGGCGTCAGTCTACAAGTCTTTTGATAATCTTGTAAGGCACATTGTCGTAAATTTTATCACGTTCAATAGTCTTATCTTTCTATATTACCTATATATTAATTCATATACCTAATATTCGTATAAATCATAATAAGACTCATCTTTATACAACATTATTAGCGGGAATCAAAACTGCACCGCATTGGTATTGGTACTCTAATCAGTGTCATACCGACAATACTGTCACGTTGACAAGCCTCTCACTTCAAATCGTCACTACACAGTAGTAGGTATACTGCGTTTTTTAATCCCACGGAGTAAATTGACAATCACTAATGACAAATTTGAAAATAATGTTGCCATATTTATTTTTTGTAGTGTTGTGCTACTGTATATTTTATGGTACAGTTATTTCGCTTTGAATTTGCGTGCCTTCCGCTCACGCCCCCAAGCCTGGTGAAGCTGTCATAGGCTCAAATGACCCCAGGGCCCTTAAGGCTAACAGAATAGTAAGTTTGAGAAAAACAAAATTGATAACTTGGTAACCTGCTTTCTCCAGCATTTCAGATAAATCGCAAAAAAAAACTCACAAATATACCTTATAATAAATTCACTATCTTTTGAGCGGTCAAAAGTCACAATTTTAATTTTTTGACTTTTCAAAGTTATAGGTGAAGCCCTATATGCCCCGAATTGCCCCCCCTCCTTAGATGCGGGCCTGTCAAACGCATATCCGTGAAAATGGCGCGTGTATACCAATATTTGTTCTACTGGTAGAGGCGGACAAAATGCCCTAGTTACAGGGTTTCTGGGTAGTTTATGAGGAACAGAAAATCGAAGACGTGGTAGGTATTTGCTCACATTATATTTTCCGTCAATACATTTCTTAAAGAAAACTAGATCATATTTTTCGGCGGTCGCTGAGAGTCGTAATTTTGAAAAACTACGTTCATTGTAAGGAATCTTAAGAGAAATATCTTGGGAAGTATCTTATTTTTAAATAAAGTGATTTTTATTTCAGATTCTATAAACTGTATTAATAATACTTTACACTTTTTCTCAAATCTCTGACTTTACTACAACAATAATTGTAACCGATTTAGTAAATAACAGGGATGTTACGGATAAGAATCTGAATATGGATATGTTAAAAGTATTTTATCAGTTGCGGTTATGGATACAGGTATGAAATTATTACAGATATCCGATTATTTCGAATAATTTCAGTTATGTATATTGCATTTATCAAAAAAATGTGTTTCGAAAGAAAGTGGGTGAGATAATTATGTTAACTTTATTTCAAATAATTATTAGTTATATTTTTAAATAATTTTTAATATTGAACAATATCTTATACGATTCCATCCCTTTGTAAAATTATTTGAAATATTAATACAAAATACGGATACGGTTTGGATTTGTTTATTATTTCGGATATACGATAGTTTCTTATACGGTTACGAAGGTTTATAACAACCCTAGTAAGTAATTGTGTAACAGTAAATGAAAGCGCTTTCATTAAATAGATTTCCATGGTAACCGATAGACGACGTGAGCGAAAGTTCGACTTTCTGAATACTGATCGATTAAAAGTAAAAGTTCACTGATTATGTATATTTACGTAATATTACATACGTTACACGCTTTAAATTCCGATGATACACATTAAATTTAAATAAGAATTATCATGTTGCGATCATTAAATTTATATTAACAAACAGGTAAGACACGGGTAAACACATTTCAATCTTTAATTGTATACGTACAAATTTTGACATAGGATACTTTTTATATTACGACAAAAGTTAAATTATTATTAGTTAAATTAAATTAATGTGAAAATTCACATTTATGAAAGTTTATTTTGACAAAATAAATTCTAATAATCTATCTATACTAGAAGACCCGTGCAAATATTTCGCACATTATCGAATGAAAAACAACTAACAGCTGCCATGTTAGTTAAATAGTTTGATAATAGATGGCGCCTTTAATATGTTTTCATTAGCATCAATAGATGGCATTCCGCATGAATATGTTTTTAATAGTTTTTTAACGAAAACATTAATCTTAAACTGTTTGTCTATGTTTCGTCAATAGCGGTAGACATAAGCTTTAAAATGATGTTAGAATTATTAGTTTTTATCAAAAATTAACGATGATATAGCGTTGCCAGGAAAAAATACCACTGAGAAATAATATTTACTAGCTGTACTCGCGGCTCCTCTCGGGTGGACTACAAAATGCCGTCGGTCGAGCGCACGCGTTTTAAAATTACAATTATGTAGAACATTAATTTTATATATCTCGTATGGTTTACTCAGCGTAAGCAATTTAAGCGTCCCAAATGCGTCTTTTTTCCCGAATTCATACACCATTATCGCCACTGCTTATTTCGTATGTTACTTTATCTTAAAAATATATCCTATAATATAGCTTCGAATTGAAATAAAAAATTGGTACATCTGATAAGTGGTTTTCGCGTGAAAAGAACATAAACGAACGACAGAGAGACGTTGAGTTTTATAATATTTATAGATGATTCTATAACTTCTGAAGGACTTGACCAATTGGGCTCATATTTACCCGCCACGACCGCCCTCCTCTGCGGCAACTCAAGCCTAGGTCCGATCCATCGGCATGGAGCCCTTGAGACAAGCAGCCGCTCGCGCGATACAAGTGACTGTACAATCACTAGCTTTCACAGCCATACATGACACTGCATTATACACACATGCACAACACACATAGGTACATAGGTTCTGTAAGGGACCTTTTTTTTTCTTTTTTTTTGCCTAGTTAGAGTAGACAAAAATTTCAGACCACTAAATACACATACACAATACATGTTCCTTCCCTCCTCCCAGGGGGCAGAAACATGTATATATGTATAGTTAGTTTAGATCGAATTACGGATAGGGAATTAGTCAGATCGCGACTTAATTGCATACGCGCAACAGTCCGAGCCGAGGTTCGGCCACTTTGGCACCCTTGGATGTTGTTGCTTAGCTTTCGTGGCTGAGTGCCCTAAGCGCTCGCCCCCAAGCCCGGTAAAGCTGTAAAAGCCGTAAAGGCTCCAGGGCCCATCAGGCTAACAGTGTAGTCAGTTCGAAAAAAAAAAAGGCTCATATTTACATAATATATTTGTTTTATCGAGACGCTAGTTTAAAGCTATGTTAGGACCCGATAGTCGCCGTTGTCGAGCCATTAACTGTTAGAATAGCCAGAACAGTGTCCGGGCTAGCTAGTTCAAATAATCTTGATAACAAAGTAATAAAAATCTTTTGTGTAACATATAGATTAAGAAACCCAGCGACACTAAGGAAAAGGTCGATTATAAAGTTGTGTAGGTTAGTACAAGTGTAAAAGTTAAGGTAAATAACCCGACCCAGTTCCGAGCTCTACAGCCGCTTGCAATGATGCTATAATTTTACTGTTTTCCATTTTGATGGCGCAACATCGTCACCGCATTGATATGATACAACCAATTAATAATGACACCCGGTTTCACTTCCAGCTGCTTTCGAAACTCTTGTCTATGAAATACGATGAGGGCCTCTGTAATTTGGATTGTCGATAACAACAAACGCGCTAAGTTTGCCTAGCTGTGCAAATAATGTCGGTTTGGTAGCACGCTCGATACCAAGAACTTTCTCGTTTACTTGAGCTTGTAGTACTTAAATTATTTACCTTTTTTATTCCTGTTTAGTCGCCTACGGATGTGGATATTGATAATATTATTTACCCTGTCATATCATCATCAATTCTCGTGATATTTTTTCTCGACGAAGGCAACCTATATTGGTAAACAAAGGACCCTTTTACTTAACAAACCAGTGTATTGTAGCTTCAGTGTGTAGGTACATGCCGGAATGCCACGTAAAGTCAATGTCCTCAATAAATTTATTATATTTTGTTGCCTCAAAGATAAAAGAGCAAATATAATATGTTTTATATTGACTAAGAATTTCTTAGATGTATATGGCTCATTTATTTTAGTTTTATTGTCTGACGTCATATTTCGAAGGTACATAGAAAACCTGTTTCTAATAGCTAATATAATTTATAACAAGTATTGAAGTATTGACGCAACATGTCTCGTGTTAAATTAATCTAGTTTGAAGTATTAACAAGTAGACAGACCGTATTTATTGCGGTCAAATATGGTACAATAATAATTGTGTAAGTATATATTTTTGTGAACTTATATTCATAGAAATTTATGAAGTGAAATTAGTTACGTCCATATACTGAAATAAAACCGAACAAGTGAATAAATTGGCATTAAAAAATAACAAGTTTCACATTAAGAGCTTAAATTTTATAGAAATTACAGATATTTAGAACTCTGTCTACGATTCAGAAGAACCACGGTTGAAGTTGGACACATTGTTCATAAGCTAATGTAATTTATATTTTTTTTAACGAGTCGAAATCGTCTTTGTTGGAGGGCTTTCGTAGTCATATTAATAAATTATTAATTTAATAGAAAAATATAATTTATTTTGAATTATGATCTGACCATACAGTATAACCATGCAACTATCGATTCCAAGTTCTATGAGAATAATATCGATGATCGAATAGGTTAATTAACAATTATACATACCTCATCCTTACTGTGAGCTGTCAAAATTATCATCCTAAATTTGACAAAGCGTAAAATAATAATATCAAAGTATCCAAAATTACGTGTCCAAAATTAATCTGAATAATTATATATTGCACATTTTATTTATTACTTTCTTTTTAAATGACGAATTAAAATATATATTTTCGTATTCCTAAATTTTTACTACAACAACGCGCAACAAAGAGTATTGAGTGGAGGAATTAATATTATTGTTTGGAGTCAGGCATTCAATAATTCAAGTGTTAGAGATTGCGACCTCAATTGTTGTTATAGTTTATTTTTCTTATTTCATTTACACGGCTTACTCATTCTTGTATTGATTTAAAGCATAATTGTATTATCGATTATATATTTCTATAAAAAAGAATCGATAATCATAAAACTACCAATTTAAGTTATGCTACATCTCTATAATAAACATTAGGCATGTGTCATGCAAGCCTTAATGGTTCATTAAGTACCAAGTTTTGCAATCTCAATAAAACAAAAAGGTTTTATGCATCTGTAGGATAAGTTTCTAGGTAGTTGTCTAATTAAATAGCCCATAAAATTCTGAATAAATGGTAAAATTTACTGTGAAACCTTAGTACCTAAAATTATTTTCCTTAGTATTATTAGCAAATATCTATACGAGGAAACTTAATTACAAGGTTAAATTTGAATCGATATGGCATATAAAATATTTGCCTTTACTGCTAGTGCCAAGCAATGTATAACAAGTTATACAATAAGGTTATGCGCAGTGACGTAGCGGACTGCAGACCCAGCTCGGCGACTGGCTGGCTGGAGAAAGCCGTTGACCATTGGCCACACCTTGTATTAGTGATTGTGTCTTTTCCTGTTAATTCATATGGCTACGCTAGTTTTTTACTAATTTATATCAACAAGATATACACCAATATTTAGACAAAAGATTGACTTGAAAAGAAAAGAAGCATTAATTTTTCTTTATCACGTTTTATTAAGTTTACGGTTGTTCATTTGAGCTCATCTTAACATTAAAGACTATTCATGTTTGACTTTTGACGTCAAACGATAATTTAGAATCATAAATAAAGTTAATAAATATCAATTTTTCTACAAAAACAATTGACGCCGTTTGGCCTTTTTAACGCCCTATGTGTAAACATTATCAAAAATGGTTTCGATCAAAATTGACTGTTTAGATATACAAAAGTTTATTTTTGTTATATGAAGTGTACATAAAATTGAATTTCAAATCTTTTGTCAAACTCCTAGACAAGAATATAGCCAGGTATGGGCAAGGCAGCTTCCCAGCTGAGCACTGGCTGACTTGACTCATATGCAACGCAAATACTCCAGCATTATATTATCTGTTGTGTAACACTCTGATTGGAAAAATATATATGTTGTTATTTTTAACAAACAACATCAAGACATTGTCAATGTAGTATTAAAATATTTCTAGAGAGGGCAATTCTGTAGCGTGGTGTGCGTAATATTAAATTTATCTTGCCTGCCTTGTCCTTAAATAAAATCCTAGCGAAATCCTTGAGTCAAAAAACTTTTTTTTTCTAAATTGAAATTCATACTATAATCAATACTTGATCAAGGTATATTACATTATCTTCAGGACTAGCGAATGTCTCGTAATAATTTTGATAAAATTCACCACGGAAACATCAATCTACGCCTGTATATCAGCCATAGATATCGACGCAATATTATAACCATCTTCAATAATCTAATCATGCTATTATTAATATAGAAAATGAAAATACTTTCACACAATTAATACCAAGTGTTTCCCATACAGCCTATCTATCGATCGCGAGTATAATTAACTTACTGGTCACGTCACTCGCCCGGAGTCATTCCAGGGAGTATCCCGCCACTTGATGCATGTAGGCAAGCAAAAAATGTTGGCTGCATTCGAAATTACCACCTTGGTAACAACTTTGTGACTCATAGTGAAATTTCAATAAAAAATTACTCATAGGACTTGTTTTTGAAATCAGCATTCTTAAATATAAAGTAATTTAGTCTCCGTATATTATTACTATAGGTACAGGTTGGTATCATATTTTACCAAAGCTGTTTCTTATATTTTTGTCCCTCTTGACGATGTGGTCGACGATGCTAACATACTAAAGCTTAGAATTTAGAAAACAAGCCGACTCTCAAAATCAAGAAATACTTTATTTAATTTAAGTCTCAAAAAGGTACTTATGAACATCAAACATAACTACCGGTTCGGAAAATATCCCAGTCATCGAGATGAACCGGCAAGAAAGTCGATCTTATCTTTTTTAAATATTTTTTTCCCAATTTTATAAATAATATTTACAGTCAATAATTATATTATCATATTAATAATTTAGTGAATGCACAGAGTGGGAGTCATTTCCAGACATCACTATCATGCACATAATGATCCACATAATAACCTTTTGACAGTGCAACTTCTGGAACAAATGTTTGGAGCTTAGTGACGTTTCAACTACATGGTTACAGATTATGCTATCCAGGCCAGCACTGGTAAATACTAAGGAATAATCAGAAGATTCATCTAAACAGAAAGCTGAGGATTGTCGCGTTTAAAGATTTCACATATCTTTAGATGTAAGCACAGAAGTATTGATACGCATTATTGTACCCAATTCAGCTTCTTACGGTTCTTGAGTTGCGTAATTTTCGTCGGTCTCAAACATCATATTTTTCAATATCTCGTACAGCGGCAGTTAACCTGGTTCCTACCGCCCTAGTGGGCGTTGCAGCTTTTATTTCACCATACTTCGTGATTTATCCTTCAATGTATATCAAGTGTAAATAAAAAGATGGATTCAACTATAGTACGTTTCTAGATTATAGGATGTGGCCTAAGGTTACGATTGGTAAAGGTCTTTTTCTACAACTTAGGTGGCAGACAAGCATACGGCCCGCCTGATTGTAAGCGGCTAACGTAGCCTATAGACGCTTGTAATACCAAATATATCACTAGCACGTTGTCGACATTGCCCCTCCTGCCCCGAGGATCTCTAGAAATCTTACTCACCGCGGGAACACAAGGTTATTTGGCTGTAATCTTCTGTAGAGTAGAGGTATTCTGTAGAGGTATTGCACCAGTCCAACATATCTGTTGAAAGGCAAATGACACATTATTGACTGTATAATGTATTTGAATTGCAAGCTAATGTAGAGATGAGTATTAACTTTATTGTTAGATTTTACACCTGCGCATGTGGAATGTTCAACTTTTATGAGAACGCGCAATGATTTAGTTCCTTTATATTTAAACATTTGTTATAGCGATATTTATTTTCAAAGATAAACAAGCAAACATTTTATTTGTGTCTTTCTTAATTATTAATATTCTTGATTTCTTTCTTTTCTGTGTTCTGTGAATTTATTAAATCCGCTAAAGTTTCGGTGTATATCAGAAGAAAATTCTCACTAAAAATAAAATCTAAAACCTTAAATCAAGTCGTTTTCTTATTCTTTAAATATCATATTAATGGACAAAGAAGTTATTGAAAAAAAAATATTTCAATCAATCACTGTTAGAAAGTTAAATTCCTATGAAACTTTTTTATTCAAGTTTTTTTCAACAATCCATTCATAATTATTAAGGCCACAGTTGAATGATTTAACGTTTTCGAGAAAAACGTCCATAGTCCGTCGCATCGCGTCGGTTTATCCAAAGATTTTGAAGTTTGTCTCAAATTTTTTGTTGTGTTTTCAAGGCTTTATTATAAAGTAAAAAATGCATTATGCGAAAATTCATTTAAATGCACGATTTTTTATTTGTAATTATGTTAACTCTTACAAAATTTTTGACATTAAAGTTATGCTAACATAATTACTATAGTTTAACTAATTATGCTTTCATTAATTAGTGAGCTCGTACAAAATTGGTACCTTTTGTACCATTATACCTACTTATTCTCGTTTTTCTTTTCAGTTGAGAGTCACGAGAGTCACGAGTCACTAATATGAATCTTCTGACCAAATTTAAACGTTAAAAATTGTTTTAGATTCATATCGCAAAGTATGCATGCTGATTTATTCACTTTGGATTTTCCTGCATAATACGTTGATGCGATGCGTTGATTTTGTGGAAATTTGTGGGGCGGGGCTATCCAGATGCATGGCGTTTTAGGGCCGTACTTCATAAACTTTTTACAAACACGACACTGTCCAGTGATATTGTATAGGCTAATACAGTTACATGGATTTATTTACCAAGCGTTACGCTGAATAATTAATTTACATAAAAATAAACAAACTTGCAATGTTATATTGCATTGCATATTGCATTTGTATATTAAAGGATAAGCAAGTATTTCTTCCAATTTAATAAATAAAAGGTGCCTGTTTCTTCATTGTTTCAAATGTTACTATCAAAATTTGAGTTAATAGAAAGTTAATTACTTGTCACTACCTCTGTGCACACACTATACGCTGACCAAACAGGGTATTGGTAATTTTCTCACGGAGCGCGTCTTTCGCTTACCAGTATTTCTCGGAAGCGTTATACATAAAAAGTGTCTAATGTATCTCTTTTAAGTAACCCGCTGTCAACTAAGTAATTAACTTTAACCTTTTGATTTTAACGCTCTTTATCCTTTTTTTTAACTAAATGATGTTTAGACTGACAACGATTGATACCGTTCGCGTTATTGGAATTCATAATTGATGTGAGTCGTATCGTCTCTTTATTCAGGTTACTGTGTATTAATTAGCCTAATTAGTATTAAGTTTTACCTACGAAAGATATAAATAGATATAATAGATAAAAATATAATTGCTCAGCAAATGACTATACTGTTCCTGATGGTAAGCACAGCTTAATACATACACAACGATGACCACCGAGGGATTAAGCCATCAGCAGTCGTCTTTATCATGCCGGCCTGCATAAATATCTCTTTAAGTTATCAAGGACCCGATGTCATAAGAAAGAGGCAACACACTAGTCGGGGGATGCTTTCACGGTTTCGTGGTACGGCAAAGATAAGAGATTGATATATGTCTAATATTATTATGATTGATCAATATCTGCCAGGTATAGAGAACTTGCAATGAAATTACATAAACTTGAGACATGACATCAGCTTGCGTTTGTTATTTGAAAACGCACCATTATAATTTTAAAGGAAAACAAAATTATATAATTTCTTCATCTTTGAAAGCTGAATAAGTCACCCCTTCTATGTCGCCCACCTTCTGTACTCGGGTTTTAATTTGATATAGCTGTGAATACGTCAATGAATTCACAATAAATATATTGTCGTAAAATAAAGGCTTTCATTCTTTGACATCATATACAATACATAAAGAATAGTTGATCATCTTGTCGAAACGTATTATAATTTAGGGTGAGCAAAAACAAACAACTTATGTTATATTATTACAAAAAAGAATGTATCAATATCCATTGGTGAATCAGCAGATACCAAGAGCTGACATTGATACCGTTTCAAGAGTTGACATTCGATTGTAAAGTAAAAAAAATCATATCAGAGTTTTATTTCGTATAAGCAGTACTGCTACCTCATAAAATTAGTAATCAACAACTCTAATGTAGGCATTATTTGTAGTATGTGGTAATTACAGTAAGTTGTAGGTACATAAAAACGATATTCTTTTGTATGCAGGTTTTCTTATTCCTAATACGATATTTGTTTGTAATTATGCTCTGTATAAAATGCGAACTTATCATATTTTGTCCATTTCTCGTTCGTATACGTGAATAATATACCAAAACGATATAACAAATTTTATTCGAACTCAGAAGAGCAAAAACGCTAATGTACCGAATGAATTATATTATTGTCGATGTCGTATTAATAACTGATCAAACATGACAATGTAATGTTTAATGTAAATATCTTATGTTTGAACGGCGCTCGATTGTTTTTTTTTTCGAATATTTAATTTACGTTAAGGTCATTTAGTTCAAATCATCAGGTGAACTGTTAAATAGTGACAATAGCCCATGGCCATTCACAGATTGCTAGTCTAAGTTTTTTTAGTTTGCCAGGTAGCAATTCTGCAGTCGAACCCAAATTATAAATGTTATACTAAGTTCATATTTAATCAAGTATTTATTATAATAACATTTCGTATCCAAAGGAACATTACAGAAACTAATACTGTCTATTCACTTCAAGTTTTTATATCCTTTTACCTTAAACTTAGTCAGCAGTGTCGAGCCCAGTGTAACTGCCCCGCCCGGGTAAAAGATATACATACTCGTAATTTTTCGCCTTATAGACTACTATACACCTAACTAATATTAGTTGTAAAATTCTTCATTTCCTCAACACATAACATGATTGCCCACTTTAAAATAATGATTAGATTATTAACTATTACAATGATTACATTATTAAAATATTACCTTTCTGTATAAAGTTACCTGAAAAAAGTTAAGACTGGTGATATGAATAAAAACGTAGTTAATGCTTTTCCTTAAACAATTTTAACTGACTTAGGCAATTTTAAAACAATAGAGAATAGACAAAGATATAAATTTAGTAATAGTATTTTTTATTCTTTATTCACATGGCCTGGTTACCTTTATTTTTTTCCGTCCAAGTGTTTTGTACTCTGTTCTTGCACCACCGGCAGGTCACAGCCCTGTTAGTTAGATTCCAAGAAAAGATATAAATAACTATTACTTACTAATTATCAAACAGATGACTATAAACTGTTTTACGCTGTATTAAAAAAATGTTGATTTTAAATAAATCTTACTTGTACTTTTGTCAAACACATAAATTAAAGAAAAAACGATATGCGTGACTATAGACATGACGTTAATATGTACTAATAACAATAACATCGACAACTTTGATCGACAGTCATCAAACACGTGTACCTAATTGTACGATTTTTTATCGATCAGAACAGGTTCGAACACATTTTAATAGTTTGGTATAATTAACAATTCAATCGATAAAATATCTTATAATAGATATATATTTTACCTATACAATTCAATTGGTTCGAAGTTGATATGACCTATACAAGGTGCTTCATATCTATTTTTGCTGCAAATCAGCAGAGCATCGTGTTGCTCTGTTTCGATTTTAAAATAACCGTTAGCAATATGCACTGACACACGAGAAGTTTACGTTCTTTCGTCAGTAGTATCCATATAAGGAAACCCCACTTCTTGTCTAGCTAGGGAGACCGATCACGACCGCCGGCGGGAACGGACGTGTTTACGACCGCTCTCTCTGCCGCCTTTGTGTGAACTTTTACGACCGACCGGCTTTGCTGCACACCTGCTTCGCACCTGCATCGCACCTGCGCCGCACCTGCGTATCGCCGTCTCGCTCGCACCCATTGTGTCGCGCTACACAAACAAAAACTGCACTTTTAAGTGCATCTGTTTCTATTCGACGAAATCCACACTTTAGTGGTCGCTTGCCGGAAACCTCTCGGTGTCAACAGAAGGCAAGTGGGTGCGTGACCCAAGCGCCCCTCGGTTGCCTCCTTCAGAGGCAAACGATAGTACTTGGTCGGGCTCAGGAACCTTGGCCCTTGATAGAGTCATAGTCAAGCCCTGAGTGTCTCCTTCCCACCCTTCCGATCCTGCTACACATCCATCCCCGAGTGTCTGTTTGGGCGTAGCTAGGTATTTATACCGGCTGCGTTCTCTGCCTCGGGCTTGATAGGGACCTCCACGTAGGGCCCGGTAGGTTCTCTTCCTGCGAGTCATTACACCGTGACCCGCAGGTCCCTTTGCACGGCTCGGGATAGCCGTTTAAATTCACTCGGCGCACCCCCCTGCCTCTCCGGCAGGGAGGTTTAACTTCACCCCCGCCCGCCCAACCGCCACCGCCGGAATGGCAAATCCTTCTGAATTGGAACGCTTCAAAGCGTTCGCAATGAGCCTCCACCCGTCGCTCTGGACGGAATACAATAGGGCCATCGCGGCCGAGCAACCCGCCGTCGCCATCGCGCAGGGCACCGAGCCCACCAGCGACCCCGCCGCGACGAACAAGAAGTCCATCCCGCGCTCCCGCTCAACGGCACCCCGCGCTCACCGTCAAACGCCGTACAAACGGCCATCGTCGCGCTCACGTTCCCCGGGCATTCAAGCCCCGACCCCAGCGCCCTCTGCGCTGCCAATAAATAATTCATTCGCGTCGCTAGTTCCCGAAGCGGACACGCCGACGCTAGTAGCTACAAACATTAGCTACTCGCCCGCCAGTCAGGATCCCGAACCCGAGTCCGACGAAATGGACACGGCGACAGTCAATGATAACGAGGGCTTCACCCTCGTTCAAAAAAACAAGCCCGCCAAACGTGCATCGCGTTCGCGTCCCGAGTCTCCGGAGACTCAATCCCGCCCTCAAAAGGCACAAAAGACCGGGCTTAATAACCATGCCCCCCGCTCCGCAGCGCCCTCAGCGCCTGCCGGTACCTTTGCCGGCAGAAAGGCGCGTCGCCCGCCCCCCGTCACGGTCCAGAACAAGTCGGTCTGGACGAAACTCTCGGAAAAACTGAGAGATATGCGTATTCACTACACCCAGGCCAGTAGCACGGCCAACGGTATCCGCGTCCAAGTGTCCACCTCGGACGAACACCGTAAATTCACCAGGTTGCTCCGAGACAGCAACCTAGAATATTTCACATACTCCCTGGAGGAAGAACGTCACCTCCGGGTTGTAATCCGCCGCATCCCGGTGGAAATCACACCCGAGGAGGTCAAAACTGACCTCTTAGCCAAGGCCCTCCCTGTCCGCGAAGTGCACAGAATGCACGGCGGACAATCAAAAAACAGACCTCTCGACATGGTTCTAGTCATCCTGGAACTGACCCCCGAGGGCAGAGCCATTTTTAATGTTAGGAAAGTGTGTGAGCTCTCCGGAATAGCCGTAGAGCCCCCACACAAGAACCGCAGTCCTCCGCAGTGTCACAACTGCCAGCTGTACGGTCATTCGGCACGCAACTGCCATCTCCGTCCCAGGTGCGTTAAGTGCCTCGGAGACCACGCGACGAGCGAGTGCACGCGCACTCGGGAGTCGCCTACCCCTCCGAGCTGCGTGCTATGCGGCAACGAGGGTCACCCCGCGAACTATCGCGGCTGTCCCCGCGCCCCACGCCCCACGCGCCCTACGCGCCCTATGCACACTACGCGACACACCCCTCCTCAAAGGGTACGTCCCGCCGCAGGACAGCCAAAGCCTCTGCTCACGCCAGAGGCTTTCCCCAGCCTCCCGGGCGCCTCCAGCGCCCCGGTGGCAGCCGCCCCCGCGCCCCGCGCGCCTCCTCCGCCCATGCGAGCCCCTCAGGCAGCATGGGGCCCCAGGCCCCGCCCGCAACCTCCCAAGGCTCAGGCCTCCCCGCTATGTAGTCAACGCTTCGGCCTCGACTATATGGCCATGCTTCTTCTCGAGCACGACTACCAAGAAGTGCTAGCGTACGATCAGTGCGGCACTGAGTACGGCATGATTGAAGCGATCAAACGCTTTCCCCAGCTGACAGCCACGCTCCAGCGTGTGTCCCGTGCTGCAGCTTTAAACACACCAACTAGAAATGGCTCGCATTAGACCTAGGAGCCTCAACATATCTTTTTTCAACGCGCGAAACCTCCTTCCACAACGGGACTTAGTATCCGCCTTTCTTAGGGAACGGGAGATAGACGTGTTTCTAGTACAAGAAACACTTCTAAAACCCAGTAGGCGCGACCCTAAGATAGCAAATTACAATATAGTCAGAAATGACCGTGCCACCCTAGGAGGCGGCACGCTCATCTACTACAAGCGTTCCCTCTATTGCATGCCAATAGACCCTCCCGCACTTACCAATATGGAAGTGTCCGTCTGTAGAATAGGCATGACTGGCCATCCGTCAATCACGCTTGTCTCTGCATATCTCTCCCCGAATAAAAGACTCCTTCAGTCTGATCTGGAGGCGCTTTTTTCACTCGATCAATCAGTCATAATAGCAGGCGACCTCAATAGCGGTCACACCCTTTTCAACAACCCGCGCAACACCCGTAACGGAGTTATACTCGAACTACTATGCGACGTGCTCGGCTTTGACGTCATAGCACCGCTAGAGCCCACGCACTTTCAAGACAATTGTCAACCGACAGTACTTGACATAGCCCTCCTCAAAGGTGTCTCACTTCGGTTACGACTTATAGAAGTCGTACACGAACTAGACTCCGACCACCGCCCGGTTATCTTACAACTCGGGCAACCGTTCGACCCCAGTCCGCCAAAAGTCAAAGTAGTTGACTACGCGATCTTAAATCGCTACTTATCCGATAACGCGACCCCGTCCAGCCTAGCTAGGATCCCCGACGTATTAGAGTCAACAGCAGACGCCGACTTAGCCATCGATTCCCTGGTCGACTACCTCCAAACCGGTGTAAGGGAGGCCTCGAGAGAGGTGCAAGCGGCGAACGAACGCCGTTTTATACTCCCCCCCGGCTTACGAGCGTTAATCACGGAAAAGAACGCCGCGACACGTGCACATGACTCTTATCCGACGAGGGATAACACCCGTAGATTACGACAACTTCAGAGAGAGGTTAGAACTCGCATCGGAGAGCACAGAGGTCACCGGTGGGATAACCTCTTAGAGGGTCTCAAGCCGTCCCATCTGGCTTACTGGAACCTCGCCCGCTCTCTGAAGTTAGAAGTTTCCGCCCAGATGCCGCCCCTCGAAAGGGGCCCCGATCTCCCACTCGCGTTCGATAGCGACGATAAGGCAGAATGCCTTGCCGCAAGCTTGGAGAGCCAGTGCTCCCCAAATTGCGACAACGTAGACACTGCCCACATCGAAACTATCGAGACCGCCGTTCAGGAACTCACGTTGATTCCCCCCGCGGAAACGTTAACCCCGGTCACGCCAGATGAGGTCTGTTCTATCATTAAAGGCCTTAAGCCTAGAAAATCTCCCGGTCCTGATGGTATCAGGAATGAAGTACTCAAACTTCTTCCTGATCACCTTATAGCTCTTTTGGTCTGCATCTTCAATGCAGCCATAGCCCACTGCTATTTTCCAGCCGTCTGGAAAAAAGCTATAGTTATAGGTATTCGCAAGCCCGGAAAAAAAGCTTCGCTTCCCGATAGCTATCGCCCGATCAGTCTCCTAAACACTCTAGGGAAACTCTATGAGCGGATCCTTCTGAACCGTCTCAAGGTCGTTATAGACGACAAGAATTTATACCCGCCCGAACAATTCGGTTTTCGCGCCCGTCACTCGTGTACACATCAAGTGCACCGCCTCACGGAGCACATCACGAGTAACTTCGCCAAGAGCAATATCGCTCCCACCCGCACGCTTGCGGTCTTTTTCGACGTAGCCAAGGCCTTCGATAAGGTCTGGCACGCCGGACTGGTCCACAAGCTTCACCATTTAGAAGTCCCGGATAGGTTAGTACATTTAGTCCGCGATTACCTAAGCGACCGCACCTTCCACTACCGAGTGGAAGGAGTACTCTCCACCGCACGTCCCATTCGTTCAGGCGTCCCGCAAGGCTCCATTCTGGCACCTTGCTTATTCAATTTGTACGTCAGCGACCTCCCGAAGCCCCCCGGGGTCGAGGTAGGGCTTTACGCTGACGACACAGTCATATACGCGTCAAACAGACACAGAAAGAATCTCGCCTGCGCAGTCCAACGCGCCGTAACCATTCTCGGGGAGTGGTTTCGAACGTGGCGAATAGCTATTAATCCGGTAAAGAGCGCCGCGATTATGTTCGAACCGCATACATGTAAACTACCACGCACGGTAGGACCCCTCTCATTATTCGGTAGGAATATCCCTTGGGCCACCAAGACTAAATATCTGGGTGTCACCCTCGACTCGAAGCTTAACTTCAACGCACACGTTACTATAGTCCGGAATAGGGCCATCTGGATCCTTTCCCGCTTGCGTCCCTTGCTCAGTTCGGTAAGCAAAATGTCCTTAAGACATAAGCTTACACTATACAAGATGTGTGTCCGTCCGATCTTGACATATAGCTGCGCAGCGTTCGCACATATGTCCAAACATAACTTTGTCCGCATGCAAAGAGTCCAAAATCGGTTTCTCCGTCGCCTGCTTGACCCTCCAGCCTTCGTTAGGAACATGGACCTCCATAGGGACATGAGGCTTCCCTCGATAGAAGCCTATGTGAAATATCTCACCAGGAGATACTTCGATAGCGCTTCGAATCACCCCAACCCGCTCGTAAAATCCACCGTGAACTACGTCCCAGACAACTCGATCCCCGTTGCCAAACGTTATAAACGCCGTCCGCGAAATCTCTTTGTCGATCCCGACGACGACATTGAGAAAGCTAATAATTACTACGCGTCCGCTCCCGCAACATATGCGTGCTCGCGCCCACGCCCGCGAAACCACCGTTCCCTCCGCAGGGGACGAACGGTTAACTTCGCGCCCGCACACCCGCCACGACCACCCTCCTCTGCGGCAACTCAAGCCTAGGTCCGATCCATCGGCATGGAGCCCTTGAGCCAAGCAGCCGCTCGCGCGATACAAGTGACTGTACAATCACTAGCTTTCACAGCCATACATGACACTGCATTATACACACATGCACAACACACATAGGTACATAGGTTCTGTAAGGGACCTTTTTTTTTCTTTTTTTGCCTAGTTAGAATAGACAAAAATTTCAGACCACTAAATACACATACACATGTTCCTTCCCTCCTCCCAGGGGGCAGAAACATGTATATATGTATAGTTAGTTTAGATCGAATTACGGATAGGGAATTAGTCAGATCGCGACTTAATTGCATACGCGCAACAGTCCGAGCCGAGGTCCGGCCACTTTGGCACCCTCGGATGTTGTTGCTTAGCTTTCGTGGCTGAGTGCCCTAAGCGCTCGCCCCCAAGCCCGGTAAAGCTGTAAAAGCCGTAAAGGCTCCAGGGCCCCTCAGGCTAACAGTGTAGTCAGTTCGAAAAAAAAAAAAAAAAAAAAAAAAAAAAAAAAAAAAAAAATGTCTAGCTATACATATCCTAAGATAATATTTTGTATAAATGTAGATTAGAGTTAGTAATGTTTATCTCTCGAACTAGAAGGTTGAACAACCAATTCTTATCTAAGTTACATTCCACATAAAATGCGGCTCTGACATTGTAAACAATGTTCTCGGAAACCGTTACTGCGTCGCCATCCTCACTAATCTTGTTCTTATGCGACATTGTAAATTGTAGTTTCTGTTTTTGTTTACAAAATTTACCTGCGTATTTACAATGTCCTCATAGGTTTCATATGTTTCACTAGTTCAATATATAACTGATATCTTTCTCTTTTTTGAAGTGAAACTTCTTATGCGACTTCCAAGTGTTAAACGTTAAATGTTAAACGTTTAACGCACTTTATCGGTCTCTCCTCTTTGTGAGCAAGAGAGTAAATGCCGGTGTGTATGTATATTGCACACTGTTTAAATAAAATAGAAAATGTCTTAAAATGAAGTTTCACTTCTATCGTGTGTGAATCGCACACACACCTTTTTTATGTCAGTATTAATCCTAAACCATGCCTTTGGAATTATTATTACAGAAGATCGCAGTCAAATAACCTTGTGTTGTGTTCCTGCGGTGAGTAGTGTTTCCAGAGCTCCTTGGGGAAAGGCGGTTCAAAGTCGGCAACGCACTAGTGATACCTATGGTGTTATACCGTTACGGTTACGGTAGCCGCTTACCATCGGGCAAGTGTGTGCGCTTGTTTGCCACCTTAGTTGCAGTTATAAATAATAGTTGTAATTTTCATATTAGTGTAATCTAGAAGATACATAAATTGATACATTAATATTATTTTTTAGTATTTAGGTATATTGAAAAGCGTTCATGGGTGGATGGCATTTTCTAGCTACCATCGTCAACTTCAAAACCCGCCTAGAAGCACACCTATCATTGTGATCCAACTGGATCCTGATAGTCAGACCCATTCCCAGGTTTAGCGTGTTATCATCTCGGCCCTCAAAAGAAAGTTGTAAAACATTGTCAGACGTTTCATACACATTACTAAGAAATAAAAGTAATATAAAAATGCCTATCATAAATAATACGAATTTCGCAAACGGATCCTTGAATTGAAAAATGTTTTTCACAGACCCACAATATTTTTGAACGACCTATCCAACGATACCCCTAACAATGTGATAGACGAGAAAATAAAATTACCACTTTACGTGTAGGAAAGGTACCTACGCTAAACAATTATTTTATTTTATCACTTTGTGGGCGTGATTAATATTACCCATACCAAATTACAGCTTTCTAGTAATATGAATCTCTGAGCTAAGCCGCGAACAGACAGACGAACAAACCGAAACTACAGGGTTCCCAGGTACTTGGGAACCCTAAAAAGGTACTCTTTTTATACTTATTAGCATGGATTGAAGTAGGTAGAGCATATTTACCTAAACTTTGAGGAAGGAAACCTCTCTAAAATCCCGAAATGAAAATAATTATGTTTTCGTTCCAGAAATTAGGATAATGCAAATTATTTAATACACTTTGAATAAACACGTAACAAAATATGAATATTACTAAAACTGTTCAATTAAAGCGCTTATTAGATTCTGGAAACCCATTATGAACATAAGAACTAGATGCGTTCGTTCATATTTAATATTTATTAAAGATCTTTAATTTTATATGACTAGTACACGGAAATTTTATAATTAAGTCCAAAAATACATCCCTGTTGGTCAGGACAGATCAGCAATGATACCCACATGACAAATGGACATCCTATCTCATTTAACTAAAACAGTTTTCTGCAAATTTCAAATTGTAAGCGGCTAAACACAGAACTTAAAATTACTTTTAAACTGTTACTAAATGCTATAAGACGAAAGTAGAATAAAAACTATTTTCATGTTAAATGAACTGAACAAACGAACGGTTTCTCTAATATAGTGTGACAAAGTTAACTATCTTTTAATTCAGTGTATTTAGCCGTTAATATTAAAGTCGTAAAAGTATTTTCTGTTGATAATATGATACAGCCACTGATTGCTTCCTCCTTGGTAATGTGAGGTTTATTAAGATTTTATTTTACTGAATGGACATTAACATGACAATCATGTTCAGAGAGAATGTTTATAGGTATATATATACAACTAACGGTTTGACTACGCTTGTACGTTCTTCGAATGATAATGAGTTATATTTGCTCATTGTCATTCAGCAATCACTACATAAATAGCTTTACGCTTAATTAATTAATTCTTGTAACAAAATACTTTAAAACATTTAAAATAATGAAAGTTATTGAAAGTTATTGAAGCATTCTGATTTATTTGTAGCAATTATATACATAAATAAATCCTTATAACATAGGTGCGAAGGGTCGTTTTCATTTAAAAAATGATCAGACGTATATATATTTTTTAATCTATCGTTTATGGTACTCGTTATCCTTTAAAAACCATGAACTTGGTATTAAATTACTAATGTAAGTTCCAACACTTTACAGAGCGAACAGCACAGGTAAAGAATTTACGATAATTGCGTTACAAATTGTTCGCGTCATTTTAAGCATTCGTCTCTTTAATGAGTTCATATTATTATGAAGTAGTCCGGTAATCACATCACAGCGTGTGTTCGGAGGGGCTTCGACTGTTACGGAGTGAACAGCAATTTCAATTTTACGGTCTGCTACATACCATTTTGCAATTCGAAACCCTAACCGATCAGGGTTTTTTTACTCGTCTTCACCGTGCACCGTGGGATCTTTGGTTGTTATTATTAATTAATACATTCTTAGAATATTATTATAAAATATACTCATTGCCGTTTTGCTATTTTTTGTCCAAAATCAGCGTAACTGAATCGAATAATGTCACGATTCCGTTTAATGAGGTTCATGTGTTTTGCGTTCACGTTTAATTGCTACCTTCTCCAATTTTATGTGTAATTGTAAACCTTTTTATGAAAGAGTTGCACACGATTTGTCATCAACTTCGTTTCGAACAGTTTATGTTAGGTAACTATAAAAAATATTTATGTATAAAATATTGCTCACACATGCTTTGTATTTTATACGTGTCACTTTTTGTAATACATTAACAGATTTCGAAATAACTATTTTAGAGGAAACATATAAATTATATAGGTATCGTAAATTCGATTATAATATTATATGTTTTAAATAATCATCCACATCCGCCAACCGATATAAATGTTATTCAATATGTAAATGAAAATAATTCTTTAAATATTGATGAATGAATAAAATATGTGTTTGTCAAAGTGAAAATTACATCTGCTTTATTACATCTAATTCATAAAGTGTTTTTAATTAGCTTGCTTTGAAATTTATGTTATAATAGCTATGCCCGCGGCTCTGCTCGCGTGGACTACAGAATGACATCGGTTAATCGCACGTCTCTCTGTCTAAAACTCAACGTCTCTCTGTCTGTTTATGTTCTTTTCACGCGAAAACCATTTATCCGATTTACTTGGTTTTTTCATTTGATTCATAGATATGTTATCTGGCCAGGTTATAGGATATTTTTGTTACATAAAGTAACATACGAAATAAGCAACGACGAAATGGTGAATCAATTTTGAAAAAAGACGCTTTTGGGACGCAATGGCTTACGCCGAGTAAACCATAAGAGATATATCAAATTCATATACTACATAATTGTACATCTTGAAAAGACCTACAAAAAAGTCCACAATATCATACGTCTGTCTTGTAATGATCACCTGACCAATAAGTATTTTTGAGGCAGCACAATTAGCGCGTACGCACGGCTGACAGCATTCTGTAATACACGTGAGCGGAGCCGTGGGCATAGCTATTACATAAATTTCAAAGAAAACAGACCTGATTTTCATGATTGTGATCGTCGTCGGATTGGTCTAGTGAAATGAGACGACCAGACTTCATACACAGTAGGTACGCACTAGTTGTATGCACAGTACGACTGGTCGCTAGTTCGTATCCCGCTGATTTATAATATTTAAAAAGAGTTTTTAAAGAACATAATTATTTATTTTTATGTTTTCACTTCTACCGCGTGTGCACTGCAGCTGCTGTTTTTTGTCTAACCAAATTTGCTATACTACTTTATATAAAAAGTAATAGCAGGGGGGATTGTACATTTCCAGCGCACCAATCACAGACGAGTATGAGAAGTTTTTTTTTAAATATGGGAGGCCGAACTTAAAAAAAAAATTTGGTGTCAAAATAGGGGATTTCGACCACGCCCGATCGATTGCCGATAACTTTTAGGATTCATTATCTCCACTACCCTCTAATGACATCATTAACCCTTAATGTTCTCGCGTGATAACGATAACAATGAGCTGGCTTCCTTACATCGTTTCCTTAATGAGGTAATTATTAATCACTTGTTGTTTTTAAAAATAATAAACTATTTCCAAATCTTATTATATGACTTTATTGTATAAATATGTCTTAAATAAATGCGATAATATTATATCATTTTCCATCGTATTACTATCATAATTCCTTACATTTGTAAAATTTTCAAGGCTAAAAGTATTCCTAGCACTCGCCGGCCGCGGTAGCGGCCCGTTCGCTTTGCTCGGTCGTCTCGTGCGTTATTATTACAGTTCCAACCTAACCTAACCAATCCAGTTGCTTTATAAACCTTCGAAATTCTAACTCTTACCGATACATGAACTGTCAGGCTATCAATAAATGACAACATGCTTTTATTTTTTCTCAACAAATTCTTTATTTATCAGCATATCTTATTATATTACTTTATCTTATAAATATGTCTTAAATAAATGTGACAAAACTGTATCATTCTCTATCGTATTACTATTAAACAATTTAAGCGATGATGGCGCAGTGGTAGCGTGTACGACTTTGCGTCGATTGACGTGAGTTCGAATCCCTACAATGAGCCTGAGCTTTCAGTGAAGGAAAACATCGTGAGGAAACCATAGCATGGTGGTAGGGCATTTTCTAGTGCCCGCCTGGCTAGCTACCACCCTCAAGTTGGAAATCTGTCGCCAAGCACCAATAGGTGTGTTCCGGCAGCTGCACTTGAGAGCCAGTCTTCCACTAGGTTTAGCGTGTTACCATCTTGGGCCACATCGTCACTTAACATCAGGTGAGATTGTGGCCACTACGCCAAATCTATAACGATAAAAAAAAAAAAAAATTCATAGAATATCCTGTAAACATATAGTATAAATACATTATGCAGTATTCACCGCAAACAGAAGTGAACTCATTTTGTAGTGTATGTATATTGAAATGCCATCTCCTTGCATTTCTTTAAATAATTTGTGGTATCCAGTCGGTGGTCGTCCATATGAATCTAAATAATGTCCGAAACCATTTTTATCGATGTATATAGCTATCCAGTGAGACCTCGGTTTTGTATCTGGATCTAAATTACTTATAACATATGTTGGAGCTTGCATGTGTATCGGTAATCGGTTGGCGGCGTATACATTACTTTTTAAGTTGGGATGTATATTACTTAAATGTTAATGTATATGTAATACATTCATAGTAGACTTATACGATCGCAATAATTACTTCACAATACAATAGTTCATATGCAATTTATAATATTATAGGTTATAACTGGATATTTAAATTCTGATGGAGGGATGTAAATAAAAAATATAACTTCTACACATGTTCCTAATTTTATTTCATTCCAATTAAATATTATACATTTTTAACTTTAAAATAGGTATTACAATGATAACTCAACTACTAGTCTACGCTTACATTACGATTATTATCAATTACAATAACATTATCAAATTCATTATACACAATACAGTTGATATATCACAATACAATTTGTGAATTAGTTGTAGATTTTATAAATTTTCTAGTAAGGGGTCCATTTCTCCCATTCAATTTTATTCTAAAATTTTTTTTAATACTTTTCTCCACTAGTCGGTGTTGAGAAAACTTCTTCAGCCGATGTGTGTCCTGCGAGATCGTTTAATTGTAGCTGGTTTATAAATTCACACCTCTTTGGGTTTCCAACATAAGTCAGTGGTACTTTAATATCTTTCAATGCCTTTGTAAATGTCTCCCAACCTATTGGATCACTTTTCTTCAGTGGTCTTAGCGAATCATTTACTAAGTCTACAATATTACTTCCAGTATTTTTTTTGTTATTTATAGTAACTGTACCTTCATTATCCCATTGGATTTTGTCTTTACTTACAGATATCAAATCTAATAACAACTCACCCTTCTTTGTATATGTTTTTGGTATTAAGCTCAGTATTTGACTTGTAGTGTATGGTGATTTTTTATGAATAAAGACATTTTCCTTATCTTTTCCATTTTTGCTCGCTGTCTCCGCAGAAACTACATTTCTGTCTTCTAAACCACTATTTTTATTTTCGCTTAAATCATCATTAATCGTGTTTGTAATAAATGATAATTGATAAGGTCGGCGCGGCGTTCTTCTTCGGGAAAGTGCAAGTACCTTTGTAAAGTTTATAAATATAAAATACACTTTTTGCGATCTTCTACGTTACTGTTTAAGATTTTTTCCATATCGGCATTCAATTTTGATAAAGGGGTATAATTTTTTTGTATGGTTTGTTTTAGTTTTTCTATTAAGGCTGGTTCAACCAGCAGCATTTTCTTAGCATGTTCCATTTTTATACAAGAGAAGTTATCAACGCCCTCAAAATAAAACCTAATATTATTGGTAAAAATGCTTCTCCTTTTTGTATTATTAGTTTTTGTTTTTCTCAACTTACTTTCACCTTCACGTACTAATTTACGAAGTGTATTTTTATATTTCTTAAGTTTTTTTTCTCCTTTTCAAATGGGACTTTACTCAGTAATTATGAACACATTCACAAATGCAATTTATTTCTTCCTATTATACAATTTTAACAGCGCTTTTCAATATTTAGAATTTGAGTGTTTAGTGCATTCAGCAAATTTTTATGTCTTCAGGCTACGCTGCATTATCTGTATATGATAGAAATATATTGGTCCCCGTATATTTAAATTCTTTTGTTGGAATATATACTAGACAATAATGGTCTGAGAGGATTTTATTTGTTTTAATACGACACATATCGTATATGTTTTATGTTTGATCTACAATTAAATATCCATGTACTTTTTTAGCTGAATCATTATAAGCATCTTCAAAGAATTTTGTATCTAACAACATTTCGACTTGGGGTATGTAAATGTGACTCGCCCTATTTTTCAAAACCTGAACCACTATACAAAGTCAACTTTTTCTAAAAAACCCGCTTTTTTCCTATCGGTCGCTGTGCCGCTAACTCATTATATATTGGTATTCATTAATTACTTTGTTAAATTAATTTTAATGATAATACTGCGCTCACAGGTTTGACAAATAAATCTGTGACTGCGTTAAGGCGCCACACGACGACGTAAAATTGGCTGTCGTAGTTGTAGACGCAGGTAATTTCACAGACTCATAAAATTGGCATTCCCTCTTACCTGGATGCGTCCACAAAAATATTACAAAAATACTAAAAATCTTAAATTGAAAATGATTGTCTTTTTTTGGCTTTTTTTTATTACAAATTTATATATTAATCTGGTCTTAAAGGGTTAAAAGAACTATCTCTTATTTTTCATTTTTGTCTAAGCGCCATATAAAACACTCCAAATAAATCAAAGTCTGAGAGTAGTGAGAATTTGATACAATGTCTTATTTATAATTTCACTCGACAGATTTACTCTTTCTCTCTATACCACGTTAATCAGCAATATTTCTATCTTTCGCACCCGTAGCTATGTCATCACACGCTGGAAAGATCAAAGAAGTGAAGTGATTGAAAAAAAGTGATAAAACCTCGATATTGCGATTTCTGCGATTTGCTATGCCGTGAAGTGATTAAATGAAGTGAAGTAACTGTTATGTTGCTATGCAGTGAAGTGAATTCATATGATGGTGCGATATATTGCAGACGTATGAATTCTGCGATTTGCTATGAAGTCAAGTGAATTTATATGATCGTGCGGTATATGTGAGGAGTACGAGTTTTGCAACTTGCAATTCAGTAAAATGAATTTTGTATTATCCTACGAATTCTGCGATTTTTATTTAAGTCAAATGAACACATACTTTATCATGTGTATCAGGTATTTTGGTTTCATTATAGCAGATGACAAATTATATCTATTTTCATGTGAAAAATAGCAGTGATACATTAAATTTTCCATGCCTAATGCAGTGTCACTGTATCACGCAAGCCGGAGGATCGAAACCAGGCTTGAGTGGCCGCTGGAGGTTATATTCGGCGGTCGTGCGGGTTATAGAAGAGATCACAAAAAGCAGTAATATAAACTTGAATTAATAGTTTTTTTTTGGCCCCATCCAAATATAGTGAATAATGAGTAAACATATTTTTTGCCATTAATAATCAATCGTTGGTATCGGTTGGCACGGACGCAGTTATGCTGAATGTTTCCGGTTGCCTCTTGAAGGCTAAGTGTATGATCCATACTTACATTTGTTATTTATAAATAAGTGCTTTCGTCAACAATTTAATATATAAAAATGCTATTTGTGCTAAAATTTTTTACTTATCCCAACCACGCGCTAAGTACACTACCTCACAGGTGGCGTGGAAACGTGTGCTTATTATGAAGATTACAACTTTTTGAACTTTTAGAATCGTTATATCTCAGAAACGGAGGCTCTTAGAAAAAAAGTATTGAGACATTGTTTTATATATAATTATATTATCTACAATTTTTGTCTGACCTAATTTTATGATAAAACTTACCGTTTTGTAGAAAAACACGCAAACATATAAAAAACATTCCAAGTGCGGGATCAATGGGAACTTTTCAGCATTAATTTACAATGGTATTCCGAACATTCATACCAATTTTTAGCTCTATGAGAATTTTTGTAGCTTCACTACTATTTCTAAGGCTAATTTGACCGGACCATATGCATTTAGTTATGCTGTTATTTTGACATTACAAAAAGACACTTCAATTTTATCATATGTATAGATAGATAAAAATATGTCTGTTATTATAGCTAGCATCTGTCATATAAAAAAACACGTTAAAAACACTATATCCGATCCTCGTTGAAAGTTTAAGAAAATTCGAGAGCAAATTAAGACTGTCACACATAGAGTAATGAAGCATATTATTAGACTTATTAGTGGGGCATTAATTGTGTAATTAACATCATTAACACCGTTGAGAGATGAACGTGGGAAACTTTCATGTTATCTACATTGTTTGCATTGAGGACAGTAATCGATTCGCTCGCTTATTGCTTTTTTTACAGTAAGTAGCACGGCAAAGTGACGTCACTGTGCCTGATGGTAATCGCAGTACAAACCAAAAATAACGACGTTAGGTCAGCAATCCGTCGCTGGTCGTCGCTTTCATGCCGACCTGCAAGCCTATACACCTACATAACCTACAGAAAAAAATTACTTTAAAAATTATTTTTAAATATCCTAAATCAGCTGTATTCGTACTATCGAGCACTCGTGCGTTTTGCGTATGAAGTCTGGTCGTCTCACACCACTAGGATAATCCGACGACGATCACAATAAAATTATGAAAATAAGGACTTGCATTAACCGTGCATAATGTAAATATATTCTATCTCATTCTCTCGTATGTATGATATGGATGTATATGATTGTCCATTTTTACTGTCAATTGTTCGTTTCATCGAGTTTTAAATTTCAGCGGTGCTAAAGAAGTTTTCACTTCAAAACGATTCATTGTAACGAGCACGGGTTTAGACCCCTACATTTGATTAGTGCATATACACCGCCTAATCCCAGAACCCGTCACGCCTAATCGTACTACTATGGCGATTGTTACTCTTGGTATGATGGTCGCAAGCAAATCAGACAAGAAATTACCACGTAGCTAATATTTATGGACAGTTTTAACACAATGTTTGTCGTTCGTAATGTGTCGCCGAGCGAAAGATTTCACTGTAAAGGATGCACGTTTATGCAAATTGCCATGTTATTTTTGTCTCTATATGTAGCATGCGAAACCTCTAGGATGCTAATGTCTCTGCTTTAACTGTCACTAATAAATAAAGTACAAGAAATACATTATATCGTTTCGAAAGTTCTGACTTTGGTTCTCAACCTGGACTCGTCCATTAATTTAGACAGGTTAAAAAGATACTGATGTCTATCCAAGGTCCAATGAACGCTAAACATATTGCATTCGTTTCTATGCCATAGTTAAACTAATCGACCAGTTTTTTTTATTTTTTAGTCTACTAATTTATTTTATAGAAATAAAGAAATAGTATATTTTTTATAGTTTCTTCATGGGTTTTATTGAGGGTAACATTATTATTGAGATTTTTAATAATATAAAATCTGTCTGTACCTAATAAATGAGCAAAGGAAGGTACGGGATTAATCAGCATGCCAGCTCACGACTTGTTGGCGATAATGTTTACTTAATTTAAAATGTCTTATACATTTTTTTAAATAAAATGTTTTTATTTAAAGTCTTCGCTAACGACGTTGCATCGGCAATATTCACAAACACCAATATAAAGTAATGCACACTATATTTATCCAATGTATATATATTTGATTAAATATTTAAATAATTTGAACCTGTGATTTGAATAATTTGTACGTTGCCCACGTAAAGCTAGTAAGTCTTTGTTCTTTTTTCTTTATAAGTGATTCATCAACCTTGTTTATAAACAGGTTTTTTCTTATTACTGTAATGTAATGTCTATGAAATCCCGGTTGTTATATCGCTTGGTACGCATTTACTATATATGTATACATTTAGTCGATTTTATATTTTAACGGTCGCGTTATAAACGGTGGTGCATGAAAAGAACCTCCGCGATACCCGGGTACGTCCGGTGGACTCTGGGTACCAAGTCTCGATTTCAACTAGACTGACTGGCCAATCTTTTCACTGCGGCACAAAGTATTCTTATTAAAAACCAGCTGGGCCCGCAGACGGTGTTCTGTCCTTTCCAATAGTCAATAACTTGACCAAAGCGCCACCATTCCCTATTTTTTTTCTTCAAAACTCTTTCAATACCAGAAAGAACAAAACAAAATACATATTATCTACGACATTACGATTACCCATCGTTCGAACCGTTAGTAACAAGGTGGTAAGCTCATAAAAATCCAAAAAAAAAAGGAATTTTACTTTATCCAAAATTTTCCGATTGTCCGGGTTACTTTTCACATTTTTCTTTCTTTACAAACCTTATTTGGAAAAATCTAAAAAAGAATTAGCCAACGAACAGCATTTCATTTTTATGTATATACCATACCTATTACAATAATAAAACTTTTGTAATGTCAAAATAGCATCTTTTACTAAATGCATATGCAAAATCGGTCCAACCGTTTCGGAGATTACCCGGAACAAACAGACAGACAAAAATTTTAATAGTAGGTTTTTTGTTATAGTTGACTAAAATATACAAGTTTTTTTTTTAAATTCAGTTTCTAGTCACTTTCATCATGGCAAACCATAATTTTTTCAGTTGACTAATGGCCGATTTTTTAATCGTCTGATAATTTTTTACGACAAATAAATTTGACGTGTTGTCAGATAATGTATGGAAAACATGTCAAAGTTTAAGAAATATTCCTCTAATAAAGTTATCTGTTGATTGAAAAATCGGCCTTATACGGTCGAAATATCTTTTAAATTATAACCCATTATTGTTGGTTTTACTTAACAGCAATTTCATTTATTAGTCTCCGTTTCAGTTTTTGTTTCATTTTATTTATAGGATTTGTTTGAAATTTCGAATATAATAGGCAGATTGCAATTTTACAGAAGATTTACATTAGTCTATTTGAAAATCGTATTAATGTTCATTATTGTCCACAGTTGTCGGAAGAGGTGCAAAGGAAACAGAGCGAGTATCAAAAGTGCCTAGAGTCGTACAAACAGATGAGGGCCAAATTTGAAGAGAACTATTTAAAATGTAAGTGTTAATTTTAATTAGCATGTCTTGACAAACATTGTTGATTTTTCTGTACGCTTAGAAGGGAACCCACGCTTTGAAGACCTTGTAACTATATAAGGAATGTCCTTATTTCTATAAAGTTGTATTAAGTTATAGAAAACACAATTAGTTCTAAAGATAAATACTAAATAGACCTAATTTTTGATAAATCATTGTTTTAGTTCATAGTGTATATAGTAATAACAATTTAAAAAAATCTGCCAAGTTTAAGTCGGACTTCGTAAGAGGCCTTTAAATGTAGAACAGACGGTTAGACAGATGGCGTAGGCTTAGCAATAGGGTTTTTCCTTTGATTTGGTACCCTAAAAACAGATTTTTAATCTTAATTAGTCAAATGATTGTCGGCTAAATCTGAAGGTTTGGTTGAAAAACAGCGTCGTATGATAGTCTTTTTCACAAACGACAAAAATTCGCTGTCAAATCTTGTTGACACAACGTTTCTTTTGTTTCTCTCTAATATTTTATGTTTATTGGGATCTTTTTTTATTGTATTGATTTTTTTTGTCAAAAAAGTCATTTTCTTTCATAAAAAATTAGTGCTGGTTATGTAGAACATGTTTTATTCACCAGAAAAACAGGTAACTAAACTGAAAGACAGAATAGTCCAAGAACCAATCAATAAAATTAATTAAACTATAATAACCATTAAGTTTAAAAATTAAACCTAAAAATATAGGATGTTTTTATTTCAGGCCCGACAAGCCGTGGGGGTCGGAAGTTGGATGAAACTAGAGACAAATACGGTAAGGCCTGTAGAAGGCTGCATAGAGCCCATAATGAGTACGTGTTGCTTCTAGCAGAAGCGACAGAATGTGAGCGAGCGTTGCGAACCGCTGCCTTGCCTGCTTTATTGGAGCAGCAACGTAGACAAGGCGAAGCCACTGCTACCTCCTGGTGAGTAAATTGTCGAAATATTTAAATAAACTTTATTCAATTGAAGGTCTACAAGAGATGAGAGATTGAGAGAGGCTTATGTTCAGCAGTGGACTGCTAAAATCTGATGATGATGAATTGAAGGTCTAACAACAAGTAAACATTTTATAGGTTGGAACCGGATATTATACAATAAAATGAAACAAATTGACTCTACTAAATGTATGTAGAAAACCTAAATTCGACATTTAAAAATTTTTATTTTCAAAAATGATAGAATATATGTATACTTGGCAAAAGCAAATAATTTATATGAATTCAATATTCTTTAATAAATAAAATATAGTACTCGTATATGACAATAAATTGTACCTATACCATTGTCAATGACAGGAAAGGTATTTTGCTGGAAGTTGTACAAAGGACCGACTTCAGCACTGACAAATTCAAGGAAGTCCAAAGTAAAACAGAAACCACTATTCAGAATTTGAGGCCGCAAGATGAGTATAAAGAATTTATTGAGAAGTACAGGTATGTTATTTTTGATGAACTGTTCAATAGCGTAAATTGTATACGCATGTATATGCATGCATTCATTGTATTTTTAAATTACACACACTTTGTAACACATATTAATTAGCTGGTCATCTAGTCCTGACTACGGTACATATTTACATAGTTAAGTATTGGCTAATTTAAATTGTAGTGATGTTGTCACATTACACTATTGACATTTATAACAGAAAATTTAATGAATTAATTCTCCACGATTTAACTAACTTGCGCTTAGTTCATGAAAATTCGTAGAAGTGATTCAGTGAAGTGAAGTGATACCGTGGAATACTTCGAGTTATGAATTAGTTTCTTCCTCAAACGAACACATTAAATAATCATAAAATTTTAAACGGAATTAAAAATTGCCTATGTAACGATTTGAAATATTTAAAAAATCAATAAAACTTACATTCGTTTAGATTGATCGCTTGTAAATAACTTTTATTTCATGTTATACAGGGTGTCCCAGAACTCAACGTCAAGCCGAAACGGGGTGACAGGATTGATTGTAGCCATCATGAGAAAAATCAGAAAAAAAATCTATCCCATGCAGTTTGGAAATTATGGGCATTTAAGAAAAACCTAGAAATTTGGTCAAACTGTAACTATTTTTTGGTTATTGTGGTTAATTTTTATTATTTTTGTTCATTTAAACTTTGGATCCGTAACCCTAAATAACATTTCTAGAACCACAGTCAAAAATAATGACACAACTGACCCAAGTTTTCTAGAATTAAGACTATTTGTTAAACTATGAATTAAAAATTTTCAAAATTTGTCGACTTTGAAAGGCTCTCCTTTAAAAAAAATGTACTAAAGTGCCTTGGCAAGTGCCATTAAAAGTTCGCGCATTTAATCAGGATTGTAAAATGGTACAATACTTGTTAGTTTCATAGTAAAAAAAAACTAGTAAAAAAATAAAAACCTCGACTAACCCGATTTTTGCTAATCCATTTTACTCAGGTCAAATGTTTTTTATTGATGTGAGAGATGGATAGTGGACATGTTTGCCATGAGCGACCGAGACAGATAGTGACGCCACGCAGTTAGACGGAGATGCGTCTGAAACCAGTTAGTACGTTTCGCTCATTCGTCTACTGCGCACCTTTCCGTATTCGTTTGTGTTGATTTAGTACCGACAACTTTGGCGTCTCTCTTTTGGAATTGGACTTTTGTGTTGGTATCCTTGTTATCTACCATGCCTACGCGCTACACTTCACAAGAATATGCGAAGATGCACCTCATTTATGGGGAATGCAGATGCAACGCAAGTGCCGCCGCTAGACTTTATCGTGAAAGATATCCAAATTTAGAGCGCTATCCGGATCACCGCGTGTTTGTTAATGTGCACCGTTCACTCACGGAGGACGGCCATTTCCCGAATCAAATACGGGCTGGAGGTAGAGCTCGCTTTCCTTACGAGGAAGAAGTGTTATAAGAGGTCGCAGATGACCCAAGTATTTCCGTTCGTGGAATTGAATAAAGAATGGGAATACCCAAAAGCACATCACATCGTATTTTACAAAGAGCCGAAATGCATCCGTTTCACGTACAACGAGTTCAAAGTCTTCTTCCTCGAGATTATCCTGAAAGGATTTCATTTTGTAGAACAATGCTACAGAGGCATAATGAAAATCCCCAATTCATCCAAAAAATTCTCTGGTCAGATGAATCTACATTTAAAAAAGATGGTTACATAAACTTACACAATTTTCACGAGTGGCATATGGCGAATCCACATTTAATGCGAGAAGACAGATCCCAGTATCGCTTTAAAGTAAACCTGTGGACCGGAATTTTAAACGGCAAAATTGTTGGGCCTTTTGAACTGCCTGAGAACTTGAATGGCACGAATTACCTACATTTTTTACGAGAAAATTTACCAACTTTGTTAGAGGACGTACCGCTAACAGATCGTCGCCACATGTGGTATCAACAAGATGGCTGTCCAGCGCATTATGCAGTGCAAGTAAGAGATTTCCTTGACCAGGAATATCCGGTGGAAGGTGGATTGGACGATCAGGCACTATCTCGTGGCCAGCCCGTTACCCAGATTTAAATCCCCTGGATTTTTTTTATTGGGGCGTTCTAAAAGAAAAAGTTTATTCTAAGCCCATTGACAGCGTGGCCGAGCTGCGTGAACGAATTTCTCAAGCTGCTGAGGAGCAATTATCAACTCTCGAGGATATTCCCGACTAATAACTAGATCTTTTTTAATAAGATGTAGGGCGTGTATTGAGGCTGATGGTAAACAATTTGAACATTTATTGTAATAAAAAATGTTACTTCCCTATCTGACTTTTATTCCAATAAAACTAAACTAGGTCAAGATTTTACATTATTTTATTAATTTTACTTACTTTTGTTGACTTTGGTAAAAGTGGAGTCACTATCTGTCTTGGTCGCTTATCGCAAACATGTCCACTATCCATCTCTCACATCAATAAAAAACATTTGACCTGAGTAAAATGGATTAGCAAAAATCGGGTTACACGAGGTTTTTATTTTTTTACTAGTTTTTTTTTACTATGAAACTAACAAGTGTTGTACCATTTTACAATCCTGATTAAATGCGCGAAGTTTTAATGGCACTTGCCAAGGCACTTTAGTACATTTTTCTTAAAGGAGGGCCTTTCAAAATCGACAAATTTTGAAAATTTTAAATTCATAGTTTAACAAATAGTCTTAATTCTAGAAAACTTGGGTCAGTTATCTCATTATTTTTGACTGTGGTTCTAGAAATGTTATTTAGGGTTACGGATCCAAAGTTTAAATGAACAAAAATAATAAAAATTAACCACAATAACCAAAAAATAGTTACAGTTTGACCAAATTTCTAGGTTTTTCTTAAATGCCCATAATTTCCAAACTGCATGGGATAGATTTTTTTTCTGATTTTTCTCATGATGGCTACAATCAATCCTGTCACCCCGTTTCGGCTTGACGTTGAGTTCTGGGACACCCTGTATAACTCCTACACTGGTGTATGATACCAATTTGCTAATGTAAACAATATATTTATACACACAAAACTGATGTTATAATGCTCGACGTAAACGAAAAGGCATCTGTACCGAAAATCATGACAATACAATGTTTTTTGCTAAATTGTACATTATGGAGAACTTATTTGCGATTCTTTGGGGTATTTTTTGTATGTGTGTATGAAATGCCGACATTCTATAGAATTCATAGGCTCGCATTGTGGCCAGCTCGCTAGTATTTGTTCGCAAGTCCAACCAAACCTTTTTTTTGCTGGTAAATCCATCATGGATCCCCTCCAGCTCAGGGGAGCAAGAGGAGTATGTCAGACTCGATTGACTAAAACCCAGTGGTGTACCATCTGCCACCATGATGGGGCGACATGGGATCGCGTATGCACGCTACCGCGACGCCCCGGCGCTAATAGAGAGACAACCTCAACTGCCTCCCAGACGGCCGAACCTGTTCAATGGGTAGACGGCTCCCTCGACCCTTCTCTCTTGATTCGGCTAGGGCGGAGAAAGGAGGCGGACGAAACGCCTCTTCCTACCGCCCGGTCGTCTGCATCGGAGAGGGTCGTTACCGGGATCATCCTCGCGAGTCCTCTCCGCGGTTTCCTTCTGCAACATCACGTCCTCGCAGAAGGAGACCATAGCCATCCATGATCCCTTAACACACGTGGCTGGCTCCCTGCGAGCAATCCGGTGCAGGTAACATCCGAAGCCCTTCTCCCTCTTACACCACCTTTCGAGGACCGGGTGGATGGCGTCTATGGTAAAAGGACCAAGTCCTCCCCCCATTGCCGCAACACTTCATTGTACATCGTTCGCCTAAGTTGGCATATTACTTCAGGAGCCGGAGGCTCCCCTCTTTTTTTTCTCGCCGCCGTAAATCGATAGACGGCGGCGAGTACCTCCGCCTCCAGCTCCCAAGACGGGGAGCCGGCGAGCATGCAGACTGCTCCAGCGGACATCGTGCGGTATCCGCGAACTACCCTTAGCGCTACAACACGCTGCGCACTTCGTAGCACACGCTTATTGCAGGCGCTAAGGGCATCCATCCATACATGTGTCCCATAGACGGCCATGCTCCGCACGATTCCTGGGTACAATCGACGGCAGCTCGCACCCGGCCCTCCCGAATTCGGGAGGAGCCAAACCAAACTTAACCGAGCATCGTCGTTATTTTGTAACGTACTTTATAATATTAGTAAGTATAATGGTGTTATAAGGAAAATGCTGTGTATTGCGGTTAGAGAATTTATTCACACACGAAGCAGAATACGCTGTACACAAACAAATACACTTGTCCTCTGCGCACAGCTCCATACTCGCGCAATGATGTCACGGCGAGAATTCACGCCATGATTTCCGCGCGACGTGAACTACTTTCACACTTACACACTCACAATGTTTACAGTCAGGTTCACTCATTGATACTAAATGGACGTTTCTTCAGTTGCTGCGTCTTTCACTCTATGTGCACTGGTATTTTATAATTATCTACTATTTAAAGATACAAAACAAACCAAAGCACAAGAGCAGATAACGAATATAAATCGCAACAGAACGAGTTAATTATGCTTTAGATATGTTTATTTTAACATGATATACCTAAAGTACTGTCAAATCTGACAATATTATCATAAACGTTTAATAATTTAAACATTTGATGGAACTATTACATTATGATCAACATATTTAATTTATAACGAATCGAAATGCGACGTCGCGCCGTTAATGTGGATAAGCGTTCGCACTGTTCGCGTTACTCGGCCGCGAATCCTTTGATGCGGTCATAAAAACCGACTCGTAACGGAAACCGAGGCGCGAATAGGCATGAACCCGTGAACAAGCGTGAAATCCATCCACACTCGCGTTCACTATATATATATATATATATATATATATATATATTACCTTGTTTGCCTCGTTTTGCTTTATGGTTTTATGATCCTTTTTTTCGTTGATTATTTTCTCCGATTGGGGAAACTTTTTGAATAAGCAAAACACCAACAAAAATACTGCTCCTCGGACTGCGACGCTGGGCTCCTGACCTTTCAACATTATCGTTTTTTATTTTATCATTTCATTAATAAGTTTAATAAGTCTTATCCCAAAACTAAAATATCAGTTAGACGCAGGGCATTGTAAAGTTAAAACACCAATAATTTGACTTGAAGAGTAGTTTAGTTTTTGTATTTATACATATACAACTTTTTTTACAGGTCCCCTCCATCTACACCAATATTGTTCACATTTGACGAAAGCTTAGTAGAGGATACGAGTGGCAAGCTGCAACCAAATCAGTTAACTGTTGACAATTTAACAGTTGAGTGGCTGAAGGAAAAGTTGACCGAACTAGAAGCGACATTACAAGATAACAGGGAGAAGCAAACAGCCTTGCAAGGACCAGAAATCATTGGAAATGGTGTTTGTAAGAACAATAACACCGGTCTTACTAATGGAGTCAACGGTATAGACAGGTAGACTATATTAACAATAATGATTATAAATTAAGAAATTTAAATAATATATTGTGATTGTTTAATATATATATGAAGGCAGTTTAGAAATTATATGCACTTTATGTAGGTAGTAGAAACAGATAAAAACATAAAACCTCGTTTAAAAATATCGATAAATTTTTATAGGGTTTTTAGTACTACTTTGAGATACCATAAATCTCAAATACCATAAGTATTATATAACAAAGTCCTCCCGCCGCTTCTGTCTATCTGATCGAGATAAACTCAAAACCTACAGAACTAAGTTTCTTACGGTTTTTTATCAATGGACAGAGTGGTTCATGAGGAAGGTTTTAGGTGTATAATTCATTACGGGTTTGTGGAAATTGTTTGGAATATGACGGCGGTTGTTGTTGATGATGTCGGAAAAACCATGCCGACTGGATCTTGACTTGCGTGCGCCGCGTGAACCAATAGAGTAACCTATATAATTATGTATTACAGAACTGCTCTATGTCTATCTTCTAAGATTAACACACAACAACGAAAATATATTGCTAGAAAATACTTTTAAACATATCTTTAAATGAAGCGTTTTTTGGGTATGCAATTTTGCGTGGATAAAGCTAAGCGAGCAGGCGGTCCCACCATTATTTTAATCTAACCTACATGCTCGAAGCCATAGGCTAATATAAAACTAGGTATATATGCTCTGCTACCCGTGCGAAGTCGGGGCGGGCCTAGTGATGAATAAATAGAAAGAAATGACTTAAATAGCGATATATCACAACAATATGCAAAAAAGTTACAATTTGTTGTTTCACATTAGCTCAAATTGCAGCTAACACCTTCAATATGTATATTTGTTACTTTGCACTATAAGTTAAAGGTTAAAATCGCTGTCAACTGAATATTTTAAGTAAAATATAGAATATGCACGGTAATATTTACGCCGTTTTTACCATATTTCCCAACCTCTAACCTCCTTTTTTTATTAAGGATTATTAAATGATGACTATTCTCTTACTCGTTAAATATAATTCATCTGTACAAAGCTACATTCGTAGTCAATATTACCTGGATATATTATTTATATTTAGGTTTTTTTATGTTAGCATTAAAATGTAAAATAATTTTTTAGGTCATAATAAATATCTTTTTTATTCTACAGGCATTCACCACCACCGATTCCAGTAACGACATCAGAACCCATCAAATTGTTAGAACTACGTGTAGCTGAACGCAAATGTGCAAAACAAGCTGAAATGATAAGATCAGCTTTAGCTGAACTTGGATGTGAAGAGGCGCCTAGTGGTTGCCCTGATTTATCAGCTGAAACCGTTGGAGTTGACAGTCTTGATGGAAGCTCACCTGATCATCAGGTACCTACATAATTATTATCATTAACAGCAGTAGGATTAATGGGTTAGTTTAATCCTAGCGTTTTAAATTGAGAATTGATTGCTATTTCTTTAAATTTCAATAGTTAACGAGGTCGGTTAATGTTACTCCTTGAGGAAGTTGTATAGAAAGACATGTGTATCTAAAATTCAATTAAACCGTCAGGATCGATCATCGTTCGACTCAAAAACTTCAGTCGATGCGTTACGACTACACCTACATTCTATAATACCACCGAGGCCATTCTTCAAATTATTCACGCGTCCGTTCAGACGTAAATCCGCGCCGTCGAGTCCTGCATTGCCACCGAAAACGTACAGAAGTAACAGCGTTGGCCCGACAGATACGGTAACCGAACAAACTCTGCGAAAGAAACAAATCAGAGTTTTAAAAAGACGTATACTCAAGCGTATGGATGTTTATGTGCATTGCCGTGTTCACGCGGGTGTTTTGAAGAGACGAAGGCGGGGTCGTGTTGTTGTTGTTAATTCTAACAGTGTGGTGAGTGCTACTAACAAGAAGATAGACGCACCGGTGCATGTATCTGCAACATGCATGATGCTTTCTGCCCCCACGTAAAGACCATACCGAATCGACTATCGTACAAGACGCGTCAATGCTAATTTTAGCGTAAGTTTCAACGTCACTGCGCATCGCACGAACTTCTCACTGAAGTAAGCTTTCAGATGAAATTAAAATAGCACCGGCACACACTAAAAGCCAGTTTCAAAATCAAGGTGAAGATACTTGTGACGTTCCAGTAATGTTTCAGTGTTTATTCGGCGTGTCTGTACACGCTGCTCGTTTCAGTCTCGGACTTAACGTCAGTTTCATCCTGTTTTCTTTTATGTTTCCTCGGCGTAGATATATAAAAAGATAATAACAGAGAGGTCATGTGTTGTCTGGAGTTTTGTGGTGTTGCGGTTTACTAATGGATCCGTTTTCGATGTACATAACTCATTCTGAATTACCGCCGCCGGTGGTGGTTCCACGCAGGAAGAAACGTTTGAAGCAACTGCAACTCGAACTAGAGAATGAAGCAGTATGTAACGTTATAAATTGCAGTGTCTTTGTGAATTGTGTTTTTTGCATGTATATTTTTTGTTTGTGTGTATATAATAATTTTATGACAACTCGATATACTTGATAATTATCATGTTTTAATGACAAATACATACGTCCTGTTTAACGTCCCGTTTACTCAAATAGGTTACAGTTTTTTTTTAATTATACGCTTTTGTCGTTATAACCTGAATTTATATAAAACCAAATAAATTCCAATTTAAGCAGAGTCGTCAGTCGTCTAAAAGGAGATAACGAACGGACTATTAAGAATTATAAAATATAGTGCGATTAATAAAGTGAACAGGAGAAATATGCCCATAATTATCGGTCTAAATATAGTTTAGTTTATATAATATCCGCGATATTCACAAGAATCAAACAGTAACTTAGTTTCAGTTATTTAATTTATTTATTTATTTGTTTTAATCTGAACATAACTACTTAATTACGTATTTAGCAGATCAATTTTTATTTTTACTTGCACTCTGTATATACACTCTTTAAGCACTACCTTTATTTATAATTAAAAAAGAAATAGATATATAAGCAAACCTTTACGGCTTTTTAGTTTTTGAATAAATGACTAGTCTTTATTGCGTTAGGTATTAAGTTCCAATTTTCAACACTTTCTTGTAAAAGGATGACGCTTTGATATATTGGATCACAGTAGGTAAATGACACAGTAGGCAGTTAAACCGGAATAGTGAATAATAATTATCAGAACGGTCTTTATATTTCTATTGTAATGACTATATGTGTATGCCTTTATTATAATGTACTAATAATACTATAATAATGTACTATATATCTGTTATAGGTAAGTGTAAGCGAAACAGAACGATCTCTAGTTGAACAAGAATGGTTTCACGGAGTACTACCTCGTGAGGAGGTTGTACGACTTTTGAGAGCTGATGGCGACTACTTAGTGCGAGAGACTACGAGGAACCACGCCAGGCAGCTAGTGCTTTCAGTCTGCTGGGGGCAGCATAAGCATTTCATTGTGCAGACCACGCCTGAGGTTGGTCAGATTATATTTGAAACCCCTCAGTTTCCGCCCGCGACTTTGTTCACTTTAAATACAATGGCATAAGGAATAAAAAATAGCCTATGTCATTCAGAAATAACGTAGCTTCCTATTAGGGATATAATTTTTAGTATTGAATTAGTAGTTTCGGAGCTTGCCTTCAACAAATATAAAAACTTTACCTCCATAAAATTTGTAGGATACCATTAAATTGTCCTTACTAATACTCGCAGAGATTTCGTCTGTAAAGATAAGTGGTCGATGATGGTAAATTAATACGTTAAGCCTACAAAGGAGATACGGAGCTCGGCACTCGGTTCTGGTTTAATCAACTTTGGTTAAATGCTAGACCAGGAGCGCTTAAACTTATAACGTCGGCGATCTACCACAAAATATTTAGCTAACAAGTGATCAAATCTATCTACTACCACTTTTTTTTTCTTTATAATAATAATTACACAATTCCGCCAATACGATTCCCGCTTACGAAATAAAAAAACACAAGGTTTATGAAATTTGGGATCATATGCTCTGGTTAAAAAAATTATATCTCGCAAACTATTTGCAATACCTCATATTGGATATGTGGTTTGAATATACGGTAAAACTTTTAAAGTGAGTGCCCCTCTGCTAGGCTATAAATTAATAAATAAATATATTTTTCAGGGTCACTATCGTTTCGAAGGCGCTGCTTTCCCATCAGTTGCGGAACTGATCGCATGGCAGCGCGCCAGTGGCGTCCCCGTCACAGCCCGCTCTGGTGCTCTTTTACGAAGAGCCGTGCCGAGGGAGAACTGGGAACTGAACAACGACGACGTACAGCTGCTGGATAAGATTGGCCGAGTATGTATTTCGTTCATTTTATATTTGATTTTTGTTCTGTTATGGTCTACGCATTTCTCTCTCTACAATTACGAATCTTCCATATTATTTCTAAAGTACTAAATACTGAGTTATTGTACTGCACTGCTTACTTTGTTTCCTTTATTAATTTACCTGATTTTGCCAAATGGTAGGACACGACAACTGTGTCCAGCTGGATCGCGACCACCATACACTAGGTTTGCTATAGTGCCATTTTCCATTTGCATGTGGAGTTCTGGAATCAGTCGGTGTATAAGCAGGCCCAAGCCACGTGAGCCGGTAAAAGTATAAGCCACTACCATTCACAAACCCGTCACAATGACTCTCATTTGATTTGTCTCGTTTCGGGATCAGCCAGTATATATCCAGTTGCCAAGAGGCTTGTACCGGCGATGGATTACAGATCTCGCTGTTCGTCCTTGTTTTTAGATTCTACTGGACTTACTATCAGGCACACTATCATCACTCTACAGTGATACTATTAAATATATAAAAAAATTAAGTCCTTTACAAATTCGCAATTGTTTAAAATACTTCTTATTTAACTTCTTACTTATAATACTTATAATATATTTATTTTTTCGACCCATGATAATTATAAAGGCCGCTGTACGCTGAATGAGGCCATATTTTTCTATAGCACTTATTTATTGTTGCATGGTGCAATGACGTCACTGTCCATGACTGTAAACAGTACAATCCAAACAACGGTGACCACCGAGAGATCGACAATCCAGTGCCAGTCGTCACTGTTATGCCGGTCTGTAGCATTATCGGCAATGAATAAACTACGACTTTAATCATTTATAAAAACGTCCATTCATGTCACCTTGAAATAATTCTCATAAACATATAATTAAAGGGTAACTTCGGCGACGTGTACAAAGCTCGACTGAAGACAACGGGGCAGGAGGTAGCTGTGAAGACGTGTCGTGTCGCGCTACCCGAAGAGCAAAAACGTACTTTCCTCCAAGAGGGACGGATTCTCAAACAGTACCAGCATCCCAACATCGTTCGGCTCATCGGCATCGCTGTTCAAAAACAACCTATCATGATCGTCATGGAATTGGTGTCGGGTGAGTTAAAACTTACGATCTACGACAATACGAAATAAACTGAACTTTCTATATTTGGTCTGTCTGTGTAAAGTCTTTGAAAAAAAAAACTACATCAAACACCTTTCTTTGGTTATCAATGCCACTGATAAGTTGCCAAGAAACTGGACCAAACGATGTTAATAATAAATAAAGAGTTCCTATAATTATTGAATTAATGATTGAGTAAAAATTTTTTTTGGTTGGATTTCGACGATGATATGACTACTATAATAGGCATATGAACTAATAAAAAGTTTATAATGCGTTTTCCACCATTCACTATTATCACGTATAAAAAATAAAAACCGTTACGGATTTTTGATCTAAAATAGAAATTATGATTATTTATACTGCAAGATTGGTATTTACGTAGGTAGTTAATGAGCGTGGATGAGTATGTCTTGTTACAATTTTGTCTTCCTGTGACGTCATTCATATTTGACAATTTTATTAACCCATTTTATTTACTTACTATATTCTGAAATTGACGTCATTATTTGGGCATGATTTGTTACTTATCGCCAGACATCAATCGGTGTGTTTCGGGAGTTCCTAGCGACCTGTTCCAATTAGATCTTAACATGTGCCTTTTTTAACCATATCATCAAACAACATCAGCACTGATTAGGAATTATAAAAACACAATAAATTTCTAGGTGGTTCCTTACTTACATTCCTCCGTACGAGAGCATCCACCTTAAGTTCAAGGACTCTGTTAGCGATGTGTCGGGACGCTGCAGGCGGCATGCGTTACCTCGAGTCCAAGAACTGCATCCACCGGGACCTGGCCGCTAGGAATTGTCTCGTCGGGGATGATAATATCGTGAAGATATCTGACTTCGGCATGTCCAGAGAGGAAGAGGAGTACATAGTGTCGGGTGGGATGAAGCAGATACCGATCAAATGGACGGCGCCTGAAGCCTTAAATTTTGGTTTGTTTCTTTTTTAATTCGTTCATGACCACCTTCTATACTTATTTTGAATTAATGTTTACAAGATGTATCTTGTAAAGATTAATTCTGACTTGTGAATTTATGCATAACGTAAAAACCTTACTTCACTAGACGAAGATAACGTCGACTACATCACGAGGTAGTAATGGTAGTGTTATTTAAACTTTCTTTGTTTCCTATTAACTGTAATTATATACGGATTAAGTTTTACATATTGGATTTCAAATTAAACATAACGTCAACCATATCGTCAACCAATAGCATAATCGTGTCATAAATTCCCTCCTAAAATTCCCGCAACCTTCAGTTTCGATTATAAAGTAATTACAGGATTATACGGTTTTGTTACAAGGACCGGCTTCTTCTACCAATAAAATAAGATACTAATTAATTGTGATTATGGAATCCGTACTAATAACTAACAGTTCGGCCGATGAAAGAATTTGTTCCTCCGACTTCCTACTATCAGTGGTCATAACTAGTGATGACAATTAGTAACACTGTTACCGTCGAAATCGGTCATAACAATAATGTTTAGTACAACATATCCGATTTAACGACTCAAAATATAAGTCACGGCTGAACTTTATATAATTGCCTCGTACAATCTAATTATTGGTTTTTACGTCTATCGTTTTTTACGACCTAATAATGAGTAGTTCCTTTGGCGTCGTTATAACCGACTTCGATTGTATTAGAAAGAAAAAACGTAGTTTTTTATAGTATAACGACAGATAACGTTACAATTACCTAATATTTTTGGCACATAAGTACAAAAGTAAACAGTTGATATAACCTTGCAACAGCGCAGTATGGATTTAATAAATATCGTATTCTTATTTATTTAACATTTAAATTAGCACAAAGTTATAAAGAACTGCTATTGTAAGTTTCCATAGTGAAACAGTTTTTAATGATACTATTTCTTAGTAGGGTTAAATAAACGAAAATAATATTTTTATGAATAATTCTTTGCCGCTTCAAAGTTATAATGTCCATTCGATGATAAACTATCAGGAACGCATTCTCTCAGCGGCCGGACCGTAGTACTTTAGTATCGACCCGCACTATTGGCTGGGCGCGATAGCAACAGGCGTGCTCTGCAACAGCACACATCTTTAGATGTTGTTAACGGCAGGCAACGAACGGCTAGAAGACACTCTCGCTCAAACAATCCGATCGTGATGAAGACCTAAGTTAATAAGTCAACTACGATAAACACTGTCTCTGAGTGCCGTTTCGCTGTAGTTTATCAAGTGCTTTTTTGTTCAACATTTTTTTTGCACCATGCCCTGTAGTTTGTTTCGTCATATTAATTGTAATTATATTGTTTTAGGTAAATACACATCGCTATGTGACGTATGGAGTTACGGAGTGCTAATGTGGGAGATATTCTCGAAAGGCGACACCCCGTACGCCGGCATGAGCAACTCACGTGCTAGAGAGAAAATTGATACTGGTATGTTGTAAATTATTTAGTTACTTTAATGTATTTTAAACATGTGCCAAATTATGACAATAAAACATTATACAATATTATTATTCTCAAATCGTCTAGTTGATAACAAACGTTACTTAAATATTATAGCCACCTTGTCACTTAAAAATCCACTGCTGGACATAGGCCACCCCTAATATTCGCCACAATGAGCGGTCCTGCGCTGCTCGCATCCAGCGGCTTCCCGCGTCAATTACCAGGTCGTCGGACCACCTTGTGGCGGGTCTGCCCACGCTGCGTTTTTCAGTACGTGGCCGCCACTCGAGAACTCTTCGGCCCCATCGGCCATCCCTCCTACGAGCAATGTAGGACCCCGCCCACTGTCACTTAAGTCTAGCAATTCTTAGAGCTGTGACGATTACTTTAGTTCTTATGCGGATCTCCTCATTTCTGATTTGCCCACGCAACGAAACTCTGAGCATAGCCCTCTCCATTGCATCTTCTTATATATCAAAATTTTGTTTACGTCTAATATTAGTGATCGTGTAACTTCTGATGAAATTGACCGATTGAGCTCATATTAACATATTATATTCTTTTCATCGAGCATGATTCATAGATATTTTAGGATCCGATAGGTGGCACTGTGGTTGGACCATAGCTTTAAAGGCAGAACAACATCTACCGAGCGGGCGAGTATTATATCGATATTGAACACCAAAACTCAATTGTGCTCATCACACAAAAGTCAGTCATGTTTAGAGATCAAATCCGCGACCTCTCGACTCAATAGTAGGTTTACTACCAGTGCGCCATAAAGCCAGTCTTATGAAGAATAGGTAATCGCTTACGCGATCTCTAAGTGATATATTCTTCTACAGGTTACCGAATGCCTGCTCCTGAAGGATGTCCAGAAGATGTATACGCACTGATGGTCCGCTGTTGGGAATACGAAGCCGACAAACGACCACATTTCCACCAAATATATACAATCATTGATGCCATTTATAACAGATAACATTTAAATTATTGCATTTTGTAAGAATAAAAGAATTCGAAGTAACACTGATATAAATAATAAAATTATCGAATAGTCAAAATAATGCACAAAATTACTCAATGTAAATTGTAATGTAATTTGTTTTTAACTTTGAAATTAACTCTCATAGTGTTGATCTGTTATTACGTTATATCATACGTCACGTTACGTCATATTATCAGTGTAAATTAATAATTAAATGTGAGGATTATTAAAATAGATGAAGCAAGAACAGTATATCTTCGATATGAAATAGAGTGAACTCATCGAATTTAAGTAGATTTTACGCGGTAGGAGGACGGTTAAACACAATATAACACATTCAAAGTCAATAAATAAAATATAAAAGAGGATACATATAGTGAAGTGATTGCATAATTAAAAATCTTTTAATAGAGTCAACATCCATATAGCGCGTCACACACATACGTCATACGACATACGTCTCAAAAGTACTTCCCGCCTTATCATGCCGGTGTAAACAAAGCGCCATGTTCTTATGAACGTAAAGTTAATTTCAATAGTAAGAAGTTTTTCTTCTCCATTTTAAAATTAAACGATATAAATATAATGTAAATATTACTGCACATTTGAGTTGATAACAACATTATCTTCATAGGTCTAATTAAAAACTACATATCTAAATTGATAACTGAGATACTGACAGGCAATGTATTTTTAGCAAATAAAGGGAATATATGGTTAGTCACATGGTTCAAATTCACCAATAAAAGAGGACGCCATGTTAGGTTTACCTTTTCACTGAGTTGTAAAACAGATTGTGGTTATTTCTATGGAGTCAGTGGTCTAATGATTTAAAAGTGTAAATATGTGTAATTCACGATTATTCTAAAGATCATAAGGATATTAATTGTAATAAATATTCGGTAAATCATAATATTTGAATTAGCATACAATCTATGTTTTACCAACACTAGGCGTAGCAATGCACGACAATCCACTCGTGAAAGTCGCATCACCTGTGGCATCATCGACACCCCTCGCCCCGCACCGAGAACACATCACAACATCTTAAGATGTAATAACAAAATCGCTCTGCATCTTAAGATACTGTAAAATGCATGTGTATATTATTTTCGCGGTGTGTGATAGTACATTTGATTGTAAGGCGAGCGATAATTTATCTTAATATAAAATATTTTAGCAACTTCGCCTACTGTGACGCGGTTATATGTCTGTGAACGAAGATATAGATTATCCAAACAAACTCATGTATAACATGTCAAGGTTATTAAAAAAGTTTAAGATATTATGTCACTTTTAAGTTAATTAATTATCGACTTGAATTATATTTGCTTCAAAATAGTATTAATTGTTGTATTATTAATATTACTATATGATACAATAATTATCAGTTTCGTATTATTGAATTGTAAGTTTTTACTTACGATAAATAATAGCGTAGCTTTGAATATTTGTACCTACTATAAATTGTAGATAATTTGTTATGTATAAATATACGGTAATAATGCTGGATACAAGTAAAAGGAACATTATATACTTTTAGCCAATATATTCAACACTCAATAATATTTAAATAATCTTTAACTAGCTCAAACATTTGTGACTATGAGCGCTACGTTTATAAGTTTTAAGAATAATTTCTATCTACTCAATTTCTTGATTACTGTAATTGACTTATATTCGTTTTAAGCAGCTTATTCACCCTGTATTTGTCAAAACACGACTGTTGTTTTCTCTGTACTACTTTTTTGTTTGGAATCTATTAACATGAAATTCACAAGTATATACTCGATATATTAATGTTGTCTATTTATTATAATTATATTATTATTCAGTAAAATCATAAAAATAATGAAGTTATCGGCCTTACTTATAAACATTGATGAAATATTATAAAAGATGCTTATCTTTGTTATGTTTTCTTCTAATAACATGGATTAGACAAAGAGGGAAGTTCATAAATCGTAGTAAAAATTTTGACAGATTTTTATAAATAAAGCCTCAAGTTGTTAACATGTTACATTCGTATCGGCAACTTAATTATTAGTGATATGAAACGCCTCTTATAGGGTTGATCTCTTACAAATAATAATTTTTGTTAACGTCGCATCGGTTTTAGCTGTAGACTTTATTTCTGACCGTTTTTCTTCTATTACGGGCCGATTTTTCTATGAACATAATATAAGTTTATTTGAGGAATTATTATTAAATTTTGACAAGTTTTCCATACAGCATCTGTTAAAATCATTCCTCGATTGAAATCAATTTCAAATGAAATGAAATCAATCCATCAATTGTTCAAATCAAATCCGATAATAATCAAAATCCGATAGTATCATTTTTTTAAAAACTTTCAATTGATAGTTTCTTAGTAAGTACCGCATTTAACATCTGGGCAACCGTGCTTGTACGCGAAATACTAATAGCGTCAACTCTTGAAATATTTTGCAGTCAGACAAATTGTGTAGGTACCTTCCTTTTAAAATATAGCGAACGTAATATCAATAGTTTAAGCCTGAGTATAGAATGTTCATTAGTACGAATGAATATCGATTAATCGATAGACAATTCATGTTTAATTACAACTATGGTTTATAAAAGATTAGGTCGCCCCTGACGGCGGCACTAACTTTTAGCATAACGTTTTCTTTTCATAGTAATTTAATAAAATACTATAATTAGATATATAACGTACATTTTTTTTATTGATTTTATTGCGTTATGCAGAACGATTCCCTATTCATAATAGTTGTAGGTAACATAACTCTATTATTTTATAACTATTTCAGAGAAGTAATTATAAAATATAAAATTGGACAAGTTTTTACGTGGTTCATAATTATGTTAGTAGCTATAATTGTTGATAGAAACATTCACGAGATTTGGTAGATATGCATTTTTAAATTTAAAAAAAAATATGAATATTTCTATCGCTAATTATAAGTGCAAAGTATTTAAGAACATACTAGGTCAATGACTTGGTGTACAAAAGAGTAAACTTATTTGTTTTCAATTTTATATTATTTCTTTAGGTTGGCTGTTTTGATTAATGTTAGGCAGGTTTAATGAAGGTGATTGATTCGTTGAGATTGTTCGAATGCATGCGTTGTTCGTAAGCATCAGTGTTCGTAAGCCTAATTTATGGTAGATATTTTTAATAAAAACGTATTTTAACATGCGTAAATAATTTTGTATTAATATTTTAGTATTAAATGTGCCTAGTAGACAGTATAATGTGCCTAGAGTCCGTAATACCAACAACAGAAATATCTACGTAGAAACATTTGTAATAAAATTCTATATTTACAATTTAAATTACCATGTCAATTTTTTACGGTATTGAGCAACGGCAATAAATTTGAATTTTTGTATGATATTATTATAATAATAACAATTGAGGAATATTGTTCTTCGTATATTATTTTGTGATATGTCGCGTGCTTCCATGTTATGACATATTGTATGCTATATTATTTTGTGTATCTTGCCTAGTACATAATATTATAATTATGATGTAATTGAATTATTTTAAGATAAAGTGAGATATAATCATTAGCAGTAAAATACAACGTGATTCGGTCATTATGAGATATTTTGTTTTTCTAACACCAACAATAAAAATCATTTTTACATGACAGCAGTTAATTAATATTCATTTTTAATAAGTACTTTTATTAGATCGATTTGTTTCCTTCGAATGTAAAACATATAATAAACGATGCATTATAATATACATAATATGATCTTTACCTATTAAAGTGCCAGAAAATTTGGATCTATATATTTATAATTTTAATTATTCCTTATATAAGTATTCAAAATTAATACGGTTTTCTTTTAAAACAACAATTTCCAGATCTAGTGAGAACTTTGATATTCATAAGTTTGTTTGATGTTCTACCAATTTTACAGTTTCTTCTAAAAGCTCTATGCAAAGCTCATACTATTTTCTTGGGTATTTACATAATTTTATCGCAAAGTATATAATTGTCTTATATGTTTATTTTCGGTTAACACAATCGCTTCCTGCTATATTCAACTATTCACTACATTGAACTTCTGCGTATATGAGGAAAGGGGGGTTCAATGAGTGGTAGGGCTTTGTGAAAATTTCTTTGGTGATTTCAATCTGCTTGGAGCAATTCGACTGGAGGAATACCTCTATCTTAAAAAAATCGCAGCCAAATAACCTAGTGTTGTGTTCCTGCGGTGAGTAGGATTTCCAGAGCTCTTAGGGCAGGGGGGTTCAAAGTCGGCAACGCGCTAGTGTTAAGCTCAGATATTACATGCGTCCGTAGGTTACGTTAGAGAGTTTTTGGCGGGATCTCAGACTGTCATATAGTGATTTTTGTTTTTTATTCATACATTTGTGTTTTTGGACCATGTATTGTGTAAAATATGTGGCATTTTGCATAATAAAGCTTGGTTATTGTATACAAGTGAAGTGATTGAAAATAATAACATAGGACATGAATTCTGATATACCACAAAAACTCCCTCGAAAGTTCTAACAGGGGAGCCGCCATCTTGTTAGCATTCTGAATTCGTCATAAAACTTGAAACGTTTTCAGATATTAAATTATTCTGATTTGGTTTTGTTTAATTCCCGGTACGGTTTAATTAGCGTTATACGTTTCCCTCGCTTTGTTGACAAAATATAAAATACTTGACACTGGCCCAATGCACGAATGGTGCCAAGCCATAATTAATAATAAGAAGAAGAAGGTTACGTTAGCCGTTTACCATAAGGCGGCCCTATGCTTGTTTGCCACCTTTGTTATATAATAAAGTATCCGCTGAACATGAACATATAGAAAAGAATAGAATATATATATATATATTATGAGATGAAACGAAATGAGTATTGGATAAAGCAACGTAACATTTTACTGCTTTGTTTTTAAGTAGCATTGCATCGACTTGTGTTTATACATCGTTTATCGATTTTGCAACTGCGATAAAATAGTTTGAATTTGTTTTTGAAGAAAAAGAAACAATTTATTGCATAATGGTATATTGAAATATTTACAAATACAATTTTATCAACTCGTCACTAACAGCCGATGGTGTGAGAATGCCTAAGTCAGTAAACAATAAGGTAATGTATACTGGCGGAGTGTAGTCAACTAAGGGATGTTCCTTCGACAAGTCTTTACTGGACTTCAGTGTACTTGACAAGTATTTGAAATTGTTTGGTAGGTCCTGCTGGTTGAGCGGGTAAATCCGTGAGAATTTGAAGCTTTCAGTTAGAACAAACACACGCTTCTTGAGTTCTAACGCGGCCATAGCTAAAGAGTATGTGCCAATCTGCAAAAATAAACACTATTCACTAAGAATTCGAGTTATACAACGACTAGCTGCGCCCACAGCTCCGCTCGCGTGGACTACAGAATGTCGTCGGTCCAGTGACCGCGTGAATCGTGCCGCGCCAAATGACGGAAGACAAAAATGCTTATTGTGGGCGATCGCTGACTTTTTTGTAGGTCATTTTAAGATCTACAATTATGTAGAACATTAATTTGATATAATCTCGTATGGTTTACCCAGCCCCATTCTCATCACTGCTTATTTCGTATGTTATTTTATCTTATAAAATATATTCTATAACCCGGCCAGATACCATAATAGCTATGAATAAAAATTTAAATCGGATGAGGGGTTTTTGCGTGATAAGAACATAAGTGGTCCGAGAGACGTAGAGTTTTATAATAGGTATAGAAGATCTGGTATCTTGTGGTTGATGCACGTTTAGGATTGAAGTCTAACTAAGGAAAAGTGAAATATCACGAACGGAATCTGCAACGCTTGCCATCAGCTGGGCAGCGCGTATTGTTGCCTGGCGAGTGAGTGAGACAGAAAAACTTATGTCATTTGCCGTATATTATGTAATTATGGCGCCATTTTACGTAGATTGGTTATTGTGTATAAGTGAAGTGGATTATAAATAATAACTAGGAACATGCATTTTATGTGGCCACAAAAACTCCCAGGAAAGTTTAAACAAGGGAGTCGCCATCTAATAATTTTGCAAATTATTCTCTCGGTTTTTAAATATAATTGTTTTGTTACGATAGAAAGTAATGCGTTTCATATTTTAAAATATATCAATATTTTTACGTATATATTACAGTCATAAAAGCTTCACTTTTTTTTTCAACGACTGCGCTATCATTGCTATTCTTCACAATCAGTTCCCTTGTCTCTCCAATATTTGCAAATAATAAATATTTAAAAATATCGAAATTTGTATACTGTTTATTGTCAGATATTATGAACGGGAATCTATCATTCGTGACACAATACCGAAAGAGAGGTTGCAGAAATTGAGACATTGCGTTACGAAGGAGGGAGAGGCTGTAAAAAGGTAGAACTTTGCGTGACATATTTTATTGGGGCCTTGTATCTATTTTGAATATAAATTTATTGTCCAAGTAAGTATATAAAAGGTACAGTCCAAGACAAGTCAGATTCACTGAAAGATGAGAAGGTATCAACCACCTTTCATATCAACATTCTTGATGACAAAGACATAACCGGTAATGAACTTACGAAGTCAAATAGAGCATGTCTGTATAAAAAATGGTGCATGTCTTTAAGAACAATTGTCTTGGAATATATTTTATACAAAAGGCAAAGTTAAATTATAAATATATTACAAATATTATTACTTCTGTATACAAGTAAGTTATATGTATGATGTGTATGCGTGTGCATTCAATTGATTCTTAATAAGTGAACACCAAAAATAACGATATCATAAAGATTATTAAACTAGGTGATACCTTGTTAATGATACCCCCACTCTCTGTAACTCCCTCAGCACCAATCATCACGAGATCAACTTGCTCCATTATGTAGCCGACCGCTGAGTCCAGAATGAGTGTAGCATCTATACCACCATCAATCAATTTCTGCTGCATCACCTTCCTGAAACAAAACCAGGGAAACCTGACTAGAGACTACATGCTTACACTTACTGATGGAACATACCAATATTTACTTGGTGACAGATTTGAACCTAAAGGTAGTTAACAAGACAAGTACTAAAAAAATTGTATCTATCCCTACACTCTTTACGCTCGTTTGAATTAAACTTCTTAAAATGTAAAATTTATACAGTACATTAATTAGATATGATGAATGTTCAGGAAGCGAAAGTTGTATGTCAGGATTGTAGCAAGTGGAAGGACATGGTCTCTGCCTACCCCTTTGGGAAAGAGGCGTGATTTATGTATGTATGTATTAATTTCATATATCTCCTATGGTTTACTCAACTTAAGCCATGTAAGCGCCCCAAAAGCGTCTTTTTTCGAATTGATTCACCATTATCGTCACTGCTTATTTCGTATGATATTTTATCTTACAAAATATATCTTATAACCTGGCCAGATAATTTAGCTATGAATTGAAATAACAAACATGTAAATCAGATAAGTGATTTTAGTGTGAAAAGAACATAAAGGAACAGGCAGACATTAATTTTTATAATATGTATAGATAAAAGTGGTTATTATTATTAGTACTGGAATATATAAACAAATTAGATTATAGATTTTACTGAATGTTATTTCCATCCGAAACCATCATATCAATTCAAAAAAGAACTGAGCTACTCTCAAGTCCTATAAGTGTTATAAGGAAGTTTTACTTCAAAATGGCCTACTACAAAATTATACAAACTAATAATAGTTTCGCAAAAACTAATGATTTCGTAAGTGCCTTAAATTTATAACAATTTAATGTATTAAGTACATACCCACTGTTATCTGGACCTGACATTGTAACAAATACTTTAAATCTTTTATTGGCTTTAGCCGCCTCCAACATTGCTTGTAACACCACTCTCGATAATGAATGAGTCAATATTTTCTGTAAATATAACATAAATATTTTATTTTATATATAAAACACAAACTTCAGTAACTGTGAAATATGTTTAATTTCGTAACAAGAATAAGATAATAATTTAAGAATTTTTTATTTATTACCTATCAGCATCCCCATACTCGGCAAAAGAAAAGGTTAAATTACCAGATCATGAAGCCACAATACATTTGTAATTTCAATTACATAGAAATTCCCATTGAATAAGGATACATTGAATACACTTATTAAATTTTTTTACAACTTTTTTATGCTTATAGTGTTTAAATGAATCCAAAATATTAAAATTTCTATGTAAAGGTTAATTTAAAAACCAACTTCAAAATGAATACTTAATTGGTATAGCTGAAATAAATATAACTGCATTAATATTAATGAAAACTCACACATCCATCATAAATAAAACTTAGTGTTTGCTTGGCAACCTTTCCTCTAGCTTCTAACAATCTGTTTAAGAAGATATGACCTCTCTGCAACATAATCTGTTCACATTCCTCAAATGACTGAAACAAAATTCATTATTATAGTATCATCATATTATATTATTTTGTCTTATATATATATATATATATATTGTGCAAACAAGACAAAGGTTCATAGCTATGTTAGGATCTGATAGGTGGTGCTATGGTTGAACTATTTATTACCAGAAAGGGAAAATTAACATCTCCCACGCTAGCTAGTATCATATATAATTTAAAAGTGACAACAAGTCAGGAAAGCAACATGCAAAAATAAAGAAGGTAAGATTTGATAGTTGTATTACATACTTTAACATCAATTTTAGCCAGTGTAATAAATCTCATGAAGAGTTCACATCCTGATGAGATTGCTGCTACTGGTTGGTCACAATGCTTCATAGCATCAACCGCAAGCTGCAAATTCAAATCCAATTCTCTTACAGTTGCAACTGGAATATGTATAAAATAGATGTGATTATTATCTGGTATTTATTTATCTTTTTTTTTCTAAACTCACTGAAATATTGTTAATTGAGATTTGCCTACATGTTAATATAACATTAGCTTGTGTAAAAAATACAGTTCAATGAAAAGATTTTAAGATGAGTTTTTTTTTAATTAACAGTTTTTTGTTTCTATTTCTTATTTGTATATAAGGATAGCATGACGCAATTCTTGTAATATATGTATCTAACAAATACCTTTATAGTTTTCTATCACAGTCAACAAAGTTTTGATAGCAGCTACTCCTGCAGACACATCCTCTTCTTCTCTCAGGATTTTAAGGAATATACTCTCAACTTCTGCAAGGGTAAACAAATGTTTCGAAGTATTTCAGTAGCAACTTAACTCAACAATTAAAAATATATACTAAATTTCATTATGCATATCTTACCTTCTTTTTTCATTATAAATAGTATAAATTTATTGTATTATTTAATAACTTTTAGTGCAGCTAAAGTAAATAAAATTATAATTCAAATACGTGCCACAACATAACCTAAAAGTAAATGTCAAATGTCATGATCGTCTAATCAGTCTAATGTCAATGTCTACAGTGGGTGTTTTTGGAGTTTTTGTGTTTTTGGATCTTGAACTGCCATGTTGTGATTTTTATTTTAATCCATGAATTTAGGTTCTCTGACCCTATGCTATGTAATATTGGTGGCATTTTGTGTGATATAATTTGGTTATTGTGCGTTCGTGAAATGAATTATAAATATAAACTGAAAGCATGGCTTTGAGATGTCACAAAAACTCCCTAGATAGTTCTTCTAACAAGGGAGCCACCATCTTGTTAGATTTGTTATAGCAACTTTGAATGATTTAAAAATACTACGAAGACAATGTGTTTGAGACATTGACACTGATAAGTGCTTTTTGCGACGCCAAATAAAGAAGAAGAATTGTCTACAGCATAGTTTTTTTTTGGTAATCTTCTTATTGTTTTGGCGCCGCAAAAGCATTTGCCAGTGTTAGCTTATATCTACAGTCTAAAACTAGCAACTACCAAATGGCATTTTTTATGAATTAATTCTGTTACTTATTTCAAAGGTAAAAAATAGTTAGCTTATCTATATTGTTGACAAATATATATTATTAAAAACATTGTTAGATATTGTATATTAATTATGGTATTGGTATTATGTTCATAATATACGAAAGACATATTACGCAACCATAGCAAAAACATATTATATCTTCCATATAATAGGTATTTATCTATGAAATTGCCGTTCTGGAGTACTGGCCATTTCAAATCAAATTTTTGTTTGGCTAAGAATTCTAATTTCAAATTAATTTTATTTTAAAAACATGGAATTCTTGTTCCAAAAGTAGTCATTTGTTTATTGATTAGTGTTACATTTTCATCGCATTTCAATCTTTTTTGTCATCATGGATACGTTAAAAATTCGAGTAATTATGGAATATGAGTACCGTCGTGGCAGTAACGCGGCACAAGCGGCACGCAACATCAACGACGTTTACGGAGCTAACACTACAAACCAACGCACCACCTGTTATTGGTTTGCTCGCTTCCGTTCTGGGAATTTCGATCTGAAAAATGTACCTCGCGGTCGTCCGAAGACTTTGGTCGACAATGACGAATTAAAGGCGATTGTGGAAGCTGATGATACACAATCTACGGCTGAATTAGCAGCAGCTTTCGACGTTAGCGTCAAAACAATATTGGTCCATTTGCGTCAAATTGGCAAGGTAAAAAACTTGACAAATGGGTGCCCCACGAACTCAATGATCGCCAGCGCGAAGTACGCGTCGAGACGTGCCTTGCACTGCTGAACAGACACACAAATGAAGGAATTTTTAACCGCATTGTTACCTGCGATGAAAAACCTATATAAAAGCGAAATACCACTCATCACGAGATTTCCGAAACCGTTGGACCGATTGACTTGAAATTTAGCGTAGATACTCCTTTCGCGAATTTTGGGAAATTCAACATCTAAAGGTGAAAAATAGGGGTTAAAAGTTTGTATTAATATGGAGTGGGTGAAATAACATTATTTAACGAATTTTCTATCGTGGTCTACGATCAGAACAATAATAATCTTTCTGTCTGTTTGTATGCCCGGCCTAACTCAAAAACGGCTAACCCGATTTTGATGAAACTTTGTACTCGGGAAGTATATGTCATTCCTCAACTGATAGGTGAATAATTACTGTGTAATCAACGCATGCGGAGCCGCGGTGCACCGCTTATTTTTACTATTAGCAAATATTATATTTAGCATATTCTAAGGACGATATGGTGTTTATTTGAAAATCATCCTTAGATATATTACGGTTTTGCTGCGTTTATTACATCAATACCCTTAACTGTTACAACTTGCAAAATCCATAGAATTATAATAGGTTGGGTTTATTCTAATACTTAAAAGTGAGGGGGAATAAAGACTTCTTTCCGTGGTAAGCACAGCGTAACCCAAAATAAACTTTGACCACCAATGGATTTATAATCCATCGCCAGTAAGTACTGTCATGCCGGCCTGTTCAAATGCCTCTTTACGTTATATTCGAAGGACTCCATGTTGTGTAGTTGTAGTCATAAAACACAATATAATTATCAAACACGCAGTAAATATCAAAAAAAAAATATTAATCCGGATGTAGACAACTTTTGGAAAGTTGTTTTATACACTTTATATTTTATGTTGAAAATAATAACCGTGCATTAATATTTATTCATTCATTCATCCTTTAAAAGTAATGTAATAAATGTTTACCATTGTCACTCGAAAAAGGGCATTTTATTCATCGATACCAGCGAATAAAACAGTCTTTTATTCACTAAGTGAATAAAACCATTTTGAATTTGGAACAAGCACAAACTATGTAAAAAAAATTGCGTGTGCAGCACTGTACTGTGTGAAAATTAATTAATATTCATTAAATACGTAGTTCCGTACTCAAAAACTGGTTACCAAGTAATAGTTAAATACCTTAATTTCAAATAATTACTATCAATGTCAACGAGGAAGTAAAAAATCGAATACAATAAAAATTTACATTTCGTTCACATGATTTAATATATTATTTATTTTAATTAATATATTTTGTCTATACCTACCTATTACTTATTAAGAGGTAAAGTTTATATGTTTATAGGAGATAATCTTTGGAATGGCTATATTGTATTGTTATTAAATTTTATATTGTAAGTTATAACGCGAAACATCTTAGTATATTCTGTAGAAGTGTATTAGTGCGAGTACCAATAATGTTAGTACCGATCGATTTTATTTTAGTAGTGCCTGTAAAATTCTTCATTATGACGTTCACACCACTGTCAAACGCACTATAGCCTAATCGATTTGTTTAATTTGTGTCGATGTTTTTACAAATTACAAGTTTATAGGAATACATAGAGTTTAATTAATGTTATTTAATATTAATTTCTGTTGAAACCGATATATCAACTATCAGTTACATATAAAGTCGCAAATATATCATATAAAAAAGGTTCAATCATATAAATACTAGGAATACCCTACGGCCTCATCAGTCTTAAATTAAATTTTCAACTATTCACCGCGCGGCGCCGACAACGCATCCGTTTACCTATCGTTGTACTTACTTGCCTACAGCTTGCCAGATTGCTTGACGTTCATTGCTACTGCTCCGCTCCTAGGGTCAAAATTGCAGTGATTAGAATGTCCATACAGATAAACGGAAATCAAATTCTTGAGCTACATGTAATATTCGGTATAGTGTGTTCACACATTTCTGGATTTTTGTCTGCCGATTCTGGGAATGAAAAGTTGTGTGTTAACTCTCTTTTCTATTCTGCAACTTGTAGTCGATGTTTGTTAACGATTGAAGATATTTTAAATATTAGTATATAAACATAGATGAATGATTGGTCTTCGCTGCGCTTCAACTAGATAGCGGACTATCTGTAAACAATAGCTCCTAGAATACTGCAACTTAATGTCGCATTTTGTAGTGACTGTTTGAAATGAAGATTGTCAACGTGACAGTATTGTCGGTATAACACTGACTCTAGTACGCCGATTCGGCGTAGTTTTGATTGCCGCTTTTTTATAGTACGCCGACGGAATCAAGTTGAAGCGGTTGAAGTTGAGTATCTTCTATTATGCTCATACCTTCTCTATTTCTCTTGGTTAAAATGTGTCGAGTTCAACTAAGGCAAAAAAATTCTTAACCGAAATAAATCGAGCACCTTTAAAGTAATGGGCATGAACTATGTCCAAACCGACAACTACCGCGTATCAACCATTGTTTTGTGAAGAACCAAGTAATAATTTTTAGATATAAGAAATTGAAGAGATATAAGACTGACTATCAAGTGCAGTTGCCAGAACACAGTATTGGTGCATTGCGAAAGGTTATCAATTTGAAGATAAAATTCTATGGTTTCGTAACGCTGTTTTCCTTCACCGAAAGCCTAATAGGATTCGATCCTACGTCAATCGATGCACTGTCTAAACATGTTACCACTGAGTCATCAGCGCTTCAATCAATCAAGTTAAAACATTTTGATTACACAAATATATATTGAGATTGAGATATACAGAGCATTACTCTAACTAAAAATTAGCGACATGTTATCTCATAAGTTTAATACAAAAAATAGTGACTTTGTCTGCCACTGTGTTTAGCAACAAGCGTGAAGCTGAAACTTGACGTTTGGTGAGGGAAAGTCACGGTCAATCGTCAAGCTTAGCCAGTCGCCGTAGAATTAAAGTAACACTGTCTTTTGAATGGACTACACGCGTTTATCTTTACAAAGACTGTCGTGTGGGAAGTGATTTTCGTATCAATTAAAACCACGGTCATGGGTAATTCTGCATCTCTCAAATTGAACGATAAGAGGCGGTGGCAGTGAGTTTTTATTTATTTATTTAAGTATATTAGATTATGAAATATTTTTCGTAGTAGTATACAACTCTTATACAACTCGTAGTAGTACAACTATGTATACAATAAACTTTCATAATAACTACTTTTTTATTTGATATAAATACGCAATTCCATTGAGCTATATGTGGAATTGTTTAGACCGTTTTGATCGTAATTATTGAAATACTATGTAATGATTTAACTGTTTTATATTAAAAACAATAATCCTCAATTATAGAAATAAATTGGATACCGAGTTGTCGCAGTCAGTTGATATTTGATACATTGCATTCCGTGTTGAAGGACTAGAGTAAGAAAATTCAAAGAAATTTAGTCAGCAAATTTGATTTTCGTGATTGTTTGTTTGTATCCATTATTGTCTTTAATTTTTTGTCATTTTTGTCTTGGGTATAATTAGAAACTCTTCTGTATGACCATGTTGCAAGTGTTGACTATAACTAAGTAATATTTTAATGAAAATGAAAATAATATTTTTATACATTGTTGTTATTGTTACTGAGATCTTTCCTTCGTGAATTATATTATTTTAGCAGCCTATACTAATATAATAAAGCGTAACAGTTTTTTTTGTTTATTTTTTTAAACACGCTAATCTCTGGAACTACCTGTCGGATTTGAAAAAATATTTTTGTATATGATTGTCAGATTCACGTGAAATAGTATAGGCTATATCTAGAATTAGGCTAGATCTCTCAGCTAGCCTTAAATATTGATTATTGTTAAGTAAGTGGAACGAAACCGCGTACCTGAACTGCTTTATCCGCGTGCGCTGGCGTAATGGTTAATGATACGTAAATATAATGTTCTACAAAAATATTGCTCCTTAGTACATCAAAAAAAAAAGTCCGCGATACTATATGACTATCTCTTATATATAAGCCACAATAAAGTATTTTATGAATTCTTTTTATTGAAAATTGAAAAGTGATTTATAAATGAGCATTATTATAAGGCATGGCATATTAATCCATACGAACGAAAGTTACTTCATCATCAAGACAATGTTATGTGGATAAACATTGCCATTTATAGCATGTTATTTTGACAAATATTAGATTGGGAGAAAATGTAAAATTAAAATAAGTCAACACTTTTTTTTTCGAACTGACTATCCTGTTAGCCTTAGGGGCCCTGGAGCCTTTACGGCTTTTACAGCTTTACCGGGCTTGGGGGCGAGCGCTTAGGGCACTCAGCCACGAAAGCTACGCAACAACATCCGAGGGTGCCAAAGTGGCCGAACCTCGGCTCGGACTGTTGCGCGTAGATAAGTCAACACTCGGCTCGTACCTATTACTATAGATGTAGTGGTGCGAACGAGCCGTGTGAGTTGTGACGCGTAACCCTGACCGCCCGATAAAAATATTGTCTATACTGATGAAGTATTATAAATCATCAATCAGCGATTTCTTTTAAATTATGCGCGGATGAAACCGCGGGCACAGCTAGTAAATTTATAAATAAACTATTTATCAGTTCGGTTATATATGTAGCTAGCAGTATCCCGGGGATTCATCCGCGTTAAATTTGGATTGTACATATTATGATAACTACTTGTCCTATTATTGCCATATTGGATGACGTTTATGGTCACTGCTCCGCTCCTAAGGGTCGCAGCGTGATTTTAGACGACCATCACCTTTCTCGATAAATAGGCTATAAAACAGTAACTAGGCTAACGCGTTCAAACATAAACAAACAAGCAATTTTTGAAATTTGTTAACAACTAGCTGTGCCCGCGGCTTCACTCGCGTGGACTACAGAATGCCGCCGGTCGAGCATACACACGAATCGTGCTGTCCTCGCTTAAAAGACAGAGGACAAAAATGCGTATTGTGGGTGATCCTTAGAAGATAGAGAAATAGCTGACTTTTTTGTAGGTCTTCTTAAGATCTACAATTATATAGAACCCTAGCTGTGTCCGCGGCTCCGCTCACATGGACTACTACAAAAGGTTTTTATGTTTTGTGTGGAACCCTAATTATTTTTCTAAAATAAAAGTAGCCAAAATTATGTCTTATAACATCAGCTATCTGCCAGTGAAAGTCCTGTCAAAATCGGTCCCACCGTTTCGAAGATTACCCGAAACAAACAGACAGACAAGAATTTTAAAAATTGTGTTTTCGTTATAGTTAGCGTGTATACTTTCATATGCATTTAGTGAAAATGTGTTATTTTGACATTACAGGCTTTTCAATTTTATTGTATGTACAGATTAATTTGATATATCTTGTGTAGTTTACTCAACGTAAGCCATTGAAGCGCCCTAAATGCGTCTTTTTTCTGAGTTGGTTCACCATTGACTTCACTGTTTATTTCGTATGATACTTTATCTTACTAAATATATCCTATAACCTGGCCAAATAACATAGCTATGTATTATAAATGGAGAGACAGACATAGATACGTTATGTTTTATAATATGTATCGATAGATAAGTACAAGATATAAATATGAACATGTCTGGAGTAGGTTTTTTTACATACGTCTCTAACTTACCCTATGAAAACAACATCTCGATGACTTGAATTTTCGTAAAGTTAGGAAATGCAGACCACCGTAATCAGATTATAAATAGTTACTTATCGCAACTAATATTTTGTGAGATACTGAACTCTGTAGGGGCTTGGTCCCCGTAGTCTTGTCTAACTTATCTGCTCAGATCTTTAGGAAGAAAGACCTCAGTTTTCAATATATGATCTATATTTAAATGGTCATCAAGAAAATTTTGTAATCTTAGAAATACATTTTCCCGAGGATACTAGGAAAGTGAACTTTTATTGTTACTAAGTTATTTTTACTGTATCATGGTGCTAGTTGTTAGTTTAATGAGGTATTTACAAATGCAATTACACTGCAGTTATCATGAAAATATTAAATGAACGTTAATGCTTTATTATTAATTCTCTATTATAATAAAATTGCTGTCTTAAATCTAGATGACAATATTTTTTCTTCTTCTTCGTCATCCAGTTACTAAACCATAGTAATCAGTTCCTTGCTATGAAAAGTAAGCTTGAACACCCTCTTCCAAGTTAGAATATAAATAAGTTATTAACTGCGGAATAATTTCCATTTGTAGATTCCGTTGCTTTCCAATGTTTTTTTGTACGGAATTTTTAACTTGTAACCTGACTGTTTACTTTTTGTTATATGTAACCTAGGAAACCTAAAGGTGTAATTTTCGAAAACATCTATACTAATCTATACATATATAAAATTGAAGTGCAACACTCCCTTTAGGATTCATAGAAGAAATTGGATTCGAATTTGGCATTGAACTTGAGCTTTCGGTAAAGAAAAAACATCGTGTAGCTCGACTCGTTTAAATACCACAATCAAGTTAATAATTTGTTGCTTACTACTTATCAGTGTTTTGATAAGTGTAAGTAATTTAAAGGCCTTTACTAAGTTTATTTTATTAAAAATCTTAGGCCGCATAGTTAGCTACTTTAACACTATAGTGACGTCAGTGAAAATTTTGCTCAACGATCAACAACACGAACTGTAGCTACAACGATCAACAGCAAGAATTATGGGTACAACACAAAACATATTGACGATCGTTAGTTTTTGTCAGTTCATTCTCGTTTTCAATGTTATAATTACACAAGAACTGAACAAGTTGCAATGAATAATGACTAGTGTTGCGGCCTCGAATTACCCGTACGATTTGAGAGGAAGTTACGAATGACACAACACAGCGACACGACATGGTGATTTGAGACAAAAACGTACATATGTATACTAAAACAGCCTTACGAAACTTATACTTGTTGAAGCCGGTCATACACGTTTTTTTTTTCTATTCCGCAGTCTAAAATTTTATATTGACTCTCAGACTATATCATGATAACTAGTTAGTTAAATCGTCAACAATACAGAGGTAAAGAAGGCCCCGATTGCAGTACATTACTGGCCGCAATGGCGGAACTATTTGAAAACATTTCTGATTGAAAATCATATTTAAAATCTCTTTTTTTGCACTGTATGTTTATTTATATGTTCTTGATAATTTAATGTGTATTAGAACAAAAACTTTGACATGCTTGATTATCTTAAAGATCAGCAGTTTTAATATTAGAAATAGACATAAATTTATCGTACCATGTTTTACACTTAGTAAGGCAATAAAAGCTTTTTGGTAATAGTTTTAGGTTCTATACATACAGGTGGAGGCACCCTGGTGTATGCTGTTTGCCGACGACATTATGCTTGTAGGAGAAGAAGGGCCTGAGGTATAGCGTATTAGATTGGTAAAATGGCAGGAGAAACTGGAGAACGTTGGGCTGAGGATCAGCCGGACTAAAACTGAGCAGATGTTCTGTATCTTTGGCGGTCTGTCCGCCCATGTCAGATTTTATGTACCTCGGCTCTGTCTTACAAAGCGACGGCGACATTGACCGGGACGTAGCGAGCAGAATAAATGCTCAGGAACAACTTGTGTGATCCGTTAAGGGGAAAATCTATAAGACAATAAGACCTGTCGTTTTGTATGGATCAGAATGCTGGGCTGCGAAGGCGGTGGATGAAAGCAGAGTGCATGTAGCAGAGATGCGAATGTTGAGATGCATGTGTGGAGTGACAAGAATGGATAGGATAAGAAATGAGTACGTAAGAGGAAGCCTGAAAGTAGCACCAGTGACTGAAAAGTTAAAGAGTGGAAGATTAGGCTGGTATGGACATGTTATGCGAATAGATGAAAGTCATATAGCGAAAAGGACAATGAGGATGGCAATAAGCGATAATGCGAGTAGAGGGCGGCCTAAAAGACTTAGATGAATTGTGTGGAAGAGGGAGATCCTCATATGCGTTTATGGGGAATTAGTGCAGAGATGACGGGTGATAGGCTGGAATGGAAGAAGAAGATGGGCTGTGCCGACCCCACCTGGGTCGAGATAAGGGCAGGAAAAAGAAGAAGTGTTAGTTTCTATAATAAGAACCCGACGCACATTACTGATTTGCCAGACAATGAGTTCAAGGATCATGTCAAGCAGGTTTTGCTGTCAAAAGGCTTTATACGTTATAGTTTAAGGTATTATTGGGTGGATCATTATGTGAATTATAGTGATATCTGGAAGTGAATCCCTCTCTGTGCATCCATTCAATTATAAATATGATAATATGATTATTAACTGTAAATATTATTTACAGTTGAAAAAATAATTCAAAAAAGTTTAAGCTTGAGCGAATTTCTTGCTGTAGTAGTATAGTAGTGTTTGACGTTCACAGTTGATTTGTCTAATATGTTATGCGAAAAACCCTTCTTGAAAAAATGTCATACTGCTACTGATATTATAAAAATAATGTCTTAAAAAATATTATTCTGAACTGCATGGGTTCACTAATACATTTCTTTATATCGTGAACAGCCTAAGTAATATGTAATACCTACTGAAGTTAATAATGTACTGTGGAACGAGCGGAATTTATGAACTAAATAATTGTTATGCACATAATATGCATTATTACCTCAATATATGGTTGACCGAGCTTCACTTGCAAAAAAGAAAACTTATCTAATCGTAGATAAACTTGGAAAGTAATACATTATGTAAATACAAAATTTCATTCAAACCGTTAAAGCCGTTTCCGAGAAACCATTAATTACATAATTATATTTAATAGTAGCTATTAGATTGTAAAAAACATATGTAATTAATAATATATATACTAACGAAATATTGTTAGTATTTTCAATATACTCTAATGCCACGATTCAGACCCTATCCTCAAGAGCGAAGAGTTTTATGTTTAAATAAATAATGGATAGTGGAATATGCATGAAAAATGAGTAAGTGGAACTGGTATATCGTGTATCACAGTATCGAAATCCACGGAAAAAAGAATAAGAATATGTTATGCTTTTAACAAATTTTCGCGATTTTGTGTTTGTCTCTAAATCCAAAATTCTATACAATCTTACGATACACGCTATAGACACTTATAGGCGTTATAAATAATATTACCAAAATTAAACACAAAACAAATCTTTATCACACTTTATACACTATTACTGCAATTATTGCAAGTTATACAGAATATTAAGTCCTTGATTCGATTTTACCAGTAATACCTTTAATATACTCTGTGGTGCACACACGCTTCATAAACTTGTCACGCTATTATCTTAAAGGGGCATTTATTGTTACATGATTTATATTATGTTTCCATGTGTTGACATTGCTATTTGACCTTTAGTTTTTGCTATAATCAGGGCGATACGCAAACATATAGATTAACATGACAAAGTACACTTAAAAATAACTTGATTTTGCAAAGAAGCATTGTTTATTGTTTTAAACAGAAGTGTTTATTCAACTGTGATAAAATTTCTTACGTAGTACTTTAATATTATAATTGTAGTTTTTTTATACTATACAAAGGTATATATGTAGGTATATAGATATATGTAGTTACAAAGAGGTCATGAATAAACCTTTTCAGATTTTGTTATGTAAGTACACCATTATAAGTGCCCATTATAAGACCTACCATGTACCATTATAACACCTACAGCTTTATAACTGCCGAATGATTACGACAATGGGTTCCTAATATAAATTATGAGCATTTATATATTAATAAAACATTCAGATAAGTTATTAATTACAATATACATACACACGATACACGATATTTACTTGAATATGAAATATTAAGAAATTATCCATTTTGCGAAGGTCAGGGTAAATTTTGTACTCTCATATTTTCGGGGGAAATTTTCCATAATCAAGCCAAGAGGGTTGGCGATCGCAGTTTAGCCGCAAAAAATACTCGAAAGATCTCACTGTCCATTCTTCGGCGAATTCCTTAGTCGGTTTTTATCACAGCCGCGAATTGCGATGGGATGGTGTTATTCTTCGCCAGCATCACGCTGCGCCGACAGAAGATTGCAGAATACCGCTGGATACGAGCAGCGCAGGACTGGTCGTCGTGGCAATCTTTTGGGGAGGCCTATTTCCAGCAGTGGACGTCTTTCGGCTTAATTGATGGATAAAGATGTCAATTTAGCGTGAAATTATTTTTAGAATAATATAAAATCAGATATCTTTTTTTGATAGCTACAAGTGAATATCGGTTATTTTACAATGTTATAATGTTTTATTAAAATATTTTTATATTTTATATCAGAAATCTATGATCATTAGGTATGTACTATATACTGATCACGCGTTCAGTTTATTTACTTTAGCTCTGTGTGATAACTTTTTTTATAATCATCGGACATTTCGATGTATTATTGGTTGATAAGTAGGTACGTTAACTTCAGTTCTAATTAAGAACTCGAGTGAGCTTCAACCTAAGCAAAAGCACTACGAAGTAATGTTAATTATTATAACTCAAACATAAATATATTTAATTAAGTAAACCGGTTTTCGATAAAACGTTATTTTTGTATATTTTTTGTCTATATTATAATGAAAACTTTTTAAATCTGTGAATAATACACCTTATTAAAATTACACCTTATTTGTAAAATGGAATTGCTGTCGCGTAAAATAATTTCAAACGAGTTCAAAAGTGGGTGTCAAGTGAATGTCACAGGCGAAAAAGTTTATAAAATTAAACGGTGAGTTATGTAGATTCTACCTAATAGCTGTATTTAACACACTTTTGCGATTAGAGAACTATAATCAGAGAACTGTTGCTTTGCGAGCGGATAAGGTGTGCTCTGACATTAAACTGATACATACTAGGGTTCTACCACGTAGAAAAACACATGTTTTATACATAAGATAGGTAGTTGTGTTATGACCTTAGTGGATACACGTTTTCTTGTTTTGCTTGTTGGTCTTTCGATTTCTACCGATAATACAATGTATGTTTTCGAGTGATTCTTGAAGTTCCAAGACCAGAACATAATTGAGAACAGTACCTTTGTGAGGATCTATTTTTTAATTCTATTATTTCACATCCATACAATGTGAGTAAAACCTGCTGATATTAATTTTTTTGATAAAATGTTTCTTTTTTATTTTTAATAACTCATCTATACATATTATAAAACTCACCGCCTCTATGACTGTCCACTTACCCGATTTACATGTTTTTTTATTTTAATTCATTGCTATATTACTTGGCCAGATTATAGGATGTATTTTGTTAGATAAAGTAACATAAGGAATAAGCAGAGACGATAATGGTGAATCAATACGGAAAAAAAAAAACGCATTTTGGACGCTTAAATGGTTTACGCTGCCATGAGAAATATGTCAAATTAATGTTCAACATAATTGTAGATCTATAATACGTACAAAAAAGAGTACGATAGCATATGTCTACTTTCTTAGGTTCACCCAAAATAAGCATATTTGTCTTCCGTCTTTTGAGCGGGTGCAGCACATTTCGCGCGTGCGCTCAACTGACGGCATTCTGTAGTCCACGCAAACGGAGCCGCGGGCATAGGTAGTAGTTATACATATATGAACAAGTAACTAAGTATAGTCAAATAGTAATAATTTGAAATAATGATGAGTTTACGATATAAGGGTGATATAACTTCTGATTACGATATTAGGATGATAGAACTTCTGCAATTTCGACTATTGTAGTATCATTTCCACGCCTATTTCTATTTTACGTTAGGGGTGCTGCTAGTTCATGTTTGATTGAACACGAAATCTTTGGTCGTTTATATACAAATATACATAAGGTCGTTTATATACAAATATACATGTGCCATTGGTATCCATATCTACGAGTGAGACAACGACAGGACTACACGTTTGCGTTGGCCGTGTAGAGTTTGTCGAATAAATTGACTTGTGTGAAATCGCGGAGCACAGCTATGAGCCACTTCAGTAAAAATATACTATATATTATACATATTATAATGTAAGCATATATATTTTACATACTGCTAATTGCTATTCATTAATTAAATGTTACATTGTATTGTTTATAGTTATCTGGCAAGCAGTAAGGACAGCTGTAAATAAACGGAGAATTTGGTAAACTAAACAATTTCCTTTAGGTAGTTGAATTATGAACTTTAGTATATTTCATCAAATAAACATAAGTAAATGTAAATGTAGAGTATTAATTTTGAAAGAACTTTGTCATAAAACTCATTATTATTCATAGTACAATTTACCGTATATTAATAATATTCAAATAAAATGTAATAATGTACTATTTGTATCCCGAATCTTTCACTTGGAGTTTAGTTTGCTATTTTCCCAATGATTTGATGGAATGTTTTTTATACAGTGAAACGTTTTTGTACAATGAAACCAGTATAACTGGGATCTCAAAGGACCTAGGATTTTTTATCACTTGTAGAGGCTTTGCATTTACCCAGATTCCCAAATAGGCAGGTTCGAAATGACAGATGTATTAATTATAGAATGTCCCGTTAAGAGAGGTCGAAATGTACCGTTTTTTATTTATAGACGTGATAAATAAACCTTCTTAACTGTCTTCGTCGAACATCGAAAAAATCTATGAAATCAAATCTGAATTTTAAAAAGGTATGATAATTCACAATAACAGAGGTACTTCAACGTTTTTACGTCGGGACCTCATTGTAATTATCAGTTGGAGAAGTTTCATGTTGTTGTTTAAGTTTCAGAACCAGGTTTCACTGTAGCTGGAATATATTAATTAGAACGGTATTCGTGGTCGGGTTTATTAAATTGTTAGGCGATAAGATGTCTGCCTTCTGACGGCTTGTACTAATAAATTCATGTAAATTTGCTATTTTCATTTTAATTTGTTTTTAGCTACGTAGACAGTAGAGGTATAATAATATCAGAAACTCAGAATACCTAGAATCTGGGTCCTTGATGATTTACAATCGCGATTTTAATATAAGTCGGACGTCAAAGTGACGGCACTGTGACTGATGTGTAAGGGAAACAATCGATTTTTTTTGTGTTTTGTCTTATTGCTATTTGTATTACACATGATGAACTATATCGATATACTTTTATATATTAGGTCTTTACCTATGAAATTGCCGTTTTGTATGAAAAAATTGAAACGATCTTTTTTCATGTATTTTTTATTTGTATTAATGGAAGTGATCACCCATGCAATCAATGCATCTTTGCCAGCGCAGTGGCAGTTTATTGATGCCCTTCTTAAAGAAATCAGCTGGACGGGAGGCAACCAATTCTTCAAAGGCATTTTGTACTGCCTCTCGGGTATTTAATTTTTTTCCCGCCAAGGAGTTTTCCAAATTCTGGAAAAAGTAGTAGTTTGTAGGCGCAAGGTCTGGTGAGTAGGGCGGATGACGGAGAACTTCCAACCCCAGTTCTTGCAACTTGGAGGCCATCTGTTGTGCAGTATGAGGTCGCGCGTTGTCATGCAGGAGCAGCGGAGACGAGCGATTGACCAATGCTGGTTGGAGATGTGCCAGCTTCTCCATCATTGGGTTCAGTTCTTCACAGAACACATCTGCAGTAATGCTCACCCCGTTTGTTAAGAAGCTGTGATGAATCACACCGGCGCTAGACCACCAAACAGTGACCATAACTTATCTAGGGGTAAGTTTTCGTGTAGGGCATTGTTTAGGTGCTGAACCAGGATCCAACCAACTTGCTGAGCGCTTGCGGTTATCAAACAGAATCCATTTTTCATCACAGGTAACAATGCGGATCAAAATTCCTTCAATTGTGTGTCTGTTGAGCAGTGCAACGCACGTCTCGACGCGTCCTTCGCGCTGGCGATCATTGAGTTCGTGGGGCACCCATTTGTCAAACTTTTTTACCTTGCCAATTTGACGCAAATGGACCAATATTGTTTTGACGCTAACGTCGAAAGCTGCTGCTAATTCAGCCGTAGATTGTGTATTATCAGCTTCCACAATCGCCTTTAATTTGTTATTGTCGACCAAAGTCTTCGGACGACCGCGAGGTTCATTTTTCAGGTCGAAATTCCCAGAACGGAAGCGAGTAAACCAATGACAGGTGGTGCGTTGGTTTGTAGTGTTAGCTCCGTAAACGTCGTTGATGTTGCGTGCCGCTTGTGCCGTGTTACTGCCACGACGGTAATCATATTCCATAATTACTCGAATTTTTAACGTATCCATGATGATAAAAAAGATTTAAATGCGATGAAAATGTAACACTAATCGATAAACAAATGACTACTGTTGGAAAAAGAATTCCATGTTTTTAAAATAAAATTAATTTGAAATTAGAATTCTTAGCCAAACAAAAATTATTTTGATTTGAAATGGCCCGTACTGCAGAACGGCAATTTCATAGGTAAAGACCTATTATCATGAGAGTTCACAAGTTCACCATAGCATGGTGGTAGGGTATCTTCTAATGCCCGCCTGGCTAGCTACCACCCTCAAGTTGATAATATGTCGCTAAGCACCTACAGCTATGTTCCGGCAGCTACACTTGAGAGCCATTCTTCCACTAGGCTCAGCGTGCTAACCATCTTGGGCCAAATTGTCACTTAAGATCAGGTGAGATTGTGGCCACAACGCTAAATCTATCTATAAAAACGGTTTTTGTGAACGTAATCAAGTATCCCGTTGTGCCTAATAATCTTATATAAAATTGATATATGTATTACTTTTGTTTATCACTATTATTACATATTATATATATTAGTACATATTTATAATTAAATGTCAGAGACAATAAAATGTGGGTAACATAGTGGGGTAAAACATAGGGCACGTAGGTAATTTTGAGTAACAAAATTGTCGAATTTTTTTTTTTCGAATTAATTTACAAAATTAAGTGTAAAGTGATAAATTATATCACGCTATAAATGAAAAAAATATCGGTTGTTTATTGTAAATCTGCGACATTTGTGACGTAATCTCGAGTTCAATTTTTTGTTGACCACATCATATCATCAAAGTTCATGATAACATAAGTCATTATACAGATACACCATGGTATTATTTACCATAACAATGATTATGAAAATTACACGAAGCTCTTTAATAAAATTATCAAGGAATAAATGATATTGAAAATAATAATTATGTGATATTATCTATATAAATTAAATAAATGATTGGGTTCGCCGCGTTGTGCGCGCATCACACAAAAACTACTAAATACATTTTGATCTTTTTTTGTTTTACTCCTCAGATACATGGTCCTTATATATTTTTTTATTACGACATCTTTTTCAATAGTTAGTTATTAAAGTTTTAAGAAATTACGATATTTATAAGCACTACACGTTCTTCTGCTGTTTACGTGAGCGAAGCCGCGGGCACAGGTAGTTATAATATAGTTTTATTTTGGATTTTAGTCCTTCTTAATCACGCTGAACGGATATTAATGAAAGTCGATGTAGGAGTCGTTTATATAGAAAAATAAGACATGTTTTTTATACCAGTAGGTATATAGGGTAATATAGTTCAATTATTACTAAAGTGTAATTTATGTACATACAGCGAAGCCGATGAGTAAACAACTTTAATGATAAGTATTAGAATATGATTAAAAAAGAACTCAAATATATGCCCCTGAATAATACCCATAAAACTCACAAAATATCATAGCCCGTTGATTGATAGAGAGAAAAGCCTATATCACTGTATAAATTGCTAGTGGATGAATAATATGTAATACTTAAATAATGGATTTCACTTAGTTACAATTAGTAATGATATACAATAAATTCGTTTATGGTTTTCTTTATTGCTAACAGTACGAAAGCCAGTAGAGTCACGTGAATCCTATCGTAACTGCAACCAGTGACGTACTTCAAAAAGATTTATTGTTCTCGTGTGAAATTATCGCTTACGATTTTATCACGATAATAGTTTCAAAGTACCTAAAGTGTCTCTTTAACGAACAAATTGTTCAACTTCATCCATGAATATAAAGACAATGTTTGAATGTGCAACGTGTTTTCGGATTATATAAAATTGATGTTTTGATAATTTTAGTAAATGTTTATATTCAGCTATCTTATCAATTACAATGACTTCTACAGATGTTTCTATGTGTAATAATGAAAAACACAATCTTATTAAATACATACGTAGCAACAAGCAAATAAGCAAAAAATAGTCTTTTGCTGGTTATTTTCGTACACGGATATTTTCAAAATTGCCTGTTGTTATGATGTATGTCAATGCTTTCAAATGTTTTCCTGGTATGACTTACCTCTGTACCTATAATTGTGTTATACAATTATATCCTATGAAATAGTTTCTGTTGATTTTATAAAATGTTTATTTTACAAGCTTTAAAGAAATACCAAAGTAGCAAATAAATAATAAGTCTTTCAAAAAACTATAAAAGAATATACATTAAAGACAAAAAAAAATGTAGCTTTTATGAATTTTTGAAAGTTACTAATAATAGGATAAGTATTTATTTTGTAAACTTTATAGCGCGTAAAAATTAGCTTTTTTATAAGCAGTACTTAAACTACTGGATTTTTTTCCAGATAGTGTTCAAGTATACTATTATGAGCTGTCCCTGCCAGCAGAGAGGCAAGGATTGCCCCGCTGTTGCAACTCGTAGGTAGGCCGTAGCCCGTAGACTACACGGTAGAGATTCGTAGACGACTATAACTATTTGTAGATAGTCCTTGTAAGTAAGAAGTATGCTTTATGCAAAAAAATTATCATATTGATTCAACGTAGCATACATCTATTACAAGAAATTACTTTATACTATTATAACTTATCATCGATAGATCCTGAGGTTACATTCAAATTTCATTTTCAGTGACATAGAAATGTGTCATGTGAAGTAAAAATTTAATGCTGTTCGTTGGTAAGCGAATCATTTGAGAATGTCTGGACTGATTAGGCTAATTCTTTTTTCTTTTAATATTAGTAATAGTCCGTTGAAACGTTTGGTTAATGGTCCTGAAAATGTTTTAAGGAAAAAAATCTCGATAGGTGGCGCTGTGCTCGAGTTAATAATTATTGGAAAGGACAGAGCAACGTCTGCCGGGCCATCTAAGAAAAGTCTTGTAACTTTTGGTTGAAAATGATTGACACAAAAATGAACCACACAGTAAATTATAATAGTGCAGTATAAACTTGAATAAATTAAATGATTATAAGCTAAAAACAAGAATTATATTAGCAATAGACATAAAGAATGTAAAAGAGCTTTTTTTATATCATTTTAGACAATTTAAAATTGTTCATTTAAATTGCTTGCATTTGTTAAAATCTAAAATTTTCCATTATAAAATGAATCGAACATTTAGATAGTATTTTTCTCATAGTTTATTAGGGTCAACAACCGTACGCCATCTACTATCGGGTGGCCGGTAACCGCGAGGTGGTTCATATCTGCCTTATCGCTGAAAAATTTTCCCGTTTTCCCAGGAGTGAGACCGCAATGAGTCCAGCGCCCCCCGCACATCGAGACAAAAGTAGCGCTCAGGTCGCCGCAGCCAAGCAGTCGCTAGCGGCCGGCGGAGGAAAGTGTACGCACGTCATGGAACGAGATCGCATCGGAATATGGGGCTCCGGAGACGGACAATCCAACAGCAAGCTCTCCGGACTCGACCGGCTGAAGCATCCCGGACTCAACAAGGTAAGGAAAAAAACATAAAACTATATTGTACTTTATAGATCGATGCCCACATAATCCGGTTAGGTCATGGTTGCACGACTTGGCGCTAATGTGCTCCTTTTAAACGTCAAATTGAATCACCCTCGTATGCATCCCGAGTGCGGTCGAAAGTTTTCCTGTGTAACATCGCCGCGCCAGTAACTCGGGTCTTACGCTTCGCATTTTAATGCAAATGTTTGTTTTGAACTTTACACCAAGCGTCAAAGTTCACGTTGTATGCTTGATTTCATCGTGATGTCAACAAACTTTTATGAAACACAGAAGCACAGTTTTCTCTAGGGTTAGATGTAGAATTTTAATTTAGTATTGAATCTGCTTGAAATATAAGACCGTATTTGAATACGGAAATTGATACCAGAATACTTTACTTCGGTACATGTGTGATATAGATTATTGATAAAATATACAGTTTAAAATGTGACTGCCTTCCGCGAGTGACGTATCTTTATACATGTGTCATGTAGATACATAGTGATTTAGTGTACGATATATGTTTTTCAGTATTCATATTATACGTAGAAAATTATTGCATACAGTAGTATCAAGGTTACTTTCACTTATGCATAATGTATAACAGACACAATCACCTACCTAGAAATTGTGTAGAAATAATATTTTTTTAACTATTGTGTATGGTTGGTTTCGCTTTTTCTTATAGCGTAAATATAACTAGTTTCTACCATGGAATCTGTCCGTACTGCAACAATTATATATTCTGGGAAGTAGATTGAAAATTGTTTTTAACGAAATTTTAATTGATAATTGTATTAAATTAAATGTTTTATATTAAAAATAATTTGATAGCTTGTTCATTTACACATAACCAAATTATGAACATTAATACAAATACATAATTAATTTTACATTCATAAAATTAATTTTCAGTGGAATTATTTCGCGTGAAATAATGATGAAGCAGAAATAAATTAAAAATCATTGAAATTGTCATTATTTACCACAGAAATATACCTTAATTGTATCTATTATATTGTTGTAAAAATTAATACACATACACATATTACATTTATAGTGTGTTTATAACCATATCGTTCTTGTTGCTATAAGTAGCAGGTAAAATAAAATAAAATTAAGATAAAAAAGATGAATGATTGGTCTCCGCTGCGCTACAACTAGATACCGCGCTATCTACAAACAATAGCTCCTAGAATACGCCAACTTAATATTGTAGTGTGTAGTGACTATTTGAAATGAAGCTTGTCAACCTGACAGATTGTCGGAAAGACCCATTCGAGTACGCCGATTCGGCGTAGTTTTTATAGTACGCCGACGGTGACTAGTTGAAGTGGCGCGGCGCAGAAATCAATAATTAATCTATGTTTATAACACAAATTTTCGAATGACATTTATTTACCATTATACTTCTTGTTCAATTCAAGCACTTTATACATCTGATTTTGTAAACTATAATTACTAAGCAAGAATTCTATCATACTTAAAAGGGTGCAATTCAAAATAAAAAATGCGGAACTATTTTCGAATTGGAACTATTGCGGAAATATTATGTTTTCTCAATCTGAACAACCAGTATCTTTTATTTGTTGTTGTTCGTCATTATAATTCAGTGTAATAAAACTCGATACGATGCAAAATTATTTTATACCGGTCTAGCTTGATATTCCTTTTAATATAAAAGCGTTTCTCAAATTCAAGATCTATTTTTAGCAATAGAAACATAGCACTTCAGAATATATGAATTCAAATGTCCGAAAAAGTATCTTATATAAAACAGACGAGACAGACGTGTCCTGAAAGCTCAGCCTTGCGTATCATAAAGTATTTACTATTCACGTGATAAGCCACGCATACATATGAAAGGCAGCCCTATTCTTATTTGGGAGTCGTAAGAAACGATTTGCGCGAAAGATGCGCGCATGAAAGAAAGATGAAGGTTATAAATAGAACTCAAATTGTATTGATTAAAGCGATTACTTATTCATAGTTTACGTCATAAACGACTTAATTAATATAAAATGTACCAATAAAAATCTGGAACTAGAAGAGAAAACCACGATTCAAAAGTTAAAACAAAACAATTAAGTCTCTAGAATTTTGTAATGATGCATTAAATCTTCGGACATGTCAATCACGTAAGCTTAAATCAATATAAATTGATCACCTTACGACAACTAAATTACTACATTCTTACTACTAAATACATAGTTTAGCTTAGTTATTGATTAAATGAAATGCCGTATAACATTCGTTCATTATATATTATACAGAATTACTAAAATGAAGCGTGAATAAAACTTATACAATAGTAGCAAGTAATTATACAAAATTTTGTTAATGTGTGTAATTATTGTGTTTTTATTATATACTAAAACGTTTAAAGATATTTTATAACATTATTTAAAAACACACACAAAAAAATTATGCCGTTGTTCCAATGGACACCTTATTAACAAAACCGCGTCGGTGATTTTGCAAATCGGGCTATGGTCACTTTGAACTGATTTTTACAAGAGAGAAAGACATTTTTTTTTAATGATTCGCTAGATGTATGACAATCATATTGTGGTGTTATACCGTAAGTAAACTCTATACGTAATGCTATACAAATCGTACCTTAAGGTGTATTTAATGTGAAATTACCTATACAAAAAATTTTTATATTAATCAGCGAGACAGTCTTTTGACATAGATCATATTTCAGTATTACTGACGACAAAGCATTTGTATTTTACTAAAATAGTAAGTCTTATACTATACCTATATAATGCTTATTGTATCAACACCTAAGATAATGCCAGTTTGGACGTCCCATAAAAATTACTTGAACAAGTTAAACTTAAGTTTCCTGTTAATAGATCATACACTCATAAAATCAATATAGATCCGTTGGTATAACTTTATTCACCTTCAGGATCAGGATACGTTAATCTGGTGCCTAAAACTTTTTTAATCAAGTGTTTTGGACATTTAATTTTGTGTTAGATCAACTTCTTAAGTTAATGTTAAGAAGCGATTTTTTTATTTCATGTTTTCCCTATATTCTTTGTGTAGGTTAATATTCAGGGTAATTAATTGAGTAAAAACTTATTTAGCTCTTTATATTTATAAAAGACGTTATGGAGTCTATAATTTTACTATACATTTAGAGGTCGATTACGTCGCGTCGTAGAGATATTGTACGTTATGCTATGACTGGTGGGTGTGTCGCTGCCTGTGTGACGTCACACGCTTACCACGTATTCCACAAGGTCGCCACAAAGGTACGGTATATTATATTGAGTATATTAATAACAATTACTGGACAAGTGACAATCTGGCATTCGGAGGTTTACTTTTTCTTTAAATTACAAGTTTAATTTATTCCAGAACCAGCGACATTTTGCGTAAAGTAGTTTGGCTCTTTCCATGTAAACAAAAATTATTTTTAATTTCCAGATGTTTGTTGCAGAGTGCATAAGTAGAATAAAAATATTCAAATTATTGAAATGTTGTTATATTCATTGTTGGCCTTAAATATCTTGGTGCGTCACTCGGGAGGATTGTTCTTAGCTATAATAAAACTGAGTATATCTAGTTCAATTCACGACTGGTGACGAAATGTAAAGGCTGGTTTTATTAGAATTTCGTATCATATTTGTAGTAATAGTTATGGAAAATAAAGTAGGTATCCGAGTTTGCGTGATAGTTGAGTGTGCTTCAATTTGCTTCTTTGCCAATACCACAGAATATAAGGTATTCTTAAAAGATATCAAGAAAGTGAACAGACATCTTTCACCATAATAAAGTTAATTGTGTTTTGTATATTTTTTTATCGAAGCACAGCTAAGTGACTACATTGTACCTGGTGGTGAGGTTTTGAATTAACGAAAATTGTAAAATGAAATGTTAAAATGTTTATTTTTATATGTAGGTAAAGTTATAAAAGTAAAATTGTAAGGTTGTAATGACTATATGGTATAAAGGTCATTTTAGACACGTCGCGCCGTAGCAATACAAAACGTTATTAGATACCTACATACATACATTTTTGATATTCATTTTAAAAAGTAATAAATATTAGGCATATTTTAATTCCATTAGGTTTCCTTGATTCGGATCGATTAACGTCAAACGTTATCTTTTAATCTGTACTAGAATTATATAGAAGTTATCTATGTTATTAAATCGGTAGTTAGTTGTACATGTATTTTTTTTATAAATTTTCCGATATACGATCTACGATACGATACTGATACAAATCTGATCACAAATACGCCATTAAAAACTTTTCTGCCTATTTGTGTCTGTTTTTTGTTTGATTTAACTCAAAAACTGCTTGAGCGATTCTCATGAAATTTTGTAGAAGGGAAGCTTATATTATTGGACAAACGATAGGCTATAAGAATTTTCAATAATACTTATAGAAATCGTAAAAAATAATTGCCATAAAAATAGTTTTTTATTAATTCTTAACCGATTTTGATGAAATTTTCTACACTCGAATTATATAAGTAAATGATTACTGCTTAATAAACTCGTGTGGCGACTCCACACGCTGCGCTAGTTATTACAAATACATTTGTATGTCACAGGTCGAAACACAAAATAATCTTGGGTTGGAACTATACATATGTATATTTTTATTTGTATTAGAAGTAGTCTAATAATCCAAGGTGCACATCGAGTTTTGAATATAATATATAATTTTTAAGCTTCCATTGTTTTAACCAAATATTATAATATATTATTAATTTTAATATATTTCTCAATACCGCTGGTTAGATTGAAGAAAATGGTTTGTAGCCTAATGAAAAGTGCCTCAAAAGAGCAATGAAGTATTTATTCATGCAATTAAAGTTTTAATTAAAAAAAACATATATTTTTAAAAGTTTATTCTTACAGTAGGGCTCCCTGGTTAATGGACTTGGTAAATAAGAGAGGGTGACTCTTGAGATTGTAATAAAAGTTATTTTGTCTTACTTTGAAGTAATATGAATTCTTACGTTGCCTTGAGGCGAAATTTTCCCTTTGATGGAGTATTTGCTGGCTTTTTGATGTCTCGTTTTTATGTATTATTATATTTTTAACCCGCCCGCGATCTTATTCGACATATATGCAGAATCAAGAGCCAGAATTATTTTTTTATTGCGTCATCATCCCGGATTAAGAATCAATTGCTCCAAATGTTATAACTTGTTTAAATTTATGACCACATGACCAACAGTCTACTCTAGTTTTTTGCCTCTCCGAACCACAGCCGTAGTGGACGTTCTGCCGGTGCTCTGCCAGTGACACTCTGGATGTTTGCTATTTGTAATATTTTTATAATAATGTAATATTTAATACATGTTTAATTAGAATAACGAAAGTGAATAACTTCTCTGATCGTCATGAGAACCTACATTTTTTTTTAAATATAATATGACACTATTGATGACATGTTTGTTTTCTGAGTAGTCTAAATAATGCTGGTGACAATAATATGAAATATATTCTATCATTACTATTGTTATTTTTTGTAATAATACTTAGATAAATAAATCCTCAATTTGGCTGTACTAAATGTTTTCCGAAACGCTTGTAACCTTGTACAATGTTTCTATTTAGCATGACGCTCAAGAATAGGTTATTAGCGTCACTGATAGATAAAAATGTACAATTCTCCTTAACGCAGTTTACTATCACATAACAGTATAATCATATTGGTCATTGATTTATGATAACATGACAAACAGAACTGTTTAAATAATGACTTGAAGTTATTAAAGAGAACTAGTAGGTACCTATAGAAATTACATCGGAATATTTATTACATACTAGCTGTGCCCGTGGCTTCGCTCGCGTGCACTACCAAAATTGTTGTTACCGGGGTAAAAAGTATTCTATGGTACTTTTAATACCTCTAAGAATATGTGTACAAAGTTTCATGGTGACCGGTTAAGTAGTTTTCGCGTGAAAGCGTAACAAACAAATTTACATTCACATTTATAATATTAGTAGGATTTGATTTGACATTATACAATCGCATTCAATTCTTTAATCAATCGGAGCATATGTAAGTACAGCTTTTTGTAAAATTACAATAGTTTTACAATTAAAAGTTTAAGTAAAAATACAAAATAATATAAAATATGCTAATCCAATATTATAATACTATACGACTTATATCTACGAGTAATTTTACTAGACTTGTGAAAAATTTACAAAAAAATGTTGTAATTTTACAATCTTTACGTATAAACCTTACTCGAAATGTTTTGTATTATTAGTTTTAGTATTATTATCAGGTTCCAATACATTGCCATTGAATTTTTTAACAGTGTACTACTGTTGGATATTTATATGGAAATGTGTAAAAACAATTGCTAATATTGATAACATTATATTATACTTAAGGTTGAGTGTAATCTCTTAATTTGTATACAATTTTTTAATATTTGCTGTGATTCTCTACTGTTTTTCTTCACCATCGAGCATGGGACTAGTTTATAGTCCCAAAAGGGACTGAGCATCCACTAAGCTAAGTACAAGAAATTGCTATATGATATAATACTAAACCAAATCTCTTTTGATACTCAAGAATCTAGTGAAAATAAATGGAAAGCTGAACAAACAAAACCCGGATAAAACAAACGATATTGATAGAAAACCGGTTAGTCTAACGCAAAGAGACTAAGTATTAGCTTGTCACGTAGATATACGTTCATCGGTCTTTGTATAGGAAAACCTACAAGACACAATATTGATGGTTTTTTAACGCTTACAGTGGGGAGATTAACGTCGCCATGGAAACGAGATAACGTGACGTACAAAAGATTTATTAAAAGTGTTTGTAAAGTTTGACTTAACCAGTGCGTTTTTACCTTGTGTGTGGCACTTGCTTAAATATCAATGTTCAGTGAAAGATTATCAGCACTTTATAGGTTTTTCAATTACGTTGATTCATTATTTAAAGTAGGTAGCAAAGTGTTTTGATGACTTGGAAATATTTTATAATTAGGATATGTTGTTCCAGCACATACCCTTTGCACATATTGTATGTATGTATTATAAACTCGCAATTCAGAACAAAACTCAGAAAAATTAAATTATCATGACTTTATTGCGTCATACTTTTAGCGGACGTCATAATATAGAGAATGTTCCTGTATTACACATTCTAGCATGACTTTAACAAAATTATTATGTGATTTTAAGGTGTCTGCTTATTTTATTAACAAGAAACATTATTTTGTAAGAATATACGAAAGAATTTGGTTGGTTTATTTAGTTTAAAAAACTGAGTTCGATTGAACGTTCTTACAATAAATGTACATATATCCTGTATATAGTTTGTTAGATATAATCGAACTCTACATGGATACAGTTCGCACATAAAAGGAGATATCATTAGTTTGTTTTTTCAATCTGACCAAACTTTTAGCCTTAAGGGTCCTGGAGCCATTAGACGCTTTGACGTCTTTACCGGGCTTGGAGCATCATTAGTTACCTAAATATAGTTCAAGCAATAGAGTTGTTATGCTTATTCTATGGTTCTAGCCATGTTATCAAAAGTAACAAGTAAGTCCTCGTAAGTTTTTCGTAATAACAGATCAAGCAGATTTTTTTTAATACTACAAACGTGGCAAACAAGCTTACGGGCCACCTAATGGTAAGCGGCTGCCGTAGCCTATGGAAGCTTGTAATACCATTGGTATCACTAGCGCGTAGCCAACCTTGAACCCCCCTACCCCAAGTAATAAATACCAATACAATAAGTATAATATTCTTCATTATGGCATTTACATTGTCATAAGTGATAACCTATACCCATAATACGGAGTCTTTTTCATGTAGCGTACATGCCCGTGGCTATTTGAAGTTTTAGCAGTTTTTGTTTGGTAACCCTTTTTATTACGGTACTAATAGCTATAATTCTAATGACACCTACATTAAACCTGTTAATCAGGCGTATTGTTTTAAAGGTTATTGTGTAAATAGATCGGAAGCTAATGCGACCTTGTGCCTTGATCCCAATGCATCTGGTTGTCCTATGAGCTAGGTTAGCGGCCGCCGCTCTGGCCCCGTTCGACGTCTGATCGCAGTACGACATATCCTTGCCTTGCCACGTTTGAAAGTAATATGTATCAATTTATTAATTATCTAAAGAATTCTATTAGTTCGTTTAATGTGTTAGTTATACTTTTTTTTTCTTACTGACACCTAATGTTTATACAGTACGGCGCAATGCAACACAATATGATTTAAAAAGTACCCCTTACTCGTTTATCGTTCAAAAGAGTACGAAAAAAAGATGATACTTTTTTCAGTAATTCTATTATTATAACTGCCAACATTTTTCGTATATTTTGGTTGTAGGGTTTGTTCAAGTAATATTAAAATGACTCTAATTTTATTGTAGAGTCGGTAATCAGCTCTGTTTTGGTTTCAATCTCGGCGCTGTTAACAGCCGTTTATTTTTATCGTCTTTTTTAATATGCGCTATCAACATGACAACACGCGACTGTAATCGATTCGTGCACTCGTTGGAGCATACAAGTAATAAAATAAAAAATATTTTTTGTTTGTTGTTTAATTTTTATTTATAATTGTTATCGCAGTAGTACGGCAAAGTTACGGCACTGTACTGTATACTGTACATGACATTAGTTTGTTACCTAAATATTTATATAAACAGTTGTGTAGACAAATAATTGTGAGAATATTGTGAGTGATTTCGGTACCTAAGTACTGTGTAAATATATCACAGTAATATTATGTTGTACTGTATACTGTAGTAACACCTAAGTAAGGGAACTGACTTTCAAATGCAGCGGCCGGAATTCGTTGAGAGCTGTTTGTCGACAGATTTTTAAATTGGGTATAGTTGTAGTTGTGAATAGCTAGGCGAGAACTAGGAAAAGGCTATCGGAGAGTACTAACCATCCTACGGTTTTAACCGAAAGGGGACGTCCATTAATCAGTCCGGGAATTTTATTAATTGGGCCCTCATCCTCCTTGTTTAAATTTGGTAAGTAATAGCGGGAACCCCTTTCCCTCACGTGAATTATTCATTCGCTCAAGTCATATATTTATGTATGTATGTATTTTTATTCATGTCTATACATACCTAAGGTTTAATAGTCATATCTATGTACTATGGGAATCTCGGGCACATACAAAATGTAATAGAAAATGTTATCAATACATATTTATATAATTATAATAATGTACATTCTCTAAATTAAAAAGTTGAAGTGCGGTTTTACTGACGATACTCATATCTGCTCAAATGAGAGTTGGTGAGATTTTACCAACAGATCTATTTTTAGCTCACGTGATTTGGTCGTTGTAGAGCCAGCGTCATTGTAAAATTGGAAGTTGGAACCCGTGTTGACATATTTTATTAAACTCGGGATTTTACTTGAAGATCGTGTTGCCTAACAAAACACTAATGATCTTTACCTTTGCTATAAAACAAATAGGACGTGACTCGTAAAGTTCAGAAAAAAAAAATGTCCATGACTTTTATAGCAAAAAGCGTAATCATTCATTACTCAGGTCAGTGTTAAGTAACTAGGTTACATCATTTCATGCTAGCATGAATGATATGTAATAAAAAATATAACATGATACCTCTACAATTTGTTATAAACTTTTACTATTTAGCTTGGGTTATGAAATGTCAAGTACATAACGCCAGTCACTCCCAGTATTCTTAAAAAAACAGTAGGTTACATCATTTCATGCTAGCATGAATGATATGTAATAAAAAATATAACATGATACCTCTACAATTTGTTATAAACTTTTACTATTTAGCTTGGGTTATGAAATGAAGTACATAACGCCAGTCACTCCCAGTATTCTTAAAAAAACAGTAATAATATAAATGTCGTCAGCGGTATACTTAAAATCAAGAAGATAGTATAATAGTTTGATCGGGTTAGAATAAACAATGAAAATAATTTATACTTTAAATTTCCCTACAAAATAACTCCCGGTCGAGTAAAATAATTAATTTCATCATGTCTTTATTACTAAAGTGTATAATTTAGTTTGTTTTTCCTCGAACAAGTTTATAAAGGATAATAATGTGGAAATTTGTGAAACGTACATGGCGACGATGCCTGAAGCGTTGATTCAGTTTAAAAATGTTATGACTGGTTCCGAGGATAACTAAAAATAATGCTTGTTAATTGCGTAAATTATCTATTATATCTATTATGACTTGTAATACGCTGATCAAGTGTGGAATCCTAACTATACTATACATATCTCGTATTGAACGCATCCTAAAACGTTTCTCTGGAAACCTAAAATTTTGAACTTGTTACTATTAATCTAATTATATAGAGCGATGTAAAATTTTTACTTCTGCCACTCTATGAGCGACGTAAAATAGCCGACCTAACTTATTTGAGTAAAATAGCCAATAGAATTGTGGACTATCCAGAACTCTTATCGAAAATTCAATTGTGTGTGCCTACAAATACGTGTTAATTTTTTTTTTTTTTAGAACTGACTACACTTTTAGCCTGAGGGGCCCTGGAGCCTTTACGGCTTTTAAAGCTTTACCGGGCTAGGGGGCGAGCGCTTAGGGCACTCAGCCACGAAAGCTAAGCAACAACATCCGAGGGTGCCAAAGTGGCCGAACCTCGACTCGGACTGTTGCGCGTATGCAATTAAGTCGCGATCTGAAAGTACGTGTTTAAGGACAACATATAGGCAGAATCCGGTCGTGTAAACAATTTGTTTTTGTATAATATGGTAGTGTTGACTTATTACCACAAATAAGGAACTTCTCTAAGGCATTATGAATGCATAGAATTTTTTCAATATTTTTTCAGTAGTTTGTTTCAATTTTTGGTTCTTTTTGTGGCCGACTCTCTTTGTTCTTTCTTTATATTTATCTTTTCTATTTATTAAAACTTTTAATCGGCTTTTTCTTTTGTATATTTTTAATGTTTCTATTACCTTTAAGTTTTGCTGTTAATGTAAAATAAATAATTAAATTAGTGAAATACGTTCACGTGATGACATTATAGAAATAAAAATATTGTTTACCGTTATCATTATATGTATAAGCAGAGTTGCAAGAGACACTATGTAAATACCCTCACCTTTATGTAAATAACTAACTAAAATAAATAACGACCCTCAAACCGGCAAACCCATTTCTCGTAAAATTAACCAATTTGTCTACCTCTAGGAACTTCTACTTCCACTGAATAAATTTTCTTTGTTTACTTTACAAAGCGCCCGATCGTTAATTTGCTTCTAAGGCGTTACTGTTGAAAATGTTTGGTTGGAAAACGAAACATTTGGGCGTTTTGAAAATGTCATTTGAAAACGATGAACTCCTTAAACCTTTTGCAGTTGTCAATGATCTAATAATGGTTGCAAGCGTTAACACTATCTTCTTCTAAGAAGAAAACATTTGTAAAGACTGTAGTGTTTAGTTATTCGAAATTTTATTACTATTTAACTCTAATAGAAGTTAAGGTACTATTTAACTCTAATAGAAGTTAAGGTAGGGCACGGATATGTTTTTTTTTTTAGAGATCTCTTTGCGGCATTCCCACTGGTGGAATACCTCTACTCTACAGAAGATCGCAGCTAAATAACCTTGTGTTGTGTTCCTGCGGTGAGTAGGGTTTCCAAAGCTCCTTGGGGGGGGGGGGTCAAGGTCGGCAACGCACTAATGATACCTATACGTCCATAGGCTACTGTAGCCGATTACTATCAGGTGGGCTTGATGTTCATTTGCCACCATTATAGTAATAAAAAAATTGCTTTCACTGATACTTTACTGATTCTAAGGCTTTTTTTGTTATAGGTATGTATATTCTATGACGCGCTACATTCATTGCTAGTCATGTTTGTCGTTAGGTAAAATGGTGGAGCTATTTTTAATTATTTATGAACAATGTCGCTTAGTAGTTTGTCATATAAATACATTTTCTAATAGTTGACTTAAATATCAGTTAAACCACCTGTTAGTATCTATAGCAAACATACAATGTTATAGTTGTAGAAAATTCTTTAAGTATTATTTATCGATTTTTCTAATGAATGAAGTCCGGCGTTTTCTAATTAATTTATAATAAACTGTTTCTTGTGAACTCACGGTGCGGTGTCCTGACCGTCCGCGTCATGGCGTCAGTTACAGTGCAAACGCCGCACTGGAAATTTGATATATTTCTTTTGAAAAGGTTATTTTATTTACGGTCTAAACAATATGTATATATTTGTATTAATAACTAATAAGTTTAAACAAAAGGACAATGTCATATGACAAAATGTAACGATTTTTTCAACTGAAGTTTATAGTATAGTTTTAGTTTATAGGTAACCTCATCAGAGTCTGGTTATTTTTGTGCGAGTTAGCTTGTTATTAAATGTATAATAAGTATTTCAAAACATCAAAAAACAAATTAATATATTACCAGAGATCAATGGAACGAAGTATGACAGGAATATGTAAAGCGGATCGAGTAAGGAATAAATAATTAAGAGCAGCAGAAATTACAAACCATTAGACAAGAGCAAGTCAGGAAAAATTGTGTAAAATAATAACAGAATTAAATTAGATTTTCTTGTGGTTTTTTCACGCTTTTCTTAACACTCCGTAACTTGTTTATACGTCGAATAAGCAGTAAAATAAATATTCTTACAAAATTTATTAAAAGTTCAACCCGTGCTTTAAAAAAGGACGATACATTCTAGAACTTCAAGTCTTAACTTTAGGCCTTTATAAGTGGACTTTACCTTATAGCTATTTGGATAATGTAGAGACTAATATTTCGAAGTTAGCTGACTATGAAGTGATAAAAGTATCAGCATGGATCGAGATTGGTGGCAGCTGACTCCTCGCAGGGAGATTTACGCGGTGCCGGAGTGCTTGGCTGCGGCGGATTCCCGGGTTCGTTATTAATCATTTTTCAGCATATTAACTCGACTTTAGCTCATTATATTATGATATACTTATAAGCGCAAAAATAAAATTTGTATATTTTTATTATCTATTTTAGCAAACCGATGGTGTCATTATAGTTTATAAATGAATTTATCATTCAGCATTTTAAGGTTTCTTCTTTTTTTTTTAATCAATGGCAACTATGTTGTGGACTACGTTTCTGCCAACGTCAAGTGCATAGAACATTATTCTAATAATTCATGTAATCTTCAAATATAGCTCTAACAAGATGGCGGCTCCCTTGTTAAAACTGTCCAGGGAGTTTTTGTGGCAATTCAAAACGCTTATTCCTAGTGATTATTCCCATTTCACTTGTGTACAATAACCAAAGTACATCACATAAAATGCCGTCAAAATTATATAATATAGGACCAAATAATATAAATTTATGAATTAAAATAAAAACCACAACATGACAGATCAAGATCCTGCCAAAATCTCGCCGTTTCAAACTTTGAATATTATGGAAGACAACAGAAACTCCTTGCTTTACATAAATTTTAATACCTTAAATAATTTATTCATTGAAATTTCACCGTGCTTCACCTCACAACGCGATGGCAATTAATTTAGATAGGTTAACCTCCTGTTTCGTATTTGTGACCAAGCTCACTTCGTATTTGGCAATCTCCGACCATCTTATAGAAGGCGTGTTTCACCGTTCGCGATACTGCACTGATAATGGCAAAGAGATAATTTCTATTGAGTTTAGTAAAATCTATAGTTTCTTATCTCATTTACATCTCTTCAAGTCGTAAATGTTGACATAAAGGTTGATATCAAGTTGTAGTGATTACTTCCATGTGTTTTTTAATTTATATAGAACGGATTTCAAAGTGTATTTTTTTTCTTTGTATTCCGGTGTCTTTTTTCACGGTGTGACTTTATGTGGCTACCGTGAAATGAATCAAAAGGTTTCCACTAACCTAGTGTAGCGCAATGTCATTATATGAAAAGCCCACTGTCATTATGTGAAAAGTCCACTAATCAATAAAGACAAACGTGGTATGAGTAATAAGGAAAAACAAATTTCTAATATCTATATTTTAGCTCACTGATTAAACCTTGTGGCATTCTCGAGTATAGAGTTTATTTCAACGCAATAAGTTGTAATGTGCATTGAACAGTTTTCGCAAAGTCATTATAAGGCGGTGACCTTCATGACGTCGCCTCACAATAGTCACAGCTGATTTTACGACATTGACATGAGCAGTTATTTCCGGGTCCTGATACAATATACAATTATTTATTAAAACTAAAAATTTTCCTTTGCACATTTTAATTTGTTTAAATGTAAAGTTGTACAGTTGTATAAACTTGTAAAGTTGTTGTTCAATTGATTCAAAAACTTAATTACATATTTACATTTTATACAACGGCAAGGTTAATGTCACAAGGTATTTCACCGGCGGTAATATAATTTATAGTACATAAAGTGTGATTTACTATCGGAAAAATGAAATAAAACAAAATAATTACTTGTTTCTGGCGTTGTATTACATTCACAAGGGAAAAATAGGTAAATATTGTTGTAATACGTACATGATGCATCGCTTCTGTGAACAATAGGGCATTGACTCAAATAGCAAGCGAGGAAGTTGTCATTATCAACAATGCATGTATGCGTATTTTAAGTAGAATTATGTACTTATTGTTTTTCAATAAATATCTAATTTTAGCATACTTTATCTGTCAGATGATAGTATGCCAGTTTGCTTCTGCAATAACTGTTAATTGTAACTGTTAATTATTTGGCATTACTTTGTGTTTTTAATATTATATTGTCAACTGTAGTTACACTTGTTACATATTTTTTATTTAATTCTTTAAGGCATAAGCCAGAAGTTATGGTGTTACATTCCACTATCTAATCACAACTCAATGATAGTGGTATTTACAATGTTAGAATATCATCAAAATTTACAGAAATTATACAACAATTGTTATTTTTACCACACCATTACATAGATATAGATATTGTATTGTTAGCTACACTTCGCATATAGTATCCGTTCAATAATTATGTTAATCCATTTAATTGTAAATATATAAATTTGAAAATCGACCATAATTTTAGTTCAAATATGTACGTCTTAAATTCCGTTCAGGACATATAAAAAAAGACAAATTGTAAGAAACTGAAATGAAGAAAAAATAAACATTCTCTAATTTCAGGGTATGGCGTTTTCGATCGAGGAACGCCAGACCCTCGGTATCCACGGGCTGCTCCCTGCCAGGGTCAAGTCTCAGGAAGAGCAAGTTCAGCTGTGCAAGCTGTCTATTGAAAGATACGAGAACTCGCTGAATAAGTACATCTATCTCATGGGACTTTTGGTAAGTTATTTATGGGGAATAGTAACAAACCGGTTATATTATAAATTTGTATGCCGAATTTTATGAGAATCTGCCCTTGTCGAGACAAGTAACTGATTGTTACTTTATGAATAAAGTTGTCGAAATCCCTTATCCTATAAGATTATGTTTAAGACAGGAAGATAATGTGCGGGCACTAAAAATTTATGTATTATATTCTTTTTTAAAGGATCGCAACGAGCACTTGTTCTACCGTTTTGTTGGTGAAAATGTGGCCGAGATGATGCCCATTGTGTACACACCGACGGTGGGCCTCGCTTGTCAAAAGTATGGACTGGTGTACCGCCGGCCTCGAGGACTGTTCATAACTATTCACGACAAGGGTCACGTGTACGATGTCTTGAAGAACTGGTAAGTAAAATATAACTCTGTGATCAGTTTTTAAAAAAATACAAAATTACAATTACAAAAAATATTTCCTATCAAAGAATAATGTACGAGTACATTGACGCTTTTGGCACCAAGATATAAGAATTTTAGAATTCAATTTGATATGAAACAAACTACAATAACATAAATTGCATAATAGGCCTGAAACGGATGTGCGAGCTATCGTCGTGACAGATGGAGAGCGTATCCTCGGTTTGGGTGACTTGGGCGCGTGTGGTATGGGCATACCGGTGGGAAAGCTGGCGTTGTACACCGCGCTTGCGGGCATTAAACCGCATCAATGTCTTCCCATCACGCTAGGTAAGAATTAAAAATTATTTTCTTTAGTCAACCTGCACATATGGTTTATCAGAAATAATAGCAGGCCGCCATGATCGCGACGATTGACGATGGGAACTAAATACCAATGGGTAAATACTCTACCACCATGTTATCCTTCACCGTAAGCACGAGCTCATTGTAGGAATTCGAATACGCTGTCCGTACACGCTATCACTGAGCTATCTTTGCTTCATCATCATCATTATGTATGTATATTTTAGATGTTGGTACCAACACCCAGTCGATGCTAGACGATCCGCTATACATTGGATTGCGACAGAAACGCGTGCGCGGCGCCGAGTACGATGAGTTCATAGACGAGTTCATGCAGGCTGTAGTCAGACGCTTCGGGCAGAACTGTCTAATTCAGTTTGAAGACTTCGGCAACGCTAACGCTTTTAGACTGCTCGAGAAGTATCGTGGCAAGTGAGTACGAACAATTTTAGCAAGCTAATCGTTTTGAGGCCACTTTACTAACCGAAAGACATTAAAACGTGAAATTCAAGCTACACAATAATTTATTTATTGCAATTCCTGTTTCTCAGTAAATGAAACTTGAACATTTTATGCATGATATTTTATTTATGTAAAAAAATTAGCAAAAGGTGTATAGGACAATAAATTTACAAAGAAGTTGTTAATATAGAAATACATTACTATGCAACAAGAATAAAGGGTTATAGGTCTTGGGTAGGGCTGACATCCGTCCGAGTTTCCACACATTTGTCCTAGTTTGTAAAGCGTCCGGACGGGGTTTTTCTGGGGAATGAAACCCGGACACTTTAGGGTACAGGGAAAATCAGATTAATTAAGAAAACAGTTGGCAGTATAGGGGCTGTTTACATTTTTTGTGTTATTTGTTCATTTGAATTTATTTGATACTGTTCAATATATGAAATAAGTCTGGCATTATATTATGAAGCTACAAATAGATAGATTTTTCATCTCTTGATTAATCAGGTTCCATGTGTTAGGTAACTGACTTTGAAAAATGAACGTCATGAGTTTTTTTCTTTTTTTTGGTTGTAGGTTTGGCGTAGTGGCCACAATCTCACCTGATGTTAAGTGACGATGTGTTCCAAGATGATAACACGCTAAACCTAGACTAAGACTAAAACTGGCTGAACATACCTATTGGTGTTTGGCGACAGATTTTCAACTTGAGGGTGGTAGCTAGCACAGGCGAGCATTAGAAAAAGCCCTACCACCATGCTATGGTTTCCTCTCAATGTTTACCTTCACCCAACGCTTAGGCTCATTGCAGGGATTCGAACTCGCGTCAATTGACGCATAGTCGTACACGCTACCACTGAGCCATCATTGCTTCATATGAGTGTACTTATATTTGTACAACTGAGCTACTTCTCTATTCCGAACTGAATTAAAATGACCTGGTCCTTTTTTAAGGTACTGCACGTTCAACGACGACATCCAGGGGACGGCGGCTGTAGCGGTGGCCGGTCTGATTGCCAGTCTGCGTATCACGGGCAAAAGGCTATCAGAGAACGTCATCGTGTTCCAGGGCGCCGGAGAGGTAACATTATTATTGAAACCTCATTGTGACAGCATTGTACCTAATAGAAAACATAGTACAATCAATTTAATACATTTTTACGGCTAATGATCCTTTTTTACTTTTATTAATATTTCTATATACAACTGTGTTGTAATTATAAAATGTATAATATTTTATACCCAGTGAAGACTGACCTATATTTGACATTACCCTCACATTATAAGTGTAAAATTGTGTAATTATGACACATATGATGTAATTGTCATGTCAAACCAAGGTCGAGCATATAAGCGCAATGAAACATGACTAATATTTATTCCAGGCTTCACTAGGAATTGCTGAACTGTGCGTGATGGCGATGAAGGCCGAAGGTACATCTGATGCTGAGGCTCGCAGCCGCATCTGGATGGTAGACTCGAAAGGGCTCATAGTTAAGAACAGACCAGAAGGCGGTATCAACGCGCACAAGGAGAAGTTTGCAAAAGACCACCCGCCAGTGCGCACTCTCGCCGAAGTCGTCGATTTGATAAGCCCATCGGTTCTTATTGGTAAATCCACTATTTTACTCGCTTTATTCTGTAGGTTTTTGCAAACAACATTTATCTAAGTATTTTTTTTTAATTAATGGCAATGATGTTTCTAATAGTTCTTGTAATCTTTAAAAACATAGCTCCAACAAGATGGCGTCTCTTTTGTTAAAACTGTCCAGAGAGTTTTTTGTGTCAACTCAAAATGCATGTTCCTAGTTATTATCTATAATCCACTTCACTTGTGCACGATAACCAAACTAATTTACGTAAAATGCCGCCAAATGACAAATTTATGAATAAAATAAAAACCACCGCATGACTGTACAAGATCACGCCAAAAACTCAACATTTTATCAAGTATTTTCATGTGCCCGGTTATGTTATATTTTGTCTTTTATGGAACTTTTTTCTTCCTTTATGGAAATTTCGAGTCCAATGATAGCATGAGTTTATATTTGTAACAAGTATCAAGAACATGTTTACAGATGATATGTAAACTTGCGAAGACAACAGCTGCAAAGAACAATGTTTTGTCTTGTTTACATACAGGCGCAGCTGCCATTGGAGGTGCATTCACTCCAGATATTCTCCGCAAGATGGCTGCTTGTAACGACAGGCCAGTCATCTTCGCTCTTTCTAATCCCACCAGCAAAGCAGAGTGCACCGCAGAGGAGGCTTACAGTTACACAGATGTGAGATTTTTTTAAGTCTACGGATTGTGATTTATTTTCCAGTTCAACTTAATAACAATAATATAAACAACAAGCAACCGACGAGAACACTGCGAATTTTTATAGACCAAAAGATTAATTAGTATTAATTGACTAATGCGTAGTTTGTTAAATCCACGTTACTCAATTAGCCTTTCCTACGTCTAAATTTAAAGTGATTAAAAATATATTACGTGTTAACGCGTGGAATGTTTCAACCTCAATAAACAATGTCAGAAATTGTGTCATAGTATTAACTATTAACTGAAACAAAGTGTAGACGAAATATCTATAGGTATGATAAAATTGAACTGTCTGTTTGTAATTTCAAAATAATACCTTTTTACTAAATGCATATGAAAGTATACTTATACGGTACCTATAACACATTTTTTTTGTCTGTCTTTTCCGGCTAATCTCTGAAACGATTGGACCGATTTTGACGGGATTTTCACTGGCAGATAGCTGCTGTTAGAAAAATAATTATGGTTCCGTACAAAAAAAAACAAAGCCTTCTTAATAGTCCACGCGAGCGGAGCCGCGGGCACAGCTAGTTTTAAATATATTTGATTAACCGTAATATCAATGTACGTATTAAGCCAATTTGGAGTTATACTGCATAAATGAGTCAGACTGAATGTCCGATAAAGTAAAAAAAAAATGATATTGAAAATACTCTCTCTTGAGCGGTGATGTTCAGAAAGAAATACATAAATCATTATGCGTGTGTGATAAAGGCCTGTATGATTCCAAAGTACGAGAAAAAATGAGTAATAGCAAAGACTATGTAGTTAAAACAAGATAGATATAGTTTTTATGCGGTCAGAGCATTTGTTTCTTACAAGTATTACACTAACAGATTAGGTTATAATAATATTATTCTACATTTATTTTGTTTATAGAATTTTCTGATACTTTTTACAGGACCGTGCCATATTCGCATCAGGCTCACCGTTCCCAGAATATCGTACTAAAGACGGTCGGCTCCTGCGTCCCGGACAAGGAAATAACTCTTACATCTTCCCCGGGCTCGCGCTCGGCATCATCTGCGCCGGAATCGTCGACATCTCCGATGATTTTATGTTACTCGCTGCTGAGGTATCGTACAGTTTATTTTTTTGTCAAATCACTGAAATTATATTGTAACGTCTAGTGTTTCGCGCTTTCGTAAAAAAATGCCTACCTATTATGTTACCTACTATATTTAACAACAAATATGTTGTGTTGTTATTTGTTATCATCAATCGCCCGCGACATCGTTCGCGTTAATTACAATATAACATTTTATAGGTATAAAAAATAGCCTACATATTATACTCTGGGATAATGTAGCTTTCTATTAATGAAAGAGTTTTTATAATCGGGTTCTAGACATTATCTTCTACAAAAGTACTTTAAAAACATTATCCATATGTTATTATTTTTGAACATTATTTTTATGTACCCGTTTATAATTCAGGCTCTAGCTGAAATCGTGTCTCAAGACGACTTGGACCACGGAAGCCTGTACCCGCCGCTCGAACAAATACAGAACTGCTCCGTCAGAATAGGCAAGAAGCTTGTCGAGCACGCCTACGCCACCGGTAAGCATTCTCATCTAGACCAGCGATTACTAAACTCAGTTCCGTGGAAAAGTCATCAGGATCTTGCGAATCAATTACACTCGCCAATGCATTGTAAAATTATTTTGTCTGTTAATAATTCCAACTGTTATAAATATGATTTTCAAATAGCGCAATAATTCTAATAAAGACGTTTTACTTTAATTGTAAAACAGCTGCCGGTCTAGTATAAATTTTATTTAGTAATGATATAGATACCATATTATATTACATGTAACTAAATTAAATCTATGGTTTATTAGTATGTTATAGTTGTATGTATATATTTATTTAGTACACTAATTATCTGCTAAAAATGCCTTGCTGGAAGAAAGTGTCTTGTGGTATGAAGTTCGACAGTGTATGATCGAAATGGACAGTGATCGCTAATTTAAACTTCTATGTGATTAGCTTGTTTAATAGGAATCTGAAAGGGAATCTTTAGCCGAAGGGGTTGACGCCACTTAAGTACGGATATAGTAAATAAGTACTTATTTGATGTTTATTATAAGGTACCTTATTATTTTGCATGGTGGTAGGGCTTACTCTAATGCCCGCCTGGCCAGCTACCACCCTCAAGTTGATAATCTGTCGGCAAGCACCAATAGGTGTGTTCCGGCAGCCTGCACTCGAGGGCCTGGTCGTCCACTAGATTTAGAGTGTTATCATCTTGGGCCATATCGTCACTTAATCAATATTAGGTGATATTGTGGCCACTACGTCAAACCTAAGACGATAAAAATACTCATTAATTTACCATCAAAAAAAGAAGCCAATTAATGAAAAGAAATGATGTGAGATGTCCATATATTAATAAATCATAAATATGTATCTAAAACGAGAAATCTAGATTTTTGCCTAAACAATTCATATGAAATTTTCTAAGAAAGCAGATAAAAATAGTTGTATACGTATATTATATTGCGTGCCGTTTAATAATACCAACGTAAAGTTTCTAATTCGAGTTCTGTCTCTAAAACGTTCTATTTTCAGGGAAAGCGTCAGTACAACCGCAGCCGTTAGACACGGAGGCGTTTATCCGAGCGCAAATGTACGACTTCAACTACAGTCCAGCAGTACCGGCTGTGTACGCCTGGCCGGAAGAAAGTCCGCACGTTCATATCATTTAAATAACCACACGAGGCGTAACGGTGTTGCCAACGTTAAGAAAAGACGAATTAATGTTGCATTATTTTTTAATCATTACGTCGTATTGTCAATCTATATTATTATTTTTTTAATTATTTTATTCAAACAAAATGGTTACTGGTTCAACATTATTGTAAAATGTTATTGCTTAGGGCTTTGAATTTAATAAATATAAAATTCATTATCTTTTCATATTGCCAGCACTTCTAGGTAATGCAATATAACTTTTTGTTGGATCTTTTATTATATAAAATTTAATGAGATGTCTCTTGAAATGTTAAAAATATTATTATTTCATACATGAAATTACAGAGCCATTGAGTTTGAATGTATTTAAAACCTGTGTATAATTTTCGCTTTCTTTCAATCTATTATAACGTTGCATTTCAAATATTGAAGTACCTAATTTATTGTATTGCCAGGTAATAGATATAAAACTATTTATTCATCATTCCAAAATTATTTTAGTGTTTTTTTTTACTAAAAACATATAAACTTTACGGTAAAGTTAAGCTCTATAATCATTAATGACTAGTTACTTACTGCCCGCGTAATTCGTACGCGTTAATTACAATATAAAACTCGGAAAACATTATATCACTCGGACATAATTCCTATTAGGAAAAAAAAAACGCGAATATAATCAGTAATTCCTAAGACTCCCTATTATATCCCTATATATATTCACGAACTTTACCACATCCTTATATTATTAGTAAAGGATGATGTATAAACCGTGTATTTATACTGTTTAACAACATTAAAGATTATGCCTCAGTATAAGAAATCTCATAATAAAATTAATGTTTCGTAGATTATGTTTTCCGTTTATTTCTGTCATTTAAGACCTGACTTGTCGTCATCATATAAGAAAGAGATTACGATGTATATATCTGAAATAAAAGAAAAAAATTTGACATCCTTGTTTTATTGGTTCACTCTTACATTATAATATCCGTACAAGGCTCACCACATCTTGTCGACTTCATCAAGCTTAAAAATTGGCAGAGTATACAAGTAAAAATGCTACTGTCCAATTTTGAAATAAAAACTTATGGATGGACCCATTTAAAAACAATTAAAGCAACTTTATTTCTCTATTTTTAATGAGACAAAAGTCACTTATAATTGCTTCATTAATAAAATGTCGTCAAAATATGTATTGGCGTCTTTGCATTTATACCCTTTAAATGGCCAATCTATATGATGAATTTTTAAGTTATCTTTAAAATGATCACCTTTATAGTATGCACGTAGAATAGGCTAGTTGACTCTTTCTAAAGTAGGTCTTAAATTATTAATTATTGTCCGATTAGAGGAAAAAATATTACCATATATTTTAAGACCTATAAAACCGCAAAACTTGAAGTTTGCTTTTCGTGCACAGGCGAAAACACTGTCAGCCATATTAATCTATATATTATCTTTGCTGTGACGTCATACGGGTTGTAAACAAACATTGGGCATATTGTCATTTTAATAAAAAGTATCGAGCTTTTTACAATGACGAACAGAGAACAATATTACTCCTAGCGGAGAAAGATGAACGTTTGAAAAAACCATTTTTAAATTGAAAATATGTAGACATCGTACACTTTTAAAATCTGAAATCGATAAATATTGGTTTCTTAAGTCAATTACTATAGAAAATATTTTTTTATTGCACCAAATTTGATATGAGGTGTAGCCTATTGTCTACGCGTTCACGCTTTAAGGATTAAGGATAATTCGGCCCGGCCCCGACCCGGTGAAACATGAATCATCCTTAATACGGGTTAATAATAAGGGTTCACTATAATGGAAACACAAAAAAACTACACAAGTTCAGACTAACAGTCTTTATTTCGTACAATAATTACTTAATAAATACAAATTGAGAAGTACCGATTCACAACAAAGACCTACATTTATAAGTGTTCGACAAAATAAAATTATCACTTATCACATATAACCACTGTACAAGTTCATATATATTTAGTGGAGCGTCCACCTGCGCTAGCGCCGGCCTCGGCACTTCAACGGCTCCTCGCACGAGTCGGTGCCGGGGGTCGCCTGTCGTCGGTGATACTGCACAACGGGCTATCACTACTAAATACATTTTACAGGAGAGAAAGAAAGAGAACTTTAACGTTTGCCTAGGTGTGTGACATGCATACCATGGTTAACTATATAAAATAATTTTATACAAATCAATATTGACTGTGGATCTAATGTGTAAACAAACTATACATATAACATTGGACATTAACATTATGCAGTATCACCGACGATACGTTTAGCCTCGAGTCGCGTCTCACGTGGGGTCCGGAGAAGTGCACGTGGGCCCGGGGGGAGGGGGGGTAGGCCTCACGTGGGGTGCGCGGGGTGCGCGGGTTGGCGCCGGGTGCGCGACCTCCTCACCTGCTGAGCGAATGCGATCGCTCGCGGGACCCCGAGCTCTCCCCGTTGCACCGGGCGCGGTCATTGCCTGCAATACCCAAATTCTGTCATTACATTCGTCCACTCTACTATTTAACAAAGTGAAACCTTTTTGGCTGATATTATTTTTAGCTGTGTTTTACAGTAAAAAAAATACATTATAATAAACTAATTCTACATTAGAAAACTTTTAGACGGTAGAACACTTTAGTAGAAGCAATGATATAGTGAAAGACAAGTATCCCGTATTGTAAGACCCGAATTGACTGATCGCGTCAATGAGGAATAAGGGCTCATTAACAGATCGAAGAATCATTACTATTTCCGGGTAGTGAATTTGATACGATTCGGTTTTATTTTTTCAACGGAATATGACCTCCTGTGACCAATACAGTTAAATTCACAAATAGTAAAAAAATCACGAATACGTTCAAAAGTATCGTACATCCATCGCCAATAATGACGGATGTAATAAGTGTGAACAGGTCATAAGGTATCATCAGAAAGGTACGGTACTAATGAAGCATCTTTCATTTATTACTTGATATTAGGAAAAGACATTATAACAATACGATGAGAGTAAAATTCTAGGATAGAATCAATGGCAAAAGAGAGAAAAAGTTTAACATATGGTAAAAAACAGAGAGATAGATGAGCGCGATAGAATAAGACAAGTATACGAACGTACAAGTAATCAAGCAACAGACAAGACGAGTTATATTATTAGAAAAAGACAACATGTATTGTTACATAGATCGGAATAAGTACAGTACAAACTTCAAAACAAGTAATATATAGTGGTAAAACGTCTCTTCCCGAAATGATGGTACGTTTTTATCATGAGATTTAAGAAATTGCATAATTATTACTCTCCGTAATAAATTATTATTTCGAAGAATCTTATTACATTTTATTAGGGTTTCGTACTATAATTCTTTGCTTTGTTTAGGCAAAAAAATATTGAATGTAAAATGTAAACACTATCATTCCAGGATTTTAGTGAGAAGTAATATCCACTCCATTTTACTTCCTTCTCGAAGTTTAAGGTGTGTATTCTCCACATATTTCGTCGATCTATGGTAACTGATTAATTAATAATTCTTTATAAACAGCCAAAGAAGTTTCACTCCTGTCACATGAACTGAGTTACACGAGTTCTATTTGTATTAAATGAGATACATTTGGTTAAGCAGTGCGAGTGAATCTCTTTGATTTCGTCAAAATTACGGCAGTTACAGTTTGACCGGCGTAAGCGCGACGCTCCTAGTAGTCTGCGGGACGCCGGACCGCGCAAGTGGAACAAGAGCTACCAATAAGATAATCTGTCGCCGGCCGCCGACAACAGACTAGTGGTGACGTTTGAGCTTGAGCGGTTTTAATTTTGTGACTGTCCCACATGAGATTATTTTACCAAGATATAATTACTAACGCTGCGTTTTAAAAAACCATACAGTCAATGAAAAGTAATGCTTTAACGCATTTTTATTTAAGTATATTGTCAATATATACTATTAAATTGAAAGAAGTTTCACTTCAGCTGAGTGTAAATGTTACACACACAATTTCATTTTTCAACATAATATTTTTCTGATTAGCTTTTCAATAAAAACAACAACATTAAATATATTATTTATCATAACATGCATAAACTATTTATCGTAAGATATAGGTATCAACTCAACACCGTGTATATCTGTGCAGAGCCGCCGCCCGGCGTCCCGCAAACCATAAAGAAAGTCACGCTTACAGGTCGACCTATAGTTTGAAAGTACCATATCACGTGCACCGACAATTACTATTGTTTGTATTCGTGTTCATAAACAAATCTTCGAGATTCGACTTGCAATATACATTTAACGTAGTTACACTTAAAAAATAATTAAAAAACTGATATCAAAAATACGTACAGTAAGCAAAATAAAATTGCACACTAACGAACAAAAAAAAAAAAACAAACAAATTATGAACCGAAAACGTACGATATAAAACTATGTCATGTCGCAACATGTGTTTAATAAAAAACAAAGCTTTAAAAGCATCTAAGAGCTGTGAATGGGGGCCTGACCTAAGGAATGACGGCCTTGTAAACTGGTATCCTATAACAAAAAAAATCACTTGTCAGATCAATATGCGGGGTCCTGTATTATAAATCTATCATTTTAGGACCCCGGAACGTGTCGATTACTTTATAAATAGCAAAACTGATAACGAGTCGACTATGTATTATTTTAGATTTACATAGAAGCGATAACGTTTCCAAACAAGGTGTAGAAACGACCCACAGCAGAAATGGTTGAACCAAGTATAGTGGTATAACTGACCGAGCCTCTGGTTGTGCGGCAGCTTGTTGAAGAAGGGGTGTTTGAGCGCTTCCCGCAGCGTGATGCGCTGCGACGGCTCGTACTCGAGCATGCGCGCGATCAGGTCGAACAGGTTCCTCGCCTCCTCGCTGTTGTTCTGCAGGTACCTCTGTATCCACACAACAATTCACACCATCACTCGTCACATTCTTAACCAATACTAACATCGTGAAACCAGTATTGGAAATATTCAGAACTATCATAAGAAAGTTTGCATGACAGATGTGTAATTTTTATTTTAGAGATCAGGCTTAACTTAATTCTGAAGTTGGTTTTACGATTATTCGATTCTTTCGATTCGATAACATGATAATACTTTAAAATAATTGGGTGATGTGTAAATGAAGTAACAAAAAACTAAAACAACAATAATTGAGACCACAATTCGGGTCACTTAACAAATTGAGCGCCCGACGCCAAACAGCAAGATGGCGGCATGTTCATAGTAGAGATCATGAAAATCAAGTTTGATTCCAAATAAAAACTTTGTTGTGTGGTTTTATGAAACCATGACGCAAGTGAAACTTTTTTCGGTTTGCAGCCATTTAACTAATAATTATTGAAAAAAAAAAATTATTTGGTGTATTAAAATTGCGTTTTTAATTTTAACTTAATTATTGAAAAATGGGAATGATAATGGGGAAATCAATAGTAGACAAAATATTCAGTATATATATATATTAATTTATATACATATGTAATGTATAAGAACGAAAAAAAAAGAAATTATATATAAAAAGGTATTTGATAATTTTCGATCAATTGATTTTTTCTTTAGGTCTACTCTAGTTTTTAAGAATATTGAATGTACGAAAAAACATACCTATTAAAAATCTCAAAGATCATTGCATAGTAGAAGTTATTTAGAATTTTGTCATGCAAAATGTCTTTATAATGTTTAACAGTATAATTATTTTTTATGATCATAATTAATAAACGTAATGCATGTCTTTGGGTTATGTAGAAATTTCTATGACGTAACAATTTACACACTAGGGATAATTCATGCAACCGTTCTTATGATGAAACCAAGGCCCGTCCGTATGCGACCTGCTGTCCAAGTACAAGCGCCCACCAATAAAAACAAATAGTGAAAAAATAAAATCAATGGTCATAATTCTAAATACGCTATGATCCCCTAACTATATCTTTGCTGTGTAAGCCCCACAATGCAGCACGATGCTAGAGTTAAAAATTATAATGTTATTAAATTATTTTAAAACTTTTATTCATTCATTTTTCTCTATTTGTAGTGACCTGCATTTAGCTCATAATCTGTCCGAGTAATCGCTAATGCCAACAAGTCAGTGCATATCTGTTTAAGCAACCAAATAAAAAAGTATCTTCTATTTTACGATAACAAATAAAGGACAATACAATTTAAAAGAAAAAGAATGTTGTTAACAGTGGAATAATTTAACAGCCAAAATAATTTAATACGATTCATTGGTAAATGTAACTGATTACGGGATACCGTGGTGAATTTACCACTGAATCCAGTTTAGGAGTCACTGGTCAAGACATTAGGTATCTTCTAGGGTACTTAAAGATCATTATCTAGCAAGTAAGAACCATCATTCCACCTCTAGCAACCAAAACTTGCACAGGAACCAGTTAAGAAGAATAATGAATTTTAAAGCGAAGAACAAACAACTCACCAACAGTGGTTTACAGTTTTCTCTGACGTATCTACCCGCAGAGGACTTCTCGTCCCAGTCTAATTTACCGTGGTAAAAGTATTTTGTTTTTGTCTTCCGTGCCATTCTGCAACAGAACAAAAATGTCAGAACGGTAAACACAGTTTTAAGAATTTAAAACGGAACAATAATCTATTGACATAGTTCCCAACACTTGTTAAATCCATTGTTTATTTCTAGGTTAAACCAATGAATATGTGAAAGACAAAATTGCCTGAATTTTTTCATAATACAGTTAAGTGGTCATAGTCATACAAATCATATGTAAAAATTTACTAAAATGCGAACAAAAGATGTAATTTTCACAATGCTCATTTAAGTTTTGATTAAAACTGAAGATAAAACACTAATGAGGTTAGTAATACAAAGTGTCCTCAGTTTGTGCAGAAGAGTTGAGTATTCAATGTAGCTGCCAAGTAATGTTACCTGTAAGGTATGGATCCGAGGATCCTCTCCATCATGGCGAGGTGTTCCCTGTTGTCGTGCGTCTGGAAGAGCGTGATCCCGAGGTACAGTTCAAACATTATGCAGCCGATTGACCACACGTCGCATGGCTGGGACCAACCCAACTCTGAAATTAATACATAATCAATCATTTTTTATCTATCTTCTATCTATATATATAATAAAATTGAGGTGTCTGTTTGTAATTACAAAATAACAGATTTTTACTAAATGCATATGAATACCTATAGTAAAAAACACATTTTTAAAATTTTTGTCTGTGTGTCTGTTTGTTCTGGGTAATCTCCGAAACGGTTGGACCTATTTGGTCTTTCACTGGCAGATAGCTGACGTTATAGAGCATAACTTATAGGCTACTTTGATTTCAGAAAAATAATTAGGATTCTGCACGAAAAATAAAAAACCTTTCCTAGTAGTCCATGCGAGCGGAGCCGCGGGCACAGCTAGTCTATCTATAAATATGATGATCGATGTTAGTTGGTCTGCGCGCATCACGCAAAAACTACTCGATAGATTTTCATCAATATCGTTTTGTATTAGATACTTAGAAAAAATATTTATTACATAAGAAAAATTAACAAAACATCTTCATTCCACAAAAAGTTATAATAGTTTTAAGAAACAATAATTTTTATAAGCGGGCACAGCTAGTAAAAACAGTAATTATGGTGGTAAGGTATTTTATGCATAGCAGTAGGTTTTTTATGCTCGCTACGCTAGCTACCACCCTCAAGTTGAAAATCTGTCATCGAGCAACTATATAACTGTGTCTGGCAGCTGCTATATATATATATGTGTGTGCAGCAGTTCACACGTGTCAGAAAAGAAACCTTCCGAAAAAAATGTTCTTTAATAAATTTTTTAACATCCGAAATCAGCGGGATTCGAACTATCGACCACTCGTGCGTACTGCGTATGAAGTCTGGTCGTCTCACACCACTAGGTCAATTCGACGACGATCAGTATCATGAAAATCAGGACTTGCATTAAACGCGCATAATGTAAATGTATTCTATCTCATTCTTACGTAGGCTAACTCCTATAGATGTATATGGTTAACTCTTTTATTGTCGCTATTTCGTTTCATCGGGTTTCAAATCACAACGGTGCTAAAGAAGTTTTCACCTCAATTTTTTTTTTGTTTTATATAATTAATAATCAGATAATACGTTTCAGAAGGATCCTATTTGGTTCCAGTATCAGACAGAACAGGTTACCTAATATGACTTCAGGTGCTCTGTAGTGCCTGGTGGAGACGATGGTGCTGTGGTGCTCGTGGTCGAACGTCGCGCTCCCAAAGTCTATGAGGCGCACGTCGCTGCGCTTTACGCGACGCAAGTCATGTGTCTACAATTAATATAATAACAGATTTAATTATACACTAAATCCTGTATATGTATGTTAAAAACAAAAAAAAAACAATAGGACGCACAGGAATCATATGTTGTAAATTCTTTATTTATTTATCATCGACATTTTTATCGTATTTACAAACCGCGAGTTAGGAAAAATAATATCAAACATAAAAAAAAAACACATTCGTAGCCGATAATTCTGCAAATTAATTTTTGGTAATAAAAAAAAAAACTTTCCTAAAAATTAAATCATTTAGTTCTCATATGGAGTGAAAATTCTTAGCTAGAATACATTGTAATTAACGTTATTTTGATATTTGTTTTATGAAGATATTACTTTGCGGAATTTCGTCGAAAAATGTTTGTTTCATATTACATTGTTACCTTCTGCCTTAAACTGTTTGATTTCCTAGTTACTAATATTCCAAATAAACTACTAACAAATATTAAAGGAAATCGCTGGCTATTGCAGAAGGACGCAATGACTGTCAAAGAGTTCCAGGCGGAAGTAACAAAGAAATATTGAAAAAAAAAAGCGATTAATATTTTAATTTGCTGTAGGAAACAATTAAGTGGTCGATTACCTTCTTAGAACTAGTATAAACACTGACGACCTCGTAGTCGCTGTCGACGAATAATATGTTCTCCGGCTTGAGGTCCGTGTGGGTCAGCTTGTTGTCGTGCAAGAACAGCACGCTGTATATCAGTTGGTACGAGATGTGCCGCACCTGCTCCAACGGGTACGGTTGATAGTTATTGTCCTTCTGAAATTTACAACATTATATTTATTCAAATACCTACTTGTCACTAAACGGATTCATAGTTTCTTTATTTAACCAACAATAACTAGCAGTTAAAATAATGGACGAATGGTAGATTTATTTATTTAAAGATCTTATCAGAATTTAATATATGTTTGCAGCTATAAACTAGATTTCTACTTTTAACCAATGCGTAACTTTTCAGATTTCATTTAGGGATAAACAACAATTTTATAGTACTAAAAAGTAACTTTGATAGCAATACTAAAAAAGTTCAAGTCGCTTTTAAAAGACAGCGCTCGCGATCGAGAATACCTATTTAATTTTTTTATATCACTAAATTCACTTTAACGAGTATCAGCGTCTGCAAAGGAAATCCCAATGTTTATTTATATGAGCATCATTAAATCGGACTTGTAATCGTTACTCACCAGGAAGTCAAACACACTCTGCCCGAGCATTTCGAATGCGATGCACATGTGCCCGTGGTACTCGAACCAATCCAACATTTTCACACACAAACTGAAAATATACAAACATTTTCAAAATGGTAAATTCTGCAAGGCACTAGAACTAAGAAGAGTCAGGAGTTAGTTCTAAACCTAAATCTTAGATGAGAATTTGGAAAGTTTAAAGCAAGCAAAGGTCGGTATTTTTGTGTGTAGAGTTGACATCGAGCTGTTCGTTGGCGTTCTGCCAATCAGCAGGCATAACGTCGCGTATAAACGCGCAAGGTCAAATATCGCTACATTCGCCCGCGCGTAGCAGATTCAACTGGCATTATCAATAAAAAGCAATCACGCCTCTAACATAAAAAAACAATTTACTCACTTTTTGCAGTCAGGGTCTACATCAGCTAACTTCTCTAAAACATTTATTTCAAGTTTTGCGGCTTCTCTGTACTTCTCCACGTTCTTGATTATCTTTAGAGCCATTCTATGCTCCCTGGAAAGTATACACATTTAAAATCCGTTACATGTTTTCGTGAATAAATACTAATAAATAAAATATTCTTGCTGTTCATATTGAAAGTTGACGTGTTAGTTAGTAGTATAAACAAATTAAAATAGATATGAATAATTAACGCGAAGCGTGCCTCCTGCCAAACAATGTGTGTCATCAGCAATCATCCGCCTGCAAGATGTGAACGACTTTAAAATCATTATAACAACGTTTGATATTTTATAGTTAATAACTAATAAATATGATTAAATAAATACTGTATTTCTAACATCATATACTTATGATAAAGCGTTGACGCAATCTGACAATGACAGTAGCAATCAGCGCATATTTTATAGCATTTGGCTCGGTGTACTGTCTCGCTTCCGGCAAAATTAGAATATACAGCGAATATGTAAACCGGTAACGGGATTAGAATATAAAGGATACTTACATTTCTAAATCTTTCACCTCCACGACCTTGCCGAAGGTGCCCTCACCGAGCGTGTCGATGATTTTGTCTGCAATGAAACCAACATAACATTCATTAATCAACGGTACACTTTATGTCATGATGGAAATTTATTGTTGATTCTATGTCACTTCGAATCTATTGATACGATTAGCGAATTATGAGAATTATTACCAATTCTCTTTCGAGCGCACTCAGTATCAAAAGCTTTAACAGACTAACTTGTTAGAGTGAGAGACTAGAACCAACAGGATGGAGTTCCAACATGACTTTGTTTTCGACGGGGATGAGCTTCAACGTTGTCACTGTTTTATTAAGAAATTGAAACAAAAATGCATAACTTTAAATACTTAAATCTTCATTGACACGAATCACTGAAAAGTAGGGACTCTTGACTGTAAGTGTAGAGTGTATACAAGTAATAGTTCATGGTATCTATCATATTTACTGTCTTATTGTGACATCTTGTTAGGTTTTCATGGATATCTGATAGTTTTATCTTATTAAGTGTAAATTATGTTGGTATAGTATAATGAATGTGTTATGTAAGAAATGTGAGTTAGTGTTTTGTTGTGCGAGTGCGTGTGTGTGTATACGAAATGCAGACGTTTTAAGTTATGGTGTGGACACGAACATCTCGCTCCCATGACATATCCAGGCCAGTAGACCAGATGTCCGTCCTTGTCGTCCTTGACGGAGGAGCGTGCCCGGGAGCTCTGCAAGCGCCAGCGTTGTCACGTCCACCAGCGTCGAGCCGCGTAGAGAGCCGCGTCGAGAGCCACGCAGATAGAGCAGCAGACGCGCCACACGCCACACGGGAACGGCCACATGCCACGGAGAGCGCGCCACACGATCGCCACGACCCGAGTAGTGTTGTACCCAACAATCAGACAATGGAACGGTTGCCCGTCAGACAAGCGACATTTTGTATGGTGTGTTGGGTTCATGCTGTAGTAAGGCAGGTGGGCGCTTCGGAGCGAGCCGTACGGGCGACCGAGCCGAGCGAGCCTCGGCCACCCGCCGCCAACGCATCCGAGGATAGGAGCGGGCTGGATGGGATGAATTTCGTTCCATGCATTCCTCACACTTACGGAAACCTCTCGCGCATGTTTTCAGGATATATATATACATAGTGTCCACCCGAACTGTTCTTTATTTTATATCCAATATACATACATAGAATATATATATATATATGATATATATAGCCAAATTACTCACGGTACACATTAAAGAATCACAAGTTTTTTTATCTTCGTTAAAATATTTTTTTCTTGAACTTGGGAATAGTTTAAAGCAAAATAAAGGAATGTTAGCTTTAAGAACACTCATGAAAAAGTTAAATACATGCACTATCATTGCACTTATCAATTTTATTATATGTTATATTGAACTATCAACGAAACAACATTCAAGTAAATTAAAGCAGTTTCCTAACTCATATACCCACAAACAAGTTTTATTTAAAAACGTATATACCTTCAGCAACAAATATTTTTCGTTTAGAAACTACACGCATCTAAAGACATTATTATCGATGCCAATAGTATCTTTCGACTCCTGTTGTTATTCTTTCCAGGTAATAAAAGTACATTGTGACTTTTTTTACGTAATTTTAAAGCAATATTTTTTTAGTATTTCATATTTTATAATATTGGTTTAAATTGTTCGAATTTCAGTTACCTAACATTCATTAGTAGAATAACTTCTTGAGAATTTAAAGAATAATTGTTGTTCACGCACGCAATCATACATAATACGTGATATGAAGTTTTGAGAGAAGAATCAGGGTCATTTCGTCGTCATTACTTATAACCTTTGTATTTTTGCGTATGTCACAAGACGAGAATTTACAAGGAATCGATAAAATTATAATTATATATGACAGTTATCGTGTAGATTCAGCGTTCTGTATGAAAACGATAAGCCTGCACAAATCGTACCCAAAGATGAATATTTACATACAAATATGTATGATAAATTTTTGTAATTCTAATAGGAATTAGGAAATGAGTATTTTGTTAAAACAAAGTTAGATAACGCTTTAACCTGATAATAATATAACTGTAATGAGCGTCATATCTATCACTGGAACATTACCAATAATCAAAGTGACAAAGACGTGGACAGATACTGCTACGATCGTGTATTTTAATAGTGAAATAACACGGACCATTGTATGTTAGCGGCACACAGAGGCGCAGGCGGTTAGCTTGTGCTTACAGGCGGCGTAGCAGCGCGCCGTATGAGATGCCGTGGCCGCTGAGGCCGATGCCTGGCACGGAGCTCCGGTGGGAGGGCAACCACATCGCCTACATTTAGCGGCTCCGGTTTCCGAACAACACTTGCAATGTTTGAAGCTTCAGCAGGGTCCTTCTCGCCAATTCGACCGTAAACTTCGTCAAGATGCGCATACTTCATTATCAAACCCTGAATCTCCTTTCGTCTAGTCTCTCTTTCGCTTAACACGAGATCGCCCACTGGTGTCTTGTCGTCATCTTCGTCACTCGAAGGGAAATATATCTGTTTCTGTCTACCTATCTCTCTCATTGGGGAGGAAGCGGGCGTTTTTGTTATCTTTAGTTTCGAATTCGTTTCATTGACGCCTTGTAGTGGTGAAATCAGATCGCGCGCTCCGGACTGTATATTAATGTCGACAGGCCGTAAAGATAATTTTGCAAGTTTTCTATCAGTGTTTTCGCTTTTTTCAGCTCTTAGCGACCTTCGTTGGTGTCTTCGATACACGCTGTCCCTGTCTTTTCCGAAAGGAATGCGATCTTTTTGAAATATTTCTAAGCCATTTTTATAGTCCTCTTTATCTTTCTGTTTATGACTGGATAGTTTTCGATCAGCCGTATTCCGATATGGAGTTTTATCTCTTGTTTTTTCTCTTGAATAAATATTTCTCTTGAACGACTGCTCACCGAAAACTGCCGTTGTTAAACTTCTCATCAGCCCTCTAGGTAAGGAAGGTTCTGGTTCCAATGTCTTATCGCGATCTACCTTTTCTTTACGGGCCCTTTCTTGTTTCTGTGTAGCTATTCTATCTAATACGGATGAATATTTATCTTCTAAACGACTACGTGTGCTGCCCAAAAATATCGTACTTTCGATGTTATTATTGGCTTCTTTAAGAGGATAACGTTTAGTGATTGGCGATGACTTATCTTTCATGTGAGCTCTACGAAATGAGTCACTACGGTTTAGAGCGCTAATACTGGAAGAAGAATGTAAAGGTGAAGCTTCAAGCCTGGACTTCGGATTGTTAAGATAACTTGAGTACATACGATCATCATTTAGCTTCCTGGAAGTTGGCGCTGTTACCACTGATGTCAAAGAAGCGTACGGTGAAATATGGCCATTGTTCTCATAGCGTCGGATATTTGTTAACGTAGAGTTTTTGTTTGAAATCAATTTGTCGTCAAAACGAGAACGCACTGTCGATAGTTTTGTGTCGACAATAGGATCCCCTTTCTCTGATGGTCCTCGTCGTGTTAGACGATTAATGAAGCTGGAGTAGCCATCCGACAATAACTGAGTCACACTAGTGGTAGATGAGCGATTATAACGTTGTCTTCGGGGGCTTGTCGTTCCGCTACCAGTCGCCACGCTGGCCATCTCGTCCAACTTTGGTAATTTTTGCTTATGTTAAACAACACTTTATCCCGGATAAATCACATAATACTCCAAAAACATCATCGTCTATCCCAAACATCCGTTTTGTCTTTAGTTTACACAACGTGATGTTCGATCCCGGACATTGGACAGGTACTATCTCGAGATTGAGAGCGCACCTATGTGCGAATTGAACGAATTTCAAAAAGATCACTAGCGCAAGTGAGTGCGGCCGCCGGTGCCAACTAATGGTCGTGGACTAAAAATATCGGCAACCCGTGGGAGCGCCCTCCCGCGCACTCTGAGGTGCCCGACGCGCAAGCTTTTCTTCGCATTACACACTTCATTACGTAGATCTTTTTTTTTACTATACGCGGAACATATTATATCAACACATAGACAAATGCAATTTGTTTCCTACTTTTGGTAATATGTATGTAAAAGGAAACATGTATCTGACATTTCTTTTAGAGTCAATGACCCTACTGCCTATATATGTATTTACAAGGACAAGTCGCGACTACACCCACATGATAACGTATTTTGGAAGTCTACACTCGTTAAGTTATTAAAAGATTTCGATAATTTATAAAAGCTATATCCTAAATATCGTTGTAAGCGTCCTCGTGTAATAATGGATGAGTAAACAAATATTAAATTTCAAGCGTGTGTTCGTAATGGTGCTTTCTTTAATGACACCTTTCTTTGAATGGTGAGGTGCAGAGCCAAGACAGTTCTGTCAATAAGCGGTAGATAAATTGGGTCAGTGGAGCGAGTACGAGTACAGAACAATGTCGACGGGCAGTAGGTACTCGTCGCGCGTCGCTTGCGCACACCATTGACATGCATCCTGATTCTACGGGTCAAGATTTATCTACAAATAATATTGCCTAATTATAGATAATTTCAAACTTGTTATATATCTTACAAAGTGGTGTGGGACTGGTCGGAAGCGGGTGACAATATGAAGAGATAGGTTGATAAAAAACATCACACAACATGGCTATTGAGCGTGACGTTTAGAGCTTATCGCTATAAACATAACATTATATCGTACACATATAAACGAAATAATAAGGTCTTATGTGAACTGAAAAAAGTCGGTGCATTTGAATCAGTGAATATAAAACTTAGGTTACCTGTTGTCACGTTTTACATATTATACAGCTAGATAAAACACCATAACAATACAATCAAGCATGAGTTGCATAGTATTATAATTACATTGTATTCACGATTGCTACATTGTTTATTAAAAAATGTCAATATTTTTAACGCAACGGATGCGGACCAGTATTTGAAGTTCTTCGCATAACTACACTGTTGAATTTAATTTTATCTTATAAACATGATTTGCCTTTTATTATTTCAGTGGGTGACTATTATTCTATGATGTATTTTATCAATACTTTGTCGATTCTTAAAGACTTTAATTTTATTTGCTTCTGCTTGTGGATATATCATTTGAGACAACACTGATTTACCTTTTAGTATGCGATATAAATAATATACTTCACTGATAAAGGGAAAATTGGTAAGTTTGTAATTGTAATAACACATACCTGAGAAAAATCACAGTTCTTTGTTGATATTGGATAGTTGAATTTAATAATTTGATTAAATATTCTTAATATATTACCGTTTTCCATTTGATTAACGGTAAGATATAGAGGAATTATCAAGATGAAGATGAAAGCAAGAATTAGATCTAGACTGATCATAATAAATCAATCAATACCACATGGTAAATATAACAAATGCTAACACAAGTTCATAGGAACAACAGCTGTTCACTAAAGATGAATTCGGGATCATTGTGCGATTAACTATAGGGAGCAGGTATAAATGTCCCTAACGGGTCTGGCCGCTGGCAAACATTTTACAACGACTAAACTGGTTTTAACCACAGACAAAGAAAAGGAGCAAAGACTTTTAACTGATATATTTGAAAAGCGAGTAACTCTGCCAAGTAATCTTGAATAAGAATAAAATATTGAGATGATATTATCAGTTAATATTAATAGTTTTAAAGTGATTTTATACTCGCACATGATACAAACTTGTAACATGTCAAAGTAACGACACTATTAGAAAACGTTTCCAATACATTTACTGACCTTGCCCACAAGTCGACTACACGCACCGTCCACATCGAAAAGAATTTCCGCAACTACAGACAGTAGTTTAGACACTTCATGCCATTTACAACCGTGTTCTTTGAGGAAACGCTTGTAGAGATCATAGAACGAGCTTAGCCTGAAAGGCAGACGCACTGTTTCATGTTTTAAAGATAATTCAGCCATTATGCACTTGCACTTCACGTCGATCTAGCTTGTTTAGAAGGCGAAATACAGACGCCGCCGGTGCGACGTCATGGTACGGCCGGCCTGCCGGCCGGTTATTACACGACTGTGCTGAACGATACCACTAGAATACAGTTCGTCTCCACTGCATGGACCCACACAAACGATATATTTATAAAAACGAGATAACTTTGCGTTACTTAGTTTCACAACATAACGCACAATGTCTTGCCGCGCGCAATGAATGACTGAGCAAATGTAGCACTTTAATTAAGGATGTGAGACACATAAACGAGGCAAATCATTTGTGAAGTTTCGATTGAAACGGAATATATCCGATTCTAACCAGATAACACTTCTCTTAATTGCCCTGTTCTTTGAAACGTGACTATTTAAAAACAATAACATTCCTCTTATGTATATGCATTTTAATGTGACGCACTTTATGTACGAGTATGTACCGGGTCTTCGGCCATGTATTTATAAATTAGAAATTTCATAGATAATAGGGTATTATGATTATGCTAATAAAATTAATATGTACGATTGTAAAGGTTAAAGCTGATATCATAACCGATAAGAAGAGTTGAAATTCTTAAATTATTGTTTTATGTATTTAAGTAATTATGAATTTGTAAATATGTATTGACTATTCGAAATATTAGGTATGCACATACGAAACTTTACTAAAGAACAGAGCGGACTTGCTCAACCTATATTGCTCAACTTTACACACGGTATCTGCAAGGTCTACCGGAAGGAACTAGGCATTAACCAAATAGATTGGCGGGCCAACAACGGGTGGACCGCAGTTATCAGGCTATTGGCCGACCGTCCCAGTTCGGTAATCACGTCAACCGTGTTAGTATTTTGCTTCAGGCTTAGTAAGACGTATGAACTTGAACTTTATAGTGACAATGCTTAAAGACCTCATCATCTACAGATTGAAAGTGCTGTTCGAATATAATTATAAAAGTATACTAAATAGGATACTTACAAATGGTTGCAAGATTTAAATTAGATAACATTTAATCTTCATAACGTAAAAGAAGAGTCTGCAACGCACATGTGGTGTTACTGGTGTTGCAAGTTGCAAACGTACATAGAGACGTGGTAACGCTAAAAAAAACTATGTTTCTTTTTTTATTATTTCAGTAATTCGGGTTTCGTTAACTTTGGGATGCTGTGGCTGAACACTATCCATCTCAATGCAGAATATTTATTTCTTTAAATATTGTTAAGTAAGGTAGTATTCGTTTTCCCTTTTTACAGTTTTTAAAAATCTCTTGGAAGTTCTAAAAATATATAATAAATAAAACAATACGTGGCATATAGTTTGTTGTTGTTGTTAGTTGGCATTAATAATGAATTATTTTTAATAATAAGTGCTAATTATTGGTAAAAAATAGAGGTTATCTCAACATATATAAAACATCTAGAATTTAATTTTCCCGAAAAGGCTTTTATGACGTGACTTAAACTGCAAGTATGATGCAAATTATGTTTGAAAAATGTTGCATGATCTAACATTGCCGATTCTATACTCGTAGACTAAAACGATAGAAAAATCAATAATTAATATGATTTGCGTATATTATACAAAAACATATTATAATGGTAGCAATCCGTTTAAAATAACTATAAAAAATAGCTATACAACAGTAACAAAGTATAGAAATGGTTATTACTATTTATTTGGGCTTATAGAATTATTTTACAATTATTCAATTAAAATCGGAGATGACCGGTCACTTGCTTGGGTACCGGCGGCGCGGTGACAAACGGTGTACTGCGATACTTAGTTTAGTTTTTTTTTCTTATTTCGGTGACCATATTTTTTGATTTGGCGTGATATCGGCGACAAATAGTAAGTGAGCCTTTATCCCGATTATAGTGTTACACATATTTAGCGATTATTTTTGTGTGGTATCAACTTTCAACCATTTGATATACAGTTTACTTTCTCCATAGAAGTAGAATAGAACACCCGGTTGAATGTGGTGGTTGCCATCCGAAAATTATTTTGTATAAATGATATATATCTATTAATGTATCCTCAGTCTAAAATATGGCATATATCTAAGACTTATAATATAATACAGAGAAAAACGGTGTATTTTTTAAATTATTTTATTATATTTCAACGCGTCCAACAGCTAAGTCAGTACTTTTGGTCAAGATGGACAAAATACTTGCAGAGATACAGCAATGGACGAAGTGGCTTATCTGTAAGAATGCTTTAAAACTAACTATGATAGTCGTTAAGATCATTTCCACCATTAAAATGGAAGCTGACAATGATCGTCGCAGAGTATCCCGTACCTGACAACACAGTGGAAGACATTAAGGCATCAACTGGAGTCATCAAAATGGATTTTAACAATATAATATGTCCGCTGCCTACATTAACAAGAAACTGGGATAATGCTTGGCTAAGTGCTAAATGTAATAAAACTTATTTTTGTGTGAATTCTTTTGCTTTGTACTCATTATCATGTCACATTAATTTTTATTAGAAAAGAACAACACGACGTAATTTTCCTCTTGCTCTCTATCATTAAAATAACCAAAGATATTTTTAAAAACAAATCTATACATGTAGTGTACTTTTTATATAAGTATATTTATATAACTAACAATTCATTTTACTTCATACGTTATGCCAGCCTTATTAGAAAACAAATTATTTATATGAAATAACCTGTGATATGAAAAAATAAAAAACACCTTCACACTTTCGCTAAACCTATTTTTATAAAGCTATTTCTGCGTTAGTTTGAAGTGCCAAATTTAGGATTGAAATTGAGAAAATCATAAAGCACGTCTGGGTAATTGTACAACCAACAAAATTATAATATTTCACATATTTACGTTTAGTCATGGCTCTTGGAAGCTTACTGTAATTCCATTTTTAACTGACGTCATATAAAAATCCATATACAGTTTCTATTATTAAAAATATATATTTAAACGCGCATTTGGCTTCCGTTGGGCTTATTTTCTTTTTACATTTTACTTTATCTTTATTAGTTAACTGTATAACCGCATCCAAAAATTAAGCTTTTAATTATCCACCAGCGTCATATAGAGAAAAAAGTAATAATAGATAAATAGGCAAAAAAATTACTCGGAACTCGGTTTAATAAATATTAGGGTGGCGAAAGAGAGACAAAATATACCATTAAGTGCTTATCTCAATTAAAGTAAAATGGCATGATAATAGAAAAGCTTGGTGGATTAGTGATAGCATTATTAAGCCGAGAGGTCACAGGTTCGATTACCATAAAACGGGTGATTGTAATATCTACATATAAAATATTATTAAGGAAAAAGATTCAATGAATCTGTGTATAATAATCATGTAAAAAACTGGGCTATATGGGTCGTTGAAATAAATAATCTTGAGTTTGTTTGACGAGAGCATCCAATTCTAGCCGGCTATTCTAAGTTTCAATTTATAGATTTGGTTCAGCTACAATTGAAAACAATTGATACGAGCGCGTTTCTCGTTGACTTGTGTTTAGGCAATATGTTAGGCGTGGAATGCATGCATTTCCTTAATGCATTTACACATGAATTTGTGTTTAAACGTCATTAGTTATATTCACTATTAGTCATTGCGGCCGAGGTTATTTTCAATAAACATCGCGAAATTTAAAACATTTCCGCCACGTGATAGGTATTTCTATGACTATGAATAAAGTCTTATTCAATCAAAAGTTAAATTAAAAACATTAATTATGAATATTGAAATTAAATTACCTAGCTGTTCGTTTGGAATAATAATATTAGTTGTGTGGGCGGTGCGTGTACCAAGTTATCATAACACAGTGAGAATGTTGGCGATTTCTCCTAGGTGAAGGTGATCATCGCAAGACTATTTTTGTGCACATGCGTAGTGTTTTTAACACTAGGGAATAGACCAAGTGGCGCCATCTAGCTAACAATATCGGAACTATATAGTTAATTCCAGCTGCTGATATTATTTTCGTCTATCTATCGTATACGTAGTGTTAAGAATGTTTATAGCAGATAGGTATGTATACGTGCATGCATACATTAAAACTTCAATGTTGTTTCGTGTGGTAAGTTTTTGCTCTATATTTTTTCGGCCATTCATATTGTTAGGTACATCTTTTCATTATATAGAGCATTTGCTAATCACATAACATTCATTAAACATAACATATTTATTAACAACAGGTTCAGTATCCAAAATCGTCTAAAACATGGAAGCTTCTAAAGTTATTTTTATTTAAACATAAATTATGCTTAAAAGTGAGTGTTTAATATTGAATTTAAAAAAAAAAACAGTGATATGACTATAAATTAAATCCTTGGCCCAATAATATACGCGAAAATAGATATGCACATCGTTCTCAATACACACGTTGGCAGCGAAATGGCGCGTTACTTTTCATCAAGCTACATTTTATTTAAAATAAAATGTATTACAGCTTCATTACATTTTAAATTGACATGTTTATTATTCCCATTATTTTATAAAGAAAATACTGTTTAACACTGCTATAATAATGTTTAAAGCGAGCAGTCATATGGTGAAATAATTAATTATTTTTGGCTGACCTCTACTTCTTTCGATTGTTTTTCTGGTTTGAGCTGGGACACATGATTTGGCAAAGCCAGAGCTGGCTGTGTAAACGAGCATGACGGCTGCGGCTGAGGATCCACTGGTAACTGTTGGTGCATCATCACAACTGATTTAGACTTTGCACTATGGAATTTTTGTTCATCACCTTCTATGTTTTGTACGCAAATTTGCGGCAAAGACCCTAAATTTAATTGATTGATAGCAGGTGACTTGGGCGTTAACCAGGAGGGAGGCACATCCGGAGGCTGTGGAGCTGGTCGCGATATCTTTACTATATTATTATTGTCAGAAAAGCAGCTTTGCATTGACGACAGGTTATTGTTACATGCTGCCGATGTATCTATTTTCGTTGATTCCGGTTCAGAAACAGTCACTACTTGTTTAGTAGTCGATGAGCTATGAGTTTTATGTTCAATGTTTGAATTAGTTAAATCTTTTACAGACAATTGATTAGGAACTGGAATGGATTGTAATTGGCTTAATGCAACACAACTCTTTAATTCCATTGGAGTTGTATCAAATACTGTATTGTCGTTTTGGCAAAAATTAGTGTCATTTGCCACAACTGTACTTGACTTGTCAAGAACCACAGGGGAAATATCTTCTCTACTTTGGGAGAAATCGATACTGTCACAGCAAGAAAGTTCCTCCAAGCTTTGAACTAAATCAAGCGCTGATGCTTCTTGATAATCCGTAGAGCATGTATCATCACTTGTATCATAGGCATCATCAGGTCTCTGTGAGCTTTTACTACTAGGAACGAAAGCTAAACTAGATGTAACATCATTGGAAATATCTGCATTAAATGATTCCTCACTTTGCGTAAATGATCCTCTATTCGCTGATGTATCCGTGACATTTTTTTCTTCTATATTAACTATGTTACTTGCTACGGTTGATGGAACTAAAACCTCAGAAGGTAAATTTCCTTCAATAATTACTTTGTTTTCATTAATAACGTCAACAGGTAATAAAACCTCTTCACTTTGCTGATTAGAGTCTGTATATGATTCATTATTAGTATCTTCCATAACAGGTAAACTCATATACTGTGGTAATGCAAAATCAAGGTCAGTCAACGGCATGTACTGTATATGATCTGATTCTCCGACAGGAACGTCTATATGCGAAGAATAATATTCATACGCTGCATTATCGTTACAGTACACTGACCACGGATCATTTGAAGGGATCAATGGTAATCCTTCATAATAAATATCATTATTTACATCCCTATCAGTTAAAATTTCTGGTTTAATATTCCAAGCTGGAACAAAGGAATCTTCGAAAGCAAGATAATTTTCAGGAAAAGTCACCAAATTTTGATTCAATTGAGTTGGATCCAGGACGTAAGAATTGTCATAAAACGGATTATTAAGCACTAATGAAGGAGGCGGCACAGGTCCACAGTCCATGGTTACCACAGGTTCAATGAACAACCCATATTTTGATAAATCGGGTTCAGATCGCCGATGCCGGTATGCACGAAAGTCGATTTCCGTAAGTATGTTAGCACTGTAAATATCCGAAATGTCAAAACTATGAGTTCTTCTTAAATAATTTGTCGCTGGCATTGGACAACATGCACCACAGTTATTGTTAAATTCGGCATTTTCTGTTTGATCATTAAATGTATTCTCACAGATAGGTACACCGACATTGTTTATTTCTTGTAAATCATCAGCATCACTTGTTTGGCCGAGTGTAGATGGAGGTGTAACAGTTCCGATATTGAATACAACGTCACTTGGCAACAATACGACATGAGGTAACGTAGGCGGTGGTCCGCGAAAAAGTAAATTGTTTGGGGGTTGACGCGGCGGCTGGGCAGCCATGGCTCCCGCTCTGGCCGCCCTCGACTTGAACTGCTGATTAGTATTACAGTTCGGGGCGGCAGACACGCGCCGGGCGGCCGGCTGAACTTCGCTACTGACTGAAGGCGCACCGAGTGACGAAGGCGAACGCAAATAGAACAGGCGCAAGCGCGAAGAGGTCGCCGTCTCTCGCGCACATCTTCACGGGCGAAGGCGCACGCGCATTGGCAAGCCAAACGCGTCCCGCATATTATTCCAAACAGGCACGGTGACGTTTGTGCTTTATTCTGGTTCCGCACTTTGCTTACGCTATATACATATAGAATCATAGGAGTGGTAGACAGGTTTCGGGTGGACACTTCTTTGTGACTATGGGCAATGCAGGATTTAATGGTGACACACCTTTAACGCGTTTTCATAGTATTAAAAAATGAAACGGAGAGACTCACCTGTTCTGGAGGTGAACGCGGAGATGATTCGTCGCGATGATGCCTCCTCCGTCTGTGAGATGTAGGTGAACGCCGGTGATGTGACCGTTTGGAACGTTCATTTCTCCGCCTCCACGAATGCTCCGAGCTGTGAAATCATCGATCGGAGGGCTATAGGGTTAGTGAACAGGACAAGATAGTGTAATGTATGCGCAAGAAACGTTTATGTGAGGTTTTTTAATTATTTTTTTGGCAATATCGTATCTGAAGTTTACTAACGTCGGTGAACGTTCTCCGCAAGCGGAATGTGGATCTACAAGTTGAACAAGCTGTTCCGAGCTAGGTAAGCAGCAGGCTATGAGAAGCGCATGAAAGTCAGGCCAGCATCCTCTTGTATCTGCGTCTCCTATTTCCCTAAACTGTTCGATTTTTAAATTAATTTTGAAGATGTGAATGAATTCATGAATGAATGAATTCAATGAATTCATATACCACATGTACACGAAGGTTCATGACTTTATCATTATAATATTAAACTACGACCCCATTAGCTACTTTTAAAAAGCTAAGTATTAAAAGTACATAAGTGGTGCGCGGATCACGTTTAAGCCAACACTTTAAATATCAACGAATAGCTACTAGATAAGATACGGTCGATGAATGCTTAAGTTGTATTACAGGTTACAACAGAGAGTGCGGAAAACAAATCGAGTAGTAGTTATGTCACAATTTGACCACTCCGCGGGGACCCGGCGCGGACTGAGGTCGCGAACGCACTGCCAGCGTCAACACGCCGTTTGCGCATGAGATGCTTGCTAAACTAAAGCGACATACAATCAAATGAAAGTGATCGTTTCTAAACAACCGTCACTACTTAACAACGAACAATTAAAACCTTCGACGTCGACTGTGCAATGTCATCTTTTGTGAGAGATCTGCATACAATTTCATAAAATGAGGCAAATTATAGTAAAGCACTTTTGTCGATTCGTTTTTCCCTAAACGACAACTGTGATATATATTAATACTAGCGCTTGGCTCGCGTCATTATTGAGTTATGTCCCATCTTTTTTACTTTCTAACTGAATTAATAAATACCAATTTTCACCGATCTATCTTAAAAAATGATGGATTTTCATACAAACTTTCATCCCCTTTTTCAACACCTTCCAAAAATCCTTCCTTAGTGCTCACCTACAGTGCAATCACCCGCATGCAAATTTTCACGGTCCTAGCCCCAGTAGTTTGGGCTGTGCGTTAATCGATCAGTCAGCCAGTCAGTTTCTTCCATAACACTACTTACCAAGAAATCCGCAAACCTTGTTTTAATGCTATATTATTGTTATCAACTATGAATCTTGTTAAACTCTCACTCTTCACTTCCATAGCAAAAAAGTATCATATTTGTATGATGAATATTACTAACTATAACTGTATTATTTCCGTTACATAAAATAAAGACAAAGACCAGTAACCGTGGTTCAGTAAGAATACAATGGAACATGGGACGCGGCTACTACTAATAGAATTAAGTTTCATATAATTGGTTTACCTAGACAATAGCACAACTATGAAAGTAAAGTTGTACTAGTATATGTATGAATTATGATGCAAATGATTTTAATATTATTTATATTAAGTAATATACACATATAATGAACCACAAATGTATTACATCATTATAAGATAAAATTATATTATTATTATATTATATTTATTCGATTATTTTGTACTATTTATTCAAAGTATTTTTTTCTGTTCAAATTAGTAGTGTAAGTAAGGCTTAAAAATTTAACAGGTAAAATTTGGGTAAAACGATATACTTAAAACACGTGATAAACTTAGTTCAAATTTTGGGTTAAACAACATTACTTGTAAAAAAGTATGAAAAACAAATTATTATTGTGATACTCTTAAAATAAATAAATATTAGATTTTTGTTTTTTAACTATTTTATTATCATCAATACAAAAAAGATGAACATGGCATGTACACTTCAATACAATGAGTAATTTACATCCATTTATGATTAAGTAAATGAACGATTTTACGAAACAACTTTTTTAGGTAAAAAGTTAATACAAAGGTGAAATATAATACTCTGTTTTCTTTACAGTCACGTTTCGATAGATAGCGTATCAAGGTAAGTTGGAAACCTCATTTAAGTTTGTCAACGAGTTTAGACTTAAGCTTACTTAAATTGTGGAATAAAACATTCTGTTATTTTATATTGTGAGCAATATAAAATGGACATGGCGGTAACATGCGCGGGCGTCGTTGATATATCAGCAGCGTGTCAAGCTTAATGTCACATTGTTTAGAGCCAAGCGGTTGAACTTGAACACACCTCAGTGTGTCTCTAGGTTGTCAATCTGAACCAATGGACCACCTTATTTGTAACTTGGAAAATCCAGTTACAAAAACAGTATTTATTCATTATAAATAGGTTTTGCTTGAAGAATATATGTAAAAGAATAAGAGGGAGTGCTCAGTTCATAAAATAAGTAAGTATATTATATTCATGATTCACGATATTATTAACATATAAAACACGATATACAACAAATATTAAGATTGTAACTTCATTCTTATGGCTTTATCTTCAATATAACCAATCATGAAAGTTATTAAAACATCAATCAATTTTAAAATGAGCTTTTAAATTTCAATCTGAAATGAGTAAATGCATTGTATGTCTCAAGACGTGTAGACATTTAATTACAGACAATTAAATTTTTTATAACAATATATAGTAATAAACAGAGTAACTCACATCAAACACCTAGGCGTTATACATGACCATAAGCTAATATTTGATAAACATGTCGACTACATAATTAGACGGTCATCCAAAGCTCTTTGGTTTCGTTATGAGATCTACTGTTTGTTTTAATTCCTTAAAACGACTGAAAATTTTGTATTGTTCCTTAGTACGTAACCACCTCGAATACACATCAGAAATTTGAAATCCCCAATATAAATCATATATATTATCATTGGAGAACAGAAGCAAAGTAAATGAATTTGTTTTCTAATGAAGTTAGCTAGAAGCACAATTGATTGTTCTGATTTATTAGCTAAAATCATGCGTTGCACTGATGGGCTAAGTTTCAGACAGCGGTCGCTGCTACAGACCCCGTTTGCCAATACTAACTACAAGCAAAATACTTATATGATACGAAGTTCTAGAAGCTACAGTGCTCTACTCTCCCACTTGGGCATTCATCTCTTCTGCACCAGCTTACAAACAGTAAAACGCTTGTTAACTCAAGAGTACTGTAGCACAGGGATTCCCAAGATTCCGTAGAATAATCATCAGGGTTCCGCCAAAAATATTTATTATTAGCTATTAAATAATACCACGGTTACAAATATTGTATATGAGTATTTATATATGTGATTAGAAGGACTAATTACTTAAATGTAAATAGGTAGGTAGTTAGCTAAAATTGACTAGATTTAGAAGAGAAAATGAAGGAGCTAAATCTTCAAAAAAAAAAGAAGATAAGACGACTCTTATTTGTTAATTACCTATTGGGAATTCTGAGGAAGATGGATTATGCCTCATTTGTAAAAAATATTAGTACATAGTTTTCTGGCGCCAGCAAAGCTAAAACTACACTTTGATTCTAACCATGAAAATCTGGAGGACAAAGATATCAGTTTTTTTTTTTCAAAGACACAGAGAAGTATGAAGCCACAGTGACAAATTTGCATAAGTTTGCAAAAACTTATAAAGAAAGTGCTATTGAAGCATCATTCCGCCTAAGTTACAGGATAGCCCGGTCTAGTAAATAAACCACATACAATTGCAGAGAACTTATTTAAACCATGCACATTAAAACTTTAAGTTAAGAATAGTGTGTTTCAATTACATTACACATTTCTTAAAAAAAAGTTCATATCGGTGTTGATTTGTAATAATTTGATATGGGGTTCCATAAAATAATAGGTGTTTGGTTGGTGTTCCGTTATCTTTAAAGTTTAGGAACCCCTGCTGTAGCACATAGCGACACTCGAAACTATTTTATTTTCGTTTTTTTATTTATTTAATATATTACTATTAAGGCGTTTATTTAGTTATACAAAGGTGGAGGCTTTTAATTATTTATTTCTTCTCTTTTTTTGTTGTAATATTATTCTGTAAGTCTTCCTAAAATTATAAAATAAAGTAATAAACAATCTTCTACAAATCACAGGTTCCACCCACTTAAAAACTGAGACACTAAACTGAAAACGTTTCTCATGTGACTAGTGCGAATTTAGGAAGACTTATTAATATCTCATGATTATAATAAATAAAATAAAACTCTTTATTAACTATGTGGTTTACAAATAGTTGTTATAGAAGTGCAGAGGGACAATAAAAGTTATTAATTTCCTGTCTCAATCAATCCTGGAAGTGATCCACAATGACATGAATATAAAATAAATGCACAACGTGACAGTGTTATTAAAAGAGAAGTCACCACTGGTGGAAGCAATGTTCAACAAAGCGATGCACGTCACGTCACACGATGTGTTCGATGGCTACGTCGCGAATAACAAACACCGGAACATTCACTTTCGACGATTGACGAAATCGGACTTATCAACGCTTTTATATTCTACGTTACTTCGTAAACCGATAGACTACAACGTCGAAACATATAACTTGTCCAACTCGTAATAATCACCATATTCCTTATAATAGAATTTATGTGACCATATCATTTATTAAAGCGATCGCAAAGTGAATTTCATGTTTAGTCTGTTAGTAACTTTGTCTCTTTAATTCTCAGTGGACACACCGATAATCTGCACGACGCGAAGCCATTAATAACGCCAATCCGCTATGGACGAAAGTGAAAGCGTGTGAATGTTATTCGTGGCATGTATGTTTAGGTTATCGTAACTTGTATTTTGGGTTTTGTTAAAATTATGCAAAAACACTTTTCAAGCTAATAAAGCCTGTCAATATTGTTTGAAAATTCATGAGAAAGTAATTTTACACCGTACGATCTCTATGGTTTATACATATATTTGGATATGATGTGAGATGATGGATTGATGCAAATTTTATCAAATTCTTTTCACTCTGTTCAGTAAACATAGCCCGTGAGAATATTAATAATGATGGAAGCCTACATTTATGAAATTGCGCAAATACGGTTAATGAACAAGCTATAAAGGAAAACAATTTGCAACGCGGTCAACGTTCAACAGGCAACGGTATTAACACAACGGTTCTCTATATTTAGAAATACCAAACACGTGTATGGGATTGAATCATCTCATCTGTTTACTGTTCAGCTGGTATTTCCTAACGCCTTGTTGCGTAATATTACTTTCTTCGGCCCATTTATATTTTAATGAAGATTAAGATATTACTAACGTTACCAATACTGTGTAAAATAACAAACAGAAACTTATATAAGCGACAAAGTAACAGGACAGTAGAATCACCCGACTAGTGGAACGCCTGTGGCATAATGACCATAATCGATAGATCGGTCAGTGCACACTGAGTGCTCGATTACGAAATTGAAAGCTACAGACTGAAACGTGACACGATCAGAGCCCGGTCAAGGATCCATTGGGCACCAGACATGGTCAGTAAAAATTGTTCATTTTTTTATCTTTGTGTACGAGAGCACGCCGGCAATGACAGTTGGTCATATTTTACGCAAACAATGTATATGATTTCAACAGTGCATTTTTTCATTTCAGATTTGGGTCGAAGTTATTATGCGAACACCGTGTTATTTTAATTTAATAATTATATAATAAATAAATAAAAAAAAAATTAAAGTAATAAATATTACGGAGGCAAGTTATAGATAGCAATTAGTTGAAAGGTGACGACTAACACCCGAACCCATGTTTTGTCGAGTTAATAGCAATTACATCTACTCAGACGCCCTCGAAAAGAAACTCAAACCAGTGTTTTCTTTATTTTTAATATGCCAACTACCTTAGTCATTAATATATTAAAATATAACACATTAAGATAATATATTCGAACTATAAAACTTAAGTACATCCTGCAAATGATGTTGTATTATGTATTTTTATATTTGATGAATATCAATTTGTTAACCTTAAATACAAAATCCTATAACATTACTAATCCATAATCGATTCTATAATTTTAGGATCACTGGGGTCGAGGTAAATCTATAATTGTTATATGTGCAGTTGTTCTTTGTAGGAACCAAATATTTTATCTTCTAACCTTTATAACACCTTCCGGTCTGGTGTAAATAACCTAGCAAATTTTGGGGTATGTTAGGCATGTAATAATTTTCTATGATAAAAGAACATCTTTAGCATCTTAATTTCAAACGATCATATACTGGAAATCTTTTAGTTTTCGTGTAAACAATATTCTTTTTAATAAAGTTTAACCACATTTTGGACAAACCGGTAACTGAAAAATTGTGTGGAAATCGGTTATCATGGTATGGGCACGTGATGCGAAGAAATGAGGAAAATGTCGTGAGGAGGGTTTTAGGTATGAATGTCGATGGATATAAGAGTAGGGGAAGACCAAAGAAACGATGGATGGACTGTGTGAATGATGATATGGTAAGAAAGGGAGTGAATACCGAGATGACGAATAATAGAGAAGTATGGAAGAAAAAGACATGTTGCGCCGACCCCAAATAAATTGGGATAAGGGCAGGAGAATGATGATGATTTGGACGACATTTTATCATAATATCAAGGGGTAATGAAATTACCCTGTAAATAGACAATTTATTACAGTATTAAATTATTTGTAATTAACAATTATGTGCTATGACTGTGAAACATCTGAGTTCTTGAAATGTCGTGGCGATAAATATGTAAGTAGTATGCGCTAATTAAATTTTAGCCGATAATTTTTTTGAGTCGACTTTAAAGTTAGTTTAAACTTTCGAAAGTTATTTGTGTTATACGTTATTTTATTTTATTTGTAGGTATTTAAATGTATAAATTTATTTATTATTACCAAATTATAGTAGTTTGTGCACATAGCAGATTATAAATTGTCAATTATTGGCACATAGAAGGTAGTAAATGAAATGAATAATTTACATTAGTATTTTATTATTGATGAATGAATAAAACAGGCATTAATGAGGCTTATACTTTAAACAAGCACGGATGGTAGTCACGGTCAATATATGGTTTGAGTTCCTGAATGGATTGAACTTAGAACGAGTTATTTCCAATGGGCCGTCATGAAATGTTGAAGGTTCAGGGTACTCTCGAGGAAGACGCTATTGTTGAGGAAGTATTATAATCATGTGGATGGTAAAGGTTGAAGCACATTTTACTATTAGACCTATATAAAAATGATCTGATATAATTCACAGTGGGTTCACACTTTTTTACCAGGTCTTATAGAGTGAAAATTGGTGGTTAGGTGCATGTAACGTTCTTTGGGTCTAGGCTGGAGCATTCTCATTATATAATCTTGTGATGCATAAATAGGGGGTTTTATATAAAGGTCTTTAGTGGAGTGCACACTATCTACCTCCATCATAGTGTCCCTACTCTAGTATAATTTGTTTCACTTCTACTTTAAAATCATTGAATGCACTCGCCAAAACCTTATTTCTATTTTGATAGTTACACCCATCACTAATTATGGTAATGTGTTTATAAGAACTGCATGTAATTTTAAGGTAATAAATGATACAGCTTGGAAATTCGTTGGACGTAACCACTCCCTCAATGTGCTTCTTTCCAAAAATAAATAATAACATGCCCAGAACAAGAGTACAAATCGCAAAATTATGACACTGCAGTTTCTGTTTATAATACAGTGTTCCTGAAAGTATCTTTGGTTAAATTTTGCAATATTTTTTCTTATAACCCATGTATTGTTTACCTAGTAAACGGCGTCGCGACGTTTGGTTCTAAACTGATGAAAAAGATGAGTCCGAGAGCTGCTTGGCATGATATCGTCGCTCGCAAGCAATTCCGGTACTGGTACCGGTACAAACTTATCGTTTGAAGAATTATCATCGTCACTACTGTAAATAATGGAGCCCCTCTTCTTTGAGCTAGTAGAAAATAGTGAGCTACTGTCTCTTTCTGGGAATGAACTAACTGAAACGTTCTCAACACACGCCAGATGTGGACGGTTGAATGTAATTCAAAAGATCATGATTCAGAGGAACTTATTCCCATGGTAGATATTGGCATAATACATCCTGATTCTCCTGTCTTTTAAACACTTATTTGGCTATTAAAACTAAATCAACTATTTTCTTTCCTCTGTTCATTTTAGAGTTCAAAAATAAACTTTTGCACTGTACTTTATAACTTGACAAAACAAACTAAGCTAGCTAATCAATTGACGGACAATTGACTAGTCAATATTTTATGTAGGTAGGATAATACATTAAAGCATTGAAATTTGAGGGTAAATTTAAATAAAGTGTAAAGAATTGTTATCAACATACTTTGCAATGTTGTTTGACAACAAGGAGTTCTTGATATCCACCTTTTGTTATTATTTCATTGTTTATGTAAATAGTACTATATTCATAGTATTAAGTCCTAAAAACTTATAGTTGTGTTTGTGACTAACTACTTAGCAGATGATTTACTAACCATTACACTTGATTTTGGTCAAATTAAATATGCTATGTGCTCGTTTGTCATATAGCAGTTTTTATTTGACAATATTCTGGCTGGTGCTCATAGCAAAATGTCGAAATATCAAAAAAGTGTGTATCGCAGAATATTGGTTTCACAACGACGATATAAATAGACCTTTACAAAATAAGGATAGCATATGTCTGTTTTCTAAGGATCACCCAAAATACACATTTTTGAGGCAGTAAAATTTGCGCGTGCGCTCGACCGAAAGCTTGTATTTATATATATATGTATGTATTTGTCAGCTGTTTGATCACTATAGTGCAAGATATGTTTAGATTGGCATCAAAAGAATGTGGTGATATGCTGAAAACAATATGAAAGCAAGAGTATCTTATTAAAGCCTTGTAATTACTTGTATAATAAAAAAATCTAGTCGCAAATGATTAGGGCATGCATGAATTTATGTAATAATTCATGACGTATGCATGACAGTGGATTCCATCTAGTCTGTGAAAGTTAATTATTCCACGTTCAATAGCGAACATTTCTCAGATATTCAACACGTTAGCAACACTTGCTAACATGCTTGACAGTTGGACGATAAATCTGACTTATTTGAATTACTTCAGTACTCGTAAGCACGATATCTTAAAAAGAAGCGAATAACGTGTAGGACAAGCAATAATAGCGTTTAGTACCTGTAAATGTTTAATGCAAAAACGTATTTCAAATGCTAATAATAGGGATTTGACTATGAAGCTGTCGTTTCTTTTACTTGCGGGCTATTTCAAATTGTTTGTTTGTCTGAGAATTCTAAATTTAGTTAAATTTTATTTTAAAATCCTGGTATTCTATTTGCGGATAGTCATTTTTAGTTGATTAGTATTTGGTTTTCATCGCATTTAAATCGTTTTCAGCATGGGTATGTCAAAAATAAGAGTAATTTTTCAATGCAAGTTTAGTCGTAGTAAAGCTGAGCAAACGGCACGTAACGGCAAATACTTATGTATATAGAGCGAACACTATAAGCACGAAAGACACGTATCTGGTTTTAACGCTTCCGTTCCAGAAATGTTGATCTTAAAGAATGCACCTCTTGGACGCTGGAGACTGGTCGAACATGAAGAATTAAAAGCGTTTGTAGTAGCTGATGATTGTCTAGGTTCAAAGATTTTCTAGGGCTGAGCTAGTTAGTAGCTTTTTGGCGTTAGCGTCAAAACTGTATTGGTCCATTTACGTCAAAATATCAAGATAATTTGATAGATGAAGTAAATGATTAGAGGCATATCTTGCGTTGCTTAACAGACACAGAAACGTTAAGATTATGAACCGCAATATTACAAGCGATAAAAACGGATTATTTGCGAGAATCCTAAGCGCTCATCCTGTTGAAGGACCCTGGTTCAACACATAGGCGATCACCTAAACGAAAATTTCCCTTAGAAAAAAGACGGTCAATGTTTGGTAGACCAGAGCAGGTATGATTCATTATGGCTTCTTACCTTACGGCACAACAGTTATTAAAAATGTATACTGTCAAGAACTAAAAACAAGAATGGAGAAGCTTGCAATTCGCTAGCCAGCTTTGGTCAATCGGCCGTCAATCGTCAATCACCTTATTTACCAGACGTTGCGCCAACTACTTTTCTCGCTCCCAGAATTTAACAACTTGGCCGAAAAAATAATTACTACACAAGAAGAAGCAGTACAAAATACCTTTAAAAATACTCGTTGGCACACCGTCCAACCAACATTTTTATAGGTGAAGATTAACACAACAGATATAACAAACATAGAGATATAACACTTAAATAGATTAAAAAAAAAGATAATGTATAATTTTTTATGTTCAATTTGAAATACAGAAATTTGTAACTGTTTTTATGTTTGTTTTAATAAATTTATTTTCGTAACTTGATATAAAACTTATAAGAGTTTTACAACTAAGCAGACTAACTAATAGGCATTCATATGTTAAGAAAGAGTTAACGTGCCTATTTTAGTATTAATGATTGAAACTATTTTGCAAATGTATTTCATTTTGGGCAAAGAAAGAAAGATTAGCTTTGTTCAATAATTGGATGTGTCCAACGTAAAAACTTTCCTTGGTGATTAAATAATTACCAGCGATTTATACGATAGAGGTATCTATAGAAACAAAGACTGTTGCTACATTAAAATACATAATGTTTCTGTTACGGTGAAATGAATTAATTCAACTCGACTCAACTTGAGTATTTCTATATACATATAGAAATGTTAGTGAATCCCATGTAACATCGATAACTTAGTATCGCTTAATTTTTAAAAACGACGATAATATAACTAAATTAATTTTTAACTTATGACATATACATGCAAACATTACATGACCAAAAATTATTAGAAAGCTTATAATTAAAATTTAAACGACTAATGGAAACCCAAATCTCTGAAACGCTTGTAAAATAGTTGTAAGCATGATTATTACATGTCGAGCGTAACTATAAAAATGATTTTTTTTATTGTTATATAGATTCGATAGTGGAATTAAATTCAAAATAGTTCTCAGTGAAAAGACCTTTGCCCAACAGTGACTTATGTAAAAGAAAATACTTTAATGAATTGTTGGTATTATCCTGATTCATCTGTGATAAATATTTTACTTCCTTTTAAAAAGCTGTCATCATTATTAAATATTCAGCCAAGAAAAAACATTATTCTGTGGGTTTATATAAACAAAAACAATTTTTACATGAAATCTTATAAGACGCAAGTCTAACAAGTCGTGTGTCTGCGATTAGATATTCTGACGTTCCGAGGAAATGAAAAATATAAAGACAATAAGAAGTTCTTATTACGTCACAACGCCTACCAAGTTGACAAATCCTTTGCGATCGTTCAAACCAGGACAGGACCTTGAAACATTCACTGTGAACGCTATCGAGACGAATCTTTTGAGTTACGGCTGTGTCGCGAGCGCCCACGAATTGCCATGTTTACTTGTTATGTTAAAGATATTATTATAGTTCGAAATGCATCAACATCAAACAAAGAAACCGTACAGTACGAACACAGTTTGCACGGACAAACAGTGAGCCCAGATCATGTTACTCGACCTGAAAACAAATCACACAATTTCTGTGTACACGTATTGCCGCATGTCGACGGACATTTTAGATAACTCCTTTGGAGAAAGCCATAAAAATGCATTTAATTATACTCTAGCCAAGCGTTAATAATGAGTGAAGGCATTAAGCAAGCGGCAACAGGATAGACTTAAGCGCAACGGTGGTTGGTGAGTCACGGTGAGTTGAGCAATAGTTTTGCACAAGCCGTACCCGAAAACCCTCGACGTAGCTGTTGTACCTACAACGTAATAAAATTTAAGACTAATTTTATATATTCAAGTTACGATCCTTGCTAAAAATAATGCTAGATAATATACATATAAAGTGTTCTAGGCCCGATAAATAAGATGAACATAGCCTCCTGCAACACGATAAAAATTCCGTAATTTTAAAATTTAAGAATTTTGTACAGTGCTGTTTATGCTATACAATGTCGATAATAACGGTACCAAATATATAAACTAAACAAGATTGAATACGACCTAACAGACACTCCGCTTATGGTATGAACAAGAACGGCTTAAACATGACATTTTGTTGAACAGTATTACGTACATAAATAATAATTGTATAATCATTTGAGCTGTGCCTTACTTAGGGTGTAATACAAAAAGCCTACCCGATTGTCAAAGTCGCGCGATCGAACTACAGAATGAGCCAAGATTTTTCCCATTTTTATATACAAGATGAGTCCGATTACCAACATATTTAGCAAACTTCAATATACACCATGTTTGTTCGATACTTTAAATGCATACACACAACAATCTTATGTTGGAACATAACGGAGATTTTTTTCAGAGGAAACGGGTTGGGTTAGTACGCGTAAAAGGTACAACAATATATCGGCGTAAAGCCGTCAAGGTACATACGATACGCTCCACTCATGCTCGCGCATGTTCTTCTGGAATGCTGCAGACTTCGGCGTCCACGAGTCGACACCGCGGTAAAGGGCCGGTAGTTCCGCTACCTTCACCTCAAGTCTCTCAGCGAGCCTCTGATCTACGAGTGCTTTGGGTCCACTCGTCAACGGGCGTTGTTGCTCCTTATCACTGCGTCGGTCTAAGCAACCATAACCGTTCAATTTCTCCTCGTTGCAAGACGTTACGCTTTTAGGGCTATCTGTACAGATTAATTTACTTTTAACGGTATCCATCTTACCGTAAGATTTATATTGTACTGATTCTGTTACGTTCGCTGAGCGCGAATACTTCAAAGAATCATACGTGTCGCCATTCAGGCTGTTGTATTCGATATTGTTCAGGTTGATGTCTCTGTCGACTCGTTTCGATATCGCATCGTACCCATTTCTTTTACTGTAACGTTCCTCGTAGCTCTGTTTGAGGAAACTATTTTCGAAACTAGTTTTACATTTAGGAACATTATTAAGGTAATCGCTATAGCTTAAATCTTTATTGTGTAGTCCATTATCACAGCCCTTTTTAATAGTATCTTGTATATCAATACCAGTGCCGTTCACCCGAGTATAAGTAAAGCTTGTTGGTTGGTCACTCTCACTTCTGTTTTCTACAGTTTCAATACATCCTACATCTTTGCTTTCAAATTCATGTTTGGCGAGAGCAACACGCGATACATCGGCATTCTTGTATTGCGTTTTAGAGGTAAAATCTGCAGCTGTTATACCGGCTCTAGTCTGTTCATTGGGGGCGGTCCAAGTGTCGTGTTTCTTTCGCTCGCTGCTCTTAGAGGACCATGCCTTTGCGAGCGCCGCCTTTAGCGCCTCTCGCCTCTCGTGCACGCTCACCCTCGGGTACTCGTGTATAGGAACTATGGCGGGGGCATAAAGTGTAGATCGAGGAGTAGCTCGGGTGATACGGAAACTTCGGAACTCCCTATTAAACTCTGAACTTAGAGAATAAGCTGGTATCCTTGAGGTCACCATTTTGAGATCAAAACTTCCTTGATAATGTAATATTTAACTTATATCACAAACTTATTATAGCACAGAGCACAATAACCACATATCGTCTCTACCTGGTAAAATGATAAATCAAATGAAAACGTGCTGAACTACTCTGTAAAACTGTTATGATATCGTAAGCTAACATACTGGTTTTGATATAAGTAAGGTGAACGTTATGGAAGTGTCGGTGTTCTGTGGGCCGCGACCTTCGCGGTGGGCGGTGGAGCGACGGGACGACGTACTGGTCAACGAACCGCCCCGTGCTCTGTCCATCCGCCGCATCACACACCTGCTTGTATAACGCAGTCACAACAAATGCCCTTATTAACACTTTTGCAGTTATAACAACTAAGCTTCATCAAAAATTAGAAATAAATATTTACAACTGAAAATGACTATAACAAAGTTATGGCATATAGAGAATAAGTGATAAAACGTAATTGAAAAGTATCTCGTTTTATGGAGCAGTTAGCCGTATAAGTGCAACAAGTGTTGCCTTGGTGACATCCCTAATATGGCCAATGGCGCTGCTGCCATATGGTCCGCGGCCGATACATCCTCGCCTGTCTCCTGGCCAGCTGCACCGACACAAACATAACGTTTCGAACGGGTTTATTGGGGCCACTTGCTACATGCATGTTATAAAGTTCATACATTAACCTTAACAAGATTTAAATACAAATTTTCAAATTTTTGTTTTTATAATTAAATATTATTTTTATAGGATTTTAACATTTATGTCTATTAAATTCTTTATTTATTCACAATGAAACCGACATGCATTACGTGCTGTACGTACTGAATGCAGTTAAGTTTTAATAATTATAAACACATCACACGAGATAACAATACGGATCGTGATTATAAATGAATTAATAAACGTCTCGTTGTTTTAAATATGCAGGAAAAACAAAGAGGAGTCATAAATTTAGTTCAACACATTTCCAATTAGATGTTTTTAACACTAGAATTCCGTTCAATGGGTCCTGCGACCAACACACAATTATTTCCAGTGGCTGCACAAACACATTAACAGTTAGAAAACTGGGAACTTTTAATATCATAACACATTAGCGCGGTGCTGGTTTGTTCGCCGATGCTTGTCAGAAGGAGAGCAGCCACCGGAAGCGAATGCGTGTTGTATCGAGGCGGTGCTGCAGTGCGGTGAGCCGTCGTGCATACCTTCTCGTTACGCGCGCGAGAACTGCGTGCGGTGTGCGTGCACCGCTGCGACTATACTGACTGAAGGGAGACAACGCGCGGCCTGCGGGCCTACGCGAAGACCCCACCGCTGCCACTGCCACCGCCACCGCCTCTCTCCTGCGGTCTACCACTTGTGACTCTAACGTGAGAGCACTACGGGCCGAATCGCAGGAGCACTGACCTTCGTTACGACGCGACACCGAGACGCCGAGATTACTGGTACAGACGGGCGCAGTTCGAATGCCTCGCTTGCATCCGGACGAATGCACCATGGCTCCGAGCGAGTTTTACAAAGCAACAATTGAACACTTTTAAATCATTCAGTAAAGTACGAATCGAAATACTGATCATACATAGTAGTTCAATAAAATGTCATGTTTAATTAGAATTTATTTCACAAAATACATAAATCTAGGTATATAAATATAGTTAACCTCACCTTAAACGTTTCTTTTCAATGTAAATTAAAAACTTACCTGAAACAAAAGATAAAATAATTATTAAACAGCCATACAGAACGCCATCGATAGAATAATTTAAAGTATATACTTATTATCAGCAAGTATACTAACTTAGAAGAATACATTAAAAACGATTATTCAATGAAAATCAGTCATGAACACATCAACCAACTGAGGCACAGAAGGTCGACAGAGTTGCGAAACAATGCTGCATTAACCGAATATTATGAATTTACATAATACATAATAATATTACGATATATACATATTCAAGACACTATTAAAAATAAATGAACTAAAGATGTCCTCGGAACTAGATTTATCTATATTCATTTTATAAAATATACTCTCAATGTACATCGTAAATCAAGAAGATTAAAATTAATTGTAAATCAACAGATGCCCAGATTTTTTTTAATTTTCATTCAATTGTTCTTAAACATTGATAATTTATTGTGTATTCTGAGAATATTTAAAAACAAAATGTTCAAAACAAATTACTACTGATGTTATTCAAAATAAAATCCAGTCACTTAACACGACAATCATAAAAAAATCAAAAGTGAATTTCCAGGTTATCGAATACGGGAGAAAGTTTTGGAGAGTTAATTTTTAAAACAAATTGAATTAATAGCCTGTCCGCGGTTTCAAATAAGTTATTACTGCCTACGTGGTGTTACTAGGAACCAAATAAATTAATATATTGCAAGAGATTAATCTAAATTAATAAACTTTTCTTTTTTAAATAGTATTATGTTTATTGTTTGTATCACCTATTCAATATTTAATAATCTTAAAAGCTTCGATTTCATACTTTCGATACGAGTTTTGTGTACATATATATACATACATAAATAAATGTATAATAATGACATGGTTCATTTAATATTTATTTATGTGTGAAACAAATATGGCCTAGACTAGAAGATTATTGCTTATTCAGTTGTGATATGTGTCACTGCCAACGATTATATGCTTGTGTGATTTTATTCCCCTTAGGGCTTAAAATCTACACAATTACTTGCTTGACCTTTGAAACACTGTAAATAGATGAAAGTGAATATATCTATTAAACAAAAATATTCCTTCATATTATCTATGATTTATTAGTAACTTCCTGTACATTAGAAAGCACACACTATAATTTTAAAGGCGTGATACCAGTCAGACGATTCTTACGTAAAACAAATTAATATTGATTTTTGAAAACTTTGTGTTTGTTCTAATTATTCTTCTAATTATCTTACAAATTATTTCCTCTAAATATTTATGCTCTATTTCCGTATCATATTTTGTCAAGACCCTGTTTATTTGATAAATCAAGTTATATTGACTCGTCGAACATTATGGGTAATTAATATGTAGATGGAAATAATTGTAACTAATCAATTATCTAAATAGAACAAAAACCACACGGTTCGAACAAATAGCATTTCATTTCTTTTTAACACATCGCGTCTGACAAGGTGACTGAACGAGACAGGTTAGTTATGTTTCATTCTAACCGCACAGGGTTTTCTCATTATTTTAATTATATTGAAGTAGGTATAGTAATTTAATATACAATTAAATGTATATTATAGTAATATTGCCGTAACATATCAAAAAATATTATTGATAATTAAAGTCATTCTAAGTTTGTTTGTAATTCAATAGTTTTTATTACAATTTAATTCGTTAGTCGTGGTTGCGGAAATGCTAGCAACACACCTGAATGGAATATAAACGACTGTTTTCAACGTTCAGTCTATTGTAATAAGTAGGTTTATCTTTGGTAAAGAGGGTTTCGTTTGGTTAAGTTTGATTCGGTAAACTACATAAACAAATGTGATTTGGCAAGTTATAAGAAGTCAAAAAGAACCGTTAAGATCAAGCTTAAATTGCAAACAGACTAATCTGGTGAGACATACATCAGTACAGAAATTTTCTTGACCCACTATTCTATGTGAACGCGTCATACAATTGGTAGCCCGTAATGGACGGAAAAAATCATGGTAACGGAGGCGGCGCGACGGGTAGCCAACAAACGGTGAGGGTCCAATGACCCAAATTACTAAGTCTGCTAGACTAATTATCAAAAGAAAAATCAGGTGAGTAGAGCTACTTAGTGTGATCTAGAACTTCGATTAATCTATAGTCATTGTTACTATCGAATATTTTTTTGTGGTTACAACAAAGATTTATGACATACATTCCGTACAAGAAATAATTGAATGTTCAATATTTTTTTTTGAAACAATCGTTACTATCGGATTTGCAAACAATGTTTTACCAACACTATGATCTAGCTCTTCGTGTAGTCAGTAATGGTATTTATTCTATAATAAAATCATTTTAGAGAATTACAGAAACGTTTGCATACAACCAAATTGTAAAATAATCATTTGTTGTGATGCTACGAATATTAAAACTAACAATAATATTATGAATTATTACAAGTTTTTAACATTCCAAACACTAATACAAATGTCTTAAGAAAATTTCAGTTTTATTTGGGCCCTTTCTTGTATAATAAAATTAACAAGCTCTTAGACCTAACAAATAAAAACAAATATAAATTAAAAATTGTTGTTACACAATGGCTTGCTTGACGTTCATGGTTACTGCTCCGCTCCTTAGGATCGTAGCGTGAAGTTATATAAGCCTATTATAACCTAACTCAATAAATGGGCTATAAAATGAAAAACAATTTATCAAATCAGAGATTAAAGCTAGTAAAAAATAAAATAACTACCTCTTGAGCTTTATATTATTAATAGATTAAATTATACAAATAACATTTAACTATTACTAAATTTGTGAAAAATAGTCCGATGGGAATGCTGAAGACAAAAGATGAACACTGAATTAACATTCGATCGTGTCAAGTCCATTGGTAAAGCCAACAGCAATGAGTACGGCGAATTAATCCGACACCATAAATGGTACTCCCACGGTAACCTGATCTGTCAGCCACGAGTACAACACAATCTAAATTATTTATCAAAATAACATCCATAAACAGACTTCCTGAAGCTCTGCGGTTCTTTACCAGCACTTGTATTGTTCGAGCTTAAATAAGTGTGAAAAAAAAACATTCTTCACATTTATTATACTATACCTATAGATCGTGCCAACTCGCAACACGTAGTCGTAGGAACATCAACGGGATATAAGAAACACGAATCGCGTCCGTAATTGACTCCGACTCGCTTCTCAGTAATTAATGTTTCTTAGTAAAAATCAAAGGTGTTTAGTGCATCAAATATAACGCAGTAAAAACTGAGTCAACAGTAACGGTCCTCATTAAATCATTATTGAGGTCAGAATCGGTCAAACAACTAAGCACGTACGTACATAACAGAACATTACTTTTATTGATTCGTCATTCTAAACCTTTTTTTTTTTGATGGTTGATAACTAATCAATGAACGGACGAAAAATTTCATATAATGATTCATGCAAGGAAAATATTTGTCAAACGATCCAATTTTTTTATACTACAACGATGGCAAACAAGCATACGGCCCGCCTTATAGTAAGTGGCTACCGTAGCTTATAGACGCTTGTAATACTATAATTATCACTAGCGTGTTCCCGACCATGAACCTGCCTACCCAAGGGGCTATGGTAACCCTACTAACCGCAAGAACACAACACTAGGTGGTTTGGCTGCGATCTTCTTTAGGGTGGGAAGGTATTCCACCAATCGGGCTGCTCAAAGTAGAGAGAAATCTCCAAAGAAATTTATCTGTGCCTTACCTCACTTATCTAGTTTCGAGTCCGTAAAAATATTACGTATATACAATAATTAAAAATGTACTTTACAATAATAACATAAGTCGTTAGACAGTTGTTTGTAGATAAAAAAAACCAGAGCGTAATACTAATATTATATAACTAGTCGAATATTATAATTGTTTTCAAAGACTACTCACTTGAATGTTTATATTCTATTCTATTTGCGATAATAATGACCGAAATAAGTTTGTTATATCTAAATCTATTTAGGTAAATCCGTATGAAGAAACGTTTTAATATTCTGATAATTGACTTAAAACTACTGACAACAAAGATCGAACAAAGGCAGCGTGGCACGGCAACTCCCAGCGAGCAAAAAAGGCTAAAAAATACGGTAATTAATAATTAAATTAGGCAATATGTTTAATTACTTGTAAAGCATCTTATCTAAGTAAAATACTACCTAATCTAAACGCTAAGATACAATAACAGTAGCGATCTTTAGAATTGACTTTACAGACTGTTTAAAGAAAATATTGTCTCTAGTTTTGAATTAATCGAATAATTATATTAACTTTTGTCTTCGTTTTATCCGGAAAGCAGGACAGGAGAAATCAGTCCGTCGACCTGAGTAAAATGCCTTTCCCACAAAGCGTTGCCCGGTGAAGTTCTCGGAAACATAACAAAGATCCTGTACGTGTATGTGAGTCACGCGCCTCCGATAGAGCCTTCGGGTCCAGACAAACAAAAAAAAAGAATGCATCAATTTATGACTTATCGTCGAACCCACAGAATAGATATATACATTATTCAGATTTCTGTTTGATATTTTTATGTTTATTTTTTAAAATTTAAAGTTAAAAACGTAACTTAATAATAGTCGGATTTTCAGTGTGAGCTTCACTACTAAATGAGAAAGTAAATTTGCCCACAGGCTGCTGCCGTAGTCTGTGTAATTGGGGCAGAAAGTCGTGCTGCGACGACGCCTCGTACAGTTGAATTCGCCGAAGAAGCATGTGGGTGTCGCGAGCCACAATTACCGCCATCCTTCATACAAAACATTATTCGTTCCCATAATTTATATTCGGGGTCGGCGTCACACTTGTGATGTGAGATTAGAAAGGAAGATGGTAATCGTGTTTAGCCGTAAAAAAATAACACTGGTGGGTGGTCAAACTAACTCGTGTCAATACTTAAGTAACTGAATGATAATTAGTTTTATAGAATACTTAGTTAAATCCATTTTCTAAGCATAAAATATATTTCAATGATACATAAAGAATTTAATACACTACCTAGGTCTTGGTAACTTCACTTAATATAAAAGTAAGCAAACAAAAATTCTGTTGATATTTATATATAAGTTTTAAGGCATACTAAATGATTGCGTACTTTAATTATTTTCTATAATAATCTATATTAATAAATCTGTAATTTAGTCTGTACGTTTAGTCTTTTTTTTAATTATCCAATAGACATACATATATAGAGGATACTGATCACAAATATGCAATTATTTTTTTATATTTCCGGATTCAACTCATACACGGCTTGACCGATTCTTATGAATTTTTGTACAAGAGCAGCTTGTGTCTGATGAGCCATAAGAATTGTCGATAATACTTTTAGGAATTAATTCTCAACCGATTTGGATGGAGTTTTGTAGACGGGAAGCATAAGTCATTCCTTCCATAATTGAGATAGGCGCTATAAGAATTGTCAATTAGAAATCATAAAAGATAATTACGAAGAATTATATTTTCATAAATTCTCAACCGATTCCGATCAAATGTTGTTGACGGGAAGCTTACATCATTCACGGAATGATTAACAAAACATACAATATAGGGTATTTCCCGTAGACCTATAATGGTCTTGCAATTTGACACAAAGGTTTTTTAACAAAAGCTAAGGAATAACTCCGAAAATAAGGAATTTCTAATTACATGTGAAATAATAATACATATAATGATAATATTATTTATTATTCTTAGATTTCTTTTTTTTAGATATACTAAGGAGCAATACTTTTGTAGAACATTGTATTTACGTATCACTAACCATTACGCCAGCGCACGCGGATAGCACGTCTGGTGCGCGGTTTCTTAACAAAACTCAATATTTAATGCTAGCTGAGAGGTATAGCCTAATTATAGATAGCCTATACTATCTAATCTAATCTATCTAATCTGGCAATCATATACAAACATAATTCTTCGAGCACGATGGTAGTTCCAGTGACTAGCGTATTTAAGCAAACAAATAAAAATCTCTTCTGCTTTATTATATTAGTATAGATATAGATTTAACGTAAAAATATCATCAATATTTTTTATTTCTTTGGTAAAATTATATTACTTATTGTAGTTTAAATATATAAAATATATAATTTACTATATAATATGTAATCATCATGAAACCCTCAGGGCGCCAGTTCTACTCGCAAATTTTTGGAAAAGTTATCTTGTTACAAATATAAACAACTAAAATATTCTTCCTTAAGCAAGCACCAATTTTATGAATACTTCCTGGAAACGATAACGTTGACATTCATAGTCAATTAACTAATTCTTCGTAATTCCGAAAAGTAGTTTATTTTAATTATAATGAGACTATTGTAGTGACTAATTAAAATAAAGGATATTGATTTAATAGTAATGATCACCTTATTTGAATACAATAGTCGGCCCATAAAAACATTGATTGATTTTATACTTTAAGTAAATCACAAGTGCATCGAGCCCTTGGTGTCTCATTAATCTCGACACTAATTAAACAGGATAATTGTTAACACCTGAACAATGACTCAACTATAGAAAAAAACTATACATTACTGTGTCGTATTCGAAACGCGGAAGCTTGTAGTTTGTCGAGAAGAAGGTTAAACGATTGAAGTCACTTTCCGACCTGTCATTTATAAAATACACGCAATAAATCTTCGTAGCAGCTTCGGGGCTGTTGTAAACTTTCGCTTATTAATATTTCTTCTTTTTGATAAAAGGGAAATCATATCTTGTGACAGATGGTTGGTTCAGCGCGGGTGGATAACAATCAAGGCCGCCGAGAGTGGGCCATCGCAAAGCTCGGGAACTCTATGAAAACAAAAGTGATCACAGCTTACGCGAGATGTGATTACGTAAACAAAGCTTTCGGAGCTTCGCGAGTAATAACACCATCAAATATCACCCATGTTTTTATTTTATTTTTTATAGATTTCATGTTGATTGATGTGCTGGAAGATGGTAACGCGCAAAACCCAAATGGACTGACTAAGTGCAGTTTCCGAAAATAACACACCTATAGATGCTTGCCGACAGATTTTCAACTTGAGGGCGATTGATAGCTAGCCCTGCAAGCACTAGAAAGTTCCCTACCACTATTGATACAACAAAAGTGTTTTACATATAGTAGTTAATTTTACAATAAAAATGTTATTTATTTATTTCAGAGAATAATTTATCAGGAAAAATGGTGAACTGATGGTATTTGAAAACCACAGGATATACACGTGTATAAAATGCCTTGAAAGTTTGGCGATACTTAGGAAACAAAGCTGTAAATGGCCTAATTTGTTTGTTCAAAAAGACGGTAACAATAAATCATAATTAGGGATATTACTGACAATTAATCCTATATTTATTCTATATTAATATGTTACTGTTTGTGTGTATTTACGATTCTCATACTGTTACTGAAGTGTCAGCTGTCAGAGAAGACAACAAATTAGGCAGCACTTGGACTTATATGATCCATATTACTTACGCATTTGTGTTCGTATATGTTCTTTCCAACAAATGGTATAACAGTGCCTAGTATGTGTTAACAACAAACGTCGCTGGTGACATATAATAATATGATAGTTTATACGAAGCTAACCATAATTTAATAACTATGACTATAAGTAACAAACGAGTAATCAAACTAGTTTTTTATTGCATAATTATTAATATACGATAGTAATAGTTAGTAACAGATATTTCGCAGTCAAAACGAAAAGCCTTATAGAAAACTATATGAATTTTGATAGTCGTTATCTACTTGCGCGAAAGGACAAATTACCGGATCATTGTCGCTGTTTTAGTTTGATACGTTTGTTTGATATCTGAACGATGATAGGTGTTGTCGGGCGGTGCATTACCAAGACCTGAACGGAAACCCCTTAATCTATATGAATTCCTTTTAATACAGCCAATACTGATGGCTAGCAGGATCTTTAATAATTATAGTCGGTTTTAAGGTCGAAAAAACGAATGTGGAAAAAAATAAACAATAATTGTATGATGCACTGGCAACTTGTATATCCTTGACGAAAATGATTCAAATATTATTTATTGAACTTCCGCGGTCGCGGTGCATGTTGGCATCGTCTGTTTGTATCTGTACCCCATGTATCAAACATTTATTATACTCATATGAGAGCATTCGACGCTGTTTACATATTATGTTTTTTGTAAAAGAACTTTAATGAACTGATTTATATAATCGTGAACGATCTGTGGTAGAATACTAAACCATAGAGTAAACATGCTGTGTAAACACTGTAAATGTTACCGCATTGCAAGGAATAAAATGTCAATAAAGTCTATTACTACAATAAAATTATCCATACATGTCGAATGTGTACGAGATAAAATCTCTAATGTGTATTTAAATCACATGCTACGTCAGAATGTATGGGTCAATGTCATTGTTACTAACACGCCTAAGACGAAGCCTTGTGACGAACAAAGGGGCATGTGTAAATCAAAAACAATCAAGAAGTTTTTATCAAGTGTTTTCCTTAGAAAACTCAGTAGTCCGCGAGGCAACACGTGTTATGTACGTGCTGTACAGCGACCACGAGACGATTGGACATACATTTTTTTTTTTAACTTTATTATTTTATTATTTTGCTTGTTGGCATAGGTCGCACAACTTCTGCGTTAATTTCAAGAGCTCCTAGATTCGATCCTCGGCGACAATCAAACACTTGCCTAGCTTGTTTCCTTTTTGGGGACTATAACACCATTTTTGATGATTTGTGTCAATCTGACATTAAGTCCATAGTCAGCATAATACCATGGGTGGTTCGCTTCCAAGTATTCGCTGGGCGGTTTTTGCCTTCCTTTATTGCTAAAACTTGTTGTTTCATATGATCTTCACTTCTGCGAATTTTGTGTCCAAACTAGCGTAGACGGCTTTCTTACATTTTTGTTCTATTTCGGGTACTTTCAAAGTACATTTTCATCTCCGTGAAATGCATTTTTTGCTCTTCGCATTTCCTAGCACCTCTGGCGCTCCGGATTCATATAGCATTGCCGCTCTAACAACTTGTTTATACAGTTGCTCTATAAGTTCTAATAGACAATTTTGCAATACAGAGAACACCTGAGATCGATATTCAAATATGTATTACATATATCGATCCTAGGTACTTATTACATTACCTTCCTTGTTTTTCTCTGACGTCTAGCACATGGTCATAAATATATTACCGTATACAAAAATACCCATAACAATTTTGAAAATTACGGTTCAATTTCAATGAAAGCAAATAACGTGAACTTAGAAGACAGTCAGTGTTGTTGATAATTCGGGCTAAAGTGATCATTTTACTAATGATGAGTCAGAAATATTCAGAACCGCTAACTGTTGTCGGTCTAGGTTCGCACTTGCTCCAATTCCCCACATCTTTTCATATCGTGTTACATTCAAACAGAACTCACGTTCTCATTACAAACACCTTTTATCGCTATTGAATAACAGATATATGTGTGTTAGTTAAATTTAGGTTGCGTCCATTTAGATAAATTTCAATACTGCTAATAAGACAAATTAATTATATATGTTTAAATTTCAATACTGCTAATAAGACAAATTAATTATATATGTTTATTATTAATATAAATTAATTAGTTATGTCAAATGAATGCCTTCTGCTCGCGCAGCCACATTAAACAATACAACATCATGTACGACTGTCTTCTTTGAAGCATACATAGGTAACGGATTACAGGAAGGTTTAACTAATATGCGCATAATTTATTTTACATATGCATCAATAAGCATTCAATACGAATACAATAAAGATCGCCTTATCGACTTTCTTTTTATTTTGAAACTGAACTAACCTAATTCTTTTTTGATCCTGTTTTGTTTTTTAATTCTATAACTCTATTTTTAAGCTAGAGGGTGGTAGCTAACCATGCGGGTACTAGAAAATGCTCTACCACCAAGCTATGGTTTCATCACGAAACTCTAGCTAATCGACGCTACCGCTGAGCCATCATTGCTCCCATATAATCATTACAATTTCTACTTGAAATCGAGACTGTAAAAGTTGTCCATAGTTCACAATTAACGCCATCTTGTAACAGGATACTAAATCTATAATAATGTTACGGTTTTACTTATGTAATAATCACACTAGTCTACAGTGGAAAGTATTCGAAATAATGTTAACTAAATTTTGCTTGTACGAGTATGAGTTGACAAGTAAAAGCGTTTATTAATTTAAGTTATCAAGATACCGGGTTTTCTTCCAAATTTAAGATTCTACCCTCATTGAACTTGATAATGTTGATATTTACTTAGTTATTTGGCATCAAATGTACAAAATATTCATCATACATCTTCACAGGAACATAAGATAACACAAGCTGAATTAAATTGTCTTATAAAGGACTAGAATTGCCAAAGAACAAATCGTAACTTCTAGGGTCGAGAATGCAACAATGGGACCTTTTAGAAAGTTGTGTAACTATAAACAGATTTCCGTACTAGACAAAAAGAGTCGACGCAATATTTTGAAATGGCTAAAAGTTTTGTTTTCACAATTATGGAGCTTCTAGCGATGAAAATGGGGAGCGCATCCATCAGGACATCGCAAACCTGTGAAAACGATATCAGGGCAAGTGGTACATTTCCATGTTTGCGGATGGCATTATTTCTGGACTAATTGTCCAGATATTACAGAAGCAGAATACAAGAAAGCAGCGAAAAAACCACGTCACAATTCTGCCAATGAATAGAAGAAAAGTATGATTCCTCTTAATTTTTGCAAGCAACTTTTAATTTTTTGTTCTAACATACTTATAAATTATATTTAAATATAATAATTATTTTTGTATTTTACGCATGAAAATTAATAAAAAAGCTACTTGACCTGAAGGATACTTTTTTAATGTCAAAATTTGTAGTCCAATGTCATTACATCGTTCGAAAGTATGTTATTTTCCGTTTCCGAATAAATAGTATGTATAACTAAACAATAGCATAAAATAATTATTTATTTTGAAAGATTATTTATAATACGACGGACATCCAAATAAGCTAATAAACGCGTAATAATTACGTGAAATTGATAGTACAATATGACGAATGTTTATAAATATCAACAGATACGACACTAGTTCAAAAGCTTTCACTAGTTTCGTGAATTAGAAAAGTTGAAAACTCAAATATTATCAAAACACCCACGAAATTTGCTTAGAAATGTAGTTAATTAGTGACCACTAATTATGAATTATTTCAGAATTTGATTGATATAATAAGTGAAAGTCTAGAGATGTCACGGTTTATAATTTCGAGAGAGAAAGGCTGTTTCAGATATTTTAAGTAACGACGAAATATTAAAATTAATTCGAACATGTCTATATTTACACTTATTTAAGTTAATGAAATAGATTTCAGATGTAACTTGATGCATTGTTATAATATAATAATACGAGATTATTCAAATGACATATTTAAGGTAGAAAATGTCAAAAAGTACGTTAATTTTTACAAGAAATCATGATCATCGACACTGACAAATGACGATAATTCAAATGCGATGTACTAAAAAAGTGAAATATGTATATTGTGCATAGGTGACATAATATAATTATATAATTTAATAAAATATTATATGATATGCCACATGAGTGTTCATTACAAGTGAAATCATAATAATTAATACGAAATAAGCAGTCATGATAATGGTGAATCAGTTCGGAAAAAAGATGCTTTTGGGGCGATTAAATGGCTTACGCTGAGTAAAACATATGAGATATATCAAATTAATATATTACATAATTGTAGATTTTAAAAAGACCAACAAAAAAGTTAGGTTAGTTAGTATATGTCTATCTTCTAAGGATCACCCACAATAAGTTTTTTTGAGGTAGCACAATTCGCGCGTGCAATCGACCTGACAGCATTTTGTAGCCCACGCGAGCAGAGCCGCGGGCACAGCTAGTTTAATATAAATTTAAAGATTATTGATAATAAATATGGATGATATATTTATATACTGACTGGTTTAGCCTGATTTTGTACAAAGAACATTAGATACCGTTTGTAATCGTTTATTCAATAGAAATTTATCATTTTCATTGATCAATTTGATAATTGTGAATACGCGACTTTATGACGAGCACTAAATTATATTTTTTTTTTATACTCGGCACAACACGATGTTTTTGAATTCAAAACATCCAATACACAATTTCCAAACTTACAATCGAACAGAATGATAATAATCCGATCAAATCCTTTAGTGATGGTATAATGCACGTGTAAAATACAGTTACGAAATAACGATTAATTTTAAAATAGTTAATAATTCATATTTCTCAATATTATGTTTACAGTATTGTTACAACACTATACAATTCTTTACAGAGTTCATTATGAATAAAATTCTACACAACGATATAAAGATAATGTGTATATTAACTGGATTTAAGATGTAACGAGAAGTGAAAAAGTCTGTAGTTCTCAACTATAAATTACAATCTAACATTTTGTAACTCATAATTGCTATAAACTGCATCGAAGCTGGAACAATACTGCTGGTAATTGCCGTTCTCGCACGCGGCGTCTATGCACTTTCTACATGATACTCGTGTCTACAATAAACAATCATACTGCTGCACTTTTTGTCTTCATTAGTAAAAGTAAACTTTACTGTTTCTTTTTACGTTTTTATTTTTAATTCATTGTAATAAGTAGTAACTATTATGTGATCCCGTAATACAAAACATAGCCGACTTATGTATGCAACACACACGACAGTTGTTAAGGATAAATAATACGTTTAATGTTCTACGTGAACAAATTACAGTGAATCAAACACGAAAACTTAAAAGATGTCTAAACTCACATGTAGACCATATTTTTAGAAGATCAAAATGGGTCACATATCATTTATGCCAACGCGTTCATTACGGGTAAATGAAGGGTCAACGAGCGTGGACATATTTAATAAAAACAAAAAATCACTCAAGTGCAGTGTTACGGACGAAATATTAAAAATAAAAAGGCACACGTAGGTTAAATAAACCTACACTCGCTTTCGTCTCCCAAAATGGTGATAGCAATAACGATGAGTAATGAATAGAGAGCTGCTTTAATTCGCGCCGCTGCTTGCGCCCACGTACAGCACTTGAGTACAACGCGCATCCACTCGGAACAATACTTACTGGTTTACTTTCTCGATTGACTCATACAAATACATTGTATATGTCTACCATTTCGAATTAGATTAATGATACTGATCTAGATTGATCTCCGAGGACATAAAACTCAGCGGATGAATAATGTCAACAATATACTTTCACTTTGGAGTTAAGCTGCAGACTGCAGCCACAGGCTAGTTCGTTATGCAAAATGTTTTTTTTTTCTGGTAACTAAAATTTTCTTGACATTTCATTATCTTCGCAGATGGTAAATATTTATAATACGTTCTTTTTTGCTTTTTATGAACAATTATAATTAATTAGTAGAAAATAATATTTCAATCAATATGCGTTCCTATTAAATATACATATATATATATATATATATATAACGCAAAAATATATATAATAAATGAATACAACAAGCGTTTGTGGCTTTTTAAATAAGTGTAAACGAGATAGTATTCCTTATTTGAACAACAAATATTACAATATGGTTTGTAATTATTTGTTTTTAAATCAAGTACAAAATATAACTCATATTTAGGTACGTATCAAGGCCATTAAACATACGACACGCCTTTAGGTATGAACGAGAGAATAATCGTATGTCGATATTTTAACAGCAAAATAAATATCTCTTTCAATATGGTTTGCGCTTATTTATTTGAAAAGCCGCCTGAAGCTTCAGGGCCCCTTCGGCTAACAGAGTAGTAAGATCGAAAAAAAAAGTATTTTGTAACAAGTACAAACTATGATTAATATTAAGACACGTAAATATATACTACATACTAGCACGGCCGCCGGAAAAAATCCGCGGAATAGTGTGTTAGAAGTCACAATGAACAAAAGAATATTAAAAAACATATTCGAAGCAACCGCACGTATTAACCAAGCAAAGCGGAAACACAATGCATCTTCCGGGACGAGACCTTACCTTCATAACGTCTATACCGAAAAGTTTTTATAAACATTAAACCATCTCGAAGTTATTCGACAGCAACTTCAGAAAACTTAGCCATTTAATATCTTTGAGGTACATAAAGTAGTCATTGATTGATTTTGTTAAAATTTTATAGTTTGTATTACAGTATCAACTGTAATTTTTAGGGTTCCGAAGTCAAAAGTAACCCTTTTAGTTTCGGTATATCCGTCTGTCTGTCCGCGGATTAGCTCAGAGATTCATAGTACTAGAAAGCTTTAATTTGGTTTGGGTATACATTTTAATCACACCGACAAAGAGGTAAATTAAAATTTGAAAAAAAAAAACTGTTTTGGGTACCGAAAAACTTTACCTACAGGTAAAGTGGGAATGTTTTTTTTTTCTTCTATCTAATCGTGTGGGGTATCTACTATCTTTAGATAGGTCGTTCAAATTATTGTGTAAACCATTTTTCGATTGAAGAATTCGTTAGCGAAATATTAAGCGTTAAAGTACTATTGTGTTGGAGTCAAGTGTCCCCAACCCCTGCCAGCTAAATGGGTATTTTTGGATATGTGAAAAAAAAAATGGTATGAAGTTAAAAAGAAAATTATGAGAGGTAAGTAGGCTTTACAAGTTAAGGAATAATAGTCAATCTATACTAATATAATAACGCGGAAGAGTTTTTTTGTTTGATTGTTCATTTGTTTAAACACGCTAATCTCTGGAACAGCCAGTCGGATTCGAAAAATTATTTTTGTATAAGATAGTCAGATTCATGAGGAATAGTATAGTCTATCTAGCATTAGGCTACCCCACCAAGCTAGCCTTAAATATTGATTTTTGTTAAGTAAGAAGAAACAACACACCCGAACTGCTTTATCCGCGTGTACTGACGTAATGGTTAGTGATACGTAAATACAATGTTCTACAAAAATATTACTCCTTTGTATATTTAAAAGTCAGCAATACCATATGCCTATCTCTTACGTGTAGTGGCGCGAACGAGTCGTGTGAATTGTGGCGCATAACTCTGGCCGCCCAATAAAAATATTTTTTTATTCTGAAGTTTTATAAATCATCAATCAGCGATTTCTTTTAAATTATACGCGGGGGCAACCGCGGGGTATAGCTATTCAACTTATACAATATATTTGGAGAAGTCATTTCGTACAAATTTCATTGAAAACAACTTAAAGGCCCCTCTCTAAAGGATGATTCATGTTACACCAAGCCGGGTGCCGGCCGGGATACGGTCAAACATGTATAGTAAGTATACTTTTGTATGAAGTAATTCATGCTACACCGGGCCGGTTTTTCACACACCAGGCATATTTTTAACGACACTTCAGTTGATGGGACAGACGAGAAGAAAAAATCATTCCCAATTATTTACGTGTAGGGGAGGTGAACTGTTTTTTCAAGATTACATTTTACCACTTGGTCGGCGTGATTAATACATATATTCATACCAAATTACAGCTTTCTAATACTAAGAATCTCTGAGCTAAGCTGCGGACAGGCAGACAGACATAGCGAAACTGTAAGGGTTCCTTATTGACTTCGGAACCCTGAAAATCATTTAAATCGGATATGTAGTATGTAGAGAGACAGACAGTGAGATGTTGAGTTTTATAATATGTAGTTATAGATTAAGATTTCCAATTTTCAACGCTTGAGACGCTTTGATCGACCAGCATTATATTAACTATGTAGATCTTAGTATAGACACAGAATAGGTAAAAGAAAGGCGACTTGGACCAACCTTATATTTAGTTACTTACGTCCGATTGTAACAATGAGGTTGGTATATACAATATTTTATAAAAAAATATATTTGGAAGTTGCAATAAAAAAAAAATATATATATTAAGTATTTGTAAACAAATTTTAAAAACAACCTAGCTTTTATTAGTAACTTCTTAGGAATTGCTCGTTTTTGTAATATGAATAAGTATCAACCGCAGCTGCTATCTTCCATAGTAAAATACCCTAATATCAAGGTTCTGTCGTCTCTCGAGGGCCTAATTGAAGAGAAAGAAGTTACCTAAATTTCATGTGCTTTGTAGATTGCTGCTAACAGATGTACAAAAAACGCAAAAATAGACGGTTTAAAAATGTTCTAATACAAATTGAGACGGTTAGAAACTAATTTTATAACGAAAAATACAATAAAAACCATAAAACCGAGGAGCATCAACATAGGAAGTGTGTTTCAATATAGATAATATGTAGAAATCTCAAGTTTAAGTACTTAGTCTCAAAGTGCTAGATGAAAGTATATTATTTCTTGAGGGTCTGATGACGAGCAGCAATACAGACAATGGAAACTAAAGGGGAAGTAGAAATGTCAAGTTTTGCGCTCAATTACTGTAACAAGTCAGTCTCGCATTGTTTATTATGAGGAGTCGAAGTTAGTGATTTTCAAATCTCCATTGATAATTTGATTTGATAACAGATTATAAATAGATGTAAAAATTTAAAGTATGTATAGATCCATAATCTAGATTATGAATGCATATTTTTTAAACATTTGTAATTTAAATTTAGATGACTATGATACAGTATTTAAAAACCAATAAATTTTTAATAACTAATGTTACCATCTTGATAGTCATTGTCTTAACTATCACCATCTTGACAGGCACCGTCTCAATTATATTCATTTGGATTCGACGGTAATCGTCTCGAAGACTAAAATACCAGCTACTAAAACAGATAGTTTTAAAAATCGCTACCACCGTTCAATAGATTGTTTTGTTTCGGCAATGGCACATAAAAACCACTATTACCCACCGCTAGTACGAAGTCAATCAACGGGTCAAGGTGAATTCAGTCCAGTGGTAAGCTCTCATCACTACTAACGAAAGGAGCAAAAATAGGAATTTTTATTTATTAGTATAGGAGTTGTACAAAAGAAAACTTTGAATTGTATTGAAAGAATTCCATCATCAGGCCATTCAGCGCTTCATGAGTGATGCTAAGGCGAAAGGTACCTTTCCACACGCTCAGATAGCTCAGTTTACGCCAAACCGTCGAAGATGCAGATAGATAAGAAAAAGTCACTGCTGCAGCAGCTTTTGCGCAATTACTCATTACAATTATGTAAAAAAAATTGTAAAAATAGTAAAAAAAAGAAAAAAAACTTGGAAGAAAAGGAGATGGTGGATGATTACTGTGATCAAAAATACACACTAAACAACACAAAAATACATACATGTGACGTATATGAGCTTGTGGAACGGCAGAACGCGCTTCCCACTTTGATCTTTTCCAAAAATACCGACAAAAAGGGAGTGGCGACGAGTCAAAGCGAGAGGGCACGAGTCGACCCGAGCCCAAGCCCGATCAAATTTTCAAAGCATCAGAATCATAGCATCGGAACTCTTTAGGAAAACAGTATAGTCGGGTTCGAAAAAAAAACGACCCGCGCGAGCCCTGTGCTCAATCGCGCTCGCCGTCATGCGCCGTCACTCAACGAGCGTTGTAGTGCCTAGTTAGCATTATAGCACTGTGTACAAACAACGATGTTTTTATGTGTCAAAAAAATTTGCAAAGCGACGTAGATGTGTTTTTTTTTTTTTTTTTTTTTTTTCGAACTGACTATACTGTTAGCCTTAGGGGCCCTGGAGCCTTTACGGCTTTTACAGCTTTACCGGGCTTGGGGGCGAGCGCTTAGGGCACTCAGCCACGAAAGCTAAGCAACAACATCCGAGGGTGCCAAAGTGGCCGAACCTCGGCTCGGACTGTTGCGCGTATGCAATTAAGTCGCGATCTGACTAATTCCCTATCCGTAATTCGATCTAAACTAACTATACATATATACATGTTTCTGCCCCCTGGGAGGAGGGAAGGAACATGTGTATGTGTATTTAGTGGTCTGAAAATTTTTGTCTAATCTAACTAGGCAAAAAAAGAAAAAAAAAGGTCCCTTACAGAACCTATGTACCTATGTGTGTTGTGCATGTGTGTATAATGCAGTGTCATGTATGGCTGTGAAAGCTAGTGATTGTAGAGTCACTTGTATCGCGCGAGCGGCTGCTTGGCTCAAGGGCTCCATGCCGATGGATCGGACCTAGGCTTGAGTTGCCGCAGAGGAGGGCGGTCGTGGCGGGTGTGCGGGAGCGAAGTTAACCGTACGTCCTCTGCGGAGGGAACGGTGGTTTCGCGGGCGTGGGCGCGAGCACGCATATGTTGCGGGAGCGGACGCGTAGAAATTGTTAGCGTTCTCGATGTCGTCATCGGGATCGACAAAGAGATTTCGCGGACGGCGTTTATAACGTTTGGCAACGGGGATCGAGTTGTCTGGGACGTAGTTCACGGTGGATTTTACGAGCGGGTTGGGATGATTCGAAGCGCTATCGAAGTATCTCCTGGTGAGATATTTCACATAGGCTTCTATCGAGGGAAGCCTCATGTCCCTGTGCAGGTCCATGTTCCTAACGAAGGCTGGAGGGTCAAGCAGGCGACGGAGAAACCGATTTTGGACTCTTTGCATGCGGGCAAAGTTATGTTTGGACATATGTGCGAACGCGGCGCAGCTATATGTCAAGATCGGACGGACGCACATCTTGTACAGTGTGAGCTTATGTCTTAAGGACATTTTGCTTACCGAACTGAGCAAGGGTCGCAAGCGGGAAAGGATCCAGATGGCCCTATTCCTGACTATAGTAACGTGTGCGTTGAAGTTAAGCTTCGAGTCGAGGGTGACACCCAGATATTTAGTCTTGGTGGCCCAAGGGATATTCGTACCGAATAATGAGAGGGGTCCTACCGTGCGTGGTAGTTTGCATGTATGCGGTTCGAACATAATCGCGGCGCTCTTTACCGGATTAATAGCTATTCGCCACGTTCGAAACCACTCCCCGAGAGTGGTTACGGCACGTTGGACTGCGCAGGCGAGATTTTTTCTGTGTCTGTTTGACGCATATATGACTGTGTCGTCAGCGTAGAGCCCTACCTCGACCCCGGGGGGCTTCGGGAGGTCGCTGACGTACAGATTGAAAAGGCAAGGCGCCAGAATGGAACCTTGCGGGACGCCTGAGCGTATAGGGTGGGCGGTAGATAGTACTCCTTCCACTCGGTAGTGGAAGGTGCGGTCGCGTAGAAAATCGTGAACTAGATGAACTAACCTATCCGGGACTTCTAATTGATGTAGCTTGTGGACTAGTCCGGCATGCCAGACCTTATCGAAAGCCTTAGCTACGTCGAAAAAGACCGCAAGCGTACGGGCGGGGGCGATACTACTTTTGGCAAAGTTGCTCGTGATGTGCTCCGTGAGGCGGTGCACTTGATGTGTACACGAGTGTCGGGCGCGAAAACCGAACTGTTCGGGAGGGTATAGATTTTGTAGATGTGTTGTTTGAAAGCCACTCAAGCGCGGACTGAATTTTAGTTTGACGGGTTGCCTTGGTCCAATTTGTATAGAATCTAAATTTTTTTTTTCTTAAATAGTATGATGAATATTATTTGGAATTATTTTCAATACCAAGTAAACTTAAATATATGTAGTTTACCAGTGTATTATCTTTTTTACTTTGGAAACTGTTACTGTGCTCATTTTTGGTACCTGAATTAACCGTGAATCGCTTGAGAGGGCTACGGGACATTAATTTTTATGAATGAAAATCTATAAAAGAATCACCCAAAATTATCCGTAGGTATCCGTTATATATTTCCAAACTTCACTAGTTTTGTAGTAATCGGTAGTGAAAACACTAAAAATTAACACTTTATGAGAGCGCCGTCCTTAAGTATTATTGTTGTATACATACTTAAAAAAGATATAATTAAAATAACTCTTACGAGCATGACAGTGCGCATATAGTATTACGTTGAACATAATGCGCAAGCGCTTGTATGCACTAATGAATGTGTCGCGCCGCTGACCCCCCGACCCACGCGGGTTCGACGCCCGACTCAGTCCCCTCACCTCTTCCCAAAGCCCTGCAGGGCCCTTAAAACACGAGACTAGACAGCTTTATGAAGACTAATCACCACCTCCATCGCTTTTGTTTACATTAGTTAATAACTCAAGTTTAAACAAACTGAGTAAACATCACAATCGTTATTTAATACAATAAGGTATTATGTCAGCTGTCATATCTTTCTAATCATGTAATTAATATGTTGGTCAGACAACTAAGTTTATTAGTCTTCGATATTTAAGGTACTGGTATTGGCTTTGTAGTTCGGATATATCTTTACCAGAAAAGGAAAATATGTATATATTATTATATCAGCAAAATTAAAAGGGTTATCATGTATTTATTACAAAAACCCTCTGCTCATTGTAATGAGAGAATTACATGGTGGGTCATTTTATTAATTAAACTATATTCCTGTTTCTAAAAGGAAAATATAACATATTTTATTCTGCATGATATTTCATGACAATATTATTATATTTATTCGGAAAAACCATAACATGGTATAAATGCCTAAGTACTGTTTTGTGCGTACCTCTAGTCACATTTTAGTATTGTTAGCTGTCAAGAACTGTGTGTAATAATTACTGTATTTTTCCTCGTGTATTTCGAGACTTGGACGCAATAAACAATAAGGAACCCGTGAACTACCTTCCTAGATCATATAGCTAATGTACTAGAGGTGTTTTATTTAGTCCATAGATGGTAAAGACACCTAGAAGCGTGGGTCTCGACACCAGATGTTAATGATAACATTACATCCGTCCTTATCGAGCGTTGAGCGGAAATGTCAATTTATTAACTTGTAACCTCATTTCGCGATAGTTTCATGGAACATAATAAATGCACAATTATATACTATATTTATTGCTCTATTAAAGGCAAACAAAGTAATAATATATGATTAATTAATACGTATAGTATGAGCGATGATATCTCGTTTTATTTTCATACCTTTATATAGTATAAAGTCTCTATGAATTTATTAATGTATTTCTTAAATTAAAAACTACGATTAAATTTGAATATATCTAAATTGGAAATATTGTTTGAAAACCGAGTATCATGATTTTTACAACTGCATGCTATTTATTATTCCTAGGCATTCCGCAGTTTATAATCTCCTAGATCGGGTACTTTCAAAATAACTTAATTGTGTGCACTGTTTAGATTTTATCATCCTGATACATTTACAATCAAGATTATTAACAATGTTTTTTTTTTACTTTCAAGAAATCATGTTGAAATAAATAAAAAATATTTGCTTTCGTATTTAATAGTACAAAGAAAGTGGGTACTTAAACACGAGTGAAGATTTCTCGCCTTTGCTGTTATTGACATCAATTTATCGAAGTACGGATGGTATACAAGTACGTAAAAACTGAGTTTCCTATAATTACCACCGTGAAGTGGGTTGCTCAGACGCACCTGCGGGTCATTATAATCACACAGTAACGTACTCACTACCAGTTGAATTCGTCACAAGATATGTTTTTATATCTCGTATAACTTACATGATGAGAGAATGCAGATCATTATTATATATTTTCTAGATTCAAAAACAACATTTAAACCTGACATACGTGATACAAATAGATAAGTGAAAGGCATCTTAGACTCGAGCTCACATTGTTTTCGTGTAAAAGTAAATAATTTATCACGCGTTATACGAGTACGTAGCTAATCTAACTCATGTGTGAAAATAAAAAACGTAATAGACAATATTTTATTTAAAAGTAAATAAAGCTATGTTAGGATTGCTATAACAACCAACAATAATAATTGAGAATGCGACCGTGTCCACGAAGAGAGTGGGGTGCGGAGTGCGGGTTAGATAGAGTGTGGTGCAATGGCGAGAGGTGCGCAATTCGCAGCCGTAGGCGCAGCCACTGACTGGCCCTCGGGAGTCAACGTACTGTAGAACCGGTTAACTAATCGATCCCGCACCGGCTAGGTTGTGCTCCTGTCCGCACCTAAACGCGACTAACGGCTTCTCGACAACCAGATATGGCAACATCGCAGCATCGTGCACTTTAAGTATTTTTTAAAAGAACATCTATTTTATGCTGAATTCAACAATCATTACATAATGTACTTTGTGAAACTGAGCGTGACTATAATATTCTGAAAAAAAAAAGACAATAAGACAACAGTTACAATTATCATTTCTTGTTTAAATCCTACTCTTGTTTAAATGTTGTTTTAAACAATTTTCCATTGCCTTTGGCGGTTCATTTATTGAGCATCAATCAATTTAAGCACTATGAATTTTATATCGATAATTAATAATCTACATTCAATATTTTAAGGGCCGTTTTTTCAATCATCAGATAATTTTATAAGAAGTATAATTTTGGCGTTTTGAAAGATAATGTATGGAAAATCTGTCAGCATTTAAAAATTATTCCTCAAACCAAGTTATCTGTTGATTGAAAAAACGCCCCTAAATAGAATATAATCGAGTAATTGTCTAACCGAACTGGATTTTCGTTTCCAGCGGATATGTTATGGATAACAAATTGTAAAACAAGAATTGATAACAGAGATCAGCTAACAAAGTTGCTAACAAAATAAATCATTTATGACAAAGATTGTGGCAAAAAAATTATTCAAGATTGTAAAAGATTTTGAATAACCTTAGTTATTTAATGGAAATATACATAAACCTTGCACGGATATTGTAATTTATAATAACTCTTAGCAAGTATTCAAGTAACAGTCTGTTACTATGCACTAAGTTTTAATAAAACACATTAATCTTGATCTAGCAGTAATAAAACACAAATTGCACAGTATCAATTACTGTGACAGTAAAAACAATCGTGCGTTGTTATTAAGTCATTATGTCACGCGAATGGATATAGTCTGGTAACTGGGGGACGATGCTTCAAAACGCAGTTTTCTACAAACAATCCAAATAAACAGAAATGAGCGCTCACTCTACGTTGGCATGGACCAATTTCTACGGACATGACAATAATGACATTGTTTCTTAAACAAAGTGCTTACCTACGTAACCATCGGAACGGTTGCGATGCAACAATGTTCACATTGTTTAAATTGTCAATGTATATATATATAGTCTTGTCTTTGCATCAAATTAAAACAAAACCGTTTCAACTTCAACGTCCGAAATTAACCTTACTTAACTGAAATATTCATTTTACTTAATTTTACAATGGAGGATTGATTGATTAGTATTTCTTTTAAGAAATCTGAATGCGGGACTTTACAGTGATAACCTATAATTAATTTACTTTACAGTTAACCCATATTCTTATTTAACAAAACTTTCTTGTTTCGTTTACTATTTTTCTTTGTAATTTTCGTTAATGTTGTAGACTAACTAACTACAGAATGCTGTCGGACGAGCGCCCGCGCGAATTGTGCTGCCTCAAAAATGCTTAGAAGATTTGTAGGCCTTTTTAATATCTACAATTATGTAGCGAGCCACCCATTATGCCAACCAATATTCAATTTTCATTATGCTAGGGAAAAAATCCTTATAATTAAATTCTGAGCTTACTGTCTCTAATTTGTTTTTTCGTTTAGCCTAATTCATTTAGACTAAACATGTTAATTTATTTATTTGATTCTATTCAACGAATTTTAAAGGCTTATATTGTACAAATAAATCTATTTTCACTTTTATTGCGTTCCTCTAAATATATTCTTGAGTGTATATTATGATCCTTAGTATTTGTAAAATTGAAGTCAATTAGCTAATACGCATGTAGCCGCCACATGTACCTACTTTTATAATATTTTTAATACACACAGTAATAAACATTAGACACTTGGAATTCTTACATATATAATTGTAGTTTTGATTATAACACACAATTCAATGAAAAGGCAATGAAAAAGATAATACAGTATAATAAAGGCCAAAAAAACAATTTTCACACTTTGAAATGAACCTGTATATTTTTATAAGTATATTGTAGCGATTTGTGGTTTCTTTTAATTAACAAAATAGTATAAACGATTATAATCGTTCGCAATATAACGGGAAAAGACATTAATGCCATAACAGTCATATGCATAATGTGGATCATATAACGTTAGTTATAACCAAGTCCCAGATAAAGGCGCTGTTATCGTCAGAATAATTTACAAACCAACCAAGTACGGACTTGGGAACGGTGATTTATGTGATTCAATAACTCATAAAATATACAACGTCTTATACAATAATACCGTTTATATTATACACTGTTTTCAAAATTAATGAATGATTTTATAATTCTACTTCAAAACGGATCTTGCGTCTTTAAATATCAAAAGAATAAAAATTCAATCAGTTTGGCCACACATATAATCTAAGAGAATGTTGCGAGTGGATAGTTTAATTTTGCGGAGCCGATGACTACTACATCTTTAGCGTTTGCAATAAATCGAGCTCTCACTAAACGGTCATTGAATCCATCACATGTGCTCATTCCACGTACAATAACGCCGTCGACACCGGGACACTTAAGAATTAATTGTCATCCTCATAAAGTCTAAACAAGACTAATTTAGTTACAAAACGTACAATGGCTTTAACTCCATTTAAAGGAACAGCTTTTATAAATAATGTACTGTGTATCGTTTCATGATTGTTATCTGTCTGTTGGCCGTCTGGTCATTTACAATTCGATACGTTTAACCTTAAAGAAAAAGTCGAGTCGGTATTACACAACTAATTTTACACACCAATTCAATATTAATAGTTTATAATAGTATACATTTCCGAGTTCAATAAATAATATTTGTTTTTGATAAAAAATGAAAGACAATTTCTTTTTCTTTGTAGAATCTCATTTCATCATAAATGTATTCAGCAATAAAAACAAATCATAATAATATGATATGGAGTGCAAAAACCGACGTCATCATTAAGAAATATTTCTTGACATAGCATAGCAACAGCGAGAGTTCTCGTGATGCAGAAACAAGGCCGATATATGAAACTATTGTTGAAATAGCAGGATATGATGAGCCGTGACCTCGCACCATCATAATCCAATAGGAAACGATTTTCTTTAATGATCATTACCTTGTACATGTAAAAATATAGTGACAACGCGCGCTTAAGACCTCGCGGAACAACGTTTTATATTTTTTTCCCAGCGATTTAATAAATGCTGATTAGAATATCGTGAGGTTATTGTTTCGACTAGCAAAACGTGGTTTGTTTGATACCACTACACAAATAAATTATAAAGTTGTGAAATGACGTAGGAAGCGGTTGTTTCTGTAGGCTAATGAACGCTAGAAGCGAATGGCATAAAGCTCCCATTAGATTATATTGGACATTGCGATACGAGGTATAAATTTGCAGCAGGCGTCTTCCGCCTCGCGACATGGAAACTGTTTCTCCGCTGTTGCCCCTGATGTATTTCGATGACAACAGATTAAAAAACCTTATTCAATAAACGTCGGAACTTTAAAAAAGTATTATTAATTTTTATACAGATTGTTGTATAGCTAAGCGTATAAAGCACAGCTGTGTACATTCGCGTTAGCCGGCTTGCAAAAAGCTCAGTGTGGGCAGAGACTGCACCTACTTACTGCACTTCTAGTTTTACTGTGTCAAGAACAACGTCTGTCGCCCCCACCCCGCGTGACAGCCCGCCACCATTTGTCACCTGAATAATATACGAAACAATATTGCGACAATTGGTGCTGAGATTGTAATGCAATCTCAAAATTAATAATACCAATCAAGATGTTGTATTTTTTAAATATAACAATGCTATTTGAAGCTTCCTTGTTTAGCAATCTGTTCTACTATTCCAAAACAATAACGATTCGGCGTATTGTTTGACGCGGTTATGAGATCAAAAACGTGTATACATGTTTTATGCGATCTAATATAGGAAATACTAATTGTTTATATATGACGTAGTTCAGTCAAGCAAACTAAAATCACGAATTGTTTGCTCAAAGATAAAATAAAGATTACCGTTTTAGTGGGCGACCTTTCAGAGGTCCTTGGCACAAAATAGTTGCGAAAGACACGAAAATGAAAACATATTCATACGTACAATGAACATTATCATATAGTTATGATTAAAATATACATATTGTTCGCGGGTTACTCAACGTTCACGATTACCTTTTGTTGGCACAGAGCTGTTGATTGTTATAAATTACTCTTTGATATTAGTTATTAGTATTGTTGAACTAAAACACCAGTATGCGATTAAAGAAATCATTCTCATAGCACGTACATGTGCAATTTGCCGGCCACCCAACAATTACTGTCGCCGACCCTTTGTACAAAAAAACAGTTTATGATTTTATATTTGTGCGAGTTGAAAACATTATAAATGTATATAAGAGAGCTCTTCGAAAGTTCACTAGCCTCATCGTTAATATGTTTGTTTGTCATAACGCCTATATTTAAGACCTTTTTGAGTTTTGTAGTGTTATTTTGGTAGCAAAAATAATTTACTTTCAATATACATTGGATTTCGGTTATAACGACAACGAAGGGATCACTATAATTATGTCGCTATATACAAAGGTAGAAAGCAAGAAAGAAAACAATATTTATTGTTTGGCAATACAGCCGCGCAATGCGCATATATCACCTAATGTCTACTTAATAATACCATACAAATTTTACAAATACCCCTGTATATTCAAAAAAATCTATAATATTACATTGTTTTAGTTTACATTTTTGTGCTAGATTTAACTTTACCTACCTGAAGATTTATTAACAAAAGCGTATTTACAACTGCTGACCATCTTTGGATATAAACAAAATATAAGAAACCTTTATGATCCTATGAATAAACCTTTTTTCGTTTGTTGACTCGGTTGCAATATCTGCAAGGGGTTTTTAGAATTTGTTACATACATCCCGGTCAGAATATCGGTGCACCTCGCTGCAATGCGGCGCCTCTCCCGCTTCCCCTGTCACCTCTCCGCGCACTCCAGGGTGCGACAGTACGGTTAGCATCTTCGTTGCCGATAATTTTGATATTTTCGCTTTGTTGTTGTTTTGTTTTTTAATATTTATTGTTAAGTTTAGACTGTTTACTGTTAAGTTTGGACTGGTTTGGTTGTTATTAAAATTGTTGTAGCTGTTAAACTGAAGTTGTGCGTCTGCCACCTTATCATTGTGACCTAAACCCTATCGAATATATATGGAACTTAGTAAAGCAAAGGGTGGCAGATAAAAACATTGACCAATCGGAAAAGAAAATAGAACAACTTACAAAAGATGCGATTAAGTCAATTACGCCAGCTGACTGGAAAAAAGAAGTGAATCACGTGGAGAGACTACAGCGAGAATACTGGGAAAAGGATCATCTAGCAGATGACAACATCACACAACTTTTAATATCACTAGGGGAAGACAGTTCGGAGAGTTCAGAAAGTGAGAGTGAGGAAGATACAATGTCAGGCATAGAGTCAATAATTTATAGTGACTGAGTTTAATAATAAATGTTTTTGTAATCAAAATTATTGTTTTTTAATAACAAACCCTTCATCAATAATAAATTGATTAGAAAAGGTTAGTAATTTTTTTTTACCTCCACATTTCTCGAAAAAACTTCACACCGTACCCAGACCGCCGATATGACGTCACGAGGTCAGGTGCACAGATATTGTGACCGGGTTGTATGGTTTATTAAAACTAGTCGCTATATCCGAAATCGGCGTTACAACCGAAGTAGCTGCACATAAATTATTTACCTCTATCTTACCTTTTAAAGTATACTTTAAATTCAAGGGACTTAAATATTACGTCGCTATAACCAAAAAGTCGTTACAACCGAGATCGTTATAAATGAAATCTAGTGTATTTCAGTTTTATAGGAAAACTAGCTGTGACGGTGGCTAAAATTGTTGCATATTTATAATGAAAAAGTAAGTCAGCGTTGATCTTTACTAATATTTTTTTTATTTGGTTTCTCCACCAAATTTCTCTCGAAGTCTACGATCAAAAAATTTCAATAAATTATAAAATACAATTCCGTCAAGTATACTAAGTACTCATAACGACAGAATTGTCTATTTTGTTATGAATTCACATTTTACAGGACATGAAACGTAAAATTTTGCCAAGTGTGTGTCGGGCCAAGCGTAGTGTAGGGTTCCGTAGTTACCCTTTACAATATGCAAACCTTAGAGAGGGAGCTTGAAGTATTTTTAATGGAATTTGTACGAAACTGCATCTTAAAGTACATTTTATAAATTGGTCGGCTATTACTCATTAAATTGTAAAGCCTACTGAGCAGTGATAGTTTTCCTTTTAACTGCGTTATATACAGGTGAAGTCATATAACAACGAACGCTTATTTAAAGGGAAGATTTTTTCAAACTAACATGTATTAATAATTGCATGTATTTTTTTACATTTCTCTCGGTATCGCAAAACTTTTCCATACTAGCGGTAACTCTGTTGATACACATTATTGGCTAAAAAATTAATAGATAAACTTTATACATTAGATCTGAACTTAGTATTACTACTTACTGGCTGGTCACATAATTAAGAACGCTGACTAGTTTTTTTTTATTCAATTTTAAATAGAGCACACTGTGTGTTTAATGTACTGTATTACTATTCGTATTAATTTGGCGCCATTTAGTGCTGTAAGTCTTAAAGGTGATCGCTTCATATGAAAACTATGGGGAAAAATAAAAGTTATGATAAATCTACAAGGGAAGTAATAATAAAACTTCGCGACAAGAATTGGTCATATAAATAGATAGCTGACCATCTGCAATGCTTAAAAACGATGGTTATCCACGCTGTAAAGCATTTTGCCACGTATCAAACTACTTCAAATGTTCCGCGTGTACCTTAACAGAGAAAATCGTTTAGTCGAGATGAACGAAATATCGTTCGTTTGCCAAAACAAAATCCTTTTAAAGGATCTAATGAGCTGAGAAAAGAGTATTTTGGTGAAAACAACCCTTCAGCAACCTCGGCACGCACAATTCGAAGGCGTTTGGTAAACGAAAAGTTGCACGGAAGAATAGCAAGGAAGGTGCCGAAAATAAAACGGTGCGATAGGCAATCCCGGCTTGCATTTGCAAGAAGGTATGAAAACTGAACAGTTATACAGTGGAAAAAATGCTATTTTTCCTCACGAGATAAAAATAAACAGGGTATGTTCTGATAGAAAGCGATATGTAACGACGCCCTTCGAATAAAACATTCGACCCTACTAAGTACACAAAAGTGACATTAAAGCATGGTGGAGGAAATGAGAAAATTTGGGGGTGCTTTCTGGACAACAGACCTGATAAGCTGATAGAAGAGAACATGGATCGATTTCATTACAAAAATATACTGCAATATTTTTGAACGACATATACCACACCATGGGTTAGACGAGGAAAAAAATCATCCCACATTACGTTTAGTGGAGGAACCGTAAAAACGTTTTATTTTTCAATATTTTATTTTACCACTTTGTCGATGTAATTGATATGTATACCCCCATGCCAAATTGCAGCTTTCTAGTACTAAGAATCTCTGAGCTAAGACGCGGTCGGGCTGATGGACGGACATGGCGAAACTATAAGGGATCCTTGTTGACTACGGAACTTATATGAATGAAAAAATCACGTAAAGCGGACTAACGGAAAGAAAGAAGACCGACATTACAGAGAAACGTATTTTACTATATTCAAAAGTAATAGGGAAATATTTTGACAACATAAATAAACCTTTCTTTTTTTCTTTAAAATAAGCATAATTAATTAACTCTTCGTATGTAGAAGTTATGTAACTTCATATAGAATATAATAATATGATAATGAACACTTGTTCCATATGAAATTTCTAAAATACTATATAACAAATGCATCTTTCACTTTTTAAAACACGCAAAACATGCATAACAAGCAGCATGTGGCCTCTATATTAATTGAACTGCAAAATACAGTGTTTATATAAATCGTCGTGTAGTTAAATGCTATATGTATGTTTGAATGTTATATTTTTTATATTTAGAACAAATCGGACAATTATTATGACGACAGATAACGACGAGGTAGCGTTGTACCGTCTATTCAGAACGTGGGTTTAACTTACGACACACTTAGAAGGTGGTATTTAAAGTGGACAATGGAACATAAAAAGATATCTGCCGTTTAGTGGACAGCGCTTACCTACAGACTTAAAGCAACTAGCCTCAGAGAAACGAACTACAGAACTGGATTCCGATGCAATGCTCGAAGCGAGACCGAGTTCTATTTACAATTTCATATATGTGCGCACAATTATTTTAATTTAGTAACTACAAACGAGTTTTGTTCACAGGCCAATTAGACCTTCGTGTACCTGTCTGCCACATCTCACCATATTTGCAATTCGAACATTGTTTTATATACAAAAACAATTAAAATATCTCGTTTATAAGTTGATATGAAAATAATATATTAGCCAACACGAATGTCAATGCAAGTGCATCCAAATAAGAAAAAAGTCAAGTGCATTCCCACGATGCGACACACCTCCAAGGTCCATGCGTTGATCTGACACTAAAACAAAATTACTAGAGGTCATGTAAATTTATACGCAAAACTACCTACTTGAATAGTATAATAATCAATTTAATTAACACCTCTCTGTATACAATAAAAAACTACGTATGGATGGTAAAATTACAACACAACCGTATTTCTAAAAACTAACCTACATAATTAATTATTTGCGGATTCATCTTAACCAAGTAGACATCAATTTAAAAGTGAATTGTTACATCAGATAATTTCAAATGTACATCACACGCAAAAAACAACAACGTGGTTTTTTTTATAAATTCTAGTTTTATTTGTACACCGATGTAACATAGGTGTAAGTTTTAAATTAGTCTAATAATTTTAATTAATAGTCAAAACAACACGTTCTGGTTTCACGTTATTATTAATGTTTTTAAAATATAATGACGTAACATTTTCGCATAATGCATTGAAATCGAGATTAGATTCGATTTTAATTCATTTTATGTATCGAAAATATTAAAAATACTTCATCAGCGGGCAACATTAGTCGCTTTAAAACTTAAAAATATGTCAACGTATATTTAAATTATATACGTTGTGCCCTTTTTACCCAAATCTATTTAAATAAAAAGCATTCTAATGAAAGGCTCCACCACAACAGCTCTGAAAACAAAAGACTATCATCTATTGGATGAAAGGAATTTATAAGGTAAGTTTAAAGCAAGTTTTACTGCTTGTCACAAATAAACAGACAGACATTATTAAAAAAAACTGTCATTATTTTTAACATTATCAAAATACAAAAAAAAATTCGTTCCAGATACTTAATTAATTTGGATTTTTTAAAGATGTTGCAAAAAGCGATAAAGATATTGAAACACGGACAGGCGGCAGAGGCGGCTAGGTCAGATGCATCAGCCTGCACGTCTCGCGGATAACTTATGGCCTTGGAATGAGCCCTAATCTGCGATTGGATAATATACAGTTACCGTATCTCAAAGTACCGTTATATTCGTTTTGCAAATAATTTTACACGTCGAGATGAATTATAAATGAAGTAACATTATTTTAAATTATGAAATTTTTGCAGTAGTAAATGAACGAAACTGCGTTATTGTATTATGCATATGCATTATTGTACAATCTTCCATGGTGTTATATCATCATTATTAAGGTCATTTACACCTTCATTTCAATTCCCCCGCTTATAAACTCCTTTTATTTGAATTATATGTTTTCTTTTTAAACCTTATATTATTTATGGTTTACTATGAAACATTGTATATTTAAAAATTAAGAAGAAATAAATAAATATAAGGAATAAAGTGAAGCAATATAGCTTTAAATGTTGTTTCTCTTTTTACAGAGCAACTACAGATTAAGCTTGATGATAAAGATAATTTACCTCAACCACACAACACATTACATATGTATTAAAGAGGGCTATTTAATATCCATCAGAATACAAAATTAAAATATTCTATATAAGTCATAGGAAGGCACTCATGAACGTTAAAACACTACCGTCGGTAATTAAAACATACCAGCCCAGTCAAACTTGATCTGGCATATCATTTTTTAACTATGTTAATAATATTCACAATAAACAATTATATTACTTTAGTGGATGTACAGAAAGGGATTCAAATCCAGACCCATAGTGATCATCCACACTATAACAGTAAAACCGGCTTGACATGATCCTTGAACTTAATGTCCCGCAAATCGGGAACATAATATAGAACCTATTAGTATTACGTAAACAACTTTTATTTGACTGAAAGTCTAACATAAATAATTTGTGTGATATTTTTTACTGCATGTGACCCGCGGTTTGAGCCGCGTTTAATTATGTACGATACATGGCATTTTATGTATGATACGCGTAGGTACTTGCGTACAGCTTGGCAGATTGGTTACCGTTATTGGTTGCAGTTCTCTTTGTTCCTTACGTTCATTCCATCCATTAAAAATAGTATTAAATCTGTGCTAAATGTAATTGCTACATAACTTTGCTACCTAGATAATTTTTGCAAACAATGCCATCTACCGACTAATAACCAAACTTCTTTACATAACGATTTATAATGTGACACGTACGCAACGCCATCTATGTAAATTACGTAAAATTTCATAGTTAACTGACGCCATGACGTGGCCACAGAACACTGCAGGCACGACATTTATAATAGAAAAAATTTACATAATAAGCAATTTCTGAGGTTATAATCAAATTTGTGATATATAAAAACATAAAAAAATGCACCCATAATTAATCAATTTCTCTGTTACACTCACTAATATACACAATAAAACCAGAAAACTACTTTTACAGATTCCTATTTTATGTTTATATATTTTCACCCTTATAATTATTAAATTCAACCTTTTTATGGTCTTTATTTATATCTATCTATTTATATTCTGTTGTTATTTCTTTGTTATCAAATGAACTTGAAACAAACTACAAGCTAGTTTGTAATTATTTCCATTTTCTTAAATGTAACGATAGATGTCGTTAGTTAACACATTTCCCTGTTGCACTTGTATTATTAATATTAGAGGGTAATAATAAATAAAATACACATATTTAAAAGACCGAACATTAAAATTGATATTAGAATGTTGATTTAGTGTATAGAAATAAAATTATTTGCAGATGACTGTGATTAAATAGTGAGATATTTAATTGTGGATTGTATCCAGGTGAGTGACAAATGTTGAAATTTGTTTGTCATGTTAAAATCAGAATATATTTTCGGGAAAAAGTAAAAGCATGCAGTTTCAGAAAACAGCTCCTTAACCGATTTATGGGTTATCCAGTCACCTTTCATGTTTGGAGAAGTTTTCTTAGACCATGCTCCATAATATGCCCAGGATACTCTTGCACATTATATTTTTAGATATTTGGTTTTATGTGTTGTTTAATTTCTTATGGAGTCTTCAGTTTAGTGGCATTCTTAAGATTGCTATTGCTATTGTTTAGAACATAGTTTGTATATTATCTTTAATAATGAAATGCCATGTATTATAAAATATATCTATTGATAGATATATATAGATGATACTCTCACTTTACCACTATCATAAACCTATTAATCATTATAGCTTTTTCTATTGTAAACCATTGTTCGAGATAAAATAAGCTAAACATACACGTATATATAACATTTTGTGCAGAAAAAAATGCTTTCAGAAAACTAACAACTACAATAAATGTTAAAATATAAATTCCAATATAAATATAAACCGTTGTGGGTGATTTTTACAGTATGTATTAAAAATCATTCTTAAAATAAGAAAATCCAAGATATATTTTTAAATGAATAATACATTTTGCTTTATTCCCATGCATTTATTCTACAGAATCTCAATCTAAATCAACTCTTTTCTAAAACCCATATCAATGAGTATAACATGCTTAAGACATAAAAGGCAGCAACTTTATATAATAATATAAATCTCACCTTTCACGATCTCTGCTACGGCTCCGCTTCCTGTATGATACCTCTGTGGAACCATCATCGAGGCGACGTCGCTTGGCCTCATAGGACCTAGATCGTGACCTCGAATGCGATGTGTAATGCTTCCTACGTGTACGCGGCATCTGTAACCAGATTTTCCAATGTTTATTAATGAAAAAAAAAAAATCAATTATCCCACAAAGCAGGATTTTTAGCATTTCTGGCACAGCAGTTTGCACTTTTCATTGTATATATATTTAGAAAGCTTTTACAAATAAACAGTAGAAACTATTAATTTAAATACCAATCGAATTTAATCATAATATAGACCACATAAAATAGTGTTCATATATGTCGAATAATTATAAGGAGTTTTTTTTTCAATCAAAATAATAATTAAATTTTTCAATTAAAAAGGGAAAACAAAAAAACAGTTGGGTAATAACTTAGCTATGGAGCTGCTAAAAATATAAACATTTCTTAGCAAGGGATGTAGGTAGTGCTGGTGCTGTACCATAGGAAATGGTTGCTGTATGCTGCTGTTGCTGTGCAAGCAAATGTAATGGGTTGCTAATCAATTTATAATTAACAACTTTAATGTCCCAGTAATCAACCTTTTTTCAGAGGAATTTACCTCTCCTTGTTTAATACAAAACGGTTTATAAAAAAATACCATACCAAAGACTTGAAATTAAGAAAGATTGAAAATTGGGAATTTCATTTTAAAATGTAATACTACACTGTCAAGAAAGTACCTTGAAAAGATCAATAAATAATTTACTAAATGTTAGTTATCCAAATTTATTTTATCGCCTTCAAAGTATGCTTCTTCAGAAACGAAACACTTTCATTTCGTCACACGACAAGGAAAAATCAAATCATAAAAAAAAAATTTGAACACTTTTTCCGGATTTGATTTTAGTTCTTATCGCAAATTCTCATTTATGTCTACTACCAAAAATTGAAATCTAAATGAAAACAGGTGCCACAAAGTGGTAATTTCAGTGTAGGAAAAAGAAAGAAGTTGACTGGAGCCATATCTGATGAATAAGGTAGTTGCTCAATGGTATTTGTAGAGTTATTGGTCAAAAAATCATTCACAATGATAGCTTTGTGCTAAGGTGCATTATCGTGGTGCAAAATTCAAGAATATTCTTTCCACAAATCTGGCCTTTTTCATCGAATTTGCTCTATTAAACGCCACATAACGCCTCAAATAATATACTTTATTTACTGTTTGACCTTCCGGTAAGAATTCCAAGTGCACAACACCAGAATAGTCAAAGAAAACACTCAACATGACTTTTGATCAATTTTGGGGTGATTTTTGTTCAGTTTGAAGGCACCACTCCTAAGCATTTTGATTGGTTTGCATGTCAAACTCATAAACCTACATCTCTTTACTCAGTAATAATGCGTTTCGTGAATGTCGGATCGGATCTGACTCCTTTTAGCATAACCTCAGCGACTCTTATGCAATTGAGTTTTTGGAGAAAATTCAAGTCTTTTGGTACTAGCCGAGTGGCAACATGTTTCATACCCAAGTGATTATTTAAAATGATATGGATTGACCCATGAGACACATAAAATTAAACGGCTGTCTCTCTCAAACTTGAATAAGGATTTTCAATCACTACTTCCTTCACTTTTATGATGTTAACTTCAGTTGAAGACATTAATGGACTACCAGGGTCGAGGCAAATCTTCCGGCGAATTATATCTTCTAGAAATAATGGATGATATAATCATAGATATGATCTAACTAAAAACAGCACTGTATTTAATCTAAATGACAGATGCAACTCAAACTCAGCGCCAAATTGAAAAAGAGATGTGCCAATCTAACCAAAAAAAATTTGGAACCATAAACAAATCATCAATTCCGGATACTTTTTTGACTGAATGTATGTATTATTTAAAATTACACTCTCAATATCTATCATGGATTAGTTAAGTTATATAGTATTGAATAAATAAAGGGTAAAAATATGTTATTAAATAAAATTAATAAGGGTATGTTACTTTCTCAATGAATTCAATTAGTTTTTAAAATCATGACAAAATTAACAGTCTCAAATTTAATGACCTTGGTAACTAAGACTACATATACTACAGTCAAGTTTTTATTGAATGTTACTGTTTTAAGAGGGATAATAAATAGCGTAAAGCCTTTCTGTTTAATATCAATCATGCTAAAGTGTCTGCCAAAAATAATTATGCATCATTTTCATGAAATATTGAAATTAATAAGCAATAAGTTTAGTTATAAACAGTGAAGCTATAATTTGTTGATTCAATAAGCTTTAACCCTTAGAATATTCTATATAATGTGGAGTTAGAAAGATTCACAATATGATAAATATAAACAAGTTTAGTATAATTATTTATCATTAAAAACCATATTTATAAGACATATTACTGAAATAAACTAAGGATTTAACAAAACATATTGAATAAGACTATTATGTGCTTTTGAAACCAAACATAACATTGGTCTCATCATTAAAAACTGACAATTTCATAAAATTATTTTTGACAGTCACATAATTATGAAAGTACACTAAGTACTTCCACTTACCATGAACAAGGATATCAAAACTCGTATCCGAGCAGTTTAAGCTGAAAAACATAAATTGTTTAGACCATTGACAACAAGTCAAGGTGTAGTGAAATAAATGAGCATGCAAGTCTAATTAGCTGGTTGTATAGTGATGTAAACTATCAAGTCAGCAATTATTTTAATCCGTCCAGGATTAAGACATCATAAAAAAAAAAATGTATCTAAATCCAATATATACTGAACAAGATTGCGGACGGGTTAGAAATTTTAAAGCCAACTCTTGAAGTCTGAAATGACAATTTTGACACATAAAAGCAGGTGATTTATTTCATTCAGCTTATCTCAGGCCATGCTTTCCTTTTTCAACTCAAGATTGTAATTATAGAATTTATAATTACTCATATATTATAAATTCAAACACTAACTAAAAACAGTTGTTATAACAAAAGTGATAATTATATATAGCAGTGGAAAGTATAGAAAAAATATGTATTTTATTGCAATCATTTTGTGGAACGGCAATCATAACATATTTCCTACAATCGATGAGTACCAGAGCAAACCATATGACAGTTAATTAGCTAAATTTTATGAGTTTTGTTTATAGAATAATCAGGAAATGTTGGGACTTTCCAACCTGCTGAAATGCGAATCTAAAACTCGTTTTGAAACAACTAATATAGCAAAGAGCACACTAGTTTCTTTATTTAGAATTGAATTGCGTATTTTACAATGTGTTATGACATGGAATATGAATAAAAATATAATTTCTATGCCAATACAGCAACTGTCACAATTATTTACATTCTGACGCCATGTTGATTTCTTTATTGCTTCATTGGAGCCCTACAATTTGTTTTTCAATCGTAATTCATAATAATCTAAACTTACCCTCAATTCACGCAAGTATTTGAGTTTACACCACAGAAGTTGAGTAAAATTAGTAACACAATTCCAAGTACGCGATGCTGAACCTTGAAGAATAGTTCTTCGCAGTAAAGGCCCGAACATCGATCCGAATCCAAGGTAGAAGCTTGTTGGTTGGTTCGGTTAGTTGACGCAAAGCAATGGCGCAAAGTCAAAACTACATGGTCTAAAAAAATATTTATTTTAATTACAATTTCTGTCATTAAATAATCTCTATAAATTATTTAAATATAGATTTATTATTAAATTAAATATAATATAATATAATATAAATGCAAATATTATGAAAAAAGTACGAATTTTATAGGAAGTAACTTGTACACTGCTGCCATCTAACAATTGTATCGTAAAATTCTTGTATTGCATTTTTGCCAACTTGACAATTATTTAGATGCGTTCCGAATCTACAAATCATAGATAATATTACGTACATTAATAAAATGTACTTTATTGTTCATTGTGTGGAGCCCTTAGTATGAATTTCTTTGTATTTTATGCTTCCAAGAGCTCATAGGGTTCGAAATAAATAAAAAAATATCATTTCCAAGTTTCGTGCCTCTGTGTTATTATTAACCCTTGCGTGTTTTAGTTTCTTGTCTGAATGACATAGCCATAGGGTTTTAGAAATAAATAATTATTCTTTATTCCAGCCAAAGTAAAGGTTTAAGAATTTAAAGCTTACCACCTTATTATTTTTTAGAATATTCGCAGATTTTTAGTTATTATAATATATTAATATTTTTTTAACAAATTTTGTGAAAACTTGAACAAAATATATTTTTTAATTTTTTTTAACTGTTACCTTTGCCGTAATAAAGCACATAATTATTCAGTGCTTAAGAATTTTTCTCTACACTATATAATTATAACATAATATGATTTTATGAAGATATACAACATTGTTGTGTCTACAACCTAATGATATGTTTACGGATTTTTCATATGTAATTATCTATTTTATATATAAAATGTAATCGTATAAAATGTCGTGTGCAAATCATGTCTTGAAGTGGATTGAACATGGGAAAGTTCTTTCTCTCCAAGGAACTATGTTCAGGAAACATGTTCACGGAACTATCTAGTTCTACTAATTTGCATTTGTTTTTCAGTCCATGTTCGTGCGATCAGAACAGATAGTACTTAATTGAAACAGGTTGTCACAGTTCTTCGGCCCTTACGGACATCACAGCGAGAGAAACAGTTAATTTTAATGTTATATTAGGTGTATTCGGATGATAATTGATATATCTGATATTAAGTGATGATGCATTGAAACATGGTAGCACCTTCATCGTAGAAAAGAGAGTAGCTATCAAAAGCAGTTGCAAGATGTTGGAAGACACCGCTAGTTAGCTGGGTGTAAAGTAGTTATAGCCAAATAAGTATACCACAATTTTTAACTTGCGGCAACTCAAGCCTAGGTGCGTTCCTTCGGCATGGAGCCCTTGAGCCAAACAGCTGCTCGCGCGAAACAGTGATACTGCATTCACTAGCTTCCGATATACAAACATTACACTGCATTGTACACACATGCACATCACTGTACATAGGTTCTGCATGGGACCTTTTTTTTTCTTTTTATGGCTAGTTAGTGTAGACTAAAATTGACTGATTACTAAATATACGAATATATACACACGCTTCTTCCTTCCTGCCAGAGGAAAGAATCGTGTATATTTGTAAAGTTAGTTTAGATCGAAATACGGAAGGTGAATTAGTCAGATCGCGACTTATTTGCAACTAGCTGTGGACTACTAAAAAAAGTTTATTTTTTATTTTTTGAGCGCGACCCTAACTATTTTTCTAATATCAAAGTAGCCTAAGTTATGCCCTATAACATCAGCTATCTGCCAGTGAAAGTCCTATCAAAATCCGTCCAATCGTTTCGGAGATTACCTGGAACAAACAGACATATGTATCGTGTACACTTTCATGTGCATTTAGTAAAAACCTGTTATTTTCACATTACAAACAGACACTTCAATTTTATTATATGTATCTATATATAGATAGATAGATGTATAGTACTTAAAGTTGGTTGGCTGGTTTAGTACCTTTTTACTTTTATTCATACAATGTTGAAGATTTATTTGTTCATATACACGGTTTCAGTCATTATAATTAACTAGCTATGCCCGCGTCTCCGCTTGCGTGGATCGTGCTTCCCTCGCTCTAAGCCTCAGAGGTGAACCTTGGAAGATATACATATGCTATCTTAGACCTTTTTGTAGGCCTTTTTTAGACCTACATTTATGTAATACACTAATTTAATATATCTCTTATGGTTTACTCAGCGTAAGCTATTTAATCGCCTCAGAAGAATCTATTTTATACTTTAACCCCTAATATGAAACGAAATCTGTACCTACGATTTTGGCGATTGCGGCGTGGCAGCGCGGTACGGCTTTGTCTTTGTACTTTTAACATTAAGGACTTCTGTCACAAACGTCTGTGATTATTTGAAATTAAAAAAAAAACAACTGTTACTTGTTGCACACATTTTCAGTACGGAACAGTGTGTCTACTAGATATAGAAGTAATGGTAACACTAAGGTTTATAGATATAGTATAATGTTATATATTGTATATATCTTATATATAAAAATCTGAACGACTTTACCGATTGAGGATTCACCTCATACTTTCGTAATATTTTTATTTTATCTAGATGATGGTTCATAGCTATGTTATGATCCGATAGGTGGCGCTTTAGTCGTTTAACAAATTATATATTTATTAAATAATTTTTTTATTGATATTTTACTGCCTCAAAACAAAATCACAAAATCTACAGTTTGAATTGTTCAAGCGCTTTAAGAAAAGGCAGAACGAAGCCTGACAGGCTAGTTAGTAAATATATAAATTGTTGTCGTTAGATTATCACTGAAATAAAATTCTCCTAAAATTCATTGGTGTAGAATAGGCTACGGGTCGAGTTAAATTGCGGATCAGGACTAAACCGCCCTTCTGGCGGGAATCAGCTGATCGGGATTGCGCAGTGCGCAAAAGTAAGCGAGGCGGGGGCGTATGGTTCTCGGCCGGGGTGTGCGACGGCGTTCCGGCTACGGCAGTCACACGGTCCCGTGGCCGCCCGCTCAGCCTGCGCCGCGATCGCTCCGTCCACCGCTCGCTGGTCGCCTAAACAGAGTCGCGGGGACAATACCGCAGGTCAACTTCACATAAAATCGACATAAATCATGTTAACAAAAAGCAAAGGTTTCATAGGAACACCAAAACTGTGATATTCATACAACTCTTAAATTATCGCGGTTCAGCTGGCCATGCGGGCACGCGCATCACAGCTAAACCAGCCGGAGCGTACTGTGCTTCTGCATCGTGAACAATCTGAGCCGGGGTTATGAGAGAAATCAAGAGTGTACCTGAAACTTGTACAAAGATGTTCGATCCGTCAATTCAAGAGGTCAACGGGAAAGGACCTAAGAAGCGGAAAAAGTCTTTAGAGCAAATCTGTGATAACAGCCAAGAGAGGTCCGAGTTGAATGTGGATGAATCCTGTAAGAATACAAAGAAGAGCAGAGAGGATGTGAAACTGGCGGAAATCAGCGGCGGTGTGGAACTACTGCACTGGCGAGACATGCCGCAGCATTTGCAGTTCAATCCGTACGTGCTAACCGGCTATCGGCCCCTGCAAGGTTGGGCTGACTGTGTACGGAGCCTTTTCTACTTCCACAATGAGACCATTAACATTCTTACACACGGTAAGTTATAAATCTATGGGCACTGCTATACAAGTAATTCACATCAAAATTTCATATGGATAATTTACACCAAAGTTATGTTTTTATTTACTTGTATATTTTATAATGCTTGATCATATCTAAATCTCGTCGTTGTCTAGTTCATCGTTTTCTTATCTGCTTCAATAGAAAACTATCAACTATTGTTGTAGGTTATTTTCTATTAGATTTTTAATAAAATAAATAGTAGGTTCATTATGTAATAGTATAAAATTAGAACACATAAAAGGGGGTTTTTGACGATTTAATTTCAATAAATTAGAATATTTTCCGTTGTAGAGTATCGTAGGAGCCGACTAGTCTTGTAGCGGCGACTTGCTAAGTGCTACACAATGTTTAACATTAAGATACGCTTGTTCTAAGGAAAAGAAATTAAATATTGTAATCATTAAAACAAATGTTGTTTATTTAAACTAGCTTTTGTCAGGGGCTTAGTTCTCGTTGTCTTCAAAATGAAACAGCTCGATCACTACCTATTGTAAAATGTTTGTAGGTACTACCTACTCGTACTAATTTACTAAACATTCACGGGCCTGCGCTCAACAACTCCTCAAAAATTAATCGTAATCTGATGAATGTTTTAAGAACGTATATGGGATAAACAAACATTCATTTTATAATTATCTATACTTATAATAAGAGAGTAGAGTCGAAATCTGTACATTAAAGATATTTGACAAAAAATACTACGGGATGTTTAGAATAATGGACAGAAAACACCGATTTAATTAAATTTGGTATGATTGAGGTTTATAGTCTGTAGGTACATTTAAGATGCGTTTTTACACGTATGGTGTATGGTCTATAAATTGCGTTTAGGTTTTGTATATATAAAAAAGAGTGTATGTATACATAATACTGTAATATATTTTATTACAACCACTACTAAAACAAAAATTTTACCAACGAAATTACGCTTGCAACGAATTCCTGACTAGGGCATTTCGAGAATACAATGAGTTTTTTCAAGATATAGACATACTTCAACATTCACGTAAGACAACATTTAAAAAGATAATTAGTATGAAATTGGATGAATTGAATGTGAAGCGTGTGAGACCATAATAATAATAATAATACCATCATTTAATAATAATATTAAAATGCTATACCTAATATAATTCTTAATATTATATAATATAAGTCAGGGCAACCTATAATTGGCTGTACTTTTTTAATATACATATTAGTCTTATAAAATTTGTAATGTAAATTTGCTGTTGGAAGCCCAAATAAAAAAAAAATGATTTTAATCCAAATTATTTTAACTACAATGGTAATTTTCAATAGGAGTAAACTGGCTTGATGTTTATATTATGATCTAAAATTTTACGATAGATGTCGTTGTATGGAGTTTTTTTTTTATTAAATTATACTACAACAGAGAAGTTCAGCGTTACCATATGCCTATCTCTTGTACCTACATAAGCCACAGTAAGGTATTTTGTGACATAGTTTTACTGAAAATTGAAAAGTGATTTATGAGTATTTTTATTAAGCATGACATATTAATCCTTACGAATTAAGTTACTTCATCATCAAGACAATGTTATGTAGATAAACTTTGGCCTTCATAGCATGTTATTTTGACGAATAGTTTAGGAGATAATGTAAAATTACCATTCTTAATCTACAAAGCCTTCCAACGTACCTACTTTTAAAGGTCAACACACGCCACGTTCTTATTAGAAATCTCTTGTTTGCAATATGTGGGATGCCGAAGAACCCATTCAATGTTAAATATTCATGATAAAGAAACTCAATAACAAGGTAATCCTTCAGCATTTAGGTACTATTATTATATATTTGGTATTTACTGTCTTCGGCTATGAGAAACACAATGTTTATAACTTTTATAAATAAAGAATTATTAAATGGTATCATGATATTAATGTAAGGATTACGTCTTTCTACCAACCATTTATAGCCCATTTTGTTTACTTATTTAAACATGGAATTTCTTATATTTTTTTATAGATAGGTTTGGCGTTGAGGCTAAAATCTCACCTGATCTTAAGTGACGATATGACTAAACTTAGTAAAAGACTGGCTCTCAAGTGCAGCTGCCGGAACACACTTATTGGTGCTTGGCGACAGATTTTCAACTTTAAGGTGGTAGCTAGCCAAACGGGTATTGGAAAAAGCATTACCACGTTGCTATGGTGTGATAACGATGTTTTCCTTCACCGAAAGCTCAGGCGCATTGCAGGGATTCGAACTCACACCAATCGACGCGAAGTCCGTTCACGCTACCACTGAGCCATCATTGCTCATAATACCGGAGTTATTTCCAAAAACACAAATAGAAACAATTTACACATATATTTTCATTCTTTTACTACTTTTAAGTGTTAATGAAGCGATTGTAACTGAACTGATTTCCTAATTACTACTAAAGATCAACAAACGTCGTCTCATCTTTATTATACTCTGAAGCTTAGTGTAGTGCAAATGTTTTTACAATTAATACCAAATTCAATTTTTACCTACGAAGTAAATAAAGCATCAACTTGATCAGATTTTTGTATAGTCAGTTCCTAAATATACTCGATGTATAATATTTTGGTGAGTGAAATTGTATTGAATTGAAATTGTATTGTATTTTTATATAGCAATGAACTTATTGTTTTGGTTTTAACTTTTGTCTGATTTGCTTATCCAGGTGATCGGCTATTGTATAAAGGAAAGTTATTTAGCAGTTGGCAGTACGCCAGATATTACGTAATCTCGGCCTTGTGGTAACTGCCTTATTCCTGGTTCGTGCTTAAGTAAAAGTACTTTCCTAATCGAAAATTAGCGTATTTCCCCTGATTAGTGTAAAGCGTAAAAGTAAATTAGTGGTAAAAGCATTCGGACAGTAAATCTACATTCAGTCAAAATAGTATCGGGAATGGATGATTTGTTTATGGTTCCTAATTTTTTGTTTGTTAGATTGGCACAACTATTTTTCATTTTGAAGCGGAGTTTGAGTTGCATCTGTCGTTTAGATTAAATACAGTGCTGTTTTTCGTTGGACTATATCTAGTGTTTATAGCAATGGACAAAAACTCCGAACAAAGAGTTTATCTTAAATTTTGCATCGCCAATGAAATTCGTCTTAGGAGACATTTAAAATGTTACAGAAGGCTTATGTTGAATCGACTTTATGAAAAACACGTGCTTATGAGTGGTACAAAGCGTTCAAAAGTGGTCGAGATATGCTGGAAGATTTGCCTCGCTCTGTTAGGCCATCAAGGTCTTCAACTAAAGTTAACATCGCAAAAGTAAAGGAAATAAATAGTGACTGAAAATCCTCATTCAAGTTTGAGAGAGATAGCCGCTGAACTTTCTGTATCTCACGAGTCGATCCATATCATTTTAAATAATCACTTGGGTATAAAATATGTTGCCGCTTGGCTAGTCCCAAAAGACCTGAATTTTCTCCACAAACTCAATCGCAAAAGACTCGCTGAGAACATGCTACAACAAGTCAAATCCGACACAACATTCACGAAACGCATTGTTACTGGTGACGAGACGTGGGTTTACGAGTTTGACATGCAAACTAGTCAAAGGCTTGGGAGTGGCGCCTTCCAACCGAACTGAAACCGGAAAAACCACCCCAAAATCGATGAAAAATCACAGTCATGTTGACTGTTTTCTTTGGCTATCGCGATGTTGTGCACTCGGAATTCGTACCGGAAGGTCAAGCGGTAAATAAAATATATTATTTGAGCGTTATGCGGCGTTTAAGAGAGCAAATTCTACGAAAAAGGCCATCATTATGAACGAATTTTTGACTTAAAACTCAACAAATACCATCGAGCAACCACTACCTTATTCACCCGTTATGGCTCCACCCAACTTCTTTCTTTTTCCTAAACTCAAATTACCACTTTGCGGCACTCGTTTTCATTCGGTAGAAGACATAACAGAGAATTTGCTACGAGAACTAAACTCAATTTCCGAAAAAGCGTTTAAAAAATGGTTTGATGAATGGATTGTTGGAATGGAAAGTTTATCGTTTCTGAACGAGCGTAATTTGAAGCCGATAAAATAAATTTGGATCAATAACGAACATTTTGTATATTATTGATCTTCTCCCGGTACTTTTTTGACAGAGTAGTATATCTATCTATACATATAATAAAATTGAAGTTACATATAAAAAATTGAATCTACCTATAAAAAAATGTTCCGGGTAATCTCCGAAACGGTTTGACCGATTTTGACGGGACTTTCACTGACAGATAGACTAGATGTTATAAGGAATAACTTAGCCTACTTTTATTTTAGAAAAATAATTAGGGTTCCGCACAAAAATAAAAAAACTATTTTTAGTAGTCCACGCGATTGGAGCCGCGGGCGCAGCTAGTATTGTATAAAATTATAACACTTATTAACTTATTTAATTATTGCGAATATCCTTAAATACATTTATTTATTTATTATGGTTTACCAACATAACTTAGCATTACACATGATTTATAAAAACTATTAATATAATGCCGTTATATTTATAGGTGAACACGGCATGCAGAGATAACATACTTAAGTAATAAATTTAACTATATATATACATATAAAATAACTGAACTCAAACATAATGATTTAACATAAATAAAGTAATAAGATAATTAGATAATAAAAATAAGACAAAAATGGAAACTAAAATAATTAATTTAACTTTGAAATAAGAAATAATTATAAAAAATAAATCAAATAATAAACCGGCAAAGTTAAGATAATATAATTAGAAACTAAAATAAAATTAAAATTGCATTTCAATATTAGACTGGTAGTCTAATATTGTATTTTTTTTAATTTAAGTTATTTTTTTATGTGAATTTAATTTAATTATATGTAATGCCACTGTGTAGTAAATACCTAATAATAATAATAATCGTTATTTACACAATTTATTGGATCTCTCTTATACAAATATATATTTCCGTGAAGGTTTTGTCCTTGGCGATCTTTAAGTGTTTTTATTACTGTTAGGTAATTTTCTTTTGTTGTTGTTGGGTGGGTAGCTTTCTACGAGGTTTCTGACATTGCTTCCCTCGGCCATGGCTTGAAATAAATACTGAAACGAAGTTTCAGCGTCCATGTTGGAATCTTCTTGTATTTTCTTGTACCGGCCCCAAAAGAACAGCCACGATTTTGGGTTATCGTAAAATGTTCGTATTTCTATTTTGGGAAGGTTTGGATTATGTGGTTATTTAATGTGAGTTTCTCCTCTTTGGGTTTTCATGTTTACGTTTTGCAATTGTTCCCGAACTTTCAGCCATATGGAAATTGAATAATTGAATATTTTTGTTACTTATATTTACTTTGCATGATTATATAGGAGTTGATACCTAATATTATATTTTATAAACCGTTTAATTGTTAGAGAATATTTCTTTTCCAAATAATGTGATAATAAGACTTTATTAAGATTAAGTTTTCTTTATTTCATAAACAAACAATAAAAGGGAGTCAAGAATATTGTGAATAGGTTGAAGTTTATTAATATACTTCATTACAAAAGGTTTTTAAAAAAGTATATATAAAGTAAAAAAAAAAATCTACGATTAAAATAAGCAATTAAATATTAAAACATGTTTATCAAAACGCAATCCCGCAGAAGCTTTCAAGTAACTCTCAAGGGGTACCTCGTGTGTACATTGAACATTAACTTATTAACCCCAAGCTTCCGTGCCTCGGCAATGCTTTGAATAATTCAGAAGAGGTCGTAAAACCTCTCACGCAGCTCTGTCCCCGTGACCAATGTATACATTTTGAATTTTAAATTATTTCTATAGAGGTTAAGATTATAATAATTAAACAAACAGTAAGTTTGTAGTATACTTACGTTAGGCGAAGTTAATGTTTTGAAACGGTGAGGGTTTTTTATAAGCGCGCTGGATCGCTGTATATAACGACATGTCCGAAAACTGCAAAGAGCCTATTTAAGGGAGAAATTTTGATTAAATATATGACATACAGAGTTAGTAAAAGTGTCTAGAATCTTCGACTCGTAATCTATTTCCATAGTACAGTGTATGCAACTATCTATGCGGAAATTACTTGATGAAAGCAGGAAATTTGGTAAAGTGCATACTAACTCTACTCGAAATACACAAGCGATCGATGTCGACCTAACTTAGTATCTATAGTTTATCAAGTGCAGCTATGTCTATACTGTCTATGGGCTCTATAGGTATACCATTAATAACTTAAACTTGCAACGCCTAAGGAAGCAAATAAATAATTCTAGGGCGCCAACCAGACTGTGTCGACTGTAGCGACTAAAAGCATTGTTTGTTGTCATTAATGGACATATCTATAGGCACCACTACATTGAAATATTATTTAGTAGCATTGCTATCTGAAGTATCTGTATAGTGATTATAGATTATATAACTGTATAGATTTTTTTCGTAATATTCACAGACGGCATTATTACGACGGTTTTATAGACTAGCTCTGCCCCACAGTTTCGCTCGTGTTACATATATTCGATCAACTCTCAACCGTGCTGCCGCGCCGCGCTGTCAAAGCAACCCATGATGACTCGTTTATAGCCTGGTTTGTGGTTCTCACTTTCCGTACTTGCGTACGAGACTTGCGTATTGAGATTGCTTGACGTTCATGGTTACTGCTCCGCTCCTTGCGGTCGTAGCGTGAAGTTATATAACCTAGCTCAATAAATAGGCTATAAACAAATGTACAAATAATTTTATACCTGGCTGGTAGGTAGTTCCAGTGATTATGGCGTTCAAATAATCAAACAAAAAACTCTTGAACCTTAAAATATTAAATCTAAGTACTGCATCTACCAAATTTATTTGATGTAGTATGGTACATAAACAGTTTATCTTAAAGTTTTTTTTAAGTAATATAGGTTGTGTTAAACGCGTAAACGTAGACTTTATGACATGTAAAACATTGATCCCAACCGAAATTAATAATTTTACTCGTCAACTGTGTATTAACAAACTTTAATAAATACATGTACAAACAGAACTACAGACTTATTAATATAGAGATATGAACATATTACATAATAAAATGCTTGTTTGTTTGTCCCATATACGTCTTATACCATCCGTTGGGTCACGATGAAACTTTGCTGCACTTAGTAAATACGGTTTTATTAATGTCAAAGGGGTGATTAACTCAAATAACCAATATCCGTGCGTAAAAACTTATTCTTGCATTTACTGCAAGACTGACTGATCCCGAATTGTATTGCGCTGCAGTGAGTTATACCTAAACGGGTGCACTATCTGATAATTAAAATTCCCTTACACCTCTGTTTGTAATCAACTTGTATCAATTGGTATGGTTTGGGTTATTATTCAATCATTGCATTGCACTTCTATGAAAACATATCATTTATTATAAACTATAAAGAAAATTTCACATATAACCGTTTCATTTATTTATACATAGTATAAAACTAAACGTTTCTCTGTCTGTCCGTTTATGTTCTTTTCATGCGAAAACCACTTATCCGATTTACATGTTTTATATTTTAAAGCATAGCTACGAGTATGTTATCTGGTCAGGTTATAGGATATATTTTGTAAGATAAAGTAACATACGAAATAAGCAGTACTTAACGGTAATGGTAAATTAATTCTGGCAAAAAGACTCATTTGGCGCACTTAAATGGTTTACGCTAGATCTTAAAAAGACCTATAAAAAGTCAGATATATATATATATCTTCTAAGAACCACCCACAATAAGCATTTTTGTCTTCATTCGTTTGAGTGGGGGCAGTACACCTTGCGCGTGCGCTCGACCGACGGCATTACGTAATCCACGCGAGCGTAGCCGCGGGCACAGCTAGTTAATTCATAAATCATTATAATTATTTGAAATTATACGGCAGCCAGCGACATGCCTTAGAACAAGTCCGACGTCATACACATAAATTATAATCGATATATTTGCAATGAAATTATTTGTTTGCGTGTATCTATAGGTACGATAAATAACTCCGTAAATTATAGGTTATATTTCGATATCAATACAATAAATCATAATGGATACGTATCAACAAAAAAAATTTTTTTCTGTAGTAGGGCATTTTCTAGTTCTCATCTGGTTGGCTACTGAAAATGCACTACCACCATGTTATAAATTCTTCACGAGGTTGTCCTTTACGAAAATCTTAGAGTTATTGAATCCACTTAAGTTGCTCTCAACTTAACTTTAGTGGAGTTGTATGGCGATAAAATAATTTGTTTACAAACTATTAAGATATTATTTATTAGTAAATAGAAGCTTGTTTACACAAATTAAAGTGATTCTTCTAGCGCTATGAATTACAATTTTATGATCGACTTATATTGCATATTCTACATTGTTTTATTTACTTAGATCATAAATAGAAACATTGGTGATAAATGTATGTAGCAATTACTTTTTATGGTAGAAATTTAAAAAAATATATATGTTTTAATGTATTATTTCTATTTGTGAATATCATTTAAATGTCGTTACAAAGGTATTGAAAATAAGCACACAGTTATCTAAATAATAGATTAAAAAAACATTTCATACATCTTAAGATCAAGTGTCACAGATTACTAGCTTTTGCGGGCGACTTCGTTCCCGGTGTCATCGAAAATAAAAGACTGGTGCGCCACCTATTTTAAACTGAATGTACTAATATAGAACTTTTGTGGGTGTGTGCACAGCTTACTAAAGTTTAATTGCAATCTGATGAATAATTTAGGAACGCATAGGGGATGAACAAAGAAATATTATTTTTTATAAAGATTACTAGTTGTGCCCCACTTTTTCACCTCTGTTCAATTTACTCTACCAAAACCCCAAAGCAATACTGAGCCGTCGCCAACGCCCCCTGCAGCCCATAGGTAGTTGTTCTTACTTTCCGTACTTGCCTATAGCTTAACAGATTCCTTGACGTTCATGATTACTTCTCTGCTCCTTACGGTATTAGGGTGAAGTTATATAACCTACAACTTTCCTCATTTAGGAATGTTAAAATTCTACCACCGGTCCGGAAAACATTCCAGTCATCACAAAGACCTGACAAGAAACTTCGTCTATTTTAATGGATGGATTATTATGTTTACATTACGATGTTTTTGAGGTATTTGTAAGATTCGAGTCCAAATTCTTTGACGTGGCGTCCAAGCGTGCCTGACATCGTACAATCGTTTTGAAATCGATAACTTGAACTAGGTAACAATTGCAACAATGTAAGGCAATTCGCTTTCATTTTGTTTGCGTGCGTAGCGTTCGTGAAGTCGTATTCATCAATTATGTCACTTTTTAAATAATCTACTTCTAATCTTTAAATGATGCCGTTCAGAATTATGTCAAGTAGCTTATATCTATTTTGCTACAATAAGATATATCTTATAATAATGCAGTAAAAAAAACCGAAATCGTGACATTTAAAGAAACCTATTTGAGAAAAATACTCTGGGGCTTTAAACTCGATGACAGAATACATTTCTATTATGATTTCGATATTTATTTTTTACATTTGTCCGTAATTTGATAAAATTTGGTATGAACATGTTTTATCATAATTAACTTTATATTTAGAAGATCATATTGAATACATTTATAAGTAAGTTAACGTGTTTTTTCTCTTTACATTTATGATAGTTTCAGGTTTAAGCCTTATTGACGGTAATAAAAGTTTATATTGATTTCATGCTTTTTATTTGTTTCAGGTATATCCCTGGTGTTCATATTGGTTGTACTACCTTGGCTCTTACCTTGGGATGGAGGTGGAGCGTCATTTCTTTCTTTGTGCCACCTCCTCGGCGCGCTGGCACCCTGGTGCGGATCCTTCCTCTACCACCTGTTCATGAACCATGCGCGTGGGGAATCCTTGTACCATCGATTGTTGCAGCTTGATATGTTGGGAATTTGGGTTAGCCAAAGTATAGGTAAGTTATATTTACCATTTATTACTACACGACAATACTTATATCAATCTTATAAAAATAATTACTGACAGATTGTCTTGATTCTGTGCTGGTCTATCGAGTAGGTAGGTACTCACCTGGGCTAGCGAGATGAGCCATAATTCGTGATCAAGTCGTGTATCTATACTATAATGTGTGGTACCTTTAACATTCCATATGAAGGATGTTAAAAACAATTAAAATTAACAGACACATCTTTTCCAAAATAAAAACATATTACATCGTACATTTGTATCAGTTATTTTAAGGTAAATCCTTACCTCGTGGAAAAAGGGTGTTGTCGGTGGCGCGGTGTACAGTTAAATTTAAACAGAATGAAACCGTGGGGCACAGAAATTCGTTGTGTGTCCGTCAAGACACGACCCATTATTGATATGGTATCATTTAAAAATGTCAATTTGGTCAGTCAGTGTAGTGCGCGTAGCTATATAGCCAACCGTGTGTATAATATGATTATAACCAAAACAAAGAACAGCTCTTAAACATTAAATTAATGATTTAGGTAAATGATAATATACCAAAAAAGAAACAACACGATTATTTAATTTAAGGTCAATTAAATAAAAAATTAAACGAACCCAGAATTGATTAAGTTCCCTGTTACCACGGTCATAACTCATATATTTAAAAGCACAACTAAATTCCACAAATTTCTAAAAAAACTATAAGAAATTGTTGTTTTTTACACTAGTAAAAACCTTGATGCACGCCATAGTGTTTACTATAAGTGCATAACGTTGCTATGAACGCATAGCATTAGCCCAATATTGTCCAGCATGACTAACGTAACTTGCATTGGTCATTACTCACGAGACTTACAACTTTAATACTTACTATAATATTTTAACTAACGGGCAATTTCTAAAAGTATTATTGAAAATTTTTATAGCCTATCAATAGACTAAAATTTTTGATTCGAAAGAATCGGTCAAGCCATTTTTTAGTTAAATCCGGACATAAAACCTACACAGCATTAAAAAAACGGACTTTATGTAGTATATTATTATTAAAATGGCAAACGTTACCATAAAATAGATTAACATAACAATAGTTACCATATACATAAAATAATATAGATTAAAAAAAATGTTAAAAAATCAAGGTTTCTTAGATTACCTATACAATCATACAACACAAATTTCATCCCTTAATTTAATTTTGGCGTATAATTTTAAATAAGCTGGATTTTCCTATTGGAGAGTATAGGTGCATGTGTGGTTAATAATTATCATCAAACCTATAAACAAAATAAAATCACCATATAAAGTTTCAGCCCTTATTTTAAACTGTTAATGTTTTTTTTTAATTCTGATAGATGTGTTTCATTATTTTTTATGAAAAGGGTCTAAGTACACAATTTCAAGTCAAAGGACAATGTTTGCACCGCATACAAACTCAACTTCCTTTTACACTCTTTTATAGGTTGAATTTGCCAAAATCCGTTTTTAGTGAGCGTCTACATCGCTAAATTTCAAGTCAAAGGCATATCTATAGTTTCGGAGATCTCGTGATGAGCGGTATTTCGCTTTTATTTATATAGATTATGTCGTAAATTATTATTTTTTTAATATTTTACCACAACATTCTGTTGTTTGGAGGCCGTTAAGTACAAATGATTTTATTTTTTTATTACAGTTAGGCCGCCGTGCGCCGTGCGGTTCTGTGTGATATAGTTGCTCAAATAATGCGGGCTTGCAATATTACTCTGCCGGTATTGACGTAATTTTGCATTATACTCCAAACGTTAACAATGTCACTATGCATTTAAATTGAAAGTCGCATTACGACTAAAACATTACCATTGAAAACCACTTTAATGTTTGCTAAGTTGTAATTTCCTTAACTCGATCCGTCGAATAAAGGGAAATCTGAAATATTGAAAATAAAACACAGCCCTGTAGCTCAATCTTCGTCCGTGAAAGTAATAGCTTACAACTGATTGATAGAATCGTTTAAAGAATCGTTCAATACGGACCTTTTTATCGAATTACTTATCTAAAAAAAAAAAGATTCTGTTTATTTATTGATTTTAGTAGAAAACCCCTTTATATTATTTTTTAAATAACAGTACACGAAGATAAAATGTTTGAAACAAATTTATTATGTTATCAAAAGTTATTGCTTCCGAGTCGAATATTGCATAGAATATTCGGTAATTTATTTAAAAGCTATACACCTTTTGATAATATTAAAACAGATATAATAGTTGTATCTTAGAAATCCGATCAAATCGGCTTCTAGTGTTATAAAAAAAACTATTAATTATCCACGTCGAAGGTCCAAGTTTGAATCCCCAGCCGGAGTTACAATTTGGAGTTAGACAGGTCGGAGTGTTTCTGATTTCTCCTGTTATTGTCACCTAATAATTAATGAACTAATTTGGAGCGAAGAGTGAGTATATTATATAGCACGAAAGCATAGATGGATCACGATGTTTGTTTCGTTGCTTGATAAAATATTCACTTAGCATTTACCGGTGTCGCGGCCGGCCGGTGAGACTTCAACGCCGCGGCCTGTCAAAGTGATACGAAGCTTGAGTGCAGGCACTCCGGTAATAGCATGACCCAGTTAGCGATGCCGGTCTCCTGGCGTTTATCTGTCAACAACTGTCTAGAGTTGTCTATCACGTAAGAAATCTAGATTAGACTACCAAGCCCGATGAAGCTGTAAAAGCCGTCTAAGTCTCTTAAGTCTAATAGAATAGTCAGATCGAAAAAGAGATTACATTTTTTTAAATTTATTTAGTGCGTGCTCTTTTTTACTCTCGGAACTTATCAATCGATATCTGATAAAGCATCAGATATTTTAAGAATATATGGAATCTTTTCGATCTCGAATTTAATGTGTTTCATTTTGATTGTCATAGTAATACAAAAACAATATACTTATTTTCAGTATTTTAAAGAATTTTATTTACGTACTTTTGCCCACAGTTCCACTGGGTGTTAAAAAAGTACCTATTCTATATTTTATTCCATGATCTAATCAACTTCTCTATTAAATTTCATTACAAGATTTCCATCCATATGAGGCTGACAAACGTACTTTCACATTTATAAAATAATCTTTCTCACTGAGCGAGAAAAAAGGTATCAAATGTCCTATTTCACGGCATAATCGACTTCTATGCTAAATTTCATTAGAATCTATCCAGCTATTTGAGCGTCATTGATGGACAAACATTCAAACAAACGTAATATATAAATAGTTTAGATAATGTACTACTTAAATGCCAAATTTATTTTAATTATAACATAAATTTACTTTTTGTTGACTTTAGTATATAAACAAAATAGTACTTACATATTTATCATTTAATCTAATTAAATTAGTAATAATGGACCTAATATTATTATTGAAGTGAAACTTCTTATGAAACTTCCAACACGTTAAACGTTTAACGCACATTATCGGTCTCTCCTCTTTGTGTGAGTCAGAGCGAGAGAGCAATATATTATCGGTCTCTCCTCTTTGAGTGAGCCAGAGCGAGAGAACAAATGTCGGTGTGTATGTATATTGCACACTGTTTAAATAAAATATATTTTAAAATGAAGTTTCACTTCTATCGTGTGTGAATCGCACACACACCTTTTTTATTACAAGAGTGTTAACGTTCTTACTTTATTCACTAAAAATATTTATTTTCTTGTTGTTTGTTCTTTCGTTTAGTAAAAGACGTTAATATTGAAGCAAAATTTTGTAAAATTATATTTCTCATGAAACTGTACTGTAGACCAACACAAACGAAACTCGTCGCGAGCCCAGTCTTTTGTCTAACCCTCTGACACCGTAACAGGAATAGCTGGGTCGATGCGGCACGTTCCCTTTCATTACTTATATACTTGGCATTTCAGCGACATCGCCATTTCTCGCGCACAATAAATGTTACCTACGTTTCTGTTGAATCGTTTTCATTTGATTAATATGTAATACCGTATTTTCAATAATTTAAATAATATCTACGAAACTTTATTTCATTTATTGATAATTTATCAAAAAAATATGTGATCATTTCAATCCAAGTAAATAGGTTTAGCCGGAAGAATTGTATCAAATTGTACATGTGATATCATGTCTTGTTTTATAGGCCAAGGCTCACTTAAACTTATATTAAAATTTCAGTTCTTAAAACTCGTAGATCGTTTTCATAAGCAACAATATTATTAAAAATACCCCATAAATCATAATAATATTAAAAATATACAACACTTATTTTACGTCGCATAACTTCAGTCTATCTTGATGAATTAATGCGAGCATCAGTATTTCTATATTTAATTAAGTTATCAAAGTTTGTCCTGCAACATTTGCACGAGTATTGTCTAGGACTCCAACAAAAACCAACTCTGACCAACCAACCAAGACAGTATTGCATCCATACATTTTCACGTTATGTCTGTTCTTTCGATAATATGCTGTTTGCTTTGAATAAATGATTTCTAACTCTTACTTGTGAATTTTAAATAATTTATCAGCAGTTTTGTAAACGATGGCTATTTGATTTTTTGTATTTTCTAACAAATATTCTTTTATGTCTAAATTGTACACAGATTAAAGGGCAATCTGTTTCTACATATCCCTGAAACTACCTTGACATTGATCCCGACCTATTCTCACCTACTGGTCTAGTTAAGCTGCAAGTCTAGACTAGATATAAATAAGTTTTAACATACTCTAAAATTAGCTTACAACAATTTATGCACTGAATAGATATTTTCTTATACATATAATTAACATTAACAGACATATTTTATAACTAATGTTATCTTAGTTTTAAAATAATATATTTTAGAGCCAAAAGTAAGATGTTGAGTATAAGGAGTTGGTGGACGAGTTCAACATCATCAGCGAAAAAACCTCATAGACTTTGCTGGCTTAGCCACCTACAGAGAATGGGGAAAATGGAGCAGTCAAAAGAGCATGCTTGAGATGAGTAACTGGCCGTAACTCTCTGTTAAGAAATTTGAAAAAAGTTACATGTATAGACAAAACTATAGGTTTATCCATATAGATGTATATTACCAAATAAATCTAAGAAATAAACAGAAAAATATTTATTCTACCTGTAGACATTTAATAAAATAAATTAATAAATTTATGTATCCAAGAAAACCACGGTATGTCTCGAATAAAATGCAAAAAAATATTTTTTCTCTTTAACATTGATTCTACTGTTTTTAGGTACTTGCCTACACAGAGGCACGTTTATTTAATTGCACACGTTCGAGTCGTTAAAAAAATAGCGGTCGAGATTTACTGTAATTAGAAAGTTAGACAATATGGTGAATATTAAATATAGTTTTTTTTTATAATATTATACATCTGATACAAATAACAGAGGCTTCACAATGAAAATGTTTTTATACAGTTGATTTTTTATATATTATAACTGAATAAATTTTGATTGGTTTTATTTTAATAAAATAAAAAAGATGTTGTTTCGTTACTTCACATTGTATCTATATTTTCTTGTTTTCAGATCTTTCATTTTTACATTCTTTTTTTTTATAAAAAGAAAATTGACATTTATTCAAAAATATATATAATTGTACGCTGCCAGATATTTAAACATACCGCCTCCCAAGAACGAAGTTCTTTAATTTAATACAATATTACTATATATAAAACAAAACTGCTGAACAGCAAACATAACAAGATTTACATGAAACTAAAACGATATTAACATATATTCGTCACTCTAACGTAAGAACTTTTCTGAAATAACAAATTCGCACAGTTAAAAAACATTCGTAATGTTTTAATTATACACTTAAATAATAATGTACTACGCACATCTTAAAATATAACACATATTTGTAACAATTCAATAGATAAAATTAATAACATAAATTATTTCATACAGGCAAAATACATAATTTTGTAATAGGTCTTTTTATGTAATGGTTCTTACATTTTAATCGTACCACCCTAGTGACGTTATCTGGACCTGGATATTTTTCTACTACTCTACCATATAACCACTTTGCCGGTGGTAGATTATCCTCTTTGACTAAAACGACATCTCCTATCTTAGGTGCTGGTTTAATTTCAGCCCATTTATATCTTTGACAAAGTTGAGTTAAATATTCTTTAGACCAACGTTTCCAAAAATCCTGAACCATTCGCTGTGTCATTTGCCAACGTTTTAAATTATTAATATTAGGACTTTGGTAATTGTTATCAGGAGGAATAACTAACGGTTCACCGATTAAGAAATGCCCGGGAGTTAATGGCACCGGATCATTAGGATTATCACTTATAGGACACTGAGCTATTGGACGAGAATTAAGGCACGCTTCTATTTGCGAAAGTACAGTAGACATTTCTTCAAAAGTCAATGTATTATTACCTATTACACGCTTTAAATGGTATTTAGTAGATTTTACACCCGCCTCCCATAAACCTCCGAAATTTGGCGCATGTGGTGGGATAAAGTGCCAAGTGGTACCGTTATTAGCTAAAGACTCGGCTATTTCAAAAGTAATACTTGACTTTTCCCTTGTAAATAAAACGTGCAATTCTTTTGAAGCACCTACAAAATTTGTCCCGTTATCACTCCAGATATCATTACATCGGCCTCGCCGAGAAACAAACCGTTTAAATGCTGCTAGAAACCCTTGAGAACTAAGGTCACTGACAACTTCTAAATGTATAGCTTTTGTAGCCATACAAACAAACACACAGATATAACCCTTATAAGCACGTTGACCGCGACCTTTTGATGTTCTGATACTAATCGGTCCGGCAAAATCAACACCGGAATTCAGGAAGGGTCGACTAACATTTGTTCTAGACGAAGGTAATTGACCCATTAATTGATTGTTATTTAATGATCTATATCTTGCACATGTAACACATTTGCGATAAAAAGCTTTAGTAACATTCTTAGCCCTAAGTATCCAGTACTTTGTACGTAAATAAGTCAACATAAGTTGGGGTCCTCCATGCATGGTTTTCTTATGAGCTTCGTCTACCAATAACCATGATATATGGCTTTTATCCGAAAGTATGATTGGATGTTTAGTGTAATCTGGAACATTAGCATTGTCTATTCTCCCTCGTACTCTTAATAAGCCTTCCTTGTCTATATATGGTGTTAAAGAATAAAGTTTACTGCTTTTTCTCATAACTCCATTTTTCAGAAAATAGTCTATATCTACACTAAACTCATCTCGTTGAGCTTGTTTGATACAGGAAATAAGACTATCATTGATTTCGTCTACTGAAAGGTACTTATTTAGCTTAACACGTTGGATTTTAGGTATTTTTAAAAGCAAAAATCTTCTACAGAAAGCTATTACTCTTATCATTTTTGACAATGATGAAAATCTGATCCAAAGACTTGGATGGTGAATCACTCCTGCTATGTGAACTTCTTTCTTTAGTTCCAAATTCGTTTTAAAATCCAATTTATTATAATTAATAACAGGTTCCCTTAACCATGGTGGACCAGCAAGCCACAACTTATTATTACTCAGTTCATCTGGGTCAATTCCTCTTGACGGTGAATCAGCTGGGTTGTCACAAGACTGCACATGTGACCACTGGGAACTGGGTAGATTTGTCAAAATTTCAGAAACGCGGTTAGCTACAAAAGTTTTCCATTGATTTGGATGGCGTCGCAACCAAGCAAGGACAATAGTAGAATCAGTCCATGCATAAAGGAATTCTTTATTTACACCCAATATGGAGTAAACTTCCCTGATTAATTTTGATAATAAAGTAGCCCCACACAATTCAAGCCTCGGTATAGATAATTGCTTAATTGGTGCCACTCTGGTTTTAGAAGTGAACAGTGTAACATGTACATTTCCGTCATTATCAATGACACGTAAATATACTACTGCAGCGTAGGCAGCTTCTGATGCATCACAAAAACCATGTATTTCTGTCCGAAGACTATTGGATTTTTCATTAATCCAACGAGGTATTTGATATCCTGATAAGTTATTAATTTTTTCACGATAATTGTTCCATTCTTGTAATAAATTCTTTGGTAAATTTTCATCCCAAGAAATACCTGACATCCATAACTTCTGAATGAATATCTTGGCCTTTATTACACAAGGAGAAATCCAACCGAGCGGATCAAACAAACGACATATATCCGATATAACCTTCCGTTTTGTAATGGGACTTTTTTGATCAGGTAAATTTACAGAATATACAAACGAGTCTGTATGTTTATTCCACTTAAGACCTAAAATGTTAATTACATCCGAGTCGTTAATGAACAATTCTAAAGATTTATTTAAATAAGGCTCCACATTAATTCTTTTCAAAACTTCCTTACTATTACTTCCCCATTTTTGTAATTGAAACCCTCCTCTTTTCATTAACTCATTCATTTGATGATATGCTTCTTCGGCTTCATCTTCATCTTCAAAGTTACTCATCAAATCATCCACGTAGAAATCAGTTAATACTCTTCCAGCAGCTAAAGGAAAATTATGACCTTCATCATGAGCCAACTGTTGGAGAGACTTTACTGCTAAGTACGGAGCCGAGGACACGCCGAAAGTAACTCGTAATAATTTATAATCATTTATTTCTGCTTTAGGATCTTCACGCCAAACAATTCGCTGAAAATCAGTATCAGTATCAGCTACTTTTATCATACGATACATTTTTACAATATCAGCTACTAAACAAACTGGACGTCTTCGAAATCTCATAACTAGGTGACGGAGATCAGGTTGTAGCTTCGGACCAATCATTAAACAATCATTTAGTGAGATACCGTTTTGACCCTTGCATGATGCATCAAACACTGCTCTTACCTTAGTAGTTAACTTATCCTCTCGGACGACAGCGTGATGAGGTAAGTATACTGCTTTAGATTTGTTGCAATCTTCATCTTTAATAATTCTTTCCATATGCCCTAAATCTAAATACTCTTTCAAACTCTTATCATATTGTTCCTTCAGTTTAGGGTTCCTAAGTAATTTACGTTCTTGTAATTCAAATCTGCGTACTGCTATCTCTCGAGTATTTCCATCTTTACATGCAGGATTCTGGTCTCGAAATGGTAACTTAACTATGTATCGACCCTCAGAATCTCGAAGGGTGGTTGACGCGAATAAATATTCACACTTTTGCTCTTCATCTGTAAGGAATTTACTTGGACTTGGTTCAGACTCTATTTCCCAAAAACGCTTAAGAAGCTCATTATCATCTAGTTGATTAAACATACTCACAATTGTATTATGACACTGTGAAATAGATGACTGTGGTTCTACTTGACCGGACAAAAACCAACCTAAGTTAGATTGTTGTGCAATTATACGACCAGTAGGATTCTTAATGACTCCTGGTAACAAAATTTGACTGTAAATGTCACTTCCTAACAAAATATCTATTTTATTGGGAGTGTGGTAGGTAGGATCAGCTAATTCAATATTTTTTAAATCTGGCCAATCACCAATTTCAACTTTATTGATTGGTAGCAATGTTGTTAATTTTCTTAACACACAGGCATTTACTTGAATGGTAAACTCAGAACGATGGTTGGCAAATAACTTAAAATTAACCATATACTTCGACATGATTTGGTTTGAGTTATCTCCTAGTCCTAACATGTATGTTTTACATGGAACCTTCTTTAATTCAAGTAATTGAACTGCTGATTCAGTAATAAAAGAGACTTGCGATCCCTGGTCGAGCAATGCTCTCAGCAGATGATAGCTACCGTTTCTCGCTTTAACTTTGACCAAGGCTGTAGCTAACAATCCCTGGCCTGGTACGCTTGCACTACGTGAGAAACAGTTGGTAACAACATTTGGTGCGTCCACCTTAATCGGTGGTTTGGTAATACTATTATCTAAATTATAGGACGACTCAACTACATGGTTAATATTTACTGAAGCTGCAGTTGAAGACGTTGGTTTTGGTGGGTGAAGTAACGAATGGTGTTTACGTTTACAAATACGACACGAAGTATTTAAAAAACACGATTTTACAGAATGCTTTGAACCCAAGCAATTAAAGCATAGATGATTATCTTGAACAAACTTATAACGCGTATTGTAATCTGCCTTATTAAATTTTTCACACTGATACATTTTATGATTACCTGAACAGTATTGACATATGATAGAGGTAGCACTAGCGTGATGTACCCTGGGTTTTGTACTATAAATATTAGCAATGGGTTTATGGTCTAAGAATTCTAACGCTCTAAATCTACTTGTTAAAAATTCTTCAAAGTTGACAAATGTAGGTAGTTCATCATTACATTCACTAATTTTAATTTCCCATTGCTTTCTAGTTTCGGCATCTAATTTTGAACTGACTATGTAAATAATAATTATATCCCAGGTCTCGACAGATATGCCTAGGTTAGATAACGCACTTAAACAATCTTTAGTTGTGTCTAACAACTCTTTGATACCACTAGCAGATTGAAGGGTTAAATTTTTTAAACTAAATAAACGTTGTAATAAACAGGTTGACAAAAATCTTTTATTATTATATCTACTTTCTAATAATTTCCAGCATTTATTATAATTAACTGCTGTGGTAGGTATATGACGAAGCAACTGTTCTGCTTCCCCAGTTAAGTAAATTTTTAAATAATGTAATCTACGTACGTCATCTAAAGAATCATTTGTATGAACCAGTGATAAAAATAAGTCTCTAAAAGTCGGCCATTCAGCATAGTTACCGCTAAATATTGGTAATTTTATCTGAGGTAATTTTAATGCTGACGATGAAGATATTTTACAATTTGTATGAGATTCACCAGCAATGTTATTACAGTCAGAAATATTAAATTTATATAATACATCCTTTAAACTACATTTATACCCTATATATTCCTCTTCAATCAATTCAAATGTGTTCTCGATAAAATAAGTATGTTCCCCTAAATTTTGCAGTGTAGCGGCTTGAACAATGGAGTTGTGCGTATTCTTGATGTCTAACCATAAATCATTTAATGATTCCAATCTGATTTCGACATATGACTTTGTCATACGCTGATGTGGTGACTTTTTAAAATTACTCTGCGATCTTGATAATTGAGTATGGTAATTTTTTTGTAGTTTTAGGAGTTGTTCCATATTATTTATTATTTTACTTTATACGATAGATAAATTACTCTGGTCAATACAATATAGGCACGATATAAGTACAAACTTATCTCCCAAAACAACCACACGCGGCAGGTACCTCAATTCTCCTTTGAATCTCCTAGGGTTCAGCAATACGGCGCACAGTTGTCGTCAGCACGATCTTTTCTTTGGACCTTGTATGTGGCTGCCGACGATGATACACAACTGCATCTTCGGTTACTCGTTTTACACTATAAAATATATATTGGTTAGTACACTGGAACTGATATACGGCTCTCGAAGGACCATGAATAAATTTTGATTGGTTTTATTTTAATAAAATAAAAAAGATGTTGTTTCGTTACTTCACATTGTATCTATATTTTCTTGTTTTCAGATCTTTCATTTTTACATTCTTTTTTTTTATAAAAAGAAAATTGACATTTATTCAAAAATATATATAATTGTACGCTGCCAGATATTTAAACAATAACTTTATCCTTTGAATTACTTTTCTATACGACAGGGTCCATTAAAATACATTTACGCATTTAGTTAACAGCGTATAAAATGCGCAGTGTTATTAAAATTCAGTCGGTCATTTATTTCTTAATACCTAACACCTGAGCTCCAAAAATATTTAAATGTTTAGTCAGTAATAGTAATTATTCCATTAGGATATATAACGTAATTTCGGCTACTAATTTAATAAGTAATACAGTTTATTATTTTCCCCTACCATCAAACTGCATGGGTAATGTGCTCAAATAGAAAAGGTTGGAAATGGACCATAATTAATGATCACCTCTCTACAGGTCTGCATAAGTTAGTTGATTTAGAATCTCATTTATTATTAATTGATACATTTTAAATTAAATTTATTCGGTTTATAAAACATTAATCTATTATACCTACATTTTACAAAATGAATGTCGTGTGAAATGTTAATACATACTGTTTGGCCGAGAAGTCGCAGGATCGATTCCGCACTGGATCGACTTTAATATGATGGACATTATTATTACTTCCGTATAATTATTGATGTTTAATAATATGGTTACCATAGTATAAGCTATGGTTAATTTAAAACCAAATGTCCGTGTGAGATTGTACTCCAATAATTATTGTTTTATAACAAATATTGAGGTATGGAAAATCAGGAAATGGATTAATCAGTTATTTGATAAGTCATTTTACTTATTTGTCAACTTAAATGTTTGTTCGTACATACGTACTAGTTTCCAACCACCCAGCTGAGATAGTGCAGTCACATTGTACGCAAGAGTGACTCCAGACTGCCTAAATCTATTTTCTATTCACAGCGAAAAAAATGGAAAGACTTATACCTGGGGGTCAGTTGCTTCGTTACAGAGATGTAATTAAACGGCACCTCACCGCATGTCGTCACATATCTCTAGATGAGTGGGAAAAGATTGAGCGACAGAAACCAAACTGGATCAACTTTGTTAATAAGGCAGTAGAAGTATTCGAATATCATCAAATAAAATACCTCGATGAAAAAGCCTTCTCAAAAAGAACCGTCTTAAGCCTTCCTTCGTGTACACTTTCAATTCTTCTGGTCAGTTACACTGTGCGCCTTGTAATCGTGCTTTTAAAACGAAATACGGACCGTAAGGTAAGCGGTCCATTAAACCTTTAAAAACTTATTTACTCCTTTTTTGAAGAACCTTAACCTATAGTCCCCTGGAAAAGTTCAGCAGGGAGCTCATTCCACAACCGGATTGTTCGCGAAAGGAAATTCCTCTGAAATTGGACTATCCGCGAACATTTAGGTTCCAGTGTCTGAGGATGAACTCCCTGCCGATGGCGAGCGGTGAAATGGTGGAAAGTAGCCGTTGGCATCATGTCGAACAATTCCTCGGAAAACAACCCATTATGCAAACGGTAGAACACGCACAAGGAGAAGGGTTGCCAGATGGGAAGTCTAAAATATCGGAGTAAAGTTTGAAAAAGTCAGAATTTTGGGTTTATTGTTAGGATAAAATTACAAATCAAAATGATACTTTTTATTATGAAAATAATGACAAAATCTTTTTTTTACATTAAGGATATCATGCATGACAAAGGTAACTTATAATCACAACAAAAACATAAATGTGAACAAGAGGCCAAGTTTGCTAGAAACTACGGAAGTCGTTTTTACCGATAAAAGAGCTGAGATCTAACAGGTACAAGGTTCCATTGCAGTTCCGTTAATTATAACTGTAAGCATGTACGTTTCTCAATTCATTTGCAAAGCATTCTGTTACTTTCTCTGATATGAAATTACTAACTTGGCAAGTCTAAATTGTCAATAAATGGCAATCGAAAAATTTGACTTCTATAATTAGAAATTAACTTAAATGTTTATTGACAATTAAAACTTCCCAAGTTGGAAATCTCATATCAAAGAAAGTAACAAATTGCTTTGCAAATGAATGTAGTTTTTGTGCGTCCACAAAACATTTTTGCGGCAATTTTACTATCTGAATATACAGTAGGAACTACTTTTATCTGGCAATCGAGACTGTTATAACTTATGCCATGAGTTATGATGTGAAATACACGCGGTAATTTTATATGTACTTTTTGTATTATACAAGATGCTGTTTGTTGGGATATTTTGTATTTTTTCGAGAATCTGGACATCATATGAAATGTCGGCGTTTGTGAGTTTTGGATCATCAACGACTCTCACAGCTCGTCTTTGCGCCGAGTGTTTGTGCTGAACGATGCAATGATGGCTCAGTGGCGGCGTGTACGACTTCGAGTAGATTGACGTGAGTTCGAATCCCTGCAATGAGCCTGAGCTTTCGCTGAAGGAAAACATCATGAGGAAACCATAGCATGGTGGTAGGGCTTTTTCTATTGCTAGCCTGGCTAGCTACCACCTTCAAGTTGAAAATCTGTCGCTAAGCACCAATAGGTGTGTTCCGGCAGCTGCACTTGACAGCTATTCTTCCGCTAGGCTTAGCGTAGGGCCACATCGTCTCTTAACATCAGGTGAGATTGTGGCTACTACGCCAAACCTATAACGATAAAAAAAAATTTTTGAACGCTACTTTCCTTGGCTTCCAAGTGGCTACGCAACTAGACGTCGCTGGAGATGTTGACACCCAGGATCCCAATATTCTTCAAGATGGTGAGGTTCGTGTCGTAGAATTGTGGCACCACAGTAAATGAAAATTGATTGGTACAAATTGAAGTCAGTCTTCCTTAGCCACAAAACATAAAATAAAGGATCAGATAAAACAATACCAATTTAACTCTGATTAATATAATATTGCATTATATGTGACTGGTATAATATTAATGAACAAATTTATTTTCGGTGACTTGTACAGTAAATATACAATACAACTTCCATCTTGTTGGGTACGGACAGAATGAGAATTGTACTGAAGAGAAATGTCACGAAAGAAACTCTGTGGACATAAATCAAAACTTTGCTGCTTTAATAAATAGCCCTGCTCTAAAAATCTGAAGACAAAACTTGGATTACAAAATATGAAATTTGTTTTAATATATATCGCTCACAAAAAAAAGAGTTTTACATACTGATTCTGTGCAAAACATTTACTTAATAATCAAATATATATTATGTATCAAAGGTGCTTCTTCCTAGTAACGCCATATGTCCGTTAATACTTCATCAAAATTAATTATTAAAAACATCATTTTAAAGCGCATGTTTCTCGCTACTGACGAAACATAGACATAGATTGACATAGACATAAACATAAATTGTGTAAAATTAATGTTAAAGGTAAAAATAATTTAAAAAAAACTTTATCTTTAGGAACGCCATCTTTTGATGAGAATGAAAATATATTTAATGCGCTATCTATTAACAATTTGTTTAATTAGCATGATAGCTGTTAGCATTAGCGGGATAGTTATTTTTATACTCATTACTACCTAACACCATGCTATGTTTCCGACACCGAAAAGTTGGGCTAATTGAAGGATTTAAACCTTCGTCGATGGACGAGGAGTCACAAGCTACCACTGAGCCATGATCGCTTTAAAATCATCGTTTATAATAAACTTTGTACTATAGAAGTGCAGTCGGAGTTGCCTGTGAAGTAATCTTTTGTCACTCTAGTGACTAGTGCTTCTAGATTTTGTATTTTCTAATTGACAAGTTTTATATTATTAATTTCTGTGCCCGCGACTCCGCTCATGTGGACTACAGAGATATTGTTTATGAAGATATCGTGATTTTTTATAAGGACCAATTATCTAAGGAGTAAAACAAAAAAAAAAGATCAAAATCTATCCAGTAGTTTTTGCGTGATGCGCGCACAACGGCAAAGCATAATCATTTCATTTATGTAGATTTTATGCTACCTAGGACTTACTAGCTGCGTAATGTAATCGATGAAACAGGGTATAACTATTTGAAAATCTTCTTACAAGCTTAGATGCTAATAAATTTGTAATAGATTAAAAAAAATCATTGTAATTCACTCTTTAGTTGGCCAGTTCCAATTACATCGTAGCATGAAAACTGTTGGCTGTCAACCTGCAGTAACTAAAGAGAAGTTTTTAGTTGATTAGACTTCAAAATATTTGTAGAGTTTATCTTTATACATTCGAAAAAATATAATATCGGAATCAAATGGTTTCTTTTATTAATTGCTTTGTAGAAATTTTACAATCATTACACATTATTGTTTTAGGCAGTACGAATGTACACGCAATTCATGATTATCTTTTGATTTTCCAGATTTTATTGTTCAGTACTTCTCTTAGGTCCCAACAAGTTTTCAATTTATCGTATTCTAGGTAAATATTAGTAAAAAATGATTACATCCTTTAAAGTTGTATATATGGTATCTCCATCACTCTAATGCATAAAAGCTCATAATATAGCGGGCTATTAAAATCAGAACGATATCACATTTCTAGGTAACGCACGTAAGGTTACTGGTACATAAATGAATTAATAGACACAAATTGATCATAAAAATGTTGTTCGTACGGAAAATTGTGAGAGTGTTAACGGTAATTCTTATCATTTCAATCTTTATCGTAAGTCTTATTTTCAATCATGTTACTTTTTTTTTTCGAACTGAATATACAGTTAGCCTTAGGGGCCCTGGAGTCTTTACGGCTTTTATAGCTTTACCGGGCTTGGAATCATGTTACGTCGCATGTAAATACTAGGAGGGATCAGAGAGTAGTGAGAATGACATACTCCTTGGTAAGAAAAAATAATACTGGCAGGCATAGCTCAGATACATATTTGTAATATTAAAAAAGAACAAAATCTACGATTCTCTTTTGTTTTTTTTTTTTCTGAATGTAGTCATTTGTTTACTTCGTGTCGGAACGTGTTCTCGAAACTGGAGAAAAACGAAGTGCGAGCCGTTATTAAATACCTCTGTTTAAATAAGTTTACGACGCAAGAGATTCATTGCGATTTGTAGGCAACATCCGCCGTATTCCAATGTCGCAAGGTGGGCTTCTCAATTTCGAGTAGGAAGAACGAGCACGGAAGGCGAACATCATTGCGGCCGTCCATCGACGTCAGTCACCCAAGAAAATGTTGCGAAAGTAGAGAAAATTGTATAGAACGATCGAATAGTTACCATCCGATACTTAATTCAAGAAACGGGCATTTCATATGGAGGTATTCAACCTATATTGAAACAATCTTTGAATATGAGAAAAGTCTCCGCAAGATGGGTGGCGAGAATGTTAACCGACAGTCAGAAACAAAATCGACTTGACATTTCAAAGATATTGTTGGACAAGTTTCAAGAAGATTCTGAAAACTTTTTGTCTCGTTTCGTAACAATGGACGAAAAATGGGTCCATCATTTTGATCCCGAGACAAAACAGCAATCTTCGCAATGGAAACGGCCATCATCACCGACCCCGAAGAAGTTTCGTGTCGTGACATCGGCTGGCAAGGTTATGGCCTCAATATTTTGGGACTCAGAAGGGATATTGTTGATTGATTACCTAGAGCGTGGAACCACTATTACAGGCCAATATTATGCAGTAATGTGCTTTAATTCCCAATGATAATTGGATAATTCGCAATTGAGGAATGCCATCAAAGAGAAAAGGAGAGGGAAACTTTGAAGGGGCGTGCTGTTTCATCACGACAACGCACCCGTGCACAGGTCGGCAGTTGCGACGGCTGCCGTTCAGCAAGCTGGCTTCAAATTGGTTGACCACCCCCCTTATTCACCAGATCTAGCGACTAGCAATTTTTATCTGTTCCCCAAATTGAAAAAATACTTAAGGGGAAACAGGTACGAAGACGATAACGAGATGATGGATGCCGTGGAGAGCTTTTTGAATTGATTGAAGCCTTGGAAAAGCGCTGGATTCGGTGTGTAGAGAGACTCGGAAACTATGTAGAAAAATAAATTATTAAGTTATCAATAATCATTGTATTCTATCTCATTCTCACTACTTTTTGATCCCTCCTCGTATGTTAAGGGGTTTTTTTACATTGTGTACGTACCTATATAATATGCTAATAATGCAAATGTAACAATTTTATATTCATTCTTATTTTTTCTAAATTTAATTGTCATTTATTTATAAACAGTTACGAAAACGATATATATAACAAATATTATCATAAACACATTTAAATTTAAAATTATTGACAACTCCGCTAATCAATAATACGAAAATGACCTAACCTAATAATATCTTAGAATTTTCATATGAAACAAATTATTACAAATAACAAGGTCACGTATGAGTTTAAACTTAGTTTTCTGTGAAAAACATTCGGTCGCCTATTTTGTTTTAGTTTGTTTTTCTTATACAATGATTAAAAAATAAATCTTAAATTAGTTTTCAATATTAAAGATCAGCAAGGTCTTAAAATATGTCGAAATTAAAAATCAAATAAAAAAATAGAAAGAATCATTTGAATTTGTAAAAAAATATCTAATGGATTTCCCTATATAAAAGGAAGACTTATTTAATAACAAGACATATTTTTAGCAAAAAGATTTTTTTGAACTAATATTAGCTGTCGGCCTTGTTGCCGAACGAGGTATAATATAAACAGTACCTACACTTCATTTCTTTATTCAAAAGAAACTTGTTATACTGAACGTTGACCTCGATATTATATTTCAGAAGGAAATTTGGAGCACATCGTAACGAGATGATGAATTGTTATTCCATACGCTCTAGAAAGTTTCAAGGATCATTTTTCATTGGGGTGTTTTTTGTTTACTTGTAGACATTGCAATATTTTAGGTTATAACATATAGTTACCTTACTAAGTTATATTATAACAATCATTATGAAATTCAAAGATTTAATCACTTACACTATAAAGGTTCGTGAAGATTTGAAAACGACTACCTACATACTAAAGTGGATATTTATGAATTCTTACATATCCTGCTTGCCCTACAAGATAGAAGATATTCATCAAATTGAACCCACATTTCAAGAAATGATCCGTATCAACTTTTTGCCATTAAAGTAAATGAAAATACAAAAAACGACAACGAACCAACACCATAATTATGATCTTTTAAAAAATGTAATCTATACTAATATATTAAGGCTGAAGAGTTTTTTCTTGTTTGTTTGTTGAACGCGTTAATCTCTGGAACTACCGGTCGGATTCTAAAAAATATGTTTATATATGACAGCCAGATTCATGAGGAATAGTATAGGCTATGTAACTTCACGTTACGACCTTAAGGAGCGGAGCAGTAACTATGAACTTCAAGCAATCTGACAAGCTGTAGGCAAGTACAGGAAGTGGAATAACGATAAGAGCTACACGAGCGCGTTGCCACGGCCGCGTCGTGTAGACTTTGTCGAATAAATTTAACACGGATGAAACCGTGGGGCACAGCTAGTAATTAATAAAAACGGTAATATTTGCTATGTTGTTTTATACCTATTATTACATAGAAATACTTTAAGGTCTTCAAGTAACATGTTATATCGCCTCTCCTCCATATTCGGGTATGACAAAATAATGTAAAGTAAAGCGATATATCATACATACAAAATTATCGAGAGCTATAGAACTGGAAAGAGCTCCACAACTTGACCTATTTATCATAACCCATCCAAACAAAGCTTCAATAACAACGGATCTTTACTAAAACAACGTTTCGGATGCTTTTACGTAATTCGTTCAAATATATATTGATGTAATTTTATTTACATACATAATAATGAAATCCTTATTCAAAGTACTTTAAACTCTACTTTTTAATTTGCTTTTATATTCTGGAATTTTAAAAATTCATAGAAGTTTGTGTTTTTGGATTATTTTGCATAGATCTCTACATAAACAGGGCAATATCTATACTAATATAATAAAGCGGAAGAGATTCACGAAGCGGCAGATTCAAGTGGAAAAGTATAAGCTATCTAGAATTAAGCTACACCTCTCAGCTAGCTTTGAATATTTAGTTTTGTTAAGAAAGTCGGAACAAACCGCGCACCCGAACTGCTTTATCCGCATGCGCTGACGTAATGGTTAGTGATACGTAAATATAATGTTCTACAAAAATATTGCTTCTTAGTACATCTAAAATAATCCGAGATATTATATATTTATCTTTAAGTATTAAAAATCATCAATCAGCGATTTCTTTTAAATTATACGCGGGTGAAACCCTGGGGCACAGCTAGTAAAAGTGTATACATACATTGCCAACACTTACGTTGTAATTTTTATGTTTTTTTTTTACCGGACATTATTTATTTTCTACGTTATATTTTTACCATCGTGAACAGGACGTAGTGACAAACGCAAAGTTCGCCAGTTCGATTACCGTATTAATTCTGTTTCTGGATGTTTATTACCGTAAAATGGGAGCAACAGGGATTAAGAATTGAATTAGAGAAATTCGAGTTATTCTTTGATTTCTACAAATGATTCTAGTATAAGAAAATATATTAAAAAGCTATTTTATAATATAGATTAATTAGATTTTTATAGCAGAGACAATGCCTATCGAGAAAAATTGTCTGTCGCAGATGTTTCATAGCCTGGAGAGCAGTTAATAAATTGAAAAAGATGTCAACAGCACCTGCGCCTCTCTCTTACTCTGTCACTTGAATAACGTGAGGCATCACTGTCAACGTCCCCATAAACCTGTCAGTTTCTCCCACTAGTCCACTTTCACACTAGAATGACTATTAATGAGAACCAGTTTCCTCACTAGGCTTAGCGTGTCACCATCTTGGCTCACATCGTCCCTCACTCGTTACCTAAAAGAAATATAAGAGGATATACATATAATTTTAATAAATACTACCAGTGATTAGATGTGGCAGAGATTCAACAAGCGATCATCTTTATTAGAATCCCATCGGGAAGTGCTCGTGACGATGTCTTTACGTATCCCCACTTTATGAAAGTGGCTCTCGCGCGTTTGTACATTTCTGAAACGAATGCTTAAAGCCAGGAGGGGTACTCAAACAGTCTATCGCGATCGACCAAGTCGATCGGGAGAGCTTTCCAAGTCCATCGCGTAAATTATTATTATTTATTATATGTATAGTCTTGCGACGGCTAATTAGATCCAAGCCACCTATCATGAATGAGGTGCATCGCAGATAATTTCCCAAATTTTAGCCCATTATATCTGAAGAGAAACATACGCGTATAAATGAAATAGCCCTTCATTTAACAGAATTGTTCGGATGTGCTTGTACAAGGGAAACATTTTCAGAAATTAAAATAATAAAATCCAAGTATCTCAATCGTTTACTACCGAACACCAGTCATCTTGCTTGCGGTTGGCACTCAGTAATTAGGTATATGCCGTCCTATAATAATAATTAAGCAGATGATATGCAATGCCATGCATCAACATCCAGAGAAAATTTGTAAGATAAAAGTTCGCATAATTATTTTATACCTGTTTAATTTTAAAACTTAGTTTCATAATTTCATTAATATTATGTATTTTTCTTTCATAATAGAAGGTTGGCAGTTGGTCACTTGCTACCTAAATATTTTGTGGTAGATCGCCGACACTATAAGTTTGAGCACCCCTGGCTTGGGCTAATGTATTGTTTTTAAACCAGTGATAATAAGAAAAGTTAACCAACGTGGTAATAATGAGAAAATAATTACATATTAATTTGATTTATTAGATCGAGTATAGGTGTTTATACTTTGTTTGTCATTAAGCGCGTCACACACGATCAAGATACTATAATATTGCGATATCGTAACATACAATATTATAGATCTTAAGATGTTATATACGAGTAAGTTACGATAATATATGAAATCATGTCAGTCTCTTGACATATAATTTTGACAACGACTTCAATCACCTTTAGACTGGTTTATAGTTCAAACGTGTCATCTGTAACAAAAAAACCGATTACCGAATCTTAAAATTGTGATAGTTGTCAAAATAAGATTTATGTAAATATTTACTTGATAAATAACATATAAAGATACATTGTATTTTATTTTTTTCAGTCTGTAACTGATATGTGTACGTCACACTTAACATTTGTCTTGGCTTGGTCACGTAATATAAAGACTTATAAACTGGCTATTAGGAGTTTTTGGCGGGATCACGAGCTGTCATGTGGTGGTTTTCATTTATAAACTTTTGTTATTTGGCCCTGTATTATGTAATTTATGGGGCATTTTCCGTTTCGTACTTTAGTTAGTGTGCACAAGTGAAGTGAATTATAAATAATATTTAAAAACATGAATTTTAAGTTGCCGCAAAGGCAGCCTGGGAGCAGCGATCTTGTTACAGCTATTTTTGAAGTTTACAAGAATGATGAGAAAATAATCTATTCATGCGACGTTGGCAGAATTGTGAATAAGCACAAGTTCCCATTAAATAATAAAATAAGAAGAATTGGCTGGTATAAAATTAAAATAAGGGCGATCACTTTAAATTAAAATGTCCCTCCATATTAATTTGTGGTGGTGGTCATGATTGCTTATTTATTAACATAAAAGAGCTGAGGCGATAATATAAACATGCGTTCTATAATGATAACGGCTATGATCAGCATTTTTTTTCGAACTGACTACACTTTTAGGCTTATTGGCCCTGGAATCAGTTGGCGGCTTTGACAGCTTCAAATGATCAAGATTCCATATTAGCTTGCATTATATCTTATATCTTTAAACGAGCAATTCTTATATATATATATAATCTGAATCTCGGAAACGGCTTCAACGAATTTCAAGAAATTTAGTATACAGAGGGTTTCGGGGACGATAAATCGATCTAGCTAGATTTCAATAATCAACTTAAACATTAACCAGAAAAATATGACTCTTCCCGACATCTATTGGCGAATAATAATACTTTTTTTTTAATATAATAGATACTATTAAGTGATCAATTCTTGTATACATAATATGATTTCTCGGAAACTGCTATAATGATTTGCTTATACTTTTCAGGTTATCTAGATAGGTTTTTTGCAAGACACCGAGCGATGCTCGGTCGCTCAAATATTGTAGTATAAAGTTGGATAGTAAAATATTATCTGAATACGAAATGTTATCCAAATCATTAGAACTGTTACTGAAAACCAATTACATAGTATATTATGTTTAAAGTTCTAGGAATTTACTTACCGTTGAGATGAGTACAATATTTTGTTTAGAATACTTGATCTAGTAAACATTATAAGACATATTAAACAAATTACAATTGCAACGTTTAACAAATTGTATCATCGTTATTGTCTTACAGAAACTTGATATAAAACATCTTAATAAATTTTTTAAACGAAAAATTATCACGATATCTTCATAAACAATAATTCACAACTCAAAAGCGAACTATATTTTATGGTTTTGTATAGTTAAAAATAAATTACTCACGCATGTGTTCTTACAAATTTGCGTGTTTTAATTTTATATTTTTTTAATCATATATATCAATTAAGCTAATGGAATTGCAACATTGGAATGAAGAAATTAATTATAAATCAGGCGAATATGTTAAATTATTACATTGAGGCGACTTTAAGATAGCGAAAGTTCATTCATCATTCAAAGTTGTAAAATATAAATGAAGTAATTAATATTTCAATTAATATACATCTTTATTTTCTCTACTGATATTGAGTTATCTTATTCGAACAGACATAAATCGTAGTTTGCTATTAATGTTTTGTTCCCCACGCCTTCGTTAGCATCGATATCAGAATATATTTGCCAAATTCGGATGTCTTGTCCAAATGGAAATTAAAAATGATCTTATTTTCATCAGCGGAACCATAAAAACTTATACTTATATTTATATTGAATTTAACTACGGAATTTTCACCTATCAATCCTAATATATAAATCGTGTCGATAACAAAACCCAGAAGTAAATTTGCAGAATATTACTGACTCGCACAATCAAGCTGTCGTTATATTCGATACAAAGGGCGCTCGAAGGCGCGGTACGAGGCATCACGGTCAAGGCTGAATGCCAACATATTACATTGTGACTGGGCGATACCGTGATAAATTACTTCGGTAACGTTCAGAGAAAGTCATACAGAATGATATTAATGACTGGCAAGTTAAACTCGGTAGTAGTCGGCCCTGAGGATTGTTATTTTGTTTTTATTTATTTTAGAGAAAGTAAACTGTTTCGTAATATCTTAATCATATAACAAAGTCGATCTCACTGATTTCTGAGATGTTAGAACACTCATGGGTGCGTCGAAGGGACACGAATAATATATATAGTAGGTACACGGTGAAGAATCTATCAGTATGTTTATACTTACTTACCTGCTTTCGGCGTTCGGTTTAGCGGTGCCGGTAGTGGCTGTTCTTGGATGGTAACAGTCGTTCTTGAATTGATATTCCTATAACTAATACTGTTAAATATTATTTGAAATTATATTTATAAATGGTCACAAAATTATCCTTGAAAACGATTTTATTGAAGTTATAATATTATACTATACACAATGCAGAAGGCAATCGGCAGGTCCGGATCTAGGGGGAGGGCAAACCGAACCTCCCGCCCCAGGTGGCAGTTTCAGGGGGCGCCAAAATCATAATATAATATGGTAAAGTCCTAAGGGTTCATACGAAATTCGCTGAGAGCAGCTGCACTCGACAAATATTTGGCAACATCTAATGGCGGGAATTTTAATTTATATAATTTATTAATTTTATAAATAAATAACGATAAAATATTAATTTTTCATGGTTTGTTCCATTAAAAAAAATATTACATAATTATCAAACTAACGTTATGGCATATTATTAACCTGTATTCTTGGTTTATATATATATATTTTTTAACATGTGGTGTGACAAATAAATGTCTTTTATTTCTTTAAAAAAATGGCAACTTTATAGGACTAGCGGGCGCCCGCAGCCCCGCACGCGTTTGTAACGCAGTAGTTATTTCTATCCCGCAATTTTATATTACTAAAATGGTAACGCTTACCATAGTAAAATGATAATAATAACAGTTACCATATAGATAAAATAATAATAAAATGATATAAAAAATATTAAAAAAATCACGGTTCCTTACACTACCTATACAATAATCATACAACACAAATTTCATCCCTTTATTTAATTTATGTGAAGATTTTTAAAAACGCTAGAGTATATGTGGTACGTGTGAAATTATCATCAAAACTTTAAACAAAAAAAAATCACCATACAATTTTTCAACCCTTATTTTACACCCTTAAGTATTTTTTATAAATGTAGATTCACGTGTTTCATTATTTTTATTAAAAGGTCTAAGTAGAAAATTTCAAGTCAAAGGACAATGTTTGCTCCGCATACAAATTTTCAACCTCCTTTTTATACCCTTAGAGGTTGAATTTCCCAAAACACTTAGTTCTTAGTGAGCATCTATATCGCGAAAGGAGTAACTATGCCAAATTTCAAGTCAAACGCATCTATAGTTTCGGAGATCTGGTGAAGAGTGTTATTTCGCTTTTATATACACGAGTATAGATTGGAGCTTCATCTATTAACTTTGAAAAGTCAAAAAATTAAAACTATGACTTTTGATCGCTCAAAATTTTTCAAAAAATGCCATCCATTACTTATTTGTGAGTTTTTTTAACAATTTATCGCAAACGCTTGAGAGAGGGGGCGCCACAATCAAGTTCCTGCCCCGATCCCAAAAAATCGTAGATCCGGGGCTTTCAATCGGTATATTAAATAGCAAGAAATATTTAATTAAAGTTTTTTTAATATATAAGAATCTGGCAAGCGCTTGGCCTCAAAGGAAAATGGAGTTGAACATATAGCACGTTCACCGTTGTATCTAATGACCATAAATATTTCTTTAAAGGATCTCAAACCAAATAAAAGACACCATTAACTTCTCTTATTTCTAAATATTTTTAAGCATAATATTAAAATCGCTTGTGAAAAGGTATCTAGATCATAGCGTTATTTTCAATATAGTTTTATACAATGATGTAATTTGTAAAGATGTAGGTGCCTATTTCGTGGTCTACCTACAGCATTGTTGCTATGAATAGAGCCTGATGAGGCCCGAGTAATTCACGAAACACCGGTTGCAAACTTATGAATCAGGTTGTGGTTTAAATCAGAAACTTTAAAAATATATTATTATATTAAAATTAGAAATATAATAATTATTTTTATTACAAATTAGCTAGTGTTCCTTTTTTTCGAATTTTGCAATGATAATCAGTATGAAGACCAAATATTAAAATCTGGTTAATTGTATAATATGTGTAGCAACTAGCCTCTGATAATGTCTATGTTGTTGCTTTGTAAGATAATTCTATAATTTCGTAGTACCATTTTATAGTTTTTGCAAAAAAATAATAACGGACTAATAGCGCAAGTAGAACTTACGTCCTGAGGGTTCCGTACTGATTACATTACATAATATGTTCATAGTTAATATTTAAACCAGAATAAGTAATTAAATGTTACAAAAGAAATCAAAAATGTTTATGTTATATTTACATGAAATAACAATACACGTATATGAATTGCATGCTCAATAAGTGGGGCGCACTAAAAATTTCTGGAATTAATAAGAAAAAGCATTATGACTGGTTAAAAATGTATTTATTGTTTATCAAAATATTCTCCCATAGCTTTAATGCACTTTTTTATACGAATAAAGTAATTTTGAACACATTTATGCCTCTCTTCTGTGGTGACTTGGGAAACATGCTTTTTATACTCTTCAACAGCCTCTTCTGGTGTTAAAAATCGTTGACCACGTAAATAATTCTTGATTTTTGAAAACAGGAAGACGTCGCATGGTGCCAGGTCGGGGCTGTATGCAGGATGTCCCATAATATCTATTCATAATTATATTCATTTGTCTGTCTGACCGTTTGAGAGCTGGATTGTCATGGTGCAAGATGATACGGCATTTTTTTTTTTCACGGAGTTCGTTAATAACTTCCAAGAAACAAATGATCGTGGACCAATCGATATTCACTGTACGACGTTCCTATAAAGCGACAGTAGCCACGTCTCCAGTTTTATTTAAAAAAGTTGCAATCATCCCGGCATACCGCACACTTGCCACTTTGGTTAGTTTTGGCTCAACTGGAAAGACGCTAACAGTCGATTGCTGGTTTCGTAGCTGTACATTTATGTTTCCTCACCTGTCACTATGTCCCACATTGTATCTGATTAATACTTAGCCTAAGGATGCCCGAATCTCATGGTAAGTCACATACTCGTCTGTTTCGATCATACGACGTTCAGCATCGATGTTTTCGTTGTTCACAGCGGCACACGACGACCATCACGAAATTCGTCACTGAGATTAACGCGAGAGTCACGCTGTCGCGTTGGAATTCTGCAAACCAGCTATAAACAGTCGATTTGCATGGTGCTTTATAGCCAAAAGCAGTTTGAAGGCGAGCGACACTCTGCTGAGGCATCAAACTAGACTTAAAATCGTAGTAAATCATACTACGAAAATTTTCTCGAGTTAAATCCATGGTAACGTGAACACGCAATATTTAAAATGACACCAAAATGTAAAAACAAGTGCAAAATAGATGAAACAAACTGCATTTTAAAGCCAAATAGTTTCATTTTCAGATGTTGTGATTAGTTTTTAAATGTTCTTAAGTGGCCAGTATCTGAAATTTTTTGTGCGTCCTATTTAGGCAAAAAGATAAAACTAAAACTTGTTATAAATAAACTTAAAATAATTTTGTTGCATTTAATTTTACATGACAAGAAAAATTCCTCATTTTCGCATTTATTCCTTAACTTTTGTCAAATTTCAAAACTGTATATATGCGGGAAGTACTCTATAGGTTTTGATAATCGGTCCGTGAGAGGTATTTTAAATATGAAGTGCCATATCTCTTTAATGGACTGGATGGAATGGATTCATGGACAGACGGACAACAAAGTCCTATAAAGGTTCCGTTTTTTTTTCATTATAGTTTACGTAACCCTAAAAACAGGTACATAAGTATTCAGATATAATAAGTAATATCGCTTTTATCTATAAATGTATTTCAAGAATTGTCCACTATACCTAATTATTACCAGGGATAATATGTTTAATGATAGTCATCCGCTTAGCGTTCTTTATTTGAACAGCACTGGTTATATCTCGCCTGGCGCATTAAATTATTCTATTCTTATTCATCTCGGGATTCGGAGCTCTAACATTTCGCTATATAATACCACGGCAGCTGGGTATTCACAATATTCACTTGTTTCTCTTTTGTTTAATTTCAAACAATTCAGTAAATAGCGGTATCGTCTGTAATATCCACGATGCACCTAATCTCCAGACTAGGAGTACGTTCAGAACTACATTGCAATTAAAAACTTTATGCATTTTATGTCTCAAATAATGATTATAATGTTGTGGTAGTTGGATACTATAATGTATGATCGATGTACTAAATAATAAGGTTATGTCTAAAGGAATTAACTTTAGTATGTAAAGTCATTGAGCGATCAGAATGCCTTACTTGTATGTTAAAATAATTCTTCCATTATTATTTTTTAGTTACCTTTTGTAGTAAAGTATTACATAAATAATTATGCGTAGATAATTATTTGTCAGTTTATTTAAAGAAAATTTGTTTTAGTCGTATTTAATGTTAAATATACATTGTTAATTACGCTTACTCGTATTTTAATACCTAATTTGTATTACATAAGTCATAGTTTATGGCAAAAAAAATTCAAATACTCTTAAAATTAGATATTTGTTAAATGAAAACAAAATTCACTTAATAAGACATCAATATACAATAAAAAGTAAAATTTATCAGTGTTACCAGTACAATCTTATTCATTATAAACTAGTTCTGTCCAGTTTGAATTTATTTGAAAATTTACACCAGTCAAACACTTTTTATTTAGGCGATAATAGTTTTAAACAGTAACAATACCCACAAACATATACATTAATATAATAAGTGTTCATACAAAAAAAAACACATAAGAAAAAATATTTTTATAGTCATTTGTCCTTGTTATGTTATGTGGGCTCCATCTGTCCTCACTTAGGCTCTTGGTAGGTACATTGTGCGTAGATATTCCGGCTGACTACTCCAGCCAGCCAAGCTCCAACCGGAAGCGCAGAAGCTTCCTGGGGAATTCACTGGCTCCTCGAAGCGACCTCGGTTTTTGATGATTTCTGTCCGTTGAGTTGTAACTCCAACGCATTCCAGGATAACGTGGGTGACGGTTTCTTTTCCCTCCATGCATGCTCTGCACATGGGGCTGTCAGTGACACCTAAAACATAAAGGTGTTTGTTAAGTGAACAATGATCAGAACACAGCTACTGATAGTCTGCAGCAGATTTAGAACGGATAAGTGGAATGAGGTAGGTGACGGAAAAAAAAGGGGTGAGGTTCGACTAGGGGCTTTAGTTGTTTCTGTATCCGACCTATACAGACCAAAAACAGGCGGCAACCACGTGAAGGATAACTCCCCAGACTTGCCTTGTGCCGTTGCCGTTGTGCTTACTCCAAGACCTTTCGCTTTGTAACGTGACTAACTTTCATCAACCTGTACTATGACTCTTAACCTACTCTTAATTACCACTTAACTATATTGGCTAGGTTGATTTATTTATAAAAGACAGAGTATGACAACAGCAACACAATAAGAAATACATAATTATTGAACAGTATTATTGAATGACTAATAATTATAGTCAACCACAACATACGTCAAATTAAGATTTATTAGTCAATTCAGTTAAATGAATCATAATATAATTAGAGGATCATAAAAAAATCCTTAATTCTTTAACTACCGAAGCTACCATTGGAAATCACAAATCAGCCATCCTGTTAAGCGATGATGTGACCGATAGTGGAAACACGATAACTAGTTTATCCTAAACAAAACTAGATTGACCTAAAATAGAGTATCTACAGTAACATGATATCGAGTAGCCGACAATCATGCGGCTGTATCTGAAAGTATCTTGCGATCCATTAACTGCTAATAATAGCTTTTATGTTTTGGATTACGTTGGAAATTTCCGATAAAATGATAGAATACTTTGGATATTTAAAAAGTTTTTTAATTAAAATATAAATTAATGTATGACCATAATCCTTAAGTGACGATTTTTTTAATAGTATTATGGCACAGTGACCGCACGGTGCCTGATGATATGCACAGTACAATACAATAACAACGGCGACCACCGAAATCCATCAACATCCATGCCTTTGCTGGATATACACCGGAAATAAATGTTTCCAAATTACGTTTAAACAGATAAATAGTTGAGCGACGTTAAAAAAAAACATTTCATGCCCATTTAAACATCGTATATTATAACACAAGCGAGTTTGGACAAAACAACGTAAAGCTCCGAGGAGCGGCTTTGTTCTGTCTGTGGACCGAGTAGCTACTCTACGGAGTGAATATAGCTGAAAAAGTAGAACGCGTGTGCCAATGAAAAAAAATATACGACTGGTGTTTGTGCTATTGTCTTAATCGTCCATTTCAGTCTTAATGTATCTAATGTCTACCTTCTATTAAATGTACCTACTTTGTAAACGTTAGAGACTGTTCATTGTATTGAATATATTTTTAACAAGATTACTTTGAATAATCAAATGTTATAAATAATATAAAAGATAAATAATATATTTTTATAGTACCTCGGAAAATTGACGGTACTATTCCTGATGGTAAGCAAAGTAAAATCTAACCACATTGGTGGCTGCCACGCCTATATCATGCCAACCTTCAGAAATATATCTTTACGTTACGCTTTAGGAACCCGATGTCATAAGAAGAAGGTCAGTTTCAAAGAAGAAAGAACTTTATAGTTCATTCCGAGATGGAGGTTACCATAAAACTGTGACTCCGAAGTCCAGCGCCTGTGGTTCTGTCAGCTACAGCGGCTCGATGTTTTTGGTAACGTCTGCACTATTAACAATGTGGACAGTCTGTTTTTGCAACCTGTCCAGAGCATAGAGGAGGTATTTTGCAGATAAATCCCAGAGATGCGAATAGTTTTCCATACACGGGCGAACTTGTACCTTGTAAAGAAGATACAGTTGACCGGGCGTGAAAAACCGTCGCACCCTGTTCTGGATTCAAAGGCTCCGAGATGTAGTAAAGATAACACTCTCACTATGATATATCAAATAGATAAGATGTAGATTCAATAAGAAGACTAACTAATTGTTTTATTTACTATTTCTCATTATTGTAAACATTTCTATTCTATTTTTGTAACTAACTAGCTGTGCCCGCGGCTCCGCTTGCGTGGACTACTATAAAAGCGTTTTTTATTTTTTGTGCGGAACCCTAATTATATTCGTTTCGGAGATTACCTGGAACAAACAGACAGATAAAAATTTTATATTTTTTTTTAGTTACCGTGTATACTTTCATATGCATTTAGACAAGAGCTGTTATTTTGACATTACAAACAGACACTTTAATTTTATTACATTTATAGATTCAATAACGCTTAGTCGGCTGGACGGATCTTTGTGAAATTTTGTGAAGAAGTCGTGTTATATCGTGAAGTATGACATAAAATTTTGTATTGTCTAGTGAATCCAGCCGGTGCCAGCTACTAATATATAATAATGATTGCATAATGTTAACTTAAAACGTTTGCAGTTTGGGAACTTTTTGAAATTACTCAACATATAATAATATTGTCTAAAAATTATAAGCTTAATAGCTTTTAAGGCAAAATCTACTCTTAGTCTAATTAACACAAAATTCGTATTGTCCTCACGAGATAACAATCATTTGCATAAAAATAATTTTAGTATGTAGAAATTTACATGATAGTTTTAAAATTTGTTCCATCTAAAATAATCATACGAATGTAAACTAAGCAACAATCTTCATGTAAACCAAACAGCCAAGTAGTGACACATTGTAACTCAAACACCCCGTCAATATTATATTTATCTTTTCTTAAAAGTTACTCAAAATGGGCATACAAAATAGACTTACATAAACTAATATGACAAAACAGAATCATATTAAAAAACTACTGGCAATCAGAATGGCAGATTACCTCGTAAACCTAATCCTACAGCATATAATAAGCAAAAACTCAATATAACTTATTCAGGCGAGTTGGGTAGGAGCGACATATATTTGTTTTTTTTTTCAATATAACGGTTGTATTCCCAAGTAAACTAATTTATTTATACAAAAACTCATTCAACCTGAAGGGAAAAGTAATTAAAAACATATTTATCATCTCGATGTACATATTTTATTGACAGAAGGTAATGACCAGAGTCGTATAATGAATTACTGGAACTCTACTATGTCTTGTACCAATGATCGTAATATTGTTAATTTTCTTTTTAATATTTTTTTTTATTTTGGGAAGAATAATTATGATTTTGCTATTATAATAATATATGTGATCATGTTTTATATTAGATAGAATAATAATTTAGACATTCAAAATAGGAAAAGATACACCGTTACAGTGTTTAATACAGTATTTTTTTATTTACCAAATACAAATATATTAGTTATTACGTCATTACTACGTAAGTCTGCCCTTTTCATATTATAAACAGGACAAACAAGAGAATGAAAAACAACTCCCTCAGATTTATACAAATATATTTTGATTATCCAAATAAATAATTGTTCTGTAGATTTTTTTATATACACGTAAATGTTTATTATTTTAGGTAGGTACCTAAAATATTATAACTAGGTATATGATGATACCGACAGCCAAGTAATTTACGAGTGGTATATTCTATACCCTATTATTAACCCCTGAGCTGAAGAGAACAAATAACTGTAGGCATTAAAAAAAACCATCTACTTACTAGCAGTGCTCTTAATGTTAAAACTGAGATAATAAAAATACCACAACAGAAAATAAAACATTTGTTCTTGTTTAAAAATATCAAAAGTATTATTAAACTTCCTAGTACATATGTAAATAATGAATTAAGTACAAAGTGTAAGAAATCTTAAAGCGGAGTACTTTAAAACTGCATTATAGTATACTCCGATTTTCTGAGATCAGTAAAACTTTTAACCTTTACGATCTTCCAAGATTTTGAACGCAAAGAGTTCACGATATTTATTATCAACTTTGTCCGTTTAAAAGTTATATCAAGTTAGTACTGTCTATGGTTAATATTTTAGTGGATAAAATTTGTATTTATGGAGTCCCTAAATTAATCCTTTGCTTGTTTTAGAGAAGGCAGACTTAATTAAAACAAACTAACGTAAAATTCCATTGTTTGTAATATAACTACTTATTTCTGAACGATATTAAGATTGGTCCTACTTAAGAATATGCACTCGGTTTATAATGGTTTTCTCAAAATTAATAGGTTTTCAATGTTTGAGAAAACAAGATCAAAGTGAAAAGAGATCCATTTTAGAGATAAGAAACGAATGTCAAATTCAGTCTTAAACATAGCTATAACACGGCTTAATGTTTATAAAGACTCTTGAAAACCTTAAGATATCCCACAAAGAAGTACTTTAGTTCGAGTAGGCTTGTTCGTATTGTATTGTCTCTTGAAGCCACGCTCTGGGCAACTCTACTCGTATTCTTGAGGCGAGAGGTCGCGGTTTTGATCCTTCAATTGGATGAACTTTTGTGTGATAAATAAGTCTGTGTCTGTTTGTCGTACCACAAACTGTACTTTGTTTTTGTAAATGATCTACATTTTAAAAACGCTGGAAAATTCGATGACAATAAATTGTTGATTCATATGAAATGACAAAGTCTTTGATTGTTTACTTTACTATGAGTAATTCGAATATGAGCAAATATTCTACATGGTTTCATCCATGTTAAATTGATTCATCCATTTCTTCACCCCGGGCTACAGCTCCACTCCTAATTGTCGTAGAGTGATGTTAAACAGCCTTCCTCAATAAAATCCAAAAATACTTTTTCAAATCTGATTGGTACTTCCAGAGATTAGATCGTTCAAATAAAAAAAAAATCTTGAGCTTTGTTATATTAAGTATATATTAGGGTTTTTATTGTTATAGGTTTGGCATATTGGTCACAATCTCACCTATGTTAAATGACGATGTGGCCCAAGATGATAACACGCTGAACCTAGTGGAAGACTGGCCCTCAAGAAAACCTGCCGGAACCCACCTATTAGTGCTTGGCGACAGATTTTCAACTTGAGGGTGGTAGCTAGCCAGGCGGGTATTAGAAAAAGCCCTAACACCATGCTATGGTTTCCTCACGATGTTTTCCTTCACTGAGAAAGCTCAGAACTCACGTCAATCGACGCGAAGTCGTACACGATACCATGAGCCATCATTGCTTCATTGGTCGTTTATTTATTCTTAAATCATTGTGAGGTCTTAATCTTTAAGTAAGAGATGGAGATAGTAATGAAGAGTAAGTAACCTTATTGTACGTATTCCCAGGCGCAATACCAATGGTGACGGCTACTGTTTACTGCGCACCAATGCCGCTTCGATACGGCGCGCTCACTGTGTACAGTCTCGGATGTCTACTGGGACTTTATAAGGTATGTAAGCTATATCTATATCTATCTATTTATAAAATATTCCAAGCCTACCTTACCTCTTATAATACCTATCTTATATGGAGTAAACTCCAATACAAAATATATATATATCATCAGACTAAAAAAATATGTTAATTTATTCTTATTACGTTTCTATGAATTTCCTTTGATGCTGGTTTATTAAAATTATGAAAAATACTTTGAAGAACACAAAAATGATGTCCGACTGGATTGCGATCACCATACACCAGGTGTAACACACGCCGTAGTGGCACGCTTAGGCGTGTCGCATTCCGGAATCGCCCGGCCTATATGCAGTAATCAAGTGGGATAGTAGAGGCCTCTCTTTCGGTTTGTCGCGTTTCGAGATCAGCTAGTGTATGTGCGGCTGGCGAGAGGTTTGCAGGCCGGCATGATGGCAGCGAGAGGTTTGTAGGCCGGCATAATGGCGGCGAAAGGTTTGTAGGCCGGCATAATGGCGGCGAGAGGTTTGTAGGCCGGCATAATGGCGGCGAGAGGTTTATAGGCCGGCATAATGGCGGCGAGAGGTTTATAGGCCGGAATAATGACGGCGAAAGGTTTGTAGGCCGGCAGAATGGCGGCGAGAGGTTTATAGGCCGGCATAATGGCGGCGAAAGGTTTGTAGGCCGGCATAATGGCGGCGAGAGGTTTGTAGGCCGGCATAATGGCGGCGAGAGGTTTGTAGGCCGGCATAATGGCGGCGAGAGGTTTGTAGGCCGGCATAATGGCGGCGAGAGGTTTGTAGGCCGGCATGATGGCGGCGACTGGCTATGGATACATAATCTCTCAGTGGTCGCCGTTGTTTTTGGATTGTATTGCGCTTGCCATCAGGCATAGTGCAGTCACTTTGCCGTGCTACTGTGAAAAAGTGTTATAAGGTACAACTTTAATTTACTTATCTATTGTACATTTTGTAAGCAAAAAGTTTATTTTTCACTGATAAATAATTAAATGTTTTATGTATATTTAAAGGAAGTAAGTTTTTATATTAAAACATATAGATTTCTTTACAAGTTCTTTGCTATATTTTCTTCATTATAATAGTTTTCCCTGTATTTATAATCCTAATAGTTTGTATATACGTCTATATCATCTATATATTAACTAATAATTATTTATTCAGTATCTATTGTATTACAATAACACAAACCTGCATATTGCGTACTATTCGATACGCATTAATCGTTTCCATATTCTAAAATCACGTAAGATTGTCTAATCTTAAATATAAAAACTTAAAATCGATACTTACTGTCTTTCACTTGCCGTGTGTTCGCTCCACAGTTCATTTTTATTGAATTAATCAAAGTTTGTTAATTAGTTTAATCAATTAGCGGAACAGCAATTGAAGCCGCGAAGTTTTGTAAACTACACTCGTCTCTAATTATAGTTCTTCAGAAGAACATTATGTTTCAATATTCTTTAATTATTTCAAATACAAATTCAATAGTAAGTTATAGTATTTGACATGGAAAAAATATATATCGAAAACAACTGAATATTGATAAGCCAGATATCAAAAAATGAATCCTGAAAGCCAATATAATTTTTACGAAAATATGGCGACAGACACGAGATAGAAAACATGGGATGTATCAAATTATACATCAGTAAAAACGAACAGCGCGTAAAGCAAAGCTAAAAGTACGACTCTAATAGATTGCCGTTATACAAACCACGAGCATAGCAGAACATATTTTTTCATAAGTGTATTATAGGAACACATGTACGAAGATTGCTATAAGCTATAGAATGATAGAATAGCTTCGACTTATTTAACAATATCGCTTCCTATTTTAAACATAAGCTAGAATCATCATTCTTTCTGTGTTTTAACTATCAACCGAGTTTCATTGCTAAGTATATACGACATATACGTGTATAGTATTGAATTAAAAAAAAATCTGACTTCGTTAAAGATCAACGAATCACGCTCAAGATAAATGAATATTTAAAACAAAAACATTTATTTTATCAAACTACTTTATCCCTGAAAGCCGTATAGTGAGATAAACACCTAATCTAATTCCCAATACAACTATCGAGGAAATATTACATATTGTCATCTGTTTATGCATATTATAATCTATAATTATTTTTGTTATACCCATGGGTAGTGAAAATGCCGGTATATCTATTTATCTATATACATATAAAGTCCCCCGCCGCGTCTGTCTGACTGTCTGAACGCGATAAACTCAAAAACTACCAAACGATCGTACCGAAACTAACGAACGAATTTTTATACGATTTTCATCAATAGATGGAGTAATTCATGAGGAAGGTTTAAGTGTATAATTTATTACGGTTTTGTACAAATTGGCTGAAATATGACTATGATTGTTGAAAATGTCGGAAACAATCATGCCGACGGGAGCTTTACTGTCGTGCGCTGCGTATACCAATTGAGTTATGTATTACTCTGCTACCCGTGTGAAGCTGGGGCGGGTTGCTAGTGTCATATAATGTATTCCAACTCAATAAAATAAAATTCAAACCAACTCACTATCCAGATGTTCACTACAATGTGTTCGTACACTATTCTATGGTCTCGTTGCAGATTTCTTCCCTTTTGTTGTTATCACTTGATGGTCAAAACAGAACTAAAACCCAGGACGAGTTTTTATTTTATTTTTTTGGTGACTGTACTGTTATTCGTAAGGGCCCTGAAGCCTCAGAAGGTTTTTACGGTTTCACCGGGGTTGGGTCCTGGCTCGGAACACGACTCGCTTATATATACAAAAAAAGGATCGAAATTACTAAAATATCCTTCAATAATGCGAGCTCGTTTAAAAACTGGAGAAAAGTTCTATTTTTAAGCCCTTGTTTGTTTGATTACGGACCGATGATATGCTTTGTGTGCGTGAACTACGATGTTTTTTCGACAGAAAAATAGTATATTTTTTATTCTTATTAAATTTTATATTGTAATTAAATGGAATAAAATCACGAGTGGTTCCTAGTAAATAATGGACAGACCAGTAAAAGTATGCAGTTTCATAAAATATTTACTTAACCTTGTTCTTATTTAATACTAGCTGTGCCCGCGGCTCCGCTCACGTGGAATACAGAATGCGGTCGATAGAGCGCGCGCGCGCGAATCGTTCTGCTCACGCTCAAAAGACGGAAAACAAAAATGCTTGTTGTGGGTGATCGATGGGTGATAGCTATGAATTAAAGGCTATGTAAATCAGATAGGTGGTTTCCGCGTGAAAAGAACATAAACGGACAGACAGACAGAGAGACGTTGAGTTTTATAATATGTATATAGACTAGGTGGCCAGGCAGATGTTGTTCTGCCGTTCACAATAGCCAATAAGGCGACCACAGCGCCACTATCCGGCCGTTTTTTCCTGATATTTTTTCCATGACTATAAACAAAACAAAAAAGAATTACGTATATCAATCCTTTCAGCCGTGAGTTATGGTCTTGAGTTCATACAAAAATGCGATAGAAAATAGGTCGTTCTGTTTTCCTGAATTTTTATAGTTTTTCAGGAAATTTTTGAAATTTTTCATTGCTTAAAAATCAAATTCAGACTATAACATACATTTTTAAATAAAAAATTGCCTAATCGGTCTAGCCGTTCTCAAGTGATGAGCTTACTAACAACGAACATCATTTCATTTTTATTTACTTTATAGAATCGTTGCAGCTACATTAAAATTTATCTAGTCTGACGACAACATAACAAATTTACAATCTTGGCATTGTATTTATTTGTTATTTTTATTATAAATGTCCCGTCTTACGTCGTACGAATCGCAGTTTCCTTTTTCATTTTGCGAACCTTTAGGGAATTGAACTAGCTTTCTGTTTGTTTTTCAAAAATACGTACAAACAAAAGATGAATCAGTTTTACTCAGCAAACGCATTTCATCATTGGCTTTCTTTACATTCCATCAAGTATAATTGAATTGCATTGTATGTTATACTATATATTTACGTCGGACAGTAGTGACTTTACTGGGTAGTAGAACGCGACAATTGGGTTTTTGAATATATTTTTTGTGATAATTGGAAAGATCATACATAAGTTTTATAACAAACTGTTTTTATTTTTTTCGAAATATTTCAAAAGTTATTTTAAAATAAAAATTAATTTTTGAATTCAGTACCGAAAACGCGCCGATCGTTCTCGAATAAATCCGAGCGCGTGTGACGTCACAATGTTAATGTCTACTCATTGTAGCACACAGCTGATACAGTGTTTTGACTCTTAATCGATAAAATTCCATTAACATTATGACGTCACAAAGCTGGTGACCAATCGTGGCGCGTTCGTAGTCATGTGATTCTTTTTAAAATATTTCAATTGTTTATTATTAATAAAAAAAAAAACGCTTTAGGAGTTTTTCCAATTGACTATTATAATAATTATGTTGAAGCTTTAAAATACATTAAAAAAACGTTTTTTTTTTCAAATACCCAATTGCATTCGATTGGAACACGTCATCATACACCCAGCGTTACGCCCGCCATAGTGGCATGCTTAGGCGTATCGCGTACCGGGATCTGCCGGTGGTAGTCTATCCGTACCAGATTTGATCAAGACCAACCTGTACATGGTGATAAACCCGTCACAGTGACTCTCTTTTAATTTGTCGCGTTTCGAGATCAGCTTCAGCGACGACTGGTTATGGATTGCCGATCTCTCAGTGGCCGTCGTGTATTGTGCTTAGCATAAGGCGCGGCTCATTAAGACGTGCTACTTTAAAAAAATATCGTTATTTAAGATTATATGTGGGATTAACGTTTGTAGTGTTATTAAAAGGACTTTTTAAATATACAAAGTTTTCTGTGTTATACATTTTGTCGGATATTCGAAACTTAACCCAGAACATACGACTAACTGCCATTATTACAGTAGTAAATGTAGCACAATATACTATCAGACATAGCCGAATGATCGCCGGCTACTCGATATTATGTTATGTAAATATGATATTATGTTAGCGGAATCGATTTTAGGTCAATCCAGTTTTGGTTAGGATAAACTAGTTTCAAGTTACCATCTTCGGTCACGTCGTCACTTAACACGAGGGGTTATTTACAATGGTGCCTTCAATAGTTGATAAATATAAGGCAAATTATATTAATAATAATATAATAATAAATAATTATTATATTAAAAATATCATAATATACATTTTTATGAAATAGGTTAAAGGAATATTCGGGCAAATGGCTATAACCATCAGGAACAGTGCCGTCAATTTACTGTGAACTAAAAAAATGTTAGGAACTAAATTAGTATAAAATTGAAACATTTCTTTTCAGGCGATGAGAGCTTGGTCTCCGTGGGAAAGGAGGTTATGTTTCGCAGCACCATTTTGTATGCGCATTCTGTTGGCTGGTGCACGCGCCGCGCGACTCGGTGGCGGCGATCCCCACGCCATTCTGCATGTGTTTTTACAGGTAATATTTATTCATAATATCGTCATTTATTAGGATAGACAAAAACTATACTTAAACCAAATTCATAAAAAATAAATCTAATGAATATAATTTGTAGAAAAGTGGTTTTTCCATAAACTAAACATACATTTACTTATTTTGATTGATAATTTCATATGATGATAAAGTACATGTAATAAAAAAGAAGTAAATTAGTGTTAATTTATAAACATACTGGCAACCGTCTGAGATTTTATTATAGTTAAATATAATAAGAATAAATTTAGCCTAATATAGTCTATATTAGGGAAAAGAATAGATTTCTATCACTCAAATGATTTTTTAAATCGGATCTGTAGCTCCGTAGATTACTTTCTTCAAACATTTAAATCTTACCTCTTTATAAAAATCGTATAGTTAACTTAATACACAATATCTGGGCTTCATATCACGACCCTAAATAAAATAATTCAGCATAAATACATAAAAGGGACTTTAAATGTTCTCAAAATATACAATTATAATAGATACATAATATCTTTGCTCAGTATATTGAGAAACCGCTAGCTATAGAGATCATATTATGTACAAGATATATACATGTATAACTGTGTATACTGTGTATAACTGTCTTAATATTCATTATTATACAGTAAATTTAAATAATAATATTATAAATACTTAAAATATTTCAATGAAATTTCTTTACACATAAATACAAAACCTGATTTTCAGTAACTACAAACCACAGAGTTATATATTAAACTGCATCATAATTTAACGTAATAATTTACTCGTATCAACTCTGTATGTCTCGCTAATAGAGTGCGTTTTAATCAACTAAGTATACCGAGAATGCCTGTCGCAGAACTAATAACCGTTGCAATCTGTTACATTGATGGCAAATACCCAGCTGCGGTTGATAGCGGCTGTAATTTACCGGCAATGATCGAAATACAACACGCAAACAACGTTACACTTTTGTAACTGCGGCCACAACGTGAAGCGATATAAATAACCAAACGGCAATGATGAAAGTTATATTAGACTGGAATGAATTGATAAATCCATATAGGGTACATTTTAAATAACATACAACATTAGAGGATACACCATAAGTAACTACATATAATAACATATAATAACTAAATGAATAACTATAGAACATTGTGTAGAAATTTCTTTAAAACTATATGCACAGTTGTCCGGTTACTTCTTTACTAAATAAAACTACAATTATGGCATGGTAAGGCACACGTCTCGGGCTGGCATACACTGTACGGTATATATCCTTACTCATATCTAGTATGGATATACCATATAACTGTGATACAACCCAAACTCATGTTATAGTTACACAGATCGGTAACATACGCAGAGACCAATACTATTAATTGTATTATTGGTATTATTCATGTTGTAATGACGCGACCCGAAGCCATAATTAGGCCCCAGACTTTCATCGAAAGCATTGCGTGCAACCAGTAAAGTTCGATTCATATGTGCAGACATTCAATATTATAATATCCAAAAGCAATTATATAACTAGATAATTGTTGAATATAAATATTTTCGTTACTAGTAATGCATTTAAAAAATAAAAATAAAATAATTATTATGCACATTCAAAATGTTGTGTCTGTGCTGCTGATCGTTGAGGAGTTTCCTCAACGAAAGCCAACACTGCTGCAGCAACCAGGCTATGATGCATTTTATGCAGGCAATCAAAATTAGATGTATATATCAAATTTCATGTTCAAGCTGTTGGCCGTTAAGGAGTTCTTTCGTTTGGAGCCGTTCCTGGGTTTTGGAATCTGATCATGATTAACATAAAAATCCATTGTTATCGGAACTCAATCAACGTGGGAAAATTCAACTCCGTATAATAAGTGGAAGTGGGTCAAATTGAACTTGCAAGGTTTGATTACAGACAGACACCGGGACAGGTGAAATTAAATAAAAGCTTGTAAAATATCGCAGTGCAATTAATGACGTTTTATGTGATATCTTAGAGGGCAATGTACATAACATTTAAGAAGATTTAATTCGAATAAATGTGTTTTTTTTTATTTTCCATATCAGTAAAGGAATAATTAGTAATTGGTTTGTATAGTAGATTATTGTAAATATTCTCTTCTAGAAGAATGTGAAAAGCCGGTGGAAAATACGAGGATAGAAACTACAGCCATTATTTTTAACAAATAAGTTCACTCCCGTCTATTTAATAAAAATTGTAAGGCTTATTGACGGACAACGCACAGTTAAAATCAATTGGTCTAATTTTGCATAAATATTAGTTATATACCATAAGTGAGAAATAGGACAGGATTTTTTTTAATTCATCCCCTACAAGCGTTAATTATATATGATGCTGTCTATAGGAAATACCATCAGGCACACGGATTGTTGCACATATTTCCACATAATCAACGTTTCCATATTTTTTTAATACTGCTGTTCAGCAGGCTATCGAGCTTGCGTGACATCCACATACAAACAAGGCCAGTTTAAAAGATACAGTGCGACGCAATCACGGCAAATGCAAATCACACCTCAATCTTCTCGCAGTGCCAGTGAAAATGAGAACGAATGGACGTACTTTATGTCAGTTTTATTGTTTGTGTTGTTCCGTTTTATTTCGCCATGATAGCTTTTCATGGAGTACACCCAGTGAACACATATTTACGAACAGTAATTAATCTGGATAATGTGTTCGCATCTTCCGCAGTCTAATTTTTACTTGGTCTGATCTATTTAAGATAAATTTATTTCATATAGGCCCGACCAAAGTTCAATATGAAAATAATACTAAGAATACATAAACCTAATAATCCTATGCCTCAGAAAAGAACATAGTTCTAATTGCTAAAATAAATAAGCGAAGCGAAACTATAATAAGCGAAGTCATCCATTCAGATTGTATCTTGCTTAAAATTATTATACGTCGAATTTAAATATGTAGTATTAATGACATAGTGACAAGGGACAGGGATTTACTTGATTAAGCTTGCTTGATTATATTCAGTAATTCATAAGCATTTTCAGCTTCGTCACGGCCTCAACGCTAAGTTTAAACGGCACTCACAAATGATTTAACACTCAATAAATAATTTGTCACAAACTTCGAGTCACAAACCTTTGAGCAACCATTGATATGAGCATAGCGTAATCTTAGATCTACATGTGTATCTATAATATGTACTCCTCTGGCATAAAAACGATAGATCCCAAAATGTACACGTGCTAAATATATCGTACACGTCTTAAATTTTTATCCACGGCGCGGCGCGGCGCGGCGCACTGCCAACGCATATGCCGTATACGTGTAGGCATCGTTATTCTCACTTCCCGTAGTTGCTTACAGTTTTCCCGATTGCTTGACGTTCATGGTTACTGCTTCGCTCCTTAGTTATATAACTTTCCTCAATAAATATGCTAATACAATGCAAAAAGAATTTTCCAAATCTGACGGGTAGTTCAAGAGATTAGCACAATAACTAATTTCATAATACAAAAGAAATCAAAAACATTTATATTATGTTTACGTGAAATAACAATATGTAAATTGTATGCTCTTGTATATGATATTAATTTCATTTTTTTACCTCAAGTCGTTCTTCAGGAAAAGATCTTCACACACGGACAGGCCGACAGACGGACAACAAACTGATCCTATTAGGGTTCAGTTTTATTTTCATAAGAGATACGGAACCCTAAAAACAACCTGTTGAGCTTTATAATTATAATATTACTATAGATCACTGTAGATGTATCAACTGCATACAAGCGCTAGGTTGATATGTGTCATCAATGTATAAATGTCTCGGTTTAATTCTTTCGGGTGAACGTGATGCCTTTGATTAAATACAGGTCTATATATTATATAAAATCTGTGGTACCTACCTATTATAGTGTGTGTTTTCTTAGCGATTTTTCGGTGACTTCTTTTTGTAATTAGCATAATATAGAAATTGCATTTACGTTTTGTAACGTTACAGGATCATAATATTAAAAATTATTTTTTTATGCTATGAGGTAGCCAACCGGCACTTCGTGACCACTGCAGCCTATAGCATAGAACCACACGCGCTGGGCTTCCGAGTCACAGTTTTACGGTAACATCCATCTCGGCACGAACTAAAAAGTTCTCTTTGTCTTATCTTTGTCCTACCGTGAAGCTGTGGGTGCCATGTTCCGGCTAATGTGTTCCCTCCTTCCTATGACATCCGGTCCTTAAGCGTAACGTGAAGAGATATTTATGGAGACCGATCACGACCGCCGGCGGGAACGGACGTGTTTACGACTGCTCTCTGCCGCCTTTGTGAAGTTTTACGACCGACCGGCCTTGCTGCACACCTGCATCGCACCTGCGCCGCACCTGCGTATCGCCGTCTCGCTCGCACCCATTGTGTAGCGCTACACAAACAAAAACTGCACTTTTAAGTGCAACTGTCTGTTTCTATTCGACGAAATCCACACTTTAGTGGTCGCTTGCCGGAAACCTCTCGGTGTCAACAGAAGGCAAGTGGGTGCGTGACCCAAGCGCCCCTCGGTTGCCTCCTTCAGAGGCAAACGATAGTACTTGGTCGGGCTCAGGAATCTTGGCCCTTGATAGAGTCATAGTCAAGCCCTGAGTGTCTCCTTCCCACCCTTCCGATCCTGCTACACATCCATCCCCGAGTGTCTGTTTGGGCGTAGCTAGGTATTTATACCGGCTGCGTTCTCTGCCTCGGGCTTGATAGGGACCTCCACGTAGGGCCCGGTAGGTTCTTTTCCTGCGAGTCATTACACCGTGACACGCAGGTCCCTTTACACGGCTCGGGATAGCCGTTTAAATTCACTCGGCGCACCCCCCTGCCTCTCCGGCAGGGAGGTTTAACTTCACCCCCGCCCGCTCAACCGCCACCGCCGGAATGGCACACCAATCTGAGCTCGAACGCTTCAAAGCGTTCGCAACGACCCTGCATCCGTCGCTCTGGACGGACTTTAATAGGGCCATCGTGGCCGAGCAACCCGCCGTTGCCATTGCCATCGCTCAGGGCACCGAGCCCGCCAGCGACCCCGCTGCGCCTCACGCGACGAACAAGAAGTCCGTCCCGCGCTCCCGCTCAACGGCACCCCGCGCTCACCGTCAAACGCCGTACAAACGGCCATCGTCGCGCTCACGTTCCCCGGGCATTCAAGCCCCGACCCCAGCGCCCTCTGCGCTACCGATGAAAAATCAATTTTCATCACTAGTCCCCGAAGCGGAGACACCGTCGCTTGTAGCAACAAACGACAGCTACTCTCCCGTTAGCCCGGACCCGGAACCCGAGTCCATCGAAATGGACACGGCAATACGAACAGACAACGAGGGCTTCACCCTCGTACAAAAAAACAAGCCCGCCAAACGGGCCTCGCGCTCGCGCCCAGAGTCTCCGGAGACTCAGTCGAGACCCCAAAAAACGCAGCGAACCGGGCTCAATAGCCACGCCCCTCGCTCCGCAGCGCCCTCAGCGCCTGCCGGTACCTTTGCCGGCAGAAAGGCGCGTCGCCCGCCCCCCGTCACGGTCCAGAACAAGTCGGTCTGGACGAAACTCTCGGAAAAACTGAGAGATATGCGTATCCACTACACCCAGGCCAGTAGCACGGCCAACGGTATCCGCGTCCAAGTGACCACCTCGGACGAACACCGTAAATTCACCAGGTTGCTCCGAGACAGCAACCTGGAATACTTCACATACTCCCTGGAGGAAGAACGTCACCTCCGGGTTGTAATCCGCCGCATTCCGGTGGAAATCACACCCGAGGAGGTCAAAATTGACCTCTTAGCCAAAGCCCTCCCTGTCCGCGAAGTGCACAGAATGCACGGCGGACAATCAAAAAACAGACCTCTCGACATGGTTCTAGTCATCCTGGAACTGACCCCCGAGGGCAGAGCCATTTTTAATGTTAGGAAAGTGTGTGAGCTCTCCGGAATAGCCGTAGAGCCTCCACACAAGAACCGCAGTCCTCCGCAGTGTCACAACTGCCAGTTGTATGGGCATTCGGCCCGCAACTGCCATCTCCGTCCCAGGTGCGTTAAGTGCCTCGGGGACCACGCGACGAGCGAGTGCACGCGCACTCGGGAGTCGTCTACCACTCCGAGTTGCGTGCTATGCGGCAACGCGGGTCACCCCGCGAACTATCGCGGCTGTCCCCGCGCCCCGCGCCCCACGCGCCCTACGCGCCCTATGCGCACTACGCGACACACCCCTCCTCAGAGGGAACGTCCCGCAGTAGGACAGCCAAAGCCTCTGCTCACGCCAGAGGCTTTCCCCAGCCTCCCGGGCGCCTCCAGCGCCCCGATGGCAGCCGCCCCCGCGCCCCGCGCGCCTCCTCCACCCATGCGAGCCCCTCAGGCAGCATGGGGCCCCAGGCCCCGCCCGCAACCTCCCAAGGCTCAGGCCTCCCCGCTATGTAGTCAACGCTTCGGCCTCGACTATATGGCCATGCTTCTTCTCGAGCACGACTACCAAGAAGTGCTAGCGTACGATCAGTGCGGCACTGAGTACGGCATGATTGAAGCAATCAAACGCTTTCCCCAGCTGACAGCCACGCTCCAGCGTGTGTCCCGTGCTGCAGCTTTAAACACACCAACTAGAAATGGCTCGCATTAAGCCTAGAAGCCTAAACATATCTTTTTTCAACGCGCGTAACCTCCTTCCACAACGGGACTTAGTATCCACCTTTCTTAGGGAACGGGAGATAGACGTGTTTCTAGTACAAGAAACACTTCTAAAACCCAGTAGGCGCGACCCTAAGATAGCAAATTACAATATAGTCAGAAATGACCGTGCCACCCGAGGAGGCGGCACGCTCATCTACTACAAGCGTTCCCTCTATTGCATGCCAATAGACCCTCCCGCACTTACCAATATGGAAGTGTCCGTCTGTAGAATAGGCATGACTGGCCATCCGTCAATCACGCTTGTCTCTGCATATCTCTCCCCGAGTAAAAGACTCCTTCAGTCCGATCTGGAGGCGCTACTTTCACTCGGTCAATCCGTCATAATAGCAGGCGACCTCAATAGCGGTCACACCCATTTCAACAACTCGCGTAACACCCCTAACGGGGTTATACTCGACCTACTATGCGATGTGCTCGGCTTTGACGTCATAGCACCGCTAGAGCCCACGCACTATCAAGATAATTGTCAACCGACAGTACTTGACATAGCCCTCCTCAAAGGTGTCTCACTTCGGTTACGACTTATAGAAGTCGTACACGAACTAGACTCCGATCACCGCCCGGTTATCTTACAACTCGGGCAACCGTTCGACCCCAGTCCGCCAAAAGTCAAAGTAGTTGACTACGCGATCTTAAATCGCTACCTATCCGATAACGCGACCCCGTCCAGCCTAGCTAGGATCCCCGACGTATTAGAGTCAACAGCAGACGCCGACTTAGCAATCGATTCCCTGGTCGACTACCTCCAAACCGGCGTAAGGGAGGCCTCGAGAGAGGTGCAAGCGGCGAACGAACGCCGTTTTATACTCCCCCCCCGGCTTACGAGCGTTAATCACGGAAAAGAACGCCGCGACACGTGCACACGATTCTTATCCGACGAGGGATAACACCCGTAGGTTACGGCGACTTCAGAGAGAGGTTAGAACTCGCATCGGCGAGTACAGAGGTCACCGGTGGGATAACCTCTTAGAGGGTCTCAAGCCGTCCCATCTGGCTTACTGGAACCTCGCCCGCTCTCTGAAGTTAGAAGCTACCGCCCTGATGCCGCCCCTCGAAAGAGGCCCCGATCTCCCACCCGCGTTCGATAGCGACGATAAGGCAGAATGCCTTGCCGCAAGCTTGGAGAGCCAGTGCTCCCCAAACTGCGACAACGTAGACACTGCCCACATCGAAACTATCGAGACCGCCGTTCAGGAACTAACGTCGATTCCCCCCGCGGAAACGTTAACCCCGGTCACGCATGACGAGATTTGTACTGTTATTAAAGGCCTTAAGCCTAGAAAGTCCCCCGGCCCCGACGGTATCAGGAATGAAGTACTTAAACTTCTTCCCGATCACCTTATAGCTCTTTTGGTCTGCATCTTCAATGTAGCCATAGCCCACTGCTATTTTCCAGCCGTCTGGAAAAAAGCTATAGTTATAGGTATTCACAAGCCCGGCAAAAAAGCTTCGCTTCCCGATAGCTATCGCCCGATCAGCCTTTTAAACACACTAGGAAAACTTTACGAGCGGCTCCTTCTGAACCGTCTCAAAACCGTTATAGATATTAAAAACCTATACCCTCCCGAACAGTTCGGTTTTCGCGCTCGACACTCGTGTACACATCAAGTGCACCGCCTCACGGAGCACATCACGAGCAACTTTGCCAAAAGTAGTATCGCCCCCGCCCGTACGCTTGCGGTCTTTTTCGACGTAGCTAAGGCCTTCGATAAGGTCTGGCATGCCGGACTAGTCCACAAGCTACATAAACTAGAAATCCCGGATAGGTTAGTTCACCTAGTTCATGATTTTCTACGCGACCGCACCTTTCACTACCGAGTGGAAGGAGTACTATCTACCGCCCACCCTATACGCTCAGGAGTCCCGCAAGGTTCCATTCTGGCGCCTTGCCTTTTCAATCTGTACGTCAGCGACCTCCCGAAGCCCCCCGGGGTCGAGGTAGGGCTCTACACTGACGACACAGTCATATACGCGTCAAACAGACACAGAAAAAATCTCGCCTGCGCAGTCCAACGTGCCGTAACCACTCTCGGGGAGTGGTTTCGAAGTGGCGAATAGCTATTAATCCGGTAAAGAGCGCCGCGATTATGTTCGAACCGCATACATGTAAACTACCACGCACGGTAGGACCCCTCTCATTATTCGGTAGGAATATCCCTTGGGCCACCAAGACTAAATATCTAGGTGTCACCCTCGACTCGAAGCTTAACTTCAACGCACACGTTACTATAGTCCGGAATAGGGCCGTCTGGATCCTTTCCCGCTTGCGACCCTTGCTCAGTTCGGTAAGCAAAATGTCCTTAAGACATAAGCTTACACTATACAAGATGTGCGTCCGTCCGATCTTGACATATAGCTGCGCAGCGTTCGCACATATGTCCAAACATAACTTTGTCCGCATGCAAAGAGTCCAAAATCGGTTTCTCCGTCGCCTGCTTGACCCTCCAGCCTTCGTTAGGAACATGGACCTCCACAGGGACATGAGGCTTCCCTCAATAGAAGCCTATGTGAAATATCTCACCAGGAGATACTTCGATAGCGCTTCGAATCACCCCAACCCACTCGTAAAATCCACCGTGAACTATGTCCCAGACAACTCGATCCCCGTTGCCAAACGTTATAAACGCCGTCCGCGAAAGCTCTTTGTCGATCCCGACGACGACATCGAGAAAGCTAATAATTACTACGCGTCCGCTCCCGCAACATATGCGTGCTCGCGCCCACGCCCGCGAAACCACCGTTCCCTCCGCAGGGGACGTACGGTTAACTTCGCTCCCGCACACCCGCCACGACCGCCCTCCTCTGCGGCAACTCAAGCCTAGGTCCGATCCATCGGCATGGAGCCCTTGAGACAAGCAGCCGCTCGCGCGATACAAGTGACTCTACAATCACTAGCTTTCACAGCCATACATGACACTGCATTATACATACATGCACAACACACATAGGTACATAGGTTCTGTAAGGGACCTTTTTTTTTCTTTTTTTGCCTAGTTAGAGTAGACAAAAATTTCAGACCACTAAATACACATACACATGTTCCTTCCCTCCTCCCAGGGGGCAGAAACATGTATATATGTATAGTTAGTTTAGATCGAATTACGGATAGGGAATTAGTCAGATCGCGACTTAATTGCATACGCGCAACAGTCCGAGCCGAGGTCCGGCCACTTTGGCGCCCTCGGATGTTGTTGCTTAGCTTTCGTGGCTGAGTGCCCTAAGCGTTCGCCCCCAAGCCCGGTAAAGCTGTAAAAGCCGTAAAGGCTCCAGGGCCCCTCAGGCTAACAGTGTAGTCAGTTCGAAAAAAAAAAAAAAAAAAAAAAGAGATATTTATAAGGCGACAGCGGCGACCGCCGATGGATTTAGATCTCTCGGTGGTCGCCGTTGTAGTTGGAATGTACTGTGCTTACCATCAGGGACTCTACAAACAATTTGCTGAGCTACTATAATATATATATAACAAACCTTATAAAATCTGAGTACTAACTGAATACAGTCATTACTAGGACTGATCGGAGGGAAAATCTCGTGTTCCAGCGCGAATTGCCGACTAGAACCTTCGGACCGGAACATAGCAACCTGAGCACTGCTGCTTCGCAGCAGAAATAGATTTACCAGTGGTACTTCCACAGTGGAACAATGCATAAGTTCTACCACTCTTAAAATATTAACATGATAACAGTATCTTGGTAAATGTTTGTAACTAATACTTTCCTGTATAAACGTTTGAACAAGGATCTCTCTTAAAAATTTGAACGGGTTAATCATCATATAAGGATACAAGTCGTAGACGATGTCATAAACAAAGGAAACTGTTATTCTGTATTTCCCAACTATAATGAGGAGTAGGTACTATGAGAATATTTCTCTGGTGTCCAGTTTTCCTTCACCGTCCCAGAGTTAAATTGTACTGGGTAAATATAAGTAAATTCCGATAAATTCATTGGATCATTCCGCTTAATTAACCATTCAATGTTTTTTTATATATGTCGGTGAATACATACTGAGTAGTTAGCACGTAAGCACATTTCCGAAAATTCCATTAATAATTAAAACATATCATCACCCTCAGTTGGATATTGTATCCGTTGAATTACCCGGTCTCCCTTTCAGCCTGTACACAATGACTTTGGCTGGCGCGCTGCCAAATGACTGCCCCAGGGCTCTGGTAGCCTCGTAAACGCATAATAAATTGATCCCAGCGCACCCCGCATACAGTAATCGTTCTTGAAAAACTTCTAGGGCGTGGTTCAACTACACATAGTTAAATAATATCATATAATCTGTTTTACTTTAATGAATTTACATTCTTGAAAGCGTTGATTATTTCGTGGGTTAGAAAGACGATAGACGTGGGTCAGAAACATAGTGATGTAAGCAGAGCATGGTTTTACGAAATTTTCGAAAAATCGTCTGTTTAGCGCCTTATAATATTCAGAGGTATGTTCTGATTGCACTTTATGGGCTTACAAGTTTAGCGTGTTACAATCTTAAACCGCATCGTCACTTAACATCAGCTGTACCTGTGGTTAAAGTTTAAACATCAAAATAGTGATCGTCAAACGTATGAACTATAAAAAAATCTATGACTGCTTACAGATACATAAAATTGTATTCTAAGTTATTTCGAGGAAACATCAACAGGACAATAACGTAGGTAAATTAATTTAAATAAAACATTCATAATGATGTATTTATATTTACGACTGCAGTATGACTTTAATGACGTAAAATTACATGACTTATCATGTTTGTCAGGCATTCAGTCATGCTGCATGCTTAGGTATTTTATTATATATATTATAAATATTCAAATTTTCTTAATGACAAATAATAATCGGTTTTTATATTGCTTTTTGTATTACTTATCTATCTATACTAATATAATAAAGCGGAGAGTTTTTTGTTTGTTTGTTTAAACACGCTAATCTCTGGAACTACCAGTACGATTTGAAAAATGGTTCTTGCATTTTATATGTTATTTATTCAGGAAGGTTTTCTCCTTTTTTTTAAAAACTTATCACGACATTGTCATTTAATTTTTAAAATAAAGAATTAAAGTTTTAAGAAGCTACGATTTTTGTAAGCTAGTATCAATTATTAATCAAATACCATCTTATATACTGTTAATAGAATATAAGCAAGCTATGACCAAACAATGTTGAAATACTAATAATAGTCATCAACTCACGGTAATTGTATATTACGTAAATAATCTGTGATTACATTTTAATTGACCATTAAAATGTTATTAATATTATTATTTTATCAAGTCACTACTGAAGTGATATGATACTTCAAATTTGTCTACTTTTTTGTCCACATATTGTATTTTTCTATTCAGTACAGAATAATAAAAAAGTTTAGTAGTAGTCGAATTAATTGAAAACAATATATTTATCGAAATTAGAACAAACATGACACAAAGTAAGTCTACTACCAACATTAGGAGCGCTATTACTCACTAATAAGAATGACAAGAAACTTGGAAATCTTAAAACAGTTACAACGTAATACGATCTACTTGAAGCTTGAAGCTGACCAAATTTGAAATGCAGTATAATGATCATTTCTCCTTTCATCTCCATACTTTGCTCTTAATAATCTTATAAAGATTTTACATGTATTATTGAATCTACTTGTGGTACCCATTAAAACCTGGTGCACTGTAAATATCCTGCTATAGAATAACCGAGTGACTAGCGTTTTCACACCAATTTTCTCGTAACCAATAATGACCTCAGTATGACAAAATCCATCGACGTAAGAATCGGTGTTTATATGTAAAATGTACTTATTTGTATAATATAGAGTGATTTGAATGTTTTATTTATCTACACAACCACAATGACAACTATTTTAACCAGAATGACACCTGATGTAATCTAATGGGTTGGTCGAAGTAAAGTATTAGGCCAAGCCTGGAAAGAGCACTGGCTCGCTCTTAAGTGTTATTGCTGGAATGCACCAATGAGTGTTTAGCGACAATGACAAGTTATGCAAGTAAAAAGAAGGAAAAAAATAGATCCTAAAAAGTTCAGGCTCTGATTAAATTTCTAATCTAAAATACAGAACTATATCGCTTTTTTTTATCATTGGATAAAGTCGCATTTTGTAATTTTCTAATAGCCGCCTGGCTAGCTACCACCCTGAAGTTGAAAATCTGCCGCCAACTATCTATAGGTGTCTTCCTGCAGCTGCACTTGAGAGCCAATCCTCCCATTGCTTACCTTACCATCTTAGGCCACATCTTCACTTAACAACAGGTGAGATTGTGGCTAAACGCTGAAACCAAAAATAAAATAAAAAACAACAGATTTAAAATACATAATGTTTTAGCGAAATATTAACAAGATTAAACGAAGAATTGGATTAAACATGGTACTTATGTATTAGCTAATATAATTATACGGCTTCGACTCTGTGCTTTAACGGCGGTATGTGTTTGAAATATGTTCAAATGAGCATACTTCATTACTACTGAACTAATAACGAAATATTTTAAATTATCAGATTCTTCATGTTTTTTTTTGTATATTTTGTAGAATTGCGTACTGCTACTAATCTTTCTATATTCGTATAGGATGGACTTCAACATATTTTTTATAAATTATAATCTATATAAATAAAATGATTAAGATTTGCCGTTGTGCGCGCATCACGCATAAATTACTGAATAAAATTTGATCATTTTTTTTTGTTTTACTTCTTAGTTATTTTGTCCTTATCAAAAACAAAAAATATCACTATATCTTCATAGACAATAATTCTGTAGTCCACGCGATTGGAGCCGCGTGCACAACTAGTAAATATATAATACATTTATTTATATATTTAACTTTCGTTGTCATACATAGCACGAGCTATCCTAGTTTATCTTAGTTTAGCAATCACTTAAGAATAAGTTCTAAGAATTTAATATCTTAACTTTGCCCTCCCAATATACATTCTAACACATGACTACTTGACAATCTAGTGTTTATTTGTAAAAACTTTGACAGGCTAGATTTTGTCGAAGACTAGCACAGTTTTAATATTAGAAATAAATATAAATTACTCGTACCGTCTAAAGACTTAGTAAGATTAATAAAGATTATTATGTAAAAAAAGTGTTACGTTCTATAATAAGATCCCAAAGCACATTACTGATTTACCGCACAATCAGTTCAAGGAACATGTCAAGCGGATTTTACTGTGAAAAGGTTATTATAGGATGCATTATTTTAATTATTATTATGATTATTAACTGTTAGTACTATTTGTACATTTGAAAAAAAAAGATAAACCCGATCAAGTTTCTTATCAGCTCGTCTCGAAGACTGGGATATGTTCCGAACCGGTAGTAGTGTTTTGAAGTTCATAAGCGCCTTCTTAGGACCACAATTGAATAAATAAAACTTTTTTTGATTTTATATGGCAATATGTGTTGTTTTCTCCCAAACATTATAAATTACATCAAATCGATTTCTTTTCGGGCACAGAGAAGTTTATTTGGAAATTCCTTTCTAATTGAGGCAGTTCGACTTATGAAATACCTCCACCCTACAAAAGATTGCAGCCAAATAACCCTGTGTTGTGTTCCTCCGGTGGGTAAGGTTTAAAGAGCTACGTATTAGTGATACATAGTCGTCTACGGTACGGTTACCGTTTACTATCAGCTTACCACGATTGTTTCCCACTTTAGTTGTATAAAATAATATATTTCCAGGATGCAGTGTCACTCGGAGGTGGTGTGATTGGTGCGCTGCATATCCCAGAGAAGTGGTTCCCGGGATCAGTGGATCGCTGTCTTAACTCACACAACATTATGCACGTACTCGTGGTGTTAGCTGTGTACTCTATGCATCAGGTAAGCATTCTGGTAGATCCGCATATCAGATTCATCATCAATCTTGTGTCATTAATTCCATGCCTAATATATTAAGCTACTATTAGATTTCATATTAAACATAAAATCTTTTTAATTCCTCATATTCTATCTTTGTAAGTTTTTTTTACGGTAACACTGTAAAGTTACGGCACTGTACCTGATGTTAAGCAAAATACAACCCAAAAACAAAAATGACTATCAAGAGATAGGCATTCCATCGCCGGCCTTCGCTATCCTGCCAGCCTGCAAGCTTCTAGGTACCTGAATATACACTGGCTGACCCCGAAACACGACAAAACAAATGCGAGTCATTGTGACGGGTTTATAGATCCCTAACCCCGCCCCACAAATGTAGGTTCTCTTTGAAAAATGTATGTGACAAGTAAATTTCAAATATTTTTGCGTACGCTTGATACATTTTCATTTCTAAAATAATTTATTAAAATACCTATTTTTTACACTGGTGTTTGGTGACAAGAAATTTTCTAGTGCTGGCCTAGCTAGCTTTAATTTGGAAATATATCAACAAGTACTTATCGATATATTATAAGTTAGTTGCCATATTCATCCACATCATCGCATAACATTGGGTGAGATTTTAATCAAAAGATAATATTATAATAGAAACAAAAATATAATCAAAATCAACTAATAATTATTGTTTTCGACTCCAGGTGACAACTAGAGACCTGGCGTGGATGTCGCGAGTTGACTGTCTCGCACCGCTCCGCAATCTCTGACGCACGCCAGTCACATCCCGCATCACATCGGCGTCACTTCGCATCCTTCCACAACCTCCGTCTACTTGTTACTTATCTGTATTTATTTCAAGGTCACTACGTCTTATGTAAGGCTCCCTCAGCAAAACGAAAATTTGTCGTAAGACTAAATAATTATGTTCATTGTTAGTCAATGCCTAAATTTAAGGAATATCATTAATTTTGTACAGTTTTGTTTTATGAGATACAGTTTGGACAGTTTTGTTCGTTTACAATGTCTATGATTGATTGAAGAAATAAAAGAAATAAAAAAAACATTACTACCAGTAGAATAGTGTTCGTTACACATCGATTGACTAACGATCAATCGACAGTCATTTGCACTATCGATTAATCGACAGTAATTGGGCTTAAACTATCAATAGCACTAAGATTTGCATTAATAACTTTTTTTTAATTCACCAACTGACAAAATCAGCAAATGCCAGGGATCTTATCATCTGTTTCGGCCAAGACCGATTTGATTTACTACCAGCAAAACACGCGAATAATTTTTTTCTCTCTTGTTGTTGTCGCTCTGTCGCGTGGATATAAAATACAGTACTAAGGATAAGTCGAAAGTCAAACTAATATGGATACATTTTTACAATACAAACAATCGAAAATATCGTATTTGCAAACAATTGATGTTTAATGAACACTACAGTAGAATTTGCTCAGTATTTACGTATAATCATAATTTCTCAAATTCATAAATTCCTTTACGTTAGCTGAATAAATTTTATTGATAAAACGTAGCTAATACAACATAGGTACAAATTAATAGAAATGATCAGAAGTATTTAATTTAGGATATGTGTGATCAGACGTTTATCCAATTTGATTGAGTTATTAGCTAACAGTTGACAGCAATCTCATCTCAGCACTGACGATGGTATTATATTATAGAACATAGGAAAATTATTATTTCTGCGTATAATAAAAATTATATCTAAAAGAAGTGCTAGTCCTCAAATGCATCTATCAGAATACATCTATAGGTGCTTAGTAGTGATCGATTTTCAACTTGAAGCCAACCTGATAAACATAAAATAAAAGAATTCTTAAATAAATCTTATTATAAATCCATGCTATGCGTATACGTAGCTCAAATGAAATTAGTCACAGTCTAAAATATATCTGTTGATATGTCTAAAATTCATTCGATTAATTATGGTAAATCTAGAATTTTGTCTACGAGACACACGAACTGTTAAGGGAGAAAGAGAACATTAAAATGATAATATTTTATAATCCCAAGATCGTTTGTATAAGAGAGTATAAAATAAAGTTTCTGAGAGTTTAGAGGCGATGACTTCCAATAAAAAAAGTTAAAACCGTGTCTTTACTATCACGACGATCTTGCAATTACTTATTGAAATAAATAATACCTAGTTACGTACCTATTTAGAGGGATTTTACAGTCCTATTATTGATAGACAACGTCTCATGCGTACTGAATACGTATGAATAACATATCTGTAAATTTATTATTGCCAAAACGCATCGTTATGAAGCTTCGCTCGATTCACATATATGTGTTTAAAAATTTACAAATATTGTAATTGCAAACATTTAGTATTATAAATTAACTGAAATATAGTTAACATTTTAATGAGTTTTGTAAGAGAAAATTATATAATTATTTAGATATTATAAATCACATTATATATAAATGTAGATATTATCAAAACATTTTTTTAGGTAATATTACTTTACCTATGAAATTGCCGTTTTGTATGAAAAAATTTGAACGATGTTTTTTGATGTATTTTTTATTTGTATTAATCGAAGTAATCACCCATGCAATCAATGCATCTTTGCCAGCGCAGTGGCAGTTTATTGATGCCCTTCTTAAAGAAATCAGCTGGACGGGGGGTAACAAATTCTTCAAAGGCATTTTGTACTGCCTCTCGGGTATTGAATTTTTTTCCCGCCAAGGAGTTATCCAAATTCTGGAAAAAGTAGTAGTCTGTAGGCGCAAGGTCTGGTGAGTAGGGCGGATGACGGAGAACTTCCAACCCCAGTTATTGCAACTTGGAGACCGTCTGTTGTGCTGAGGTCGCGCGTTGTCGTGCAGGAGTAGCGGAGACGAGCGATTGACCAATGCTGGTTGGAGATGTGCCAGCTTCTCCATCATTGTGTTCAGTTCTTCACAGTACACATCTGCAGTAATGCTCACCCCGTTTGTTAAGAAGCTGTGATGAATCACACCGGCGCTAGACCACCAAACAGTGACCATCACTTTTCTAGGGGTAAGTTTTCGTTTAGGGCATTGTTTAGGTGCTGAACCAGGATCCAACCAACTTGCTGAGCGCTTGCGGTTATCAAACAGAATCCATTTTTCATCGCAGGTAACAATGCGGTTCAAAATTCCTTCATTTGTGTGTCTGTTGAGCAGTGCAACGCACGTCTCGACGCGTACTTCGCGCTGGCGATCATTGAGTTCGTGGGGCACCCATTTGTCAAGCTTTTTTACCTTGCCAATTTGACGCAAATGGACCAATATTGTTTTGACGCTAACGTCGAAAGCTGCTGCTAATTCAGCCGTAGATTGTGTATCATCAGCTTCCACAATCACCTTTAATTCGTCATTGTCGACCAAAGTCTTCGGACGACCGCGAGGTTCATTTTTCAGGTCGAAATTCCCAGAACGGAAGCTAGCAAACCAATAACAGGTGGTGCGGTGGTTTGTAGTGTTAGCTCCGTAAACGTCGTTGATGTTGCGTGCCGCTTGTGCCGCGTTACTGCCACGACGGTACTCATATTCCATAATTGCTCGAATTTTTAATGTATCCATGATGACAAAAAAGATTGAAATGCGATGAAAATGTAACACTAATCAATAAACAAATGACTACTTTTGGAAAAAGAATTCCATGTTTTTAAAATAAACTTAATTTGAAATTAGAATTCTTAGCCAAACAAAAATTATTTTGATTTGAAATGGCCAGTACTGCAGAACGGCAATTTCATAGGCAATTTCATACCTTTTATATATATATATATATATATATATATTATAAGGATATTTATTTATTTTATAATTTTAAGTTCGTGTATAATATATTGCTGGATACTTCGCATTGACCTTGACACAACTTTAAATTTATTTTGATCTGTAATAGCTAAGTGACATTAATAAATATTTTATAGGACAATACATAATACTTATATTAAGAACGGTACTAAGTTTTAATGATATTTTTAACGATTTGTTTTGTCTTTGTACGTTGTAAACATTTATTACACTCCGTATAGGTATGTGGGAATAGTTTATTATGATGTTTACTTCATAGCAATATGTATATATTGTAATAGGTATCTCGAGATTAATATTATATCTGTAGGTACTCAATTTTATATACTTAGTACTTCAAACTTAAATGATAAAACTTTACCGATTTTAACGTTTATAAGTAGTTTTGAAAACTTGGGACTTTATTTATAGGGACGTGATCTAATCAGGTTCGAGAACCATACCACCACTATCTCAATTTCAGGCTGGTTCGAGGCGTTTTCAACACGCTTTAAGCCCCCAGCACATAATGTACACTACATTTACATCAATTTAGCGAATAAAAAATAATTTTTATTATATTCATGTGCTTCTTGAATATTATGTACTAATTACGGCGACACAATTATTTTCTTAATTAAAATACTTATTGGTTAAATGTCGTTCTTACGTAACGTTTATAAATAAATCTATAAATATATACTTCAATAATATTGGTGCCTACAGGATAATTCCATTGAGATAAGACAATATTATATTAATTATTCTACAATAGCTTGTTGACAATACCGCGGCCTACACAATATTTTTTATTTCTACATGTAGGTAAATAATGAATTTATTTGTGTTTATTGACAGGTTTAAAATAATCTAAGAATACGCGATTGCACTCTTTTATAGAAACTAATTTATTAAATATTAGATAAAGTCCCGAACAATTATATATAATAGGCTAGTAAGATAAGTTATCGGGTAACAACCGACCTCGCTGTCATAATAAAAGAATCTTAAACCTATTGTTAAAGTTGATAGCGTTACTCTTGCGAGACCACGCTGGTATTCGCTTTGAAATTTTTTTAACAAATTTTTATAAGGTAAAAGCTTCATGATTTTGAATGGTTTACTGCACAGACCAAGCCTGAATAATGAATAATGCTAATTAATTATTAGGGACCTAGCAGTACCCGTGGGTATGTACAGTGGTCGGCAAAAATGTTATATATATATGCTTCTTCAAACCGTTTTTGTTACAGCGACCAATATAATTAAACTCCATTTTAACGATCTTGCTGCACTGCTCTTTTTTGTACTCGGAAATGGCTGATACGAGTATATCCGATCTTAGCTGTGAACGAGCGACTACACTTGGGGCAAGTCAACGAAATTGTAAAGTCTCACTCTAAAGCACTTAAAAAAAATTACGCAGGCTATATTAAGGTGTACAGATGTCCGTTAGTCCTTTGAATTAGTGAATAAACGCATGAAGTGTTTGCGGTTTAAATATGCCATCAGAACGGCAAGTCCCTTCTGCCATCTTTAGCCCGCGAACCGACTTGGTTTACAGGGTGTGAATGTTCCTTGCGCGTGACATCTATGGTCACTGGAGTACTATCATCCTAAATGAGAGTCGGCTTATAGAACCTTAACCCCCCCACTCCCAAAACTATAGTTATGCTTACTTTACTCTTCAATTTAAAAGAATATGGATATATAATATTCATATACAACCAATGTAAATATCGTCTTAAATCATAGTTATAAAAGTAACACTTGTTAGCCTGTAGAATAAGTTTTAATTATAAACCTCAAATTTCTACCTTAATTATCGCTAATGAACTATTAACTTAATTAACTATTCAAGGTAAGAAAACAAAAGATATGTAGTATCGAAATAAAAAAATAGAAAATACATTACAAAACTATGTGACACGAATATAATAACTAATAATATATTAGAAAAAATTCAGTTTTCCATTTTTTAATATAATAACGGTCAAAGGTACTTCCATTTTATATTAAAAAAAACAGTGTTCGTACATTGCTAGTTATGACTCTAGTATGCAATGTAAGTACCTAAACATTGCTTTTATCCTTCGTCAACAAGTCTAAAGGAAATACACAACAAAATCTAAAATTGTTCAAAACAATATTTAAAATGCCGGATATTAATAATAGATTAATACTATTATAAGAATAAATGTTATATATATTAGTATATTTAATATTTTTGGGTTTCGTATACCACAATAATAAAATTAATACACTCGAGTAAGAGTTTAAAGGGAATGATACTTTTTGCTCGTCTTATCCTCAAGTCGTTTCCAATTTTTACTAATCAAATATTCAGAAAACAGATAGTGTTGTATTCTTTTATCGTCTATTACGGGCATAGTGTTTGCCTTAGAATTTTAGGTTCCGTACCTCATAATGAAAAAACGGAACCCTTATAGGATCACTTTATTTTCTGTCTATCTACTGTCTGTCCGTGTGTCAAAACCCTTTTCTCGTAGACGACTTGAGGTGTAAAATTGAAATAAATGTAATATACTATTGTCTATGAACCCATATTGCTGTAAAAAAGTTTAATTTCTAGATTAACGCATTATAGAGATACGGCACTTCATAGTTAAAATACCACTTACTGACTGAGGATACCAATGAAATACCTGATAAACCAATAGGATATACTTCCTGGAGGCCTAGAGCCTTAAAATTTGGTACAAAGGGAGGTCTTTTAGCAAAAGTTAATGGTTAAATAAGTAATTTTAATCTCGTATGAAATTATAATGCAACAAAATTTTTATTCAGTTTTATTTTGTTTTCTCGCAATATACAGTTTAAATTAATATCGAATAAAGTCGCTGACTTCAAACTACTGTAAAAAAACAAGTTTTTAGGTCAACACAATAAAAAGATAAAGCCCTTCATAATAAAAGTCTAAAAGTCGCACTCAATTACCAATTATAAAGTATAAAGTATCACGAACCATTTCGTGATACTCCTCCATAAGTAAAAACTATTTGACCAACACACTTGAACAAAATAAGCCTCTTTTGAACACCTAGAATCCCAAATTTGACGATTTAATAATAATAATGAATTTTATATAATCTTTAATAATAATGAAATAAAAATGTTAAAATAAATACAATTATTGAATAATTTTAAGCTAAATTATACTCATAATTAGGAACAACTACAACGACGTTTTTATTGTTTTTATCCGCTCACCAGTAGATGGCGTAGTACAGATTTTCAAAAAGTAATGATATTGCAACAAACGCATAAATATGAAAAAGGGTTCAAGTTCGGTAGAAACGACGTTCGGGGTAGTCGCTGTCACCGATAGAAGATCTGAGATCCAACGGGTGCCAAGTTCTATAGCAGTTCCTTTAATTATATCTGTAGGAATATACGTTCTTCAAATCATTTACAAAACAATTTTTTACTTTCTTTGATGTGAGAATTCTAACTTGGCAAGTTTTAATTGCCTACAATCAATTTTGTAGCTATTGTTAATTTTTGCTCAATTAAATGATCAGCAAAAATTGTACAGTTTGTTTCCGCAAATTTGTCGCGTCCATAGTTCTTACATTTTCAAGCAGGTATCTATCTGAAATTATTCCCCCTTTTTCACATTTATGTTTTTGTTGGAATAATAGTAAACAATGATCAAGGTCGCCTTTATATAACACATAACTGTTATTGCACGTAAACATAAAATAAAATAAAAACGAGCCTTACAGTAGTCGCATATGATGTGTAACATATAACATGTTATGAGACGAAATATATATGTGAAATCAATTTATTTATCATATTATTGATCGAATATATTCTAAGCTTGGAATATATATTTAATTCTATATTAAGGTGCTCGCTTGCTCGCACAAGTTTAATTCTAGTCGTAGTAAATACACAATAGTAACTTAAATCCTGAAAAAAAGATCCGCACTAAAATATTTATTCTAACAATTCCATGAACTTTATCAGACGCTTAATAGTGAAGATAATTATTAATATAGTTTACACTAGTTTACACTGAGATTTTATACACAACACTGTATAACTATAGGTGAGTGCACAGCGGATGCATTCTCCTTCTCTATTTCTATCTCTATTTCTCTATTCCAGTATGTCGTGGTACCAACCTCACGCAAAAATGGTTGGCATCTTCTCACAGCCATCTCTCCGCCACCGTACGCGCTCGTTGGTCAAATCAAATAGCGCGCACTTCCCGGGTTCCTGTAACACATTTCCGTCTCTTTTCCAAAATCATTCCCACAAAAAATATCCAGGAACCGAGAGGAAAGATGTAACACATGAATGATTTTTATTTCTTTTGTAACATTAAATTACTTATTGTGACTTAAATATTAAAATTGTTTATATAAGATGAAGCGGATCTTTTTTAGATCCTCCTAGTCTACGCAAATGTCTATATTTATTGTACAAGAAAATTTCTTTAATACCTATTTATATTGTTTATATTATCCTATACGTATTGGTTTTGGCGGGGTATTCCTAGAAAGCGTGCTTTTAGTGATTTTTTCCGAGTTGCTTTTCTATTATCTTACTCTTTCTTTCTTATGTTTTGTTACATAGAGTTACAAAACATAGCCTAAAACAAAAAAAAAATGTCTTTAAAATAATAAAAAATATTTACCGTAATCGGTTAAGAGTTTCTGCACACTGACATACAGACAGACTGATAGACCGAGAGGCTTTGGAGAATATAAGGATAATATACAAACTATATTTATATGAAAGTCGATACAGTAATGTACCGTATGTAATGTAATCAGAAGGTACGTAAACCTTAAGGCCGCGAGCTCTACTTGCTACTTGTCCGATTTTTATTCACGTCAGGAAATACTAAAACTGAATCAATTTCAATCCAAGAAAAATGCATTACTTAATAATTTTAAATTACGACCTAACTATAATTTATTCTATATTAACTATGTTTGTACCGTTGGTACTTGTCATTATGTAAAATACAACTTAACCGCATAAGTGTAATTGAAATGTCACTATATATTCGGTAATGGAAATACTAAATAAATAAATAAATTTAAATAAAATATAAAGGGCATTAGTCTTCTTTAACAATTTCGTTACAATGGACTCTAAAATCCGCTTTTATGACAGATTGATGTTTTGTAAAATCAATTAAACGAAATGTACCTATGTATGTATGCAAATTAACATTAAGCTCTTTCGAAATTATATATTTCTGATTCGGAACATTTTCCTATGAAACATCGATTTTATCGTATATTTGACTCTTAAAATATTAACTTACAGATCTCTTGCATTTTAACGTCTACTTACACCCATCTTAGCTTAAGAATTAAATAAAGATTAGAGGTTAATGAAACAGAAAGGTGTAGGTATAGACATAAAAAAGGCATATAGGATTATTACGGTTTTATAAATATGATCTCACTTTAGTCGGTTGATAGAAATAGGTAGATATTTATTTGTCTAGTCTTAAAATTGTAGTTCGCGCGTAGCTAGTTAATTGAAAAGCAATAATAGTGGACGATTGTTAAGTAATTTGACAAAAGTAGTATCGAAATTTTAATATAAATTGTTGAGAATTTTTTATCGCATCTTTTGATGGCTTAAATATCTACTTATGTCAAATTCTATTGTTTTAATAATTTACAATAAACTGTTTAGAATTTTAGATATAACAAAGTGTACCTACTTGAGGTATTGACTAGCCATTTAAAGTAGATTATAAAAGACTACCTATACCAGTATATAGCGTACTCGACTTTTATGCACTCTTAAATTAGCAATTTGAATTTTTACCAGATATTATTAATACAGTGACTTGCATAATTTATATTTTTGGACAGCAATATTTCAATTTAAGGATATCTCATCAAAAATATTATAAATAATCTATATTTGTGAGCTTTAAGTTATACAAACAATATGTTATTTTAATAAACAAAGATTTCATGATTTATGTACTTAATTAAAATGTTTGAGAATATTTTTTAAGTATTAACAATGTGGGAATATTTAATTAAGACTAAATTTAAGTAATAGTAAGTAAATAGCATGCTATGTAATCCGTAGATCTATCTCGACGTATTAATATCAATATATATATTACCTATATATATCTGATTTCTGAATGGCACACAAATTTGACAATTAATAAAATATAATAAATTTTTAATATTCAAAAGTACATATATTTTCCCAAGCGTCATTAAGTCCATAGTTTTTAAATTATTATTATTTGTATGAATATTTTGTATGAAATAGCTTTTTTTATATTCTTGACCGTTCATCAAGATCTTCTCACTGTCATCTCATGGATTGAGGACGACAATTTTAAAGAATTAATTTTATATAAAATGGGATGAAAGTACATACGCGTACAGTAAAGTCACAGCGAAGGGTGGTAAGATTGATTGTTTACATCATCAAAGTTATATTAATAGTATATAATCGTGATGCTTATAATGCCAAATAAAAGGGTTTATGCTAAAATATAATAATATTAATGCTGTAAATTTTATTTATGCCTTTAGATTACAATTTAATAACTTGGCGCCTAAACAATATTTATTTGAATGCAATAAAATGACATTCCTAATTTTTATTAGAAAGGATTGTATATGAAATTGCTTAAAAATATTTGATATAGTGGTAAACGATGAGCAATATAGAAGTATTTAGAAACGTTTTTAATGATAATACTTGTTTACTTATTTCTACCGCGTGCTAACTCGCTCATTTTATAAGCAGGAGGAATCGTTCTAAAACAAAACAAACATAGATAAAATTTAAACTTGTTGCCATTTAGCTGAGTGCCTTCCGCGCTCGCAACAGAACTCGGTGAAGCTATGAAATTCTTACATTAACAGTATGTCAGTTCGAAAAAAAAATTTGGAATATATACATATATGGTGTTATTATATTATCGAGTATAGTTTAGACATTTCTGGCCAGATTCTGTATAATATGATCAAAAACCATCACGGTGGAGAACTTACTGCTCACTTAATCTCCGATTGTCCATTTCGTGTCCACTACACAAAATGTCTGACTTGTTTGTTGCAAGTAAATAAATTTCATTTCATTCATTCAAGCGAATTTCGTTAACGGGTTGCGACCTCATCTTTTATAATCCGATTAATACATAATCCATATTCTATTTACATATATTACTTGATAAATAGATATTTAAAAAAAACATAAGTTCATATATTATATTTCTTTTTAGTTTTATCAGCGTTTAAATTATCTTTCCAAACATTCTATCTGCAAACTAAATTAATATCTCTTTTCGATTCTATCGCTACTAAGCGGGAGCTGGTATTGAACAAGAAGCGAGTGTGAAGTAAAAGATAACGCTTAACTTAAATCAATTGGATAGTCTAACAACAAAGGCTTAGTTTCGTCTTTAGTTTGTATTCTTATTACGGTCTGGTGTAGGAGTTTATGTTGTACTACAATCACCAAAATAATAATTCTATGTCCAAATGGATGTCCTCTATGTCCAACTTGATGTCTAAGTCTATATAAATTTGCTATCAATCAAGTCTGGGCCAATATGGTCCTCCTCTTTCCGAGTATCATAAGATAACCTCTTATGTACTATTATTACTGTACTTGTGTAATCGCGTACGTGTAGGGTATGATAAAATAAATGAAACTTTAATTGAAGACTGTATCATTAACTCTCTGTATACATTTTAGCTGAGAAAATGTATGAACAACCTCTATGAACGATATCTCCCGTTATAAATGAAGCACAAAATAATAATAAAAAATCGAGTGAATATTGCACCTATCTTTAAACTACCTATGATAAGTTAGTGTTGGTCAATCAATTTATTAAAACTTTCGAAAAGTAGAATGTTGATGAGTATTAAAGTTTATTTGAAATCATGCGGTATTGTTTTATTGCACGAATTAAAATTTCGTGTCAGATCTATCCCTTCATTAAGAAATCGTTGTAATTTTGTATCTTTTCTGATCCCCTTGATTATAATTATAGTTGAATACAGTATCCTTAGCGTCTAAGGTCCTGTCTTGTTTTTTTTTTATCGTTATAGGTTTTGGCGTAGTGGCCACAATCTCACCTGATGTTAAGTGACGATGTGGCCCAAGATGGTAACACGCTAAACCTAGTGGAAGACTGGCTCTCAAGTGCAACTGCTGGAACACACCTATTGGTGCTTGGCGGCAGATTTTCAACTTGAGGGTGGTAGCTAGCCAGGCGGGCATTAGAAAATGCCCTACCACCATGCCTACCTACTACCACCTACTACCTGGCTGGAGTAATTTTGGAACACTTAAACAACTAAACGGTTCTACCATAACTGCGAAAGCGCCACCGCCACACGTTTCTCTTGCAATTAGTGCTCAACTGAAGCATTTGTTTGGTATCATGTACTGTTACACGACGCTGTCCAACTTAGTCTACATGAATAAGACAAATTCCAGGTTGGTTAAACATATAAAATATGTGTAGGTATGTGCTGTAATGACTACCAAACATCATGTGGACTTTATATCATTTGCTACTTCTATTAGGTAAAAACTCAGTGGGTAGAAAAGAATCGGAATCGGAATTGAAATTTGGGTGTTTTAATCATGTGAATACCTGTGATACGTAATCTACAACCGTTACCTACAATTTCCTTAGTTCTTGGTCAAGACTCAGCATTAACTCACTCTCGTTATTCAGAAGTCATTGATAACATAATCACCTATATATAGAAGAAGCTACGTTTAAGTCACATTATATAGGCATCTAAAATTCACAGATTTTTTTGGGTCCTCCAGCTTATAATGAAAAAAAAACGTAAGTTTTATAGGATCACTTTGTTGTCCGTCTGTCGGTCTGCCTGTCTGTTTGTGTATCAGGACACTTTTTCTCGAAAACATCTTGAGTTATAACGTTGAAATTAATATTATATACTAAGGCTTTATACTGCTGTAAGTTTCTAGGTTAATACACTAAAGAGATACGGCACTTCATAGTTAAAATACTGCTCACGGCCCGATTATCAGGGTACTTCCCGCAGTCCGCGAGTTTGTAATTTGGCACGAAGTGAGATATTTTAACAAAAGTTAGGATATAAATCCGAAAATAAGGAATTCCTAATACCCTGTCATTATAATTCATCAAAATTATATTAAGATTTTTTTCTCGAAAAGTACTTGTGGTATAAAGTATTACTTAATATTGAACACTAAAATCTATGACTTCAAACTACTGTAAAAGAATTAAGTTTAGGGTAACAAAATAAAAATATACAGCCCTTTCCATACTATTATGCATCGGAGATTTTAGTCTGAACTTGATGAGGAACCTAACCTGATAAGGTAGCCGTTTATTGCATTATATAAAGCATGAAGCAAGCAAGTAGCATGCAATGTATTGAGGAAAAGTAGAATTTTACAGTTAACATTATTAGTTATCTCTATAGTCTATAGGCGGCTTGACTTGACAATGATGAATACGCATGAGAAATGCTTTAGATATGAAGAAAATTATAAAAATATTATCTTAAACACAGATTTGAGAAAGAGGCAAATGGAACCTTACGAACAACTAAAGTGGGACATGCATTTAGCTGTGTCCTTGGCAACCAAATAACAATACTTACGACCGTGTGAATAATGCTGCCAACATAAGTAGTAGTTAATATAAGTTTTACTGTTTCTTTACCACTTCATTAGTGTAGTCGTTCATCATCCGTCATCAAAAAACTGATTTTGTACTTGAAATGAAGCGCCCCAAGGACCTTTACATACCAATTTTCAACTAATCTTATATGTGCCATCTTGATTTTTATCCTTATCAATGAATATTTCTTGGTTCTCTTTAATAATACTACTACTACTAATACTTGGCGAAAATCTTGAATTTTGAGATATTTAATTGGTACACTAAACTGTCCAGGGTTCTCTATAATTTTTTACTTTGGGACCATAACGCTATCTCTTTCAGTGTTTGTAGGTCGTTGTTAAACAGACAAACTATTACGTGACAAATATTACCCTACCTCTAGTTTCATGACAGTTAGGCTGTAAATAAAATGATCTTCCAACGCTACTTACATATATTTTACTATAACTTTCAGGACAATATTTCATTTTAACCTAGCAACACTGTTTCAGTTTTGTAATTAATAACAACACAGAAACAACCTAGCAACACAGAAAATAATAACAAAATAAGCTTTGCTACCAATGAAACGATTTTTTGTCTTCTTTTTTTGTCTTCAGGCAGAACTTTTACTGTGTAATTACACACAAGACGGCATTTTTTATATAATATTAAAACATACGGGTGCTGAAATTGCATGACATTTCCTTTCAAAATTGACACAATTGAATACTAATACTAAAATTGTTTGGGGTATTTTCGTGTTCTGTTAGGCTTAATCTGCTTGTTTCTCAAACCTGTGATCTCGACATAAAGATTGTCGACATAAAGTTATCATGACGCATTTATTAAAAATAATCGACATATTATAAATATTTTATGCTGTATGTGTCACAATTTCAAAGTTTTTGTTTTTGATCAACAATAAACTTTGACATTTCCGTAACTAATCTAAATGATGAGAAATTTACAATATAGTAAATTGACATTCTCGGATTCTCGGAAAAGTGTGATAACCTTTTGTAGACAAGGTAACCCTGGCTTTTCGATAAAAATATTGTCTATATTGAAGTATTATAAATGATTGATCATATTTTTTTTTAATTATACGCGGGTGAAACCACGGGGCACAGCTATATAGTGTATTTAAATAAAGAAATTTCTACCTCTTTAAATTCACTCACATCGTGAACATATAAGGTAAGAGCACCAATAGTGGACCACTTAAGGGCGCGTAACTTTCGTTATTTAATGCTTACTCGTTATTTTTATCTGAATTAAATGGTTAAAGTTTTGTAACTTTACTGAACTAAATATGTTAAACAACACGCTTACTTTTTTTACTTATATATTTATTGATTAAAGGAAAAATGAAATTGAACACCTGCAAGATTTTAAGTTAATAGTTGACAATCTAACAGACATATAAAGCTATCCAGATTAGTAAAGTTTAAATAGGATTACGTCGTTAAGTTAAGGTGGTTTACCTTACGGTAAAGGTTACGGTAGTTAACAGGCAAATTACAATAATTTTGCGTTTTATTTGAAATGTAAACTCTGGAACATCAAATTTATGCCACGTTGAGCTTTCTTGTTTCGCTATATGAGCAATTACTGCTTCTCATGGGTCTATATATTATTTCTTAAAGATGTTTTTCTGGTAAGGCTATATCTCGCTTAATTCTTCACAAAATTATTGATTTATTTTATACCATATATTCCCCGCTATTGACAGAAAATAGAAAAACTTAAAAATAATTAAAAAATATTTTAAAAAGAGCGTATTTTCATCATCAACTTGTTACAAATAGTTCATTACAACTAGGCGCTATAACCGAAATCAACGTTACATCCGAAGACGCTATAGCCAAATAAGCCCATAAAGTAAAAATGTTAATGACGTATCAAATACCCAAAAAATTAATAGCCTTATAAATATTAAGCTGAATCAGTTAATTGGGCAATTTTGGCTTAAAGCTCCTAAACAGTTGCATTGTCATTGGTGATTCAAGGTAATACTCAATACGTGTGGTTAAGGACAACAACAGGGAAACGATTGACGTAAGGAGCAGCCCGCATTACTGTTATCTGTTTGTTATGCGTCAATATCCGACCGTGAGTGGGTTGATTATTTTTAGTTATTACAACTCTACTTACTGTTTTTTCCAGTGATTTCCCAGTCCAGAACATCATCGCCGCTTCATATCGCTAAGACTGCTAAAAGGTAGAGGTATGCCACACCACATTTCGCTAATCGCAGTTTATGTACCTATGTAGTGGCATGATAGTCCTGCTGTAATTTTCTTTGTCGAACGAACATAATTAAAGATTCGATATGCGTGGTAAAATATATAAAAAAATGAATTTTCCGTCAAGACTACAGTACTACGAGTATATATCTTCTTATTTATACATATAATCAAATTGAAGTCATCATCATCATCATCATTTCAGCAGAAAGACGTCCACTGCTGGAAATAGGCCTCCCCCAAAGATCGTCACAACCACCGGTCTTGTACTGCCCGGATCCAGCGACTTTCCGTAACCCTTACCAGGTCGTCGGACCACCTTGTGTCGGATCTGCCCACGCTGCGTCTTCCGGTACGTGGCGGCCACTCGAGAACTCTTTGACCCCATTGGCCATCCGTTCTACGAGCTAGGTGGCCCGCCCACTGCCACTTAAGTCTAGCTATTCTTCGGGCTATGTCGGTGACTTTGGTTCTCCTGCTGATCTCCTCATTTCTGATTCGATCACGCAGAGAAACTCCGAGCATAGCCCTTTGAGTGACCTTGAGCTTTCACATGAAGCCCGTAGTTAGCGACCGTGTCTCAGCACCGTATCTAATCACTGGCAACACACACTGGTCAAAGACTTTCGTCTTGAGACACTGCGGTATTGAAATTAAAGTATCTGCTTGTAATGTCAAAATAACAGCTTTTTACTAAATGCATTTGAAAATATATGCGGTACTTATAACAAAAACCCTTTTTTTTCTGATTGTTTGTTCCGTCTGATCTCCGAAACGGTTGGACCGAATTTGACGGAACATTTACTGGCAGATAGATTATGTTAATTGGAGTAACTTGGGATACTTTTATGTTCGATTCTGAAATCCACGCGAGCAGTGCCGCGGGCACAGCTAGTTTAATCTAAAATTTCTCAGGATAATTGTCTCATAATCAGTAGAAAGCGTTACAAACAAAATGGAAAGTAGTAAATGAATTCAAATTTCAAAGAATTCGTTGGTACCTTAAATTAATGATTGCGCTCCAACCGCAGCAGAGAACAATCGCTAATCTAAGGTTAGTACGTTCATACTAATGTACAAATAAAGGAACATCGCGGCCTTCATTCCTTGATCAACTGATTTTAATTCAACAATTTACAATTGTAATTAATGTACTCTTTTCAGAGATTTAATATCAACCTAAATTTAAATCAATATCGTTTTCAATATGCTCATAATAGTATCGTAAAATATTTTCTTTTAAAATAACTATAACTTCACGACAAAGTACAATAATACGCTATCCCAAAAAAATATCGACAAGTTGTAAAGCAATTCAAAAAATATTTAGAACATACAACTTTAACGTAAAATATTATATTATAATTAATTCCAATGTGTATATATAGAAATCATTAAATTTTCTAACGAGTTTTAATTTTATTTGATTTTGTATCTATAAAAAAAACGGACAAGGAGCGAGTACAACTTATGTTCTGATGGTTCCGATATGATTACATTACTTAAGTATCGTACCATCTTTTGTATAAAAATATTTTTTTTATTTTAAAGTTGTTTTTACTTAAAAGGTATTTATGCTACATTTTGAAACGTTATATAACAAAACATAAGGAATTTTAAAACAAAATAAGCTCGGAACAAAAATCACTACCAGTACGCTTTCTTGGAATACGCTGCCAAAAGCGTTAAACATAGGACAATAGAAACACAATACAAATAGGTGATAAAGAAATATTGAATAATATATCATCTGTGAATATAGACATCTGTGTAAGATAGAAAGATCTAAAATCTTATACACTATAACTAATATTTAAACCACGATAAGTAAATTAATATTACAGAAGGAGTCAAACATTTTTATGATTAAAAAAAAGGTTTACATAGAATCTTAATTTTTTACAGGACTGTGAGATCATAGGTCTTAAGATTTAATATTAATTTCATCTTTATATCTGAAATAATTATCGAGAGAAGAAATAAAACTTAATATAATTTTGATGCATAATAGTTTCACACTTTTAGAAATTTGTTTATTTAGGGATTTTTTCCTTTACTCCGTGAGCGCTATTTTAACTAAGAAGTGCCGTATTTCTTTAATACGTTAACCTAGACATTTTTTAACAGCAGCATGAGACCATAGGCATATTATTATATGATATTAATTTCAACTTTATATCTACAGTCGTTTTCGAGAAAAAGTGTTTTGACACATGGACAGACAGCCAGACAGACGGACAACAAAGTGATCCTATAAAGGGTGCCGATTTTTTTTAATTTTGAGATTCAAAGCCCTAAATAACAAACAAACAAGATAACCGTGGTTTTTACCAGCTGGGATAAAATCAATGACATAAACATGTAATCGATAAAAAATATATAGGTATAAAAGCTAAATGGTGACGCATCGAGAAGTAAATCGATTCATATAAAGTGTGGTGTTCATGCAAGCGGATCGAAATAGTAGCACAATGTGTAGTCGAAGACAGTTGACTGTTACGGTTGTGGTCGTGCTCGTAGCGCTAATCGCGTGCGCGCGCGCCGCTCCCGGTGCTAACGACATACCAGACCAAAGTGAGTGCTTAATTCATAATACTATATTTAAAATTCAAAATCATTTTATGTAATTTAAACGTGTAACATTTTTTATAAAGAAAATATTTTCAGTGTTATTAACAATCTATCGAAGGTTAGTACAAAAGTATACTTTATTTCGGCCAAATACGAAATTGAGAATAAAGCTTAAATAGTTTTTATTTTTAACAAATACATATATAAAGCATCTCAAGAACTATTTCAATAAAATACTAAGTACCTATATTTCATAGAATAGTAATAATATACTTAAATGTAGATACGATTCAATTTTATTGTTAGTAGGTGCTTATAAGGAATTATTGATCTACCTTTCTTATTATTAAAATTAATCTGATTAATTTCAGTTTACAATATTTACTAATTATAATACAATAGTAAATGCATAAATGTGTTTCCAGTAAAAAAAATATTTTAATAAAACTGACGCGATTGATACCTACTTACATGTATTTTAGGTCTTCACTCCAGAACGTATACAAACATAAATCAAAAACCGTACAAATCTTCCAACTGATATTTTTTCTGCTTATTCGTTATATTATATACATTAAAATTGGGTGTAAAATCCATTCAAACTAATATTAGATAAATGAAAGTAACTTTCTGTTGGTCGGTTTATGAACTTTTCACAACTAAACCTCCGAACCGATCGCAGTAATATTTGGCATATAGGTAGCCTGGGACCTGGAGAAGGGCATCATAGTATGAAAAAAACGCACGCAGTTAGTTTTAAATAAGACGTTTAAAGTTTAGATAATTCTATTCCATATACATTTTTTAATTTCCAAATCAAAATGTTCAATTTATGTTGTAGGTATTAATTATAAGCGAGTTTTGTTCAATACGCAACATCCACGTACTTCAACATTTATGTCCTTACAGATAAGCGAATGAACTTTGACATATATTTTTTTTCACTTACACAAGAATTAATGTTAGAACTCAGTATCTACCTACTGGTATCAAATTTAAATTTCTTGAACATAAAATATGTAACGATTTTATTAAAATAAAACAACTTAAATTAAAAACTAAAAATCACCTATTAAGTGAGAGTACTCTAATAAGACTAAAAACGATAGGTACCTCTGCTTTAAGTTGGTGAAGAAGATGATGAAGAAGAAAATGTTCTTGCAATATCATTGAATTCATAGGCTACCAATTATCGAATCGATCAGACTTGTGGAAGTTGTTTAAATTCCTTAATCAACTAGAAAAGAGCTGAGGATCTCCAAATACATGAACAATTTTTTTTATCATAACTAAAATCCACCTCGATCAAGAAACCTTTCAATTAAAAAAATAACTAAATGAAAAATGGTACATACGTTTGGGAGCTACGATGTCACAATAGATTCACACGTCTGATACAAATGTTAAACTTAAAACAACCCTGTGTTTGCGTCGAGGTTAATAAGTATTCGACCCACATCGATGATAACGAACACCCAAAACAATCGTTCGTTTATAAAGTATGAACAGTTTTAATTTTTTATAGTTTAATCAACTCATGCGTATTAAGTTACATATTGATACCAGTTAATCTTAGATATACTTTATCGACGAGATAACACTAAATATCAAAAACTACATGTATACCTAAAATATTTATTATATGCTAGATATATTAACGCACACTTAAACATATGCAGTGTAATCAAATCTTCATATCTCATATTAATTGCGCTATAAAGAGTAACAAATTATAACCAAAAATTAAGTTACTTCGGTGAAGAATTTTACATTTCTACTAGACAGTGATGGTGATTTTATAAAGGCACTTTTCGTCTTCGTGTAATATTATAAGTGAAGAGTGAATAATGTATATGATATATATTTTTTTCGCGTGTACAAGCTTCTATATATGTTATTTAGGTACGTATTTTTTAAAAGAAATGTATGCTATAGGTTTTTATATAATTTTTAAGTTATTATATGGTAACAATATAAATTCATATTTCCAAAATTAATTGACAATTGATAGCTTATATTGTTCTAGAGTTGTTAAAATTGTAAATTTGTTTTCTACTAGCTTCTGCACGCGGCTCCGTTCGCGTAAACTACAAAAAATGTTGTTATCGGGATAAAAAGTATCCTCTGTTACTTCTGATACCTACAAAAATATGTGTACAAAGTTTCATGATGATCGGTTAAGTAGTTTTCGCGTGAAAGCGTAACAAATAAACTTACATTCACCTTTATAATATTAGTAGAATTAGGATATAATTTCTGAAAATTTACAAAACTGTTAACTAAAAACAAAGAACTTCTTTTCTTAATTACATTATTTCTTATATATTAGTACTATACATTTAACTAGTTATAATATTGATCTTATCAGCTGTTATTTTGTTTATTATGTAAACTAAATTCAATCATTAAACTATTTATATAATTATATTATTGCTTTTACGTTATGTTGTGGTCAAACGCGGTAAAATGTCGATATGGATATGGGTTTAATAGTCTACTAATTAGTGGTGGACTGCTTTATGGAGCCAATGAGCGTCGCTTATCGGGAAAACTTGCTCGTGTCGTTTTTCCATGCAATTATTGACGTTTCCATAATTACTTATATTGTTTTTTCACGGGAAGGGCAGGAAATAACGAAATAGTAAAACTAAGGTCCATGTGGCGCTCAGTAACCCAAGGCCTGTCGAGGGCGTTAGGCATGAAATACAAGATTTTACCATCGATAACAATACTTTCTTTCATAAAGCCCTCGGGGCGCAGAACGATTTTCAAACTGAATTGCTAGCACAGTAGATGACTTTGAGCAGACGGTTTTAGGTATCAATAACATATATTGTCTTCTACTACGATATCTTGAAGCATATCAATATACTATAAGTAAATATAATTTTTTTAGCCAAAATAAACAACAGTATTTTTGTGTCTATTTAATATGAATGAAGAAAAAAACACGATATTAACCTTGATCGTAACAAACTACCTAATGACAAGTTCAATGTTCTAGTCGGAATTTAATCCACAACCTCTATGATATTCGAACTTCCGTGCACGATTCGATTATTGTCACCATACTCTGGAGTACACCCGTCATTGTGTCTAGTTTCGGTACGTTCAAGATCAGCTAAAGTCACGAATTTGAGATTGAACACCATTTCCCACACGTGTGCTATACAAAAATGTATATTAAGGCATAATACTTGTAGTTCCTTTGCTTGCGATCTCAGTTCTCACCAAGTACAAGAACTAAAAATTGGTTTAATATTTAAAATTATATATAATATTTAATCTAAGAATCATTTACAGTAACATATCTAATTGTAATATATATCAAAAAATATATTGCCTGTAAAGGTCCTTGAGATAATATTTTCATAGAGGTAGTTTCAACAAAATGAACAGTGTTTTATTAAAAAATCGACTAGACAACCGAAACAACAGCAAAAATACATATAGGTACCTGCAAAACCAGTTCGACTGCACAAATCAAGTATATCAGGTATAAACCAATACCATTGTTTTTCGAATATCGATTCGAATTTTAGTAGTTTTATACAAATTCGATTTCTAAAAGGCGTGTGTTTAACTGATCACCACATATAGTAAAATATAACTTCTAAGAAGTACTTTATACTGCCAAAATTAGTAAGTGGTGAACAAAATTAAAATCCCATTTATATTTTGCTAGCCTATTAAAGCAAATGATCACCTATTTTAGTAAATGCCCACCAAAAGTTCAACATTATTAATATCTGGCGCTCGCTGGAAGCTGCCACGGCCGTCTCACGCTGTTTCTTATCACAAGTCAAACCGAACCTAGCCACAACGTTTTATAGATATAATAACGTATAACAGTTGCATTAATTGTGCAAAATGTAAATGCACCGTAAGATCTAAATAAATACGCATTCAACAAATGAATTTATTTAAAAAAAAGTAACTTCAAACAAAAGGTTATTGTTGCGTTAATAATTTTTATCAATTAATTTAACAAGTTTGTAAAGAAGACTGATATTATACAGACACACATTACACTAATTGTGTTTATCGTAGGTGTAAAATAATTTGAATACACACAAAACAAAATTGTTGACATATTTGTATTCCTCAGATGTTGAATGTATGTTTTATTTAGATAATTATATTATACAAAGTGGTGCAAAAGTAATGTCATAATATGATTTGGCTGCCATTTTGTTGAAAATGAAAATATTGGAGTCGCTTTTGACGGAAAGTTTATTTAAAGGTATAAAATTGATAACCTTAAGTCGTAAAAATGATATCGCTTAAATGTCCACCTCCTGTGTTGATGCAAATTTGTGCTTGCTTTACAGCATTGTAAATTGTTGCTCGCAATACATCTGACTCCAACAAATTCGTTATTTCTTCTTCACTGTTGGCTTTCAATACTTGCAAGGTTTGTGGTTTATTGTAGTAAATGCGAAATTTCAAATAGTCTCAAAGGAAGAAGTCTGGTGCCGACAGATATGGCGATCTGGCCGGCCAGTTCAAATCACCAAAACGTGTAATCTCCTCAGACAGCCAAGAAATTGGTGTTTCAAAATATCCATCGTTGCTCGAGCTGTACGCACTGAAGTGGTGGTAGGTCCTTCGATATCCTTAAAAAAATAAGGTAATCACTTTTTCACTGAAAATGCATACGTTAAAAATATGTATATATGTATAGTTAGTTTAGATCGAATTACAGATAGGGAATTAGTCAGATCGCGACTTAACTGCATACGCGCAACAGTCCGAGCCGAGGTTCGGCCACTTTGGCACCCTCGGATGTTGTTGCTTAGCTTTCGTGGCTGAGTGCCCTAAGCGCTCGCCCCCAAGCCCGGTAAAGCTGTAAAAGCCGTAAAGTCTCCAGGGCCCCTCAGGCTAACAGTGTAGTCAGTTCGAAAAAAAAAAAAAAATCTGTCCAAAACTTAAGCGTTACATACAACACAATGATCTATAACGCCATTTGCAAAAATTATGACACATTCACATTATGACATTACTTTTTCCCTATTACATCCCCTGTTACATAATTATTGATATTCTTTGTAAATAAGTAATTATTTATACAATTTATTATTCCTTGTTAAAACATAAATGCATCCTTCATTTAAAAATATTAATATCGATCATTTATATACATAGAGAATGTTATAAATAAACGATGAATATTATAAGTTTAGTAATAAAAAATTTAAAACATTCAAGGGAACCCGTGACCTAGGTTTGACGTCACACTGATACCATATCTGTCATTTTTACAAATATGATGTGTGGGTGATGTCAAAATATATAAGTAATGTGTTCACTGGGATGATGTATTCGACGATGAATCAAGGCAAACATTATTTTTGAAGTGAAACTTCTTATGCGACTTCCAACGCGTTAAACGTTTAACGCACATTATTGGTCTCTCCTCTTTGTGTGAGACAGAGCAAGAGAGCAATATATTATCGGTCTCTCCTCTTTGTGTGAGCCAGAGCGAGAGAAAAATATTTTATCGGTCTCTCCTCTTTGTGTGAGCCAGAACGAGAGAGCAATATATTATCGGTCTCTCTTCTTTGTGTGAGCCAGAGCGAGAGAGCAATAATTATTGGTCTCTCCTCTTTGTGTGAGCCAAAGCGAGAGAGCAAATGTCGGAAGTATGTATATTGCACACTTTAAACAAAATATAAAATATCTTTTAAAATGAAGTTTCACTTCTATCGTGTGTGAATCGCACACACACCTTTTTTTAATTATGTCATGCAACTCTAGTGTGACGTTATCAGTAAACTTCCATAAACTTTATAATCTCTATTATCATCAGTTAGTCGTAGTTCCCTCGCGTAAGGAGTTCAATGTCCTATTTTTTTTTCACCTCTACTCACGCACTATACATTTCCAACATTCATTAAAGAATTTATTTATTTATTTATTTACTTCTTAGGTAGGTTATAAATGCAAGCAGTGCTCTATACATTAGCGTCATTATAAGTAACACTCTAATGTAATTTATGTTTAACATTCTTATTCATTCTATTCCCAGCTGAAGTTTTTGCGCGAAATGGTGTAGAAGAAGAAAATACTAACTCCAGGGCAGTACATGAGAGATTCCCGCACGCTGTGCTTTTCGGAGGCACTTGCGGCGGGTCCATCATTAGTCCAACCTGGGTTCTCACAGCTGGTCACTGGTAGGCATATGCACATATATTCTCACTAACAAATCTATGACCCGAAGTGGAATTTTAGACGCTTTTTTTAACAGACTTCCAAAAACGTAGGAGTTTATCTATTCGAATTTAGATATATTTTTTATGGTAGTTCCGTCATATCTTCTTTGTTTATGAACTGATTGAGATTACCCTTTTTTCGTTGGAAAGCGGTTAGAAAGCGGGTCGTATGTAGGCTCAAATTTACAAATAAATAAACAAATTCATGTTATACTGAGCATAGAAAATTAAATTTTATAAGGGTGAAATAATAAACCAATTGTAAATTTTCTAAAACACGCCTCTGTATTATTTGTTACCCTCTATGATTGAATAATGGGACAAATCTTTGAGAACTTCAAAGGTAACTTTTTTATAACAATTAGGACGAAGAAAAATAATAGCCTTGAAAGAAAGTCTAATTTATTTCTATTTCAATTAATATTACCTTATAATGAAGTTACCTCCACCCTACAGAAGATCGCAACCAAATAACCTTGTGTCGTGTTTCTGCGGTGAGTAGGGTTCTCAGAGTTCCTTGTAGAAGGGGCGTTAAAGGTCGGCAACGCACTAGTTATACTGTGTTATACTGCTTACCATCAGGCGGGTCGTATGCTTGTTAGCCGATTTATTTGTATAGTGTTAAACATACCTTTTTAATTAAAGACAATTAAGTATTTTAGTTAAATTTTTAACGTCGCAAGTTAAGATATATGTATATATATATGCTCATCCAAACATCGTTTATTTTATAATAAGCGTAGATAAACTATTAAATCACATCCGCATTTGTATCCGTGTAATGTTCAGTAAATTGATATTTTGTCCGGCGTGTAATTATGTGTGACGACAATGTCATTACCGTGTGCTCTTATGAAAAATGATATACAGGGAAAAACCAAGCATAACATGCCATCCGTTATTTAATGTTTGATTTTGAAATAAAAAAATATTGACGTGGGTTATGTGGTATTTTGTTAACGATGCACTAGCATACATAACATCAAAAACCCAAGCCGAGGCTCGTACCTTATGCAGGTTTCTTCATGCCGGTTGCTAGCCTACTAAAAGCTAAGCCCATTGTACTTTATTCACTATCATTCAGTGGAGCTGTAAATGCAGACAAGGTCAACAGAAAAAAAAATGCGTATCGATGATCGATCGATCGTATCGATTGAAACGCCGAAAATCTGTATGTTTAAGCGTCCAGACGATGTTGATGTTTCTTATTGAAATTCATGTCAGTGACTCGAAATTCATTGTTAAATACAAAGACACGAACCGTGGCATATCGGATTGGTCTAATTATTCGTCCTGTATTTAAATTTACGCAGAAGTATCGTGGACCATTGCCGAGGCCATCGCGGTCCAAAGGGCCTCGTGCCTCGAAGGTATCAAGGAAGGGAAAGACAAAGCAAAGGTAGCAGAGTATAAGCTACGGGCCCGCACTTAATAATATGACCAATTTTACAAATAGCACTAAAAAAAGATCGCACACAATTCCGCACGTACATATCTCAAGCCTCGCATCAGGTCTTGCCCTGCCATTGAACTTACGTATAGGTTATACAATAACCGATAGTTTTACTATAACAATAACAACTGTTGGCTGATGGCTCTTTATCAGCATGAGGTCGCTTTATTTATATACTGTAATTATTATCAGATACACCACAATCATTATGTATGCACAGGCAACAGAAACCACAAGATCGGACGTCTTTTTGACTATGTACCAATCTTATTTATCTCTATCAATGTTTTGGTTTAGCTACCGAATGGACGTAGAATGTGTTTCAGTTTTAGCCGTATGGGTAGTAAAACTAGGTCACTTAGAAATCATACAGTTCATTTAAATGTTGACGAACAAAACATTTAGAACTAAGGCTATAAAAAAGAGTTCTTTGTTTGTAGGAACAAAGCTCTTGATCGATGTCATGACTCACATAGGTACCTACTTGAACAACAAGGATGTACAGTACAATTTTAGTTAATTTTCATTACGCACTTTATTATAAACATGTTTTCCATACAAACTTGTAATAAATGAATAAAAAATTGTGTATACGCATAGGTATACAATTTTTGTATTGATGCCGCACCCAAATCCCGTTCTCTACGATTATTTTTTACATTTCAATGTCAGACAGGTTTAAATGTCTATCTTACTCATTCTTTAATATTGTCTGCGTAGCTAATCGAGTTCAAATTAAGATGTACCTACTAGGCATTTAGACTAATAATCCCTTTAATTTGCAAAGAAATGAAACTCTGTCTAATAAAGCGTATGTTGTAATAAACATGATAATAGTATATTCGAATCCAGGTCGTAGTTGCTGGTAAACAATAACGCGTGTTTATAATGTATAATGTTCTGGGATTTTCCTCAATTACCATAAACCTATCGTTCAACCTTTATATTTCCTTGTCGTGCGCGTGATGAATTCACTGGGCCGTATAAATTGCTAATCATAATCATTATTTATTTTATTTTTACATATAGTTTTTATATAAATTCAATCCGCATGAATGTCAGACAACGATATAATACTACATAATGTGAGCTAAAATATTTCGAATATATTGGATAAACTTGCTCATGACGTCAAAAGATTTACATTTTAATTCAAATTAAGGATGAGATCTCGAGATTAATTAGATTTTAATATGATCATTAATTACAAATACAATCACTACATTAGTCGTTCAAAACAAAAATAATACAAAAGTCAATCCAGTAAAACCGGATATGTAGCTCCAATCATATATTCTATATTATACGATAGCTTTTCGACTCAGAAAATTATGTACTGATATATATAATAATGAAATATTCACATTCTTGAAGAGAACAGTACCATCAGCAGAAAAACCAATTAATAAGATTTGTATTAAATGTAACAAAAAATAAACCTGTAATGAAATATTTCGTATCAAATTTGTAACCCTGTAGTTGCATTAATTTGCCATTTACCTTTAGAGATAAATACTTATAACAGTTTTATTTCTTGGTAATAGAGATTAATATGGTTTAACTGACTGCTTTTTTAGGAACGCCATGGTTACTTTAAAATACAAAAAATATGTATTTAAAGTAAATGCTGACAAGGCACTTTTTAAAGTCGGGATCAGTCACTAGCTTGGAAACACAATTTTGAAGGAATTAGAAACGTACCTAAAGGAAGAAAACCATCGCAATCCCTGTATTAAAACTAGGAAGACTGAATTCGAAGATACCAATCTGCCATTTACTTACATCTAAACCGACTCAACATGTTATGAGTCATGTCTTTTCTGGGTCTTGAGAATACCAAACATTTATTTCAATCATGCGTAGAGGCACGCTTTAAGCTAACTTAAATCCAGTTCAGTAATTTTATTTTGATCAAATAATTCATTGCCGCATTGGTACAGATTAATAAAAAATCTATGCAGGAAACGGAAACTTAACTTTCAAATAAAGCAATTCATGTATAGTCATAGTAATATACCCTGCTTACCTCATAAAACTTAAGGGTTAATGATGTGTATAAAAACTATATTTACTTAAGAAATAATATTGCTTACACTTGGCCACAATATGCAATCACTGTAATGTTATTTACTTTAAAAATAAAACGTTCGATGTTTGCAAGTATCATGTCGCAATTGAATCGAATCAATTGTTTCTTGCATTTGCTATACCCATTAAAGATATAATGTCAAGCAATCTTAATTCAAACGCCTTGTGATCATAAACTGAAGTAGAGGTCGCGTCGTTAGTGGATAGTTGAAATAGCCCTATTTAGATAAACTTACTGTAACACATGGAAGTAGTTGTAAAATAAACATCCACCTTACAGTTTTCTAACCAAGTTTAACATAATTATTAAACTATACCATAATGTCTGTAATTCCTACTTTTAATTCAAAATAAGGTAAAACCACCAGTAATTGACACTGCACCAATAGTTGACACTCTGACGAAGAAAATTAAATATTTGATATTAAATTGATTTGAAGTCTTGAGTTTGTTAATCGACTTTTATAACTGACTGTACCTATATGTATTTATAACATTAATAATATATCAGTAATCAGTGATTTTGGCCATCTCGATCTTTGGCTTCCTTTTTTTCTTAATATTTAATTTTCTTCGTCAGAGTGTCAACTATTGGTGCAGTGTCAATTACTGGTGGTTTTACCTTACACATCTAATAAAAACTTTATTAGTGTTTTCAATATTAAAAATAACTATAATACTCTGTCTCGTTTAGAAAATTCAAATACTTTAAATTAAATACTTTAACGAGTGTAATGATATTTTAAACTTTCATTTGATTTAAAAAGTATATAAATATAATAATGGGCTGCTAAAAAGCGGCAAATAAGCAGTAAGCAGCAAGCAATGTCACTTGGCAGTGATCCATTCTCCGTGACTTACAATTGATAACCCTTAGTCTTACGCGTCAATGTAGGTACAAATACTAATAATTGCTATTGAAATATAATATAACATGTATGTTATTAAACTCAAGTTCAAAGTTTTCTTGTAATTTCAAAGTGTATAAGAAAATTTTCGTTACATGTTTAGAATGGCTTCTTTGCATTACTTTCTGTAAATATAACAAAAATAATTTAATATTGTAATACCACAAATAACAAAATTTGATCTCAGTGTATCTAAAGTCAAAAACGAAATATTAACAAAACTTTTTAAAAACAAGTTTTTATTCAATATTTTGTCGTTCTAATTTTATTTTAGTATCCTTCTCAACGAACCCTTTCATTTGATATCCATATCATGGGGGTGGATAAAAAATCAATGGTCCGCCATGTTTGGGAGTCCACCATATTGGGGTTTAGCTAACCATGTATGCATGATTTCAGCTCAATCGGTTGGGAATAACTGATTTTTAATTCTGTTGCAAGATTTGACTCATGCTAACAAAGCAAGTTAAAAGCTTGTAAAATAGGATGTGAAATAATATGATACCCAAAAGACTATAATGTCAGATTTTAATAGGAAGATATTAATGTTATATTACCGTTCGTTCCAATAACGCAACCTTTAAGAACGAAAATACTACATCGACAAATGAATGGCGGTTTGATGGCATCAACTAGTTTCAATTGTTAAATGGTATTAAAATGTGATCTCGACCGTAACCTTTAAATTGACAGCGATGCAAACTTTACACACGAATGAGTAATGACTACCGAGTAATTTTAGTAATTTATTTAAATGGTTTTGATTTAAATATATATGTTGCTTGAAAAGTGCTTTTATTTAACTTGCAATGTTCGTATGTATCTAAGTATATAAGTTTCAAAATTTCCAAGCCCGGTGAATCTGTCAAAGCCTCAAATGGCTCCAGGCTTAAGGCTTAAGGCTAACAGCAAACAATAAGATATTTTTTTCAAAATTTCATTTTTTCTGTCTTCTTTCTAAGTAGAATGATGTTTTACGCCTTAACCTTATAAATAAATATTAAACATTTTAAAAGTTCTAAGCTAATAAAATTGCATTTAATAAAAAATTATAAATAAAAACTTATCCTTGAAAATATTTTTTATAAAATTTTATTCATTTTTATGTTGACTGATATTCATCGTGTACAGGTAGGTACTCGTATACTGAATCAACAACATATAACATCAATCTGCCTAAAAAAACTTCTACATATGTTTTCGATGTGAGTTCACATGTAATTTACAAATAGAGGTAATAATAACGTACAACTTTCAAAAAGTCTAATTCAGATGAAGTGCAAACTACGAAATATACATATCCTAAAAAAAATGTTGTTATTTTCTTGTATTTAAACTAAGTTCATACGGAATGTTCCATTAAAAAAAAAAAATGATTATATTTTAAAAACATGTTATAGAAATGATGGTATCTACAGCTGTGCCTGTTCGTTATGTGATCATCTCAACTTAGGTAATAACAAACTTTAAAGGCATCATTATCTTACAAAAAAAAAGATAATGAAACTTTGACGAAAGTGCAACTTTTAACTTACACCGCGCCGTAAGAAATAGATAAACATTGCGTAAACAAGTTTTGCTTGTCGTTAACACTTACCTTACATATAATTTGCAAATCAATCACGTTCATCGCTTACTAATTAATACTCGTATAATTCAAATAGAATTCATGCTGGAGGAACGGACTTAGACTTGAGTTGCCACTGGAGAGGGTGGTCGTGGCGGGTATGCGGGAGCGAAGTTAACCGCCCGTCCCCTACGGAGGGAACGAAGGTTTCGCGGGCGTGGGAGCAAACACGCTTGACTTGAAGAGAGAGATGGGTATGACGCGTTAGCTACCGTGATTTCCTCATCGAGGTCGGCAAATATGTTCCGCGGCCTACGTTTTGCCTTTAAGGCGTTTGGGACTGATGAAGATTTGATCGAAGGAAGTTCCGTATCTTTATGGAGGTCTTCGTTTCGAACGAACCAAGGGGAATTAACTATTTTGCGTAAAAAACGATTTTGCAACGTTTGTAAGGGGCACAGAGTACATTTGTATATAGAAGTTACTGGTCGGTCTCACATGAAGCTGATAGATTAAATTATTTATTTTATCTTTTTTCAGCACGATATTCACGAGTGGCCAGTACGTATTGGCAGGCACTAACAATTCAATGGACGGCAGCGGTGTCACACGCTTAGTGAAGCGACTCGTAATTCATCCGCATTTCAGCGTTGGACCCTACTGGCTCAATGCAGCAGAATTCAACATTAAACAGGTGATAAAATCGATTATACAGCAGATTAAAGGTATGCTAATGTCTTTGAAAGCAGGTGTCGGTGCCAACCGAGACTGACTTGTGTGGAATACGCAGAGAACAATAGTGTTTTTTTTTCGATATTGTTGTATTTTTCATGTTGCGCATGAGAAGTAGAATAAATTTAAAAAAGGAAATATCTCAATATTTCGAATTAAAAATTTTGAAGTCCCGAAAAATTGTATTCTTCCAAATTTATTTTGTTTTTCAAATAAGGTATATATTACTATATATTTGTGAGTTTTTTTAACAATTTATCTCAAACGCTGGAGAGAGGGGGTGCAACTATCAAATTTCTGCCCCGGTTCCAAAAAAATCGTAGATCCGGGGCTGCTGCCTACTGATCACACGACCTATGTTTGACATCACCCACATATCATATGTGTAATCAAACTAAGGTGAACGTGTTTACTGGGTGGCCATTATTGTCGATGTACTTTTGCTATTTTAATGAACATTCATAGTTCTGCTATAGTAATCGTGAGGACGGGAATCGATGAAAAGGCGTTTTTACCGCCTCATCGGATTTGAAATTTAATTGAAATCGAGGTTCTTACCTGATCTTCTCGATTAATGGGATGTTTTCCGAATTGGTAGTGTTTTGAAATTAAGTGCCATCCGAGGGCCTACATTGAATAAAGTATTCGATTTTTTTTAACTTAAAATAGGTACGGATCGTGATCCCGAGAAAAATATGATGTGATTATAAAAATATGCCATATAAAAACGCACCGATCTGAAACAAATCGGGACAAAATAAATTATTATCCAAGACCATTATGTAAAGTTTAAACAACGTGGAAATGAGTCTAATCTTGCAAAAATAATAACCATTTTCTAGTATGATATTGTTCTACTATACGTGTTAGTTGGCGTTACACCAATAGGAGTCAGCTTTGCGCGTCACACGTGCTCCACTAAATACATAATGTAACAAACAATGCTGATATAGATGAATAGCCCAAGTTATTCCTTATAACATCAGCTATCTGCCAGTGAAAGTCCCGTCAAAATCGGTACAATCGTTTCAGATATTACCCGGAACAAACAGAGTGACAGATATTTTTTTTTTTTGTAATAGATGCCTTGTATACTTTAATATGCATTGAGTAAAAAACTGTTATTTTGACATTAAAAACAGACACTTCAATTTTATTATATGTATGTATAGATAAAGATGTTTTTTTTTAAATATGAACCAAACATCTAAGGAGTAAACAAAAAATGATCAAAATCTATCCAGTAATCATTTTATTTATGTAGAAGATAATAATGGATTTTCTCACTATACAGGTAGCTGCAAAGTGGGACTTCTTACTTGCAGAACTCGAGGAACCTTTAGTTCTAAACAACATCACAATAGCAGCTGCAAAGTTGGATGACCAGCCCACAGTTCCTGCGGGCCTAGACGTCGGCTATGCCGGATACGGTACCAAGCATCACGGGGTACGTATATCATTATAGTGTAAATTTAAAATGGAATACTATGGTATGCTTGAAGAACATTTTTCTTTATGATTAATTCCTCAAGTCTTTTTTTCATCGCCCACTCTTCTTTTTATTACATCTGTTAGTAACAGAGCTACACGGTTTCAATCATGTTAAATTGATTAGTGCAACTTTCCGTACTTACCTACAGTTTGCTAGTTTGCTTAATTTACATGGTCACCTTGAGCTTTAAATATCAAGTATAGATATTAAATGTCTGCATTTCATAATAAAGTCATAAATGCTAACATGATCAAATTGGTCATAAATATGTATTATAACTAAATCTACTGGATAACCAGATATTCACTAGCTGTTCCCGAAACTCAACGTGATGAAACCACGTCAGTCTCAGGTTTTTACAATGTAGATGTTGGACACGATCTAGTAGAGTACCTACCTGTTATTATACATGGGCATAATTAACGTGCAGAATATTACAATATTAAATTGAAATGCAATATTTAACCATCTAAAAATTTATATTCATCAGGGCTATATGCGCAACGAGCTGCATGCAATGGAGCTGTCAGTCCAGTCCAACGAAGTGTGTTCAACTCTACCAGAATACAATCCCGAGGATATGCTATGCGCGAAAGGACGTCCGCCTAATTATGATTCCGCATGCAATGTAAGAAGTGCCTACATCTTTTTCGAGGAAAAAAATCCACATATAATATAGTTTCATATGAAACGTAGCTTTTCCACCTAAAAATATTTAACATTGGGAACACGATTATATGTATAATATGGTATTAAAAGAATACTATATTATACAAGTTTATTTAAATGTTGCATAAAAACAACGCAGTAGTAGGTAATAACTTTCAAACAGTTTATGGTCTAACGATCTCTGCCTAAAAAGTACACGATAGCGGTTCTTGTAGTTGTCCATTTACTATAATAATCTAAGAACTTAAGTTTCAGTTTAGGATTTTAATGTTTTATTTAAAAAAATAATTACAATACTATACTAAACATATATATATGTGATAATAATATATTGCAGGGTGATAGCGGCAGCGGACTGGTAGACAACACAGGTCGCCTGATCGGGGTAGCGTCATGGGTTGAGAATGACGCCATCGAATGTAAAAACGGGAATCTAGTTGTATTCTCGCGCGTCAGCAGCGTGCGTAAGTGGATAGAACAAGTCACCAAAATCTAAATAGCACTTACCAAAGTACAAGTATTCTGCGTTACGTTGCGTTGCCTGATGGCTGACGTAGTTACTACATTTAAGCTAGTTTAAGTTATAATGAAGCAAGCAGATATCCAACAACGTATTGAAATGGATATCAGAGTTATTGCATTTCCTAGTCAAATATCTTATTTTTTGCTTCCGTATCGTTAACTTATTTCCAAACTGTGACCAATCTGTACTTTTCGATCTGTTTGCTCTCTCACCTTTTGTGACTTACATATGTTTAATTATAATGTGGTTGTGATAATTATGAAAGGATAGATGATGATAGCATTAATTAGAATTATTTAAAAACTCCTTATCATAAAATATGTAAACTTTTTATACATACGCAAACATTGTACATTATCGACACTTGGATCAAATATACAATAGCCAACAAATGTGTGCTTTTTTTTAACTTCCTCTAACAAAAGATTCCATAGTCTTTAAGATAGAAAAATATTCTTTAAACCTGGTTTGACCCACTCTCCTAATATCCGAAATTATTAAAATACAACGCAAATGAATATAAGTTGAGCACTTAAACCATCGTTTAAACAAGCTGATTAATCATTTGATATAAAATACGTTTTTAAATTATCACCATGCCACGGTGTATTCCTCCACCGAAAGCTCAGACTCATTGCAGAGATTCGAACTCAGGTCGATTGACGGGATTGATGCGATACCAATGAGACATCAAAAATTTGCGTAATTTTTATTTTAAATTGTCTTAACCACATTCCTAATAATTATGGTAAAAATGAAAAATGAAATGAAACGTCGCATAATAGAACCGTGCTTTCCCCCTCCTCCAAACATTAAAAATCGGCAAAGTTCTAGTGGACAACAAACAAAACCCAAAAGGTTTCTCGGAAACAACTATGACGATCTGAATTATATTTTGTATTTAGATATTTTACAAGTTTATCTATACAGGCGATATTACCGAGAAACAACAATTACAAAATAATCTCGAAAGACGCTAAGCGAAGCTATTGGTCGTTAGTCAAGTATCGTTTGTTTTCATTCAGTCCGGGACGGACGCGTAGAGTAACTCCGACTCACACTGGGCCGGTCACTATTTATTGTATTACGTTAAGATTTTTACTATAATCAGATCGAAGCTTGTGTGTATTACCATTTTGACGAAATATCGGAAACAAATGTCAACATTTATTCCCCTTATAGTTTACTTTTTGGGTGTTTTTATATATATATCTATATTTTATATATATCATAATAATACATATTCTACAAAAAAAAAACTATTACGGTTCAAATATACAACCTTTTAAAAGTAGTAACGCTGTCTTAGCAATATAATTCCTGTTTTGAGAACGGAACCCTGAAAATGCGCATTATTTAGTAGCATTTCCGAGTTGCAAAGTAAACTGATATTCAAATAAACTGCTACTCCATATTAATAGCATTGTATTCATTACACATGTGTACCAACCAGTAGACTCAAAACACGAGCCAGGGAATATTCTTCATTCTTCGCATACTCATGAAAGTCTTGTCAAGGGCAAGGAGTGTCAGGAACCAAAGGTTAGTTAAAAATAGTCAACGAAAACAAAGTTATGTCCTGAAAATTTTATGACTTTAATAGAAGAATAACTAAATTAAAACAGTAAGATGCAAGAAAAAAACGTCTATTATTAACATATCATTTTTATCTGATTATCATCAAGCAATAGACTAAAATTAATCAATGACCTAACAAAATATACAACAAAAGTCATTAAATAATTGAGTCCAACGACAGAAGCGATACACACATCGTGCCACCTAACATTCGACTAAAATGGACAACATTACATAATACAACTTACAATTTTGAATATTATTGTGATTAAAAAGAAAAAAAAGCTAAATAATTCTTTCCTACTTATACAATGTGTAATAATATAAAGTGTCGACTACTTATTATATGTATATAACTATTTATAACCTTACTTAATAATGTTCACACGAAGAGCGAAGTGGCCGGGTTCGGCGACGAACCGGGACTGCACAGGACGAGTGACTGGATGCACGTGACAACCCCCCCCCCTCCCCCCCCGCCTTCCGCGCTCCTCTCAACTATATGTAGTCATTTATATCGAATGTTAAACAGATTGCTTGCTGTCCGAGACGGTGGCCGCTCGCGTCTCTCGGTTGTCTTTCTAAAGTTTCACTGCTTTTCATATTTACATCACGAATGTTTTACACAAAACACGAGTCAAGTGAACAGCGAAACTTCTATCAAAGTACATACGCGATGAACATTGAAGAGTGAGTGAGAGAGCAGTCGCGGACGCCCCGTCGCCGGCCTCAGCTACCCATTGTTATGTATTACGATACGTTTAAAGCGCGCGATGCTCTCCGTCGCCTCGGTAATATAACAATGTAGCTTTTTTTGGACTTTTAATTTTTTACAATATATAGGATTTCTTTCTATAAGTAATTACATCTAATATTTACAATGGAGGTGAACGAACAATATTCAAACTCTACTTATTATCTCAAAAAAAAAAACCTGAATCCTACCCAAAAACTGAACATATCTACAACTTTTAATAAAAATTTAAAAGTAAAGCTCTCGCCACAAATAAATCTAAATACATGATGGATCGAGTGTGCGTTTCTGATTTCGTAGCGTCACAACTAAGACGACTGAATAGTCAATAATAATAAAACTTTTAATAAAAATAAACAAGATCGTAGATGGACGATGTAGTCGGGGGGTGCACGGGGCGAACCCTAGCGCCGCCGGCCCGCGACCCCGTCAGTCAATATCATTACAATACGTAAATAAGAAACATAAACTCGATCGAATATTTATTTAGAGTAAATCATAAACGGTATTTAATGATTGTGTGAGAGAATGTGGCTCATATCTTGTGTATCTTCTGGGAGACGACGACGGGGTTGTTGCGTCGGATCTCCTGCGCGCCCAGCTCCCGGTAGTCGAACGAGCAATCGTGCTTGTCGCTGTACCGGTGCACCGCGCAGAACAGACCCCCGCAGCGGCACTCGAACCCTGCGCCACCCAACCAACACATTAATCTCAACTCTTTCATAACTAACTTCCATCACCAGTCGTGACCAGGAGTGAGACGTTTTAATCGGAATAGTTTAAAAGAACGAGCATTCACAGGTAACAGTTTTGAACTGTTTCAGTTTGGAACATGCTCTTCTCTATCCAAGTTGATGTTTACTTTGTTAGAGGAAGATAAAAACAAATATATCTTTGGAAAAACAAGCTGTTTACTCTTTTCAATTATAGTCATAGAAAGAGATAGCATAATGTAACAGGCTGTTATTTTGGAATATACTCGAAGTACTATTTCTGTGGAACAGGTTTTATGTTTTACCTGTTATAGGTCACCTCAAGTCATGAGCTAGTTCCCCCGTACTTACTACTTTTCACATATCACACCTTTAATAATAATCTAAATTAACTCAAAAATAGTGAACGTTGGGAAATCACGTTTAAAGTTATGCAAGTTCGGCGCAAACTACATCTATACATGTAAGAAAATTGAAGTGTCTGTTTGTAATGTCAAAATAACAGGTTTTTGCTAAATGTATATGAAAGTATACAAGATACATATAATAAAAAAAAATTAAAATTTTTAGTCTGTTTGTCTGTTTGTTCCGGGTAATCTCCGAAACAGTTGGACCGTTTCGGACCGTCAATTGTAAATTGTAGCAATTAACGAGTATTTAATCTGCTACCAGTCATTAAATAAGGAATAGTTTTCTCCAATGGGATAGTCATAACATTATTATACCGTAATATTAAGGTCATCCAAGGCTTACCATAGTACTTCAATCAAGTATATAAAACTATCTGATCTATTAATAAAGAATATTAAAAATCATGACGAATAACGGTTAGCCCAAAATAGCACATTTGTAGAACAGTCAACGCAACAATAATTTATCGTCGTGGTATTTTATCAGCGGATGTGGCAGTCGTTGAATTTGTAGACATTAGGTACAAGTTCCAAAGAAAGCAATATACCATCATTGTTATATTATCTAAATAAATAATGATAAGTAAAAAAAAGTTATACAAGTTTAACACTTAAATGCATAGGTATGTATTCATTGCCTTTTACATTCCTATTTTTGAATGAATATAAAAAAATCATGTAAGGTTAAAGGTTTAAGGACTTCTAAAATAAAATATGACTAATGCACCACAATCGTTACTCATTATCATCGGAAATTATTTTAAGTTCACTCTAAGTAAGGATAACAAACTTACAACATAAAAACAATGTAAACAGTAAACGAAGGTCTCGTTCCAATAATCAGTTTCAAATTATCAAAGACCTGATAAAATTATCGGTGATCCTTCCGTCTCTGTCCGAGGAATAGTTATCAAAAATTTCCAAATTCAAGAAATAAATAATGTTACGGTTGTGATAAATAGGATTCTTGTTTGCTTAGATATTTATCATTCGTACTTATTTATATTATGTTATCATACAGTACTTTTAACTATTTCGATAATTCAAATTGTTCATTCATTAGAACTTTTTTTTTTCTATATAATAAATATCATACCGTTTTTGTGATAACAGCTTTACACTCACGCGCAAATCATGCGCTAAGACAAGATCAACGCATGAGACATGAACATATGGAGTCAATTCGCATATGGTTCGCAGGTTTACGTCGAGTTCTCCGTATTTTCCCGGCTTTTAGCCCTCGTCAAAGCGGTTCCTTGACTTGCACGTTCCTCATTAATAATTGTGCATTAAAATGAGTGTGATTTAACGAATTAGAATTATTAATGAGAAACTTGCGTAATTTAGTAAGTAAATGTTTACAACAGCGACTGACTTCGTTCATCTTCGTTGAGCGCGCGAACTGTAACTATGAAACAACCGAGAAACACTGCGAGTGTGGGTCAAGGAGTCATCACTGCGATTCACGCGTGAAGTGTGTAGCAGGCATTACATTTACATAGTAAAATGACAAGTAAGAAGATACAGAAGCATATTCACCTGTAAGGCCAACCTTCTTGCGGCAAACTGCGCATCTGTTCTTTTTCTTTTTGTCTTTGCTGGGATCTTTATCATCGGCGTCGTTGTCCGAGGTGCCGGTGCTGGCGCCGCTTGTGCCCGCGCCGCTATCATCTTCTAATTTCTGGAAACAATTTTAACTCTCCGTTACCATTTAATATTCAATACAAAAATTACCTTCTGCCAATACTTTATGTAATTACAAGTAAGAGTAAAATATAAAAGGACAATAAGAGTAACATAAAAACCCGGTTATTAATTAAATGTTTTATTAAGAGCAATAAATTTTTCACCCAAAATTTTTTTAAGTATTTGGAAGATCTGGATTGAATTTATTTGCCAACCAAATATGACAAAACATATTAAACGCTAATTAAATAAAACGTTTAATCGCTATCCAAGGATACTTCATTTGCAACTAACACCACATAACAAAAAATGATACGGTAGGTTAGATCTTATTAAAAAAAAGGCTATGACTTAGTATCAAATTAGAAAGTGTATATTATGAATAAAATAGTCGTTAATAGTTGTGATACGAATATATTAATTTTGTTTCTACGTTAGCCGACCTTTCTATATTATTAAGCAAAAACTATGTAAGACAATCATTTGATATACTGCTTATTAGGGTGGGCCAAAAAAATTTACTTTTTTTTCTTTAATTACCATGAAAATATCGTCCAAAATGACAAAAACAGTCTGGTGAAGTTTGAGCTCTTAATATTAATTTAGTAGGAGGTGGCTCATCCTGACTTTTTAATTTTCCATTTAAATAACAAGGGAATTTTGTTATTATTTGGTATTTTAATGCGCTCGAACGAATTATCGTCCAGTAAAATTGAATAATTTATTAATATGATATTTTATGTTTTTGAGCCATTATTTTGTGACAGATTATAAAAAATTGTAAAAGTCAGAATTTACCATTTGAGGTTGAACTGTAACCACGAAATAACTTTTAAACGAGTCGACTAAGCAAGAAATCATATCAGATCTTTTTTGTAGATCGTTTAATTCCCTACAAGTATATGTTTTCAATTTGACTGGACGATAATTCGTTCGAGCGCATTAAATCCAAATAAAAAATACTTGTTATTTAAATGTCAAATTAAAAATCACGATGAGCCTCCTCTTAGTATTAATATAAAGAGCTCAAACTTTATCAGAATTTTTTTTCCGTCATCTTGGACGATATTTTCATGGTAACTAAAGAAAAATAATTACATTTTTTTTGGCTAACCCTACTGCTTATATATTTTCTAATTATTATTCTTATAACAAAACAGTAGAAACTAATGCTTCAATATACTTGTATCCAAACTGAAAAGGCACAGACCCTTTTGAGATTTTTTTTCCTACTATCTAATTCAGAACGTTCACTGGTCGCATTCGTTGGTGAATTCAATTTAACTTGTTTCTTTATTAGCATAGTTTCAACTTCAAGAGATTCATCCTTAATTTCATCAACTTTGTACAATCGAGTTTTGCCAGAATGACAATTTTCGACTGGCGATGATCTCTCATGCAGTGTTTTGTCACCGGGCTTTATTTTCTGCGCAGTACCGCTTTGGTCAATTTTCTCCTTTGTACACGTCGTCAGCGATGCGATATGCTTTGTTTCTATGGACATAACATTATTTTCGGAACTTTTGGAACTCGACTCCCTGCCGTCTTGTTCTATGGCAGAATGTTGACTGCTATTATTGGATTTGCTGTTACGACGTATTGCTTTTTTCAATATCCTCTTTCCCTTAGACTCTTTTTTGTTGGGGTCATTTTCCATTATTCAGATTTTTGTAAAATTTTATAAATACATTATGACTGCAAATGAAGCAATAAGTTCATTTTATTCGTTTAATTTTTGATTCGTTTATTTTACAAATCTCACGCGAGATAGAAAAAACATTAAAGTTAACAGTTACAAATTTGACGTGTCCCTCATCATGAGCCAAGAGAGTCGGAGGACTAAATTCTCACTGTATATTCCATTTTAAAACCTAATGTATAATATGTAAACTTTCAATAAAAAATGAATCTATTTTAGCTTTTATACAAAATAAATTGTCAATATAAAACCCAAGAAAATATTTTTGTTATTTTGTTACTACACGAAATTGTCAACTTGACTTAAGTAATTCTTGTTTTAAATTTTGCTTTTGCAATCTGACAGTTGTACAAATAAATCATATAGTATTTATTTATTTATGACAAAAATGTTCGAAAGAATTTCATTTAACATATTTCTTTAAGTATTTCATTAAGTTAGATGTTTTGTGCCCTTTTCTTGTCATCGATTATTTCTATATAGTTTACATAAGAAATAGCCGGAAATATACACCAAATACTATTTATTTTATATTATAGCCTTCCAAATATAGTTTATATGGTACCTACAATACTGTAAATAATATGTAAACATAACTAGTTTCATTCAATTTTGACTTCATTTGTGTCAAGCGTCCACATTAGGTAATTAACGCAATCATTTTTATTTGTGTCGCTAGAACTTTGTGGGGCCAATATCGATATTTCAACTGTATATATTATACTTTGTTTCATAATCCAGTCAATTTTATAAATAAACATACAAATAAGGTTTTAATTTGCTGTCATAAACTACATAAATAAGCTTGTTCATGTTTGAATTTTGTTTGAAATTTACATTGCTCAAATAACACACATTTTTGGTCGTGCTGGATTCGTCTCGATAACTGCTATAGTCCTAGGTCAAAAGGTTCAATAAAAGCTTGTTTATATATAGTTAAGTTTAATATATAGATTATTATAAATTTTAATCTAGTACCCCGAATATAATTTAAGACTAGGCTATCCATTCATTAAAATACAAAAATTTTGTATCATAATATATCGATATCTTTGTGTGATGTTTGAAGCTACCGACAAAGAAAGCGCGATACTCACATATCAATATATATTTTATAAATAGAATGATAAACACCTAAACTACGCAATAGTAAAATAATCTTACCTGTGACACCATCAACTCAACACAAAGCATCAAAACCGTAAGTCGATGTATAAAGCTGTTATTGTAAAATTACAAAATCAAGTAGATGCTTTAATTTATACGTTTATTGAAATATATACTTTATTTAATTAGTGACAAGCTGTCCAACCCGTCCCAAGGTTACATTTATATCACGTTACAATGATAGGTAACTGCATAAATGTTTAAATGAGTGTATACAAACTATATCACATTGAATTTAATCAAAATAGGACCAACTATGTAAACATTTAACTAAAAACTATTAAATTTCAAGCATCGGCCTCGTGGCTTGGCAATAAATACAAAATTATTGTTCCATCTTTAATGGTTTAATTTAGTCTACAAAATACTTTTGTAATAGAATCTGTGCAAGGTTCCATTGTATCATGGTATCACCGCCACACTTATTTTTGTAACAAAGTAGAAGCGTGTTTTGTATGTGGCAACATTCATTGATAATCGAAGCTTCCAAACGCAGTCCTCAAGAGCACAAAACCTATCTGTAGCCTGTAACAGGCTTCGAATGGAATTGTAGGTTTGTTTTATGTTGGTTATAGAAAGCTATATTCTGTAATGCCCATTTAAAATCAGAATGCAAGACTATTTGCTATTAACTTTTAGGTTAGTTTTAGTTGTATATATATATACTAAAGCCACCACGAGACATATCCCGACCTTCGCGGGATGGTTCACAACCATATGAAAACCGCCATTTCGGTAAACCTATGTCCGGCTTATTGATTATCATCGTCACTATTTACCCGTTTCCTTAAGTCATCAAACGTAAAAAATACATTGTTGCGTAGTTAAAAATAGGGTCTCCAGGGATCCGACAACATATTAAAAACGGGTCAGGCGTATTATCATAGTATTTATATAGTGTTAAGCGTACTGACGGATCAGAGGCCCTAGCCAAATTGCCTTTCTACAATCGTTAACGCTAACAGAAGACAAAAAAATATAAGGGTGAGATACTTTTTTTATTATTATTTCGAATTGATTATAGGGCCCTGGAGCCATTAGAGGCTTTGACAGCTTCACCGGGCTTTGAGGCGAGCGCGAAAGGCACTCGGCCACCAAAGCGAGGCAGCTACCTTCAGGGTGCCAAAGTGGCCGAACCTCCTCAGCTTTCGTAATTGACATATCTCAACGTAAAATTACGTGACGTGATCAGATTTGTCAAATCCATATATTTTTTTCGTTTTCGTTTTCGTTTAGCGTTAGATTGTAGAAAGGCATCTTGGCTAGGACCCTAGGCCTATGTAACATTACTAATAATCTCAATTCATATATTAAGATGACTGTAGTTTTTGGACAGATCTTCATATGTTATGTGGTGGTTTTTATTTTAATTCACGAACTTGTGATTTGGTCCTATATTATGTAATTTTAACGACATTATACGTGATTGTAGTTAGATTATTGTGAACAAGTGGATTATAACTAATAATTAGGAATATGCATTTTAAGTTGCCACAAAGACTCCCTGTATTCACATGAAGTTGGCAGAATTGGGGATAAAAACACTTTATCATTAAATCATCGCAATAAGATAACCGTAGAGAAAATTAAAAAACAAAGTAGTCATAGGGTAAGGTCTCGACGTATTTTTAATGTCCTTGACATGATGACACAAAATAAAATGAAACGCACAACATAACAACCCTCCAATCCACAAAAAAGTAAAAACCGAGGTCAAAGTATGTAAGCAAATAGATATTTTCGTAATATTTAGAAAATCATTCAGATCATTTTAGGTTTCATAAAACGTGAATAAAGTCTTAAACGTATTTTTTTAATATTTATAAAGCTAAATACTTTAGTTTTTGAAAGGATTTAAAGAAGTCACAAATTGTTTTTCCCTCAAGTAATTTATTAGTTGATAAGTGAACTAATGTGTAAAATTAAAAATGACATTTAGATTGTGTAATCATAAATATTTTATAAGTGTTCCAACTTCAACTTTGTTTAATTATTACTTCTTTTAAACTAATTATCAATATAGCCTTATCGTTAATCATTTTCTATTGATATGAGAATCGATCGAGTATCGTTTCAACAGAAAAAAGTATCAATCATTCTCTAGCAAGAATTTCCGCAGCAATAAAAGCATTAATCGAACTAGATAATTGTGAATCTGTAAATATTACCTTATGATATTTATCAATTAAACCCATTCTTTAGATTTAACTTACAACGATAAAAAAGATTCCAAGTGAAAATACTAAACTATTTTTAAAGTTTTAAGGGAAGCAAATTTATGGTTTATTGCAAGACACTGTATCAATGTAATAATTACTGCTTCGTAACTGGCACCACTTGATTATTAAATATAACAAATGTAAATATGTTAAATGTGCTGTTAAAGTAATATATAACAAATAAATATAAATAAAAAAATATGTTTCAATTGTTCACATGTTTCATTTTAAAACTTTTATAAGAAAACACTGTTCGCGTATCAATACGAGTAAATGGGTTTGCCTTATCGGGCCAATCGTTCTCAGTTACAATGTCATGTAGGTATAAGCGTGCACAAAATTGAGCAAAGCGACAAACGATGATGCCATCAGGGGCACATCGTATTAGCCATGACTAGGGTATCCAACTTATTTATCAGATAAATATATGTTTTATTTTTATACAGAATAGTAAATAATAAGTTCATTTTTATACAAGAAACTTACTTTACCAGTAGATACAACTAATTTTTTCCAAAATATTTTACATTTCAAAGTAATCACGCACGATATTCTTACCTGTAAAGTCATCTACATATTTATGTTATGTAAAAATATAAAGTACATTTTCATTAATAAAGTACAACATTATTATACAATAACGTTGGCAACCCTAGGCACGGTTGTAATGTGTGAATTAAATGTGGCCTCACGTCTATGTGCGTCTGCGAGTGGGCGGAGAGGCTGGGCACTGTGGGCGCGGCGGCGTCAAGCGGCGTGGGGGCAGCGAGCGGCGCTGGGGCGAGCGGCGCTGGGGCGAGCGGCACGAAGGGCGCCGAGACAGGCGACGGCGTCGTCGTCGGTGGTTGCTGCTTCTTCTTTAAAGCCTCCTGAAATACACCACATTGATATTGTCAAACACTGTCTTACACACTTTATATAGATATACCCGAAAAGGTCAATTAATTCGGTTAACGTTCAGCAAGATTAACAGATTACTCAAGAAGATTAGCAGAAAGTTTATACTTAATATTAAATATGATGAGATATATACATATAATTATTAATGTATATATGTAAGTTATAAACATATATTACATAAAAAAAATAGAAATGAAAATTTTTATGTAAAATGCTGTAAACAATTCAGTTCAAAAGTAAGTTTTTCACTTTAAACGTGATGGGTTTTTGACGCGTCATTATTTCTATAGCGCCAATATGAAACGGTTCTCGATGACCGTACGCGTGACGCGTCCAAGATGCTAATAATTACTCTTCATCGCATACAAATGTGCATCTTTGTAATTTCAATGTAAAATGTCGAAAAGCATATTTAGGTAGTGCGCAACACGTTTAGCTAGGGTTTAAAATTTTCAGTATTCAAGAGACGACATCGATGACGATGTCCTTACGTCAGTATTATCCAAGAGTAAATGATATTGATCTACGTCACACTGAGTACGTATTATCCCATATTATAGTAGAACGTACACAAGGCATAAAAATGATTTTTTGTCACCCAATATAAAAGATAATCAATCAAACTACTGTAAGCTATATTACGACTAGCGATTTTGAACTTTATAAGAACAACAATAAAAACAATTTTAGGGCAGAATCAAGTGCCAGTATATTTTACCAACCACATACACCAAACCACAATACCGTATTGCTTTATAGTAAAAATAGTTTTGGCGGTAGTTAAGCACAGATTGTACCAGCAATTTTCAATTGTTGATAATTAAACAATTCTCAATTAACACAATATGCAAGTACAAACATTACCTTAAAGCAAACTGAGCAGAGCCCGTCTGTGGAAGGATTGCCGTAGAACCCGCAGCCGGAGCGGCATAACGCCTCCATAGGATTCGATTCACGTTCCATTGTTGCACTTTTAATTTCACTTCAAGTCTCGACACTTTTAATTAATAGTCAATTGATTGCACTAACAGTACTTATTGCACTTGTATAACATAACACTCAATGTCTCACAATGTATAACAAAGTTTGCTGAACTTGCATACGTTACAATTTCGATTTTATATCTCTGGCTTATATAAGCGGTTAGTAGCTTCTCTTGCCGATAATTTGCGAGTGTTCTTTTTATGTCAGGATCGCAGAGCTTCCTGAAACAAAACAATTTGCACAAATTAGTATAAACATGAACAATATTAATTATATCAAAGCCTATGATTATATAAACATTTGTAGGTATATCTTTAATTATCTTTTAATACAATTCAGGTTGAAATCTAACTATACATATTATAAAACTCAACGTCTCTCTGTCTGTCTGTCCGTGTATGTTCTTGTATGTTTCGATGTACATGTTTTTATTTTATTTTAATTCATTGCTATATAATCTGGCCAGGTTATAGGATATATTTTGGAAGATAAAGTAACATACGAAATAAGCAATGACGATAATGGTTAATCAATTCGAAAAAAAAAAACGCATTTGGGGCGCTTTAATGGCTTACGCTGAATTAACAATACTAGATCTATCAAATTGATGTTCTACATAATTGTAAATCTTAAAAAGATCACAAAAAGTAAGCGATAGCATATATCTATCTTCTGAGCGGGGGCAGCACGACTCGCGCGTTCGCTCAGTCAACGCGAGCTGAGCCGCGGGCACAGCTAGTCATGTAATAAACATTAAAATGATTAAAAACAAGATTTTGCGGATTAAATAACTAAGATAAATTTTATTAGTGATAATTTTACTTAGAAAGCCACACTGGATATAGAATATGATTTTGTAGAAGCAGAACATAATATGGCATAACTTTGGTTTGCGTAACAAGAGAGAGTTAGAGTTGACGTGAAGTGGAACGCTCCAGTTAAACGGAGCACCTGCGGACTCGCGCCCCGCCACAAGGTCATAGACTAATACTTGCGTATCTACAAGACGAAAATGATAACAAAGAATAAATATTGCGAGAGCTCTATGGCAAGATCACCTTTGCAATATTCTTTTGAAAATAAATCATTATCATCTAACAATAGACGTAAGGGAGGAAACTCTTTGGTGATTTCTCTCTGCTTAGGGCAGCCCGACTGACGAAATAACTCCTCTACAGAAGATCGCAGTCAAATATGTTTCTGCGGTAAGGTTTCCAGAGCTTCTTGGAGAAAGGGTGGTTCAAGGTCACTAACGCGTTAATGATAATCTGGTGTTACAAGGGTCCATATGGTACGGTAACCGATTATCACCATTATATAAAAAGTTGGAAAAAAAAAACTTGAATGTAAGCCTTTCCACCGATTTTTTTAAGCACAGAGCACAATATAATAACTCCACTTACAACAAATTTACAGAGAATATGTTTCGATTGTTTTTTACACTACCATTATATAGAAGGTAGTTTGTGTGTTTGGATGTTTGTAGAAGTAGAGCTTCGGATCCGATTCAGTTTTTTTACTGATGGGATGTTCCATTCGTGCTTATGGTTACATATAGGCTATGTTTTTAAGTTTGTTATTAAAGAATAAACAATGAAACTTGACATCATTATTTTTTTGCAATATTCACTTTAGAATCTTCGACTAATACGAAAATATGCTTTATATAAGATGCAATAGATGATCCAAATACTTAGCTCACAAAATCGTATCGTAATTTATGTTACAATTAAATTTGAAAGAAAACGACTAATGTAGATTTGTATAGATTATGACATAGACTGTTTTCAGAAGCAGATTGGTATGGTATGGTATTGGTATTCATTATGAGGGAGTAGTTTCAATCAGGACAACAGTATAAAACTATCATCGAGTTGTAATTTAGTGCTATTAAAAGTAAAATCGGTGACTATAATAACTTCATCAGCGGTTATTTGCGTTGATAAGTGTTGTAGAGCGAAACAACAGATGGCGGGTAGTTACGAAAACTGCCCGCGTATAATGAGAAACCGAACCACACCAAACTAGTGACCACAGCTTCTGTTAACAGGTTGAAACGTCCGAGCTGCAATCGTAAGTATCAACGCGTATTACACCCGTTTTAAGTTTAAACAATAAAAATGGTACGTGTCAGCTCCGACGCTCGACTGGAGGGGTTACCCTTTAAGAACGATTGTCTTGGAATATATTATTATACAATAAGCAAGTTTAAATTGTTAATCTATAACAAATATCATTATTTCCGTATACAAGTAAGTTGATGCGCAAATATGTTGCGCGACATAACGACTTCACTTTTTGTTTTAACACTCGATTTTGCTGCTCATCTAGTTTTACGTATTGTGGATATATGAAAATCTACGCTTAAAAAGTGAATACTGGAAAAATATATGTTTAGCTTGGAAACATTTAAACATTTTCTGTTTACTTTGTGTCGTAAATTATTGCGATTAATGTTGTGGAAGAGTGTATGCGTCGAGGTCGTTAACACCGGGGCACTTGGGGGAGTCATCGACCGGGCAACACGCAGGGGTGCAAACAGACCGCCAACGCCGGCGCCCGCGCACCGACTACTTTATTATGTTCACACATAACCAATTATATACAAATCAAACTATGGACATCATTATAGGTAATATTCGTTATAAATTTAATAGGAAACAATAAACACAGATATCCCAAGTTTGCAAGAATACAGCAAATCATAGCTATGTACATTGTACACACCTGTTTACATACATGTTTAATTATCAACGATACGTTAAACAAAAGATGCAAAATAAAGGCGTCGGTTTTGGCGCGCAGCGTACCAAGGCTCGATTTCGCCAACTTCAAATTTGTTAACTTTACAGCTTGTATTCCGATTAATATTATTCTGAAATTCAAATATATTCATCACGTTTTAAAACACAACTTATCGAAGTATAGCCGAGGTTGCCTTAGTTTTTAATCTACAATTGCATAGAAAAATACTAAAAGTAAAGCGATATATAATACAAGTCATGAAGTAAATTAACTAGAATAGCAGTAAGAAACAAGCTGTGATCGCGTGGTCATCCCAATGAGATGGCTCAAAGTCCAGTTATGTACGTGACTATCAAACGCAGACTTGTCAGTTGTTGCCATTTCGTATGCTCCGCGCTTGATGGAATCCGCCGCGTTCGCTTGCTCTAACTCCAGTTGGACCTTATACGTTGATCGCGTGCAAAACTATATTTACATTAGACTGATTTTTAATTGTATTATATAACAAACTAATATCACTAACCTAACGAATAGAAACTAATTCTCACTGATCCTAGACACTATAATAACACACTAAAGTTTACTTATTAATTTCTTCATCAACGTAATGTTTCACAATAAAGATTTATTTACCATTTCATACTTACTCCATATACACGGAGCGTGGCTTTGCTATATAATGTACATAGATTATTACTCTTCATAAATTAAGGAAATGATTAACTTGCTTAATAAGAGTGAATTAATGACTATTGCACGAAGCGTTGCGAGTAAACAATTTTAAAGTAAAGCAATATTGATACGATAAGTGTGCCAAGGCAACTGTCAGTATTAAATACAACACTCGGAAACGTACTGTTCAATTATATTACTATTACAATAATGGCGAATGGAGATGTCGATGCCTACATCCAATACGTTATTTGATTGATTCCGAAAACCCATCTGTAATTATCAACAATGTAATAATGATGCTAACAATAAGTGTTTTTGGTCATAATTTTGTGTAAGTTTTTAAAGGGTCGCTGGTCGACATCGCGCATGTGATGATGCTTCCCGTATTGCAAGCGTCCATAGGCTGCAGTAAACTTTTTTTTATGGCAACTGTTTACCTACAGGCGGGCCTCACGCATATTTGTCATCGTAATGGTATATACAAAAAATACAAAATCAATAAATTCTTTACCATCATAACAAATTTCAGAAATTTGAGCCAGATTTATAAACAAAATCTGATACTTCTTTATTATAGATATAAGAAATAGACTGTGAAAATCAAAACTAAGTTATGTTTTTAGATAAATTTGTTCCTAGATATAAATATAAACTAAAACATAGATATTTAATTGATGTTTTAGGCTTTATTAAGCTTGATCTTATATAACAAATCAGGAATAAACTCTCTCCATTGTTTACCATATATGCTCCTAGAATACTTAAATATAAAAGACGTTCTCTACACTTTGAACTTACATTGGTGGAACGATATGACTGATTTAATTAAGGTAGAAGATCTATATTAGTAACCAGCTTCCAAAAGTAAGATATTAAATATTAATAAAGTACTATCTTATGATTTATCTATACATATTATAAAGTTCCCCGCCGCGTCTGTCTGTTCGCGATAAATTCATAAAACTACCGATCGGATTTTCATACGATTTTCACCAATGGATGGATTGATCCATGAGGAAGGTTTAGGTGTATAATTTATTACGCTTTTTGTGTAAATTGGCTGAAATATGACTATGATTGTTAAAAATGTCGGAAGAAATCATGCCGACTTGGAGCTTTACTGGCGTGCGCCAACGCGCCCGTGTAGAGCCCTATCGTTGTTCCATTTCCCGTTGTTGCCTACAGCTTGTCAGATTGCTTGACGTGCATAGTTACAGCTCCGCTCCTTAAGGTCGTAGCGTAAAATTATATACTATTCCTCATGAATCTAAATACCATATACAATTATAATTTTTCGAATTCGAGTGATAGTTCCAGAGATTAGCGCCTTTAAACAAACAAACAAAACTCATCTTTATTCTACTGGGTATATACCTAATAGTTTAGTTCTAAGATAACAATTATAGCATATCGTTGTGCGAGTGTGGGGCACACGAGGTAGCAACGACGCGACGTTGCGCGGCGCGTACATAAGCCATGCCCCGCTGACCCAGTTGCCGACTATTCTCTACGCAATTCGAGCACGACCCACCTCACCGTGCACACACCGGCCGCATGTACTCACTCACCAGACGGTGCACCCTTCTGTCACACATGTGTCTTACGTTCTGATAAGAAAGTAACAGTCGAACTAAACCGCTCAAGCATTAAATTACTTGACAAGAATCAAAAATAGAAAGTATGTGTGTACTGTTACTAAGCCTAACGTTGAAAATAACAAAGACCTCGGATACAAACAAAACTTTATTTATTAATAAAAACATACGCAAATATAATCAATTATACACAATGGAAGAAGCACAACAATATGAGAGAGGTCGTACCTGACAATACATTGAGGAAACGATACAAGGATGAGAATTAAATGAAGAACGCGAGTTTTATACAATTCCGACTTATAATATTGGCTTTTGAATAATCAAGCAATAGGAATGTGACTGACTGGTAATGACAAATAATAAGAAAATTAAAGAGACATGTTATTGTTACTTTTAACTGTATGGGTAGTTATGTAGGTCAAAAAACTTCCACAGCACGAATGAGACTTATCATCCATGAGTTCTATACATAGGTACTGTGCTCGAATTTTCGTCTGGCCGAGACAAAATACAGGTCTGACCACTCGACCAACGGTAACAGTAACGGTACGAGTAACAAAATTCGTGCACTACCCAGAAAAATCCTATAAAAGATCAAGCTTTGTTCGCTAAATTGTTTAATCGTAATCTACCCTGAAACTTACAAAAGGGACCGTTTGTAAACGAAATATTACTGCAAGTAACCTTTCTTTTAATAGTTGTAATGGGTTTAATTTAGTGGTTAACATATAGTTCGTAGTAAAAAGTATTACTAAATTAAACCAGTAGGTAGTTAGTTAGTTACTCTTAAAATGAGCTAAATAATTAATCAGACATAATCAAGTACATAATATGTATTCTTAAAAACAATTCTAAGCAAACATACTTTTATGTCAATTTAATATATTATAATAACAAAAACGGTTTTATATGACAAAACTACGTTACCATAAAATGTAGTAAGCGCTTACAGTAAGTATTATGTTTTTGTAAACTTCAATGAATATTTAATTATGATTAAATTAATGTTCTGTTCTGACTTAACCGCAAGGACCACTACTTCTTCCTACAACCCGGGAGACAGTTCCACAGCTTCACAGTACGGCAAACATAATACGAAGTAAATTTCTTTGTTCGTGCCGAGGTGCAGGTTACCGTAAAACTGTGGCTCCGGAGCCCAGCGTGTGTGGTTTTGTTATGAAAGGGAGAAGAGGGAATTAGGTTGAACAGCTTATCAGAACACTCGCCCTAATACAGACGGTAAAACACTCTCAGCGATGCAATGTCCCTGCGCAGCTGAAGTGGCTCGATTAACTTTTGGGTGATGCGCGCACAACGGTAAACCTCAATAATTTTATTTATATAGAAGATAAGATAGACAGATAAACAGTACTATGTACCTACTGAAGAAGTCAAAGTGCAGTCGTCTTCATATTTCACTAACAGCAATGATGGTTTAGTGGTAGCGTGTACGGACATCATGTCAATTGACGTGAGTTCAAATCCGTACAATAAGCCTCAGATTTCGGTAAAGCAAAACATCGTAAGGAAACCATAGAATGGTTGTAGGGCTTTGTCTAATGCCTGTCTGGGTAGCTACCAATAGGTATTCCGGCAGCTGCCCTTGAGAGCCAGTCTTCCACTAGGCTTAGCGTGTTATCGTCTTGGGCCACATCGTCACATAAAACCAGGTGAGATTGTGGCCACAACGCTAAGCCTACAAAGATAAAAAAGTTATCTAGTTTTTTTTTTATAACAGCTCGCTCAATCAGCTCTGAAGTTCGCTCTATAAATTTCACCCTTAGTTTCGAACTTTATTTACCACGCAGAAAAAATTTGTGTAAAGTCTTAACACTTGCCGAGTGATTTTTGACGTATGGCCCAAAGGTACCGTCAGCAGTATCCACGTTTCGGCATGGCATGTCATTATTGGTAGGACGTACTGGTAGTGGACTTTCTTCAAACTCTATAATAAAAAGAGTGTTTAAACGCACCGTTGTTTCTACTGAAAAATCTGCCCAATGTAGATATTTTTTGGATAACTTTGAGATTCGTACCATTGATAGATAACCGGTTAGGGAGTAACATGATTATTGAATGTAACTTTTGTCTAGAACAAAAATTTGTTACGAAATCGATATGAAGAAAAAGAGCGTTGAGAAATTTCATCACATCCTGTAATTTTTGCAGCGATTTTGCCATAGCAACCATTTATATATATATATATGCAAAACGAAGGAACGAGATGTAGTCGCCATTGATATTGATATTCCACTTCTTCTTTCAAAACGGTTTATTTTTTTAATACCTAATTAATACCAAATTATAAAATTAATGTACAGCACCTGATGGTTAGTACGGTATAGTCCACTAACAACGGCGACCGTCGGTGACACATTTTTCATTGACGGTCGTCGACACCATACGTGCCTGCTCATATGCTTTTTTACACTTCAGTTGAATTACCCAATTATAGCAAGGATATATATTATTTGTATAGATATATAAGATAGCATAACATTCACCATTGCATGGTACAAACGATAAAACAGGCTTAGCGAGACTATGTCTCTTCGACTTCGAGACTATGTTGAAGCGGTTCTAAATTCTTAATGACGTCTGTATCCTGTAACATATGCAGGGCACGGAGGAGGTAATGGGCAGAACCGTCCAAAAGATGCGAACAGTATTTAGGAGGCCAAGTCTGTCACTGAGGCTCTCACGCTTACGTCACACACTAACCATTACGACAGCGCACGCGGATAATGCAGTTAGGGTGCGCTATTTATTCCGACTTACTTAACAAAAATCAATATTTAAGGCTAGCTGTGAGGTGTCGGCTAATGCTATTCCCTCGTGAATCTGACTATCATAACTAAATTTTTCGAATCCGACTGGTACTTTCAGAGATTAGCGTGTTTAAACAAACACAACTAAACAAAAAAACTCTTCCGTTTTATTATGTTACTATCTGTGCCCGCGGTTTCACTCTCGTGTAATTTAAAAGAAATCGCTGATTGATGATTTATAATACTTCAGTATAGACAATATTTTTATCGGGCACCCAGAATTATGCGTCACAACTCACACAGCTTGTTCGCACCACCACACCTATAAATAAACCCGAGCCCAGTGTTGAATTATTTTAATTTTATATTACCTCCCGAACTATTCGTCCTAATAACCTGCTATAAAGGGAAACAAAATATGTAAATAAAATTATCTTGATAAAGAAGAATTTTTCGTTCAAAAGGATTAATATGCCATGCCTAATAATAAAATAATGCACATAAATTATTTTTCGATATTCAATTTAAAAAAAAAACTTGGTGGCTTATGTATAAGAGATAGGCATATAGTATCACGGACTTTTGTTTAGATGTACTAAGGAGCATTATTTTTGTAGAACATTGTATTTACGTATCACTAACCATTACGCCAGAGCACGCGGATAAAGCAGTAGGGTGCGCGGTTTCGTGTGACTTACTTAAAAAACAATATTTAAGGCTAGCTGTGAGGTCTAGTCTAATTCTAGATAGATACTATTCCACGTGAATCTGGCAACCATATACATACAAAAAGAATTTTTCGAATCTGACTGATGGTTCCAGAAATTAGCGAATTTAAGCAAACAAACAAACAAAAAACTCTTCCGCTTTATTATATTAGTAGATAGTATAGGTAAATACCCTCGGTTTGGGTATTTAGGTTCTCTAGAACCTTCCTGTCACGTACGCTAGGATTGTGGAATGGATTGCCCAGCACGGTTTTCCCCCCGGGATATGACATGGGGCTCTTCAAAAACCGATTGAAATACAGTCTCCAAGGTCGGCCACTTGGCTGCAATGACCCTGGTGTTGCAGTTGTCCATAGACGACGGTAACCATTTACCATCAGGTGGGCAGTCTGCCTGATTGCGCCCTTTGACATAAAAAGTACCTCGTTTTTACTCGTTTTGATTGGGGAATATTCCGGGAATTTACTGGATAGAATTCCATATCTACATCCAATGCAACAAGTTGATTGAATTCAAAGAGAGTGAAAATATGTAGATTAACTCTCAACAAAATTTTAAAGTATCTCAAATGTAGAACGTTCCACTATAATATAAACATTGTAGCCTATAATTAAAAAACAAAATATCTACGAAAAGAGACTAAATCCGCTAATAAATTAGTAGGTTCATTTCAATGAATTTTACAATATATTTTATACGCAAGTCGAAATATTGTTCTTATAGATTAATAATAATTTAATCAACCAAGGTAAGCTTTCTTCTAAACTCTAGACTATGGGCGCAATTAATAGAATATACAAATAACTGACTTTTTGCAACAGAACGTGAATTAATTACATGTCCCGCCTAAAACTGTACATAATATTATTAGTTTAAAGATTTGGTTGAACATTTGTCGTCAAACAAAAATATTAAATAAAAACGCGAATCGAGGTCAAACAACTCCTGGCAAGATTTCCGAAACAAAAATTTAGAATGACAATAAACTAACTTGTTTGTCTGTGGATAAAAATTATGCGTACCAACGTACGCCTATCTTGACGGAAACGTCACATACCGAAAATAGAATAACCAGGGTCTCATCGATAGTCTTCCGCATCGGTTTGCAACAACGAAGCAAGGCCATGGTGCAATTCATACACATTGTCTAACAGATTCCTAAAGCGCACAACAAATACCCAGGATAGAAAAGGACAATGACAATTTTATTTTAAATGAAGATTTTACGTCACAACTGCAGAATGACGCAGCGACAATCGAACACTCACGGCAAGATGGCCGACATAACGTCAGCTGATCGCGCACACGCAGCGCAGCTGTGACAATCTGCAGACTCCACTTTCATGTAGCGGAGAGCATATTGCTCTCTCTTTCATTCAAATCAATTAAACACAATAGACTAGCTTGATCACTGAATAAAACACAATGCTAGTAGTATCTTGTAAGCAAGTTAAAAATCACATGTGATTCCTCTTTCCAGTTCGGAGAACAAGTGGCTTAATATTTCGAGACGTTTCGAGAGAGATATATATAGGATAATACTATTAAATAAGAAACATCATTCGTTTCAGTAAATTAAATTTCCAGGAGATGGATGAGTATTTCAAATAATTGACGGTTGACGGTAGGTGTATGTAACAAGGAAACATACTATAGTAATTACTCTGCTTTAATGATAAATATGTTACTATGACGTATCTATGTATACGGTTTATAACGTAGACAAAAATCCGAGTTCGTCATCGATATGCTAAACATGGATAAATCTTTTTTTTTAAGCAACCGGATAGAAAGACAATATGAATAATATGTCTAATTTCTTACTTTTTACAGTTGCTACCTTCATGATGCATAATAGGTAAGTGTAGCTTGATCTTTTTTTTTTGATAATATTTTGATACAAAAGAACATCATCACTAAAGTTACGAGAAAAACTATTTTCTTTTTAATTAAATGGCAATCTTTATTGAAATTTTCGTAATATTTCATGATAACTATTCACATTAACATTTATAGAACATAAAATATCATACTATACGACACAATTTCAAAGCACATGTTTTCTTTCATATAAACAATTGGATGAAAACCTTTATCGGACAGTATTAGTGCGTTTGAACGACAAACATTGACGATGAACGTTGCTAAATAAAGCCGCATTAACTACGAAACTTATGGAAAGTGAAGATATATTGGTTTACATAAAAGTAAATAAAAGGAAAACTAAAAATTGAATGAGAGCTACACGTGAGGACGTTGACCTTCTGTCATGAAGGTCGGGGCGACGGCCTTCAAAACAACCTCGTCTAGTTGGCGCAATGACTTTTCAGATTCGCTTTGAAACGCAAACGAACAATATCTACTTAACCACGTTACCTTCATGCGGGAACGCGAGCCCATAGCCGCGTAGGAATTGTGTCATGAACCGCAACAAATCCAATGAAACACGATATCACTAATAATTTTAATCGTTCGAGAAAATAATGCGCGCACTAATTCATACTATTATCAACTAGATAAGGTACATTAGTCGCATTTGTTGGAAACGGCACTTGAAACACGTAATAACGAATGTATCGGCCTCGTGTGTGTTTACGTACGAGCTCCGAGGTCCGACGCTGTCCGCGCACTGGCAAGAACTGAGTGAACTAAACTTAAGAACTGATGAGCGCTGCCCGCCGCGCCGCGACGGTACGCGACTCGACGCTTGCAATTATTCGCGTCATTCCATTCCACAGTTTACTCATGCACGCACTCGCCAACACAAACACAACACTGCTCTGACAAACACATAAGCGACGCGAAGACCCATCTCAACACAATGCCACAAAGTATTTTATTATCATCATAAATGAGGTGAAAGATACAAAAGGAAAGACGCTACATGCTATGCAGGAAAACTAAACGAGAAATATTTATTTCGGTGACATTTTATTAATAAAGCGATTACCAGTAGCTGAACCCATATAAAAGGAAAATACTATTCAAAGAAATCATTTGATATAATATTAATTAAGACCAACGCTGCTATTAAATGAATTTTTCAAAAATGGACAGTGGTCTTTTGCTTTTACAACTCTCATAATTATGTGATATTATATCAACACACTATTAACAGCTTTAATACGATTCACACTCATGTGCGGGGTAGACCTACTGTCAAAACTCAAAACACAAACATCCTGCATGACTCATTATTGTGAAATTTGTGATTCATGGTTTTCCTATAATTATTTAATTCGGTGACGTCATCAGTTCTTTTTCCACCTTTGGACTAACTGTGTGTACTGCGTCCTCTTTGTAAATAATCTTAAATTATACGTAATTCATTATTTTCAAAACAAAAACTTAAGTAAATATGTATAATTTAACAGTAAAAACATATTTTTTTAATACACAAACTGTCGATTTTTTTTTTCGAACACCGCACTTTGTACTGGATATTTTCATATTAACTCCTCAGTTTGTAGTTATTTATGAATGTTTCTCAACGCCTATTGATGGAAATTGGTGAGTCATTGTGTAGCAAATTGTGACAATTACATTATTATTACTTACATGCGTGTCTATCGTCTTTCATACGAGAGAAATTACAAAGACCATGCGAAAGTTATTCTCGATTTTCTCTGAAATTCAGCTTAGTCATCCCCAAGAATATTTTCGTTGCTACTACGGTATCACGAAAATTAATCAAGAGCTGGTAACAGATATAAAATTACGCATATTATTCTTTACGATCTTAGGCATAAAATGGATTTTATAAAAATGAAAAGAACAGTGACGAAAGTATGAATCAATGACTGCCAAATAGTAGCGTGTACAGACATCGCGTAAAAGGACGTGAGTTCGAATCCATGCCATGAGCCTGAGCTTTCGCTGAAGGAAAACATTGTGATGAAACCATAGTATGGTGGTAGGGTTTTTTCTAATGCCGCCTGGCTAGCTACGGCAAGTTGAAAATTTGTCACCAAGCACCAATAGGTGTGTACCGGCAGCTGCACTTGAGATTCCGTCCTTCACTAGGCTTAGCTTGTTACCATCATGGGCCACATCGTCACTTAAGATCAAGTGAGAGTCTGGCCACAACGCTAAACCTATAACAATTTAAAAAATGCACCTAAAATTTTAAAAGTAACACGAAATACCAACTTAAATTTCGATAAACATTCAACTTTATAATAATAACTGAAACCAAGATAAAGGAAACGTGTGTTCTCAATTTGAATCATAATAATTGATTATTATGGCGATTAAACTAACCTATTCAATACGCGTTCGCCTTTGTACGTGTATAAAAATATACACGTTAATAACAAAGAATGTTATAAGATATAATGCAAAACGTTTCGCGATGCCATCTCGAACACAAACAAAGCCATGTGGCGTTTGCAAGAGTGGCCCGTGTTCAATAACGAATTAATAAGTGCGTCGGACACAGACAAAGCCGCGACGCGACGTGGACGCGACGAGTCGTCGATCTCCCCCAAATTAGTCCTGGGCCGGGGCGGTGACCTCCACGCGCCGCGCCGCCTTCATCGACGTTTCACAAACCACGCATCACCTCTTACCCTCAACAAAACGCCTCTGGGTCAGTCATTACACTAGTGTAAACAAACTGTTACTAATTGTCCAACGAAGTCGCTTTGTCACAGTTTAATACTTGGTTCATGAGAAAAAGACAAAGACAGTTCGTGTTGGGTCAATGGAATGATAGCACGTGTTTGTGAATTTCGGGATGATTGCGGCGCAGATACATATCACGTGTTCTCGAATATGTATCAGCCTTCAGTATACTTGGCACTTAAAATGTTTTGTCTTGTCCACACACTTTGGAATAAAAAATCGACCAAATTACTTACACGTGTGTAGTGAATAATCTACTTCACTTATATTACATATATATACTATAAAGTGCAAAACAAGTTACGACCTATCAAAATTTAAAACAAATACTTCAAATTTACAATAAATTGTTACACCTAACGCAGTCATATGAAATTAATGAATTAAAAGTATATAAACAATTTGAAAAAATCTTAATATTATAATTAAATCACTGTGCAAACCTTTAATATAACTTAAATGACTTACTCGCTAGACATTGCGTATTAAAATCACAATGCTGGAGTCATTGCTCATCTTTAGTACCCGACATTTTTGATAAAGTATGTAAGTTCATAAACGGATGAGGAATTGCTGTGTAGTAAAGATAAAGCTATTAAACGTTTTAATACGAGATTATGTAGTTACTGTGTTACTTGTGTTAAGAGAAATTATTTTGTATCAATTAATAGTAATAAACGTATTATGTTCTAGATTGCGAAATATTACGAGAACAAACCATAGCATCGAAGATCTGATGACTTTAATAAGTTCTTTTGGTAGGCACCAAGAAAAACAAATTTTTAGATAAACATAATATCACTTAACATTGGTGTTTGCTGCCGAGACTACAAGGTTATGAATCTCTCGTTATCAAACTTAGACTTCGCGGTAATTTTTCACAAACTCGTAGTTTCTTTTTACAAACTTAATTTTTATCTATATTTGATATTTATACAATATATATTTTTTTTGATAATTTTCGTAGACGACACCAGCGAAAAGAATAGAAAACGGCGACAAAAATATTAGGTAAAGAACTTGTTTATTAATATGCTAAAAAAGATTTTGATTTTTTTGTCAACTTAAATAAACTTACAAGCATATGTACCTATTTATTATCTCGCCGACTAGAAGAAGTCACAAGGAGTATCTTAAAAGTATGAGAAAGAAAAGAATTAATAAAAAAAAAATACTAGTAGATGTCATGAAGCGTATGTTACCACCCAGGCTGAACTCGGTACGTTAAGAGTGTTGACCATATACAAATTAGCAAAGTAATTTACAGAGATATAAAATTCTTTTTTTTATCACCTGTAACTGGTAAAGGCCAAAAGCGATATCCGATTATTTTACAATGTAACTGGCGACTTTAAACAATAAATCTCGATCAGTGACGTGCTATATTTGCTCAATTAAGCCTTAATAAATATGTAAATACAATTCATCCTAACCTCTGCATCGACAGTGTTATCATATTTAAAAAATTGGACAAGAAGCAAGTAGAACTCGTGCTCTGTGGGTTCCGAAATGTTTACATTACATACCGTACATTATTGTACCTTCTATTATATAGATATGTTGTGTATATTAGTTTGTATATTATCCTTATACTCTTCAACGTCTCCCGGTCTGTCATTCTTTCTGACTATTATAGTAGTGGCGCGCTTTGCTGGCCGTTTTAACGTTTGTCCGCTCATGAAGTTTCGTATAAATTAACAACTACGTTAAAATTATTTTGTTTATCACCTGTGACTGCTAAAGGCCACAAGCGATATCCGATTATTTTACATTGTAACTGGCAACTTTAAACAAGACATGTCGAGCAGTGACCTGTGCTATATTTGTACAATTAAGCCTTAATAAATATGTAAATACAATTTATCCTAATCTCTGCTTCGAGAGCGTTATCATATTAAAAAAATTGGACAAGTAGCGATTAGAACTCGTGCTCTATGGGTTCCAAACTGTTTACATTACATATCGTACATTATTGTACCGTCTATTATATAGATATTGTTTGTATATTATCCTTATATTCTACAACGTCTCTCGGTCTGTCAGTCTTTCCGACTGTTATAGTAGTGACACGCTATGCTGGCCGTTTTGACGTTTGTTCGCTCATGAACTTTCGTATAAATTAATAACTACATTTGAAGGTGAAAATTGCTGTTTTTTATTGTCATTAGTGATGTGCAGTTAGTCATAAAATCAAATCATCATAAGTCCCGCGAACAAATCTTTTCACGTTTTTACTAAAAAAAAACGGCTCCATTTAACAAAATCCTTAATGGATTATATTTATTAATGTACTTATTTACCACACAACTCGGCATTTGTTTTTAAAAATTCGAAATTTTAAAAACTGTAATCTAATACGATCGTCACATATAGGATCGCTGGCCAGCACAACTACTACCTCCGGCAAACTCGCGTCAATGCTCAATGCAGTTTACAAACTCCTTGCATTACTTAAAAGCTTCTTATAATACTACAAAAACTTATAGATATGACTCGCATTCGAATAGATTAAAAAAAAAAGACATTTTACGTCACTATTGTAATGTATCAAAACGGCCATCATGGCATGCCGCTACTATAAGTACGCTTATTATATCTCAAGAATCACTTAACCGATTTCGGTGATTTGTATTACTATTTTTTAGGTGAATTTTCCAAAAAGGCTTAGGATATGGTTTTTAACGTTATGTAAAAAAACATAGGAAAGAGCAGAAATGATGATAATAGAAAATTAACTCAGAAAACATTCACTGCCAGCACACTTTCTTGGAATACGCTTCTAAAACCGTTAAATTTAGGATAATAGATATACAATAAATATTGGTGATAAAGGAATCTTCTTGAATAATAACAAAAGACATTTCTGAAAGATCTAATATCTAGAAAGATCTAAAAAAGTCTGCTACACCTTATAACTTTAATAAATAAGCCACAATAAGTGATTCAATGTTACAAAAGAAATTAAAAAATCACACTAGCTGTGCCCGCGGTTTCACCCGCGTATAATTTAAAAGAAATCGCTGATTGATAATTTATAATACTTCAGTATAGACAAGGTCTTTATCTGGCGGCCAAGGTTTTGCATCACACAGCTTGGTCGCACCACTAAATCTATAGTCATAGGCCCGAGCCGAGTTTTGAAACTATTTTAATATTACATTATCTCCCAAACTATTCATCGAAATAACATGCTATAAAGGGCAAAGTTTATCTATATAAATTGTCTTGAGATGAGTAAGTTTCGTACGTAAGGATTAATATGCCATGCCTATATAATAATATTCATAAATCAATATTCAATTTTCAATTTAAAAAAAAACACAAATTACCTTATTGTTGCTAATGTATAAGAGATAGGCATATAGTATCGCGGACTTTTCTTTAGATGTACTAGGGAGCAATATTTTTGTAGAACATTGTATTAACGTATCACTAACCATTACGCCAACGCACGCGGATAAAGCAGTTCGGGTGCGCGGTTACATCCGACTTAACAAATATCAATATTTAAGGCTAGCTCAGTGGTCTAGCCTACACTATTCCAGCTGAATTTGGCAATCATAACCAAAATAATTTTTCGAATCAGACTGGTAGTTTCAGAGATTAGCGTGTTTAAACAAACAAAAAAACTCTTCCACTTTATTATATTAGTATAGATTTACGTGAAATTATAAATATAATAAAATTGAAGAATTGTAGGCTCAAAACGGCGACAATGATCAATGTACTATATGTTCAACATTATATGCATAATTTGTAGGAGGAGTTTCCAAACTATATGCAGCTTGGAAGTAGTATCCTATAGGCTTTTATAATCAGTCTGTGAGTGAGACTTTTAGTGTGCCCACATTTAAGTACTTATTGTTTTTTTACAACAGTATGAGGCCAAAAACCTTAGTATTTGATATTATAATAACTCAAGTCAATTTTTGAGAAAAAAAAGACTGAAATACAAGTCTGTCGAGTTATTAATAACTCGTGTGGTGTGGTGGTTTTGAAATATATATTTTTTCAAATTTATTACTTATGCTAAAAGACCTTAATTCGTGCTAAATTTCAAGACTGCAGATACCCAGAACACACCCATTTAGGTTTTGATAATTGGACACTTTGTGTGACTTTTGACTTTTAATATGAATGGCTGTATCTCTTTATTACATGAACAAATAAACTTGATTTTTTACAGGAGTATGGGGTTATATGTAGGTCATATTTGATATTTATTTCAACTTTAGCTCAAGCTGTTTTAAAGATAATAAATAAAAGTTAAAATAATGTTGTTGCATTATAATTTCACAAAGGATTAGTAATAATTTTTTTTGGATTAATTCTTTAAGTTAAAAGATTTCCCCTTCATACCAAATTTTAAGACTCTAGAACTCCTAGAAGTACCCTATAGGTTTTGATAATCAATCAGCGAGTCAGTCACAAACGGACAAACAGACACGACCGACAAACAAAAAGGTGATCCTATAAGGGTTCCTCTTTCTCATTATGAGGTACAGAACCCTAAAAAGGTGATATCACAGATGACAATTAACATAAATATATTTTTAAATTCCTATAAGCAAATCCTAACCATATTACAAATGCACAAATTGACACACCATGTGTGCAAGAATAAGTGGTAAGTGGAAAAGCTATTTTGATTTTTCTTTCATTATGTGATTTTGATTTAAATCAAAAAAATGTAATCACTTTCTGTTTTTAATTGTTGAGCATAGTGAAACTTGTAACCAAACATTAAATATAATGTTTTTTTTTTGTTTTCTGTTATATGTAAAATTATATTTTAACAACTATATATATATAATTAAAGTAATAAAATAAAATAACCATTGCATTCCTTTTTTAAAATTATATAGGTACTTGTACTTACATATTAATGCAACTATGCAAGTGTATAAAATTTAATTTATATAAATAAAATGATTCGAGATATGCTGTTGTGTACGCATCACGCAAAAACTACTGAATAAATTTTTATCATTTTTGTTTTACTTCTTAGCCACTAGGTCCTAATAAAAAAAATCAGGATATCTTCATTCAATAAGAAGCTATTAAAGCTTTAAGAAAATATGATTTTTATAAGCATTATACTATGTATTCTTCTGTCATCCATGCAAGTGTAATATAATAAATAATAATGTAAAAATCATTTGTAAAAAGGCTGTCACAATATTATAATTAAAAAACTTTAAAGGATTTCAGTGTTTTTTATGAAAACAAAAATGGTATTTTGTTATCAGTAACATTTTTAAATATATATTTCTGTACAAAATAAACTTGATATAATGAAATTTTGCAAATTATAATAGTGTGGAAACCTTGTTATACATAAGATTTAAAAAATAAAGACACAAAGTATGTGAGCATTGTAGGTAAGAATGTTTGAAATTATAATCAGTATTATCAGAATAATATTAGATTTAATTTAATAGACTTAATTTGCATAGTGTTGTTAATGCAATACTGTGCACACATACCTGATGTTGGAAGAGTGAATTACGTACTAAACAAATATCTTTCCAAGTGCGCAGTCCTCTTAACTCACAAGCACACACCACATCTGTGCGGTCGAGGTCAGCATCCACCGGCATCACAATTAATGGTTACACCACCTGTAACAATTGAACATTCACCTTAACTAAATAGCAGTATACTTAATTTCAGATGGAAATCACTCCACTCTATCCAACAATAATGATAATAAATGTAAGCAATAAAATAATGTAAAAAATTGCAGATTAACCCAATCAATGTTTTCCGGAATGTTCTCAATTATTGAGATATTTTTGGAAATGGTAGTAGTGTGTTGACATTCACAAGTCTTCTTAGGACCCAAATTAAATAACATTTTACTTTTTATTTTGAGGTTAATATGGTCCCAGTGAAATAAATTGAAATGTATTAAGAAATACTTTTTTTACTTTACGAGCAATTAAGTAACTACTTTACAATAATGTAAAGTTATAGAGCAAAGAACAGTTTGTTTGTATTAGTAAGTAATTAATAAAATAATACTGATATATTTATGGATAATTTCATACGGTTTTGTATATTATAAAAAAAAGAAAAGTAAATAATAATATTTAAATACTAAATTGACATTATAAATTAATTACAAAAATATATATATATATTGTTTAATATAAATATTAAAGTACAATAATATGAAAGCTTTATATGACAAATGATAAACTATATTTATAGATTAAAACCCATTAAAGTGTATATATTCTAGAAAACTCATTATATTATCAATTACGGAATAAAGAATTGTTAATCATTAAATGACAATTAACATCAATTTGTAAGAATTCCAAGTATCACATAAACACATACACATTGATCAACAAACAAACTCGGATAATAGTTATTATCTCATATATAACTAAAATATATATAATATATAAATATATATATATATAGTTTTACAAAATATACACCTTACTACATACTATGTCGTACAAAGAACAAACTATAGAAAAGGACCTATCTAAAATAATTTATCCAAGTTGTCACTTGAGTTGTGTTAGTCATCAAAAAAATCAGGGATTCACTTAAACAATTAAAATTATTATTTTATACATAAAGATTTATGAGGATATTCTAATTTGTGCCCAATATAAAAAAAAACTTTTTTTATACATAACGTATTGTTTCTATTGCTAAGAGGAAGTGACAAAAAGTTACATACTGTTTCAAAATAAATAGGTAGTTGCTTTGTAAATCAAAGATTATAGTTGATTAAGATTGCATACTCTACATTTTAAGGACAATAAAAAGCCTAGAAGTATTACCGAAGAAAATAAAACAGAAAATGTGCAAGAACGCCTCCCAAGGTGGTCGTGTCATGCAAAAAATGCGTACCTAGTGAGTAAGTGCAACGTTTGGTGAACCATTCCGTGCACCCAAATGTAAGCATCTAACCATGCAGTTATAGTTATTCCAAAATGCTGTTTATTACACGCTGACGTCCAGTTGTTGATAAGAAACAAAGAAAATATTGAAGAATTTTGTAATTGGCATTCACGAAGAAAATGGCGTCATATCACAAGTCACGGAACAAGGTACAATTTCGTTATTAGAATACACGTATCACAACCACATTAAAACACCACATTAATACAAATATATACTTTCCAAATATTTAGTTCGTAAAATTACTCACTTTGAATAAAAGTTCCAAAGAAAGTCATCCAAAAACTTTAGGGACTGATGACAAGGCACTCCACTCACCGTTTTGCAAAACCAGACTGGTGTCACGTGACTGATTGGGGCTACCAGTCTAAGTTGAAAAAGTTACATTTAATATCTATTGGCAATTCTACATTTTCCACGAAAATATGTTTTTTAACGGTAGACAATAAATTATAAATATTGTCAACACTTAGAAGATGTACAAAAGGGTTCACTAAATTATTTATGAAGTTAAAGGAGTAAGGATGAAAGATATACATCGATGTTGAGGTTAAAAAGTTAAAAATATCGATGTTTTACATATATTAATAGTTCACTAAAACATCGATGTTAGGAAAAAACCTCGTAATATGGGGTTCAAGGATCTGTACGCAAGCAAAATATAAACAAAAACAAGTTTTCTAACAAAAAGTCTCCAAAACTAGAAGTAGCATCCAAAAATATTGTTGTGTTTTTGTAAAAATAAAAGTTACTCGCTTGAGTTGAACCAAATCGTCAATTTATTCTAAATCGGAAATCGATGTTTACTTATCGATGTTATCATTAATATCCATAACATACTTAACTTGGATGAATTAATTCTCCTAACATACATCATCATAAACATATCTTTTTATTAAATAAATCATGTTTCAATCAAGAAAAAAACTTAAGAAAGAGATATACGCAATAATGTCATATAGTGTTATCTCTACGTACACGTAAATATACACAAGGACACCGCTATGAATGGGAGCAAGATCCCTTATTTAAAAGTTGGTTATGTAAATCTAAGGTACACACTAGGAGTGCTCATTGTAAAGCATGCAACTGTGAAGTACTAAGTAGAGTGGCGTCTTTGAAGGAACACATGGCTACATCAAAGCATATAAAAATATGAAAGGATATTCCGGCATTTCTCAGGTATGCAAGTTACGTTAATATGTTGAGTGTAATTCTTAGTTAATTATTCTTGTTAAGACTTTTTTTTAATACTACTTAATAATTATAATACTTTTTAATAATTAACTTACGCAGTAGTGTGAAGACTACCTGTATAAGATAATTTTTTGCAAGATTTGTCGTTCATCGATCCCCAAAAAGCAGTGTATGGTGAATTTCGAACTCTGATAAGAATACTCCAAAGGTTTCCTTACTTAGTTGCAACAGAAAACATGCAAATTGTTGAAAATGAATATAGGGAATTACAATTAGATGTTTCCGCGTTTAATTTATTGTCAACTTCTAGTTTGACGTCAGAAACTTTTATGGTGGATAAATTTTGGAGTGAAGTTAGCCAAATCTGTGATGCGAATAGCAAACCAAAGTATGGCAATTTGTCCCGATTTGTGAAGCAAATAACGATACTACCTTTGTCAAACGCCAAAGTAGAAAGAATATTATCTGATATTAATAGGATTAAAAATCAAGATCGAAATCGATTTAATTAAGAATGTTGCTGCAATAATGCATGGAAAAGAGGGGGCTACGAAAGTTGGAAGGAGGATGTAGCAGATTTGATCCTGATAGAAGTATGATCAAGTTAATGGACTCAAAACAGCTTTATGACAATATTACCCAACACAAAGACGAAGAATCTTAATTAATTATACATTTATTTAGAATTTAATTCAAAAAAAAGGTGTGATTGCGATTCACACACGATAGAAGTGAAACTTCATTTTAAAAGGCATTTTCCATTTTAAATAAACAGTGTGCAATATACATACACACCGACATTTACTCTCTCGCTCTGGCTCACACAAAGAGGAGAGACCGATAATGTGCGTTAAACGTTTAACGTTGTCACAATCACGGTCACAATTTACACAGTTTTAGGATTCATACTGTTAACGCGTAACAGAATATATATACCTGGGTCAAATTATATCTGTCTAAAACTTATCGACTAAAGAAGTAGAAAGGCGCGTGAACAACACCTAGCAAAGATACTGGTCTCTAAAGGAAATGATAAAAAACAAATCTGTCCATCTCGGAAAAAAGAACGGTCTTCGACACTTACATACTGCTATGCCTTACTTATGGCTGCCAGACCTGGCCACTAACTCGGAAGATTGAACACAGCAAGCAACCTTTACTAAATCTTAATGGCCAACACTAGAGCTGTTAATATTTTTGAAAATATCGGATTCTCGATTTATAAATATTTTAATAACAACAGTGGGTAAAGTACATTTTAGGTATAGTATTTCAAGATCATAATATTTTTATATACAAAATTACATTTCTTTTTAGGATGATATGCAAACAAATATACTAAAAGAGGGAAAACATATTATAGTGTAAAAATACGTCTTATTTAAAAAAAATATCGAGTGTCGATATCTAAATTTCAATATTGGATTATCGATATATCATCCCAAAAACTACTAGTGTTAAATATCGATATTTTATCAACAGTCCTAGTCAGTGCATAGTGCAATACATATGAAACAGAAATAAAAACGTGTATATTGAAAGTATGCCTACAATATCAGTAAATCGCGATGCGTTATTTGCTGCACTTGGCAGATTTTACAGTATGTAATAATTTTATTTTATTATCAATTACGACAATACATTCATATTTTGGGAAACTTATTTCGCATATTTTTATTTCAGCCGATGATGAGTTTCAAGAACTATGTTTTGAATTTGGCTTGGAGTTAGATGAAGTAGTAAGTAATAATTTTTTTTTCTTGTAGCCTTTAAAAGTTTTTACATCCCAAACTTGCCTCCATATATCATACAATATATATATGATACATAAAGAAAGCGTTTTAAGAGCATTTCCAAAGTTTTTTATGTCAAATAAAACGTACTCATTTATATATTATCATTAGACAACAGAAAAGCAGATGTTGATGAAAGAACAAGGAGACCAGGCAGGTGCAGGTGTTTCTGAAGACATATTGTACCGTATAGATATTCCTGCAAACCGTTATGATCTCCTCTGCATGGAAGGGTTGGTTGATGGACTACTTGTGTTCCAAAGAAAGTAAGTAAATTCTACAATATGGTATTAATTTTATTTTGCAACACAATTGTTCTCAATATCTACTAATACTTATTTTAAAATATAGTGAATCTCATTTATTAATGTTATTAATTAACTAGCTGTGTCTGCAGTTTCACTCATGTAGACAATAGAAGAAATCATAATTTTTTAAAACTTTAGTCACTTTTTATTGAATCAAGATATCTTGATAATTTTGATCAAATTATCAAAATCTATCCTGTTTTTGTGTGATATGTGCACAACGGCAAACCTAAATCATTTTATTTATATAGATAACTAAAAAAAATTCTGTTACATATATTCAGTAGAAGCTCAAAGTCATGAATAAAGAGCAATATTTTTAAAATTATTCATTACAATAATGGTTACTATCAGTGTAAAACCAGCATTATGTGTAGATATTCCTTTATATAAACAAGTACCAAATTTGACACACTAATATACATTATACCCTATATCATATATTATCCCATTTTAGGGTACTATTTACAAAATTAAGGTTCTTAAAGTTATCATGTTTTAACCTACATATATCTTTTGTTCATCCTCAAGCAAGTTTTTTTTTTGCACAAACCATCTCAATTTATATAATTTTTTAGGGAAATGCTAACAATGAGAAGGTTTAATGGTTAATATTCAAAGCATAAAGCATATTCTAGTTGGGAAGAGAAGATGCATTCTACCTACCAACATATTGCCTATTCTATGCACAATCTGAAGATTGCTGACTCTTGATGTTGCTTTCTCTTATTTCTACTTTCTTGTATTCTTGCTTTTTCTAACTGGATGTGGACCATTGCATATGAATCCAGACATAGATTCCATTTCAGTATTAAGTTAGTAATCAAATATTTTTTTAATGTTTTTGTCTCTCTGATTTACACAAGATTACCATAATAATTATTAAATAATGTCGATTTGTTACAGAAAAGCTCCCCCCAAATTCAAACTGAATAAGTATGAAGATTGCTACTCATTACATTTGACACAAGCAACTGCCCAAATCAGACCATACGCTGTTGCTGCTATTCTAAAAAATATTTCTTTCACAAAAGAATCTTATGAGAGCTTCATTGATTTGCAGGTAAGAGCATTTCTGTAATTACAAACAAATAGAATTTGCTAAAGTAATCAATAAGGTCCACTTATTTTTATCAGGTCCCATGAGCATCTAGATTCAGTGTTTAAAAAAAAAAATCATAACCAGCAATAAATTTTATTGTATTTTGAAGTTTATTTCCACTACATCATATTGAAAGGTATAATAAATAGTACATATAGTAACATAGCTGACACTTGTACAATTGTCAAATGCAAGTGGTCACTGGAGCCTTAATAGGACATAGTCACTATAACAAACATCTCATTAATTAAGGTGACACAGAAAGCCCCTTGTGCCGAGCGTGCATGAAGAAGAGAAAGGCAGCCAGACACATGCTCTTAGATTGCAAAGAGCTGGTCTGATACCAAGTTAAAGACAAACGTTCCTTCCAGTATTCTTGAACATTATTAGGCGATTGGTGGATTTCCTGGAAAAACTCGGCTGTCAAGATTGAAGTCAGCTGCTGTCACGCGAAATAGGCGGATATAGTGGTCGAGTTGCGGAAACTTAGCCCATGTAAACCTGATACCTAATAGCTGAGAGGGGCACTCCGTGGGCCACTCGTTTGGGGAGAACACTTGAATGTGAAAAAATAAAGTTACATAAACCATTACTATGTTTTTAAAATGTAGCAAATTGTTGCAATTTTTTTGTATTTCACGATAAAATAAATAAAGACACTTAAAAAAGAAAGTTGTTCACCAGAAAGGCGTATATTACTGTTTTTGCTCTAGTTGCTTTAAAAAGTACCATATATAAAGTTCAATATGCCACCTATACTAGCTATGCCACTGAGTACAAAATCATATTTCATCAAGATTTACTTACTTTTATTTTACTAATTTGTTTTAAAAATTCAAACTTTTGTCCGATAATGGTGATAATATTTTATTTCTAGGATAAGCTGCACCAAAATATTTGCAGAAAAAGGACATTAGTAGCCATAGGGACACATGACTTGGATACTATACAGGGGCCTTTCATATATGATGCATTACCACCCAGTGAAATCAAGTTCAAAGCTCTCAATCAACAGAAGGAGACCACTGCACCAGAGCTTATGGAACTCTTTTCAGTATGTTTGAAATACTTGATACAATAACTTGCATGCATTTGTCCAAGAATGGTGTTCACAGAGAAAAGTTGATTATTACCAGTCACTACCATAGCAGTGATCAGTGTTATGCTCTTTTACTAATATTATGAGAAGATGGAATTTCATGGAGATTTTTTTATTATTTTATAGTGACTTAACCCATTTGGTTACAAGTGCTATTCACTATGCCACTGCATTTTATACCATTCCTCATTTATTAATCAGCAAGGTGTAACCACATGCTTAAAAGTGCCTGGAAACTTATTTCATACTTATAGGTAATTATTTTTTACAGACTCATGCACAGTTAAAACAATATTTAGGAATAATAAAGGACAGCCCAGTGTATCCTGTAATCAAAGATAAAAATGGTGTAATACTGTCCATGCCGCCGATCATCAATGGCGATCATTCCAAGATCACTCTTGATACTAAGAATGTTTTTATTGAGTGTACTGCAACTGATTTAACCAAGGTACATACATATTCTGTAATCATAAATCAAAATCCGTACTTAATCGTAATTGATAAAATATAATGTAAATTCTATGCCTATGTTTTATTTATAGTAGCTCGGCAGACTGACTGTACTGTCCCTGATGGTAAGCACAGTACAATCCAAATACAACGATGACCACCGAGAGAACGAAATCCATCGGCGGTTGTCGCTGTCATGTCGGCCTGCATACATAACTGGATATGCACAGACTGATCCCGAAACGCGACACGCAAAAGCGAGTCACTATGACGGAGTTTTCACCACGTGTATGGTGGTCGTGATCCAGTCGGGTAAAACTACCCTACCACCCCGCTATCGCCATATCCTCGTTCGTTAATCAGCCAAGTGCACCACGTGTAGGTGAGTTTGGCTTGGGTGTCTCAGTTCTAAAGATGTAATTTGACACCCCTTTATACACCCCAAAATTATTGTTATTATTTCTACTTCTATTACTATTTCTATGCGTATTTCTTCTTCAAAATAGCAGTGTTCTTGTTGTTGTGTTCCGGTTTGAAATGTAAGGTTGGTTCTATACTGACACACTTGGCACACAAGACGTTCCAACTCTGTCTACGAAGCAACTAATTATTGATTAGCCTGTCAGGACTGCAATCTTCTTTGAAGGTTGCTATTTATAGGCTACTAAAAGGTAAAGCATTAATGGCTCAATGACTTCGAATCCCTGCAATGAGCCTGAGCTTTCGGTGAAGGAAAACATCGTGATGAAACCATGGCATGGTGGTAGGGCTTTTTCTAATGCCCGCCTGGCTAGCTATCACTCTCAAGTTGAAAATCAGTCACCAAGCGCCAATACCTGTGTTTCGGCAGCTGCACACGAATGCAAGTCCTCCAACTAAGCTTAGCGTGCTACCATCTCGGGCCACATCGTTACTTAAGATCAGGTGAGATTGTGGCCCCAACACTAAATAGATAGGTTATAGAACCATAAAAAAACTGATAAGGCTACTCGAAAAGAAATTAGTAATATTTGAAAACAGATACATGATAAAAGCACATCAAACATTTATATATATATATATATATGCTCCGTTGCGTAGTCTAAAGAGTGCCGTCAGTATTGTGGTGAACCCGCTTCCACCCACATCGGTCGCACGCCGGTTATTTTAAAGATAAAATGGTTTATTTTATTTGCACTAAACACTTAATTTTTCTAAAATAAACGTAGCCTAAGTTACTCCTTACAACATCAGCTATCTGCCAGTGAAAGCCCCGTCAAAATCGGTCATACCGTTTCAGAAATAGCCTGAGCAAACAGACAGAATGACAGACATACAAAAATTTTAAATACAGTTGATTACGTTTATAACGACCTCGGTGGTATCGACTTTTTGGTTATAGCGACGTAATATTTGAGTCCCTTGAATTTAAAGTATACTTTTAGAAGAAAATAATTTGGCTATAGCGACTTCGGATGTAACGTCGATTTCGGGTAAAGCGACTAGTTGTAATGAACTATTTGTAACAAGTTCTTAGAAATCCCTTGCAGATATTGCGCCCGGGGACGACCGAATCAATAAAGAAACATGCAAAGGTTCATTCTTCAATCATAAAGCTTTATTATCTTTTGTTTACATCCTCAGGTGGTCAGCAATTGTAATTATACGCATTTGTTTATAAATGTTTAGGTAGTTAGGCAGAGTTAAATATAAGAATTTATAGGCATTGCGCAGCTGCATTGTCTGGCAATAAATATTGTTTTCTTTTTCTCTCTTTATTACACGTTCAGATGCATTTAGTATAAAGGTGTTATTTTGACATTGCAAATAGACATTACAATTTTTGTATGTATATATAACAATATATATATATATACATATATACATTTGATGTATAAATATATTATATAACAGCTACTCATTATATAACTAATCTACTCGATTAATCCACATTTTTTAAAATCTAAAAAACAAATCATTTCTCATCATACCTCATTTTTCATTATATAAATCATATAGTGTAGACTACTCTTTCAATTATTACAAACTTAAAATTACAAGTGGTGAATGTTATTTACTTTCAGGCGATCGTTGTCCTAGATACAGTTGTTAGCATGTTTTCCAAGTACTGCTCAAATCCTTATGAGGTACAACAGTGCAAAGTATTTTCCCCAGACGGTACCTATGAGCTGTATCCAAAACTAGAGTACAGGGAGGAGATTATTAACGTTGACAAAGCTAATAATTATATTGGCATAAGGTAAAATTACTCTATAATTATAATTGTTGAGGACTAATAAGACAAAGTTCTGCCTTACTATTATTATTGTAGTCTAAGGAACCTTATACAGTAATTTTATGTTTTAGTTGTTAAATAGTGTTTGTATATGATACATTTGTTTGTATATATTATGTAGTACTCCAACTACTAGTTGTAAGTACAAATTATTTTCAATACTTATGCCTATTGTTGCAATTAGGCATAGAAATTGTTGCCATTTTCAAATAATTTGCATAGCAATGAAATTATATTTTTTATCACTGCTACTTAACATGTGATAATTGAAAAAAAAACTATGCTTTAAAAGGAAGGTACAGAACAGAATACACAAATAATAATAAGAGCAAATTTAGCATTGACATGTGAGGCCTATAAAATCAAAGGCAGCTAAATCCAAGTCTGTCAAATATTCAGTAAACTAAAAAAATCGATAACTTTGTTCGGGTAGCTACGATATTCTATATTATAAAATAAATTTATAAATAATGAGAATATTACTAATAATATGAATTTTAAATGATAAAACTCCCTTTATTTTTGAGTACAGAGCAAAAATAAAATTGCATTTAGCTGTCTTTGATTCCAACTATAGGACATTGCTGTATTTGATACTGAGTAACTGGATATAACTGTATATGATAATGACAGCTGCCATTTTGAACTCAAAATGACGGCTACGGATTAGTGATGTTCTTATACATTCGATAAAGTAAAAACAACTATCTTATTTTGTTACAAATTTTAATACATTTTTAATTTTATAAGTAAAATAATTACTTTTATTCTTTTATCCTTATTAGGGGGAAGTGGGGCAGATTGATACAGAAAAATTCAATGTCTTATTTTATGCATACAAATTAATAAAATATGATTATTTTTTGTTCATTGAATGTTAAATTTTATCAATATTATAATATGAATCATAAGAATACTTAAAGTTAAATAATAATGCGAATAAAATTAATTTAATAAAAAATGGGTTTTGTATCATTGTGCCCCATACGCGGGGCACAATGATACATAGAATGGGGCACTTTATACGAGAATATATAAGTACGAATATATAATAGGAAATAAGATTTAACTGGTGGAGATTATAATAAGACTTAAGATTATTAATAAAGGCAAAATTATATTTTTCAATGGCTTTTCTCTTTAAAACCAAACCATAGAAACTACTATGGATTTGATTTTTTAATAACTACAATAAAAAATTTTAAGGTACAGTCAACCTTGCACCATTGGTAACAATTCCAGGTATAAGCTGAGCTCTATTCAGTAATGACAAGTTCCTAAAGCTATCTCAATTTATGCTGGCACCAATACCACCACTGTGTGGTTGAACGTTATATACATTTAAATTATTTCAAAAAGTACAAAAGAAAAAAGTTCGGGACATTCCCTTTAAAGAAATAGTAACTGCTAAAGCACAGGTACTGCAGTTGCAGCTGCAAAATAAACGCTTGTCTTATCTTCCACAATAGAAACACAAACTTACTAGATGCAGATTTTTTCGTAGATATAGGGTCAGTTTCAATTACGGATATTTCATTTCCTTCACAATTTCGGCAGCATTAATAATTGCACTAGTATCACTATCCACAAATACGAGTTCTTGTGTATTTACCGATTTTATCACATTCGTATCGCTTACATGGATGTGTCTAATACGTATCAATGTGCCCCACGTATTGATGTATCAATGTGCCCCAGCAGATAATTTAAAAATAAAAATAAAAAAATCAATAAAACCATCGAACACATAAAAAAATACTTCTAATACCGAATGTTGGATAGATTAATTAACGTTTCGTAAGTTTTAATTTTAATTATATCATATAAGACAGCAGAGAAATACTTTTAGATACTTAAGTATTTTTTACTTGGTCGCACTTAAAACACACTTACTCTGTTCCAACGCTAACGGTTAACAAGCAGTCAGCGTGGTTATAGCTGTGGAGCTAAGTCATGTATATAGACGTTTTAGTTTTGTCGGGTCTCTAATAATGTTTGTTAATATTGAAATATTGTTGATATATTAATGTGCCCCTTGTATCAAAGTACCCCACTTCCCCCTATATTTTTCAGACTGGTGATTCTTCTGCTATCTCCTCACAACAACTTTATTCTAAATTTTGATTAACTTCAATAAATGGCCCTCTAATAATACCTAAGTAAAATTGTAAGTCTTCTCTTTCTTGCCATTATCCAAAATGTTTTGCCAACAATTTCTCAACATCAGTTATTTTTGCCTGCGTCACAGGCACTCCCATTGAAATGGTGGTAGGTTGAAGCATACTTATTACATATTTACATATATACATATGTATATATAATACATATATATATATATATATATATATATATATATATATATATATATATATATATATATATATATGTATATATTACATACATATTTTTACCAGTTTTGCAGACATTAAAGGCTTTATTTGTATCTGAATTATAAAACTGTTCACCGCGGATAATTGTGTTGAGGTTTTCGATCTTTTTATAATGAATCTTTTGCATTCGGTTATTTTGAATGGCCATTTCGCTGTCGGTTTAAAAACCTCTTGAGCAGCTCTTTTGAAGTCAGACATAATTATATCCCTTAGATTCGTTATTGTTCGGTTACGGGAAATATTATTTCAATATATTTGACAGAGGCATTTTCCAATAACCAAATCTTTTTGCTTCAGCAGCATTTTGAAGAACGCCTGTGCTCGTAATTTATGCACTCTCAGTGCAGTCATCAACTCATTTTTCTTGATTCGATCGTTTTCTTTTTTGATTCTTTCGTTCAATTTATTAACATACTCGTAACATTCTAATAGTCGGTATTTGGAACTAAAAACGTGTAGGCACTTCACTAACCTTTTCTTCTTAGCAATAATAGCATTCCAATTCTCGAGGTTTCTTGTTCTTTTACGAGCCTTGCCCGGACTTGCTCTTGTTACAAGGACCTCCATGGCTATCAAAATTCTAATTATAGCAAAACAATTGTCACGCTATTCAATAGAAACACAAGAATAACGCCAAAAACTGGACGACACATTCGCATGAATTGTATGGGGCGACCATGCTGTTTATCCGAAATCTTGCTCTCTGATTGGCTGGCGTAACTCTTAGCTGGATTTGATTCTTACTGGTTGGCATGTAGCTGTCTTTAATGCCAGTATTGGTTTTTGAACTGAATTTGCTAGAGATTTAACTGCATATGTTAGTAACATGAAAACACTAAAGCGTGTCCAACTAACTAAACTAGATGGCGTCATAGTTAATTCATTTTACGACATTAAGGCGTTTAGCTGCCTTTGATTTTATAGGCCTCATGTATTCTACCGATAGACAAGAATGTTCATAAAAGCAATTTGTTCAAATACTGATAAACAACATGGCGGTCGTTCCTATTTTCGCAGAGGAGATACGACTTTTTACCTACAATGCTTCATTACAATTCATACTCTATTTCAAGATTTATTAATAGTTAAATAAATAAAAAACATTAAAGTAGAAAAGCAAATGAATTGTTATGCGTTTATTTAAACTCAAATACGCACAACTTCATATTTTCTGAACTTTGACAAATGTTAGTTGATATTATGTACTAAAAAGAAACAACACAAACTGGTTATAGAACAGTTAAACAAATTAAAACACTTTCTAAAAACACCACGTCAGTCTGTTTACTTACATATTTTTACCTAGAAGCGGTTTGGTAATGGAACATCTGCATGTTTTAATCTATGATAGTATGTGGCGTGGCATAAGAAATATTTTTCTATTGTGTTATTACGATATTATTACCTATGTATTCACTTGAACAACAAATAATTTTACTTACTTGACTACTGAATTGGTATTTTATAATATGTATGGATAGTATTTTATTTTATATGACGTGTTGGTAGGGGTAGCCGATTTTTGAACTATTATGTGAACTCTTCCAGGTACTTTTTACAATCTACATATGAGTTCGTTATTGTTGTCGGATTATATCGAGCTCATGTTGCTTTTTTGGCATGGACGAATACCTCTGGTGTGCGTTTCGTGTCAGCAAATGCGGGGGCACACATGTTGACCAATGTCTGTGCCTCATCAGGGTAGTATCGTGAACGAGCGCGAGTGTGGGCATGTGCGGCGAGCGTTAAATTGATTCTTGTATGAAAATGGAGATTTGTTACAAACAATAATCTATACAAAAAAAAAGAATTGATGAGTCTTTTTGTAATTTCAAAATAACAGATTTTTACTAAATGCATATGAAAGTATACACGGTACCTATAACAAAAAACAATTTTTTTTTATTTTTGTCTGTTTGTTCCGGGTAATCTCCGAAACGGTTCGCCGATTTTGACGGGACTTTCACTGGCAGATAGCTGATGTTATAGGACTTAACTTAAGTTACTTTGATTTTAGAGAAATTATTAGGGTTCCGCACAAAAAATAAAAAACCTTTTTAGTAGTCGCGAGCGGAGCTGCATACAATACCGCCAGTAATGTATACTTTCCTTAAAATATTTCTATTATTACACTGCATACAGTAAATAAATGACTAGTTGAAAGACCATTATAATTAAGCAGATTAATTTAATGATTTCAGCGAAAGCGGTGATCAACTAGCAGCGCTTTTGTCTCGGATGTGTTTAACAGCAACTCATGAAGACGCTTCATTACGTGTCCGCGTTCCTCCTACTAGGCATGACGTCATTCATGCATGTGACTTGTATGAGGATATTGCTATAGCTTACGGGTAAGTTGGAGTTGTTCACAATTCAGTTAGTTCACACTAATCTGAACTCTAGAAGCCTACAAAGTTTTCAACGTATTTTTATTTTATTGTTTCCCCTCTTCAGCTTATTAAATGGCAATCTGTGTTTATACACAGTTCTGCCAATGTCAAGAGTTTATAAAGTATTTTTATAATCTTCAAATACAAACAACGCTTTAACAAGATGGCGGCTCCCTTGTTAGGATTAGGGTTGCCAACTGTCTCACGAAAGGCAGGACGTCCCGTTTCTAGAAACTTAGAGGAAAACGAGCGCTGGGACGCTAATCCGGGAGTAGAAAATTTTGGAAAATTATTTTAAATATTCTATGTTGAAAATAATACCCCTGAATTAATATTTATTCATTATTACACCTTTAAAATGTATGTAATGTCTCGAAAGTCCATGAACTAAAGTTGGTAGCCCTAATTGGGTATTTGAATCTTTTTCATCATAATTATATAAGTTTGATAGCAAACATTTTTTTTTTTTCGCATTATTTAAAAAATAAAAATTAATATTTGAATTCAGTACCGAAAACGCTCCGATCGTTCCCGAATAAATCCGAGCGCGTGTGAAGTCACCATGTAAATTTGTAATCATTGTAGCACACAGTTGATACAGTGCTTTGACTCTTAATCGATGAAATTCCTATTACATTATGACGTCACAAATCTGGCGATCAACCGTAGCGCGTTTGTATCCATGTGATTCTTTAAAAAAAAATACAATTTTCAATTGTTTATTATTAATAAAAAAAATGTTTTAAGAGTTTTCCAATTGACTCTTATCATAATTATGATGAAGCTTTAAAATACATAAAAAAATCGATATTCTTTTTTTTTCAAATACCCAATTAGAACAGTCTAGGAAGTTTTTGTGGCAACCCAAATTCCATGTTTTAGTTAATATTTCTAATCCACTTACGCACAATAACCAAACTATATCACGTAAAATGCCACTAATATTTCCAATATTACATGATATGGGATATAATAACGTATCTTTTATGAATTAAATTATAAATCACCACATGACAGAATAAGATCCCGCCACAAAATCCTTTCAACGATTTTAATAACACGTTAGGCTAGGGCTTCCAACTTTTACTTACGCATAAACATGAAATAATTCAAATTCAAGGCTAAGTGATACCTAGAAATCTCTCATTATTGTAGAAAATGTGCAAAAACATTACATTAACAGTACATTTTAAAACCATGACCACCGAGACAGCAGCAATCTATCGCCGATTACCGCTGTCATGTCGGCCTATAAGCCTCTCCACAAAGTGTCACTTTGAAGGGTTTATCACCATGTGAAAGTTGGTTGCGAATCGCGACCCAGAAAGGTATTCCTTTTATTGCCATCATTGTAGTAATTGCTTATGCTGACCAATAAGTGTATAGACTCCAGTGATAATTTCTTGGTGGTTTTTCATGTTCCATCACTTAGTTGTTTTAATCCAAGGGTGTCTTCTTCTTCTTCCTATCTTGGCAACCGGTCCTCTTTATTGAAGGCCATTACTGCCATCATCGAGTGAATAGTTCCCAGTCTTAAGATGATTTCAGGATCCTAACAAGATGGTGGCTCCCTTGTTAGAACTTTCTAGGGAGTTTTTGTGGCATCACGAAATTAATTATCCATGTTATTATTTCCAATCAATCCACTTCACTTGTACACAATACCCAAATTTTATTATGCAAAATATTACTTGTATTACACTATGTAGGGTCAAATAACACAAATTTATAAATAAAAAACAAAAACCACTACATAATACTTTGAGATCCATCCAAAAACTTCTTCCCGTTGATTTCTTGGTATAATAGAGTGAGTGAGTGAAAGAGCAATAATGGCTCAATCGATCGACGTCAGTTCGAATCTCTACTATGAGCCTCAGTTCTACCACTCACAAGTTGAAAATCTATTGCCAAGGTTTCTATAGAGATGTGTCCCGGCAGCTGCACCTGAAGTCAGTTCCTCTATTAGGCTTAGCGAGTTACTTATCAGGCGACATCGTTAACATCAGGTGAGATTTTGGCTAAATACTAACCCATAAAAATTATAATAATAATAATTGAAACTGGAGAAATCCCAACAACGTCTTTTTAGCGTTCTTGATGATGACGATAAGCATCTTATTACAGTTATAATCGCATCGTGCGTCGTGCACCGCAAGTAGTGACCGCTGGCGGCCAGGAACCTCTTAACAAACTTACTGAACAACTGCGCAATGAATGCGCCCACGCTGGTTACACCGAGGCCCTCACGTTCACACTTGTAAGTATAATATGGGGGTTGATAAGTATTCGATCTGTACTGGGTTGAAATACTATTCTTATAGGGAAATCGGGGTGGTGAACTTTGGAGCCTGACTGTATTACATCCAGTATTTGAGTACGGTATGAACATGTAGTATCTTAACTTCGAGATCCTAGAGTTACCTACTCACAAAAGAGATAATTAATAGAAAACGGCTTCGGCGGACCTCGCGTAGCGCTTCATAATATTCCTACTCTGTGTGACGTCTTCTATAATTATAAACTATAATAGTAATGTAGATTACAACTGGTGACGTCGCGTCGCCGTTCCGTCCCATCCGTTATTTGACGAAACCCTCAGAGCTGCGCGCGCATCATGTGACGGAAGTAATTCGATTAAAATATTTTTAATTTATGCAATGTTATTTTTACACAATAAAATAGTTCAGTAAATTGAATTTACATCATCATCATTGATGGCTAACTTTATCATGTAGTTGGCACACAGTATACAATTTTTGGGAGTTGTTTTTATACATATATTGCCGCCCGGGTACTGTTCTACCTTCTTGCACTCGGGCAAGGTTCAGCGCTGCCTTAGTAAAGCAATGTGTATTAAAATGTATGACATTGAATATTGTTGTTTAGTGTTCGAGAGAAGATGTTGCCGCAAAACTAGGCGTTAATATAGGAGATGTCCCCGCTGCACACATTTCAAATCCTAAGACCCTTGAGTTCCAAGTAGTCCGTACTCTTCTCCTGCCCGGCTTACTGAAGACTCTAGCTGCCAACAAGAAGATGCCTTTGCCCCTCAAGTTATTTGAAATCAGCGATGTCGTATTACAAGATAAGAATGCAGGTAAAAGATTATTATTTCAATAAAATTATACCACCTTGAAACGTATATTAGTACAGATCATTATGAAACAGAAATAATTTTTAACACCCTGTTGTTAGAATGTAGAATTCGTAAAACATTTTCTTTATTTATATCCTATTTTTTTTATCGTTATAGGTTTGGCTTAATGGCCACAATCTCACCTGATGTTAAGTGACGATGTGGCCCGGGATGGTAAACGCTAAACTGGCTAACTAAGACTGGCTCTCAAGTGCAGCTGCCGGAACACACCTATTGGTGTTTGGCGACAGATTTTCAACTTGAGGGTGGTAGCTAGCCAGGCGGGCATTAGAAAAAGCCCTAACACCATGCTATGGTTTCCTCACGATGTTTTCCTTCACCGAAAGCTCAGGCTCATTGCAGGGATTCGAACTCGCGTCAATCGACGCGAAGTCGTACACGCTACCACTGAGCCATCATTGCTTCAAATTGCTAGTTGCTTAGCCCTAATTCTAATCTTCTAAATCTCTCGCCTATATTTCTTTGAACGTTTTAACAAGTAGTGAGTGAAGTAGGCACGGACGTAATCTTCTTTTTGGAAACGCATAATATAAATTATATCGTATGAGCGGCGGAAAAAAAGTACATACAGTTAGTACGAATTAATGGCGTAATTAAAGGAGACCTACACCGAAGTGGACTAGACCTGGCTTGTTTGGGAAAACTGTAACTTTATCTGATATGAATGTTTCGAAAGATTTCGAATAAAGATGAAGTCGAATGGACACTGTCCAGTACCAAAATTGACTTAAAATTTAACCAATAATAATCTATAAATAAAATGATTGAAGTTTGCCGTTGTGCGCGCATGTATATACATTTTAAACAATTGTTTTTGTTTTACTCCTTAGTTACTTGGTCCTAATAATAAAAAAAAACACGTTATCGCCCACTCTGTTTCTTCTACATATCAACGATATGTTACCTTTTTAGGCCATACTCATTACTATATAGATGACAGCACCATTCATGGGTGCTATTTTAGCAAACCTTCATGTGGTCGGGGAGACATTGAAACAAGACGGGAGGGACTTGTCATTGGACTTAACCAATCTTTGCACCGTTCTACATGTAAAATCCTTAATTGAAATTCTCCAAAACTCGGATATTTGTATTAATTTCGTATCCGTATACATAACCGAAAGAGATTAAATACTTTTAAGATAATATAGATCCGAAATTTTATATCCGTAACATCCTTATTATAGACTAGATTAAAAAAAATTAACGACATCAAAAAATGAATAAAAGAGTATTTATGAATGTTCCGACATAACTTCCTTGTTTATGAACCGATTTAGATTATTCTTTTTTCGTTGGAAAAGGGTGGTCACATTTTAATGTCAATGGCATCAGACCTTCGACTTCCTAGATACACCAGGGAACTCCTAAATTGTTTTTCTTTATTGTTATTGTCTTGTAATAATAGAGACCGGTGCCCGCAATGAGCGCAGGCTGTGCGCCGTGCACTGCGGCCGGGCGGCCGGGTTCCAGCACGTGCACGGTCTGCTCGACAGACTGATGGCGCTGCTCCGACAGACTTGGAGCCGCGACGAGGGTTACTACCTGCGACAGTGCGAAGGTAATCTCTATATATTATTTATCAAAATCAATTCTTCGTCAAAATTCATAATTTAAACATAATTTTAAACTTTATGTTAAACAATACAATAGTGGGGACTATAGACGAAATATAGTAAAATGTAAAAAAAAAAACATTAGGAATGCCATGTATATTCATCTAACTTGTAAGAGGTGTCATCTATTAACATTCTGTTTAATTAACACGAAAGCTGTTAGTTTACATTCTGTTAATGTGTGGACTGTTCACACAAGTCAGCTAGTGGTAAAGAGGTCACCCTTGTAATAAGTTTTTTAAACAATCTCTCACATTGAATACACTCATGGACATATTTAAAGAAATGCAGTAAGAAAGGGGTAAATTAAGTGAAAACAGGTTTATTTTTACTATATAAGCTTTTAAAATTCAGTCAATTAATTAAATTAACATTTTTGAACACAAAAAAAAATAGACTAAACAAAAAAAATCAAATTAGAGGCAGTAAGCTCAGTATTTTAATTGTAACGAATTTTGAGCTACATAATGAATATTGGATGTTTTTGTAGACTGTTTTTTTTTTATATGGATGACACAAGCAGTGTTTCGTATTGCCTCCTCTCGCTGTCAAAACTGCCTGCATATACTTTTTAATGAAACTTTGTTGTATTAGGTTCCATTCTTCAACCAATACAGTTAAGGTCCCTTAAGTTACCTGGTGCTGGATTTCTTTGTTTAATTTATTTTCCCAGTTTATTCCAAACATGTTCTATCAGATTTAGGTCTGGCGAGCGTGCTGGCCACACCAAAGCTTGGATTCCGACCTCAGTAAGGTACTCCGATACAACCGCCGCAGCGTTAGGATAAGCATTATCGTGCATTAAAAGAAAATTATCCTCAATGATTGAGGCAGAAGGCATCACAATCTGCTCTGAAATGTCTATTAAGTATCTTGCCGCAGTCAGAGACCCGTTTTGTACGATGTGTAACTCCATACATGCTCCTACGCAAATCCCACCCCATACCATTACTGACCCTCCACCATAAGGCTCTCGTACACTCAGCGTTATCTTTTCCCGGGTCGTCTCCATATTTTGACCCTTCCCATCATCTGACTTAAGACAGAATCGGGACTTATCCGTAAAAAGTATTTTTCCCTAAGCGTCATCATTCCAATGTCAGTGCGAACAAGCAAAATTGGATCAAACTACTCAATAATATGCGGTGAGCAAAGGACCTCTGGCGGGCAATTACACCCGTATACCAGCCACTTTAAGTATTCTTCTAATCGTTTTGATCCTAACTGTTACTTGTCCAATTTTGCTGCAGCTTGTTTTGTACCTCAGAAGAACTTGAAGTACGGTATTCAGAAGACACTGCTTACAATAAATCTGTTGCAACTCTTTAATTTCTTTAACGTCTTTTATACTCTCCAGTCTGCTGGTATCGTTTAACATTGAAGAAAATCACAAACTTTGATACTCGTAATGTTGCGTAATGCTCTTCGTGTCGAAGTGTTAACCATTTTAAATTAAAGTTACAATTTTAGACACACGTGCAACGCTAAGATCTGGCTTTATCACTCAAACCTATCAAATGAAATTCCCTTCACTAAATAATAACAATGTTTGGTGAAATAAAAAAAAAAACAGAAATGATGTAAAATTTGTTAAAAACAACAAAAACCTTCAGAATTCCATACACTTCGTATGAAAAAAAATTTAACAGATAGCAAAAAAAAAAACAAATGAAAGTCTTCTTTTTCTTCCTAACATGGCAACCGGTACTCTTTATTGAAAACCACTACTGCCATTATCGAGTGATTATAGTTTTCAGTGTTATGACGATTTCAGGATCCTAACAAGATGGTGGTTCCCTTGTTAGAACTTTCTAGGCAGTTTTTGTGGCATCTCAGTATTCATGATCCATTTGTGCATGTGCACAAACACCAAGCTTTATTATGCAAAATGCTACCTGTATTATATAATTTAGGGTCATGTAACACAAATTTGTGAATAAAAAACAAATAACACTACATGTCAGTTTGAGATCCCGCCGAAGTCTTCTTTTTTTTTGTTTAGGCGCCGCAAAAAGCACTTGCTAGTGTCAATGTGTTTGTCTTCTTAGTATTTTATTTACAAAGTTGATCCAACAAGATGCTGGCTCTCTTGTTAGAACTTTCTAGGGAGTTTTTGTGACATCTCAAAATGCATGTTTCCAGTTAATATTTATAATCCACTTCATGAATGCACCAACGCACTAATTCATTAACCTAACCAAATTATATCAAGCAAAATGCCACCAATATTTCATAATAATGGGTCAAAGAACCTAAGCTTATGAATTAAAAATAAAAACCACAACATAACAAACAGCTCGATCAATATCCCGACAAACACTCTGCCAAAAAGTCAAAAATGAAAGTCATATGTAAAATTCTATTCAAAATCTTCTTTTTTCTAATTACATAATACTGGTATATATGGCCAGTATGAAATAAGAAAATATTTTCTATTATTGTACTTTTTAGTTGCGTTCCTCTAAATATGTCCATGTGTGTAGTTTAAAAGCCACTTGCCCATCTATTCTTAGCGTGTTAATATCTTAGAATGACTTCACTTAATACAAAGTGAGATTGTGGTGAAACGTTAAAACCTATAAAAAAATTGCCGTCGTTACGATTGAGTGTGTATGTAAATAAAACCTTAAAATCAACCATTTCCACTTTAATAAGCGTAAAACTTACAAGTGCTATTTAAAAAAATGTTAATGGCAAAATACGAGTGTAATTGGGTAGTTCAATATCTTTTACAGATCCAGCATATTTCCCCGGGCGTTGTGCGGAGGTGTTGCTTCGCGGGAAGGTTATTGGAAAGATCGGTGTCGTCCATCCTAGTGTATTGAATGCGTTTGAGTTGACCAATCCTTGTTCCGCCATTGAAATCAACATAGAACCCTTCGTGTAAAACGTCTTGTCTCTTTGTACATTTAAATAGAACTGCATACCTTCACTTTGAGTAAAATATCAAAATTAATTCAACCTATCGTTTGTAATAAATGTGTGATAGTTTATAATTTGTGATAGATATGTTTTGTATAGTTTGTTTAGATACTTGTGATTGCCGTATGACAAATGTTACTACAATTATTGCAATAAATGAATTCTTATATTTATTATGAATAAAAACATATTGAAATATTGGTGTAATATTTCTACCAAATATTTTACGCATTTTTTCTGCTTGATTTCTCTTACATTAATAAATATATATTTCGTAACGTGCTTACAACATCAACACCAGGTAGCAGCAGTCGCCTCGCTATACTTTTTTTTAAAACTGACTATTGTTAGCCTTATCCTGGAGCCATTGCGGCTTTTACAGCTTCACCGGACTTGGCCGTTTGCTCCTTATGCCACGCCTCATATACCCCTCTAATCAGTTCGAACAGTAGGTTAGTTATGAATATCAAAAACGGTGTGTGTGTGATTCACACACGATAGAAGTGAAACTTCATTTTAAAAGATATTTTATATTTTTTTAACATCTGTTACATAAGACTTCTTACTAAAAAACTGTAATACGCAGCCGCAGACAGTGTACAGTAGTATTAGCTCACGTAATTTTCATATATACTAACACACGTTAAATGCTGAAATACAAGCAATTTTTAAACAGTGTGCAATATACATACACACCGATATTTGCTCTCTCGCTCTGACTCACACAAAGAGGAGAGACCGATAATGTACTTTCATACCTCCTCCATGGTAGCGTTAAACGTTTAACGCAACCTTGTTGGAAGTCGCATAAGAAATTTCACTTCAATTATGAACATACCCGCGTTAATTAATTACACTGGTATGGTCCAAATAGCATAACATAAAGGGCAAAGTTTATCTACATAAAATTGTCTTGGTGATGAAGTAACTTTCGTTCGTAAGGATGAATATGCCATGCCTAATAATAATTACTCATAAATAAGTATTCAATAAAACTTTGTCACACCTTATTGTCGCTTATGTATAAGAGATAGGCATATAGTATCGCGGACTTTTTTTATATGTATAAAAGAGCAATATTTTTGTAGAACATTGTACTTACGTATCACTAACCATTACGCCAACGCACGCGGATGAAGCACTTAGGGTGCGCTATTTATTCCGACTTACTTAACAAAAATTAATATCTAAGGCTGCTAGCTGAGCGATGTAGCCTAATGCTAAATAGCCTATATTAGCTAATAGCCTATACTATTTATTGTGAATCTGGCTGTCATATACAAAAATAATTTTTCGAATCCGACTGGTAGTTTCAGAGATTAGCGTGTTTAAAGAAACAAAAAAACTTTGTTATATTAATAGTATAGATTGAACTATTTCTCAAAATTAGAAGATGATTGAAAGCAATATTTGAAGAAATAAAAAAGGTAAGTATCTTAAACGTATGGAGTACAGAAGCAGATTAAATGTGGAATAATGAAATTTTAGAGTTGGTTGTCTTTTTTATAAGGTGATGAGTTCAATACGATCTGATGATAAAACTATGTAGGACGAGTACCAATTTTTTTATAATACGGTATAATATTAATTTAACCTAAACATAATAATTGTGTCTCCTTAAATATAGTTCATTTAAAAATAATCCGTAGTTTCCGTAGATAAATTAATATAGACACAGTAATTAATATGAATATTGCAAATTTAAATAAACAAATCTAGCTCTTAAAGAATAATATAAATTTACAATAGATTAAACAGATCTCAGAGAATTTAGAAGATCAAATAATATTATCCCTTATAAAATATAAGTGGCGAGACGTCCATATACAGGTAGATCGTCGCCTCTATCTTCTAACATATAAAACTCTAGCGTCTCTCTGTCCGTTTACGTTCTTTTCTGGCGAAACCACTTGTCCCATTTACATTTTTATATTTTAATTCATAGCTATTTTATCTGGCATGTCATATATAGGATATATTTTGTAAGATAAAGTACCATACGAAATAAGCAGTGACGATAATGCTGAATCATTCGGCAAAAGGACGCATTTGGGACGCTTAAATGGCTTACGCAGGGTAAACCATACGAGATGTATCAAATTAATGTTCTACATAATTGTACATCTTAAACAGACCTACAAAAATCAGCGATAGCATATATCTGTCTTCTAAGGATCACTCACAATAAGCATTTTTTGCTTCCGTCTTTTAGGCGGGGGCAGCACGATTCGCGCGTGCGCTCGACTGACAGCATTCTGTAGTCCACGCGAGCGATGCTGGGGGCACATCTAGTACCCATGTAAACTGCACGCGGTATTTACAGTGACAAAAATTTACCTTTTAATTTGTGATTGTTGGCTTTTAATTCTTTTATTTTGTACTCGTATTTTGGGTAATTTCTTGATAATTTGCGCTTTTTTATGCCAAAAGAACATCAAACAGGCAGACGGCTCATCTGGTGGTTATTGGTTACCGTCGCCTACGAACAACTGCAACACCAGTTATCAGTATCATTGTTATGTTACCGATCTTGGAGAGCGCACTTCAGTCTCTTTTTGAGGAGCCCCATGTCCAGCCCTGAGAGAAATGATGGGTAAACAGCATAATTCCTACAGCTCTAACGTACTAAAAAGGTTTTACAATAGAGAACCTTAATGTTATCGAGATTCGGTTTGGTTTTAAGATGTGGCGAAGAGCAGCCATCCAACGGCGGAAGGTGCGTGTTGGAGCAGTGATGAGTACTTCAAGTAAACTCATAAAGTGAAATCTCTGTTAAAAAAATAATCTACGAACAGGCCAAAAACCGTTATTTGTATGTGTTGCTCAGGATAATTTATCAGTTTCAAGTGATTTTTTTAATACTAGTTTTTCTTTTTATATATTATATTTTAATTATCTAAATAAAATTAAATACAATATAGATTTAATACTGTTAATACAATAATAAATCAACACAATTATAATAATTATTACAATGTATATTTAAATAATTACTGAGATTTAAATAAATATATTTTAATAATTTTCATTTAACAAGCAACACACCGTTTACGCAATCAACATGAAGTAAAATTATTCTTTATTTTTGTCATGTTTTAGATAAAAGTAATAATACTCTTAAATATTCAAGATTTATCTACAACCACTAAATGAAATACTGCAGATACAATGTCAACGAACGGAAAGATATTTTTTGAAAAGTTAACTTTTGTTATGTGAGTAAGGTTGATACGACTAGCTAAACATTATTACATATTTTATTTGATTGTCTACCAACATATCAACATCTTCAAAAGAAATTGCCTCTACACATGGCCCGAATACTTTAACGTAAGATCATTTATATAACAAAGGGCATTTGGTATAAGACCATCCAACCATTTCTGGGTTCTGTCCTTTGGTTCGAAAATTCTGATATGAGGAGACACATGATTGTCCAGGCTATGAGAATTCGTTCTGGGCATATTCCATTAAACAAGTTTTATTTTTTAATGAAAAGAAGCGAACCAAAGATGTCAGATTTGTGATTAAGATGTTTATCATGTGTTAATGGAATGTGTACGTAAGGAGGCTCAAAGGCTACAAATATTTATGAAAAACCAAAATGTAGGTATATATAACGAGATCTTGGCTTGCCCAACATCGGAAAAAGCCAAATTAATTTTTGAATTGGTAGGCGTCGGTGTTGGGGCGAGAAGATGATTGTATGCCTATCATTTTTCTTTGTATAATTTATGTATCGATTGTTTTTTTTAAATTGTGATGTGTTGAATGGATGAGGGTGACGTGTTCTCTTTGAATAAACCCTCGATTAAAATAAATATTTAATAAAATATATACTACAATTTTGTGCACGATTTAGGGACGAGGAGATAAAAAAGAATGTAAGTCCCGGGGGCGGCAAATTGTATCTGATACAATATATTAAATAATTTGGAACTCATAACAGTGAAATTACTGACTGAAGACAAAACATCACATCAATGACGGTAAAATTCTGATAGCATAATATATCCGAGCAGTTACATAGTTAATAATTAATGTAAAACTCTTCAAAACTAATTAATGTAAAATAACATCATATTTTGTACATTGACATTGTGTCTGCAACAAATCTATACAGTCAGGTGTTGTAATCTATCAGGTACCTAAATAAGGCACATCACATAACAATGAACGCTATTTCATATGTTCGATGAGGCGGAAATGTGTCCTTTCGTGTCTGAAAAATTCGCAGATAGTGTATAGTGATCTACTATGTAGACACCATAAACATTCCTAATACTTAAGTTAAATACTGTATTTTTATAACTGTTTAACATGACTTACATAGTATTAATTTTAAACATTTACCACAACATAACCTATATAAAACAATTCTGCTGTTGTATCAATGAACATGCTAACTAGGTAATTGGATTTTTTATTATTGTCACTCTATAGCTCAAAAATTTTATTTTTTCTATGTATAACAATATTAAAAACATTTATCTATTATAACTATTTGTAAATTACACTCAACGATCATGTTGTATAAAAAAAATTACAACAGCACAATGTTTATTTTTATATAAAATTATCTATTATTTTAAAAATGTTACAAATGTAATACAATGTATACACTGTCTATGAATTTAAAAGATTCTATATTGTTCTACATATCACTGAAAATGTTGGTTGACTAATATTTAATCATATTACAAAATTATACCATAACTTGTAGATTTTTAGTACTTAATAGTCTACTTGAGAATTCCATCATCTGATTATTTATTTTGTTAGCAATGTTTTCTAATTCATAATTCCTAATTCCGACTGTAAATAATTATAGCATATCACTAGCTCCAGTGTTCCTGACATTCCAACATTGATTTTAGATAGAATACATTTCTAATTTGGTCTTTATTAAAAAACTTATAAAAGAATTTATCACTAGAAGCTTTAGAGAACAACCGGTCTTGGAACAGCAAAGTAAACACTACTTTCTTGATTTTTTTAACGTGATAATAAATAAATAATATGTGATATAAAAAAATTGACTCACATTTTATTATATACCTATTAAATTATAGACAAAAAGATTGTAAAATCATGGACGGATAAATAGCTTGCCAGCAGTATAAAAATAATAATAAAATCAATCCAAAAGTAATTGTATATTAAACAACTTTTCTAATTCTGATCTGTTAAAATCTGGTGCAATTATGAATGGACACAAATAAAATGATAGCTCCTGGAGATTAGGTGCACTGGTTTTAATAGCTTTAGCAACTTGCATAGTCACATGAATACATCTCGATAAGCTTAAGTAGGTTAAATGTTGAAATGTATTGTTAGAGAAATATGCAAGCAAAGCTGATGTTGAAAAATACCCGTGACGCAATTTAAGGGAATTTAAATTTTTCAACCTGTACAGATGTAAGAGACTTGAATCAAACAGAGTTTTGCAGGTCATTATGTGCAGGACCTGTAAAACTCTACAATTAGATATGTGCCACACAATGTCATCGTTTAAAGTATCTCCATATATGTGTAAAGCTCTCAAAGTAGATTGTTTTATTCTCAACAAAGATTCAAGAAAATCAGCTGGTATATTTTTCATTTTTTCCATACTAATACTGACTAAATTCACACATTGCAACATACTATACAAGCTACTTGGAGTTAATGCAAAATTTGACAAGATTAAAGTCTCAAGGTACTTTAACTTTTCAAATGGTAGATGGTAAACAAAATTCCCATTAGCATTCTCAGAGTTTTGCACTATAAGTGAGTTGCGGAAACTTAAAAATTTTAAATTAGGCCAGTGGCCAAGATCATCAAAAATACAACTATCCACTTGAGATATACTTATTTCTAAATGAGTTATGTTAGGACAATAGCTTATTAAGGAAGCCCTGACTTGAGAATACAATTTAAAATACTGTAATTTAACATTTTTCAAATACTTAGCAACAAAAGGCACAATACTCTCACTGATTTGCACATAATTCTTCATACACACTATGAGGCGTGTGTTATCCCACACACATGGGGTCAGGCAGAGCTGTTGCCATCTAACACAGACTTTAGCAACTGCTAACAGTGATTCAAAATCTATCATTGAAAAAATATATATAAGAATTTCATTAGGCAGGTCATTTATGGTTAATGTATTGGAGTATAATTGGACATCTGTCATCTCGAGGTGCACCATCCTTGATCCCAACCTGCGCTTTTGGAGTTCTGGAAATGTAAGAGTTTAAAAAAAAACAATAAATTTAATACATTTAATATATTTTCAAACTATTTTAACAGGGCCAAAAGAAATGAGAATCAGTAGGAAATTATTATTTTTCATTTAATTTTTAAACATATAAGGAAAATGAATTACAATAATCCAAGTAAGGTCACGAACCTTGAACAATCATAACATGCTTCAGAGAAACAAACATTTGACAATAATATAAACGAAATAATACATATAGTTACCTCGGGATTACCGTGTTAATTATTCGAGAAAATTTTAAATATTTCCTTGGTAGAATCATAATTTATGTAGTTTCGTTTAAATACAAGCACTATTTCCACAGGTTGAAAGATACTTCCACAAATATATTTTCTTGTTTATAAATTTCTGATTCATCCTTATATTTCGAATACTTCTATAAAATGAAATTTTTAAGATATATTAAAAATAACTCATCTTTGATACTATTTTTAAATGACACTGACAATTGAGTTACAGAATTAATTTTATTTTCCGTTTTACGTATACTTCTTATCTGTTGATATGTTAAAAATAAACAAAATATGTACATAACTCCTGCAATTTATTCAAAAATTGAAAAGCGTATGTATGAATGTACATAATAAATAATAATCAAAATACTGGTGGTAAATATGTTGCAGATAGAGTAGATAAGGTTCCTTGCTTATTAGATGAAACCGAAAGTGGTATATAATTTGAGCATGCCGATTTTTCCTCAACTAGTAAGCCTGAAGATACAGAAGCGTATAAATTATTCGGAGGTAAATAATTTGTGTTGTTAGCAGTTACAGTATTTGTATTACTTAAGCCATTTGAAGATGCTGATAGTTGCCCAGACGCATCAGCTGATGCGTAACTAACTGAAGGTAAATATGATTGAGATGGTTGACTATACGATGGTCCTGTGGGACTATCACCAGAAGGAGTTATATATTTATGTTGTCTGTTGAGCTGTTCTTGCTGCATTAGAAGAAGGTTTGTAAGAATTAGATGGTTGAAATACATTAGTACTAAATTTATACGAATCAGACGGTGGTACATACGATTGTGAGGATTGTGTTACTTTAGGTTCACTTGGTGCATTGGCACGAGAAGGCCCATACAATTGTGATAGTTACAGAGGATTCAGATGGACTAGTAACTGATGTAGGTACATATGTTTATAATGGTTTTACTACGGTTCGTCCAACCGGTGTAGAAAGTGATGGTGGTATATATGATTGAAATGGTTTTCCTACAGGTGAATTAAAGACACCAGAATTGGACGGAGTTTTGTATAAATCAGTGGGCTGTCTTGGCCGATGAAGTTGAATCATAATTACTAACAGAAGCCCCAGCAGCTGGAGGTAAATAATCTGGACCTTTTGTTGATATAGTTAAACTTGAATCTTCATTTGAAACGGAAATCTTTGGTGATTCATAATGGTAACTAGTTGAAACTGAACTCGTGGCGATTGATCCTGAACTGAGTGAAATTTGTGATGTACTGAAACTTTTATTGCTTTGTACAGTATTGGATACAGAAGTCGATGGAGCGTTGTAACCATAAGTTGGTGACGTAGCTCCCGACAAGTTCTAACTGGAATATGAACTTGTGGAAGATTGAGTAGAACCGAGGCTTGAAGGAGGTTAATCTGAAATTTAGCAGGGCCACTATTGCCATAACCTGATAAAAACAGAGTCTTCATAAGATTTAGAAGAGCTCGTTAATGTTGTTCCTGTGTCAGAACCCGACCATCCCTGAGAACGTGTATCTTAACGATAACTGGACGAAACAGAACTTGTAGCTGTTGGAGATGAGTTGGATCCTGTAGAAGTTACAGTGGTATTTGCTGGACTACCAGAACTGTATCCAAATGAACCCGAAGCTGTTGTGCTAAAAGATGAATCCGTTATATCTGATCTTATAGTTGTTTGACCTACCGCAGGAACACGCACATTGTAGTCGTACCCAGCTGAGTTGGAGCCTGTTGCAAACTGCCGTGTTATAGTTTTCGCTATGTTGTCTATGATACCAGATTGTGTTTCAACATGGCCTACCCCTGATACGGAAGATGGATCATCAACATGGTAATTTGACGAATCTGAACTCGTCGTAATAGAGCCTGTACTTAGGGCTTGTGTTGATCCCGGACTTGTCAACTGACCTGCGTTAAATGTAATAGCTGCACTGCCATAGTTATATCCCGTGGAGCTTACAGACATGACACCCGTGTTTATATTTTGAGATGAACCAGATTGTGTTCCGCTTGTAGTGTCAACTTGTGGTGCAAATAAATTAACATACGAAATAAGCAGAGACGATAATGGTGAATCAATTTGGAAAAATATGCATTTGGGGCGCTTAAATGACTAACGCTGAGGAAACCATACGAGATACCTATTTCAAATTGATGTTCTACATAATTGTAGATTTTAAAAAGACCTACAAAACAGTCAGCAATAGTATACGAGTATATCTATGTTCTAAGAATCATCCACAATAAGCATTTTTGTCTTCCGTCTATTGAGCGGGGGCAGCTAAATTGGGGTTTGTTTTTTTTTGTTTTTGTGATAATTGGAAAGATCATATATAAGTTTTATAACAAACTTCTTTTTTGCAATATTTCAGAAGTTATTTCAAAATAAAAATTATTTTTTGAATTCAGTACTGAAAACGCGCCGATCGTTCCCGAATAAATCCGAGCGCGTGTGACGTCACAATGTTAATTTCTACTTATTGTAGCACACACCTGATACAGTGCTTTGACTCTTAATCGATGAAATTCTTTAACATTATGACGTCACTTACCTGGCGATCAATCGTGGTGCGTTCGTAGTCATGTGATTCTTTTTAAAATATTACAATTATGAATTGTTTATTATTAATAAAAAAAATGTTTTAAGAGTTTTCCAATTTACTATAATCATAATTATGATAAGCTTTAAAATACATAAAAAAATCAATAACCTTTTATTTTTCAAATACGACAACGAAGACCACCAATAGATTACCATAGATCTCAATGGTCGCCGTTGTTTTCGAATTGTACTGTACATACCATTAGGAACAGTGCCGTCACTTTATGCTACCTTAAAAAAAGCAAATATTGTCTTAAATTACAGTTTTATTTAGCCAAGATATTTAGTAGTTACCTATAATAGTGTGATCTGATCAAACATACTTTACCGACGATCCTCAATTTGCTTTCTAAGAATGCAATGTTTCGCTCATTACATTAATAGATATGGATGGCCGATGGGGTCAAAGAGTTCTCGAGTGGCGGCCACGTATCGAAAGACGCAGCGTGGGCAGACCCGCCACAAGGTGGTCCGACGACCTGATAAAGGTTGCGGGAAGCCGCTGGATGCGGGTAGCATAGGACCGGTCGTTGTGGCGATCTTTGGAGGAGGCCTATGTCCAGCTGTGGACGTCTTTCGGCTGAAATGATGATGATTAATAAATAACGATAAAACTTAAATACAATCACAAACTATAACAACACCCAGTAACCTTTGCGGACAAACTGAAGGCGGACTTTGGCATCACAATTCGATTTGACCAATAGCGTTGAGTTTTGCGATTTCAAATTTTCCTCGTATCGTTAACACTTTTTACTAATGAAAATCTGTACAGGAAATAAGCATTAATAAATGTATCGTTATAGGTGTAATTCTTCTGCTTCTAGTGATAAAAGATTTCAAATAAAAATACTTAACCTATTTAGGGTCGGCAACGCGCATGTGATACTTCTAGTGTTGCAAGCGTCCATAGGCTGCGGTGACCGCTTACCTTCATGCAGGCCGTATGATTGTTTGCCACCATCGTGGTCTAAAAAAAACCTGTATTTACAGTAGATCCCATATTGTCAAGAAAAAACTATAAAAAAGGTTGACTCATTTAATTAGAAATTAACGTTAATATTAATTGTCGTCATAAATATAATAACTTAATAAAATAACGTAAATATTTATTGACAATTAAAATTAGCCTAGGTAGAAATTCCATATAAAAGAAATTAATAAATTGTTTTTTAAATGAATTGAAGAACGTACATTCCTAGAGCTATAATTAAAGGAAATCGTATGAAACTTGGCACTCGTTAGATCTCAGCTCTTTTATCGGTGACAACGACTACCCCGTACGTCGTTTCTATCGAACTTGGCCCCTTTTTACCATTTATATATTTGTTGGGATAATAAGAACGTACTAAATGTGACAAAGTATAGAAAGTAGGTACCTACATACACACAATTAATGATAATAAAACTGTTTCAATGTCACTAAGGTACACAATGCGAATGCACTATTTTTAGTATTATTAGGTTACGTCCTTGGAACAGGAATACCTACTATTTATCTATTGTTTGTATGTTAATATACCCTTGTACGTAATGACTATTAATATAAATATAAAATATATTAAACTATGACTGCTATTCAATAGTTATAATTATCATTTTAGGTGAAGATAATATACCTTATATAATTTTTTATGCGTACTGGTGAAAGGCATGGTTGTTGAAGCGAGTTTACTAGCTGGGCCCGCGGCTCCGCTCGCGTCTGAATGCTGTCAGTTGAGCACAACGCGAATTGCGCTCCCCCACTCAAAAGATTGAAGACAAAATGCTTATTGTGGGCATTAGAAGATAAATATATGCTATCGCTGACTTTTTATAGGTCTTTTTAAGATCTGCAATTATGTTGAACATTAATTTGATATATCTCGTATGGTTACTTAGCGTAAGCCATTTAAGCGCCCCAAATATGTCTTTTTAACAAATTTATTTACCATTATCGTCCCTGCTTATTTTCTATATTATTTTATCTTACAAAATATATTCTATAACCTAGCCAAATAACATAGCTATGAATTAAAATAAAAAATATGTAAATCGGATGAGAAATTTTCGCGTTAAAAGAACACAAACGAACAGACGGACAGATAGACTTTGAGTTTTATAATATATAGCTGTGCCCCGCGGTTTCCCCTGCGATTAGCGTGCTTAAACAAACAAGGAATAGTATAGGCTATCTAGCATTAGGCTACACCTCTCAGATAGCCTTAAATATTGATTTTTGTTAAGTACAAAAGCCACAATAAGGTATTTTATAACAAAAATACATTGAAAATTCAAAAGTGATTTACTATTAGGCATGGCATATTAATCTTTACCAACGAAAGTTACTTCATCATCAGGACAATTTTATGTAGATATTCTTTGCCCTTTATAGCATCTTAATTGGATGAATAGTTTGGGAGATTATGTAAAATGAAAATAATTCAACATTCGGCTCGGGTCTATGTCTAAAGGTATAATGGTGCGAACGAACCGTGTGAGATGTGACGCATAACCCTGGCTGCCCGATAAAAATACTGTCTATACTGTTGTATTATAAATCATAAATCAGCGATTTCTTTTGAATTATACGCGGGTTAAACCGCGGGGCACAGCTAATATTTGTATAGAAGTAAAGGTCAGAGATTAGCGTGTTTAAACAAACCAACAAAATAACTGTTCCGTTTTTTTATATTAGTATAGATATGTATGTTATAGAAGATACTATTTAGGTACATATAATAGGTACCTACGTAGATTTAAATCGCGGACACGGTCCCAGGCAGCTGGCGGCCTCCAGTACTGGTTATAGAAACATTCACTACAAACGTATTAATAAAATTTTGTAAGTTTGAGAAAATTATCATTTAATTTAGAAGGTAAATATTTGTTTTCTTTACTAATTAGTTAATTTTTAGCAGAATTTTACAATCTATGTAGTCGATACCTCCTTACTTATATGTTGACCAGATGTAATGTTACTAATTTTATAATGTATTACTTTTAAGTGATTTTTAATACGCTTTTATTAGCTTTAGACGTATGTATGTTATTATGTTAGTATGTAACGGAATCTTTGAACATGATTTTGACCCCCTTCAAAACGTCGGATTTACTCGAAATTTGGCATACTTATTAAGGACCGATGACAATTCAATATTTTAATCAGTTTTAAATAAACTAAAAAATACGATTTTATAGAAAATTCAACTAAAAACTTACCATACTAGTCTTAGCTTTTGGTGCAACGATACAACTAATGTATGGTGGCAGGACATTCTGTACCTAGTTCTAGTCTGGCTAGGCGCAACTTTCAAGTTAAAAATATCTCTGCAAGCACTTATACAAATATTATAGTCAATACAATAACGCATTCAGGGTACTGATGGGGTTGCCGCGCTACTGTAGCGCTTCGGGCATGTTCGCAAAGGCGAGAATTGATGGCTTTCATGCCATCATGCGCAAGCGATGTGCCTCACTCATGCGAAGGGTACGCGCTAGCCCTAACAGTTTCCTGAATACAATAGCAAACAGGTGGGCCAGTCCTATACTGGGACATTGGGTACGACTACATGTCACTGTAGCGTTCCATAAATAATTTGTTTGTCGTTTTTTCTACTAAATGTTGTTATCTTCCACCAGATCATCACCAGACGTTGTTGCGTTTAAAATCTCAACCGTTTCACAAAAAGATGTAGTCTGTACTTATGGCTTTAAAATATATTATGATTCGAACATTTATTATCATTTTAAAACTTGTATAAACGAAAGATTTAAAGTAGGCCAGATAACATTCAATGTTCTGTTGCGAATTTATCATTACGTCTTGTTAATTGTGTAACTTCGACCTGGTTTATTTACAATTTACGTTTTTTATTTATTTATCTTACAGACAACTATGGTACTAAAATTATATGCGGTTTCGGATGGTCCGCCATCATTGTCGGTAAGGCAAGCGCTGAGATTCTTGGAAATACCATTCGAACTGATCAACGTGGACTTCGGAGCCGGGGAACACATGACACCGGAATATGCGCAGGTAGAAACCACTTTGTTCAGTCAGCGGTTACGTATACTTTAAATCGTAATTATTTTTTTATTTAATTAATGTTATTAATTTATGATTACTTCTCAGTCTCAAAAAAGCATATTACCTAGTGTAGGTTTGTCAGTTCACACCTTCCTTCTAACATTGAGAACAATACACTATGTTAGTGGAAACTCAAATCAATTTCAAGGTATATATATCTTCTATATAAATATAATGATTGAGATTTGCTGTTGTGCGCGCATCCCGCAAAAACAACCAGACAGATTTTGATCAATTTTTTGTTTGCTTTAATCCTTAGATATTTGCTTCTAGATTTTTTTTATCATGATATCTTCATTCAATAAAAAGTTATTAAAGTTTCAAGAAACTACGTTTTTATAAACACTACGCGTATTTCTGTCGTGACACGAGAAGAGCTGCGGGCACAGCTAGTTTCATATATAGCTTAAATATACTAGTCATAATCAAACTAATTAAAAATTTTATTAAGAATAATCGGACAAGCTACCGTAACGTAATCCCTGAGGTGATCAAGTATTAAAGGTATATATAACTACTGGCATTATTAGTCACTAGAGTCAAATATAGCTACTGAATTCATAATTTTATGTATAAATTACGTTTTAAATAATATGCCCCCGAGTTTTAAATAATATTACAGGTGGTTATGGTTAGATGATGGAATAATTACTTTGAATTATATTAAAATCTATCAACTATAATAATAAGTCCATCTAAAGTCGCTTAGGTCACGCTAATGCATATAAACTGATCGGACTCTGGTTCTAGCTATGTATATTATAGTACCGCATAACAATCTTATCAATGAATGCAAAATATTTCATTACTTTTCAGATGAATCCCCAAAAAGAAATACCAGTCTTAGACGATAATGGTTTCTATTTGAGTGAGAGTAATGCTATTCTTCAATACGTTTGCGACAAATATAATAAGCCTGGTCCATCTTTATATCCAGCGGATCCAAAAACAAGGTAAAACATACATTTTGATATATGTATTGCATAAATGAAATAACCCGATGGTTTATGAATACGTGCTTTAAATATTAAACATTCGAGTGGAGAGAGAAGACGATGTAGAAAAGAAGGCTCGTATGAACTAGAATAATGTTAAGTCCACAAATTATTAGCCACCTTGTACAGATGAAATCTCACGGTCACACTTGATGATAATAAGCTAAAAAACATTAAGGCGTCGTCATGTCAGGAAACAAACATTTTAAAATTGTCGAATATACATACGAACTCCGATTCATCCAAGTTGATTTGAAGATTTCGCTTTGCTCGGTCAATTAGTTGTTATCGGTTTTTTATGAACTTATTATATATACGGAACTCACCTTTAGCACTTTCACTTTTAGCACTTGACTTATTCTTAGGTATTTTAGTTTTTTTCTTCAAGTAACGCACATAACCTAACAGCCCGTAATGAACTACAAATGAAAAATTATAATTTTACTAGCATCCCGCCCCGGCTTCGCACGGATAATTTAGACTCCCAAGTTAGTAATTTCATAGCAAAGAAAGTAACAAATTGATTTGTAAATGAATTTCTATAATTGATGGAGCTACAATGGAACTTAGCACCCGTTATATCTCAGAACGATTAGATACCGTCGTTTTTACCGAAATTTGCCTCTTTATTACATTTATGTTTGTTAATTAAATGTTGGTGGACTTTAATAAATAAGTTAATCAAAGTTTCATATATGCAATTATAATAATAAAAGGTTTTAACAGTTTTGTTTCATTTGCAGAGCTCTGATCAACCATCGCTTGTGCTTTAACCTATCTACCTTCTATGCAAACATTTCCGCTTACACGGTTTGTATTAAAAAGTGCCTTTTGTTATTTATTATCAAATTTAAGGATACCTTTAATTACACGTCGATCTGTTGTAGAAGACTTATAAATAACAAAACAAACCAATGATTATATACTAGCTTCTGCCCGCGACTACGTCTGCGTGTACTTCAGAATTGGGTCTTTACCGAGATAAAAAGTATCCTATGTGTTAAACCATGTTATAAACTATCTGTGTACCAAATTTAATTCAAATCCGTTCAGTTGTTTTTGCATGATTGAGTAACAAACGAATAAACTCACTTTCGCATTGATAATATTAGTATAAGAATATTTAATGTTAATTACTAAATTCAAATGAAGTAATGAAGTTGGGTGAATACTATTCTAATTTCAGATGGCGCCAATATTCTTTGACTATGAACGCACGTCGTTGGGTTTAAAGAAAGTGCACATGGCACTGGAAGTGTTCGAGACTTATTTAACACGTCTAGGAACGCGTTACGCTGCGGCCGAACATCTCACTATAGCTGACTTTCCGCTAATTAACACCATGATGACCCTTGAAGCGATCGAATTTGATTTTTCCAACTATAAAAAGGTAGGTACCTAACTCTGAAATATAACAACTGGACACAGAAGTTAGCAACAATGACACGACATTGATATGTTTGTATTAATACCCATAGAGTAATAAAGTCCGCTAGCTGTACCTCTATGTTAATATCATTATATAGTTATTTACATAACTAATCTGATATCAGAGAAACTGCCTGTAGGACTAAGATGATATTTAGAAATCGAGTAACAATGATTTTGATGATTATCTAAATAATACCTGTCACAATCATTGTTCAAATAGATTTAATTAATAAAATATGATATTAATACTTTTTCATTAACAAAATAAATATAAGTATAACATATATATTTCTCGATCATAGCACTAAGTTAACCTATGACTTTGGTGAAGCTTGGTTTACAGTTATGCTATTATACTGTTATTAAATAATTTCCTGACATCAAATACATATTCATAATCTTTTTAATTTTATTTTCCAGATAAATGAGTGGTATAATAACTTTAAGTTAAATTATCCGAAACTATGGCAGATATCAGAAGACGCTATGAAGGAGATACGATATTTCATTGCGAACCCGCCAGACTTATCACATCTCAACCATCCTATACACCCGATCCGTAAAATCCAAAAATAATTGTTCATAATATGATTAATGTGTTATTATAAATTTCGCTTTATAGACAGTCTTGTACATCTAAGTTACGTTTGAAGACTTCTGGCGTTCTGGTTTCTTTGAAGACAATTTTAAATATTTGAATAAATATTTGTTTTTATATCAGTTTCTTTTTTAATATTATGCATAAATATAGAAGTATTTGTAAGAGTCAATGTTTATTTCGAGTAAAGTAATAATTCTAATATTTTTTATACCACGATGGTGGCAAACAATCATACGATTACATATACAATCATATGCGACTACATATTCAGGTTCCAAGTTTTGAGGTTAAACTCCTTTCCGATGGCGAGCGGTGCGATAGTGGAAGGTAGCCGTTGGTATCATGTCAATTCAATCAAGACAATTCCTCGGAATACAACCTATTATACAAGCGGTAGAACACGCAAAAGGAGGCAAAGTCTTTCCTTAGACTTAAAGGTTCCATGCCGCTTGTGAGTTTGGAAACGTTAACAATTCTCACAGCTCGTTTTGAGCCAAGTTAAGCCAGGTGCTCCCGCCCAGAGATAACAGCAATACTACATATGGGGTCGGACTTGTGATTTGTACAACTGCAATCTTTGCCGCGGGGTGAAGGTAGCTTTGCTCTGTTCAACACACCTAGCTTTTTGAACGCCATCTTGAACTTATCTTCTAAATGACTACAAAACTGAACGTCACTGGAGATGTTGACAACCAGGATTCCAATACTCTTTGAGATGTTTAGGGGTGTGTCCTTCCAGGACCACAGTGAAAGGGGTTTTCTTAGCGGTGAACGCGCAAACTTTTTAGATTCGATATCATTTCTTGTCTTCATTAATATTCAAATAAATCGTTCCAGTGAAGTGAAGAAAATGATGACTATATAAGGAAATTTTGAGGTAAATTCATATTCTTTTCATATAACCTGCATTGAAAGTGCGAGTTTCAATTGCCTGTTGAGCCACCCGAAACTAGTAAATTACAGACTAATCACAGTGTTACGGGCAAAAAAAAAACGTTGAATGACGTTGCAGCTCTGCATTTGATCCTTGTATCTTTTGTTTATGTCAAAGGTTTATAATTTTCATTTTACCCACCAAATAAATTGACAGATATTATATTTCTCCAAATAAAATAAATAAGAAATACCATTTTAATAAAAACAATTTTAATATGGATACAATAATTACAAAGTATACCACAACGTCTCATTGACAAAGCAACAACTTCAACTTTACGACAAGCGCTTACGACAAATATTTTGTATTCGCTATTAGTCTGAAATTCTCTAGTTCAGGTTGGCTCCACACATTAAAACTCGCACTTTAAATGCAGGTTATGTGAAAAATATAATGTTTGACGGGAGGTGAAACACGATTTCGCCTCGAAATCGTGTTTCTTTTTTTTTTGTTATACTGTTAGCCTCAGGGGCTCTGGAGCCTTTACGGCTTTTACAGGCTTGGGGAGAATCGTTTTCCTAGTCACACAATGTACTATTTGTATGATTTTAACTTCGTCCGAGTGTTTGGTCCGGTAATTCAAGTTGTTATTCAATTAGGTATGTATGAATTAGTAGGACGTTATATCCTCACCTGTTCTTGAAGTGTACTTTACTTATTAGGTTAAATGCAAAAGGTTTTATGAGATTTTACAAAAATCCAGTTAACAATAATGTCTTTCAGAAACAAGCTTTAAATTTGGATTGTACACGATACCTATTTAATAGAGTGACTGCTCCGCTTCTTAAGGTCGTAACGTTAAGTTATTAGCCTAAAACCGTTCCGCCGCCCGCACCTTTGTAGCCTATCGCGTTGTTCACATTTCCCATATTTGCTTACAATCTACAGATAGCTTGACGTTCCAGATTGCTTCACTCCTTAGAACCGAAGAGTTCATGTTTATGTTCCCAGGGAATACAGGAAATAAATACAAAATATATACTCAAAGTTTCAAGTCACCTTTGCAATTCATGTTTCCTATATAAATAACATGGCGTTTTAGGAATTGAATACTTACATTTATATTCCTGCCACACATATATTTAAAAAAATTGAATCTTGACAGACTTTAAACTTATACATGTCGGTTTAATTCAATGATAGACCTGTTACTGGGCGACCAGGGCTCTCATGCTCCATACATACCTACATGATACTCCAAACATGGTTCATTCCATAGTTCGCTGAGTGACTTTTAATTTTTGTAGCAGTTTCTAAATCAGTACGCAAGTTTTTGGTACCTAAGATCAATGTGGTAAGCGTAGACTTCTCTTCATGAACTGAGTTTTCGTATAGTTTATTGCAATATTAATTAACGTAACAATTGCATTTCCTTCATGGAAAGTGCTACATCGGTTTGCATATTAACTTAACCATTATAAATACCTAAAAGGCTATAAGACATCGTGATAGTGTGTACAGGTTCCGCGTCGATTGACGTGAGTTCGAATCCTTGCAATGAGCCTGAGCTTTCGGTGAAGGAAAACAACGTAATAAATCCATAGCATGGTGGTAGGGCTTTTTCTAATAACCGCCTGGCTAGCTACCATCCTAAAGTTGAAAATCTGTCGCCAATCACCTATAAGGTGTGTACCGGCAGCTGCACTTGAGAAACAGTCTTTCTCTAGGCTTAGCGTATAGAATATTACTTAGTTAGCTTATTACTTACTTAGCTTATCTTTCTCTTTCTCTTACCCATATTGGGCCACATCGTCACTTAAGATCAGGTGAGATTTGTGACCATAACGTTTGCGTTATATATAGGTTTAGACCTATAACGATAAAAAAATACAACCCCATTTGAATAATCCACTTTTTGATACATAAGTGAAATTGAATGGTCCTTTTTGCTTGTACCCTATGCGTTCCTAAAACATTAATCCTATTGGGATGACACGTTGACGAATAGGTGGGCGGACGCTCGTCAAGTTTTCTGTTTGGTACAATCAGTATTCAACAGATGGCATGTATGTCGTTCTATTTTCAAGACAACACGATCGAATTCGCGCGTAATAGCTAATATTTCAATAAAACTGGAGTATTATTACAGTATGCATTTCGATACAACCGACTTAAAAAAACGAGTAATATTATTATAACTGCAATATATTCACATATGATAATCTATTAGCGCTTCCAAATAAATATACATTTTTTATATGTGTATGTATGTTTGTAAGTATGTTTGTCCACGCATTTCTTCGAAACTATTAATCACATGACCTTTTCTATTAGTTTACATTTAGGTACTTCAATTTAATTACGTACCTAATTTACCTAAGTTGAAGTACTTCAACAGTGCAAGTTTTATCAAAATCTATTCAGTAGTTTTGAATATATAGACTAATACGTGTAAGTTTGACGGCCTCACTTATTGGTATATTTCAAAACCTTGGTCAAAATATAGTTATCGCAAATAAATATACCAGTTTATAATTAAAACTAAAAAATTAAGAAATAAAAATAAAATAAAAAATGAATTCAAAATTATGAAATAATATTTTTCTATATACCCGAAATTAACAAACAAAACATAATCAATAGTAGATACAAAACAAATAAGGTTTTTTGAGGTCAGTTTATATTTAGTTTTTTACATCTACCTATATAGACGAGCTAACCCCAGTTACTAAATAAGGTTATTAAATCTCGGAATAATACATTAAAAAACGTAAGCATAATAATTATATAAATGTTTATTGTTAATATTTTTATTATTACATTACATTAATTACATAAATATGTTCTTATAATAGCAGAATATTATCCTGAAACGCATCTTTTCAGATATCCCAAGCATGCGTTGCTACAGCAGTCGCTATGAGCTGAGCACTGTGAACAATACATATTATATTTAAAAAATATATATTTATAATAAAGATCCTACCTTAATATAATGTGATTCTTATCTTATGTATTTGCCTTTTAGTAGTTAGTCTAGAAGGAACAGTGTTAATAACTTCCGTTAAAATGTAAACCAAGGTATAGCTAAATGACTGTGAAATGACTCGGCAACACGTCCTAATCACGCACTTAGTGGCCGGCCAAATGCATTATTAATACACTAATATGGGCCAATGCATTAACCTCACTCTTTACGTTAACAGATTATTTACTTGAATAATTACTTAAAACTAAATGAGATTTATGATTTTAATATAAATTATTTGAAAATTTTGTAAACAAACGATATCTATCATATGTATAATATCCATAACATACTGGAGGTGCATTAAAGTACTATGAGAGTAGGCCTAGGAAGCTGGTATTTTCTGTTTTGTTATTTCTCTGACAAAGGAACTAAAGGAAGTGATCAGGTTATCCAAAATATAAAAGTCCTTAAAAAATATACATTATTATCAATTTATTTATTAAGTAACTACCTGTGCCCGCGGTTCCGCTCGCGTGGACTACAGAATTATTTTTTATGAAAATATCGTGTCAATTTCTTTAAATGCTAAGTATCTAAGGAATAAAACAACAAAAAATTTATCAACATTTATCCAGTCGTTTTTACGTGATGCGCGCACAACGGCAAACCTCAATCATTGTATTTATATAGGAGATCGTTGTCGCTATGTAATAAAGACAAATAGAATAAATCATAGTCATAGACTCAATCATAAGCATCGGAGATTTACACGTAATATGTAAAATTTAAACTGTAATAACATTGTTTATTATCGAGTTCAACAACCATAACTAATGCGATACGATTAATATAGTGTGTTATTTATTTGAGTCAATGGTTATTTATCATTTCTATCAGAAACACCTCATACAATTTATTAGGTATATTCTGCTTATCTACGAGTATATTGCAAATACCAATAATCAATTCAGGTCGAAAATACTCAATTGTATTGACTGAGTGATTGTGACTGTTTTACGGTTTAAATAAAATCATTATGATTATAATATTTTATAAGACATTTCAATTATATAAATTAAATGTTTGTATTACAATAATAATTATGTTAATTTGTATCTTACAGAATAGCTTAGAAATTGCTGACTATTCTGTTTTTTCTTTCAGTTCTTTTTATTGTGACCATAATCCAAATATGTGTACTCTAACCTAGTTAGTCTATATATAACAACCTATATGATTGACTTACTTTGTTTTAGGAATAAGTCATAAAGGAATAAATATTTAATAATAATCAATCAACAAAAAATTAACTTAATATAACCGAGCTATAAAAAGATCGCGATCTAAGTACTTAGTACAATTAATTTGTTCTTTTCTTTTAGGAAAACCTTGTGGATTATGATAGCAAGCGGTTATTCTTGACATTAAAAGCATTCCTATATTTATGCACTTAAATGTAACCTAATATATCTTCTATATTATTAATGGCGTAAATACGACAACAGGAAGGTATAGTCGCCATTATTTTAAAATTACCTAAAATGTACAAACTAAATAGGGACCTATACCAAATATAGTTGTCTTATGAGCTGAAACAGAAGGGATTTTCTTGTAACACAAATTTGTGAACAAAACAGAGATCAACAAGAAACAGACAAGTAATGAAATATTATATTTGAATAGTATAAATATAGAATTCTGAAGTATATACATAGATATAAAGATCACTGAAGGCATGCAAAATAATAATTACTAATAAACAAATGAGTACACATAGTGGGGTAATGATAAATAGGCAATCACTGCAATTTTTTTTTTTATTTTGTTTTTATGTAAAATTGGGTAATTTATTTCAAGAAGTCATGAATGGCCTGTTCACCTTAAGTTTTACACCATCTTACACATTTGGCTACTAACATATCTCTTTTTAAGAAGTATATCGTAATCATCTTTTATGTTGCTCATCATTGTTTAAGACGTGTTCTTAAACGTACTTTAAATTAGATAATAGAATGTAAAAAAATACGTACGAATGCTCCGACTTTCGCACATGCCGCCTGTTCCTGTTCTTCTTTTGCCGCCGAAACGGTATCTATAGGAAGGTCTACAACATTCTTCTCGATATTATCATCTTTTGGCAAGGAAACATCTTTTGTAGAAGTATCGGTACTTTCAACGGTTTTTCTAATTAGATTCCCGGTCACGTGATGGCCGACGACCGCGATACAAAGGAACAATATGTAAACACGAGACATTGTGGTCGAATGCAGTATGTCACTAACGGATTTCTCCGTTTGGCTGCTGTTATAAGGGATAGCTGTTACCGATATATGCATAAATACTACATATAGGTACTTATTAACATAAATGAGCCCCTATTTCGGATTTGAGTGACAGCACTTAAAATGTTTTTAAAACTATGAGACTGTCGTTTAGAGTTGTACTTTTTTATCGATGCTTTCGGCTTCGAGTGCTCATTTGTTAACTATATATACCTTTGAGGTCACGTTCATTTTATACTAGCTGTGCCCGCGGCCCAACTCGCGTAGACTACAGAATGAACGAATCGTGCTGCCCCACTCAAATGATGGAAGACAAAAATTCTTATTGTGGATAATCCTTAGATGACAGATATATGCTATAGTTGACTTTTTATAGGTATTTTTAAGATCTACAATTATGCACAACATTACCAAATGCGTCTTTTTTCCCCCGAATTGATTCACCGTTATCGTTATTGCTTATTCCATATGTTACTTTATCTTACAAAATATATCATATAACTTGACATTAGTTTAGATTATTAGGCATGGCATATTAATCCTTACGAACGAAAGTTTCTTCATCATCATGGCAATTTTATGTAGATAAACTTTGCCTTTTATAGCATGTTATTTGGACATATAGTTTTGGAGATAATGTAAAATTAAATTAATTCAACACTTGGCTCCGGTCTATGATGATAGGTGTAGTGGAGTGAACGAGACGTGTGAGTTGTGACCAATACTTATCTATGGTTGTGACGCATAACCCGATACAAATATTGTCTGAAACTGAAGTATTATATATCATCAATCAGCAATTTATTTTCAATTATACGGTTAAACCGCGGGGCACAGCTAGTAATGCTCATAAAACTCTTTTAAATTTTTAATAAAACTTTGTCACAAAATTCTTTATTATGGCATGTTGAAAGTCTCAAGTTAACAATCTGTCGCCAAGCACCAATAGATGTGTTCCGCCAGCTGCACTTGAGAGCCAGTCTTCCACTAGGTTTCGTATGTTATCATCTTGGACCACATTGTCACTTAACATCAGATGAGATTGTGGCCACTACGCCAAATCTATAACGATAAAAAAGGGTAATTTTTTTAGATGTACTAAGGAGCAATATTTTTGTACTACATTGTATTTACGTATCACTAACCATTAAGCCAGCTCCGCGGATAAAGAAGTTAGGGTGCGCTATGTCTTCCGCCTTACTTAACAAAAACCAATATTTAAGGCTAGCTGAGAGGTATAGCCTAATGGTTGATAGCCTATACTATTTATTGTGAACCAGCTATCATATACAAAAAGAGTTTTTCGAATCCGACTGGTAGTTTCAGAAATTAGCGTGTTTGAACAACCATACAAAAACTCTTCCGCTTTATACATATAAAGTATGGATTTGCGCGGAACCCAAATTATTTTTCTAAAATAAAAGTAGCCTAAGTTACTTTTTATAACATCATCTATCTGCTAGTGAGAGTTCCGTCAAACCGTTTCGAAGATTACCTGGAACAAACAGACAGACCGACAGACACAGAAAACTAAAAATTGTTTTTTTTATAGGTTCCATATATACTTTAATATGCATTTAGTAAAAAGGTGTTATATTGACATTACAAACAGACTTTTAACAGAATTTTATTATATGTATAGATATAGATTATGTGTGCCCCACGGTTTTACCCGTGTTAAATTTATTAGACCAACTTCCATCCCGCATCGCCGCTGTCGGACCCGTATAGCCTATGGCCACTTTCTGTGCTTACAGCCAACAGCTTGCCAGATAGGGTCGTTGCGTAAAGTATGTAACTATAAGTATCATTCCTTAATAAATCCCTACTAATATACTACTAAATGCGAAAGTAACTCTGCTTGTTACGCTTTTACGCCTAAGCCACAGAACCGATTTTGATGAAATTCGGTACAGAGGCAGACTAGGACTTTCCCAAGGGAAAGGACATAAGCTACCTTTTATCTCGAAAAAAAAAGGCTTGAAGGGTTGAAATAGGGCTTGAAATTTTGTATGTAAGTTCGCTATAGTCGAAGATAAAACCATGAAACTTTGTATTTAGGCACTCGATAAGAAATAAATAAATAATTGTTCTAGCGTTTTTGAAATTTCGACCTATGTGGGACGGATATTGGTATAGAAGTCCAAATAAATCTGTATGTTTACTATACATATATAAAATAAGCTATTTGCAGTAAACCACACCAGTTTTATGTGTATTATCTGTAAAATAAGTATCCTAAAAAAATTCATAATGCTCAAAGTAACAATTCCACGCGGACGAAGTCGCGGGCAAAAGCTAATGACCTATAAAATGAAAAAGAAGTTTTCTAATCTGTCTGGTAGTTCCAAAGATTATCGCCAAAGTGTGCTTTATAATACTATTGTATAGATACCAAAAACACTAATTACAAAGTATTTAATATTCACATATTAATGATTAGTCTTCAACAGCGCAGCGGAGACCAATCACTAATCTAAGCTCAAAATTGACTGTCTATTAATTGTCAGCATATTAATTTACTATCTGTTGATCGCCCGCTTTGCGCCCTAGCCTGTCAATTTCACAGGCCGTTTCGTTTAAAAGGGGTGAAACTGTGGGCTACAGTTACTAAATAAATAAAGTCAGAGGAAATTGATAAACTATACCCAAGCAAAAGTACAGTATATTATGTAGGTAACCTTAAAATTAATGAAACATTGTGGTGGAACGTTATTTATGTTGTGCATACTATGTGGGTGATACTGATTATACCTACTCGGTAACACAGAATCTAGGCTAGGTAACTTTTGCTTACGATTAATTAATCTAGTTGACACATGATGCAGGTCGCCTCACTGTAGACACATATGAGAACTACAGCTGTTTGTTATTTCAATAAAATAATAATTTGTATGAAAACATAAGTTAGTTTTAAATTATAAAATAAATAAAAATTAGTGAAATACGTTAATATCTGACGTAAAATCTTACTTCTAAGAATATGTGTAATCTGTTTAAGCAAATAATTATAAAATTGTCGGCAATATAATAAACTTAAAGTGATTGCTCTCAAGTCTAGACTGGGTATCATTTTTTTTAAATTAAGCTTTCTGGTCGTAATGAATATGTTACAGTTTTTTTTAATTTACACTAAATACATGTATCGGAGGTAATAAAACATAAAAAAATTGTGGTGAAAAGTAACTCCATATTTATTGTATTTGTGGCTGTAAACAGGAAACGAAAGAATTTGGGAAATGTACCAGATGGGTAGGAAGGATTTCTGAAATTTGTACGAAGAATAAACATCTAATTACTCCACTAAGAGCAAACGCCTTTCACACCAACGTACCATTCGGTGAACATGTAAAAGTAGGTCTCACAGACTTACTAGAGATGCTAGTCGGTATGGCTGAACATGACCTCGTTTTTTTAAACCTATTGTCTCGTTACTCGTAAATCAAGACTAGGTATAATAAAAATATTTATTTATACAACTTATTATTTATACACAATTCAAAAAAGTTTGTAAAATAAATTCACATTATTAGGGAACGTAGCCATAATACGTGAACCGTTCTGAGTGAGACCGGGGGTCTTCAAAATACCACGCTTGGTCACAGGGGCGGGGGGAGGGCTTAGGTTTTCGTTACGTAATCAATACCCTCTAAGGAAATCGTTTTTGAGCTATATTCAAATATGGCACGCAGCGTTTAGCGCTTTTTAAACTCACAGTGTATTAAGACAGTGTAAGACAAATAGGAGCCAATTATTTTTTTTTTACTTTATGTCTGCAAAAAATGATACACCATATTTATGAATTACTACGTGAAAACTAGAGGGACAGGGGGAGTGTTGATATATACTACGAGTGGTCATCGAGGGGGGGAAGGGTATAAAAAATTTAAAACATGGGTCACGTAGTATGGGTACATTCCCTTATCATTGATGCACGAAGCCTAGATTTGCCTTATGGCTCCGTGCACTGATTGATGGCTAACTTCGCCATAACGCACTTCCATGACCTAATGTTCAGCTCTCAATTATTTTACTTTCAACTAAAAGAAATATGGTTCCAAAAATATATAGAAAATTTAATTTAAAGCGCTAGTAGCACTGGCAAACAAAAAAGATACTCAAATTGTATTCCAGTATGTACTACAAATCTAATAAAAATTGTACATTCGTTACTTTCATCATTACATAGTATAAAACAAAGTCGCGTCGCTCTGTCCGTCCCTATGTATGCTTAAATCTTTAAAACTACGCAACGGATTTTGAAGCGGTTTTTTTAGTAGATAGAGTGGTTCAAGAGGAAGGTTTATATGTATAATACATGTATAATATTTTAGAGAAACACTGATAAATTTAGAGGTTTCTAATGTGATGTCGGATAAATTTAGAGGTTTCTAATGTGATGTCGTAAATAAACACATTTTTTGCGCTTACATTGCAAACGCTGGCTGAACCCTACGATATAAATCAAAATAATGTACTACAGTATTGTACACCTTAAAACGTTCAACAAAAAAGTCCGCGATGGTATATGTCGTCTATCTCTTAAGGATAACTCACAATAACCATTTTTTATCCTTTATATTTTACGGGAAAAAATGGCTTACTTACGAAGTGATTTTAAGCAATACAGCATTAATCCTTATCCAAATAAGTACCTTAAGTACATTGTCCATTTAATATAGATCAATAGAGCCCTTTACAGCATGTAATTTAAATGAATATTTCCGAAGATATTACAGATTTAAAATGTAGGGAAGTGCGGCGGTACCGGCCCTATATACCATGGTCAATTATATGTCGCTGTTTCAAGAGTAACTTCTAAACAAAACATGTTTGTATTGTCTAATGACAAAAAAGCTGTAAAAGTTGTTAATAAGGACATTCTGTAATAGGTAGGTATATTTAGTATCAGCATTGCACCCGTGCGAAGCCGGGGCGGGTAGCTAGTTAAGAATAAAATGAAACATATAGTTTAGTAATATGGTGATTTTATTTCTATTGACAATATTACGTTTATTAAATATATATCCTACAATACGCATTCCATTAATTTCATGTTTTTTTTTTAATTTGGAAAACTTGTTGAACACATGAGTTTTAGTATATTTTTTCCATTAATGGAATGAGAGCCTATTTAAAGTTATTATTTTTTATAAATGGATAGTACAAAGTATCTATATTACATTGTAATTCATAAATCAATAGGGACGCCAAATAAATTTCGGCGAGTTGTTCTTCTAACTTGCTGGACCCCTCTCGGTGGTTGAGTATTTCTACTGCCCAATAGACCAGGCACTAATGGTATATTGTTCATTGAAGATTCAGTCGCCAGCTGATTACCGAGTGGCAAATTATTCAATGGCAGGTTGCCTACTGGCAAATTGTCAAGTGCTTGATTTCCAATTGGTAAATTGTTCAGCAATTGGTTTGGCAATTGGCCTAAAACACTGTCGAGAAGGTTTTTGCAAAGAGCCCCAGTTAATCTATCGGCCATGCCACCCCATAAACCCATTTGGCAAAATCTGAAATATAAAAGTACTCGATTAAACAAATATAGTATTTACTTTTTAACACGCTTATTATCTTCACTTGTAACTAACAAACAATATAATAAAATCTTAGAAGTCAAATTTAACCTACTTCTAATTATGGTATCGAAATGAAACTTTGTATGTATATGTAGTTCGTATGACAATACTATAATTTGTTATCTTGGAGCTGATCTGATGATGGAGCCAGGAGGTGCATAGTGGAACACATCAGTGGCAATTAGTAAACCCCTCGAGTTTGGGCTCAAATGATTTGTTTTGACAAGGCAAATAGATTGGGCCTAGTAACGAGAGTCTGGTGTTGGAGCCAGGAGGTGGATAGTGGAACTCTTTAGTGGTTACTAGCCAACCCCTCGAGTTTAGACTCATATGATTTGTTTTGACAAGTCAAATAGATTGGGCTTGGTAACGAGATGTTATTATAAGACTAAAAAGTTTTATAATTTTTTGTGCGTAGTTAAAGCGTGTTTGTAATTCTTTTTTTAAAATAGCTATGAATAGTAGTATTTTGTTGATCTTATGGTGTATCTAACTAGAGGTTATAAATAGACCTGCTGAATGCTAGGACAAGATAATTGTGCCCGAAAGGATAGCGAACACCATATATCAGCTGTAGAACTCGACATATTGGCTTGCTTGAGCGTGTTCCGGAATCAGTCGGTATATGTCCAGTAATCAAGGGGGATGGTAAAGACATTGTGGTATCCGACTGGGCCGCGTCGGTATATGTCGAGTAATCAAGGGGGTTGGTAAAGACATTGTGGTATCCGACAGAGCCGCGACCACAATGCACATGATGCATGCAGTGATTCTCTTTTGGATTGTCGCGTTTTTGGATCATCCGTGTTTTTTTTTATTATGCTGTTATTACCATCAGGCAATGTGACATCACTTTACCGTGAAAAAAATGGAAAAGACCTATTAGACCAGGATTTTGAAAATCGATGTTTTGCAAACAGTTCACAAATAAAATCTACAAATCAATCTACAAAGTCCTACATCCATTGCCATTTAAATTCCACTGATAATGATATTGAGTATCCACTGATATTGTATGTTGTATTGTATGTAATATGAGAATACATATTTCAATGTAATATATGCGTAACGCTAAAAAAAAGGTTGAGAATATTAACAGTTATTAACAACCAGCTGTGCCCCGCGGTTATACCCGCGTATAATTAAAATAAATTGCTGATCGACAATAAATAATACTTCAATATAGACAATATTTTTTTCAGGTGGCCAGAGTCATGTGGCTCTGAGTGTGTAGTCATGTCACACGGCTCGTTCGCGCCACTGCTGCTAAGTCATAGATCCGAACCGAGTGTTATTTTAATTTTCTTTTATCTCCCAAACTATGCATCGAAATAACATGCTATGTCTATGACTATGCTATGACTTATTTTTAGATGTACTAAGGACCTAATTTTTTTAGAACATTGCATTTACGTATCACTAAACATTACGCCATCGCACGCGGATAAAGCAGTTCGGGAACAATGTTGCTTCCGACTTACTTAACAAAAATCAATATTTAAGGCTAGCCGAAAGGTGTAGCCTAATGCTATCATTAGGCATTAGCCTATACTATTCCTCATACACAGAAAGAGTTTTTCGAATCCGACTGGTATTTCTACAGATTAGCATGTTTAAACAAATAAAAAAAACCTCTTCCGCTTTATTATAATAGTATAGATTCTTCACCTTATGCAAAGTTGCAAAAGACAGAAACGTGATGATAATAATTTTGAATAATATTCTAAAACTAGACTATAATATACATAATTATGTAACCACCTATACTATACAATTCAAGAGTTTGTTTTATTTTTTTGTTTGTTTGTGCGCGCTAATCTCTCAAATGATCATGAATTTGTTGTGTTTACATTTATAGATTATTTATTGAGGAATGTTACAGACCATATAACTTTGCGCTATGACATTAAGGAGCGGAGTAGTAACCATAAAGTCAAGTAATCTGGCAAGCTCTGGGCAGCAAGTACGGGAAGTGAGACATAGCTGGTCAATAAATAAATAGATTTATGTAATTTACCTGAAACCCTTTTCCGTGGTGATTTCATTAGATATTTTTAAGTACTGGTCACTATCCTGCGTATAAGGTGAAAGTCCAAACAAACTGCGATCCCTTTTCTTATCTTCGTTGTTGAGATTATGAGCAAAATCAGAGATGAGTTTTACAAAGGAATCCCTGACTCTGGCGTCAGTGCTGGAAACTTCCCCACCAGCTGATTTACCATTTTCGTCTAACGGTTCAAATATATAAGCTAGTTCGTCTCCGTGTGCTGGTCCTTTCATTTTTTGTTTCTCATTACTTTCGGAAAATCCTTCTGTATAGGCAAAAAATATACATTTATAAAAACAACTTTTTATATTTCTCTTACTACATGGAACTATTGTAGCATTTTCTTGTCATGAATCTAATTTGTATGTAGTTAATTTTGAAATATATGAACCTAATTGCCACATATTTTTATAGTTTGCTGGCTTGATATTGACGATTAAAATCGACACACTGTCCTTGAAATGTTTATATTTTTACAATGTATAGTAATTGAAAAGTTTACGAACGGCCAATTTCATTGACATTGGTGATATTCCAGTAAATAATGCTGAAGTTTGAATAAACGTTGATTAGTAAATTTTGAAGAAACTACTTAGATATAAGTAATATATTTAATAACAAAAAAAATGTAGGTACTGACCAGTTAGGGCCAATCCTGGTAGGAAGTGCGAACCTTTGCTCAAGTTTCCCATATGTTCGAAACTATATAAATACGCTGAACCAGTAGAACTCCAAGACCGCACAGATTGATACGCGGGGAAATTGAACAGGGCGTCTCCTGGAAAGGAAAAATCAGAATTCTTGTTAACAATTACATGTCCAATATTTGGCAAGGCAATGAGTTTCATACTTATTTGTCACGCTTTTTTATTCTTTACAGCTTTAGCGTTTGGACTTGGACACAATCTCACCTGATATTAAGTTACGATTTAGAACACAACTAAGCCTAGTGGGGACTGGCTCCCAAGTGCAGCTGCTGTTCCACACCTATAGGTGCTGAGCAAAATATTTTCAACCTGAGGATGGTAGCTAGCCGTGCTATGGTTTCATCATGATGTTTTCCTTCACCGATGTATAACCAGTTCTCCGGTCTCAATCTAGTAGGGTGTAAAGAATTTATGAGATGTGTTAAAAAATCATGCAAAGCAACTTTTACTGTCGGAAAGATGGATCATTACGTGAATGATAATGATACCTGGAAGTGACTCCCTCTCTGTGCATCTACCAAAAATGATAATAACAGTAATCATGAGATAAAAAAAGTTTATAAACCCGATCGAGTATATTGTCGGCTCTTCTTTTCGTTTCTTCTTCTCTTTCGAAACTGGTTTTTAGTGTTTTGACATTCATAGGTGCCTTCTTAGCCTCTTAGGCCCTAAATTTAATAAAATGTTTTGATTTGATTTTGATAGAACAGTTGTGCTTGAATGGATCACTACCATGAACATAGAAATATATTTCGCTCTAGTGGGTAATGTTTCGAGATCAATTACCAATGTATTAATCTTTTGCTGCGACCACGGAAATTAAATAAACAAGCTAGTATAATAACTGCGACCATTTGTGGTTTATCAGCGGTATCAGCAGTTGTTACCGTAGTAACTATCAGATGTTGTGCCTATAGTCATTTATACGCACTATTATAAAATATAATGTAGTAACTACATAGTTTAAAAAAAAGTTCTCATAATTCACAGAAAGCCCCAGAATCGAGAACAGTAGTATGCTTTTAAAGGTCATGAATTAACACAAATGATATATAAGACTATTAGCTATGCCGCGGCTCCGCTGGCGTGGACTACAAAATGTTGTCGGTCAAGCGTACGCGCGAACCGTACTGCCCGCGTTTCCCCACCCACGCGGTCGTCCACCGGTTATTTTCTTAACTTCAACGCACACGTTACTATAGTCCGGAATAGGGCCGTCTGGATCCTTTCCCGCTTGCGACCCCTGCTCAGTTCGGTAAGCAAAATGTCCTTAAGACATAAGCTTACACTATACAAGATGTGCGTCCGTCCGATCTTGACATATAGCTGCGCAGCGTTCGCACATATGTCCAAACATAACTTTGTCCGCATGCAAAGAGTCCAAAATCGGTTTCTCCGTCGCCTGCTTGACCCTCCAGCCTTCGTTAGGAACATGGACCTCCACAGGGACATGAGGCTTCCCTCGATAGAAGCCTATGTGAAATATCTCACCAGGAGATACTTCGAAAGCGCTTCGAATCACCCCAACCCGCTCGTAAAATCCACCGTGAACTACGTCCCAGATAACTCGATCCCCGTTGCCAAACGTTATAAACGCCGTCCGCGAAATCTCTTTGTCGATCCCGACGACGACATCGAGAAAGCTAATAATTACTACGCGTCCGCTCCCACAACATATGCGTGCTCGCGCCCACGCCCGCGAAACCACCGTTCCCTCCGCAGGGGACGTACGGTTAACTTCGCTCCCGCACACCCGCCACGACCGCCCTCCTCTGCGGCAACTCAAGCCTAGGTCCGATCCATCGGCATGGAGCCCTTGAGACAAGCAGCCGCTCGCGCGATACAAGTGACTCTACAATCACTAGCTTTCACAGCCATACATGACACTGCAATATACACACATGCACAACACACATGGGTACATAGGTTCTGTAAGGAACCTTTTTTTTTTTTTCTTTTTTTTTGCCTAGTTAGAGTAGACAAAAATTTCAGACCACTAAATACACATACACATGTTCCTTCCCTCCTCCCAGGGGGCAGAAACATGTATATATGTATAGTTAGTTTAGATCGAATTACGGATAGGGAATTAGTCAGAACGCGACTTAATTGCATACGCGCAACAGTCCGAGCCGAGGTTCGGCCACTTTGGCACCCTCGGATGTTGTTGCTTAGCTTTCGTGGCTGAGTGCCCTAAGCGCTCGCCCCCAAGCCCGGTAAAGCTGTAAAAGCCGTAAAGGCTCCAGGGCCCCTCAGGCTAACAGTGTAGTCAGTTCGGAAAAAAAAAACCGGTTATTTTAAAAACAAAAATGTTTATTGTGGGTGATCCTTAGAAGATAAACAAAATCCAATCGTTGACTTCAAACTGGACTTTTTAAGATCAACAATTCAGTAGTACATTAATTTGATATATTTCTTATGATTTACTCAGCGAAAAAGTTTAGTGCCCCAAAAGCTTATTTTTTCCGAATTGATTCACCATTATCGTCACTGCTTATGCCGTATGTTACTTTACCTAATAAAATGTATCCTATAACCTGGTCGGATACCATAGCTAACCATGTAAATCGGACAAGAGGTTTTCGCGTGAAAAACACATAAACGGACAAACAGACAGAGAGACGTTGAGTTTTATAATATTTGTATAGATGAGGTGCTTTGTAAATATTATCTTTTTTAGACAAACACGATTATTTTTTTAATCTTGTTTTCAAGTTACTTATTTGTATATAAAATATATATTTTTAAAAGTATCGAACGAATATTGAATTTATTCCAAAACTTGTTATTCGTTAACGTACTAAATTAAATTCTTTTATCCATGCATGAATACAAACCCTAACCGTATAAAAAATCCCACTAAATAGACTGAACAAAACATATATTAACGAAGTTGTTGTGGGGTTCTGTATCTACATTTTTATATGGTCTTTCATACCTCATGATGCTTAACGACTTTCTTAATAAGAAGAGTAGGTTAGTCAACCTTGTCAAAATTCATTATAAGTATTCTAAACTGTACATATTGGTGAATAAAGATGCATTCTCCTCGGCAACGTATGAATCTTTTTCGCGATTGTACACGTACTAACCCAATTCGGGCGAAGCATAAGTGAAGACCAATCCCGAACTCTATATTACGGAACAAAATATTTCAAAATGTAACCGGCAGAAGTTGATTTCAAATTAACTAACTTGATATAAAAAAAAGCGTGACACAAAACGCAGTTCACACGCGGTAGAAGTGAAACCTTCAGAAAACTAAACTAATAGGATACAGAAGGTAAAATGTATACTATCTCATTGTCTTGCAGACTAAATCCTAAAGATGTATGTGTTTGTCTCTTTTTAGTCTCGATTATTCGTTTCATCGAATTTGAAATCAGAACGGTAGGTAGTAAAAAGTTTTTTTTTTCTGCATATCTATAAAAAATACCTGTATTATAAGATTATAACTTCAAACTAAAAAGACATTCTAAATCTATACCTACTTACCTACTACTATTCTACTACTACTACTTCTACTAAATCACGGGCGGTCGCTTGACATGCTTAATTATTTAAACAGATTATTTTACTTCTCATCATATTCAGTTCTACATTTATTTTCCTTATTTATTAGTATTATGATGAAATATTAATACAAAGTATAAACAGAGAATATACTCATATTGAACATGTATATAACCCTAAAAATTGGGTATAAAAAATATTACCTGCTGGGAATGGGTGCGATGAGCTAAGGGAAAAAATGTAAGGGTCGGATTGTAAAACAGGCTTTAAAACTGGGGACGCCGCCGGCCACTAAGATAGCAGTAAACAGATGCTTTATCGTAAAGCTTTCTGTTCTAAAAATATATTAATTTTATGCTATTGTAGTATAAACGATTGTGCCTAGTAAATATGTAATAAAAAAATATTGTTATAAAAATCTTACTCTTTAAACTCATCTAGAATTATCGACCAGGGAGGTTTAAGTATCTGTGAAGAATATGTGAATGAAATATTTTTTATCTAATAACATAATAAAGGTTCAGTGTAAATTAACGCAAAAAAAATCATATATAGATCCGGTAGTGGTCCTGCTTTGTTGCGATTCATATTACTCCAGTATAAGTAGTGATTATGTTCGGCCAGAGTAAATTTTCTCTTAAAAGCTCGGCTCTTAAAATTCGGCTTGAGTCATGAAAAATGAATAAATACAGTCAGTTAACTTACCGGTTGCTTCAACAATCTGCGACAACCCATCCACGGTATTCAACGTGGTATTGAACAGAACAGTGTAGTAGTCTGACAAATTAATGGGTAAGATCGACTGCACGGCTTCCGTTATCGGTAGCAGTCCATCGACTCCTTTCACCACACCTTGGAGGCCTCCGATGAGATCGTTCTTCAAAAAGTCTTTAACCGTTTGGAGCTGAGTTGCAAGGAACTTTTCGTATTTACCTATTCCGTATACATCAAAGAAAAAATCAATTTAATACGATTAAAAAATCACGAATCTTGTAATTCTTAAATTATTCGAAAAAATATGTTTGTTGTTGAATGTAAGAAAATTGCTATTCATAATTTATAGAGTTTTTAGCTTTTTACTTTGTCAAATTAATTAAATAAATAAAAAACTTTTCGTTTTTAAATAACTTAACGGTTTTAATCAAAATATATTCAATAATAGACTTTATTAGCGTATAGGTTCTTAAAAAAAATCTGTGACATTACCATGAACAGCACGAGCAGTCTCAGAGGATGTGACACCAGTCAGCATTGGTGGACGTTTTTCCGTCTTCTTGAGAGAGTCTGCTGGTTTTTCTGACACGATCGGAGGTAGAGCTCTCAAGTCGTCCGGACCTTCTACTCGAGCTCCGGTACCTAAAGCATAATACAGCAACGGTAATTTGTGACCAACATCCATTAGTCGACTTCGTTTTACAGGTCTCCTTATACTCCGATCAAGGTTAATCCGAAAGAGGGAATTTTAGTATTTTGTATAATTGTGATCATCATTCAGGGAATTATGCTTATGTGATGGTGACAGTGTTCACCATATCTAAGAGCCTATATTATCTACTATAATTACTTATCGAAGGAAAATAAAGAAACCAAAGCAATACTAACACCGCTGCTTTGAAACATAAAGAAACTGATAGCCGTTGAGCATATTTTTTACCGTTTATAGGTTTAGCGTTATGGCCACAATCGCACCTGATCTTAAGTTACGATGTGGCCCAAGATGGTAACACGCTAAGCATAGTGGGAGGACTGGCTCTCAAGTGCAGCTGCCGGAACACACATTAGTGCTTGGCGACAGATTTCCAACTTGAGGGATGTAAGTAGCCAGGCGGGTATTACAAAAAACCCTACCACCATTCTATAGTTTCATCACGGTATTTTCCTTCCTCGAAAGCTCAAACTCATTGCAGGCAATCGAATTCACGTCCATCGACGTGATGTCCGTGCACGCTACCACTAAGCCATCATTGCTTGCATAAATTTAGTGATGTTATAGACCTGTCTTTTTTTCTGTTTAACAAACACTCGTAAATATATTTTTGTAATAATAGAGAAACTGATGCTCACCAGATCTTCCCGATATCTCATTTAAGAATTTCATAGTGTCCATTGTTTGCTCCATGTCTAAGTCTTCATCAGCCTGAGAAATAAATTTAAAAACAAAGCATGCAAATCGGTATTGTTACTTCATAACGTCTCACTATAAAATTGTTATAAATTATAAACTTTCCTAAACTTCTCGTGTTCACTTTTTCTCGTACTTAGTATTATCACCTTACATTTAAATTGTTAAAAAATAATAATTATTATTTATAACTATTATTATATATAATTAATATTTAAATATTAATCTCCATTCTCAGATTATTCTTTTCCAATGATCACATTAATAAAAAAGTTACCGTTAACTTTATAACATCGTAATGTACAAAACTTGTACTATCAGCACTCGGCCAAGATAACAAGGTTTTTGTCTGATTATCAGTACTTTTTGGTCTCCTAGGTGTTACGTTTTTAAAACTCTATTCAAGCTATACAATTTACCTAGAATTGTAATTATTAGGTATCTATATACGAGTATATATGTATATATATATAGATATATTGTTTACCAGCTTAGTTACTTTAATTTACAAAAAGCAGAAAGTTATTCTATGTTAATTATTATTAATGAAGTGTTTTTACGTTTTTTATTTAATTACCATAACGATTTTCTCCGCTGGCAGCTTTCGTAAGCAAATCAATAGCCTTTCTGCGGGTTTCTTCGGGCATCCCGTCTTCTCGGCTATAGTGTCAGCGTGCTTAGCTGGATCCGGTCTGACAGCTCCTGGCGACAGCGGAGCTCCGGAGAGCGCGGCAACACCAGTCGCGCTTCGCCCTTCTGGAGACATTGCAAGAAGAGAGGCGGCGCTGCCACCCGAACCTTGACCCATCACCACTACACGTTTTGGATCACCGCCGAAGAATTCTATATAATCTTGAATCTATAAATATTTTTTTTATTTGATTGCAACGTGTATTTATCCACGATTAAGCTAACGTCACGTGAATAACATATTTTTTAAATAATTACATACATAGCACTAACAAGTGGTTCCGTTGCTAAAACTATCCAAGGACTATTTGTGGGCACTTAAAATGCATGTTCTTTATAATCCACTTCACAAGGGTACAATAACCCAAGTACATTACGTAAAATTCAGTCATAATTACATAATATATGGCCAAATAATATAAGTTGATGAATTAAAAAAAAAACATTAAAAAAATTCGCCAAAGACAATAATATTCAAGAAAAGGATAAGAAATGGTAAAATAAAATATAACCGACAATAAAATTATCAATACTTCACAATATGGTTTAATAATCGTATATTATAATCATCAAAAATTTCTTTTAAGTTATAACTTTTAAATTATTTGAATTGGTGGCAGAGTTTTACTCCAAGCTATTAGTTTAGTGACAATATTGCAGCGATTGTCACTATCTTATCTAATTTGAACCTTCCGCCATATTTTGTTACAGTAATAGTTACAGAAAGCAACCTCACCCAGTTCATAGCTGTATGCAGATCAAATAATCCAAGATTGCCTGCTGCATCTTTTTGTGCTGTGCTTAGATAACCCAGTGAACCGAGACGGTATTGCGCAGTCACTAGTATGGTATCCTTTTGAGAGAGGTGCTGACCCTATTAAAACAAAATAATAAGTAAAACCTTAATCATTTTTAGGGTTCCGAAATCAGATCAAAAAAGAAAATAATATAATACTTACTCCATATGACGCAGTTGATCCACTATGATAGTTGCCACCATGAATGAAGAACACAACTGGACAACCTGTAAACACATTATGGATAGTAAATAAAATAAAATATATTTTATAATTTTATGAGAATCGAAGATAAAAAGATAAAGAGAAAACACCCAAATCCCGAAAACTAAAAGTAAATTTCACTAAAACGTTCAACAGAAACATGTTATTAAAAGTTTTATATCTATTTTGCAGGATTGTCTACTATTTGAGTGATCCAATTTTTCTTATTTATTACAAAAAACCGTAACTGTGCTTAAAAATATAAAAAAATATCCTACGAGTCCCTAAGGCAGTTATACTTATTCGGTTTTTCATTATTAAGTGAGTGATTGGTATCTCGCAAACATCTCTAACAAGTTGGATAAAATTTTGTTTTTAGACTAGATGTGCCAGCGGTCAAGCACACGCGCGAATCAAGACAAAATGCTTACTGTAGGTGATCAATAGTAGACAGATATAATATGCTATCGCTGACTATTTTATGAGTCTTTTTAAGATGTACAATTACGTAAAGCATTAATTTCATAAATCTCGTGTGGTTTAATCAGCGTAAGCCATTTAAATATGCGTTTTATAATATGTATAGAAGTATAGATAGATAATATAGATATGGAAGATATATTTTACTTTCCAAGTTTACCTAGATAGGTGTTTTTCAATGCAAGACAGAGAATGAGCGAAGCTCGGTCGCGAAGATATTTTAATGTTTATATACTTCACACAGCTCATAATGAAATTTTATTTTAGTTTAATTATTTAATTATAATTAATCAAGTATTAAAAGTCATATTAAAATGCTTCAGGTGTTGTGATAACTATTTGGGCCGCAATCCGTGCAAATGCCATTTTTCGATAAATATTCCGCTAGCGCTCTTGGTTTTAACCTCGTGTTCGAAGTTGAAAGAAAATATCGTGATGAAACACAAACGTCACAATCAAAAAGTCTCCCATAAACATCAGCAAACTGTAATATACAGTATTATAGTAAATTGTAATCATACAATGGGTACAAAAATACAAGTACAATGAGAACTATGGATATAATAAATATCATTAAATCTCTACCTCTACTTACCTGGAAAAGGTGACAGCGTGACGTTATTTTAATGTTATTATTACTTATTATATGCAAAATTACCATCTTCACTTCCAGGCATTTTAGGAGCGTAGACATTCAGACACAAACAGTCTTCGTGACCGATAATGCGTCTCTTCTCGTACGGATCTCGTTGAGGACACGGCAGGCATTGCTTAGTAGCATTCAGTTCTCCAGCCAGGTACTGTCGTACCGGGCGTTGAAATCTTCGTGGTCCAAGTGGAGGCTCTGCATATCTACAAAGAAAATCTTTAGATTAGTAAAAATATAAATGCCTACTAATATTATAAAGCTCAAGAGAGCTTGTATTTTATAGCCGCTTTATTGAAGAAGGTTATATGGTATATAACTTCAAGCTACGACCCCAAGGAGCGGAGAAGTAACCATGAACGCCAAGCAATCTAGCAAGCAGTAGGCAAGCGCAGTAAGTGAAAACAACGATAGCCTACATGAGTGTGTTGACGCCTGGCGGCGCGGCGCGGCGGCAGCAGCGCGGTATAGTGTTGCTTGAATAAATTTAACGCTAGTGAAACCATGGGGTAAAGTTAGTTTAAAATATCTTACAACTGCCATGATATAGCTATTAATAATTAATTATACCTACTATATATTGATAAAGGCTACGGTCAATGTAGCAGATACGCCGCAAAAAATATTAACTAATCTGTTGAATGGCGGAAACTACTATCAAAGCATCCGCCAAAATTTGCTCGTTTTAATTGTAATCGTTGTTTGACCTTTATTAATTTTTATACAAAATTTATAAAAATCCTTACAATATGATATTAAATACAAATTAGTTGTTGAAGCAAAGATTAAGCTTGTTGCAGTAACTTATGATAATTTAGAATTAATGTAAACAGTGAAACACATGGAGTCATTAAAGAATAACTTGACACGAACGACGAAATCATTACAATTAGACATGAGATGTGGCTTTCGGTAAAGGAAAACATCATGATGAAACTATAGCATGATGGTAGGGCTATATCCAATACCCGCCTGGTTAGCTACCACCCTCAAGTTGAAAATCTGTCGCCAAGCACTTATAGGCGGCAGCTGCACTTCAGAGCCAGTCTTCCACTAGGCTTAGTGTGATCAGTAAGATCAGATGAGATTGTGACCACACCTCCAAACCTATCTATAAAAAATATTTATTAGGGTCCTGTTCAGACGTGACGCGTGTCAGCGTGTATTTTCGAGGTCATTATACTCTTTAATATTGTAATAAGGTCTACTATCAAAGTATTAGTATTCGTTTCATTGTTTTCATTTAGAACTGCGGTTCTATTTGAGAATGTTATAAAATTAAATAATAATATGCTGCAATGACATCTTGACATCAGATCAACTCCATGACTGTTTGCTACTTCATATCATAATAAAAATCTGATAAATAGCGAGTAGAAGTCGCGCGCAGAGGATTCCGAACTGATTACATTACTTACCGTACATTATTGTACAGTCTTTTACATAAATATTGTTTATATATTCTCTAATGCATCTCGGCATGCATGCATCTATTGTCTGCAATCACCACTTAACAGATGCCGGTCAATATTTTTTATTATTTTATAAATGTTTTTACTAAATAAGTTTGAGGCTATGCTTTGAAACCTTATGTAACGAAACATAAGGAAAAACCAGTAATAATAAAATAAAATCAACTCTGAAAAAAATCACTAAAGTGCCGGCATACGCTGTCAAAACCGTTAAAAAGAGGATAATAGAAACACAGTACAAATAAGGTGATAAAGAAATCTTCTTGTACAATATACTAGACATCTGTATAAACTAGAAAGATCTAAAACTTTAAACACTATAACTTACTTTAGTATTTAAACCACGACAAGTAATTTCATGTTACAGAAATAATCAATAATATTTATGTTATTTAAAAATATATATACGTGAAATAACAATAAATGAGTTTTATACTCAAAAAGGCGACCCGGATTATTTATTACATGGATAACATTATATGCATAACTTGTAAGAGGGCTTTTAAAATTGTATGTAGCTTTTAAGTATCTTGTAAATTTTGATAATCTGTTACTGAGTGCGACTTTTACAATTTTAGTATGAAGGGCTGTATCTCTTTATTACGTTAACCTAGAATCTTGGTAATTTTTACATAAGTTAGAAAAAAAAAACTTTACACCTGAAAGCACTATCGAGAGAAAAAAATAAACTTAATATAATTTTGTTGCATATAATATCACACGAAATTACACATTCAACATTTTCGGATTTAAAGCTTAACTATTGTTACAAGACCTCCTTTCGTACCAAATTTCAAGACTGTATAAGCCTGCGGGAGGTTTCCTATAGATTTTAATAATTGATCACTGAGTGAGACTTTTATTATGAAATGCTGAAACTCTTTATTATGTTAACCTAGAAACTATTTTTTTACAGCAGTTTGAGGTTATAAATCGTTGATATTAATATCTGATATAATACAATAATATATTAATATTTATTTAATATTTGATATTAATTTCAATTGGTATTGAGGTATTGATATAATTATAATTGGTAAAGAGCTTAAACTTTTTCGAGAAAAAAATAGATAATTTTAATGCATTATAATTTCACACTGGATTAGAAATTTCTTATTTTTTCCCTAACTTTTTATTAAAAGACCATCCTTTGTGCTAAATTTCAAGACTCAAGGCTTACGGAAAATACCCTATAGGTTTTGAAATTGATAATTTGAAATTTTGAAAAAAAAAAAACTATAACTAACACAATGATGCAACAATAACATCAGTCTTTAAACGTTCAGTTGCTGAAGTTGAGGCTTTTTCTCGAAGATAAGCACAAGCTTAATCATTACTATCGATTGATGATTTCAAACTCTGTCAAATTTAAATTTCCATGTCTTCCCACTACGTGGTAGTAGTACGAAAATATTTTTCAAGCGTTCAGATCTCCTCAGTTTTCATTCAGTGTAAACCCGATAATGTAATAGACTTTTACATATATATGTAATTGGCGTTTTGTTGAACTGGCCACTTTGATCTCAAATATCTGACGTTTGGTTAGGAATTCCAAATTCAAATTTATTTAGAATTTAGGCTTGTGTATTTATTTGTGTTTCGATTTTAGTGATTCATTTGTTTACGCACCATTTGATTTTTCTTTGAGATCATTCTTTTCACAAAGTGGATAACTTACAATATCGCTTTATTTACGAATATGAGTTCACCCGTGGCTTCAGTTCTGCAGAAGCAGCTCGAAGGATTAATGTATTATGATTTATGTATATGGAGAAGCTACTGTAAAAGAAAGCACGGTACGTTTTTGGTTCCAACGTTTTTGTTCTGGAAATTTTGACCTACGAAACAAAACACTTGCCGTGGACGGCCGGAGACCCTAGTTTATAATTAAGAATTAAAGGTGATCGTGGAAGCGTATCCATCGCAAACCACGTCAGAGTTAGCGACAGGCTTTGGTGTGAGTGATAAAATAATTTTATTTTACTTGAAATAAATTGGAAAAGTGAAAAAGGCTAAAAAATGGGTACCGCATGAATTGACTGAAGCACACCAACAAACACGAATTGAGTGCTGCGTTACATTACTCAACCACAATTGGAAACGCTCATTACAGTGGTTGAACCTAGGAGAACCGGCCAAATTCAGTCCCAAGCAAAAGTTGACACAGAAAAAGGTACTGGTTAGTTTTTGGTGGACCAGTATTGATGTCATAAACTACAACTTCCTAAGATCTTGCCTGACGATAACGGCACATCAGTATTGTCAACAATTGCAAACCATGATGGAATATCTAGCCGTTAAACAACCGAGGCTGGCCAATTTCTCTAGTCCACTGCTGCTTCAGGGCAGGTCGCAAATTAGAGGAATTGTGATTGGAATGTCTCCGAGATCTACCATACTCCTCGGACCTTGCACTAACAGATTACCACTTTTTTCGGAATTCGGACAATTTCTTACAAGGAAAAAAATTCAATTCTGATGAGGCTGTCCAAACCGCCTTCACAGATTTTGTTGATTCTCACTCCCACAATTTTTTCAGCAATGGAATCAATGAACTACATTTAAAATAGCGAAAGAATATAGATAAGAATGGTACATATTTCGATTGATGAAATATATAATTTCGTAATATTTTTTTCGTTTTACTTTTTTCATATAACACGCTAATTCAATTTGTAAGTAATTGTAAGTAATTTCAATTTGTCTATTATTTGATTAAAATGAAATCTATACTAATACTAATATGTAATTATATATAATAATAAAGCGAAAGAATTTTTTGGTTTTTTGTTTAAACACGTTAATCTCTGGAACTACGAGTCGGATTTGAAAAATTCTTCGAAGGAGTCATGAGGAATATTATAAGCTATATAACTTCACGCTACGACTCTAAGGAGCAGAGCAGTAACTATGAACGTCAAGCAATCTGGCAAGCTGTAGGCAACAACGGGATGTTTAACAACGATATGGCTACACGGGCGCGTTGGCGGCGGCACCGTGGAGAGTTTCATGAATTAATTTCACACGGGTGAAACCGTGGAGCACATCTAGTTAGTAAATATACGGATTTCCACAACAAAAGAAAACTTTAGTACATACCAAGCCTTAAACTAAGAGATCTTCGAATCGATATTTTTACCATTCAACTATCATGATTTTTTAAGTATCCGAGCTTTTAAAGTTGAACATAAACATAACAAACATAACAATTATACCCTTTTAGTAACCCACAGTGAGCTTAAGAAAATATTACCTTATTCCAAAGAAGCTGTAGTAACCGAGCCTGTCGTCCTTAATGCCCTCAAGTCTGGCGCTGAGTCCATAACGCTGCACGAAGACAACGGCGGCATCCGGCACGGGGGCAGAGGCTGGTTCACCGCCGACCACAGCCTCGGCCGGCGCTGACAGAGCGGTCAATACAACACTCCACAACCAAAGCCACATCGTCACTGATACGATATGTTCCGTTGTACCGGAATTCACAACCTACGTTCTGTAATCTCCTTGATATGTCGCTAAATTCATTTCTGGTAGGTTAAAATTATAATATACATACTAAAATAAATTTTTACTAAAATTTATAAAACATGCTTTTGCTTATTTCAAGTTACAAATATCTTGGCGCCCGAGCTCAGTTCGGCCGGCTTCTAGATAAACTTAGAAAGTACCCAAAACATTATCTAAATACAAATCACTTGAGCCGTTTCCAAAAAAACTTACACTGCATACTTAATAATATTAATTTAGATAATATCATTGGAAAATCTTAATTACTGAAATTTGCGACAAGGGTAGACAGGGGATCTCACAATACTTAAATCAAAACGAGATGAAATTAATAAGATATTGTTGTGTACTCTTCTGTTATCTTCTTCTAGTTTATTTATTTTTATCATCTCATTGTTTCGAAATGCGAAGTGTTCAATAGACCACCACGACCACCCTCTCCAGCGGCAACTCAAGCCTAGGCCCGTTCCTCCGGCATGGAGCCCTTGAGCCAGCAGCCGCTCGCGCGATACAGTGACACTGCATTCACTAGCTATCGACACACACACATAACACTGCACTTCACACATGTACACCACTCAGGTACATAGGTTCTGTAAGGGACCTTTTTTTTTCTTTTTTTGGCTAGTTAGTTTAGACAAAAATTACCAAATCACTAAATACATATACACATGTTCCTTCCTTCCTCCCAGAAGGCAGGAACATATATATTTGTACAGTTAGTTAGCTCGAATTTCTATGGATAGGGATTCAATCAGATCGCGACTTTTTCGCATGATCGGCAACAGCCCAAGCCGAGGTTCGGCCACTTTGGCACCCTTGGAGCTTGTTGCCTAGTTTTCGCGGCTGAGTGCCTTCCGCGCTCGCCCCCAAGCCCGGTGAAGCTGTAAAAGCCGCAAAGGCTCTAGAGCCCCTAAGGCTAACAGCATAGTCATTTCAAAAAAAAAAAAAAAGTGTTCAATAGTTGAAAGCCTGACTAAGAGTTTAGTAAATGCATTATGTCATAGAGGTGATTCTTACTTTGACATACATTCACCAGAACAATATTAAAGCACTAATCTATGTATACAACAGGCTACTATATACGTACTACAGCTGCAGGTACTATATACGATGTACAACAGTCAGTTGCTCTGACGTGTAAATGTAAACTTGACAAGACAACACATTCACAGTAACATTACACAAGGTCTGCGGTTTGGGTTTTCCTTTTTACGCATTCGTCATCACTCGTACACTGCATCGCACCGTGGCCCCTCATAATAAAAATAACTTCGAATGACCTGTATATAGGCATGATGACTTATTTTGAAAAGCATTTCAAAATGATCTTACGTATTTATTATTCAACAGAAAAACTTATTTTTGCATAAAATACAGGTTTAGTAGTAAAAACTGCCATTTTTAAAAAAGAAGTCAATCGCAAGTGGCTTGGCGGTTCTTGTGACGTCACGAGTCATGCCATAGTAAGAGCCGCGTCGTTTCGACAATACTCAACATCAAGGAACATAATCGTAGTATATAATAGTGAACATCCAGTATTCAGACAGCCTACTGGAAACTCGCCCCCTCTCTCAAGTTAGATGGCTCCGGATCGATGCCAGCCCTCGAAAGAGGGCCTGGCCTCCCGCTCGCGTTCGATAGCGTAGATTAAGCGGAATGCCTTGCCGACAGTCTGGAGAGTCAGTGCTCCCCGAATTGTGACAATGTAAACTATGCTCATATTTACGATATCGAGTCCTCGGTACAGGACTTAAATTCGATACCCCCCGCGGATAACCTCACCCCAGTCACGCCTGATGAGGTCTGTTCAGTCATCAAAGGCCTTAAGCCTAAGAAGTCACCCGGTCCTGATGGTATCAGGAATGAAGTACTCAAACTTCTTCCTGATCACATCATAGCTCTTTTGGTCTGCATCTTCAATGTAGCCATAGCCCACTGCTATTTTCCAGCCGCCTGGAAAAAAGCTATAGTTATAGGTATTCGTAAGCCTGGCAAAAAAGCTTCGCTTCCCGATAGCTATCGCCCGATAAGTCTCTTAAACACCTTAGGAAAACTTTACGAGCGGATCCTTCTGAACCGTCTCAAGACTGTCATTGATGACAAAAATTTATTTCCGCCTGAGCAGTTTGGTTTTCGTGCCAGACACTCATGTACCCATCAAGTGCACCGCCTCACGGAGCACATCACTAGTAACTTCGCAAGAAGTAATATAGCTCCGTCCCGTACGCTTACGGTCTTCTTCGACGTAGCCAAGGCCTTCGATAAGGTCTGGCACGCCGGACTGGTCCACAAGCTAAACCAGTTAGAAGTCCCGGATAGGTTAGTTCATATAGTCCGCGATTATCTCACATACCGTTCCTTCTGCTACCGTGTGGAAGGTGAGCTCTCTAGCTCTCACCCGATTCGTTCAGGAGTTCCACAGGGCTCCATTCTCGCGCCTAGCTTATTTAACCTTTACGTCAGCGACCTTCCTCGACTCCACGGGGTCGAGGTAGGGCTCTACGCTGACGATACTGTCATCTACGCTTCACGTAGGAACAGATCTCATCTCGCAGCTACCGTTCAGCGAGCCGTGACCACTCTCGGGAAGTGGTTCCGTACATGGCGAATCGCTATTAATCCCGAAAAGAGCGCCGCGATTCTGTTCGATCCGAATAAGAGGCCATTGCCAAAGACGCTCAAACCTCTTAAGCTTTTCCGTAGGGAAATCCCATGGGCTACCCGGGCTAAATACCTGGGTGTCACCCTCGATAACAGACTTAAATTTAATACACATGTCAGTATAGTTCGGAATAGGGCCGTCATGGTCCTATCCCGCTTGCGGCCCTTGCTTAGCTCGGTAAGCAAAATGTCCAGGTGGCATAAGCTTACACTATACAAGACATGTGTAAGACCTATTTTAACATATTGTTGCGCCGCGTTCGCTCATATGTCGAAAAGTAACTTTGCCCGCTTGCAAAGAGTTTAAAATCAGTTCCTACCACACCTTTTAGATCCGCCGCCTTATGTACGTAACGCAGATCTCCATAGAGATATAGAACTGCCGTCCATAGAGTCATACGTAAAATATCTCTCTAGGAGATATTTTGATTCAGCGATGAATCACCCTAATGAGTTAGTTAGGAACGCCGCGAATTACACACCGAGTGTAATTACAGACATTAAATTCCGGTACAAACGTAGGCCGCGAAATCTCTTTATCGATCCCGATGACGATATCGAGAAAAAGAATCAATTTTAGGCGTCCGACCCCATACAATTAGCGTGTCTGCGCCCACGCCCGCGAAATTCCCCTTCGCAGGGGACGGACGGTGAACTTCGTTCCCGCACACCCGCCACGTCCACCCTCTCCTGCAGCCACTCAAGCCTAGGTCCGATCCTCCGGCATGGAGCCCTTGAGTCTAGCAGCCGCTCGCGCGATTCAGTGACACTGCATTCACTAGCTACCTACATACATGCATTACACTTTTTACAGACATGCACTACACTTAGGTACATAGGTTCTGTAAGGGACCTTTTTTTTCTTTTTTTGAGGCTAGTTAGTCTAGATCAAAAATTACAGATTACTAAATACATATACACTTGTCTCTTACCCTCCTCCCAGAGGATAGCGACATGTATATATGTATAGTTAGTTAGATAGTGTGCTAGGGCATTAGTCAGTTCGCGACTTAATTGCATAGCGCGCAACAGTCCGAGCCGAGGTTCGGCCACTTTGGCACCCTCGGATGTTGTTGCAAAACTTTCGTGGCTGAGTGCCTTAAGCGCTCGCCCCCAAGTCCGGTGAAGCTGTAAAAGCCGTTCGAGGCTCCTGGGCCCTTATGGCTAACAGTATAGTCAATTCGAAAAAAAAAAAAAAAAGTATTCAGACAATAATGTAGTAGTTATTTTAAGTTTTAAAAATGAATTCTTATGTATAATTTGTATCTAGGTATACATATTATAAAACTCATGGTATTTCTCTCTATCTGTTAATTTACGGTCTTTTCACCTGAAAATTACTTATCCAAATTACATGTTTTTTATTTTAATTCATAACTATGTTAACTATGTATTCATATATAAAGTAATATAAGAAATAAGCAGTGACGATAATGGTGAACCATAAGATATATATCAAATTAATGTTCAACATAATTGTAGATCTTAAAAAGACTCACAAAAAAGGCAGCGACAGCATATATCTTCTAATGTACACCCACAAGAAGCATTTTTCTCTTCCGTCTTTTGAGTGGGGGTGGCATGATTTGCCCGTGCGCTCGACCGACGGCATTCTTTAGTCCACGCGAGCGGAGCCGCGGGCACAGCTCGTATGCAATATATGTATATTGTATTATGGTACAGTGATGGATACATAGAGTTTGGTATAAGAAAAGTACCTAGGGTAAGAGAGATATTTATTTGGAGATTTCTCTCTACTTGGGCCCGACTGACTGGTGAAATACCTCTACCCTAACAAAGATCGCAGCTAAATAACTTTATGTTGTATACCTGTGGTGAGTAGGGATTTCAGAACTCCTTGGGAATGGGAGGTTCAGGGTCGGTTACGCGTTAGTAATATTTGTTGTATTATATGCGTTTATAGGCTACGGTAACCGCTTACCATCAGACGGGCCGTAAATTTTTTTACCACTTTAGTTGTATAAAAAAATTACATATTAGTTTTCATAATGACAATTAAACATTGAAATTATTATTATTTGTAATTAAATGTACAAAAAAATAAGCTCACCTTCCTTAACATATTTTTACAGGTGTTTGCATTCGTAAGACACTTGACTTCGATAAAGTCATCTTGACAAATACCGTCTGGTGATCCGGGTATGACAGGGTAGTTTTTTGCCAACATTACACTACACTCTATATTTTTATCCAGTTTAATACGCTTGAGAAGGGACACATAGATGCTACGGAAATAACTGCTTCTTCTATACTACTATTTACTAGGTATCAATGTGACCTTATACTACTTTACATATACCTTATTTACTCAGGGAAAATTTTACATTTCAATATTCACATTTTACTTACATGGAAGTTTAGATAAATCGAATTCTGTTGAGAAAAAGTTTTTGTTTGACGCAAGAACCTTTCCCAATTCCCTAACAAATAAATTATAGACAAATTAAAGCTATTTATAATTAACAATGTTAATTATTGCTTTTATTATTTGATCTGAATGACCATAGGATGAACGAGACCAACACTCACTGGATACTTTTAATTTCCCCATTTATGGTCGAAATTTTAATCACACACAATATCATTCGTGCGTTTGTGTTTGTGTTGGCAAGTGTAATTACGTGTCGCTTACCAACACATTTATTAAGTTTTGGCTTTTTTCCGACTTTGAGTGGCACGTTGTATGAAACTATCGCTCTTAGCGAAATAACTCTATGATTGTAATTTATAAATATACATTATATAAACAAGTCAGTAGTATAAATAAACTACATTTTTCTCATTAATGGAAACGTCCATACTGTATCGAAATTATAATTATTCGCTACACTTGACATCGGTACGGCGCGGTGCGACGCCGCGGGGGTTCGTCTCCGCTCTTCGGACGTTGGGCACTAAATATCTTAATAAGCCTGATTTACACTCACGCCTCGCGGCTCGTCTTGTGTCTCGGCCGCAGCTCGTTCGCTCGTGGAGTTATGTTCACACTCTCGCGGCGCGTTCAGTTGTTTTCGAACTATCAACTATGAGCTCCTTTGACTCGTGCCCAAAAAACCGCTCACGACGCGAGCGCTGCGAATGGAGAGACGAGCTGCGAGGCGAGCCACGAGCACACCGATTACATACGCGTCTCGTGGTTCGCCTCGCGGCTCGTCTCGCTGCTCGCGCGAGAGTGTAAATCAGGCATTAAAGTCGTAATTTCATAAATCATTAAAATATGATACATACTCAATTTCTTTATTAAATAGCAACAAATATGAATTAGTCGTCTTTTTACACTGGACTTATAATTTAGGTGTAAATTGAATATACCTGTTTTAATGTTACTGTTACAATTTAAAAAATATGAATATCTCGTGATTTTCGCCAACTCTTGTCCTGGAAATTTAACACACTTGTTCCTACCCTCCTCCCAGGGGAAAGAAATACATGTGTATATATGTACCTATAGTTAGTTTAGATCGAATTACGGATAGGGAATTAGTTACATCGCGACTTATTTGCATACGCGTAAGAGTCCAAGCAGATGCTCGGCTACTTGATACCCTTGGAACTTGTTGCCTTGCTTTCGCGGCCGAGTGCCTTAAGCGCTCGCCCCGAAGCGCGGGTGAAGCTGTAAAAGCCGTCTGAGGGTCCAGGGCCAATATGGCTACATGTATAGTCAGACCGAAAAAAAAAATCGGGCGGCCAGGGTTATGCGTCACAAATCGCATGGCTTGTTCGCATCACTACATCTATAGTCATAGGCCAAAAACCGAGTGTCGACTTATTTTAATTTTATATTATCTCCCAAACTCTTCATCCAAATAACATGCTATACAGGGCAAAGTTTATTAACATAAAATTGTCTTGATGGTAAAGTAACTTTTGTTAAGTTAAAGTGGCGTATGTATAAGAGATACGCATATAGTATAGCGGACTTATTTTGAAAAATACACAGCAGCTACATCTATGACTTAGGTATATAGTGAAAAACCCTTTTAAAATCAATGGGCTACATAGCTTTTCGAATTCATGAAAAATAGATTTAAAAAATTTGGTAATTTTAAAAATAATTCTAAATAATACTTATAATATATTATTTTGCTGTAACAAAGATTCACATAATTCCTTATAATAAGTATATTGCACGAATAAGGTAAATTTTTTTATTGCGTGAACACTGTGCAAAATTCTGATATTACATAAAGTGCTTTATTGCTAACAGTTAAGGAACTAAATAAAATGAAGCTATTGCTATCTCATAATTGTCCATCGCCCGTTTTCACTAGATCTGTAGGATGCGTATATCTCAATGTCATAATAATTTTTATTTTACAACTCTGGTTTCGAGTTTTTGGCAGGATCTTGGGATGCAATGATGTGGTTTTTATTGTAATTAATTAAATTAGGGTTTTTGACCCTATATTGCACAGATTTGCATGTTTCAAAGAACCTGGTTGAGGCATCGTCTCTGTATAATACCTCAATGGGTTCTCTGTTTTTTAATGTGCCTAACCATAATGTCGTAAGCATTGGAAATTTTTGACGGCCTTCTTGGATTTCAGATTTTTGACTCGAGACCCTAAATTACCCAGGCTTCTCTATAATTTTTACTTTGGAACCATGACGCTATCTCTTTCAGTGTTTGTAAATCGTTATCATACAAACAAAATATTATATATCAAATATTGCCATACTTTTAATTTAATTTCATAATTCAAATAATAATTCAACGCTACATACACAGATTTAAGAAAAAGGTAGATGGAGATTTACGAACAACAAAAGTGGGACATGAATTTAGCTGTGTGTCCTTGGCAACTAGATAACAACACTTGCGAGGGTGATAATAATATTGTCCAGGTAGTTAACATAATTTTTACTGTTTTTTGACCACTTCAGTAGCGTAGTCGTTAATTCATCATTCGTCATCGAAGAAACTGATTTTGTAGGAACCTACTTGATATAAAGGACCCCAAGTACTTTTAGGTACATGCCAATTTTCAACGAAACATATATCTACCTATCTATTTTTTCCTTATCAATGATTATTTCGTTTCTCTTTATTTAGGTATTTACTTTTGTTTTAACTTACCATACTTATACCTAATAGTTCCGATGTCGTAAGCATTTGAGATTTATGCAACCATCTTGGATTTTAGATTTTTGACTGGTAGGTACAATAAATTGTTCAGAGCTCTCTATAATTTTTACTTCAGAACCGTAACCGTCTGCCTTTTTCTCAAATCTGTGTTTTAATCCTTATTTTTTAGAAAGTAAGTTTTGCAAAATTTTTGTTACACAAAATGCCGTTTTTAATAACAATTACGAGAGCAGAAATACGTTTGTACTTTATGGCACGCTAAATGTGCTGACAGCTGTTTGGAGCCATGTATTTATTTTTAAATACTGTGAAAAGTTCTAGTTTGACATAACGGATTAGGAATCTAGACAGTAAATAATCGAAGACAACTATTAAACTTAACATTTAAGATTGCGCTGTGTCAGTACAGCACATATTTTAAATTTTTTTTAGTCTGTCAGAATAAAACTCTAATATCTCTTTATAAAGAAGTGAACTATAACTATATCAATGTGCAAAATTCATATCATCCTGAAATTTATCTCTTTAATAACACAGTAATACACAATTATCGAAAAAATAATTAAAATAGTTTCGTGCAATTTGTTGTCTTTACCTTGCCCAGTGACGACACGATGTACGTCGCTTCTGCGTCATCATATCGTGAACAGCACTCAAACTGGGAGGACGTGGGATGAAACTGTGTTTAGTGCTTTGTTAGGAACATTTATTTTATTATTTATATATCAAATGTTTCTAATATCGGAATTATAGAGTACAAAGTTTAGGATAGGTTAGTATCGTGTTGTATGTTCTAAAAGTGTTTGAATATTGTAATATCAGTTCATTAATTGTTTTTTCGTTTGCAGGGTCCTCACAGTCGCCGCCATCATGGCGTCGGACGAACAATTTTCATTATGTTGGAACAATTTCCACGCGAATATGTCAGCAGGCTTTCACGGCCTGCTGTCACGTGGAGATTTAGTAGATGTAACGTTGGCTGCCGAAGGCAGATTGTTACAAGCACACAAATTAGTTTTATCAGTATGTTCTCCTTATTTTCAAGAAATGTTCAAGATGAACCCAACTCAACATCCAATAGGTATGATATGGTCTTCGTTGTTTATTTTATAAACTTTTCAATTATATACGTGATATAAATTAATGCTTTTTTGTTTCTTTCAGTATTTTTAAAAGATGTTAGTCATTCAGCGTTAAGAGACTTATTACAGTTTATGTATCAAGGTGAAGTTAATGTTAAGCAAGAAGAATTAGCGTCGTTTATTAGTACCGCGGAACAACTTCAAGTGAAAGGTTTAACCGGGAATCAAAATGAAGAAAGTTCCACGCCATCCAAACCAAAGCCGACGTCGAGGCCAGGCCCGAGGTCGTCACAACAAAGGCAATCCGTTATGACTAAGTTAGAGACTGATTTAGATTCTAAGCCCTCCTCAACTCCAGTAGCAGTTAAGCGACCAAATAGGCCATCAATAGCATCAAATAATTCGTCATCTTCACAAAGTGGATCGGCGAAACGAAAATGTGTAGACCCATTAGAAGCCGGACCGTCTGGATCGGCAAAAGAAGAATTTGTAACGATACCGGACGAAGATGAAAATAATGCAGTGGCACCGAAAATGGAACCTGAATTTGTTAATGAAAGTATGTGGGATGATGACGATGATGGCACGAATAATGATGAAACGAATTTCGGCGAAGATGACTCAAATATGGAAATGACTGGTAAATATTACTTGTAAGCTCATATTTATTATTTTATCTTTTATGTTCATATATATTTACATCATTTGTTTGTTGTGACAGGTTTCGATGGATCGGCTACTGGCGATGGTAATATAACTGGAGCAGGCGAAGGTGGAGCTGTAGGCGACGCACAAGGTAGGTTCGCAGTTCATTGTGTAAGAGGTTACAGTTTGTCGATGACTTTCGTATCGATAATCTGTCGCTTTCGAAAAATCCTACTTACGTGATCCATTTTTGGAGACTTTAAAGAAATTAATTTATAAGATCACGTAGGTTTTAGTTGTAGAAATGAAATTTGTAAGTTAGATCTAAGTAGTTAGTGTAGAGACCTAGATAATAATTTCGACTTTTTACAGGTGAATTATTAAGGTAGAGTTTTATCTGATCACATTCAATAAAACCCTATCTCGACTGGTATGAGTATCGTGGTATTATGTCAAGGTTTTGGTATTAGCAGTTTAATAAATCTGCGCAACTGTAGATTCCGGTGGTACTGTAAGAGGTATAGAGGGTATAGAGAACTGAAATAAGTTGAATGGCTAATAAATAAATGATCGTGGAGGGGTATGGTAACAAAGTGCAGATGTCAAATTTATATCTGTGAAATGGGCTATATTTCAGTTGTATGAGGTATCTGATTAGTAATTATGCTAATGAGAAGAGATGTGTATGATTATCAAGGTAATAACATCGTGGTAGGTAATTTCAGTATTTTTGAGGTAAGCGGTAAAATTTAAGGTAAAACTAACTTCTTTAAAAGTAAAGTATTCGAAGTCTGTATTAGGTAATGTTTTTTACTTGAGTCGTTATATGGATTCTTAATTCTTATGGATATTAAAGTCTTCGACATTGTAGAATATAAACTATTATTAGGATTCTAATTCGCTTTTCGAGGTCACAATTTTCAGAAAATCTGGATTTGCTTTACTGTATGCTTTCAGAGATAGTTGCGTAGAGTAGACTGGCAACGTGCGATTGGGAAGTACGTTGTAAGTACTCTTATTAATCTGAAATGTGGCGCATAGTAGTAAACTTCAGTATAGAATCTTTAGCTGTGGCGAGCGCCACATCGATTAGTGGTTCTGGTAGTATATCTGTCTGCTCTCTTGGCATGTACTATTTTGCTGCGCTTGGCGCTGCAAGCTGTACTTTTAGTTAAGAGGAAATATTGCCTGGGTACTCGTGTCTAGTACAATGTGGTGGGGTGGGGGTGGGTTTAGGGGTGGTGATCAGTGATGGTTAACAATTTCTAGGGCGATTTTTTTGATTCGGTACAGATTTGATGTTTCACGGTTTTTGGCTGAGTTAAGAACCATGAAATTATTTACAATTCCTTGTATGTACCCAAATGGAATTTTAAAGACGTGACGGTATTCACTTGATCATTTCATAAATTCGCGAAATGGCTATATTAGCTGTGCTGCTAAATATTGGGCTATTGTATGTGACAAGGACCAACTTCCATTAATCTGGAGAACTAACAGGTATTTAAGTAATACTTCTAATATTTCACAAAAACAAAATTATATCTGAAATAAATTTATTTCTTTTATACCTTTGTTTTTTTTATGTATTCCTGGTACGTTAGTTTAGTGAAGAAAACTATCGATTTTTAGACGTCACTTTTGAAATTGATCTTTTTCGTAAAGAATCGCTATCCCCAGTATTTATGTAATTACAGTGAAGATTGGCCGCGAATGAGTTTCACCAAAGTTCACTGGAATGTAGTCTTGGGCCTAACTACAGAGCGCTCAATTTAGTTCATAATACGATGATGAACTAGTTCGCTCTATGCAAGTTCTGTTTATTTTTATTTAAAAAGTACAAAGATTTACATGAAAAGTTTAAGTTCACACGTCTATTTATGTAATTTAAGATTTTTTATTTAAATAATGAAAAATAAAATAATTACATTAATAACACTGATCAACAAAAAAACTTTTTTTCTGTGTGACAAGAAAAATTTTGGCCGATTCTATTAGGAATAAGGTCAAGTAGAGTAGAATTAGTTGTCTAAAATTTCAGATACGAATAGTTTTATTGTAATATGATTTTTTTACTTATCTTAAATTACAAGGAATTTTAACAAAAATTAAATTATTATCAATGTTATAATATTAATGTAAGTACATTTTTATGATTTTCTCCTGTATTTTGCGTTAGGAACGTCCCTCTGTATCCCCAGCAATAATCTGTCAGCATAGTTGGACTTCATTTTCCCTGGTATCGTTTTTCTATGGTAAAAATATCTTGGTGGAATCGTTCCCCGTGTTCATCACTAACGGCACCCAAGTTTGGGGAAAAGTCTAAATGTGAATGTAAAAAATGTATTTTTAAGGACATACTGTAGCCTAAGGTTTTATAATTCTCTAAAAGTTCCTCGACAATAGTTTTATAGTCACTTGATCGGTGATTTATAAGAAAATTTTCAGTGATTTTTATAAATGATTTCCATGCTGGTTTTTCCAGATCATCGAGTTGTTCTTTAAATATATCATCTTTTATCACTTGTTTGATTAGAAGACCTACAAAAACACCCTCTTTAATCTTGGCGTCACTGATTTTAGGGAATTTTTCTTTTAGGTATTGAAATCCAGCGCCATTTTTATCCATTGCTTTCACAAAGTTTTTCATCAGGCCAAGTTTTATATGGACAGGTGGTAAAAATATATCTTTAGGTTGTACTAATGCAGTATGTTTTAATTTTTTTATTCCTGGAGTAAGAGATTGTCTTTCGTGCCAATTTTTCTTAACATAATGGTTCTTCCTATCCCTACTGTCCCATTTACACGGAAAACATCAAAATTTTGTATACCCAAGTTGCAATCCTAATAAAAGGGCAACAACTTTTAAATCTCCGCAAATTTTCCATTTTCCATTATCTAGCTGGCCAACAGGAAAACCTAAATAACTTTCATACATTTTTTTTATTAGAGGTGTTAAATTTCTTTTTGAGATACATAAGTAATTTCACCACAAATGTAACAGAACTTGTCAGGATCATTTTTACACTTTCTTGACATTCTTTAAGAATCACTTCACTCAGCAAACACAAAACACAGCCACTTTTCTAAAAAAGAAAACACTGAATTAAAAAATAATAAGGAAAAAACAATTAACATTGAATTATACTGATAAGTGCCGAAACAGGGAAACTAGTCCTAATCAAATTAATATACATATGATTTTGTAGAGAGGTTGGGTAGATATTTCGAAATTACTGCTTACTTGTTACAAAATTTTGTTGATCAGTGTAATTAGTCAACAGCTAGGCTAGTTCCTAGTATAACGCGCAATTATATTAGAATATTTAAAAGTATGAATTTTTACAATTGAAGTTACCATGGAGATGAGAAGTTGTTTAGTATCGATATCGAAATATCAAGGCGCGCACAGTAAAAGTAAATAACTCGATTGCTCACATAGCGCCACTGTCTAGTAAAGTGGACGCTAAAAGAAATATGAAAAGAACTACGAGCGGGATTATCAATGAACTAGTTCGCATAGTTCACCTAAAGGAGCGCTCTTCCCACCTAGGTCGTTCACGAACTACCCAAGACTACGGGAATGAGTTCAACGCTGGAGTTTTTGGCAGGATCTCAAACTGTCATGTAGTGGTTTTTGTTTTTCATTCATAAATTTGTGTTATTTGACCCTTTATTGTGTAACACTGGTGGCATTTTGCATAATAAAGCTTGGTATTATGCACAAGTGAAGTGGATTGGAAATAATAACATGGATCATTAATTTTGAGATGCCACAAAAACTCCCTAGAAAGTTCCAACGAGGGAGTCACCATCTTGTTAGGAGCGTGAAATCGTCTTAAAACGGAATATTCATTCGATAATGGCAGTAATGATCTTCAATAACGAGGTTCAGTTGCCAAGTTAGGAAGAAAAAGAATGAGTTTATCGCTGTCGCTCGACTGGCTGACATAGATTTCGTATACTAAGAAACAAGTGTTTCTAAAAAACAATCGATACATCGGATTTGCAAGTATGTTTATAACACTAGCGACAAGTATAACTTTTCGCGCCTTTTAGTGTTGCTACTATATAGTAAGTGATGCAAAGGTCGAGAAAAGTGATTTGCAACACTCTTTTACAGGTTTTAGATTTTGGCACATATAGATTGGAACATATAGAACATTGAATATTAAAACTTATTTATGTAATGGCTTAAGCTTCTACTAGACTAGCGTTTGTCAAACATGCGTGTTAGTCCAACGATTTAATAGGTTAGGTAAGAGAATTTTAATAATACTTTTAGAAATTGTTAAAAAAGAATGTTTTTTAATATTTCTTAACCAAATTTGGTATATGAATTGTCAGTAATATAAGTAAAAGTAAAGTTACGGGATAAAAAGAAGTACTGCGTAACAAACGCGAGCGGAGCCGCAGGCACACCCTCTAGTATCTATATAAATCTGATCTATACTCATATTAATCAAACGATATACTTTTGATTTAATTTAGCGCAAAACTATAAACAATATGTAGGTATGTAAATAATTCACAGATTTGCCTTTTTCTCAAATATATGTAATAATGTAGGTTTTTAGACCACTTATGATCAAATTCTAAATAATAATGAATTTCTAACCATAGATTTAATATAGGTATGTACTGCAATTAAAAAATGGTTTTTTGATATCTAAATTGCACCTAATCTGTGATTTTGGTCTTGTCTTATGTGACACTTTTTGCTGAGGTGGTCTCATGTCGTCAACCTTCAGAGACGATCGTGTGATGGGAGAAACTCCTGAAATGAATAATGAATGTGAAATAGGCATGTATGTACAACCACAATTTACAGCAACAAGACGTTAGGTTAGTTTGCCTCTGATCAAAGTTATTTGTATAATGTGTTTGTTCCTCGTAACATTTAATCAAATTTTTCACAGTACATTTGATAAAATTCGTCCAATTTCTTTAAGGCAAATTAGTTAATAGTGGCATACCACTCTTAGTTATGTAATCGATTGTTGATTCAATCGCGGCACCGAATAACAAATGAATGAAAATTAACAGTCAAATTTAACTACGCACAACGCAAACTAGAGAATTCATTAGACTGGAATCTCCAATCGTGCGCTGCTGGAACTGTGCTGAAAGTTTGATAACAAAGTGTTGTATTTTCATTTGTTTTTATTTTATAGTACTTTCCCTTGTCGTTTTTTAAAGATTCTTGTAAAATGACAACAAATAGGATAGTAATGGGTACACTTCGTTTATTGACTTATTAGGTACAAACATATCTAATAATAGTCTGGTCAACAAATTCAAAATGGTGTTAATTCGAGATAAAGCTAAAAATATAAGCGATAGCTCATTCATTTAGAAAAATGTAACTCGAGGACGTATTAACACATAAAAATTGCAATTGTTATGAACAAATTAAGATCAACAAACGGCATTCGCATCTCTGGGACAGTCACGCACAATACCTTCTCGATGCACTGGACAGGTTGCAGCGACAGGCTGTCCGCATTGTGAATGATACAGACCTCACTAAGTATTTAGGGACTGCGAAGAGACATTGCGTCGCTGAGCTTGTTTTATGGTCCGTTGTTTATGCTGTACAGTCATTTTATGTACATTATTGTAATTGATCTTACTCATTGATTTATTTATGTTGTTTTATTATTAGTTTGTAGTAAATCATTTATCATAGTTTTTAATTAGTTGCATTAATAATAAAAGTCGGAAGAAAAATGTTTCTTGTAAATAGAAGGCGGCATCAGTAGCGTTTCCTTTAAAAATAAGCAGCATGTATTTAAGTTTATTAGAGATAGATAAGCCTCGCTACGAAGGTAACATTATTCTGCATAATATTGATACTGAAAGTATTCTCGTTTCCAACTAGGCACAAAAATGTTGAATTGTTGTAAAGCTCGTAAATTAATATTAAAATTGTATGTAAGTTTACTTTTATAATTATTCCTGACCTGTAGCGCCGATATGTACGTATCTATCTACTTTGTTATCGCATCGTCTCAAATATCGACATTCTAAATTTCTATGCGCATCCGTCAATACATTGATTCGGAAAATATATAGTTTTAAAATCTGACATCAAATATCAGTATATAGATTCGATTAGTTACGCTGCAAAACCTATATTACCCACTCCTAGGTCTCAAGAAGCAGTAATTAATAATGTCAGCTCAGAGCTTCTTTTGACACAATTTTCGTTTAGAACATAATTTGGCTGCCTTCCCCGTGTTCAACCAGTGTGACGGACGTTTTCGGTTATCATACAGGAATCACTTTTCATCACAAGTGATAATCTGATTCAGAATAATAATAATATATATAACAATAATAAACTTTCATTTGTCTTACTAAGTCTATAACACGTTATGACTAATTTATCATTTTGTAGTATTAAAACTGTGCTGCTCTTTGACAAAATCTAGCTTGTCAAAGTTTTTCCAAATATATATTATATTATCAATAATGATTTGGGAGGGCAACTATCAACACATCGAATATTGGGCAAGGCAAATCTCATATACATGGTTTTATTTGCATTTAGCAATAGATTATTTAGAGCAAACTATTCAGAAATTTAAACTAAAGTATTATTTAATTGCCTATCCTCTGAATCTGTTCTTTTCACTGTAAATATAAAATCTGAAAAAGAACCATGTCATCATTGTTCTCAACCACTAGAGGTAGATCATTTATATACGCAGGAAAAACAAAAATGGTCCCAGGATCGAGCCCTGAGGAACGCCGATTCTGTTTAATGATTCCGAGGAGGTTACCCCATTAATACTTATTTTCTCATAGCGATCTTTTAAATAAGAGATTAGCAGGTCGAGAGAAGCTCCACACACACCATAGTGTTTCAGCTTAAGTATAAGTGTACTGTGGTCAACTCAGTCGAAGGCCTTTGGGAGATCATATCATACACTGATTGCATTCTGCGACTTCTCTCAGGTCCTAAATATATGACTTAGCAGCGTTGCACCAGCGTCAGTGGTTAATTTTGACTTAGTGAATCCATACTGTCGACCATCCAAAATCTCTTGTGCTTTGAAATATTGTACTAGCTGCTTAAGCATGATTTTCTCGAAAATCTTGCAAATCTACGGAAGTACAAAAATTGGTCTATAATTTCCAAGATTACTTCTACAACCTGATTTAAATAAAGGAGCTAGGAGAGACCGAGGGGGAGTTGTAACAATTTTAACGTTTTGCTCCAAACAAAAAACTATAAACATCAATCGTCTGAAATTAGTATCCATCGATAGTTCATTTCTTGCCCTTGCCGATTAGTAACACAGAGACTATGTGAATATGAGTTCAGTGGAGAAAAGTCGACTTGAATGTCACAAGTCATCTTGTTTCAACACCCCTCATACTGAGGTAAGTTGAAACAGGGGTCGAGGTAAGTTGAAATAGATAATTTCTGGGTAGATATAAGGGTTGTAAAGTAGTAACGATCATACAATTTAAAGGTATTAGAATATAACTTTCAAATATAGAATATAAATTTTTAATAATATTTTGTACTGAATTTAACATTTAATAGTCAACAATTAAGATAAACTCTAAATCTTAAATAAAAAATTGTGTTTTTTTTTAATTATATATCATGAACTAAACGAAACATACTAGAATTGTATGACATGAGATCATCATTAGCAAATTTAACAATAATCACATTCTTAAATCTAAATGTTAGTATCTAATAATTATCGACATCCAGTCGTTTATAAGCACTACGATCAGTCTTGATTTTATATCTTCCGAAGTATAATTTTGTAACAATCATCTCACTAATGTCTACGTTAAGAAAAATAGAAGATATATGTAAGTAATATGTAATTAAATATTATTAATCTGATAAGCAATTGTGACAAACATATGAAATTTAGCCACCAGCGCAAGCTTCATGAGCTGTTGCATTTCAGACATTGGATTTATTTTTCTTTGGCTTTACAGTTTGAATAGGGTTTACAACAACAAATATAATAGCATTCCACTTGTTCTTCATCTTCACTGTCTTTTTTCCTTCTTTTTTTTTTGTTAATCTTGGTCCTCTGAGTTTTCGTTTTTGGTTTGGATCTTTTACATGTTTTTGGAACTTCGAAATTATTATTTTTTTTACTTTTTTCTTAGCCATCCTAGCTATTTCAATTGCAGCCAATTCATGTTTTACACGAGTGTCAGTCAATATTGTGGTTTTCACCTGTCGTCGATTCGTATGAATTCCTTTTCGTGGTGGAGCTTTTGGCAAAGGTCGGAGAGTTTCGGCCGAGAAAGGCGATGCCGTCGCTATGGCTAAATTATCATGTGATGTGGAAGCTACAGGTATCGTAGTAGTTGTAAAATCTGTGGACGGAACGAAAGACTCAGTTATTGAGGGCAGTGTGGAGGTACCAGGTATTACCTCATATCAGGGTATTCGGCAAAATTGAACGCATCTTCAGTTTCGAAGCTCATTTCACTAGCTCTAGGAGGAGTAGCGGGCAAGTTAAGGACCGATGGACTTGGTGCACGAGAGTCATTTAACAAACTGTTCGTGGGGTTTTGTTGACGTTCATCAATGGTGCTATCATTCGCATTCATATAATGGCGTGAATTTTTCACTTCTTAAATTTCTCACCAAGTTAGAGCTAGATGGGTCATGCGGTGAGTCTAGTTTTAATCACTAGTTAACTTACACATGGAGAAGATGCGGTGAGTCTAGTTTCAATTAATAGTTTACTTACTCTCACTACGGGGCGAGTATATTTTATTATAAAACTGTGTAATAGTTTATGCGCTTTAAAATCGAAGGGTCTCCAATACGCGTGCCAGCTGGCAGCGGGTTAAAAGCAGCTTACTGCAGATACTATTGAGACCTTTCCTTTAGAATCGTCTCTTATAATTCGTGAGTACATATTTTAAAATCCGCGATATCAAATGATGTTTCACTATCCTAGGAATATAGATAGATATCCATGACTTTTCCTGTTTTACATCTCATCCAATTGTCGCAAGTAGTGTTGACTGCTTTATTAACCGGCCCAAAAATGGCTCTATCCTTTGGGTGCAGTGAGGAAGAAATATTAGTAAAATTATTTCGTTTTCTTTGCAAAACTCAATATTTTTAACTGCTGTGTGAGAAGCATGATTATCTAATAGCAATAAGACTTTATTTTCTTTTGATGACCTAACTTGCTCTCTGAAGAATTCAAGAAAGGTATGAACGACATCTTCTTGCATCCAACCTGATCCATTAGCAGTACCAATTGATCCCGAAGTACAAAATGGTCGTTAAATCTTTTCCGCGGAAAGATGAACATTGAAGGTGTGTGATTCCCAAGAGCGTTTCCAGCTAGAGCTACTCGTATAGTAACTAATCTTCCCCTCTTCGCCAAAGTCATAGCACTCACTTGTTTCTATGTTCGTCTAGCAATGATGCGGTCAGTTTCTAAACAATAGTGAGACCAGACTCGTCAACGTTCCATATATCCTTGCCTTGTAGCTTATACGTGTCAAAAACGGTGGTGTAATTTTGAAGAAAAAAAGCTCCACATTTGTGCGATTAAAACTTTTAGCTCGAGCTATACTCGTTGGTTGAGGTAGTCTCAGAGAAAGAACAGGATGACGTTTCATAAAAGACCAAAGCCAAACCTCACCTGCCATTTCCTGGTCAGCCCAAGGAGGACATTTTTTATTATATACTACGGCCAACCTATAAGCAATAAATACTTTCTTAGTACTTAAGCCAAAGTTAGCAGAAGCGCAGTTTAAAAGATAATTACAGAGTACCTTTTCCTCTGAAGATGAAAAAACATTTGTGGATATCCAACAGTTTTGGTCTTATTACTAGATTTAAGAACTTTATTTCTTAAAAATATTAATCATTACCTCGCAGGGTAGCGATTTTACCCCGAGGGGGCAACCACCCCAAGTTTCTGAACCCAGGGCCTAGATTACACCTATATACAGTATTGGATTGATACAGTTTAATGATTATGAATATGAATTACATATGTACCTGCTTCCTATTTTAATCTGCAAACTTAAGATTGCTTAGTTTTTGATTTGTCAGTAGATGTCACTAGGAGTCACAAAATCTTCAATATATAATTTTAAAAAGATTAACATATCGTATATGTGCTTAGGTTAAAGATATAAACAAAAATATTTTAAAATATGATTACTGAAATGATGTAAATAAATGACTTAATTCCATTTATGTATGTATCAAAACTGTTTTTTGGATTATTTAATTAAGAAACGCCCTCTATATTTCTTATGGGAGAGCTCTAGTTTTTGAATAATTTAAAAATAGTACGAAGTATTCTATATACAACGTTTAACGTGTTTAAAAAATAAACATTTTTTCTCTCTTAACATGTACTATATAATAAAAAATAATTAAAATAAATAATTAAATTGAAACGTTTAATATTTCTGCGTAATCAGGAACGCAACTTCGTTATTTGTGGTCGTCCGTCTTAACGCCGCAAATCTATGGTTGCAATTGTGTCACTTAAAGATTGTTTACTATTTTGGGTATTTTCTAAAGTTTGTTATGATTACATTTATTTAAATAACGATATTCATAATGGACTACTATCAGTGGACTTTTGTTAAAGTGTTAGTTATCAAAACGGAGCGAAATTTTGGATTTATTAATGTTTGCCTTCGAACGTGTTTACGTGAGTGTTAGTGTTTCGTGTTCTTGCAGTGATTTTTTGTAATTGATGTGAATAAATGGAATGTTATTATAGCTGAATATTCATACGGTATGTACAGTTTTTCTTTTGTAAAGAGCACTAAACGTGTGAGAAAGTAACACGACATGAATACGAATTCAGGTAGGTTGTCATCGACTATCTCTCGGTATTGCTTTTTCTCAAATTACTATAAAGTTGAATTTCAGGTACATTGTATAAATAATTTTGATGTTTTTAAGATACGTTATTTGAAGTATAACCATGTACAGCAAGCTGTATTTGGTTGCTTGTAAACATAACCTAAAAATGTTCTTACTATTATGATCATACATTGTATTACGTTTGTTTTTGTTCGACATAAGGGTTGTTTTAGTTGTTAATACTTGCGTGTATACACCTAATGCTATTTGTTAAGGTAAATTTCATGAAATGTATAAAAGTTTAACATATTAGTTACATTACTATAAATCATATTTTTTTTAGTACTACAGTAACACTGTAGTGCAATACTGTATCAGGTATGTAATAATTTAGGTTTATACCATTAATTTTATTAAATATTGAGATTATTTATAATTAAATAGATATACAAAGGTTATAAGATAATTCTCTAATTTAATTTTGATCAATAGGAACTTTATTAAGCTTAATTAAAAAAGTCTATTTTTAGCTTTTTTACACATCAGCATTTCACTGTAATTCAATTAACATACTTCAATCTATTAATAAAAATTGATTGAATACTTAAATGATCTGTTTAAAAAACTTCAACTTATACATGTTACCCAAATAGTATTTGTATGTGCTGAAATAAGATATATATGCTCAGTATATTATGTTTGGGAGACAATTTTACTCATATGTATTTAATTACCATAGCTTGTACTATGGCTACAAAACAATATATATATATATATATATATAATTATAGATATTAAATAAATTCAACTAAGGCACATTTTTTTAATATAAAAGTATATTCAATCTGGAAATTGTACATTTCAAGCTAGCTCAACAGTGTTGCTACACTAACTTTGTTATGAAGCCTTTATAAAACCAATATTTTTGGTTATTTCATAATCTAATTATAATACAGGTATGTGAACTATGTATGTTCACATATGTTCATGATTTTCAACTTGAGGGTGGTAGTTAGTCAGCCAGGCTTTAGAAAAAGCTCTAACACCATGCTATGGTTTCCTCATGATGTTTTCCTTCACCGAAAGCTCAGGCTCATTACAGGAATTCGAACTCACTACAATCAAGGTGATTTCCGTACAAGCTACCACTGTGCCATCATTGCTTCAAATGATGCAATATTGTAGTAATTGAAAGTATTACACTAGTATAGTAACTGTATTACATTACTTACATGCTAAGTGAAAATTTTTTTATTACAAAAATGTAAAGAATAGAAAAACATATTATTTTAGCGACCACCTATAACTTTGTAGGCCTTGATTGCAATGTTTGACTTAGTGTCAATAAAACATATCATATAGCATTCACATATAATGTAGCTTTTGATTAGTAATATAATTTTCAGAATTGATCAGTAGTTTTAGAATTTACTTTCTATAACCAAATTAATTTTTTTTTAAATTTCTAAGCAGATAGTAGTCTTATTCCCAGAAAGTATTTACTAAAAGTTTTATAGGGATGCATGAGAAAGGTGTACATAATGTTTATTGAGTAAAGATTGTCAGATATTTAACTGCTACAAGTAGAAATATTGTAGAATCACTTGAAAGAGTTTCAACAAATATGAATATAAATAATATTCTTAAAATTGGATTTGATTTAAAGTAAGTTCCTCAACAGTGCTGCAGTAATGGCAAATAATGAATTACTAAAATTAGTAGAGTGAGTTGGTTTTTTTTTTATCGTTATAATTTTGGCTTAGTGACCACAATCTCACCTGATGTTAAGTGACTTTATGGCCCAGGATGGTAAACGCTAAACCTAGTGGAAGACTGGCTCTCAAGTGCAGCTGCCGGAACACACCTATTGATGCTTGGCGACAGATTTTCAACTTGAAGGTGGTAGCTAGCCAGGCGGGCATCAGAAAAAGCCTTACCACCATGCTATGGTTCCCTCACGATGTTTTCCTTCACCGAAAGCTTAGGCTCATTGTAGGGATTCGAACTCACGTCATTCGACGTGAAGTCGTACACGCTACCACTGCGCCATCATCACTTCCAACAACATTAAGAAATGCAGAAGAAATAAAATATAATTTTTAAATATTTAACAGATAAACATTAGCTCTTTATGTTATTAGTATAGATAGTCTGTCCAAAATGACTGTACTACATGGTGTGCAAAATGATAATGTAATAATACTTGTAATGTATTTACATAACAATTTAAGAGTTAATGGTGATCACCCAGACACAATCAGATGCATGATGGCAGCTGCCTACTAATTCTATAATGGATACTTCTACACAATTGGATACAAACTGGCTGCTTCTATAACTGGATATGCCAATATTCATTCTGTCCTATATCCAACATAGGGCTATCATCCAGTTTAATATGAGTAACCTCCATCATGTCACTATGATCACCTATAGAAGATCACAGCCAAATAGCCTTGTGTTGTCTTCCTGTGGTGAGTAGGATATCCAGAACTTCTTAGGAAAGGGGGTTTCAAGGTCGGCAATGCGCTACTGATATCTATGATATTATAAGCGTCCATAGGCCATAAGCGACTATCAGGCGGGCCCTATGCTTGTTTGCCACCAATGTAGTTTAAAAAAAATTACATAATTAATATTGATAATGTTAAAAGAAATTTGTACAACTATTTATGTTATTATAAATAATGGTAGCTTTGATATAATTATGTCAAGGTAAGTAGGGTGTTTTTATTATAGCTTGAAAAACAACTGTTATTGCTAGAAGTACATGTTATTAATAGTGAGGTGCATTATAAAAAAGTTGAACATCTAGAAATTAGATGCACATAGTTGGAACCCTTATTTTTTTATATGTGTTTCCTTATTTTTATATAAAGTTAATTTACAATAGCTTTGCTTGTATTGAGCTTCGATTGGTATGTACCTTTTTAAGAATAAGTAATCTTTCACTACTTTTCATAAAAACATTAAGATATGACTCCATGGATAGTTGTTGCAATTATGTCTTATCAGTATAATGTTTTTCCCACTTTACATTGAAGAACTCAATATTGTAAGGAGGGAAGGCACTAACTAAACGATAACTAACCTAATTCAGACTTAATCTAATTGGGCACTCATATGCTACACAATAATAATGATATAATATGTACAGCAATTATGGCTCAGTGGTGGCATGCTACGACACAGTATAGACATACATGAATTCAAATTCTACAGTGTGCCTGAGGTTTTGGTGAAGGAAAATATTGTAATGAAACTATAACATAGCGGTAGGGCATTTTCTAATGCTAGCATCTCTAGCGACTACCTTCATTTTGAAGTTACCAAGCACCTATATGTATGTTCCAAGAAATACATTTGAGAACCAATTCCTTTTAACTCAACAGGTTAAAATCTTCGACCACATTATTACTTAACAGCAGATGAATATATAGACAAAGACTAAATCAATAAAAAAAAGTGCTCTTTATTCATATGCCATACCAATATAGGAACTCAAGCCAAACTTGAGTTAGGTTATATTTTTTAGCTTTCTATTTTCAAACTTATAGTATTCTTTAAAAATGTACATTTAATCTTTGACAAGACAATGTAAATGACATTGCTACTACAGATTTGAAAAATATCTTTGACAATCATAGCATCTTGCATATATATTACTTGGGTTGGTTGACATTATAAATCATATATGAGCGAGAATCTTTGACTCAAATCTGATAGCTCATGTCTTTGATTTGCTAAATTTGTTCTTGATCTGTTCTGCTAGGGCAAATTGGTCTCTTCTATATAACTAGAGTGTAAACCGGAGCTTGCTTCATATACATGTAGCACCCTGCTCAACAATAAATGAATACATGGTGAAAGTTGGATGGTAGAGCCACTTGTGCCAGACTTGATAGTTACTAGTACAAACATGGTGAAAAATAGTTGTAGGTTTTATAGGATTACATTACCATGCTGTCCGTCGATGGATTCCCATCTGGACCCTTCCTTGCTGTTCAGTGGGTTATGTTAGGGAAGAATTGTTATTTCTATAAGAATATTTTTAATGACCAGAGAACTATGCAGAGCTGAGACTACTGAAGCAACTAAAACTAGCAACTGTCTGCAACTTCGTTCCAGTTACTTGCAATATAAAATTATATTATTTTTAATTTCAATCAGTGCAATAATTTTTAGAATCAGGTTTTTAGTTCCAAAGATTACCGCCTACTATACAAACTTTATCCTGCTTGTAATATAGGATTGGGACAGTAGATTATTAAGAAGCCGAGGAGCAAACTTATAAATATTTTTACGAAAATTCACTTACATATTTTATTAAAATAATAAAACACTTTAACAGATGAAGATGAAGTAATAATAATCACCTACAGCAATTTCATGCATTCGAAATTGCTGATGTAGGCTAATCTATACATATAATAAAATTGAAGTGTGTTTGTAATGTCAAAATAACAGGTTTTTACTAAATGCATATGAAAGTTTACAAGATACCTATAACAAAAAACCCTTTTTTTTATTTTCCTCTGTCCGTTTATTCCGAGTAATCTCAGAAACGGTTTCACCGATTTTGACAAGACTTTCACTGGTTTTTTTTTTCGAACTGACTGTACTTTTAGCCTTAGGGGCCCTGGAGCCTTTACGGCTTTTACAGCTTTACCGGGCTTGGGGGCGAGCGCTTAGGGCACTCAGCCACGAAAGCTAAGCAACAACATCCGAGGGTGCCAAAGTGGCCGAACCTCGGCTCGGACTGTTGCGCGTATGCAATTAAGTCGCGATCTGACTAAATCCCTATCATTCGATCTAAACTAACTATACATATTATAGATGTTTCTGCCCCCTGGGAGGAGGGAAGGAACATATGTATGTGTATTTAGTGGTCTGAATTTTTTTTTCTAATCTAACTAGGCAAAAAAAGAAAAAAAAAAGGTCCCTTACAGAACCTATGTACCTGTGTGTACAATGCAGTGTCATGTGTGGCTGTGAAAGCTAGTGAATGTAGAGTCACTGTATCGCGCGAGCAGCTGCTTGGCTCAAGGGCTCCATACCGATGGATCGGGTGTGCGGGAGCGAAGTTAACCGTACGTCCCCTGCGGAGAGAACGGTGGTTTCGCGGGCGTGGGCGCGAGCACGCATATGTTGCGGTTCTTTCACTGGCAGATAGCATATAGATACTGGCAGATGTTTTAATTTAGAAATTAATTATGGATCTGCACAAAAAAAAAATGTGTGCAGCAGCTCGTTCGTGTCAAAAGTGAGAGCTTCAGAAAAAAAAATTTTTCTTAAAAATTCCTTTTAAATATCCTAAATCAGTGGGATTCGAAATATCGAACACTCGTGCGTACTGTGCATGAAGTCTGGTCGTCTCACACCACTAGGCCAATCCGACAACGATCACAATGATGAAAACCAGGACCGTGCATAATGTATATGTATTCTATCTCATTCTCTCGTATGGTAATTTCTATGGATGTATATGGTTGTCTCTTTTTATTGTTCCTTTTTCGTTCCATCGAGTTTCAAATCACAATGTCAACGCAAGCGGTGCCGCGGACACAGCTAGCTCATCAATATTTGTATAATCAGTACAAGGCTCTTACGATTATGTTTTAATCGGTGCGTACTTTTGAAACATTTCTCGCTTTTAAAGTAATCTATATTAATAAATCTGTAGTTCTGTCTGTAAATGTTTTTCTTTCTTTACAAATATCCCAATAGACAACTGTTATAAAGGAACATATCACGAATATTTTTTTGTCTGCTGTTGTATGTACGGATTTATATCGGATTGAAATTTTTATAAAATTTTGAAGCTTATGTTATTCCTCAATTTATGGGCTATAAGAATTGACAATACTAATTTCAGAAATAGTTATTTTTTAATTAAATTTTGAAATTTGATGAAATTATGTGCATGGTATGTTATTATGTACTTTAATAATTGATAGTCTATGAAATTGTGAAAAAATATTTAAATAATGGAATTTTTATTAATTCTCAACTGATTTTGATGAAATTATGTAACGGGATGTACAGTGTGTCCAGTGGGAAAGTTCACATTTGATGGTGTTATAAATAAAATAAGCGAATTGATTAAAAGTATCTGTTTACATCAAAATTTTCATGAATTTATTGGCTTTTTTTAAAATATTGTTCCTCCACACTTCTTAAATTGAGTGCGAAAACTCGATAAACATTTTTGTAATTAATAAAAAGAGTTGTGGAGAAATGTTGACGATTCTGCGTCGTATATTTTCTTTAAAATCTCGTTTTTGTTTTTGGTTTTTAGGAATTAGTAGACTTGATTTTTGAAAGCTCAAAGAAAAAAATTAGGGTTAAAGGTAGGGGACCTTGGAGGCCAGGGTCTGTTCCCAAACCTCCATATCATTTTCTGGGGAAAATATGCTCGTATCTTGTTCATGCAGCAGTAAAGGCAGTGACCACATCATGGTAAAACTACGTGCTTCTGAGAAATCGAGGATCCGTTTCCACATTAGAATTAAAAAAGTGTTAATCATGTGCCTGTATCGTTCAGAATTGAAATTTACTGCTAGACCATTTCGATTTTCAAATAAAAAATGTGGCCATTATGTGACTAGGGGATATAGTGCACCCTTCTCCTTTAGACTATTTAAATGTTTTTGATGTCTCTCTTTCGGGTTTGTCGGAGCCCAATGTCTCCAGTTTTGCTTATTTCCATACCCTTTTAAAGAAAATGTGCCTTATCACTTAAGATAATTATTAGATTATTATTATTATGAGATAAGTCCACGTTGCTTAGAAAAAACTTCCAATATCTTTGCAACGTAAGTTCTTCTTAAAACATAATCATTTTCGTTCAATCTTTGCATTAATTTCTATTGATGGAAATGCATGTTTTCTTCATAATAACGTGAATAGACTTAGAGGTACCCAAAACGACCGAGTGCTTCCGTATAGAACGCCATCAATCTGGAAGTACTTATTATATCACTCGATGTACATTTCTTCTGTAGATACAGCTGGTATTAGCCCTGGAATTAGTTGGTTGCTGGCACAACCCGTTTCACGGAACTCTTTAAGTAATCCACTTTTTTAACATGTTAGCACTCGCGGCATTTCTTGGGTTTCAAATATTGTATAGAGAACAATACTACCGAAGGGTTGCAGCGTAGGAATAACCAACCACTCTTGAAAAAATAGCTTTAGTTGCAAAGCATTTTGCACTCCCGTTCAATGATTTATCTTGACTATTAAACCCAAACATCACTCGTGTCGATCGACACCTCTCACTTTTTACCTGCATTAACTGCTGCCGTGTAATTCGAATTTAAAATTCGAACTTTTTAACTGGACAACCTGCATATGTCATGCCTCAAGTGTGATAGACTATAAGATTAGGCAATAATAGTTATGAATAAAATTCAAATTACGAGACGAAACTAATTAGTGGGTAATAAAAGCGTTGTTAATTAGAAATTTAAACATTAAACCAATATTCCCCTAAACATATATTATAATAATTTAATTTCATTATGTAGATGTATGAATGAAAATTGTTGTTGAATAATCTAGTATTCCCTATGTATAAAACGAAGACTCCAAATCAGAGTTTGACTTTGTGTGCTGCGACTGCTCTTGGAAGATCCGTCGATTAAATTTTTAACAGGCCCTAAACTTCGTATGTTGTATATAAAACTCGGCGCATATCAAATATTATATAAAAATTGACTATATTTATAATTATGACAAGGCGTATCTATATCAGCTCCGTAACAACAACTTATCTGAGCTAAGCAGAAAATTGAAGGAACGTAGAAGTAGGAGACTAACAAGCAATTATTATAAAATAATATAAAAAATCGGCCGAGTAGCTAGTAGAACTCGCGCCCTGAGGATTCGTAGTTCTATATAAATATTGTTTAGTAATAATATCATTACATTCTCCGATATCTCCGAGGTGCGACGCGAGTTTTTTATTGCCATACTTTTATTTTACGGGTGCCCGCTTTATAATACACTGTATTAAATTACCAGCAAATATAACTTTATCCCTTATTAATTCCAGACAGGATTTAATATTACTTTCGGATTTATTCTTTAACCTAAGACAGTCTCTTCGTGCCAAATTTAATTAGTCAGTGAGCGGGACTTTTAGTACGATGGTCTAAATCTCTATATTGTGCTAACCTAATAATAACTTTCTTTATAGCAATTTGAGGTGTTAGTATCACGTTCCAGGTAACGTGAATTTAGATGCCGTTGAGATGTTACCTGTACAATATAATTTCGATCACAACGATATACTCCCTTGTCTGTCTGTTCGGCTCTTTGTTCGCGACTGTACCTTTAAAATCGGATACAACGTTTTATATTTCGATTTAAATATAACATTGATAGATCTTAGTTATTCAATGTTAATTTCAACTTTACACCTAAAGCCGTTTTTGAGAAAAAGGACTAACAGACAGACAGATGGACAAAAAAGTGATTCTATAGGTAATGGTTCAGTTTTTTCATTTTAATTATGGAACTTTATAAATATTAATTTTTACTCCATTATGTGTTTTTTTTTTTAATTTAAATTAAATTTTATTTTAATACCAAGAGCGTATTAGAAATGTCAGCTAAGTTGTGTGAATTAGTTTACAATTACGACCTGCTAGTGGGACCGAGTCGAAATTAATATTGATATATCACTAATATTTCGCATACGTAACTGGTTACGAAAATTACAATATTAAATAATATTCGCATATAGTGAGAAGGTATTATTTAAAAGCAAAACAGGTTTTTTGGTTTATAACGGATGGACATGGTACGTGCCGACATACTATGATAATTATACAAAGTTTTAAAGATTTTTCTACAAAAATATTGTTTGTACAGGGGCAATGCCCGACTGGCTGGCTGACATTATTAACGTATCCATTGAAGCCAGAAAGAAGTATACATTTTTGGGACAATAGGTTTATTTTCAAAGAAAACATACACATAAAAGTTAAATATGCTTAATGATAATGCTAGGTGGTAACGACAATTGTGTTCAACTAGATCGCGAACACCCATACACCAGGTGTAACACCGGCCGTAGTGGTACGATTAGGCGTGTTGCGTTCTGGGATCATTTGGTGTATATCCAGTAACCAAGTGAGGGGTAGAGATCTGTACCCGGCCAAGAGTCTTACAGGCTGGCAGGACGGCGACGATCGGTGATGAATAGTCGATCTCTCGGTAGTTACTGTCATGCTAAGATTAAATTTAAAGGAATAATATAATGATGAAATAAAAAAAAACTATTAAGAGTAAAGGTTCCGTTTCCGTTATCCTTACAGGTTTTAGCGTTATGGCCACAATCTCACCTGATCTCAAGTAATGATGTGGCTCAAGATGGTAACACGATAAATAAGCCTAGTGGGAGGACTGGCTCTCAAGTACAGCTGCCGGAATACACCTATTGGTGCTTGGCGACAGATTTTCAACTTGAGCCGGGCGGGCATTAGAAAAAGTTCGGAAGTCCGATCGACGCGGTGTCCACACTACCACTGAGCCATCATTGTTTGTTGCATTATTTTTGTAATCCTGTTGTTTCTGTTCGTGGTTAGCATGTGTGTGTAACAAATGGGCATCGAGTCAACATATATGTTGTAAGGTGTAGTTGAGTCCTTGAGTGCCAGTTTTCACTTGACGCTCTTTTGTGACGTAGCAAGGTAAAAAGGTGTGTGTGCGATTCACGCACGATAGAAGTGAAACTTCATTTTAAAAGACATTTTCTACTTTATTTAAACATTGTGCAACATTTACTCTCTCGCTCTGGCTCACACAAAGAGGAGAGACCGATAATGTGCGTTAACGTTTAACGCTTGGAAGTCGCATAAGAAGTTTCACTTCAAAAAACATATTTGGAGATTTTGATCCCTTTCAATTAGTAATAATGGTAATCAGCTCCTAAGTCTTATAAATACTGTAACGATAAATCGTGTTACTGTGTCTTTGGATTTTTAGATAAAGGTAAACTTTACGATAAACCTATAGCATGATAGTAGAACATTTTATAATGCTTTACTGATTATATACCGTTTTCAAGTCGAAAATCTGTCGCTAAGGACCTATTTGGCTCACTGTCCACGATGGCATGCATCACTTGCAGAATGAATTGAATTATTTGTCGACATTTGTCAAATGTCGAAAGTAGTAAGGATGATTAAATTATAGTTAATAATTATAGTTCTTTTATGCGTAGATTTTGATGTTATTTATGGCCTTGCATTGAGGTCATTAACAATGAGTACATTGTAAAAAATGTATACCGCGGGATGGTAAAGGTCTGTGAAAAATTGTTGTTAAAAAAAGTTCATTGTTGTCACCCAAATTTTATAGCTAATATGTTTAATTGTATCCATAAATATACTTTTACATAGCGTTTGATCATGAAATTCTATATTGGATGAAAATATGTGATAAGAACAATAAAATTAAACAAGTAATCATCCGGACCTTACACATGAAATTAGCGTTTTAAATCGAGAAAGTAAAACGAAAAAAATATTACGAAATTATACCTACATTTAATCAATTGAAGTATGTACCATTATTATCTATGCACTTTCGCCATTTTATAGGTAGTCCAAGGTGGCCAGTTCAACAAAACGACAATTTCATATGTAAGGTCCTAATATTAAAAAGACGCAAATTTTTAGCTAATATTTTTAATTGTATCCATAAATATACTTTAACATAGCGTTTGATTTTAAAATTCTACATTGGATGAACATATTTGAATAGAAAATAAAGTTGAACAAGTAAAAAAGAACTACGTAATTTACTGTTAAAGTATTAAACTAAAGATTTTTTTTTAATTCTTGTATGAATAAATAAATAATATGGTAAAGTTTGTTTGCTTTTTATTTAATTTTTTTTTGTTATTTTTGAAGTCAACCTTACAATTCTCCTTAAGATAGTTAATATGTATTTTTACTATACTAACATATTGTTTGTTCAGTTTTAGGAGCGCTAAGTGGAAACATAAAAGGAGATCTACATTTTATACAGACGAAAAGTGGACATCTTCAGTTGATCTACGAACCATACATCTTTGTAACAGACAGTGTACGAAGTGGACGAACATTCTGGAGGTGTATGGAATACGGGAAACGATGTCGTGCTAGGATAACATCTAAAAATAATGTATTACGAATAACGAATCCCGTACACAACCATTTGGAGAACCACATGCAAAAAATCACGCGTAAATATGAATTGGGTGAAGTCGTCATGTGCCCGACAGTGTAAAAACCAAATGTTTTTATTATTATTAAAGCTGAGATTTCAATTGACTTTTCTGTGTGATTATGTTATAAATATCATTTATAAAATTTTAAGAATGTACTAATAAGTTAAGGTAATTTTGTGTTAATTATGACAAAAACAAAATTGTTACCGGTATGAGGATTCATTTACGGCTTAATAGTTAGGTTTATTTAGTAAACTCATGTAAAGGTTAATTTAAGATGATAAATCTTAAATGGGCAACGATAATAACATAAAATTAAAAGTGGAAAAATACAAATCAAAATTTAAAAATTGTGCTTTAGTCTTGTCTATTTTGCTGAATTACAGTGTATAGTATCAGTATGTATTTTTTCTAATCGATTAAATAGCTGTATTAAAACAGTTAACCCATATGATGTAACAGTGGTGACCATCTATTTAGTTTCATATTTGATTATAGACAAAACTTGTGTATCGGTTCTTTTCGGTTAATTTTATGTTTTGCATAATGACGCCGTTACTTTTGAAGTAGACGGATAATTCTTGTAAAAAAGAAAAAAACACGGAAATAGTGTATGAGTTTTATTAAAGAAGATGCCATTAGATAAATATTATCTGACACAAAACGTTAATAAAAAAACGTCATGTTATATTTTTACGGTTATAATTTTTTTTTCTGTGGATTATGTGTAAAGTTCATTGATTTTGGAGAGGCATTGGTGAATGTTTGTAGAAATATTAGAGTATCTGACTTCACCTAATGCTCTTATTTTGTAAAACATTTTGTGATCAGTACATAGTGTTTATTATAAGGTAAATTTTGAAGTATCAATAAAGTTTTCGATTTTATATAATTTTTTTCTGATCTCATATTTACAGGAACGTACTAAACTATTTAGCGTGCATTACCAGCTTAATAATATTACTTGGCTTAAATTATGTATGATATTTAAATTTAATGGAATTGATTTGGTTATTAGATGTATTCTGTAGGTTTGGGAGACGTGCAAATGTGCTACACTGTGACTAGACGGGGTGCGCCATCTTTGTTGTTGGATGGAAATGGATTTGTTGCACGCAAGAAACGCGGGGTTAGAGTTTATTGGTCATGTAGAAGTCGATGGCAAGGCTGTCCAGCACGAGCATTGACGATGGACGGTCGGCTGATTGCACGTACAACTAATCACAATCACCCTAAACACGCACCAGTTTTGGATGAACATGAGCGTATCGAGAGCCTCATTGAAACGATACCAGTTAACATAATATGAAAATAAATCTGTACAAAACTAACTTCACTTTTATTTATAAAACTGCGGACTACTACTTTAGGAAATGTAACGTGTGTAATATAACGTAATCATATTATGCTGTTCATGGAAATAATAATTCGGAATGAACTTTTTCAGTTGAGTTTTAGAATTGGAACACGTTTTTGGACAGGTAGGTGTTCTGTATGAAATTACAAGTATTGAATTTTTCTTTAATTTTAATTTTTATATAACTTAAAGAAAGTCGCATTCTTACTATTATAAAGCACTGTCAACGATTGACATTGATTTAATATTAAATAATCACATATTTTGATTGTATGATTTTAAATTAACAGACCACTTTTCAGCGTCTCTATATTTCAGGAGTGACCTTTAGAAAATATTTTCAAAACAGATATGTAAATAAATTAAAATATTTGTTCAAATAATGTAAATTAAGTATATAATTCGAGTCGACGGTCAATGAAATCGTTTCTTAATTAATAATTGTGATAATATGTTATTTAGCTATGAGGTAGTTTGTTGCATGCTATTGATATGTGGTTGCGGATAGTGTTATGACATGAGTTTTGTTTTGCAGTTGAGTTCGTGATATCGAACCGAGGCCGCCGTCATATGAGACTTGGAGGCTTTTCATTTTACGCCGAGAAGGTTTTCCCCGAGAAGAGTAAGGTGCGATGGAGATGCACGAGGCGGACTTGCCGGGCCTATGCGCACACCTTGCATGACCGTATATTTGCATTGAGTAATGTACATTCGCACGAACCGCCTGTTATGCTTTCGTCTTCGCAGAGGGCGTTTTCGCAAGCAGGGCTAGCTCAAGCGAAGGCCATTCTGGACGAATAATATTATAACAAAACATTAACTTATACTAACTGAAATTTAATAATTCCTTTTGACTGTCTTCTTTTATATGATCTATACTAATAGTAGCCTGCTTTGTTAAGTAACTATGTTATAATGTTTTATATTTGATATTTAAATTGGGTTTTAAAAGCTAAAAGCATGATTTAACAATATAATTTAGGCGGTGTCGGTCTCTGTAGGGTTATAATAAGGTGATAGTAATTGTGAAAGGTTAATATTTATTTATAAAATTACGTAGATTATTATCGCTGAATATGATAATTTTACCATACGTAGATACAGCCATTTGCCTATACGTCTTTTTATGCTTTCTCTAATTATTATTATTATCATGGGCTTTAATCAGATGTCATCTCTTTTCTCATATAATAACCAATCCTTATTATTAATTTTCGTGATTTTTCTGCTGCATTTACCGAATTTAGTTCATTGATACAATTATTTGTAATCAATTTATGCGCTATGAATAAGAAAAGGTGAACGTCATTGTTAGGCTATTTTACCAGTGATGTCCATAGTGGAGGTTTTACCCATAATATCCATGCTGGACGTGGAGGTTGGCAATCGCAGGTAGCTCAGAATTTTAAACATATCGCTGCTGCCAGTTGTCCGTTTATAATATTTAGACCCGAGCCTATGGTTATACCAACATAGATTCGGTCTCTAATGACGTGTTCCTTGATTAGTAGTATACACCACAAGCAAGTGTGTTTGGCGATTGTAGTATCTAGGTGTTATTGTACTACCTTACAACTTACATCCAGTGATTTACGTGTACGAATGCGGCTAATCTGTGACTACTGCGGCTTTTTTATTTTATGAGAAGACAAACAGGCATGCATTCGATCTGATGTAAATTGGTCACTACAGCCTATATATAACCAACCTCAAGAGAGCTGCTTCAAATATAGTAGGTTCAATGAGAGAGTATATAGACTTTAAAGATAACTATCAGTGGGTGTGATAGGGAACCAATGGTGAGAGGTTTTGTCTACAAAAAGTCGAAATGAACTAGTCATGATATTTTTATTTTAACGATCTCGGAATAGGAATAATAATTATGATGAACATTTTTAAGTTAAATTAAGGGATAAATACTCATAGCAATAATTTTAGTGTTAATATTAATATTATTGGAAGTTAGAAAGAGGTTATTATAAGGGCCATTTTGGAGCTGATTATTTATTATTACCAATAATTAATTCAATATACAAAAATCAAAAGTGCATAAAGAGTAAAACTAATTTATTACTTTGTTTATTCATATTAATTTATTTATTGTAATTTCGGGTTTGCATTGTGATAAAATTTAATTTTTTCAGCTTCGAATCGTGTGCATTCTTGTTTAAATGTAAAGGCTATATTTGGAGTATATTGGATTTGAAGGGGGTTAACGAGCGGCAATATATTATAAGATATTAAACATGTCTAGTCGAATGTATTATTAAATGTGTATAATATAACTAATATAGTTTCTTTAGTCTATGGATTATTTTTAAACTAATTATATTTCTAAATATTTATAACGAATAATATGCTTTAACATAATTAACATTTCGTAACAAAATTTTTTGGTTCTACTGTGTTAATATAAAACGCTTTCGAGCTTAACTTAATATGCATGTCGCTGGCGCTCGACGCTCTTTATTGTCTTACAATTATATGTTATTAGAATGTATCGTTTTATTTTATAGATAAATATGTTCGGTTGTCGGTCGGGCCAGGAGGTCGGCCTAGGCTTTGGGTTCGCGGTCGTAGTTTCTACGCGGCCCACACGATGCGGTCTGGCGTCGTGCGCTGGCGCTGTACGATGGGCGGCTGCGGCTGTAAAGCTTACACTCTGAAGGGCACCCTGCACAAGCTTGTCGGTGAACACAATCACGCAGGTCGCTGCGGTCGACGAATTCACAAGCAACCCGGTGCAGCGGCTAATGCACAGTCTGTTACATCGTCACAGACTCCTTTACTTGTAAACCGGCTCCCTCGTCTCGACTTTGATAACTTCGATCCGAACGCATGGATGGTACGATATTAGAGTTACTAACTTTAATATAGTTATTTTACTCGATCTGAAAGTTAAATAACTCGAATACAAACAGATAAATCAAATTTTTAAGGAAATGGTAAGATTCCGGCTAGTGATACGCAAGGGATTCAATATAATTCAACATGATGATGTTGAACATGTTCAGAAAACAGAATAATTTAATTTGTAAATTATTTTTATTGTGTACCAAAGAAATACGACGAACTTACAAATAATGTGCCATATTATTGTAATGTAACCTAGATTCAAATGAAGTACTTCAGTTTTCTACGTAAATATGTGATAATAAGCTCAGAAAAAAATAAAATCTGAATGTTGATCTCAAGTATTAGATAGGTGCCAAATAAATTAAGTTAAAATAATTATGTAATAATAATATCATTCATTATAGGAATTATCTACATTAGTTGTATATTATTGTTTACTTGTAATATTATTATTTAAGTACATACGTATGTAGGTTATATAACAACTGTCTTCCCTATAATTTTAATTTATGTTATCTATAATGAATATTATACAGATGTTTTATTAAGTTATTAGGTATTGCTACCATTCTCTGGTATATTAAAAAAAAATGGACCTAATTGGACTGTAGGATTAAGGTAAAAATTCGCATCTATTAAATGAATGTGTTAGGTAAACGTTTTGAAGATCGTTTAAGGCGAAAAGTTTTGGTTTTAAGTTTAGTAAAAAGTGTAGCCAAAAATGCACAACTTTTAACACAGAAATGTGTTCAATATTATTATTCAACCCCATATAGAAAAAAAAAGGCATATAATTATTGGTACCTATGCATCTATTGTTACCTTTTAATGGTTATAGTTACCTCGCTTTGATTTATTGTTATGTTGTATACAAAATTATTACGTAGTTTCTTTTTAATTTTGTTGTTATGATGCTCACGTGCCAACAACAGTATCGAATGCGATTGTGCCAAATATTTTGCTCATGAAAAAATCTCTTAGAGGAAACACTATGCGTGTTGAAATTCTTGTCTTTCTTGAAAGTGCATATTGTAAAGTAAGAAAGTGTGGTATTGAAAGTTTTGTAGTGGTGTGTTGTACGTGTAAATGTGCTAAATATAAAATATAAAAATTTTAAAGACTTTTATTTATTTTGGACTAAATAAAACGATTTGTTTATATGGTGTTGTTTATTATTTATTCGTTCCCACCTGATTTTGAGATTTAATGTATTTTTATAATCTATCTGGGTAGTAATAATTGTATTGTCATCAGTTTGCATGCTAGTGCTCAATGGTGTTCAGTGCAAATTACTAATGAGGTTTTTGTTTTATTCAGCACGATTCATCCGCGCCGGGAAGGGACGTTTACTGTTGCATCGCGGTTATACTTTTCGCTTGAAGAACAACCTCGCTCACGGTCGCAAGCAGTGGTATTGCTCGTCTCGGCTGACGTCCCGCTGCCTCGCCGATGTCAATACTGAAGGCCCCGAAGGACATGAGCGTATTGTGCGCTCTCGCTACGCTCACAATCACGCCCCACCTAACGTTCGCCGTTTTGCCGATGGTCGATATGTGGTCCGTACTCCACATCAGAGCGGGCACCGCGCTCCCGCCCCTCTAGATCCCCATCATCAGCTACTCCAGCTCCAACACGCTCTAGCCTTGTACGCGGCCACTGCTCATGCGACCGCCACAGCTAATGCGACCGCTGCTGTGTCAGCGACTACCGGGACGGCTCCTCAGCCTTCACCGAACGCTCTACCACCTCCAGCGCAGCACACTAATTCTTCCAAACCGCTTCTGGTAGACACACCATGCAAGGAGGAGGATTAAATGGATGGCGGCCTCCATTATGCAACATCGATTGCAAACAACCGTTTTCACGATTATGCTATACGATATTAATAAGTATGACAATGATAATACAACCCATTGTTCAATATTTTCGGAGCGCCTATTGGCACTCGGAATTTAGCATAATTTATTTAGACTTAAAATTTAAGTTAAGAGGGGATCGGGTGTCGTTTAGTTAGGAATCAGCGATGGCTATTGTTGGTTGTTCAATATCGATAATATGAATGTAATGTCAACGTTTATGTAGGTGTTGTGGTATTGTTGAATGTTACGCAGACCAGTGATGGGAACACGGGAGTCATCCAGTTATATGTAATACGAAATAAATACTTCGTGTAATAGGTTAGGCGGTCTCGTCGAGATCTATAAACGTTATCCGTATAGGTGTGGGATATTTATCGAATCGAATAGGCATAATAAGAATGTTATATGTGTAAGAACTTTCTGAATGTGTAACGTTGTCAGCTCGTATCGGTGTCAGGTCTAGATAGTTGGTTGTTATCAAGAAAAAACGGCCGCTTTTAGCGTTCGTTTTAATGTAATCGTTCCGCGCACTATCATCAGGTAAATGTAACGCTAGGCGGAGACAGGCTAGTCAGCATGTGAGGCGTGTCTTCTATGATGTAAACACAACGTCGAACGTAGGAAGTCAGCAGTCGATTCGAATGCATTGAAAAGGTTCAGTGGTCCTGGAGCCGCTGAACGAGCGTCGGTGACTGATAGAGAGAACTCATTCGAAACAGAGTAATACTGATTGCCCCTGGACTGTACTTAGAATTACTTAATTTATTTTGAGAACTTTATACTTAACAATTTTCGGATACTTATTGCGACTTAGACAATTAGATGTCCGCCTCTTTAAACTAAGAATTAACAGTAGTCTCGATTGCAGTGTAACCGTGTGTTCCATGGTGCGCACTGACCGACGTCGCAGCTACGCATGTCGGCCAGTCGAGTTGCACTCGCTTTTGGGTTCTTTACAATTGGTTTTAAGTACTTAAGCTCAATCATCTACCTCTTTCACTTTTATACGGGTTTTACAGATTAGTTTAATTATACAATTTTATATACAAGAATGAATACTCAGAAGCTTTACTCGGGTAAGGTGTCCTAGTGTAAGCGCATAGGTTAGATTAGGTTAGGTAACGTCGCGCCGGGGCGGTTCGCCGCGCAGGGTCCGGCGCGATACTTCACTACCTCTAGTTATTATAGAAACTCAACTACCTCTTTACTTAGTTTTAACTTGTACGGGAACGTTCGCTGTTGACGACATTAATTAATTATATAAATTTAGAACCTTTTTGAGACTGTTGTCTGAATATATTTTATAAAATTGTTTTTTGCTTTGTTGCTATTCGAAAGGATTACTTGTTCAATGATATCGAAAATCCGCTTTTTTATGTACGGCTCTGATTTAAGTACAAATTATAACTAATTTTATTGTTGTTTAGGTCACTTAATTATATCTGGTTTTAGCACGTGTGTGGGTAACCTCATTATATCTAGGTGTGAGTTAGACCGTGTCAAATTTAGGGAGTTTATTGTAAATTATAATTCAAATTTTACGAAAATGAAATTATACGAATTTCAGATTTGGTGTCACTTTAGCTGTACGGTTCTGTTGATGGTCTAGGATGGTTGCTACAACAATTACACCTGAAACGTACTGCGTCTGTAGTTATTGTTCATTTTTCGTAATTTATCATTTGGCACGTTCTATTGTACCTGATAAATATCACTGAGCCAAATATTACAGACGAATACGCGTTTGTATGAAACCGTGGCGATAGAACTATGTATGTAATTATTATTTTAATGTATCTGTAAGTTTAATTATGTAATTATGATATGATATATAAGTTTAATGCGATGACAATATACGTCAATTATATAAGATACGATTTATGAGTTGAAATAATAGTCTGAAATTTACATAATTTCTATGTAGATATTGGTTTTTATATACATAATAATTGTAACGTTTAACCTAGCTTGGGTTTTTCGTAATGAATGTGTCTGATTGCTCATGTTGTTAAATTATTGTGAATCTCGTAGTTAGTGAGTGCACAGTGGTTTGTGTGCGTTTATTGTTGTGATAGCGCTATCGCCACGGCTTCAACATTCAACCTTAAGAGTCTGTTATGTAAACTGTATCTACCTCATATACTGTTAACTACTCTTATACAATTATTAATAGTGTAATTTTATACTTATACCAGTATATATCTTGTAAGGTTTTAGTTCATATACGCGGTACGTTTTGTGGATTCATATTATTAAATTGTACTTATAAATAACCGTTTGTATGATTTTTTCCTTAAATTTCTATACGTTAATTAATTTATGATTCATGAATTATGTATCTATTATACGCAGTTATCTGACTTTTGGTTTTCCCGCAGGTATAAAGTTTCTTAAGTCGCGTCGCGGGAAGGTTATTATGATGGTGAATACGTTTCCGTTTTGTGAAGAATCGAAATTGAGAGATAAAGTGATATGGCGTTGTACGTCGAAGAAAACCAATTGTAAAGCAAGGATACACATGTTGGGGCAGAACGTCGTCGCTGTCAAGGGAATGCATAACCATCCTCCTAGAGCTTTATGTTTGCCGTCTCGGAGGCAAACAGCGAAGAAGCAACTAGAAGCGAACACAGTTCCCATACCGCCGCCTATAACGGCTACAGCGAGCCTAGAAGCGCTCGCGTTACAAGCTCCTAAACTGGAATGATTTTTGATTTACCAGCTTTTATCAATTCTGTTTGTTGGCTCATTTTCATTGAGTCGTTAAGGATTATGAGAAGGAAATGATGACAATAATAGTTTGTTAAATATATTTAAATTAATACCATATTACCAGCGAATATGTAATAATAATTCATCAATGAGTGTCTGTCATTGACTCATTCCATTTTATTATGTATGTATTTTATACACAATTGCGTCGCTACTTCGCTTACTCTGGGTGCTTTAGGTTTGATGATACTATCAGGTAAATGTTTTTTTATTTCGTTGCGTAACGCTGTATTATAATGTATGAGAATTATTATTCACCATCAATTGTAATTGTTAGTTTTCAAATGCAAAGACAAAAATGTACCCCATTCTGCAATTTATTGGTATTTTTGACTAAGGCTTGCAGTGTTCTTGGCATTTAACGGATATTATAAGCCAAAAAGTTAATTATTGTTATCATATAACTAAAAAATAATTAGTAAAATATTCAAAGTTTCAACTACTTAAACGAGAAAGAGATTTGTTTTGACATGATTTTATTTAGCGGTGGGCATTTAGCATTAATATTAAGAAATGCTGATCATGGTTAGTGTTCATAGTAAATTTTTAACAATTGTGATTGAGAATTGATACGAATTATTTGTAATTCGGTAAAATAGTTTTTAGCTCAAACACAAACGCACTGCAATCAATACCCGTATTGTGATAAGATTCGATCATTATTTAGATTAAGTATTTTTATATGATTAATATTTCCCTTAATTAATAATGTACTTATGATATTAATGTTATAAACTGAACGTAAGTATATTTATTCCATGTTGATATTCGGCTATAGGTATATTACGTGTTTAAAATATTAAAAAGTGCCTTATGTGAAACAATGGGACCATTCAGTCAATTAAAATAATTGATGTATTGAACATTCCTTTTTATAGAAATTTTGGCTTTACTATGTAATTTTTTTAGATATTTTTATATAAATATCGATATAAAAGACATTGTTACATTTATCTCGAGTATTAATTGTTTAAGGTTTAATTAAAAATATAATGTTTATTATATAAAGCTTTCTTTTAGTTTTGTGTTAATGTTTTTTTAGAATTGACAACACTATTGTTTTATTGGTGCGGTTTATTCGTGAGTCTTAAATGACAAATCAGTGTGTTTTTTTTTGGGATACGTTTATTTTTTATATTTTAATTTATAAAGGTTATTATACAGGTAAAATTGATTAAAGTTAAAGAAAAAATGCAATTGTATTTCAAACCCAAACATATTGAATAAATACCTATATTACATTGCTACACTATCACACACTGCTTTGCTACTATGAAAATTGCAGCAACTAAAGATATAATTATACTTGTTTCGTCATTATTTTACGATATTTTAAGATATTCCATGACGTTATGCTTCTACAGTCTCGGTTTGAAATACTGTTATATTTTTTATAAATTTAAAATTTTATAGATAAGATAGAAGCAATGATGGCTCAGTGGAAGCGTATACGGACACAGCGTCGATCGACGTGAGTTCGAATCCCTACAATGAGCCTGAGCTTTCGGTGAAGGAAAACATCGTGGTGAAGCCCTAGCATGGCTAGCTACCACCATCAAGTTGGAAATCTGTCACCAAACACCTATACACTTAACATGATATCATCTTGTGCCACATCGTTACTTAACATCAGGTGAGATTGTGGCCATAACGCTAAAACAAAATCAAAGATTCATCGTAATATAAAAAGGTGTTTACTTATTACAACTGAAGCCTTTTATTACTTGACCCTTCTAATGTCATGAAGTATCTAATTGTTCTTTGATGAACTATTATTATCAAGCCATCTGCTGAACAAGTTAACTACAAGTATTCAAGTTGTAATAATGGCTTAACAGTTTGTTTATCAATAACGTAACATAATTGTTATTTTTTTTCTTCTTGTTTTGGCGCCGCAAAAAGCACTGGCCAGTGTCAATGTGTTTGTCTTCGTAGTATTTTTATATGGAAAGTTGGTCGAACAAGATGGTGGCTCTCTTGTTAGAACTTTCTTGGGAATTTTTGTGACCTCTCAAAATGTTTCCAGTTAATATTTATAATCCACTTCACGAATGCACAATAACCAAACAGTATCACGCAAAATTCCATCAAAATTACATAATATAGGGTCAAAGAACCTAATGAGTTCAATTAAAAATCACAACATGGCAACTCATGATCCCGCCAAAAACTCAATAATTGTTATTATAGATATTGTTTCCAATAGGTCGAGGGGGTTCTGAAACGTCGCAGTTCAGATTCAGTCGCAGCGCTCGTAGGAAAGAGCAAATCATAACCACGGATAAGTTTTCATTCGTGAAGGACCAAGAGTTTCCTAACGGTCGTGTCCGTTGGAAGTGCTCTCACTCCTCATCTAAATGTCCAGCGAACATATATACTATTGATACGAATGTAGTTTTATTCTACGACGAGCACAATCATGGTTGATTATGTTTGTTAACTTTTATTTATATGTACTACAGTTACTACCGAGGTTTTGCAAGAGTATATTTGTGAATCGGACAACTGAGTCCTATGTTATTTATATTCTTTATAAATATATTTTTTATTGTATCTTAGGTTAACGTGATATAATATAGTGATTTGGTAAAATTAATATATCTTTCCATTATGTAATTATTTTTGTTATAATTTTTAACTTTATCTAAGGTATTAAGGATTGCTTGTCCTATGTTTGTTATAATATTTTTGATAGAAAAAAAAAATATTCAGTGTGTTGATTTCGATATTAAATATTGAAAGGGTTTAGTGTGAAAACAAATGATCTGAACATTCCACTGTTATCAAGTATGACAATTGAACAAGACATCAGTTATATTTCAAATATATTTATAATATTAGGTAACTTAAGCAGTATTATAAAGCGTAGATTAAGATTTTATGCACATTTAAGTTCGTTTGCGGAATCTTTACTATATTTACATTTGAAATAGTTATAAGTGATCTTATATAAGTTTGATATTTATTATTTAATCTTATGCACGATTATGTTTTAATGGTCAATTGCATCGAGAACTCGCATGTTTGAAGGAATCTAGACGAAAGTATTCTTTGTGTTTAAGAGATCTTCTTTAAATTTCATAAAAATTAATTTGTCTGTATAGTGGTGATAAATGTAATCCAAGACGACCTTGATATACGAAATTCTTATACATTTCTAATAATGTTCTCTCTGGATTAAAATTTTCAATTTTACACCCTTTTCATGTGAAAACTATGCTGTAATGTCATTGATTTAATAAGGGAGGATACGATCGTTCGAAGGTATTAGCCTGACGCGTTTACATTATAAAAAACTTAGTGACATCTATTAGATCTACTCTTAACTACGGTGTATTCGGTTTGAGCTGACAAACGTGCTGACAAACTAGACGTAACCTTGTAAGATCGTGGTATATCTCAAGGATATTAAGAAAAAAACCATGAAAATTAAATTTATTGTAGAACATATAAAATTAAATTCAAATTAAAAAATGTGTATAATTTTTTATTGGTCTTCGAATAAAACTATTTTTTATTTAGTCTTAATCCCACCATATAAAAACTCGTCGTAAATACGCTTTTGTTTATAAATTTTCTGATAGGTAAAGATAAATCTAAGAATTTAGGCGATGTATGCTCATCGCGCGCCTGTATTGTCTGGCAATAAATATTGTTTCTTTCTTTCTACCTTTGTGTATAGCGACGAATTATTGTGGTCCCTTCATCGTCGTTATAACCGAAATCTACTGTATTAACAATTTTATTTTACGACTTTTTTTTACTTATCAATAATATTATTATTTTTTTATTGTGCTTTCTGTCGTAGCTCGCTCTTCCGTGTCGCCCTTCACGACATAACTTGGTATTTTTGTTGTTAAAATATACGACCGCTCTCGTCGACAGCCGACCGCCCGACTAGTTCATTTTGCTCTAATTAGGCCCATTCTAGGACCACTTACTAGGCGTCATTGTAATTTGCCAGTCCTTACGTAGTAATATACAAGTCATTAAGTATAGTATTGCTAATATTTTTTCTATTTTAAGTTTTCGTGATGAGTTATAGATGAGTATATATAGAGTTATAGATAGGCGGTTAGTAGGTTTATAGATACACTTAAAATGTATTCTTAAAAACGTTATATATCTGAAGTAAACATTTGAGGAAATATTATTTTTGTTAGAACACAATTTTGGGTGTATGTTTATTTTCACTTACAAGGTTTTTTTTTTATTTCATAAGTAATTAATTAAAAGGTAATCAATATACTGAGATATGAATAATTACTTGGTAATTAAAATTGTTCTGAGTTATAATGATAGGTCCTTGCATATGAAATTAGCGTTTAATATGGAAAAATGAAAACGATTTTTTTAAAATGATATTATACATAACCAATCGAAGTATATACCATTATTATCTATGCACTTTCACCATTTTATAGGAAGTTCATTAATTCCATTGCTGAAAAAATTGTGGGAGTGAGAATCAATAAATCTTTGAAGGCGGTTTGGACAGCCTCATCGGAATAGAATTTTTTTCCTTGCAAGAAATTGTCCAAATTCCGAAAAAAGTGGTAATTTGTTGAAGCAAAGTCCGGGGAGTATGGTGGGTCTCGGAGACATTCCAACCGTAGTTCCTCTCTGGAGCAGCAGTGGGCTAGAGTGATTGACTTGTCTCAGTTGTTTAACGGCTAGATTTCTATCATGGTTTACAATTGTTGACAATACAGATCTGCCGTTATCGCTAGGCCAGATCTTAGGAAGCTGTAGTGTACGACAACAGCACTGGTCCACTAAACACTCACCAGTACCTATTTCTGAGTCAAATTGCGCTTGGGACAGGATTTGACCGGTTGTCCTGGGTTCAACCACTATGATGAGCGTTTCTGATTGTCGCAAAGGATCTATTTTTCGTCAAAAGTAACAATACGATTCAAAATTCCCTTGTTGTTTTGACGGTTGAGTAATGTAACGCAGTACTCAATGCGTGTTTGTTGGTGTGCTTCAGTCAAACGCAGTACACATTTCTCGAGGTTTTTCAATTTGTTTCAAGTGAATTAAAATTGTTTTATCACTCACACCAAAGCCTGCTGCTAACTCTAACATGGTTCGTTGCAATGGACCACGACCATCTTTTATTCTTCATTATCAACTAGGGTCTCCGGCCGTCCACGGGGTTTGTTTTGTAGGTCAAAATTTCCAGAACGAAAACGTTGGAACCAAAAACGTAACGTGCTTTCTTTTACAGTAGCTTCCCTATATACATAATTAATCTTTCGAGCTGTTTCTGCAGCGCTGATGCCTCGGTGGAGCTCGTATTCGTAAATACGATATTTTAAGTTTTTCATTTTATGAAAAGAACGATTCACAATCGAAACGAAATCAAATGGTGCCAAAACAAATCAATCACTGAATTCGAAACACAAATACACAAGCCCAAATTTGAAATAAATTTGAATTTGGAATTCCTTACCAAAGGCCAGATATTTAAGATCAAAGTGCCCAGTTCAACAAAACGCCAATTTCATATGTAAGGACCTAATATTATTATAAAATAGTAACTTGAAACTGTATCTATACAATGCTCGAAATGTATCATTTATTTTTATTGCATTCTATAAACAGACGGAAGATAAAAATATGTTATACATAAGTGTTTTTTTTAAGGTAAAATATCAGCTGCTTATATACCATCTGGGAAAGGTAAATATACTTTAGTGCTGGATGGCTATACTTTCAATGAGACGGTATCAACACACTGGTGTTGTTCGAAACGAAAGAGCAAAAAGTGTAAAGCAAAAGCGCGCACGAACAAACAGCGCCAAGTCATAAGTTACAATAACATACATAACCACGAGAAACAGAAATTCTATGAGAAGACAACTAACAAGATGATCCATCTATGAATATTAAATAGAATACACATTCGACTATTAATTCAATTTAATTATAATTATTTTTGTACGTATTTTATATATGTCACCGGATAATTGTATGACCTTGTTAGTTTATAAAAAATCTAGTGAGATTATAAACTGTCATTAGATCGTCGTTTTAATTTTGAAGTTATGTCTATTGAATAAGCAAAATCATGATATTGAAAAATGAGAATTTTCAATGGCTAATTTGTTTCCGGCACTCGCCAAACCGCTGCCGCGGTCTGCTTGCCTGTGATCCAGTTAGTATGTAGACCTACGAAAATGTAACCGTTAGATTGAAAGTTTTAGTTTCGTTCACAATCATCGACAGTTTACAATGTTGCTAGATTGTTTATAAACTATAACAGTTCATTCAAATACCCAGAGACATATATTTATATGGCTTCCTTATTAATGATTTATTTGATTTAACCCGTCCGCGATCTCATTCGGCATATATGGCGAATTTGGAGGCAAAAATATTTTTTATTGCCTCTTTATCTCGGACGGATTAAGCATTATAAGAGCATTATACAGGTTAATAATGTTGTTATTTAGCGATTAAAATATAATTACAATTTTAATTGTTTATTTTTATTTGTGTTCAGTATTCTAAGAGTTTATTGTGTAAGATTATTTATAAATGTTCGAAAAAAACGGGATTAATTGTGCGACTAATGCTACGAAATATAAATTTTGATATTTTTTATAACAATATTATAACATCAAAAAAGGGATACTATTGCCTTAATTAAAAATATAAATATATAATATAGTGTATGTATCAAATGTCGAAAATGTAAATAAGAAAATGTTTAACCTATGGTAAATATTCTTATATTGAAAAATCATGATATTGAAAAATGAGAATTTTCAATGGCTAATTTGTTTCCGGCACTCGCCAAACCGCTGCCGCGGTCTGCTTGCCTGTGATCCAGTTAGTATGTAGACCTACGAAAATGTAACCGTTAGATTGAAAGTTTTAGTTTCGTTCACAATCATCGACAGTTTACAATGTTGCTAGATTGTTTATAAACTATAACAGTTCATTCAAATACCCAGAGACATATATTTATATGGCTTCCTTATTAATGATTTATTTGATTTAACCCGTCCGCGATCTCATTCGGCATATATGGCGAATTTTGAGGCAAAAATATTTTTTATTGCCTCTTTATCTCGGACGGATTAAGCATTATAAGAGCATTATACAGGTTAATAATGTTGTTATTTAGCGATTAAAATATAATTACAATTTTAATTGTTTATTTTTATTTGTGTTCAGTATTCTAAGAGTTTATTGTGTAAGATTATTTATAAATGTTCGAAAAAAACGGGATTAATTGTGCGACTAATGCTACGAAATATAAATTTTGATATTTTTTATAACAATATTATAACATCAAAAAAGGGATACTATTGCCTTAATTAAAAATATAAATATATAATATAGTGTATGTATCAAATGTCGAAAATGTAAATAAGAAAATGTTTAACCTATGGTAAATATTCTTATATTATATAAATATTCATATATATATATTGCATATATTATGCATATTTTTTATTCATATTATATTTCAGATAAAGTGCATACATACCTCGTGCTTTCTATAAAACATTGCATTCATTTTGCATTATATCTTTACATTACATAAGGGCTGTAAAGAATGCAGGCGGAAGATAATTAAAAATACTTGATGAGTATACTATATTTAAATAAATTGTTTTACATTTTACGCAATTCCACCTAGATATCTGGCATTCTACGGATACAAAGGTAAAGTTAATTTATACATTGCCTAAACGTTTCCGTTATTATAAATTGAATATTGGATTAAAAACATTACCGATAACATATGGTATACAGCAATCGCATAATCATTTGATCGTTGATAAAGGAATATTTCAAAGAACTGATTGTTGGATGTTAATGTAATAATGTTTTTTTTTCCAGAAGCTTTTTTCTTACCATCGAGAGCTGGAAAATCTATATTAATATTTCAAAGTAACAAGTTTTGGATGAATAATGAGTATAAAGGCAAATTTAACTGGGCGTGCAAGGATAAAGATACCAAAAATTGTGTGTGCAGAGTCCAAACAACGAAAGATGGTCACTTCATCCGAATCAAGGGTACTCATAACCACGAACCAAATTTCTTGGCTCATAACTTCTTAGCTTCACCTTCCGTAGAATCAAAGATTAAGAAATGGTATTCTGCTGTATCTATAAATGATGATTGGTAGATTTTAAACAAAATGCATGATTTTTCAATGCAAATTATTATACATAAGTTTTATTTAAAATGTAACTCGTCATATGATACCACTAAGATTTTTAAAGAGATTTTTGATTAAGAAATGTCTAATGCTGCAATACTTAATCTATAATAAGACGAATCTGGGCTATTTTTGAGGACGAAGGCACTACCCGTGACAATATAATTTGTTGAGAAAAGTGATTGCTAATATTTGTAGAGCGAAATGAAATGCTAACGTTTCGGTTAAAATGGGCTAACTATTGATAATACTAGTCATCGGTAGGGTAATAGGGTAGTAAGATTTGATGCGTTGATATACGAAAGATTTAAAATATATGTAATATTTAATCGTTTTCAACAGTTATTTATCATGAATGCGAATGGTATGGATTAGGACTAAGTTAAGGATCCAGTCAATTTAAGTCAATTTCTTTTCCTATCGTATTATTAATTTTCATTTTTTGCCTCATTTTACTCGATGTCTTTACTATTGATGTCAACGTTTAAAATTTTTAGGTGGACCAAAACATTCACGATAGCGCGGTTTTGATAAGAGTAATATACAGTATATAGTACAACTTTTTTTAAACATGATACGGAAGCGTAGGTGTGGAAAACATTGGCATTCTTGTCTTTAGTCCACAGTGTTGGTTTCTTTAGACAAACAAATATAGTACACACGCCGCTCCGGTGCAGTCGACTGTCTGATTTCTTGTGTCTGTGATACAGGTCTACTTTTAACGACTAATGCTGGCTTTGGTGGTCCTAAGATTAATTTACAGTAATGAATCTGATAGACATAATTTGCTAGTATCTAGATGAGGATTTAGCTAATCTAGTTTTTAATAATAAAATAGTACCAGGTCACCGTTTGCAAAAACGAATCTCACATGATGAGGGCTTTATAGGCTGTGACGAAAATGATAATCTATTTATAATATAGATAGTGATATTTTTGTATTTTAACAATAATAAATACATTCCTTTCAATAAGAAAGTTTTTTTCCGTGATTATTTTGTATTTGTTATAGGCTTGATTCATAAGTTAGCTTATGTTAAGTGCTGATTTGGTCGAATATTGTAATATACTGAATCTAGATTAGGCTTCTGGTGCAACTAATGTCGCATACCGATAGGTGATTGGCGACAGCATTTAAAACTGAGGATTGAAAAGAAAATTTAATAAAATGACATAAAAATAAAAGCAATTTAATGAGAAATACATACGTAGCATTATGCATAATTATTTTCTATATTAAGCAAAGGTGTACAGAAATAAGTGTTTTCTTGATTTTCAGCTTTTAAAATGCTTTTAATTATGATTGGTATTCACTATACAGCTGTGGTATTAATAATATTTACCTCTTAAATCAAGTATTTTTATTTTTACTCTAACCGGCTTTTAATTTTATTGGTGAGCAGTGAATAATATTGTGCAATAGTTTTATATCAGCGAATAAATAAATTTCCTACCGAGAATGCAGTAAATAGTCGCATTTCTTAAATACACGAACACCGAAACCGCGTATAGCGGAACCGTGAATAAAGAGCTTTTCCTGTATGTACTCAACTTATACATTACTTCATTATTACTTTCGTGTACTTAGTATCTATATTTTTTGTTGATCAACTTACTTAATGCTTTCTAGCCAGGCGGGAAATAGAAAATGTCCTTCCGCCATGTTACAATTTCATTACGATGTTGCCCTTAACCGAAAGTTTTTTTATACTACAAAGGTGGCAAACAAGCATACGACACGCCTGATGGTAAGCGGCTACCGTAGTCTGTGGTCGCTTTTAATGCTGTAGGTATCACTAGCGCGTTGCCAACCTTCAACCTCCCTACCCCAAGGAGCTCTGGAAACCTTACTCACGGCAGGAACACAACACAAGGTTTTTGGGCTGTGATTTTTTGTAGAGTGGAGGATTCCACCAGTCGGACTGCATCTAGTAGATAGAAATAGCTACAAAAACTCTTTAGAAAGTTCTAACAAGGGACCCACCATCTTGTGAAGATACTGAATAGACTTCAATAAAGAGGACTAGTTGCCTAGTTGATTATAATAATGTTAGCTACACAACAAGTGTACGGTGAATATAACAAAAGTTGCTACATACTATTTTTATAATTAACGTTAATATTATTTGAACGTGTTTGTAAGTGATGTTAAGTACTAAAATAATTACTAAAACCCAAGTCCTATTTAACTTGTGTAGAGGTATTATTATGAGTATTTGTATCAGACCGGTTCGCAGCCACGATATACGCGGTGAAAAATCCTTTATCGCTTCCCATTTCGCTTTCAAGTAAAGTTCATTAAGTTATCTTACATTTGAGCTGTCGATATAATATCATCTCACCGTTATTTCTAAACTGTGTTACGTTGTTACGTTAGAGTTACGGAACAATGAAATGCCATGTTAAAAAAATTGTTCCCAGTTACCCGTTTTGTATTTTGTGAACTTTCAGAGTATGCTCACAATAAATATATCTACAGTATGTGTTTATTACTTAAATCAAATTATTCTTGTATAATTTATTTTGCTCAGTCTTCGTAAAATTGGGCTTGAGAAATTTTTTTATGAAATTATGGAAACATTGATTAGTGGTATCGTGGGTAATATTTTCAGTGCACTGGAGCTCGTCGCGGTTTGGAAATCCTGTGCTAGTGATCGGCGGGAATCGCTTCAGGAAGTCCGGTAAATCAGTCGGTAGCCGTGACACCTGGCGCTGTATAAAGTCTGACTTCGGCTGCAAGTGCTACGCGATTACAGAGTATAGTCGCATCATCGCAATGGGATACATGCACGAACACAACATTACGAACCTTTATCGGAAAACGAAAGTAAACCGAACCGGACGTAAGAAGAAAGTGAAAAAAATGTCTAATCCTTGTGTGAACGGAAGACATCATAAAAAATTGCTTTCTTGATAAATTCAGGTTTACGTAACTTGCTAGTCTTTTTGGTTCTATATGTTTATGTATAAAACTATCTTACAAGTTGCCACTCTTAGAGAAGGCTGGCAAGTTGAATCAAGGTAACCAATTTTATATTCAAAATAGATATATTTATAAAATATTTAGATATAAATACATTTTGTGATTGATTTTTAATTATGTATATTTTATAGGTTTATTAAAAAAATTAAGCAGAAAATGACGTGTTCTTTTTAATATCCCATTATGTTTTACTCAAATTTTTCGTATATTTGTTTATGTTATTAGCTGTGAGTAGCATGGTCTATTGCTTTTTAGTTATTATGAATACTTAGTATGTACTTAGTATTTCAAAAGATATTAACGGAACCGTTTAGTTGCAGGCACCGGAAATCCCCCTGAAACTACACCAACTTTGGGCTTGCCGTTCCCTTTTCCTTGCTTCCCTGGACAATTCCGGTACTGCCTCAGCAAACGCGGAAAGCCTGCGATAGAAGTTGGTGCGCACAGATTTTGCTTTAACGGCCGCGCGGCCAGTGGGAAGGTCTGGTGGCGATGTTCTCGAAATCCTCGATGCCGAGCCGCCGTCCACACATTTGGTTTGAGGGTTGTGCAAATGAATAGTGCACACACATGTGGTGTAAGAGCTACTCCACTTAGACCTATGTTCTAAGCCCAAGGTATTTGACAAATGTGTGATGCGTCAAATGGGCCAGTATGTCAATTTTAGTTCCATCGTAATGACCACCGGCTCTCGAAATGTTGTTGGATTTCGGCACAGGTTTTGATCTCAATTTTTATATTTATCGATCAAAAACATTGGGTAACTGTATGTAACTTAGAAGGATTTACATTTTCGGATAGTCGTCAAATCATGCTCTTGTGCCTTTTGCTGGTGGTCTATGAACAATACTCCAAATGTATGTATACGCTATTTTATGAATATAATGGGACAAATTAATAAGTGTTATCGAACCTCGGTTTGCTCGATTAACGATTTATAATCCTTATACTCCAAAGAGATTATAATGTATACCGTATATTATATTGACTAGATGCATTTAAAGGTAGATATTTTTGCGCTGTGTGAAGTATACGAAATATTTTATAGGATTTTACGTAGTGATGATGACCGTACGCGATATATTTAGAGACTGGCAGTTTTAGGCGAGAGCTCGAAAGTTTACGTCATAGTTTTTTTATTTATCTTTAAGAAGTCCCTTTCACGAATAATGCACATTATGTCGTATTGTGCAATAAATAATATTGATAGTTTGAACTTTGAGTACAATCACGGTACAATCGATGCTTAATAAGAAACTATTTGATATTTATTGTTCCTTCCGGAAAATGCTATATTTACTGCTATTTTTTGGTATGTTTTTGTTCGAAATACATAGGTAAACTATAATATATTATTGAGTAAAGACATTTTATTGTCTGGGACAACCCTCAATTTGTTATGAAATAGTTTTAGGCATTATTATTGACCGTGTAGAGGAGATATTAAGTGCAGTGACTATGCATTAAGCTTATATATCTTTTGTATAGGTCAACTTATGAACTGTTATTTAGCAGTTTCTGTAATCAAGATAGCCGTTTATATTTATATGTTAACTAGCTGGCCTGGCAGAGGTTATTCTGCACTTTCTAGTAGTTGATGGATCGACATCAGTGCCACCTATTGGTTCCTAACATAGCTATGAACCATCTTCTCGATAAAACAAAGAAATTACGTGAATGTGAGCTCAATCAGTTAAGTCGTTCAGAAGTTGCAAGATTACTAACCAGACGCACACAAGGTTTTTATATAATTTATATTCAAGATGAAACATGTTTTTGTCAGAAAGAAGCTCTCGCCTGTACTCTATGCAGTTTATTTCAATTCTGATCTTCCCCACGTAACGGTCCAGATGTAGTTTTACTGTACAAAGTGATAGTTCTCTTATGATACTGAGTATTTTTATATGTTGTTTTTACATTATTTTTTTAACGATTTTATTCGTGAATATGTGTACATAAAGTAAATCGATTGTTGGATTTGGAGTTTTGACTCTGTGATTGTTGGTTTCGGTTCCGGATATTCGAATGCCACGGTTATGTCGTCAAATATATGGTTAGGTTATAAGATGAAAGTTTATTGAAACAAGTCATGACATGTATACGATTAGGGAGTAAAATGAACCACTTGTTAAAGTAGGGAATTGCATTTATTGAAAACTCATATTTATAATAATACTCATCTATACGTTGTAGTATTAAGTTTTTTTTCTTTAGTGAGATCTATTAAATATTATTTTTTATATTTTACATATTTTTTATATTTAAAAAAATATATAAATGCGAGTACTTAATTTTAGTTTAATTGATGTTATATTGTACAGCTTCGGTTGTATTATACGAAATAATGTTAGATTAGGGGCGACTACGCATTTCAAAATATTGATTGAAATTTATCGAATTAAAAAGTTAACTTAAATGAACATAATTAAAAAAAAAACTTGATATTTCTGAACACAATAAAAGAATAGTAATGATTAATTTAATCCTTACGATGAATTTAACACTAATAAATAGTCTGTGAAGACTGAGTTCTTTCAGTGTTGAATATTATTTATATTTGTAAACACTATAATATTACAATTACTAGGAATACTTACTTCTTTTGTAGTTCAATGTATTTAATCCTAACACTGAATAAATGTTTATTTCTTTCAACCTCTTAATAGAAAATTAATTTAAAAAAAAAACAATATTTTAAATGAAATATTAAAAAAAATATTAACGTATCTAATATTGTATACAGAGAATAGAAACATGACATAAACAAAAGTAATTACGAGAAAAAAAAACGAAAATTTCCTTAGTGCATGTATATTGTAGGTGTCATAAATTTTGTGTAGGTAATGTATTTGCGTAGTCGCTTTAATGATGTTAACTTAATAAAAATGTTTACCATTTAATAATTACACCATTTCAATTACCATATAACAAATTACAAAATGTATACGATAGCTTGTGTTAACCTTCGAAGTATTATTTTTAAAGTATTATTTTATTGTGATAAGATCTTTTAATTACTATTATTACGTATGTTTAGTGTTGAAGGTAATAAGGAAACAAAGGTAGCTGTAAGCGGCTGTTGTCGATATGAGAATGTTTACGCTCTGTAGCGAGTTATAACAATTGAGTATGTTCATACGTTGAAGAATCGTTCTCTGGTATTTAGGTACAAAGAAATGATTATTACATTGCGCTGAAGTATCAATGGCTTTTTATTTACTTTGCCCTTTTACTTATAACTGGTGTCGGTGTGCCTTGTTAAGTTTTCTGATAGATAAAAAGAATACATTATATTGTAAAAAGTAATTATGAGCTAAGTATTGTAAAATTTATCAAATTTAACAATTGACGGATTATTGTTAGCAGCAATCTTTTCAAAAAAATCTTTAAGTAGAAGCTAAACGAAAGTTTTATCATTAAATGATCAATCAACGTTGCATACTTTTTGATTGCTTTTTAAGTTTCAAACAAAGTGCTATTTTTAAATTAGAATTACTTTCACTTTTATATTAAAAGCCATCTAGAAATATCTAGGAGGTAAGCTAACTAGATTATTAAGCAAATATAAATTAAAATTTTCTAGAAAGTGAGAGCAGTTGTCGCAAGAGTAACGTGTTTGTGTTCTTCGTTAAGTATTGAAATTTTAATTAAACCTGTAAGTAGCATTTAATACTTTTCTACATGGGCAGCTTGATAAGGCACGTTGCAAGTATGGTACGTAATAGGTCTGACCGCAATTTTTTTGCAGGCTGGTTCTACATACGATCAGCACGCGGTGGTCTGCATCTAGTTGCCGATGGTCACATATTTTATGAAGACGGCGGTTCGCATCCTCGTCGTGTTACTTGGAGGTGTGCAAGATCTTACCAAAAAGCCGAACGTTGCCAAGTCGCTTTGTGTTTGAGGGACGGTCGACTCGTGTATTTCCGTGGATCCCACAACCATCCGGCCACGTATAACCCCGCGAAACACGAGTCGAGGAAGTTCCAAGTTGATCCTATGGGCAAGTATAAGATAGTAGCGAGTTCGGCACCAAGGCCGGATGCGGAAATATCCGCACCGGTACCTATCGTCCCTACCTCACCGCATGCAGCTATGCTGCTCTAGGCCTGGCGCGACCTCCTTGTCCGCGGTCTTCTAGATGGAAGGCATTAACTGCGGACTAGGAGCGTCGCTCATGCTACCGTTCCTCGGAGAACGTATATGTTTACTTAAATCATTTATGGAAAAACAAAAAATATGGCCTTTGCAGGCCTGAGATTTCAATCAATGAAATTGAACCATAATTTTTGTTTTTCATATTACGAGTAAATAATAATATCCAAAAACTAAAGCCTTATTATGTTATATAGTTGCCAAAGGTAAAAAATCCTTGTATTAAGAGTTAGAGCATTGTATTCGTAATACAGCCGAGTGGTTAGGACACGATACGAATTATTAGGGAGTAGGTAGTTGCTCCTTTTATTGGGTTCGGCTTGTTTTGATAAATGATGACATCTACAAAACTATCAATATAGAATTCTTCACGCCGATCAGGCGCTTATTAATCTTCCATTTAAATAGATTTAGAATACCAAGAACCCTTTGAGACGTGTGATATCAAAGTAAGCGCTCGCTTAAAATTTTGATAAGGATATATATAATACGAATATGTTTGTATTCTTCGAATTAATAACAAAATGGCACTAGGTTGCTTTACCGCGCCATGAGGAACTAATAGTGAACGTGGACACAATGTTTATAACGTGTTTGTGCAATATTCTCATACCAAAATGTTTAGAAATTATGTATACAAACTGTATAGCTTTAATTATAGCGTAGCCGTCTTGTTGATGCTTTTTTATAAAAAATCTATTTATTGACCGCACTATAGTATGCGGAACGACTGATCCACGATGTTATGAAATACTCCGATATTTATAATTTGTATATTTAGAAGACTTAGATTTAGTTTAGGTACTCCGTAGAATAAATATACCAGCTTATGAACAAAATAATACGAGCGATAGTTTTGTATTTTAGAATTATGATAATTACATTATATTTATTATGTATACTACTTAATTGTAGGTACGTACACGTAGAGATGGCAGACAAAATCTGTAGTTCATTGTAACCAGTTATTGACTGGAATTATGTTTAACTTAACTTATAATTTGTTATTACTCTTTCATTGTTTCAAATTATAATATGACCATGTTTTTAATTTATTCTAATTAACGATACTGTTTACTGGTACCAAAGTAATATTCAATACTCTAAATAGTTATGTACAGTTTATTTATACATATTTCAGTTGGTATTGGGACATAATTTTTATACTGTATGCCGTATATATATGTATGTATAATATATATCAAAAATATCCTTTATTACGTGTTTTCAGTCTCAATAACCTTCCACTATTATTTGTAGACAAGAAATCTTATTTGTTTCTGTTTTATGTGGTAAATATATATATAGGTATTTTATTTTCTTCTCGACGAAGCACCTGCTTTCAAATGTTATGTCAATCAACATTTGTTTAGACTTCTATGAGTAACGAAACACGCCTAGTGTCTCTCTCTCTCCAGATTAAATAAATAAAGTAAACCTTTTAATACAATAATATATATTTCGCAGAAATTATTTAGAAAGTTATTCATCGCCAAGATGGAGAATTACTTACGGTAAGGTTGATATTGTACTTGTAAATTATATTTTAACGATAAATTAATGTTTCATGAAAAAATTAAAATAACGCAAAGTACATAAAATAATTTATTAATAATCCCTTTTGAACAGCTTCAAATATATCAGTGAAGAATTGCCGGCCATTTATTGACGATCAACTCTTAAAGATTGGAGCGCATTGGTACAAGTTGGACGCCTATTACAAGAAAAAGAGACGGTGGCTTTGCGCGAGTGGCTGTGGTGCAAGGCTTCACACTACAGGCAAGAAGATCGTTTTCTCGGAAACAAGGCATAAATGCAGAAACTTCAACTCTACCATATAACGTATTATCAACAGCTCAATTTAATCAAACGTAACATAATTTAAGTTATTCATTTTCTTGATTATTCTCTTAAAGTGTCGTTATTAATTTGAATGTTATCATGTTTTGTCTTCATTAATATAATTTGAATAGTGAGGAATGATTTTACTGAAACTACATTGATTGTTTGTATTCATAATTTAGAATACGTCGTTTTAGAATTGAATTCTTTGATTGTCTTAAGTTCATAACTCTTCTTGGAATTACAACAACGTATTCTAAACGGGCTTGTGCGTTGTTAGATCTGATTATGAATAGCCTTTTTAGCTTCTTTGTGTTTTTTTTTTGTTAAAATGATTAATAAATAAATGTGAAAAAATACCGACAAGAATCTGTACGTAAACAGATGTTGGTAGAGACAAACTTATTTTTCTCAATTTATGCAAAATAAGTAATTATTCAAACAGGGTAACAAGAGATTTTTCTTACATTAGTCCAACTCAAAAATGTGTAAGTTAGATTAAATATGTTTATAAATGTAACGCACCTAAAGCAATTTATATGTATAAAATAAGTGATAACCTTTTCATAACCCACCTTATGTTACAAATATTATGTCATGTATGAATGATTGACACACTTTTTTAAATTTTAAAATATCTTTTTATTTTATTTTGTACCTAAAAAATGTATTTTCCAACATATTAAAGAAAATTGGAAGTATATTAAAAACATTTATTTTTAATTTGTACATTCTAATATCTATGTTCGGTTTCAGTTAAAATAGTGTACACCAAGCAGGGTTATCCGAAGTTGTGCCGTAACGGATATTATTACCGGGCTCATAATGCGTATAGGAATCAACCGAAGATATTGTGGTACTGCGCGTCTCGGGGTAAGTTTTCTTGTAATGCAACATTGCGTACTTACAACTGGGAGTTGATTGGTGTTACCGGCGAACACAACCACGATCGCTGATGGCCGAAAGTGCGTGCATCGGACTTCGTTCAGCGCATGCGCGACAATTATCCATATTCCATCTGCGTGAAATATTCAAACTTCACGGTAAAAAGTTAGCTTTATACAGTACCCGTCCGAATATTTCGCCCATTATGGTATGTAAACTACTTAAACTGATTGTTAATAGATAGTTCCTTTCATGTTAATTTTTTTTTTTTTAATTTTATAATAATGACAATGACAAATTATTTCTCCATAGCTGGGAACATAAGGTTTAAAATGATGTTCGAATCATGAATTTTTATGAATAATTAAGGGAGATATGACATTTTCACACAAACAGCTTTGAGAAAAATATATATACATTGTATTATTTTATATCGTTGTATTTTTAATCAACCTCGTATTACTCATTTTATTCTACAGCAATGTTTCTAAAAGTGCTCTATATATGGACTCAAAGTGTTGATTATGACAACCAGTTTATTTTTAGATATGAAGTTGAAAACACAACACGGCGAACTGTGAATTTTAAATTTCTTTTAAAATTGCCTTCAATATATAGTATAATTTCTAGTTTATTATGGTAATTCAGGAAATTATGTATGAGTTCGTCTGCGTGGAATTGAAAATTGGGCCTTAACCAGGAAAAAAGTATCCTATGTCTTAATCCGGGTTATAAGCTGTCTGTATGACGAATTTCATATAAATACATTTAGCCGTTTTTGCGTGATTGAGTAACAAACAAATACAAATAAAGTCACTTTCGTATGTATAATGTTAAGTAAGGATAATATAGATTACATTTTAGTCTTTGGTTTGGAGAATATATTTAATTTATTATCTAACAGTTTATGATTAATTATTTCTGTATATTATCTTCTTCTTCTATATCTATCTATATTATGAAACTAACCCTCTCTCTGTCCGTTTATGTTCTTTTCACGCGGAAACCAATTATTCGATTTACATGTTTTTTTAATTCACAGCTGTGTTATTTGGCCAGGTTATAGGATATATTTTGTAATCAAATAAATTACGAAACAAGCACTTACTATAATGGTGAATCAATTCGAAAAAAAGACGTATTTGGGGTGCTTAAATTGCTTACTTTGAGTAAATCATACGAGATATATATATTAGCACATAAAAAATGCAATTGTTATTAAAAAACTAAGTTAAAAAAAAAACGGAATTTAGTTTTATAACTCATAAATGATTAATATTTAAGAAATTTGGAAAAAGATCCTTAAAGAGGAGTAAATTTCCCATAAAAAAGTCCTGACCCCCGAAACTCTATCTCCATTTTTATAATTCTTATTTACCGCCGAAAAAGGTACTACGCGCGTTCATTACGGCATTGGAGCACTGCCGCTGAAAACAGTTTAACACATAAAATATATTTTTAATAGTATTAAATATCAATTGGAAATTTTGAGAAAAATGCTATTATCTGAGTACTTGAAATAATAAAACCACGTTGTAATTTTTTTCTATATTTTTTTTTTAAATTTATACAGTTTTTAACTAACTAATTTTTTTATAACTTCCGTTTTCACAAATGGTGACTTAACAGTTTAAATAATTTACCTATATTTTTTTGTTTCTTGGTACTTTTATATATATATTTACTTAACAAGATCACGAGATAAAAGTTTATTATAATTCTTTAAAGTAAACACAAAATGAAATGTCAAAAAAATGTTTATTTCATGGGATATTTCCTCCTTTTTTAAGAATCTTTTTTCTAAATTTCTTAAATATTTATAGTTTTTGAGTTATTAACGAACAACCAAATTCAGTTTTTTTGTGACTAGACTATAAGTTCTTTTATATATATGCTTGTTTTTTATATTATTCTTTAATTATTTTTATAGATATGTTTAAGATATAAGGAATATAAGATATAACGAATGAACCTCAAGTACATCTAACGAAGGCGGAGAAAATTTAGCGTTGTTATTTCTTAAGCGATTTCATGTTTCGCTTGGTAATAAAATTATCAAAATCTTTTATATACTGATAATTATTTTTATAAATAATTGTATAAATATTAATATTTACAACTGCTCACAAGCATTAAATATTTTGATTATTTAAAATTCTTTTATTGAATATAACAATTTCTTTATTTTCATTACTATTATTAGTGAATTGTAATTTAGTCCTTAATAAATTCAACATTTTAAATTATATATTAATTTAACTGAACAAATATTCCGCTTGACCATAAACTTACAAATTCAAATGCCATTGTAGTTATCAATGTTCGATTTGATCAAACGGAAGTTTGAAATGGTAATTGTTGCTTATTTATTCTTAATTGTTATTCGTATTTTTTTATGTTGATGGTTGTTTTATGGGTTTTGACGCAGCTCCGGCTGTGTACGTGCCGTCGAGGACTGGGAAATCGCTGCTACTTCATGATGGGTATACCTTCTATTTGAAGAATATGCAGGCGCATGGAAGGAAGCAATGGTATTGTTCATCGCGCGATATGGCGGGCTGTCGGGCTGACGTCATCACGGCCCCGGCGAGGTCTGGATTTGGGGACATCCTGTTTTTAGTACGTGGACGTCACATACATGCACCACCGAATTACTATTTTACACCAGATGGAAAGTACGTTAGGAAAAAGGATGTTTACCACAGGTACAGATAGCAACGTCAAACGATGTTGGAAAAAGGACGTTTACCACAGGTACAGATAGCAACGTCAAACGATGTTTGCACTATATATGTGTACAATGTTTGGTTGGGTCACGTTATAATATATTTTTTGTTAATTCGTCCTGAATCGTTTGATGTATAGGGAATACTGTGCATGCTAAATTTGACCTCTACACTAGTAATTATTTTGCATAATATTGTTAGAAAAACACTGGAGAATATCCCTATACTCTAGAAATGAAGTTTTAACAAAAAATGTTATTTTTATGTTTTGTATATAACACTCGCGTGTTGATTCTAAATATTAGGTGATTAGTATAAAATTATTACTACCTACATGTAAAAGTTGATATTATACGACTATTTTGTTTTGATGAATAAATAATAATACTATTAAGAGAATATTTTGTAACAATCACAAAGAATTTTTTTTGTTATTATTTTTATGGCTATCTATCTGTGTTTGAAATCAATATTTTTTTTGCTGTATTTTTTTTTCTTTTTTACACTTTATTTTTAATTATAATTTTGTATTTTTTTAATTTTTTGCCTTTCATTCGCGTTCGGAATTATACTCATAGAATATTGTAACGAAATCGTTAGTGTAAAAGTTCCTAAACTAGTATTAATGTCACAATAAGGTTACGATGCGATCCGATTTGTAACTTGTTAATTTCTTTCAATGTAGGTATCTCCCAGTACTTAAGGTTGACTACGTATAAGTACTTTAAGTTTATTATTAAATTTACGGATATAGTTTAAAAACGCAATTTTATGTTAAAATGTATTTTCTTGAATCCTAAGTTGTTTTATTTTTAATAATTAACTACAGTCACGTTTTATTCGTCTTTGCTAGATTGGTTTTCGTTCTACAATTTTTATTAATGATTATAAGACGGTATAATGTTGTTAATTATGTAAATGAAAATACCGGCTTCCTTTCAATCACACAGTTTATTACGTACTGCTTATACATAACTATCTCTACAATAGGGGGATATCTATTTTACTTTACATAATATTTGTTTTATTGTATCTTCTTTATATTTATAAAGTCATTTAAAATATCAAACTTAAAATTAACTTATCTCTTGCGAGTTAATTTATACAAAACAAATTAACAACCCACTAAAGGTAACAATGAATGAACCTTACAGAGTCGCAGTATTTGTGGACATAATAAAATGGCTACTTCAGTTGTTCGAGTGGGAGAAAAGTGTGGGCGGCCGGTGGAGGGTCCGATACTTACCTACGTCAAACTTATTGCGTAACAAAAACAACATTACTGTTCTTGGTATTTCGAAATGTGCCTGTATTACGTATAAAAATTTGTTTCCTAGTAGTATCACGGTGGAATTCTTATAGATGTTTATGGCGCTATACAACGGAGCGTACGGTAAAAACTTTACCGCACGGCACTATACAACCGAGCGTGTGGTAAAAATTTTACCGTGTGCTCCGTTGTATGGTGCGTAATTTTTAACTTTCGAACAATGTATACAGGCTTTATATATGCATTTTTTGAGCAAATGTGTTGAAAAGAGATATTTATGCATCCCGGCATGACAGCGACGCCCGGCGATGATTACCGATCCCTCGGTAGTTGTAGTTGTTTTGGACTGTGCACTCACCATCAGGGACAGTGTATCACCATGCTACTTATTATAAAAAATATAATTATTAAATAACTATACGTCACCTAAGTCACCTTATGCGTGTTCTCACGTTACATCACAAACAAACGTTTCTGCAAAGAAATTTCTGTTTTTTTTTATCAAGTGACCATCACGTAAAAATGGCTTGGCGCGTCGTTATATGGTAAAAGTACCTTACATTCATATATTTATAGCACATAAGCATAAAAGTAATCATAATTACATTTAATCTTAATGATCATAGTCATAGTCGTATAATAAACATGAATATCCACTTTGATCTTCTAATGTTTGCAAAATTATAAATCTATGATTAGTTTATATCACTAAGACATGTAGGTACTTCAAAACAAAAGCCTTAATTTTACGTTATACTCGAGGGTCGTGAATGAAACGTAGCTTTGCTCGTAAATGCGTAATAAAATTGCTACGGAATTGTGGATCGCGTGGGCTGGCTGCGTAGTGGGTGATGTTGGGCGGTTGGCGTAGTGTGGGCGTACTGTTACGTAAGTATAAGTATTTGCGTAGTATTTGTGACCTTTTACTTTTACTGTAGTGTATAATTTTATACTACGATCACACCACCATAATACTGTAAGGGCAAGTAGAGCCCCATTTAACTATCCTTTCATTAGAAGCGATGGAGGCTCAGTGGTATGGAGCCCATACATCGTGTTTTCTACCTAGTTCCATACATTTCGACACGTCATTATACCTATGTCTGTTAATTTTTCTTAATGTTACTTCTATTTTAAACGAAAATTTATTGTTGTTTTGCTATAAATTCAAATGTCTTAAAATAAGCTTAAATAATTAATGCAATGAATTCTACGGGTTTGGTAAAAAAATGTGTATTACCGTATCTAATCTCTTGAAAATTTATTACTTTACTATAAAGTAAGGTACTGTTTATTAAAAACTAATTCCGGGAACGAAAGACTGAGAATTCTTACTATTCGTCATTATACGTTTTTTCATTCTGACTAATACTACTTTTATAAATTTGGTAAAAGTGCTCTTGTATCAGCTATTCGGTTTCCATATTCATTGCGCAGGATCTAGGTTCTCAGCGGGACTGGTTAAAAAAGTCTTTTAGCCGTGTACTATTTGCAGTGGATTAGAGAAATTTAATTTATATAATTTCTACTTTATTATCATGTAAAAGTATAAACTAACATTTTCTAATATTTACTAAAAGATAGACCGTACCAGTAGATAGTACTAAAGTAAAGTACTAAAGTAATACCAGTAGAGATATACCAGTAGATGAATAATAACTAAATATAATACAATTGATATTTTACGGTATTATTTGAAACCACTTTTAACGGTGTCCTTGAACTATGTATCGACAAAGTACATCATAACACACGGATACTGTAATGTTAAATGTATTTATGTTAATATATATATACCTAGCAGATAGGCACGTGCACGCTGTTGCGTAGGGAACAAGCATTACTACAAATAGGTATGTTATACTTGTTTATTAATAATGCCCAAAAGTGGAACTATATAGCAGAGGTAATTTACATCAAACCAGTTAAAATATTGTATTAAAACTTTGCAATGCAAGTTTACTATTGTTGCCCATAATCATGTTCACCAGTAATCTATAAATTACTTTCAAACAAGTAAATACATTCAAAAAGTTAACCCGCACTTACTATTAATATAAATAGTTACAGCATTAAATATAATATAATATTCTAAGAACGTGAATTGCGCAGTTCTACCGGATCAATACAACCTACAAAGTTATGAAAGAAGAAAGTTCGGCAGGGCACGGGGAATCGTATGGGCGTGCCCTTCCATCCCGCTATAGCCTAGTTACGCCCTGTATGCCCTAATTTTGACGTAGTATATCTCGACCTCTCTATGTGGAGCGCTCCAAATGCGCGTGTGTGCGTGCCAAATGCGTAACCGTGGGTTACGCACCCGCTCGTGACGTCAATTGTTTGTTTTGCTATTACGCAGTAATATTTTGAAGGATTAAGTACATTCGAACAAGCATTTTAATAAGCTTTTTGAGTATCTAATTATGCTTCGTTGGTCTTTGGCGCGTGAGATGGCTGTGGGCCATAATTTTTCTATGCGATCGATTTATAACTAAAGTCATATATAATAAATTGGTAACTATTAATGATACGGCTGGTGAATTATTATTATTTTTAATTATATTAAAGATCTACGACTATTTTAGAAACAGTTTTTTTTTTAAAATAAGCTATACAGCACATTTATAGAATAACCACGCACATTTGTTGATATTATTTAGTTAGTTTTTTATGTATTATAATATTAATGAAACATGAGGGGGTGGTACGGTAGTGGATCTGTGTGTAAGCACGCAAGGCACGAGGCACGAGGCACCCTGCCGCGTGCCGTACCACGTCAGCCGGCGAGACATGCGCGTGGCGCCACTCCGATCCTGGTGATGGTGGCCACAATCGATAATGCCCTAAAATCTCACTCCCGAAAGCCCCTCTCTCCTCTCCCGATGCCCTAACTCCCATGCCTATCAAATTATAACATCCCATTGTAGTAATAAGGTCGTTTTTACGTTTCCTCTCTCCGCGATATTTCCTTTATGTTTAATGGCCGCTATAAAATATATTTTGATGCAGACTATTTGTGTTTCAATACTTTTATTACATTATTATGTGGAGGCCTCTCGGCAGTTTTCTGAGTAGGTTATATATATATATATATATATATATGTACATATGTGTGTAATATGTACATATTAACGTAATACAATGTTTAATTAAAGCAAACACCAATATGTAAAAAAATCTTATCTAGAATAAGGTAATTAATTAAGGTTTGGAATCATCCTAAATGTATTTTAACACTTTTAATTAAACAATAAGCCTTAACTAATAAACATATATTCTTTAAAGAATAATTAACGAAAACATACGAACATGATATAAAAATCAACAACTCTTATAATATCTCGTGATAGGCTATTTCCTGTGTGATGGATTTCAAAGATAAATAAACATACAGTGGCCACTCAATAATAAATGAGGTATTGACGATATACGATACATCAACCGTGCCCTGCGCCTACACTACATCAACACTTTCAGAGCTCAAAAAAACTTAACAAGAAACTTTAAACTGAAACCTTCATAAGACGACAAATCTATAAGAATAATTATAAATAATGTCTTCCTGTAAACACATTTTATAACTATTTATCTTGTGTATCATTTTATGAGTAAAGCTGCACATGTTTTAAGTGAAGATTAAAATTTAATCATGTTAACCGTTAAACGTGTATTTACAAATAAAATAGTAACCTAATTCCTTGGCGTATTTGTAACAGGTAAATTTCGTTGATTGCAGCGGTGTGGCGGCAAAGTTCGTGGAGAGTGCTTGTGCGGTTTTTGGTGTGTCGACATCGGACAATATCATCAAGGCACGCGCCGTCTTGCCGCATCACAGTCCACTCGAGGCATCACTGTGACTGTTTGATGAGGAAACGGCTAACCTAAACACCATATAATCTGATATTCTAACTGGACCTGCATTTTGATTTGCATTGTGCTTTAGGCTTCTTTATTTAGTGCAGACTCGTGCACTCTTCACTTAATCTCGGCACTCTCGGCACTCTCATCACCTTTTGTCGCTCCACTGTTGGGCTGGATATTTCGCAATTTACGTTACATTACCCTATTATTAGGGACTTTATTTTCAAATGTCGCCTTTAAATTGTCACTCTATTTATAGTGTCATTAGTGTCCCATCTTCTGTCTATTGAGACGCGCTCTCCACTCGGAAACTCGCCTACTCTAACTGTTATCCGTTTTTCGACACATGTTCATGTACATCTTCAAAGCTTGTTGGCGCTTAGAATTATGTCAGTGACTTTGGTATTCTGATTTAATTACAAAATTTTATCACGCAAAATAACACTAGATGTAGTTCTCTTCATGGTTCGTCTAACCACGTTCAAGGTCTAGTCGCAAAATCACAGTGTCCACCTTCACAAGCACTTACATAGCCATTGATAGTTGAAAATGTTAAATTATTATTTTTACATAAGTTCATAGTTTATAGATTGAAAGTAAGTAAACGGTAGAAATACACCTACAGTAATGTTTCAAGTTGCCATTGGAACAAAAACACAAGAACACACTTTACAAATTAGATAAATGACTACTCATACGAAAATAATTGTATAAAATATCATAATATTGTTTTAATACATAACTTCGTTTTAAGTTGATTAATAATAGAACTTAATAAAACTTCGGAAAGAAAAGACTGGTGATAATTATGATGTAATTTGAGTTCTGTGTAGGGCACGGAGAGATACATTTTGTTTTTTTTTCCTCACCGTATATATGGGTGGTTATCATTATTTATATTGAATTAAGAAAGAATTCATAGAAATAATAGTAAAATAATAAATGTAATAGATATCAGTATTATAATTGCTAAGAAGATTTAAAATACTTTAGTTATAACTTGTTTACTCTCATAAGAACAACAATAACATAATAATTATTGTAGTTTATAAAATCCACCAAGAAATACATTTATAATGTCATTTTATGTAAAAATTAGTACTTTTATTAGCGCTTTATATAAATCCACACTTTTGCAATTATTATGCATAAAAATCTGTTAGTATCGCATTTACTATTCACTAATAATTAATTTTAAATTAGTTTTATAATTATTTATACTTAAACTAGACCACCTATTTTAGTGCAATTCAAAAAGTGTAAAAGTATTTTTATTTAACTCGCGTTATGTTTTATATCGCCATGAACTTTATAATGTTGAAAAACACACCATTTTTTATATGCTCTATATGTATGTATCACTTAATTGTGAATATATTTGGAATATATTTTCGAATATATTTTCGAAAAAAAAAAAAAAAACTTAAATAATTTGATGCGGTAATAGAATAAGGGTAATGCTTTCGTAGAACGAAGGCCTAAATCTTACAATTAGACTGATATTTCGACACATTATGATACAAATATATTTTATATTTATTCGATGGAAATACTGATTATACCATGTTGCCTTAAACTATTGAACTTTGTTACCGCATTCAAAAGTAAATTTAGCCATATGAATTTATATAAAATATAGAAATATATGAATAATAACTGTGATTTAAGTATGAAAAACGATTTAATCTCTTTCATTTTCTTGTAAATCGATGTTGGAAAGGTTAATTGACTATCGTTTAAAGATTATCATATAGTTTTCACCGTTGACAGAATATTACTTGGTTATATTATTGATTTAAAGAATATTGAAAGAGTTCGTTGATGTTAAGGTATTTAAAATCAACGGTAAAAAAGGTAAGTTAAGTTTGGTATGTTTAGAATGTTTGATGTCAATTTATAAAGTTGAAAAATTCCCATCGATCCGTTTCAAAATTATATTATTTGATACTCAAAAATACGCTGCTATCCAACAGTCTCGGAAAAATACACTATTTAATATTTTTTTGGGATAAGTAATTAGATAATTTTACGTATTTCGTCAGGCCATAATCTGTAATTATTATATACAAATATGTGGATATTTTTGCCTCAACACAAAATAGTTGTCTTTATTAAGACGCCTACAAATTAATAAATGTTGTAAAGAAATAAAGATTTTATGTTTTTTTTATTGAACCTATAATAGAAGCGTTGGTCAAATAAATTGACATTATGTAATTTTGAAAGTTTGTTTACTGCACTCAGTGCTGCCTGCCTGCTTTTAGGTTTATCATTACAATACAATTATTAGCGACATATATATCTAGAAAAACATTTATTTCCCTTCTTATTCTTTTAGATTTTCTTTTCCAGTTAAAGTAATTCTAGTTTCTACTGTATCGTCGTCATAGTAAAGAAAAAGGAATTTAATTTCCGTTTCATCAGAAACATCGAGCTATTTCTCATACTGTTAAAATGCTATGTTATGCATAATGCTATTAATGATATAAATATATATTATACACTTATACTCATACTTATACACACTTTAGGCTCACGATCTCATAAATCTAATCCACCGAGCGCACTCGCAACATATTGCTGGTTGACTTTATAAGGTATTTAGCTGGACTAATATAATAAATGTAGTTGATTTTAGCGACAATCGAACCGCTACGTGAATGGTTATAAAACACTAAAAGTTATATATACCACGGGAGTGGTATAGTAATGATTAACCGATACCAGTGTTTGCGGGACTTGAGTTATCATCAGTTATTTTTGTGTTGATGTTTTCCTCTATTGCCGAACACGTAAAAACCAAATAGTACAGCTGATGCACAGAAGGAAAACGTAAGAGATGTAAATAAAAAAAACTATTTTAGATATTTTCTATTTAAGCCAAACAGACGTAAAATTCCCCACTGGCATACGTTACATACAGACTGTTGCTGTTGTTAATTTTGTGTATACAAGTATTCTAGCTACAACTTGTGTTTTCCTTAAATTCTTTACAATCAATTGCTGGTCTGCGAAAGCTTATATCACACGCGGCAGGCGGGCTATTTCAGGTTTCGTTGCAAGAAAATAATGGATTTTTTTAATAAATGTTATAATTCTCGTGAACATTTATAATTACAAGAATTTTATCATTTTACTCGTAGCATTGATTCCAAATTTATTTAATAACGAGATGTTTATTTCATTCAATGCCACTTTTTAAGCTTGCCTGTCACTTTTAATTCTCGTTTATTTAAAATAAATAATATTAAAAAAAATGTTGTGGTTAATACGTGTAAGTTATAAGAAAAAAGTGCTTTGGTGGCAAGGAATGAGCTAAACTGTAGTTTTCAAGATTTTACTGTAGCTGAATGGTTAGAAATCGAAGGACATATAAAATGAACTACTTCATATTAACTTGTATCTTATTTGTTTTTCTATTTTAGTTCGTTACATCTGGACTCCGCGAGGTTCACGGCTGCTTCTTTACCAGGGGAATACTTACTTTATTAACTCTAAACGCAGTCGTGGCAAGCGCCGTCTTCTGTGGTACTGTTCGTCTCGCAAGTCACGCGGTTGCACAGCGTCCATTCTCACTTTCCAAGATCAACTACTTGGTCATCAGGTACCTGTTCATACGCACCCTCCGAAAGTCTCAAATTCGTTTATCATTTCTGGAGCCGAAGAGGATACCTATTACTAATTTACATTTTTTATTATAAAAAATATTCTCGAATATTAATTTTCCAATATAATTAATACGTTATGTTTTTGTAAATCTTAACATTTTGAAGACCGTAAAATGTCGTATTAATATAAATACACTCTAACCTTAAATTATTATTATACCTGCTTACATGTTGAATGGGACATATTTTCTCATTTCGTGATTTTTATTATTCTATAAAATCGATTGACATCAACTGTTTCGCAGGTTAGATAAAGGTGGTTCCTTCATATGTATGATAAATTTCTGCGTATTTGAACTAGATAATCTATCATATTCAGTTTCGTAGTCGTAATAGTAAATAGTATTTGAATATTAGAATAATATTTTGTTGCTATTCCTTTGTACGTATAGTTAAAAACTCCATTAGTAAATTGTTTACGTTATTGATTAATGTGCCAAATATCGACGAGAATCATCATTATTACAAAAAATAAACCGTAAAAGTGTTAAGCCACAATTGTAGAACATTTTAAGATAAAGTAAGTGATTATGTGATTTCATATTATGTTGAATATTAAATATAAATTAAATTGATGGATATTCTTATGGTTTTTAATTCTATTCTATTATTGATGTATAATCAAATACCTTGAACTGAAACTGTGAACAATTTTATAATATCGGTAGTCAGTATAGTTTATTGTTAAAATATTGTCTTTATCTTATATGAAATAAACATTTTATTTAACAACGCTTTATTAATTATTATTATCGTAATAATTCCTCGTTAATCACATTTTTGTAATCTTTAACGTTTACATCTTGAAAGCCGAGTTTGCCAATGTAGCTGATAATTAATTACTTACATTTATTTAGTGTAAACCATTAATCTCATAATTTTATGGTCTTAATTCTATGTACACAATTCGAATATATAATTTAAACGTTTTGTCCAATCTTGCACTGCGAACAGAGGAAAAGTTAATGAAGATATTTCGATTTTTAATTTCGAATGCTTTCTGCTGCTTATTTATTTCATTCTGTGTTATTCGAAGAAGTTAAAATTCGAAGTGTTAGTAAGAACTCAATTCATTTTAAATTTTAAAGAAAAACTTGAAGTTCGCTCTGGATAACCCATTTGTATTATTAAGAAAAATGTTTTCTTAACCATAATGATAAGTAAAATATACCTATTAAGTTTAAAGGAAGTTGTTTGTATCGTATTTAAAATAAATACCACAGTTTAAAAAATGTTGTATTAGAATGATTGCAGGTTTAAAACATATCCGCAAATCGTGTGTGCCAAAACTTGTATCAAATGTTTGAAATAAAAATATTTCGTAAACTATGGAATGTTTTAGTCCTCTGTATTATCTCACATCTGACGTGTTTGTATTGTTGTACAGATTTCTACCTGGCCTGTTCTCGGAAATAAAAAAAGAACGTCTAGACGTCCTGCCTTTTGATGCCCTTTCTATTTCAAAAGCTTTTTGTGGACTTTGATTGCTTTCGATGGTCTAGTCAGACCAGCTGCAGGTAGCTGATCCCGGTGTAATGACAAATACTACTTTATGTTTAGGATACAAAGAAACGTTTTTCGTTTATAAGCGTGTAGAATGCTAGGCAGTGGTTTTTTTTCCTTTAGCCCTTGTTAAATAATTGTTATTTGTGTTATAAACTTGGTTCTCGTTTGATTCTTTCTAAAATATAGTTAATACAAGATAATATCTTGAACAGTTCTGAGAAATTTATTTAAGTTAAGTGTATTGGTTCTTTGTTTGGTTAAATATACTACGAGAAATATTTGTTTATTGAATCGAGTTAGTTATACATAAATAAAACATTAATATAAAGTTCATATTCAATCATGCATTTAAACATACACTATAATTGCAATGAAAGTTTAATATAATTTAAGACGTTTTTTCATTATTTGTATAGGTACCTGTAGTAATTTCTTAAAAATATAATAAAATTTAGTTCAGTTTGCTAATACAAATAAGATATATTTTGTGATTCTAAGGGCTGCCTAATAATAACTGAAGTATTCGAACTAACAACGTGAACAGTAAACGAGTACATAAACACAACCCTCGAAGAAAGAACGTTATCAGGGACGTAGAGTAATCGTAGCGGCTGCACTGCGACCCGCGTAAGGATAAAGATCCGACGTTTTGGCGCAACACGTCTCGGGAACGGCCAGTTTATATCCATTTGTAAACCGACCTCACGACGGCGGCATACTGGCTGATGTGTCAATGAATCCTTATCATATCTATTCTTGGATCGTGTTTTATTTACCAATGATGCAGTGCAGGCATTGGGCTGTCAGTATCATAAATATATTGGAAGTTAAGGCCTATAATTACGCTTCTACTTAGGCATGCCCTCTTTGTAATTTTGTATTTACATTCATTCAATTGTGAACAGGTGTTTTTAAAATTCTTACAAATATTTTATCACAAAAACTTCTTCGTTTGTTAGTGTCGGTTCCAATGACAGGTTTAATATTATCAAATTATAAGAAAGTACTTCGTCAAAGCGATTCAAGAAGGGCAAGTATTTTGACACAGCGCTACTATTACTCATTGAACTATCAAACACCTGTTGGTATTAAGTCGCGTGTACCGTTAGTTCAAACGAACTGGGTGCCTTTATATGTTGTCTAGATCAATTATTTTTGCTGTATTAAGAATTGGCCGGATACTTTCTCGAGTATTAAATGTTTTTTTTTTTGCACCACAGATTAGTTAACCTTGTTTTACTTATCTGTGTACGACACTGCTTGATGGTGGGCACAGTACAATCCAAAAATAACGGTGAACACTGAGAGGTCGGGAATTCATCACTACTCGTAACTGTCATACCGTTCTGAATAAATGCCTCTTCACTTCGCGCTTGAAGGATTCGATGTCATATGGAGGATGTCACACTGGCCGGGAGAGAGTTCCACAGCTTCACAGTACGGAAAACATAATAATATGACATTGCGAACTTTTTGGTTCCGTTCAAGATGGAAATTACCGTATAATTGTGGCCAAGAAACCCAGCGCGTATAGTTCTGTTACGGAAGGGAGAGAAGGGAATAATCGTCATAATATAGACGGTAAAATATATACTTCATGAGCGCATATACGGTACGTACATAAAAATTGTAGTTCGCATTCGCTCTTTTAAAATGTAGCCAGAATTTGTAGGCGGCGGTTCGTGATTTTCGAGATTACGATGTTCGTTATTTCCGTATTCTTGACATTTATAAGATAGGAAAACTATTGTACTTTACGGCCACGAAAGAGAAATTTTTGACGTCTTGTCAGAAGTTATTGAATATAAATAGATAAATAATTGAAAACAAGTGATAAAAAATGGTGTCCTCGTCTTCTCTTCGAGCCTTTGATAAACCTATGACATCCCATCGTAATTTGCTCAATTCTTCCTCCAGTTCAATGGTGTTTTCGTCAGTACGCAGTGTGCGCGTGTTATACGTTGCCAGGGCCAATGTCCGTCGGCTGTGATAGCCGTGTCTCTGCCGGAGATTAACTAAAGCGTCCCCTGCCTCACCGTTACCATGACCGCTACCGGAGCCAGGAATAGCGGGGCTGCCGATGAATTGGGGTTTGAGTTTGTTTTGTGTCTTCATATTTGGAGGGGGTTTACCATAATTGGCACGCTTGGCAGATGAGTTATCGATCGCAGTTTTGTTAAAATAAATACTCAAAGGACGCAGCTGGCCGTCCTTGTTAATCCATTAGTCGCCTTTTACGTTATAATATAATATATACAAGTACTGCACGAGTACAAAGCTATAATCTACCAATGAAGCCTAATAGATGATTTTTTAATAATATGTTTCATAATGTTCGACATAATACTGTGTTGGACTTAGTATGAAGAAAATACCAGTAAATGTAGAATCGATTTACATAATAAATACATATAAATGTATGAATAAAGTGCCCTTCACCTTAGCTAAATAAGTATATTTTATATGATATTGTAACTGATGTTTAAAGAACGTAAACTATAGCTCAGTAATAAATATTTACTAGGCAAGTTCGAGCCTAAAATGTCCTTCATATTCAGTGTCCATTTAACCATTGCGGTGAACTTGTATATCATTAGAATATAGAATATAGAAGCGAATCATGTATATATTTGAAAGTGAATAAATTCATTTGAAATGTGACCAACGTGGAATCTCCACGTATGCATATAATTAATTTTCTGTGGTTACCGTTACATACGAGTACGCTTGAAACTAGTTACTAACATCGCGGCGGAGGTTACTTATACTCATCACTCCTACGCCTTACAACTATTTCCTAATTTTATCTCTCTTTTATGTAATAGTAACAGGTATGCAGTTCATCGGGTGTTAAGAGACACGTGCAGCCTATGACATTTCTGTAATGAACCAGAGACATAAGTGCAGTAATATCGGAGATTAGTCACTAACAGTTTGTTCTTGGCAGAGTAACTAAAAATTCTTCGTGTGTATTCTCAATACAGGCTAGCTATTGAACTCAACGGGGCTCACTAACATCCATCGTCCGTCAATATATTTTGTTGATGAAGATTAAAATATATACTAAAAATATAATGACAATATTCATTATCGCTTAGTAATTTAATTTGAAAGTACAATTTCCGGCAGATTGCTTCTTAAGGTTTGTTTATTTTCACCACTAAAATAATATGATTTTTTTTTTTTTACTAACTGAGGTTTTTGTCTATGACGATTTGATTGGCTTCGTCAGCCATGTTTATTTACAATTTTTATTCAATTGCGCTTTAACAACGTTCAATTAATTAATTTTTCATTGTTATTTTGTATATTGCATTCAAGTAAATAAATCTTAGTTCATTTTAGAGTCATATAGAAAATTTATCGCATTTGCAGAATTTCAAATATACAGTAAATTATTTCTAAAATGTAGCCAAAAACACACCGTCTTTATATTACTAAATCTGCTAATAATTATGGTTCATTCAAGTATTTCAATGAAAGTAGACGAATCTTTTAAAGCGGTACAGCCGAATTATTATGCAATTATTGAAATCGAATCGTATAAAAAACTTAGTTCAATTATAGGCCTCAGACGCACACTATAATGTCTAAACAATACCGGTTCGATAAACATTCCAGTCGTTTAAAATAACCGAGAACTAATCACAGTTTATAAATATTTTATATATATAAATAGTAAGCGTTATATCAATACGCTAAAACTTAAAATGACGAGGTACAAGTATCCTAACATTATATAATCATCTTCTACAATGTGCTTATAAAGTAACCGAATATAAATTTAACCGATTTTGATGTCACGACGGTGTGGAAGGCTATCATGTTAATCTGGTTAACGGTAAACTGCATTTTTGACTTGCCTCGCGAGTCTCGGTTCAGTTTCTATGGAGCCGATCGATAACACAGCTCACGTAAACCGTCGTAATTATATACAGTTCTGTGGTATTCAGTTCCCTATTTACGTATTCATTGCTATCCGATTCCCGGTATGATATTATTAACTATAAAAATTTTTTATATTGTACATCCAGCGCCCTCGCTGTTCGAGACGTTGCGGTTTGGTATCATTCCGTGGATATCATTCCGTGTTGGTGTTGTAAAGCCGAAAGGTTTTTTCAAGGTTTTTCTCTAGATGGCGTCAGTTGTGTCTAAAAACAGTAATTCGTTAAATTTTTAAACTCAATCTTAGTTTACTAACAATCATGTATCATAATTATTATATATAAACAGTTGATTTTCGAATTATTAATCAATTATAATGTATCGCCAAACTCAGAAAATAAAAAACATTTTACAAAATGTACAATTTTGCAAAGGTTTAAATTACAAATAAAATTTCTTTTGAAATAAGATATTTTTTCTTGAGAGTTGTAATAGTAAATATTTAAAATTAAAATGATGATTTCAATAATAAGCGAATGGGTAAAACATTAAATCATAATATCAAATATAGCTGGCGTTTTGTTATTATTTTGTCGTCGAGAGATGGTGATGTGGGTACTATACTGCCACAAATACTAACTTCCTAGGTTGAAACAGTTCTTGAAAAAGAGATTGAAAAACGTTTTACTATCCGGGGATGATGTTTACTATATTATTCTCTTTTTTACACTGTTCACTAGACAGGCAGGCCCAAGTAGAAAGATTACAAAAGAAAAGTCTCTGTGTTCTACCCCATAACGCCTAAGCTTCTTATGCATTAGCCCCTACTGTTCTGTGCAGTGTCGCAGCTAGAGGGGAGAGGCTGGGACAACTCACTACAGATGATAAAAAAATAAACATACCATCACAATGTTTTTCAAATGTAACCAACGTTTGAGAACCTCGGAGGTTCTAGGTGTTTTATGTATTATAATAAAACGAAGTGAGTAAATACAGAAAAAGGTCGACCATCTCTAGAAGGCCAACATATATTTTAACTTTTCTACTCTAGCCGCCCTCGGAAGAAGCGTGATTTGTCGACCTGGGAGCTGCCTATTCTATTTACTCCACTGGCTCTGTGATACCACTCTGTGTTACTATTGTGTTTTATAAATGTTATGGGATCTTAATGCGTTGGCCTCTATGATCCCAAGACATTATATTTGGCTTACGTTGACCACTAATTGATGTTAATTCGTTACTTCTGTTATATATTTCCAACAGCACTCTAAATCGGGTCAGTGATAACGCGCAAGAATTTTGACTCTAAAGGTATGTTTACTAAGAGCATTTTGTTATAAAGAAAAAGTTAAGTATATATCAATGTGTTCTGGTAGATGAATTGAGAGCCCTTTGTTGAGGTTAATGGTTTACTAATTAATATACTTCACATCAGATATGTTATGCCATTGTGGTCAAACGCTTAAATTGTTTCTTTTCCTTCTTGCCACTATCATTTCTGTAAAGGACTCTTTTAATTTACGTTATTCTATGCTAACTGTATACAATTCGAGTATGTTGGTGTTTTTAATATCATCAGGCTTAACAGCTGAAGGCTTTATGACGATTCTGCCCATCATCTCCACTTCACAACTGTCTTACACCACAAGCTATGTTTATGAGCCACTTTCCTGACACATTCTTTGAACTTTGTTATTCTTGTTTTTCTAACTTGGTAATCGCTCCTTGCTATTGAAGATTTATTATCAAGTGGGTAATTATTTAGTTTTACAAGTGTCTTGTTATGATTTCATTGTTCTAACAAACTGGTGGCCTCTTGTTAGAACTTTCCAGAGAGTTTTTGTAACATCTCAGAATTTATTTTCATGTTATTATTTCCAATCCACTTCACTTCTGCACAATAATGAAGCAGTATCATGCAAAATGCGACTTATATTACACAATATAGCGTCAAATAACGCATATATTTGAGTAAAAACTTAAAACCACTACATAACGAACTAAGATCCCATCAAAACTCCACTTTGCTAATCGTTTGAAAAAGTCGGTGACTTTGGTCGGTTCTTTCAATCATTTGTGTTTAGCGTTAAATCTTGCAGTTATATTGTTTAATTAAAGTGTAACAATTAGCCATAGTTCTCAAAATATATCATATTACGAAAATGATTATAGTGCGCTACATAATGTTACAGAGTTTATTTTTTTAATACAAATTTTTTATAATAATATAAATACTATTATTTTACGTTTATTTAAACGGCAATAGTTAATTTCCAGGTATACGTTTCGTGACGTCTCGGCGTGGAAACCCTATGATCATTTACGAGGGTTTGAATTTTATAAGAGAGAGATCTCAAGGACGCAAGATCCGATGGGTCTGCGGGAGGAAGCGGTGGCTCCAGTGTACTGCGACCTTAACAACTTTCGACGAAGTTATAGTAAAAAAATATGGTTATCATAACCATAGCTAGCTATCGGTGAAATTAGAAAATATTTTTTTAATATAACTATTGGTGCTTGGTTTGTTGTAACGTAATGTATTATTTATATTTTAAGCATATTAATTTGGGATCAATCAATTGTTTAATGTGTTTTGTTTAAGTGCCTATTGTTAACGTGGATATAGACAGGTATTATAATTAATACGTAATATAATATTACTTATGTTCTTCATTCTTATAAAGAATTATTCAAAATATTATATCAATAAATATATTACAAAATGTGCTTGCGCGTTACAAGTTATACATTATAATTCTTTGAAGTCATAGTCATGTTATGTGACGAATAACATCATAACAATAACTAGGGACTGCCTTCACGTTGTTGACTCCGGACAATAACTTGAAAATCCCCGGATATTTGGAGGAGGAAGTGTTTCTTTCCCGGACTTATTAAAAATTGTTTATAAACAAATAAAATTATCACCTTCAATTTTTTTTATTCATTTTAACAGCTTGTTTTCGATTTATTTTGTAATGTTAGACAACATCGTCCCATAATATAGCAAAAAATGAAATACCTTACTAATTATTGACAAAAAATACTTGTAATTTAGTTAGAAAATTAATTAATTAATAAATATATTCTTTTTGGGATTTAAAAAAAATATTTCTATGTAGGCTAAGTATATAAAGCTTAATTCATAAAGTAATCAAATTAAAAGTCGTCTAAAAATGTAGGCCGACTTCTACATTTTTAAATAAAATTTGTTTTAATTGTTTAATAATCAATTAATCCAATTTTCTATGGAGAAAAAGTGTCTGGGTTTTACCCGAACTCTGTTGAAAAACCAAGTCCGGACGCTGTCGAAGGCTTTTTAAACTAGGATAAACCCGGACTGATGACAGCACTGAGTATAACTGTCTTTATTACAATAAAACAAAATTCTGTGGGCCACGTAGTGATAAATATTTGTTTACAGTCATGATATAAATAGATAAAGATTTTAAATGAACAAAGCTCTCAGTTACCCATAGTTTAAGAATAATAAAAAAATTAAAAAGTACGCCACAAACTGCGTGGTATGTGCGCCGACCGCTGCTGTTGGCGGACAAATTTTGAGCCTTGCCACTATGGTCCGCTGGCCTGAGTTTGGGCAGACTTATTATTATAATGTGCGCCCGGTTTGTAAAATTCACTCTCATCGTTTTTTCATAACGCGCCTAAAGAAGTATTACTTCTAAAGTTATAAACATGAAATAATAAGAAATGAACTTAAAAGGAAACTACATAATATTATAAATGCGACACTTTCGTGTCTATCTTTGTATTTGTTTCTTTTCACGACTAAATTTTTGAACCGATCGTATTAAGATTTGACATAGAGGTATCCAGGGACATGTTTGGGGAGAGGCAGCTGCCCCCTCTTGTTTGGAGTTGCTAAACGCTCGGAGAAGGAGTGCACCGGAAACGCAGCGCAAATATTTTTTAAGGATCATCATTTTTGGTCAGAAACTAACGGAACATCCGACTAACAGTCGTATGGCTAAATCCATACAAGCTTATTTTAATCATCTATCGCTTTCCCGCTGAGGTACTCGTACTTACCAACAACCCATGCGAGAAAGCAACTTTAATGGCTAACATCTTCACGGTTAACTCTAGGCTCGAGGATCTTAGCTCGCAACGGCCTGTAATATAAAATAGCGTTGTCAAATGCGTAGAGAGCTACTTTTGTTCGATGCTTGGAAATCCAGTGGTCCTAACGTTAGTCCGCAAAAACTGTGCAGCCTAGAAATCGTCAGCACTGACACGGCCATAACGCCTGTACCACGACCTTGTCAATTACCGATTACCCAATCGCCGTAACCATGACTTCACTTGACATGACTTGTGCAAAGTCATGGAACAAATCATAAATACACATATAACCAAAAGGTCACTCCTTACTCAATGATCGACAATAATATGGGTTTTATACGAATCGACCCACAGGTGATCTTCCTAGTGTACGTGCTGCATCGCTGGGAGTAGGAGGTGATTGACAAACATGGCGAGACAGCTGCAATAAGCCTCGATATAGCAAAGTTTTTGATAGGGTCTAGAAACTTGGTCTTTTGTCTAAACTTCGGGCATAAGGACTCCCCGGTAACTTGTATATGCGGAAATCTAACTTTTTGCATGTTGATGTAATGTGTCCTCTTTGATGGATACAGTTCGCAGCTCTGCCAATTAATGCAGGAGTTCTACCAGATTCTGTATTTTCGCTCAACCTCTTTCTTACATATGGATAATATATGTTAGGATCTGGTTCCATTCATTGCTATGCATATGAGTGTTAAAGCAGTATGCCTACTAGAGTCGAATTAAAGCTGGAAGATTGCGGGCAAATATTGTTACTGACCTGAATCAGTTCTAAAATCTCATATCTTCATGTGGGGCAAGTAACATGCTTAAGTTCAGGATTGTATATTCGTTTGTAAAAAAGCTAGTTGTACTTTCTTTATAAGACTCAAGTTCGGTCGTGCATAAAATGTTGTTCCCATCTCCGGGAAGGTTCCATCCAATGCGTTCTCGATTTCTTGGAAAGATTACGAGTAGAGTGACGGGCTGTCCGCATTGTGAATCATACAAACATCGCTAAGTACTTAGAATCGCTTTAGATGCGAAGGGGAATTGCGTCGCTGAGCGTTTTATAGTCTGTATCATGGTGTATGTTCTGAACTTCTGAAGAGCTATTTGACCTTATCCCATCATCTTCCAAAGTCATGCGGATTGGTTTATGGAGGCACACGGATTCACACGGCAAATTCTTGCCTTTGCCGTAATACCGACGGTCACCGTTGTTTTTGGATTATACCGTACTTTTACCACCAGATGTTATAGACTCATATTGCCAAGCTAGTATAAAAGATTGTTTCTTTTTTTTATCGTTATAGGTTTTGGCGTAGTGGCCACAATCCCACCTGATGTTAAGTGACGATGTGGCCCAAGATGATAACACGCTAAACCTAGTGGAAGATTGGCTCTCAAGTGCAGCTGCCGGAACACACCTATTGGTGCTTGGCGACAGATTTTCAACTTGAGGGTTGGTAGCTAGCCAGGCGGGATTAGAAAAAGCCCTACCACCATGCAAAATCACATTATTTTGCCCTTGCCCCCCGCCAAAATACTGGTTAAGCCGATGTCCTGGAAAAAACTGTACGGAAAAGACACGGATGGAATTGAGAGAAGAAGGTAGCTACTAGGTGTTTCAATTTAACAAAAATAATGGATTTTTTTTAATTTGAGTAGAAATAAGAATTACATTACAAATTATATTTATTTGTTTTCATTAAATATTTTATTTACGTCTCGTAATTTTATTGTTACTCATATTTTATTATTTTTCTTCGGATTTTATTGATAATTATTATAATAGCCTACAAATTTTGAAATAAGATATATGTATTCCCCTTTAAACAAATTTTTACCAAAAATCGATTGAGAATATATAAAAATGTATTTTTGAAATTATTTCTAAAAGTAATATATAATATAATATATATAAATTAAATGTAAAATTTGAGATCAGTGGCCCTATAGAATATAGCTTTAGCACAAAATTTGAGAAAATAAATTACGTTACTACTTTATTTATTAAAAATTTGGTAAATCGATATTCAGATTTATTAATATAGATAATACCATGTCATATATTTATACATTAAGGACCGATTTTTCAATCAACAGTTAATTTTATACGAGGAATAATTTCTAAATCTTGACAGATTTTTCATACATTATTTGTCAAAATGATTCCTCAAATAAAGTTATTTGCAATAAAATATTAAATTATAAAGACAATAAAAATGTATTTTTTTAGCACGCTTTTATTAACTTCACTTAACTTACTAACAAACAATGTAATAAAGTCAATTTTAATCAACTTCTAATTGTCAATGAATGAAACGAAATTTTGTATACATATGTAGTTCGGATGACAACACTATAATTTGGTATCATGGAGCTGATCTGATGATGGAGCCAGGAGGTGGAAAGTGGAACTTTTCAGTGGCTACTACTAGTAAACCCTTCGATTTTAGGCCCATATGAATTGTTTTAACAAGTCGCTAACGACGACGTTCTGGTAATGGAGCCAAGAGGTGGATATTGGAACTCGTCGGTGGCTACTAGCAAATTCCTCGAGTTTAGGCTCATATGATTCGTTTTGACAAGTCAAAGAAATTGGGTTTTGTAAAGAGATGTTATTTATAAGACTAAAAAGTTTTATAATTATTAGTGCGTGAATAAAGCGTGTTTATTTTTTTTTTTTTAAATACTATTTAAACTTATATGAATAAACTTTCATGACGTTACTTAATTAAAAAAATACAATTAATCATTAATTTTGTTTAATTTTATTTGTAATGCCCTTTGAGTTTTATTACTTCAACCCATTGTTGACATAACATCTTTTTATATTCTATACTCTTCCAAGAAGCCACGAAATTTATTAAAGCAAATCTCGTTATCGTTCTTTTTTTTTCAGAAGAAATAAAACCATATGGTCTACCCAACAGAGCATATTCATTTTACGACCTAGAGCTGGCTCTGCATAATTGTTCCAATGATTGATAAAGAGGATCTTGGGATATTTCTAATTAAAAAGTTCCTGGTTAAGAACACTTAAAGATGCCATTAAACAAATGTAGCTTGCTAGTCTTTATTATTATACTTTGTTAAGTGTCATATTTTGATAAAATGTTTTTTATTGTTGTTGATTATACGTTGTAACAATTAAAATAGTAAATCAAAATATTTATAGAATTATAGACATATGAAATACGCATTTTATAATAAAATAAATAGTTTATGATAGCGAGTCTAGTTTTTTGGATTTTATTAAACGTAATATAAATTACATATATCGTATATTATAAAATAATATCGTCTGTATTTGTTTTAAAATATTCCGATACATTCCAGGTGTTTGTGAAGGTATTTTGATACCTTCAAGAAGGCAGAATAGTAAGAAACCTATCCTTATGTTGGATGGATACACATATCATCGCGTTAATTATGGAGTGCACTGGGTGTGCTCTTCGAATAAAATCGGCTGTCCCGCCAGAATCCAACGTCACGAGAATGGTAAAATATTACGAATTCACGTAAATCACACACATGAGCCACCGCGATATTTTATTAAAGATGGCACATATATTAAAATATAACAATGATATAAATGGATTTGTACCTATTAAAAGTTAATAAAACATTATCATTCCTATGTATTTAAAAAGTGATACTTCTTTTGGCGCGTTTACTAGAGAGTGAAATTCAGAGCTACACGCGAATCATTTGACGGAAGTGTATCATGATGAAGTGTTATTAATTGTATTAATTTAATCAAATTAAAATGATGTTTATTCATACAACGTTAAATTAATTTTACACAATAAAAAAGTCTGTAAAATTAATTCACATTATTATCACTAACGGCTAACTTGATGTTGTTCGCATGCAGTATAAAAATATTTTTTATTTTAAATTACTTATTTTTATTTTGTTCCGCCAAAGAATTATGTCTTCTTACGAGCGTACATAAGTACATACAAATTTTATTTCTTACCATAATTTTTTATGTTTTATGTAAATAACGGTATAATTATGCAATATTGGATATTTATTTATTCTTTAAACATGTACTTTATTTATCATTTGCTTTTAACATTGCCTTGTAGTGCATTATAGGAACTTTTTCCTTGTATCCTTTTTTACTGATACAATTTCAATTCTTTTATAATTATGTATATTAAATGACGCTTTATGATTAGTAAATAAAAAATATTTGAAGTATATTTTTTGTGACTAACTTAAATTATAAATTTTCAATATGTTATTGAATGATTATTAAACACGATTGGTATTGCAGACGTCCAGTTCATTCCCACGGAAAAGGGGAAATATATACTAGTTCTGCGAGGTTATACTTACTCGCAAGTCGGTGGCAGATTTTTCTACTGTTCCTCAAAACACATGGGCTGCAGAGCGAGAGTACGAATGATATCGGGGAAGCTCATCGCTTCAGGAGACCCTCACAATCATGCCCCACCGTCACACGCTCGGTGCGGCAATGGTGCTTTCGTCCAGTTACGACCGCGTACCCATATTCCCGTTTTCACTGGCATATCTCCATCAGCAACAGCATTAATGGCCTCCCCGGTAAATTCGCCGACCGCCGCTGCGCTAGCCTTTCACGCACTCAGCTTCCCTAGGATAACACCCTCGACAGACTTATGGCTGCGAAGGCCTGAACCTGATGTTAAAAAGGACTCCTAGATGTCAAGTAATTTTAAGTGCAGTGACTTCCTCCAGTTGTACTTCGAGTACCACCAGGCAATACATATGAGCAATAATATGACGTAAAATTAATTTTATTACAATTGTTATTAGGAAATCGAATATTTCTTGAATTTGTTGATCTCTTAAACTTGTATAGTTATATTTCGATGAATAGGATTAGGCTTTGCTTCTCACAAAATAAGTGATATTCAAAATGCGATACGTAATTCAGTGATATACCTAGGTTAGTCATTATGAGCCTTATTATATGTTAATATTCTACTTATAAATGTTATTTCAATATTACGTTTGTATATAAAATCTTATTTTATAATATGAACTTTTGTTTATGAATTATATTACGCTTGAAGAACTCCTGTTTTTTTTACATTGTTATCCTTTTTTAATTTTACGCAGCCTATATTTATTTTATGAGCCTTCGTGATGGCTTACTCACCCAATATATATTATTAATGGCAAAATATAATTGTTCACATTAGAAACATATGGTTGTAAATTTCAGCTACTTTATTTTGACTCTTATTGTTAGAAGATTAAGAAAATTATATATTCTGAGAAATTAACAAATCTTGAATGCATACAAAACTTACGGAACTGAACGATAGTTATTTTAAAGAAAAAGATTTAATTTAATCAAACATTGTTGATGTATAATAATGTGTTATTATTGTAAAATGTATTTCATTATTCAGATGATAAGCCTCGGTTTTGTTTATCAATGTTTGGTAAACCTCAGTTGTGTCTGGGTCCCTACCGATACTGCGAGTCAAGAGTAAACGGGCCAAAGATCAGATGGCGGTGTACTAGACAACCACGTGGATGTCGCTCCAAGCTAATCACACTAAACGACAGTATTGTCTTCATGGGCGGTTTTCACAATCATTAACATGTAGAGTCTAATAATATGGGCAATAAAAATCTTTTGACATCTATTTTTTGTTTTATAATAAGTTTAATCGATATATTATTCAAGGTTTTTAAATTAGTTTCTTATTTATGTTTATAGGAATGAGTGGCTTTCAAGTGTATATGAAAAGGAAATAAAGTTTCGATAAGTGTACGCAGAAAGATTTTCAACTTGAGGATGGTAGCTAGCGAAACAGGTATCTGAAAGTGCTTTATCGTGGTGCTATGGTTTCATCACGATGTTTTCCTTCCCTTATAGCTCATCGTAAAAATTCAACAAAATATCGGATCACGTTAACACTGCCGAGTAGTCACCGCTTAAAATTTTTGTTTATTTGATTATCGTTAATAATATTGGTTAGAATGTTAAATAAAATACCTTTGATTGTGAAATGTAATATTTTGTAATTACAGATTTCAACAAACCAGAATTCGTCGAATCAGGACGTGGCAATCGGGTCATTATAATAGGCACTCATCGGTATAAACGCCAACGTTCCTTCGGCGTTAAAACTAGATGGATTTGTAGTCAGGTGCATAACGGTTGTAGAGCCTCAGTGACGACTGTTGACGATTATATTATCAAATATTACGGTGCACATAGACATTAAAAAATTGACTCTATTGAATTCGTATTGAATTACAAGAAAATCTTTATTAAAATAACAAAGAAGTTGTAGAGTTTTTGACGGGATCTCGAACTGTCATGTGGTGATTTTTATTTTAATTCTCAAGCTTATGTTATTGGGCTCTATATTAAGTAATTTTGGCGGCATTTTACAAGCCCGATAAAGCTGTAAAAGTTGTCGGAGGCTCTAGGGCCCTTATGGCTAACAGTATAGTCAGATCGAAAAAAGCGGCATTTTACGTGATGTAGTTTGGTTATTGTACACAAGCGAAGTGAATTGTAAATAGTAACTAGGAATATGCATTTTAAGTTTCTTCAAAACCTCCCTGAATAGTTTTAACTAGGAGTCATCATCTTGTTAGAACTATATCTGAAGATTACAATAACAAAAAAAATATATTTTATTCACGTGACTGGCAGAATTGTGGAAGATCACAGTTACCATAAAATAAAGAGATAAAGAAAAAACTTCTTATATTGAACACATAAATATCAGATCTTTAGGATGTAGATCATCAAGTTTTGAAAATTGCTCTACTAAATTGGCTTGAAATTCAGTTGGTTGGATTTGTCTATTATAAAATAAAACTGTTTCTAGGTAGTAAATTTATCAAAATTTGCTAATCAGAGTTGGTTGTATATTGATTTTTAGTGGATAAATTATAGAAAATACAATAACAGTGATCTCGATTAGTTTATAAGCGTAAGTAAATAAAATAATGGTGATGTAATTTACGAAGGTGTTGGTTTTACAACGATAATCGTTGAATAAAAATAGGTAGGTGCTCGTAACTTATACCGAGTTTATCGAAATACATGCCAGTCTCGATTTATTATTTGTCTCACTTAAGCGTGAGAGTACTAACAGGGTTGTGGTAATAATAATGATAATCTTCGAAGAAATAGCAATAAATATGAATAAGTATGTGGTAGAGCTATTTTAGCTCAGCGGCTTGTAGGAACGTTTGTAGACAATGTTCATTTAAACTTTCGCTTGAAAATCTTGACAATTTTGACAAAAATATAGGAAAAATGTGAGTTTTGATACGTCTTATCAGTGATCACATAGAAAGAAATAAAATTACGACATTGTTATAACAGATTCTAATAACGCTACTAAAATCTGTAATAAGTCAAAATAAGCCAAAAGGGAATAAGGAGTTAACTATTTACACTAGCTTGGAAGAATTAATGCAGGGTATGTGTTGATAATTATAGTACAGTCTAAAATGAATGGCGACCGCTGAGAGAATTAACAGTTGGCATCGTGATGCCTCGGCCGGAGAAAACTATATACAGAAATCACTAGTTATACTAAAATTAAACTAACTAGTCCCGAAACAAGACTTCTTAGTTATGTTACGTTCCTGATTTTCGTTTAGCGGGCTATATTGGGAGCATATGATTTGGATCTGGGATTTGTTACGCTACCTCATACCTTGTATTTTCATTATCTGATTAACGTTTAATACATAGGTTGTTTGTATTTTTGGCTTTTAGGTTCGGAATCAGACTCTTCTGTAGACTATTATTATTCAAAGAGCAAACGAGGGAACCCCGTTTTAGTAATGGCTGGAAACCGATATAAGCTTATGAAGAAGGAAGGTAACAAGGAACGTTGGATATGTATAAAGACAAGAGAAAAATGCAACGCTTTCATAGTTACAGTTAATTCAACTGTCGTCAAAATGAGTGCTTCTCATACACACTGATCATACGCACGAGACTTGTGCATCTAGTTTAACTTAGTTCATCTAGACTATTAGGTAACACTCAAAAGAAACTTAAATTTTGCCCACGTTAATTCAGAAATATTGTTGAATTTTTACTGTGTTATTATAAATGTAGGCTAAATTGAGGAAAAAACAAATTATCTGTTATACCTATGTATTTTATATTGAATAAATTTTATTAACAATTGATTTTGTGTTTCAAAAAAAATTTGTTTGATCTTCTTCCTACTTCTTCCTCCTATCAGGTGCCTTTATTTTTAAATGCTCATTTACCAATACAGCCATATGTTTTGAATATATTTTGTGCAAGTTCTACGTAGGTATATCTGACTTTTTTTAAAATATGTTTTATCTATTAAGATTTACCTCCACTGTTCCTTATATTTTATTATTTTTTACACTTTTAGTACCACCGAGCGCTCTGAGATTCGATCTCACAAAGTTTGGAAACCCCACCATATCGTGGGGTAACTACCGCTTTATAAAAAAGTTAACCCGCCGTGACAAGACTTGGTGGGAGTGTACCTCGAGGAAGACCAGCGGATGTAGATGTTTAGCTGTCACCGTCAACGACAGGCTTACGAAGTTGAATGGATGGCATAATCATTAACCGTGATAGTTACCTATATCAGTAGTGATTGCTCGATTTTGACAGAAAGGCTTCCGATTCATTGAAATGTTAGTTAGAAGCCCATTTAGGCCTCTATAAGTCTAGCGTTTGTCGAGCGTACAAGTTCGTCCCACGCTTGATTAGCGCTTACACTGAATGCACGCGGTGTTCGTGTCGCGCGCTTGCTGAATACAGCAGTCGCGTTATTTTCCCCTATAAGAAGGCACGCGGCGTGTACGCGACTCGAGCGTTGCATTATGCAGGCGCGCCTCGCAAAAGCCGCGTGCGCGTAAAGTCAGCGCTGGTCAAACGTTTGACGAACGCGCACGCTCGACAAACGCTAGTATTATAGCGGCCTTACTATAAGGATTATTTTTGACAACTTAAAAATATTTGCTTTGCGAGCTGTCGCTCGTCTATACTGTTTCTATCTAGCCTTTTTATTTGGGTAATGAACGTATTCTGAATTCGTTTGTCAAGCTTATGAAGGAATTATTTTATGTTAATAAACTCCATTATAAGAAATATTATTTTAAGGATATTGTTTGCCATGTTAATTCTTAAAATGTAGTTAATATACCAATATATCCGAAACATCGAATACGATTCTAGTTGATAAATATTAATAAAGTGGGTTAAAAGCTATCGCAATTATAAATCAAATATGGTGGAGAATAATAAATTAATATCATAAAATTTATTGCATAAATTTTACAGGTTATAATAAGCATACTTGCCAATAACAATCATTCAATGGGATGTACCAACGTTTTCTCCAAAGCGAACAAATAATCATTTGGATTTGGTAACACTGTTGGATGACGATGAAGGAAAACATCGTGAGGAAATCTGAACGCTTGAGAAATGATCTTGTAGTACCAATGTATACGGGAAAAGTATAGAACTGGTGAGTAAGTCCGGGCTCTTCCTGGGGAGTAGGCCTTTGCCCAGCAATGGGACACATACAGGCTGGTATTATTATCTATTATAATAATTCAATGTTTCGCTATATCACTTACGAGGTAAACATACATATAGAGATAAGATATTATATATTTAAGATTCATCTTACGTTTTAATTTTGTAATCAATAATAATAGGCGGCCAATAATGAATATATTACTATTCAATACAGTCGCGGGCATGTATACGTTATTTTTTACTAAACATAGATCACCAAAAACATCCCCTTACTTAGTCCCAGATTATTCTTGATTAAAACGAGGTGAATGATTTGTAATACAATAATAAATAAAAAAATACTATATTTATAAGCTAATCACATATAAGCATCTCAAAAACAGTGTGCGAAATTCAGGGCGTAATTTACCGGTCGTTAATTCCTGATGGGAAATTTATTCTGTCTGGTAGAAAAAATATTATACTACATTTTTTTTAAGTTGTAATAATGAAACGATTGAAATTAAATATTATTCGACTCTAGAAAAATTGTTTTTAAGTATTTCGTCAATATTGTTATGTTATTGGTTGTATAGAATTTAAATGTCTACTTATAATGTAGTTTATATTCATGGTATATAGAATTCATGTTTTTAAGTCAATGTAGTTCATACTGAAGATATTGTACTCATAGTTCAATTTTATGGTTTCTTATCATTTTATTTGTAGTGCGATTCCATATTATTTCCTTTTATGATACAATTGCATGTATTTTCATAGTATTTAGATCTGTTACTCAGATCGAATGACTTAATATGCTTTTAGGACATCCGTTATTTATGAATGTATATTTTCCAATTTTCATTTTACTGTTTAATATAAAGTGGTTTTGCTAAATCAGGCAGACATACTTTGAGCATCGTGTGTTAAAGATTTTTTTTTATATGATGTTCTTTTTTCGTTAGTATCGAAGTGGTTATTTTTCATTTGTAACATTTTCAGTCTCACGATGATGTTTCTGTATTCGTAGTAGTAAACATAGATATAAGTTTCCTTGTAATAAATTGATACATATATAACATGACTTCAGGTTTATATTTTAATTAATACAGTATGCTATATTGTTGAAGTAGTTATTTTTTTATCTGTCTATAACATATTTTATACACACAAATAACACGCTGATCTTGTATTCCAGAGCCTAAATTTGATTTATCTCAACGTGGTAACTTGGTGATACAGATCGGCGAATGGCGTTTTAATAAACACGCTTGTTGGGGTTCGAAAGTTCGTTGGACGTGCATCAAAAAGAAGAGTGGATGTACCGCGTCAATTACTACTGTCGATAATGTCATTGTAAAGACACTCGGTAAACATAATCATTAATTAATAATAAGTCCATTGTAATATTTAATACTTTAATATGGTGTTTTGCGAATGAACGTAGTATTTTTTTTTCTTTACGGACTTCACAGCGTTACATGAACTTTATGCTCGGTTTAGTTTATTTTTTTATATACATCAGAATAAGAATACGAGTATATATTATACTTTCTGATTAACCAATCATACTTTAATGAGATATATTTTTTAAAAACGTATTTAAAAACTTAGTTGCGAACTAGTGTAATGTCAGGTGCGGCTTACCCACCATCTAGATTCTAGATAAACAATGTAGACGAATGTAGCGGTTTAACTGCCGCTCGTAATTAGTTAATATTTCCTCTATGAAAGATGTCTAAATGTATATTTTGTTTGCAAAAAAATATTTAAATAAAAACGGGAAGTTGTTATATATTTAAATCAAAGGTTTGAAATAAGTTTTGTAGTTTATATCGAAGAGAAAATAATGATGAAGCGTTTAGTCATAATGCCAACTAAATTGCCCGACGTATTTAAAAGGTGCCATAGTAATCTGCTGAGAGAATATTCGCTGATATATTCTCACTGAACAAAATAGAAATTTTACTGAGAATGCAGCGTGTTACAATCGCGCTAACCGCTACATGAGTAAACACTCATGTAGTGATTTTTACTGTAATTCATCAACTTGTAAGTTATTTGACTCTATATTATGTAATATTGGTGACATTTTGAGTAATGTAGATTGAATATTGTAAGTACCTGAAGTGGATTACAAATAATAACTAGAAACATGAATTTAAGTTGCCATAAAAAATCCCTAGATAATTTTAACAAGGGAACCATCATCTTGTTAGATCCAACTTTAAAGGTTAGAACAGACTACGAAGTTAAGCCAAAAACATTGACGCTGGCAAGTGGTTTTACAGCGACAAAACAAGAAGAACTTTGTATACAGTTTTTTTAAAGAATACAATTATATTTCAAAGTTAGATATTGTCCTTCTTAATTTTATTTGTTACAAGCTTCACACAACTAAATTTTTTTTGATAAATTTAGCTTAGATTAAATTTACATGTAAGTACCACCGCATTCAAAGTCAGTTCAAGTTTATTGCAAATATATGTTTAAGTATTATTTACGTAGTTTACTGCTAATACATTTTCTTTTATTTTTTCTATAGAATCTATTTCATGATCTGATTTATCTAAATAATTATGTTTAATAATAATTATAGTGAATTAAGAAAAAATATTTTTAAGATAAACGGAGTAAAAATGTAGTGTGGGGATTGAAATAGATTTTAAGTATTACATTATTACGCATACGCATACGCATTTATTACAGCGAATAATTACAATAAATTTTGTTGATTATTAAAGTACTTTGTATTTGTAGAATTATTTTTTCACTAACACTTTTGTACAGTCTAGTAAATCAAAATGTAATTACAAGATAATATTGTAAAACTGTTTTGGCGAGGTACTAATTATATTGTTTTTACAGATCTTAATCCGGTTTTTGCGCAGTCTCAACGAGGCAACCCTGTTATTATGATCGGTCAGTACCGTTTCAATCGAGTTAACAAGTATGGAAGCAGAACTAGATGGGTATGCGTAAAGGCTAAAGCCGGCTGCAGAGCGTCCTTGCATACTATGGACAATGCCATCGTTCGCGTTTGGGGCTTCCACGACCCGCAAGCACACACTAGCGCAAATAGATTTTAGTTATATGAATGGTAAACTCGTATAGTTGAATGATTCTGACATGCGCACGGACAGGTGGCCTTAACCTATAATTATGTTAGATAAGTACGCCTGCATTGAACATGCGAAGTTTTCACTCGAAATTTGAAATTCTTTATGTCTATGATTTATCTCCAAAAAGTGTATATATATTTTGTAAATTTGTCACTATTAAGGTAAGAGAAATACTCGGTAAATTGGGCATGCTAGCTACAGTCATGCTAAACATAATAACTTTTTCAGTCGAATCAAAGAAAACTCAACGGGTTTCTACAGGGTTTTTAATTGACGTTGCATCGGCCTGATGTATAAAAAATGACATCCTTTTGTTATCTTAATAACTTGACTGCCATGGATGGCAATAATGCCAATTTTTCGCGCATTTTTGTGACGTTGAGAGCCAAAGGGCTAAGAACTAAGCAAAAATTATAAAGATTTGTCTAAATTTCGGACGAAAATTTCGCAATTAATTACTTACAGTTTGTTCAGTAACTCTTGTTTTCGGGTGTTGTTTAAATTGCAGGTTCTTGTTATGTATTTTTGTGAAAGTTGTCGCTTATTATCCGTTAAAATAGATTTTACGGAAGGTATTATTTTATTTGACTGTTGCTATACATATGCAATATTCGATTTTCGTCTAAGGCCCTTCTTACATCACGATACCAGTAGGATACGTGCTCGCGACTCGATTTTACTACATTGAGCAACTCAAAGTAAAGAAAATTTCATCATTGTCATTAGGCATTGATGCGTTAAGAGGGTAAAAAAGTCAAAATTTAATCATGTCGAGCGATACCAATGACGAAGAAGCATTAGCAGCTTTTTATCAAACCTGTTATTTGAAATTTCTTTCCAATTTCTTCCCAAGTCCCGTCGCACCTATCTTCATATACTCGGATAATTGAAAGTTGTATATGCATGAATGTTTTTCTATTTCTTGCACAAATTATATATTCCTGTCTTACTCGTGCGCCATTTTGGGAAGACTTGTGAGAGACGCGACACAGCGGCGACCATCACGGCAAACTAGGATACCAGTAGCGTAGTGTGCGAGTCTCCATACAAATGTATGTGCGATACTCGGCAGCGACTAGTCTCTGAAACTCGCGTAAGATACTTGTCGCTTGTGAGTATCGTAATGTAAGAAGGGGCAGTTCAAAATGTATCTACAATGATTATCATATTGTACTTGAATATTGATGACGTCAGAAACAAATAGAACCTCTATTATTATAATTTATGTTATGAAATAATTTGTTTTGTATCTTGCTCTGACGATATTCGAACGTAGAACACATAACCTTTGCAGAACGATAGTTAATTAATGTGTTATGTAAATTAAAACTTATGTCTACGAGAATCTATGATAGTAAAAAGGAGAGTTTTATTATTATGAATTCATATATATATATATATATATATATATATATATATATATATATATATATATATATATATATAACCGATTAATTCCGAATAATTCCTTTAAAGAATAAAAAAATAGTATTTGATGTGATTCTTGGGAGCGCGAACATTCCAATTTACAAATTAGTCTACGTTCTGTAACAGCTCTGGATTCTGTTTGTTTTTTTTTCTTTTACAAAATATAGACCAATAATTATGCATTATTTATTATATTTGACAATGTAAGGTTATACTTACATGAAATACTGTATTTTTTTTCTAAAACGGAGTAAAAGATAACAAGAGTCCGAATCTCCTATGAAATCATGACAAAGGTGCTTAATTTCATAATGAAGTTGCTTATTGCAAGAGTTTAGACATTGAGGCTTCAGTTGTTTCGGTGGAAGAAATAAATGTTTAATTATAAAATTATATTAAGTAGTACGTAAACAGTTTATTATCATTAAATTTGGGCGGGGTTTAGTATGTAAGTGTTACAATTTATTACAAAGTTCAATTAACTATTAGCGTAAACTAACAATATGGAATAATTCTTGCACTTAATGTGTTACTAACATAAATATTACTTAGGTTTCGGTGGTGGATAAAACTAGTGCAAGCTTTTATTCAGTATTTAATCGTGAGTAATGTTTATCATTAATATTTTAATACAGTTTAGATACAAATTAATGTATTTATCATTTTTTAAATGTTGTTTTATTTACCTATACAACTATTTACTATTCAAAAGGGAATTTAATTCTCCAAAATAAATAAATTAAATAATCATATCAAATTTCAATTTAATTTGGACTTACAGATAACCAATTTAATTATTAAATTATTCTTTGAAAAATATACATCTGTTGGGTAAGCGCGATCCATCGTCGGCCTCATTTTCTCTCACCACCATGTGAGATTGAGGTCAAGCGCGTGCCTGTAGCTTATAAAATAAATCTCGAATTTGTCTTACCTTAAGATCTTTCATTGTATTCAAAAATTTATAGGCATTTGTTAATTTTATATCCGTCAATATTTCATGCAAATATATTTGCTAATTTTAACTGAAGTCAAGGGTGTTTGGTAACTCATACTGTTAGATACCACGACGCAAAAACTGGAGAGTACTCGATCTGGTGCAAGGTGTAGACCGTAAATTCACAGGCTTAAAGTTTGAAATAGTAATATATTAAAAATATGGATCCATTGTGTCACAGCGTTTACATTATATATCTATATGTATTATAACAAAAGAAGTTTTGTTGTTTTTAAGTGATTTGAACACCAACTTGAAACTCGATGAAACGAAAGAGGGGTAGGACACAGATAATTTTCTTTGGAGATTTCTCTCTACATGGGTCAGTCATACTGGTGGAATACCTCCACCATACAGAAGATCGCAGCCATATATCCTTGTGTTGTGTTTCTGCGGTGAGTAGGATTTCCAGAGCTCCTTTGGGTAGGAGGGTTTAAGGTCGGCAAAACGCTAGTGATACATATGGTATTTACAAGCGTTCATAGGCTACGATAGTTTCATATTAATTTACCTGCTTGAATTCGGTAGATGTAGTTTAAAATTGGTTCTATATGAATGTGTTTTTCAGTGATAGAGTACATGACAAGCCGTGGAACTGTTATGCTGTTAGTTAACGGTCACCGTTTTTCTAGAGAGAAGATCGCCGGTCCAAGGACGAGATGGCAATGCTCGATTAGATCCCGTACTAAATGCAAAGCCTTCATAACGACCTACGACGGGGAAGTGTTGAAGAATTATTTACAACATAATCATAAACTGTGATCCTAATTTATTGTCTGTATTGTGATAAACTTTATTCGGGTATTTAGTGCCTTAATGTGGTGGGTTCGATTTAAGTAGATATACTGAATTATTAGGAGGCATATAGAGATGTAAAAAAGACAATACTGTCAAAGTTGTTGTTATTAAGAAGTATATTTTTGTACAATATGTTTTGTTATTATTATTTTTTTTGTATAAGTATACGTACGTAAGTGTTGTTCATTATTATTATTTCTTGTGAACCTTTAACGAAAGTTTTAATGTATTTTATAATAGTTTTGTTACTTAATAACTACTGTATAATGAAGAGAGTGAGAGAATGAGAGTATAAGAAGAGAATGAAAGAGAAATGCATATTGTGACGACTCTACTTTGCTAGGAAAAGGGCAAAAAGTAGAAGAAAAATGAACAACTACTAGTAATGAACCGTCGTGGCATCAAAATTACCAGATTAAATTTGTCTGCAAATTTTAATGTAATGAATTAATTACTGTCATCTTCTTAACCACTACGTGTACTGTAAATTATTATGAATATTAAAGATTTTTTTATGAATGTCCTTGAGTAATAGTCATGTTAGTCTGTCTTTATAATGTTTTCGTCCTTTTAGAAAGATCTCTTATGTTGATTCCTAAGTCGATACATCAGTCCCAAATAAATTTAAAAGGGGGTAGTAGTATCTGTGTTAGGTTCGACGGCGGAATCATCAGCAACACTACTGTCTGTCTGTATTAACCCTTACTGTGCCATGGACCCACGTAGTGTGCTCACTTTTGCCACATACACTGTTCCAGGAACCCACGTAGTGGGCTTTTATTAAAATCGTTTTTTTTTCTCGCACATACACAGTAAAATCAATAATACCACCAGGAATAATGAATTTGGCATAACTATCATCTTAGTACACAACATATATACTCGTATATGATTTTCATATTACGAACACATACGACGTGGTTTACTAGTATAATGTATGGTGGCATGGCATAATATGAAATCTGTAAAGGAGACGAATGTGTTAAAGTACGTGTGAAACTGCTGTGGTTTCATCATGAAGAGTTTGTATTGTATCGCATCGTGGATCATATATTACTATTATAACGTCATTATTACCATTACAGTATTACCGTCACTACTTAATTTTAGAGCATATACTAACACCAAGATGGCTATTTCATTAAAAACCACATTTATATATTAACAAATTACTAAAGAATAATCGAAGGACTGCATTTCAGATTTTTGAAGTCAAACTTCTTATGCGACTTCCAAGCGTTAAACGTTTAACGCACATTATCGGTCTCTCCTCTTTGTGTGAGCCAGAGCGAGAGAGCAATATATTATCGGTCTCTCCTCTTTGTGTGAGCCAGAGCGAGAGAGTAAATGTCGGTGTGTATGTATATTGCACACTGTTTAAATAAAATAGAAAATGTCTTTTAAAATGAAGTTTCACTTTCTATCGTGTGTGAATCGCACACACACCTTTCTTTTTTTATTATCATTTCTCTCTTATCTCTATATATTATTTTTCGTGGCAACGACATGTCTCCATAATTTCTTTATCGAAATTAATTATTCATACGTTTTCTAAAGCTTATGAATTCCGCGATTGTTTAAAATAGGCAAATAGTTTAAACCTAATATTTTCGTTTAAAAATGAATTAAATGGTGGCATTCCTGATGCACATAATTATATTCAACTATCATGTGGGAGGCGACATTTATTAACATTTTGTTTAACTAACATAACCGTTGTTAGCTTTTTAAATTCCATAATTTACAAAATATCCGCAAAGGTCAGCTGGTCTATTCTATTATATTATTCGCACGGGTAGCAGAGTAATTCATATAACTCTATTGGTTTACGCGGCGCACGTCAGTAAAGCTCCCAGCCAGCATGATTTTTTCCGAGATCTCTAACAAATATCATCATATTTTGACTAATTTACACAAAAAAATAATAAATTATACAACTAAACCTTTCTCATCAATCATTCCGTCCATTGATGAAAACCGTATAATAATCCGTTCGGTAGTTTTTGAGCTTATCGCGTTCATACAGACAGACAGACGCAGTGGGGGACTTCAATTTATATTTTCTACTGTATTCATTAGAATTTAGTATTTAATTATCCTAATATAATATTAATAGCTGTGTCCCGCCGTTTAACTCGCGTATAATTTAAAAGAAAGCGTCACAACACACACGAGCTGCGTGTTTAATTATTTTAGTTTTACATTATCTCCCAAACTATTCGTCCAAATGACATGCTATAAAGGGCAAAGTTTATCTAGATAACATTGTCTTGATGGTGAAGTAACTTTTTTTGTAAGGATTAATATGCCATGCCTAATAATGCTCATAAATCACATATCAATTTTCAATAAAACTTTGTCACAAAATATTGCTTATGTATAAGAGACAGGTATATGGAATTGAGGACTATTTTTTAGAAGTACTAAGGAGCTATATTTATATAGAACATTGTATTTACGGTATCACTAACCATTACTCCAGCGTACACGGATAAAGCAGTTAGGGTGCGCTATTTCTTCCGACTTACTTAACAAAAATCAATATTGAAGGCTAGCTGAGAGGTGTAACCTAATGCTAGATAGCCTATAATATGTCTCGTGAATCTGGCTATCATATACAATATTTTTTCGAATCCGACGGGTTATTTCAGAGATTAGCGTGTTTAAACAAACAAAAAACGCTTCCGTTTTATTATATTATAAAGTATAGATTAAAGTAATTTAAATACGCATCATTGCTGTAAAACCATTGGTCAGTTGATGAACTTAGGAACTATGAAGAGCGCATCGAAACATTGAAACAGGAGTCGATTGAAATTATCCGAATAGTAATGTATTTTGATTATTTTTTATTTATAATAAATTGGCATTATATAAGCACAACATAATTTGCTTATCACAAATAATAACATAACACGCACGTAAAATTATTCAGGTTATTGGTTCAAATAATATATGTAAATAATTCAGTTACAGAACTCAGAACGGCGAGAGGTACCCAGATGTTGTCGTCCGACGGGTACCGTTTCTCGAAGGCTTACGGAACTGGCTCCAGGATCAGGTGGCAGTGTACGACCAGGACACGCACAAAGTGCACAGCTTTCCTGATCACATTGTTCGGTGAAATTATTAGGGGCAACATGTTTCATAACCATTAACATGGTAATGTCATCCGTGATTATTGTTTGTGTAAAGTTCCATACGTGACATTTACTTCGATTTTATGAAGATTTTACGTCATTAAAGAAAAATAATTATTAATCAAAATCCGTGGATAAAATGCGAATAAAATATTAAGTTTGCGTCAGCATATCACATGGATTGTAATGTAGAGTTTTGTTGTATATTGTTGAATTATGATTTTATAATATAATTTTAAGTATTTATTTAGAAGCGGTTAAATATTAAATTGTTTTTAAAACGAATTAGATCCTGATGTTCAAGATGATCTCAAATTATCGCATTAGTATTAATCGAATATTCTGTTTTAATTGCTTCTAATTCACCAACGAATATGCCGTACTTTTAGGTACATTGTTTATTTATTTCTTAATTTAAATTTTAAAGCTTGTAATAAATATAATATAGAATTAAGTTTACATAAGGTATATTGTGGAATTAATGTGTTTTTCATTCTTTGAATGTAAAATCGATATAATGGTTGTTACAAATACTTAAATTTACGTAAACTTATTTATGTCAAATTTAATAGTATGAACAAAGATTTTTTTTCCAGATTACGGGATTACTAAAAGCTCCAGAGGTTCAGATATTATAATTATGAATAATCATCGATTTTATAAACAAAATACAAGATTTAATGGGAAAATCCGCTGGCAGTGCTGTGTTAAATCCCGCACTAAATGTAAAGCGTTCGTTACAACAATAGGCAGTATTCTTTTAAAGAAAAATCTTGAGCATAATCATTAGTTTCTTATTGAAATAACATGTAAAGTATTTTAAATGGATTTCAAAAGTGAATAAACGGATCAGCTCTTGTATTTGATGAATTTCTTCAAGTACTTACTCCTTCAGTTCACTTAATGTAAACTGAATTTCTGGTTCCTAGACTTATGTTCTTATTTTAAAATTTTGATTATTTAAAGCTTAAATTTTTTTTCCTATAAATACAAATCTCTGCAAGTATTATAATTACTAAAATATTTTATTTATTTATTTAAGCTTTTAGTTGTGATATATATTTTTTGTAAGTAAAGCAAAACTGCATTATGATTTTGTTTATTTATTTAAAAAAATATGCGAAAGAAATGTTAATTTGTTTATTCACATATTATGTTTTTTAACTTCAGTACTAAAAATGTATTCGAGCAGAGGTGTAGAAGTTCTCATATGTGGTAAACACCGGTTTTCAAAGTCGGGCGTGATGGGTAACACTGGAAAGTTGCGATGGCAATGTACGACAAAAACTCGAACTAAATGCAAAGCTTTTATAACCACCGTCGATGGTACAATCATACGAAGGAATCTGGAACACAATCATAATTAACCCAAAATAATATATAATAAAATTGTTAGATACTCGTAGATTCTAAATTTCTCATATTAAGTTATTCTATGATCATTTAAGTTATGGAAGTATGTAAGACTTCTGTTTAATTTATTCGTTATTTTTTTTCCATGAAAATGAAACTTTGTTTGCGTATTATATTTATTCCGAACAGAGAACTTTTAAAATAGAATATAAAAATAACTTAATTCAAGGTAACTATTATTTAAAAAGTTTATGTTGAATATGTTTGTTTATACGTACTCGTACAAGTGTTGATAAAAACAATTATAGAGTATTTTCAACAGCAAATACTTTTGTGTTTTAAACCAACAATAATTTTCACCATTTCTCATCTATACATATTAGAAAACTCAATAGCTCTCTGTCTGTCCATTTAGGTTTTTTTCACGCGAGCACCACTAATCCGATTTACATTTTTTTTAATTGAAATTCATATCTATGTTATCTGGCCAGGTGATAGGATATATTTTGTAATATAAAGTAACATGCGAAATAAGCAGTGACAATAATGGTGAATCAATTCGGAAAAAATCGCATTTGGGGCTCTTAAGTGGCTTACGCTGAGTAAACCATAAGAGATATATCAAATTAATGTTTTACATAATTGTAGACCTTAAAAAGGTCTACAAAAAATTCAGTGATAGCATATATCTATTTTCTAAGGATAACTCGAAATAAGCATTTTTGTCTTTCGTGTATTGAGCGGGGCAGTACAATTCGTGCGTGTGCGCGACGGACAGCATTCTGTAGGCCACTCGAGCGGAGTGGCGGGCACAGCTTGTATTTTAATGTACGGTAGGTGGTATTTATGTAGAATAATACCTGTTACACAGTCTGCAGGTTGGGAATATCCATTGCGTTATTAATTTTTGTTATAAAGTATAAACTATTGCTTAAGCCGACATAACCCTAAAGGCCTTTTAAAGGCCTTAAAAAAGAAGAAAAAAAAACGATTCCTCGATTCCTTCGATTACTTTGACCTTAGTGGTCATGATCCCGAATACAAGAAAAGAATGAAAAAGATTGTATGAACAATTGTAAAACAATGAAAAAATAAAATATATGTTCCTGAATCCTGAATTCAGTATTTTATGTACGTATGTAATACGTGTTGGAAATCCGGTCCTTATTCTAGGTTCTCATTAATTAATATAGTAAGCAAGGCAAAATCCCGAAGTTAGTATGGAATAATTATAATTACGTTATCGTAAATATACTTCGTAACAGATTCAATCACGGAATAATTCTTGTGTTGGAAAAAAAATAGCTAAAGTATTTTAGAAATATTATTAGTTAGTCGCATACAGTTTCTAATTAGTCATTCAAACCATATTCAACCTAATCTTACCATAACTTATGATTGATTGATCGACGATGATTGATGATTGATCGACTACATTATGATAATATTAGATTCACTTATCAAACTCTTGGCCTATGAAAATCATTCTATTATGAAAATGTATTTTTAATTTATATGCAGTAATATCTCAGGTATATATTTATTGTTGTTACGTTTTTTGTGTGTGTTTTCTCTATAATGAAAGGTATTTTTCTCGTAGGTACGGAGAAACGCAATCCAGTTATAGAGTTGGGCCCGTACATTTTCGTAAGGACATCTGAATCCATCGGTGGGAGACGGCGACGGTGGTTATGCAGTGAGAATGCCAGCGGTTGCCGCGCGGCAGTGATCACAGTTGATGACGTCATTGTTAAAACAAGGAATGAACATAAACATTAACTCTTACTTGACAACATAAAAAATATTTAACGAAAACCCTTTGCTATAAAAAATTGCGATTGTTAGACACGTGATTAGACTATAATTATATTTTATAGTAGACATATATTTAATGATTTAAGTGAGCACAGACTTATTATTTCCAAATTCGTTAAAATTAGAGTAGAGGAATCAACTCGCTCTAGGTCTTAGATCTATGTTGGACGAAAGACGCGAGCGCCTTCTCTGGCGTGTTGGTAGATCTTGTTTTGCTAATATTGAGAACTGATGTTTTTTGTTGTCTTACGATATTTTTTCTTGTTGATGATGATTTTATTGTATCTATATATATATATATATATATATATATATATATATATATATATATATATATATATATATATATATATATATATATATATATATAACGTACCGATTGGCGTCTCGTATGCGCATTTCATATAGAAATGGGATGTCCCAGTTCTTACACAATGCTTGGTAATCCTACTAATGCCACTTGTTTGTTTTTCTATATAAAAAAGATATTAAATTACTGCATGATTTATTTTCGTCTTATATTAAAATAAGAATGCTCCGTCTACAAAAGAACGTTCAGTTTATTAAAACTATTTTAATTAAAATCATGGCACTGAGATGGCATGATATTTTTCTCGATTTTTGGTTAGTTTTTCAAATTACGAGTAATATCACAGAATTGTTTTACACAGTAATGAAAACTTTAATAATATATCCCGTTCATTTTGTATGGGACATCGATTTCGCTGTCATACGAAGTTGTTAATTTATATTAGTAGACTAAAAGAAAATGAATGCTAACGGTTGAGAGTGTATACGGAGCATTATGATTGGAGAGTATATTTGTTTATTATCTTATAATCGAGGCTCAAAAGTATGTGCTATTTAAAAATTGTCATTTTCTCTGCTTAATTTATTCTAATAGTCCTAACTCCTGTAAAGTTTTTGCAAGTAGAAAATTTTATAGAAGTCCAAAACCATTGGGCTCTTGTTTCTAAAACATTTCTAAAGTACTAATCTAGTCTCGATAGTTTTACTTCCTTGTAATATTTGTGACAAGCGTAAATTATAAGTAAGAAAATTCTATAATTCTATCTTTTCATCTATACATTTCTTTCCATATGTCTTTGTTTCTTAGTTTCTTTGTAATTTACATCGGTTCATTGCATGGTTTTCGGTTATGATTTTTTTTCAGTTCCTGTGTTCGGTACAACTCGTAAAGGGAAGCCGGTGATTTTAGTGGGACATCATAAGTTCTGGTCGACTGGGAAGAGTACGCGATACGGTGACAGATGGCACTGCAGCTTCAAGAGTTGTAAAGCGACTATATTTACAAAAAATGATGTCATCGTGAAAACTTTGGGTGAACATAATCACGAATGAAAAGATGAATTATAGCACTAGTTAGATGTAGCGGTCAATACAAGAAACCAACTTGCAATAGCTATATAATGCGCAGTGGCAGATTTTATCTGTTTATCTCTCTTTATTAATTGGTTTGGCACGCTCGGCCCGGTCTCACCGCTTCCCCGCTCAATCAGCTGAGCAACTCGTTTGCTGCATCCATACACGGAAATATTAGAGATCGATTTAGCGGCGGTTGAAGTTTAACTAATATTACTGATTGGCCCATAATTAAACGCCGCATATTACGTTCCTGAATTATTACATATATTTTTTTTAAATCTGTGTAAGGTTTATAACACCTCGTTTAGGAATACATTCCATATTAATTAGACTAAAATTAGTGAAATCCTTTATTATACATAATAAATAAATTTCCATCTCATTGCATTGCAACTGCATATAAGAATGTTTGTTCGAACTTTTTTATCACGTGTTGCAAGTATAAAACATACCAAATTATTAAGAATAGAGGGTAAGACCTTTTTTCTAGTGTGATTATCTTATTAGTTATATAATTTTGTTGATATATATTGTATATATACCGGATATTCATATATATATTTCGAACTCTATCGTAAGCTTACTTAGTTTAGACACTAAATATCAGTTAATATATGTCGTAATATATATATATATATATATATTTGCTCAATTGTTAATTTTTGTAAAAAAATGTTTACTCTATAAGCTAACTTTTTCGTACTTATATACATATTTTCATTTACTATAAATATAAATAAAAATGCAAAATAATTTTTCTACAACTATAAAATATCGAAAATAAGAATAAAAGTACAAATTTTTCATACTACGGTACTAACATTAAATAAATTTAATAGACATTCTTCAGAGAAAAATATTAAATTGATTAATTTGAAGGCAACCCTAGAAAAGGACATGACACGGTTTTTACTCAACCAGTTACAGGACATAAAAATCACAGAATATATATCTGCAGCCAACCCTCGAGTTAAAACAGGATTATCAAAGTGCATTATTATCTTTTCGTATTATATCCTAAAAACGTTGAATTCTTCTACTATATATATATATATATATTCTATATAGATTTTATTATTCAAATTTATAGTACGAGTATCATCATTCCATAGTTGTAAGTGTAACAAACAAAGTATCTGGTGCTCATGAGTCTTCTATGGCAAAAAGGAAATTTTGCCATACCTTTGTGCTCAATATACTATACTTGAAACTCATTGAAGCATTGTTTTGTATTATATTATATTCTTAGAAGAGAGCCTGATAAAATCTAAGACGAGAACTACATTAAACCCAAGTGGGCTAGTACTCCCATTTGGACGCGTCGGAGCCCATATATTTTATATGGCTATTAGTTGTGTAGAACTATGTTAGATCCACGTCACGCGTCACGACTCTACGTATGCAATGCCGATCCAGATTTTCGCTGAATGATGGAAGGGGTAAAATACTTCTGATGACGTGTGCATAGTGTAGTTCTACGTCTCAGACGTAGACGTCTTTCTATCCGCGAGCACCTCCCGACAGAGTTATCGACAAAGCGGTAATTTAATTATATATGTTTGAATAATGTATAATTTTTTTTAAATATCTAGGTCTATTGTCATGAATTTTCTTAACTTGTGCTTTTGACATGCGATAGATAAAACATGAAAAACCGAGGTCAATATGCTTCTTCTATGAGAGTATGGAATTCTCCAAGTTCATCTCTTTTTTCTTTTTTTATACTGTGAACCCAATATTTTCATATTTTATATCAGTGAGTCCTCACTTGACTGATAACCAGCATGAAATGCGCGACACATGTATTAAACGTAGTGTTTCGGCTCGGTGTGCACTGTGCACATCATCCTCCTCGCGTCGTTTTCATCATTACTAAGGGTCGTGACTCCCCCGCTTCATCAGTTTCTTCCGTACGATTTCCCTCCATCTGCTGCGATACTTAGCTTCATGAAGGGCATTGTGGAAGTTAATGTTCAGAGAAGATCGTCTTTGGTCCGACCATCTCGTGGGACTGCGTCCTCTGTGCACATATTTTAGATGTTTGAAAAGTTTCAGACATGTGCGTTGACCTGATGTAGTTCTCGCGTAATACTATTAAGTAAGCAATTCTTGTGTGGTATTATATGTAATTAGTTTCTCGGAAACGGCTCTAAAGATTGTGGTGAAATTTTGTACTTAGATATATAAAGTTTTTACTATCCAAGTTTACCTAGATACGAGTTTTTTTTGCAAATCACCGAGGGGTGCTCTGTCGCCCAAATATTAATGTATAAGAAAGAAGTCGGCGCTCACCGGTGCCATTTTCATGTTATTGCATAATAATTATTGAAAATTTTATTGTAAAATCTATTAATTTCACAAAGAAGACTTAATTTTAAACAATAACTTGTACCCGTTTTCGACATGTGCACAGGAAAGGTTTATGCGGCGAGTGCAATCATAATCAAGCGAAGTATGTGCTTATTATCTACTCGTTGAACCCTCATAATAACGATCATGCTTTCAAAATTTATTGTAGTCATAGTATTTAGGTTATTTTGTCTAATTTTATACCTCATAATTTTACTGGGACAATGGTTGTGTTATAAATACAAAGTAGTAGTAGTATATTATATTTTTTTTTAATATTAGGCCTTGTTGTCTGATATGTGGTTAAGAATCACGAGCGGTTAACCGCAGTGTGACCTTGGTCTTAGATTATATTTGTATCTAGTAATTACTTCAAGATTTTGTTAAATTTTAACTGGGTGTATTAATATAAATATTGTGTTACTATTCCAATTAATTTTGTTTTGAAATCGTGTTCCTTTATTCTAGTTATAATTGACTTTGGTAATTAATTATACATATTTTTTTATACAGCTAAAGTGGCAAACAAGCACACGGTCCGCCTGATGGTAAGCAGTTATCTGTGGACGTTTGTAACACTAGAGGTATCCTTAGCTCGTTACTGACCTTCAATCCTCCTTTCCCAAGGAGCTCTGGGAAGCTACTCACTGATCACCGGGCTGCGATCTTCAGTAGGGCGAAGGTATTTTATTAGTCGGGCTGCCTTAAGTCGAGAAAAATTTCTATTGAGATATCTCTTTGCCTTTCCTCTCTTCTTAAACCTTCCTTCCCCAAGGAGCTCTGGAACGATATTATATATTTGTTATTGGTAATATTGGTGCGCTCTATGGTATAAGAATTATAATTTAAAAGTATATCGTGCGTGTGATTGGTTAATCAGTGTAAACAATTCCAGTTCGAGTTCCGCGCGCCATCAGCACTACGATCACGATATTTGCTTGTAATAGCTCTTCCAGTACATTAGTATAATATACTTTAATGGTTTTGTTCCAGGTTTTTATATTGTAAACTTATCGACGGGAGGGCAGGCTTTGTGTATAGACGGTTATCGTTATAGGAAACACAGTTCTAGCAAAGGTTATAAAATCAGGTGGATATGTTCTAAGCTCAGTTTTGGATGCAGATCTACTATCGTCATGATTAATAATGAAATTGTGAAAGTTTTGAATGAACACAATCACTGACTGATATAATGACGTGGCCGGATCTTCAGAATAAATTCTAAATGTCAATAAATTTGTGCGCGGCTAAAACTGACAAGAAAAGTAAAATGTAGCCAAAACTGGCACTGATACATGAAGAAGTTTTGGACCAGAAGGAAGCTTTGCAAGGATAAGTAGCAGTGGAGCTTGATTCTTGCTACATATCTCATCAGGGCGGAGGCGCAACGTGGTCATATATGTTTATATTGTTTATGGATTAGAATATTGATTTTAGTTTATTTCGAAAGGTTTTATTTGTTTACAATGTAATGTATTGTTCAGTCATTCAAGAAAGATTCTGAAATATTTTAGAATTGTTTATTAAAGCGAGTCTCTGTGTTAAATGTATTATTTTCTTTCAATAATACCTGTACCTACACAATCGTACGAATTTAAGATTAATTTAGTATTTAATGGAATACTGTTTAATTCCATTTCAGTAATAACCCCCGCGACAACTCGTTTACATTTTAGTTCAACTACAATTTATCGACGTTATTTCTTATATTTGTTCATCACTTTAAAATAATATTCTGTATATGAAAATCATTATCACTAAGCCTACAAGAAGTCTTATATCTTACAACAAATATTTTAAACGACACAACTTCTTTATAATAATCTGTTCTTTAAAGGTTTAGCCTTTAGCAACAATCTCACCTGATGTTAAGTGACGATTTGGCCGAAGATGCCACTAAGCCTCGATGGACACTGGCTCTTAAGTGTTGTTCCCTAAACACACCGATAGATGCTAATTAAGATTTAACTTGAGGGCAGTAGCAGGGAAAACGTTCTACCATCATGCTATGGTTACATCACGATGTTGTCCTTCTTTAAGCTGATTGTAGGATTTAAACACACGTCGACTGACGTAGTGCCCGAACACTCTACCACTGAGCCATCATTGATTTAAGGATTTTAAAAAACGTATTTACATGATCATAAAACAACCAGTAGTAGATCATTTAGATTTATTCTGCGGAACACGCTAAATATTATATATAGCATTTTATATGTATCATAAAAATATTTCTATGTAAAACAAAACTTGTTTATAATTGTTAATTAAATAAATAATTCATCAAAAATTTCAAAAGTTATCAGTGTACGCCCTTATTTATGCCAGATTATACATTTAAAGGGCTTAAAACACCTCTGTCTTATCAACGAATGTGGTTTAACATGTTTTTTAAATAAAGTTTGTATATATTCTTATACCTAATAAAATAGTAAATCTGTACATGAAAGATATTTATGAAAAAACACTACGGGGCGGTTTAGAGTCATGGACAGAAAAAAATTCAACAGTTTTTGAAAATTTTGTCTGTCTGTTAGTTTGTAAGCCAATCACGCAGAAATTGGTATGGTGAAATTTGGTCTGTAGTAACATTTAAGATGCATTTTTACACGTATGGACATTTCAGTAATATATAATAAGTCATTTTATTTTTTAATTAAATTCCCGTGTATTTTATTTACATATATTAATGAATATGTGATATTTTTAATAGGTATATACTTTGAAGAATTAACATCAGGCGAAAAGGTGTTATGTGTCGATGGATATCGTTTTTATTAATAAAACATTAAAAATATATCTATAGTGTTCATATAATAATTTACTCTTGTCCAAAATTGTATGCTTCTAGACCTAGGCTTCTCAAGCTCCGGCTGGCTTTAAGTTAGCAAACATTATTCATTTTAAATATCTATCTATTTATATAGTATGCATATACGCTGTAAATTGTTGTACACAAGTATTATATCGCTATTTAGCTGGCCGGCTAACATGGATTCGAATATATGGCCTAAAATTAATTGGGCAATCTTGTTCTAGACCGGCCGGTCTAAGCAGTGTGTTGTCCATCAGTCGCTTTTGAGATTTAATGAAACATGAGGACTTATAATTATTCGTATCGGGCCTTATGACAAGTTTAATTTCTCTGTTCTTCCATTTGAATTGAATAAGGTTAATGAAAGCTCACGCGCCTGTGCTGATTCATTCTTCTGATCTCGTGACAACATGACCTGATTACGTGTTGTCGGGTTTTTAGCAGATCTAAATTAATCTAATCCAGCATATAGGCAATTCAATAATTTTACTAAATTTGTTTTATATAAAAAGAGATCAGGTGTAATATAAACTTGACCGGCTCGTATTCTATACAGTTCTTGGCCAGCTTATACACGAGTACACACCGTTTAAATAAAAAATGTAATAATTTTGGAAAGAAAACATAACAGAATTAAAAAAGTTTTGGAAATTTATTTCTTGATTATAATCTACAATGTCTGAATTATATACTTTTAACATAGTGCAAAGTAAGCTTATTTAACATGGTATATTTAAACTTAAAAAAATATTTACATTGGCAGACAATAGGGCGCTACTTACAGGAAATATATTTCCTTAATTAAATAATTGATTATTTTCCCAGATGTGTATTTTGTGGACTTACCGTCAGGAAGCCAAGCTCTTTGTTTAAACGGCTATCGATTTAACAAGCATAGCAGTAGCAAAGGCGCGAAGTCCAGATGGAACTGCGTTAAGTCTAAACATGGATGTAGAGCCACAGTTATTATGTTTGAAAATACGATATTAAAAATAATGCATATCCATAATCATTAATTTGTTTTTGATTTTTTTTAATATTATAAAATAGTCCATTTAATAAAAAAAGTTTTTGTAGACTTTTTCAAGTACTTATTATTTTAATTTTTACATTAACACATTTTATTATTTCTTTACGGCTATTATTCATAAGTAAATCTTACATGCATAGTAGTAATCCTTGTACTTAGGAAAGACACATCAGTGATGAAGGTTGTAATTAAATTGTTATTTTTAAAATGTCGTACGATTTTAAGACAGACGTCATATCCAGTTTAATGACGTCATATGACTTAGATGATTTAATATGGGTTAAAGACTAAACTTAAAGACAAAATGGTCAAGTATCATATTTTCTAATAGCAGATAAACACGAAAATGAAACTCATTTTTCAGTTTCAGAACCAAAATATTTGCTATCGAGATATGGAAAACCAGTTATTGAGTATTGCGGTCACAGGTTCAACAAACGTGGCGATAATAAAAATCGAAAGTCTAGCTGGTATTGCGTAAAGATTGGTGAGGGATGTAAAGCTAAGCTGATCACTATCGACGAAGAAATTATAAAAATAGACCTGAACCACAATCACAATTAGTAAGTATTTTTTAATCAATAATGTATGGGGGTTGCTTTTATTTAAAGTTTTGTGAGAATTGTTCTGATTAGGAAAATGGGTAATGTATGTAACATGTTACTTTACAAATAATTAATGTTTGTTAAAAACTTCACAACATGTTTTATCTGGCATTAATATAATAAAGCGCTTTAATATAGAACAAGAATTCATTTTAGCTTTCTTTAAATATGATATCTTTAAGCAAAATGAGTATAATTCAAATTGTTAGAACTGTGTGCTAGCTTCTTCAAGATCCGGCGCTTTCAGCGGTTGTTCATCTCACATTATTTCAGGATTTGGAAATTGAAATTGATGATATTAAATTATCTTTCTCGGCTCCTTGATTACAATTCTCTTCTATTATAAACGTTTTCGATGTCAACTTGTGACGTTGATTAAAGCACGCGTATAATTTGATTTTGTTTATATATTTGCTATTTTAATATTAAATTATGTATGAGTGCTTGTGAACATTAATAACCTGCTTATAAAATGATTGAACTTAATTTGTATTGTAAGCGTTTTATCATCACAATAATTATTTTCAGACATGAAAATCAAATTTGAAATGACTCGTTACGGGAACCCAGTGATTGTTATAGGTAAATACAGGTATAACAGGTGGAGTGGCAGTAAAGGGCCACAAATGAGGTGGACTTGTATCAAGAACCAGCAGGGATGTAGAGCGACAATCACAACACTCGATAATATTATAATTAATGCAAGAAATTACCACACGCATTTGTAAGAATATTTGTAAGTAAAGTTATATCACTACATATAGATATATTATTATAGGTCCTTATCTATGATATTGTAGTTTTATATAGAAAAAGCAAACATTTTTCTTTTCATGTAAAGTATACATTTAATTAGTCTAAGTACTGGCCTTAATTGTCGATGTACTTTTGACATTTTAAGAGAAGTCTACCGATGCCTCTGCTATAGAAATCCTGGGAACGGGAATCGAATAACTTTTTAAAGGTGTTTTCACCGCCTTATTGAGTCGAAAAAAATCAAACGAAATGAAAATAAACGACCAAGGTTTTTTTTTAAATAAATTTCATACCTATAGTGTAAAATTAATTTGAGTATAGAATTCTAAGTAGTGAAAGACATCTTCACATAAGTCAGTATTAAAAATCAGCAATGGTAATTAGTATAGGTCCTTACCTAATAATATATAATATTATAATACAATGTTATAGGAAGTAAATATTTTACATTATCTGTAGGAATTAGAAAACCAATACATTGCAAAGTTTGTAAATAGTGATCATTAATCATCATAATATTACCAATTCAAACCGCTTTGCATGATTATAACTTGACAATCTCGGTGACAGTCAAATAGATAAATAAAAAATACAAAAATGTACAGGAAAAGTGAAGAACGTACAGGAAGATCCAGCTTTTGTAATATTATTAAATTTGATCCAAAGTTAACGAGTCGCAATGGAATTCATTAAACTTATAAAAAAGTTCCTATTAATTTTTAAAATATTATTTTACCTAATCATTTGGTCTCGTAATGTTTTAGATTTTAGAATATAAACAATGTACTGGCTTCTTATAAATTATTTACCTATATGGTAGTTATGATGAAGTAATATTATTATTATAAATAAATAAAAATGAATTATGACATCATTGGGATTTTATTTTTTAATCATTACAATTTATTAATAATTTATGATATTATGTTTTATCACATCGAATTCAAACTTTACTATGTTGCATGTAAAAAAATAATGAAATTTAAATCTTAGACCCAGAGTCTTATTCTTTGAGTCTGAGGTTTAAATGAATACGATCGATGGAGTCTTTTAAGGAGTTCTGATTTAAATATGTTATAGTCATTGTTATTAAATATTATAGTCAAAATTAAGTAATGTCTCATATATATGAGAGAGTCCAGGTATATAAATCAATGCAGCTACAAAAACAAAACAGAATTTAGTGAACGATCTATTTTTATGGATTATTTGGTAGGTATAAATATTTTGGATTACGTTGCGGACTTACCTCAATATGAGAGGACCAATATCGTGAACGTAGAAAACGGATTAATACAACTGAAACTATTCATTACAGATATGGAACCAACATTAACAACATCTCGATACGGTAAACCGGTTATGTTAATAGGATCTTATCGTTTTAATAAGAGAAGTGACAACAAAGGGCCAAAAGCAATTTGGAATTGCGCCAAAAAGAATTACGGATGTCGGGCGTCTGTTGTTACATTAGAAAACGATATAGTCAAATATAGCAATAATCATAACCATTAAGCACCGATTTGCCACAGTAAACAGGACTTCTAGGACTCTGGACGGACGGTATTAATTTGGTAGCAAAGAATTTTGTTTTTTTTCAGTATGTTCAAAATATATCCTACTAGTTTTATGTATATTAGGACACAAATGGTTTATGTGATAAGGTACACAACACACACCATACACAGACGCACGCATGCACGCATTCTCATTTTTTTGTTTAATGAATGTATATAGAATTAACGAGTAAATAAAAAAAAAATTGTTTTCAGATTAGTATGCTATCGATATAGTTTATATTAAACAATGTAAAAGTTGTGAATTTTGTTGAATAAATAAATAATGTATTAAAAGAATAATACGTAGAAATACTTTGTTTATTCTTATCTATTATAAATCATCTTGTAAATCGTAAGAGATTTTAAAATGTTCACTAATGGGCAAGTCTCTTCCCTGGGTAGACGTATTTGATAATTACGAGGGTCATGATAAACTGATGATCTTAAACGCTGAGTAATTGTTAATAATAACATTTCTCAAGAATTCCAGATTTCCTTTCACCTTCAACTGATTGTGGTTGGAGTGGTTGGTTGGAATTGAATAACCTTTGGCACATGTTGAGGCGTACATCCGGAGATATTGGATCGTTATTCCACTGGTTACACTTTTCACCATAATTTGACTGGTTCAAAATTGAAACTTAAAACAAAAACAAATTTTGACGGCATTTTACAACATTATATGTATTTTGTTTTTGTAGATGGTCATTTGCCTGTATTTACGGTATCGCGATTTGGGAATCCAGTCCTTCTACTAGGAGAGTACCGATACAATAAATGGGTTGGTAGTAGAGGATCAAGAGCGCGGTGGATCTGTGTGAAAGTACATCAAGGTTGTCGTGCAACTCTTATCACATTTGACAGTGTCATTGTGAAATATACTAATAAACATAATCATTAGCAGACTTGAATCATGCCTTCTGTATATCTTATTATGCCTAATAAACAGTTAAATTTGAAAGTAAAACCATACTGTAGGTTCCTACGAGAGAAGTTTATAAAATTCCAAAAATTATTTCTTTTATTGATCTAGTGACACAATTTTAAAACTGTATATTATTTTACCTTACGTTGTTTTCAAACATGTATATTTGATATTTTATTCAGGATTATTATTATTAATAGATTATGCACTGTTGACATTAGTTAACTCAAAAAAAAAACGTTTCTTAAACATTTTTCTTTACAAAATGTAGTTTACTTTTTTCACATTATAGTTTTCGTAAGCAAGCGTAGTTGTTATTTTTCTACTTTTTCTTACAGTTCATCGACCTGTATTCACAATATCTCGTTTTGGGAGACCGGTTATGGTGATAGGACAGTATCGCTATAATAAATGGATCGGAAGCCATGGGTCCAGGGTAAGGTGGCTTTGTGTGAAAAAACGTGTGTGTCGCGCCTCGGTCATTACTTTTCAGAATGCCGTAGTAAAGTGTACTAATGAACACAATCATTGAGACATATTTTTATTGATCATTATCTTACTACTTAGATAGGGTCAATAGGTAAAGTTATTTAGAAACCATGACACAATGATCTCTTTAAGTTGTTGAAGCGAAAATGATTTAATGTTGGTTGGTCCAGTCCAGACACAGTGTCGAAGCTGATCTTGAATCATATAATTTGCTTTATCTTAAAGTAAGTTACACTCTGTGGTAGGTATAGTGGTGGAGCATAGTGTTGACTTGGTTATATACTACTTTAAAGCAGAAAATCTGTTGCCAAACATATATCGGCTATGCAACTTGGAAGCCCTTCTACACTTAGTTCATTCACCCATTTCGTCATTAAATATCAAGCTAGATGATGGGTAAACATTACCATGTAAAGGAGTTAACAATAAAAGTCAAACAGAAAATTACTTATATTATGCCGTGAAATAAAACATTTAAGGAACGGATAACATTACGCAAATTTGTAAAACAAAATTTATGAACGTCTTCTGTTAAGAAGAGGAACAATCAAAGGTTGCTTATTGATAGAACTGAAGAACCGGTTATTTGTTATTATTTATTTACGTGTTACACAAAGACAAGACTAATAGATTGTAATGTAAAAATAAAAGGTTCAATGACTCTCCTTGGAAGTCTGACGAATTTAGCAGGGTATATATATATATAGCCTTGGTACTAAAAAATTATACATATTATTAATAATTGATAAGTTTATGTTTTTTTTTCTTATTATTTCCCCTAGAAACATAATTATAGCATTTCATTTTTGTATATTATCGCACTTGACATGGACTGAGTGTTTAATATTTTATTCTAAACTTACAGGAAATGAACTAGTATTTACAAAATCACGTTTCGGAAAGCCTGTTATGCTGTGTGGAAGGTACAGATTTAACAAGTGGACGGGAAGCAGGGGACTTAAAGTACGTTGGATGTGCTCGAGAAGGTCTGTCGGTTGTAAAGCCATAGCATTCACTTTTGACAACAAAGTTGTTAGTGCAAAACACGAACATAATCATTAGGTAGTAAGGGATATTATAATATACATTAACTAGTTTACCCGTGCGAATATTTCGCACATTATAGAATGTAAACTATCTAACAGCTGTCATGTGAGTTAAATATACTGTTGATACATGGCGTCTTGTACATGTATATGTTAGTTGAATATATTTTTATCTTTTAATAGAAAAAATTAAACACATTTCAGTAATATTATATTAAAATATGAACACAATTCAGTAGGAATTTTTCAATCAATTTATTTAACGAAAACGTTAAATTTATACTAATTTAATCAATAACGGAGAATATAAGCTTAAATATGATGTTTGAATTATTAATTTTGTTGAAGAATTAACGGAAATATGGCTGTGACAGGAAAAAACAGTTTTGAACAATAATATATAACTTTTTTTTATTTATAATAGGTTTTTTCAAGGTTTCATTTCTGTATAACTTTTATTTTCATATAAAATCAGTGAAATGAAATGAAAAGTATAGTCCAAAAAACATTTTCATAATGACACGTGTACCTTAAACAAAATTATAATCAGTATTTATTATATTATAATCAGTATATATTATATAGTCGTATATTTGACTCGTCTGTGGTTATAGTGTACTATTTTATTACTTGGCCGATCATTTTCTAGATATATTTTTGTATAATTACTATTTTTTATATTTTACATTACTATTAAAATTATGTAGTAAAATATTATTTTTTGTACCTATATCCTACATACTGTTCTTGCTTAAAATGAAGGTCACGTGAAATAAAAAACGTGCGTTGTATAAAATTTTTTTGACGATAATGTGCTGATGTCGACGCTGTTGGTGAATGAAAAAAGAGCAGCTCTTGACTGCATACAGATGAGGGTCTAACGACAGTGATGTTGATACCGAAAAGCGAGAGACCTAAGTAAATCAATGTTTAGTGATTTTATATCATTTGTATGGTGGTCTTTATTCAGTTGCGTGTATTGTACAAGAGGTTTTACCACGGCAGGCGATTCTGTCTAGGGCAAGGCTGCTCAGTCGGACCAACGACGATTCAGACTTTTTTGGCGGGCCACTGACGATTACTATTTTAGTTATTTTTAAGACTTGTTCAATCAAAAATAATAATATGAATTATAATTGTTGTTAATTAAAATAATACAACAAAGAACATCTTATGCCAAATAATTGTATTTTTATGTATCTTAAATCTAAATCTAAATAAAAATTGAGGTTCGTAATGGATCAAGGTCAATGTGATTTCAGACATTGTGTTTTTTATGTTAGGCGTCAAATCAGATATTCATAGTAACAATAGGTCACAAATATGTTGTTCAATTAGTGATATGCGGGTCTTTATTTTTACATAATTAAGATATGGGTAAATTTTTCACAAACATATGTTGATCCGAAACTACTTACGATTTGTAATGTTAAGTCTGTTATGACAAGAAAATCTTCTGTTTAAATTCGCAAAATTTTCTGCGGAATGTGCTTCGAATAAATTTTTTCAGCAAAACGTTTTTTAGTGTAAAATGACTTTGCAGTTCAGTGAGTTCTCACTGAGCATTGGCAGGATAAGTAATTATTTAGGGGTTCACAAATATTTGTATAGCATATACAATAACAAAGCATCAATTATTCACAAAGCACAATTTACAATTCAAAGCACTATGTTAATTTATTATTAATTATTTTATGAAGAGTAAATTATGTACATAATGATTTTGAATTTTAATTATAAACCCATATTATTCTTTTATTGATTTAAAATGGTTTCGCTCTCTAACATTATGCGAAAATCATAATTACTATTTATATGTAGTAATTACTATTCAAACCCATTTCATATAGAGCCTACATGAAGGCCCTTCTTGTTATATGAGATAAATGCTTACCAGTAATTATGGCATAAGAATACTGCTAACGTCCGCTAATATAAAATATCGTTACTAAAATAGAAAATTAATACGATTAAATATATATATATATATATTTATTTTCAAATACAATAAGTAAAATTTTTAGCATACTTTTACGTAAAAGAGAGTTTATGCGGTCTTCGATAAATATATAAAACGAAATCATCACTTATCTACATAAAAGTACATTGAGTTACGCAACTTTTTTTTATTTAAGATACGTTATGCATGTTTATGATCCAAAGAAGGCTAGAATATAACTTTATAAACAATATCGATATATACAATCATAAAATAGACCTTAATACTTTATCATGATTGGCATATTTTTCTCTTTAATTAAGTGGTTTATGCTCGGTGTCAAAATGTAAAATAGGGGTTGAAAAGAAAAATAAACTATTTTGATGTGTGTTTTGCAAAAGTATACTACATTCGAATGCTAGTTTTCGTGTAAGGAGATATGGTTAATATAAAGCATAGAAGATCAATTTATTCCAAGATTGTCGTTATTAAAAGTGTGAATTTTATTTGTTTATAGATTATGAGCCAGTATTTACACAGTCACGTTACGGGAAACCCGTTATCCAAATTGGGACATACCGATATAACAAAAGGTCTGACAACAGGGGACCCAGAGGGCGTTGGGCTTGCGTTAAAGTTGTTAAAGGTTGCAAAGCGACGATTACTACTCTTAACGATGTCATATTAAGTTATAATAAGGAGCATAACCATTAGGTACTTGTTTGTATGATTAAACAAACTGATGAATGAAGTTCCTGTCACACGAATGTCTTAGTGTTAAAATACTCCGATAATGGCATATAAGTAATGTGGTTTTGAGTTTTAAAGTAGTATTAAATTTAAAATGACGAAGTTTATTCAATTGAAACGTATTTTGCTCTTGTCAGTTATACATTAAAGCGTTGGAAATGTTGAAATACTTGCTTATAATCAGATAGTTATGTTAAAATATCTTCCAAATATACGGCCTTACTCATAAACGTGTATTAAATTTTAAGTTAGGGTTAAAAGCAAATTCAACTATATTTTTTACTCGTAAATGTTAATTGTTTATAATCAGTTGATTAGTGACGCTTTATATGGCTGTCAAATTAAACAGCAGTAAAACCTCATAAACTTGCAAGTTTTTCACAACTAACAATTAAACTTTTTTTTCATGAAATAATGTTTTCATTTAACTAGTTAAAGAAAGCATCATGCAAGAACATATTTTGTTTGCGGACAACACATAGTGAGTGATATTAAGAAAGTGTGGAAAATGTAAAATATTTTTCTTATTATTAATCATTAATTAAGTGGTGCTTAAACAGAGTTTATAAGTACTTACGAATTATTTAATCTTCGTTTAAGGCGTTAAGTAGGTAATACTTAGTAAATTGGTTGCTAAGCAGATGATTAGTTATCACCCTTGTTAAATTGATTCCTTTATATATTGAAGTGAAACTTCCTATGCGACTTCCAAGCGTTAAACGTTTAACGCACATTATCGGTCTCTCCTCTTTGTGTGAGCCAGAGCGAGAGAGTAAATCGGTGTGTATGTATAGTGCACACTGTTTAAATAAAATAGAAAATGTCTTTTAAAATGAAGTTTCACTTCTATCGTGCGTGAATCGCACACACACCTTCTTTATTTATAAACTCTCCAACGCGCCTCCGTCAACGCCAGCCGTGTAGGCTCTCTTCCCATACTTGCCTATAGCTTGCTAAATTTCTTGACGTTCATTGTTACTACTTCGCTCCTTAGGATCTTAGCGTGAAGTTATATAGCCTATACAACCTTTTTCAATAAATAATCTATAAAAACCAAAAAATTTTTTTTCAAATAGTTCCAGAGATTAGCGCGTTCAAACAAAAAATCTCCTAAGCTTTATAATATTCGTATAGATATGTAACATCCAGAATATGAAATCAAACCGACGTGTTACATTACAGATTCTCTGATAACATTTTCTGAGTCCCGTTTTGGAAAACCTGTTCTTCTTGTAGGGAAGTACAGATTCAACAGAAATTCGTGGTGCAAAGGACCAAGGGCGAGGTGGTCCTGCACGAGAGTCGCTGTTGGATGTAAGGCAACTGTCATTACGTTCAATAAGAAAATTGTTAAATTTATTAAAGAACACAACCACTAAGATTCACGTCAAATGTGAAAATTTTTTTTTTTTTTTTGAACTGACTATACTGTTAGCCTTAGGGGCCCTGGAGCCTTTACGGCTTTTACAGCTTTACCGGGCTTGGGGGAATGTGAAAATATACTCGGCTATCGCTATCGCCTAATCGATGCCTGATTTTTCACGAATAATATAAAATTTATTATTTATCACAAAATAAGTATTGAAAAATAAAAACAAACTAAGGAAGATTTAAAAGTAAGGAATACAACCACTGGGATGGGATTTGAACTATTACTTGCTAGGAACCATTACAGAGTTCCCGACGCTGTTCAAAAAATCAAAAAACGTTAAACGTTTAACGCACATTATCGGTCTCTCCTCTTTGTGTGAGCCAGAGCGAGAGAGTAAATGTCGGTGTGTATGTATATTGCACACTGCTTAAGTAAAATATAAAATATCTTTTAAAATGAAGTTTCACTTCGTGTGAATCGCACACACTCCTTGTTTTATTTTTTACTAACGTGTTACAAAAAGTAGAGACTGCTATAATGGCAATAATAGGTATATAGGTAATCGTTAGGTACCTAATGACTCTCCTTGGAAGTCTGATGAATTTAGCAGGGTCTACAGATTATACAAATATCTACACGTATATTAGATTTGACACAAAAATATATAGATATTATTATAATTGTTAACTTTTTTTTTTCATATATATTGCACCAGCCCCCTACAAACATAATTATGGTATTTGTAGCGTTTTCGTATATTTTCGACGATAGCTTATGCTTTACATAGACTGCTGTATTAAATATTTTATTCTGAACATACAGGAAATGAACTGGTATTCACAAAGTCACGTTTCGGAAAGCCGGTGATGCTGTGTGGAAGCTACAGATTTAACAAGTGGTCGGGAAGCAGAGGACTTAAAGGACGTTGGATGTGCTCGAGAAAGTCTGTCGGTTGTAAAGCTATAATATTCACATTTGACAACAAAGTTGTTAATGTAAAACATGAGCATAATCATTAGGTGATAAAGTATATTATAATATACATTTACTAGTTTCCTCTTGCGAATACTTCGCATATTATAGAATGTAAACTATCTAACAGTGTGAACGCAATTCAATAGGATTTTTTGAATTAATTTATTTAACGGATAAATAAGCTTTAAAATGATGTTTGTATCATTAATTTTAATGAAGAATTAACGGAGTTAGGGCTTTGCCAGAAAACAACACACTTTTATTTATGATAGGTTTTTTAAATGTTTCACTTGTGTATATACATTGTTCATCTAAAATCGCTGAAATGAAATCAAAGGTATTAAAACGAACGCGAACTGGGGCACGCTCCCGGGATGCACCGACAACGAAACGGGCGGGGAATGGACGGTTTGCGAACCCCGCACTGTTAAAACGCGAGCGCGGCAACGCAGCGCTATACCTATACGACTACCCGTGCACCCTGCAATGCCGAATAGACGGCACTTACTTTCGGTACTTCCAATGATAAGCGGAAGCATTGCATTCATTGGCATATTTTTCGGTATAACCAATTGGATTATTCTCCGTGTCGAAATGTAAAATAAGGGTTGAAATGAAAAACAAACTATTTGTGATGTGTTTTGCAAATGTATACTAGTTTCGAATGATAGTTTTCGTGTAAGGTAATATGGTTAATATAAAGCGTATTAGATCAATTTATTCCAATATTGCTGTTATTAAAAGCGTTAATTTTTATTTTTATAGATTATGAGCCAGTGTTTACACAGTCACGTTACGGGATGCCCGTTATCCAAATTGGGAAATACCGATTCAATAAAGGGAGTGGCAGCAAGGGACCCAGAGGGCGTTGGGCTTGCGTTAAAGTTGTCAAAGGATGCAAAGCGACGATTACTACTATTGACGATGTCATATTAAGATATAATAATGATCATAACCATTAGGTACTTGTTTGTATGAATAAAAAAACTGATGAGTGAGTTCCTGTCACACGAATGTCTTAGTGTTAAAATACTCCGATAATGTTACATAAGTGATGTGATTTAATAATGGTAAAAATCGTACGTCACACTAGTGTTTATTATACCAAACGTTGGGTTGAAAAGTATTCGATTAAAGTAGTATTAAATTTAAAATCGCGAAGTTATTTTAAATGGATCGTATTTTACTCTTGTTAAGTTACATTAAAGTGTTGAAAATACACATTTATAATAAGGTAGTTATGTTAAAATATCTTCCACTATGGATGTAATCTTTACATGGAAAATGTCTACGTGTTTTATGTTGAGTAAAAAACGGAGGTAGGAATAATTATTTTCTATACAGATATTCTGTTAGCTATTGTGTTCTTGTCGGGTGAATATAAATGACTTATCTTTTAAGTTTTAACTTAATGAGACATTTAAAAATACTAATAAATATCGATATAAATTCGACGAGTGTCAGTTGTTTACATTGTGAATTTTGTCGATAGACTTAGTAGTGCCCCATGTTTTCATCCGTGTTAAATTAATTCGATCAACTTTCCACCGCGCCCCCTTCTGCGCTGCCGTATAGTCTCCCTTACCATACTTGCTTATAGCTTACCTTATTTATTGCATTCATAGTTACTACATAGCTCCTTAGGATCATAGCGTGCAGTTATATAGCCTACAACTATAGTTATGGTTAGTTCACAATAAATAGGCTATAAATGGTAGTTCTAGAGTTTCTAGAAAGTTCTAGTTTCTAGTTATGAGCGTCATACAATCTCCTGAGCTTTAAAATATGAACTCAAAGCAACGTGTTATATTACAGATTCTCTGGTAACATTTTCTGAGTCCCGTTTTGGAAAACCTGTTCTTCTTGTAGGGAAGTACAGATTCAACAGGAACTCGAAATCCAAAGGAACAAGAGCGAGGTGGTCCTGCTCGAGAGTCGCTGTTGGATGTAAGGCAACCGTCATTACGATTAATAAGGAAATTGTTAAGTTTGTTAAAGAACACAACCACTAGGATTCTTGTGAAAAGTTAAAATATTAACAGATAAAGCAATTCGGGTGCGCTATTTCTTCCGACTTAACAAAAATCAATATTTAAGGCTAGCTGTGAGGTGTAGCCTAATGCTAGATAGCCTATACTATTCCTCGTGAAACTGGCATTAATATACAAAAAATATTATTCGAATTAAACACAAACAATCATACAAAAAACTCTTCTACTTTATTATATTAGTATAGAAAATTATGAATGAAGGCGATGTAGTCGCAGAAAGTAAACAATGGAATCGATGTCAAAATCTAACTTAAGTACTAAGTTCGTGGTTTTTTTAATATTTAATATATACATATAAGAAGAAAAATATTTTTGTATGATTTTGTATTAATTACTATGACCACGAACTTATAATTTATATAGTTTGACTTCAAATTTGGATATATTTAGAAATTAACCTAAATTTTAACGGGCAATGACAGGCCTCGTGACGCTATGATGGTCAGCCAAGAGGTCGCGGGTTTGATTCCTACAAATGACTGACTTGTGTTGATGAGCATAATTATCTGTTGTGTGTCTGGGTGTTAAATATAGTATGTATATCAGCTGATAAGTTCCATACCTAATATAAGCTATGCTTATTTTGGAATTAAATAGCCGTTCGTGAAAATGTGTTTTAAGTTATTGCCATTTTATCCTCTTTACGTTATTAAAAAAAAAATTAAAAAGTCGTGATAAACATTTGCTTTTTTACCCAAACGATTAAATAGTTACATTAAATAAATATATTGTATTGTTTAATTAGTGATTATATCAACTGAAAGCAGATTAGAATTTATTAAAATAAATATTACTCATTGGGTATATCTATATATAGAAGCGAAATACCACTCATCACGAGATCTCCGAAACTATAGGTCCGATTGACTCGAAATTTAGTATAGTTAATCCTTTCGCGATGTAGACGCCCGCTAAGAACGGAAAAATAACGACTGTGTAACAAAATCGTGCGGAGCTGCGGGCGCCCGCTAGTAATATATAAGTATTTCTTTGAATATTTACTTCTGATGTTTCGAGCACTTTGACAATTACTAATTAAATATTTAAAATTGTTCAGGGAAACTCAGAATTGAAATAAATGATAATGTCATTTCATTATTTGTTTCTTTGTACATAATATTATATGTAGTAATGACATTCAAGTGACTGAATCTATATAAAATTAGAAATATATTTTTTCTGTTTACGACCTGTTTAAAGGATTTTTTTAAACATATTAAACAGAAATGTCGATGTTTTACATCTTAATGTTTGTGATTTCAGATAATATACCAATTTTCACAACGTCTCGTTACGGAAAACCGGTGATCGTAATAGGACGACATCGTTTCAATAAATGGAGCCGAAGTAAAGGACACCGAGCGAGATGGAATTGTGTAAAAACAGCCTACGGCTGCCGTGCCGGTCTCATCACAGTAGATGATGAAATTATTAAATTATATTCAAAACATAATCACTGAACTTTAAATAGCTTAATAGTTAATTTTTTATTTTAATTTGTTAAATAGCATATGTATTACATAAAACTATTTAAAAAATATAACTATATACTACTTTATTTTTATATTATTTATCTTGTCAGCTTTGGAATTTGAGGAGAAACTACAGTTTTGATTATTATAAATTTACATAACTTTGGGTATATTGTTCTCTTATATAATTTATATAGTTTTGAGTATCAAAATTTCGTCCAATTATAAGTTATTCTGTTTTTTCCTCTTGTTAAATTTGTTACTAATTAAATAAATAACTCTTTGACGACAAATCAAAGATGTATTGGGATACGTACCTATAATATTTTTAATTGTAATTTTTCACGCTTTTTTTATTGTTGTTAAACAAATATTAAAATGCTCTAGACTTCGTTTTTGTTAGTGCTATGGTGTTATGTAGTTGATTTTTACCCCGAGGTTAAAATTCATTTTTGTCCCTTTCTTTTGTATACAAAGTGTATACAGTGTTATTTAATAAATAAGATAGCCAATTACGTGAATCAGCATATTAACGATATATTTATGCAGCATGTATTTCGGTCAACTCGTTCCTTTGATTGGAAAATACAGGTAAAACCGCAAAACGTTCCATAAATGACAAGGACGAGTTAGTCCTCTTTCTGTTGATCACAGATTCAGATTAATGAGATAAGCTGAAGTATTCTTAGCCTGCAATTAGCATAAAACGTAGTTTCGCACTGAAAAAAAAGTTTTGTTAAGAGTAGCTCAAATTTTACCTATTAGTTACAAAATTCGGGGGACTACTAAACTGAGGCCTACTAGTAACCAAACTCTTAACTAGTTTGGGAAGTGTAGCAAAACCAGTTTAGCTATTTTAACAAAAGTTTGGTTACTAAGAAGTAAATTTAAGCTATTTTCTGATTAGTCAAACAGTTCAGCTATTCATTTTTTTCAGTGCGGTTTTTAGTTCGGATATTTATATTAAAAGGAAAACATGAAAATTATGCCTATATATTTTCAGAAGTGTCACCAATTTTCACCAAGTCACGATTCGGTAAACCCGTTATACATCTTGGTAAATACAGATATAATATCTATTACCGATCCACGGGATTGAAGACACGATGGGCCTGTTCCAGAAGAACCACGGGATGCAAAGCCACTCTAATAACTTTAGGTAATGATGTTATTGCTGTTAATAATACACATAAGCACTAAAATGACCATGATTAACTTATTTAAATAGAAAGAATAAAACATACGATAATGGTGTAATGTATAAATTTATTTCAATAATACAGAAGGATACTTTTGATTGCATTTTTAATTTGTTGGTTTATAGATTTCAAAATAAATGGATAATTGAAAAATAAATAATTATCTACAAAATTCATATGATTTCGTAGACTTTAATACATTTTATTTATTACCAGCTAGTTCCTGCAACTTTCACGTGCTACGGGATCTTTCATATCTGAATTAAAAGTTATTAATAGTAACTTTTTTAGGTTTTTTTAGCTTGCATATAATATATAATGATATGTTAGCTAAATCCTTGCATGGGTTCATCCCTCAAAACTATATTAAATTTATGGAACGACTTGCGTGCCACATATTTTTCAGAAACTTGCACGCAAGGACTATTAAAATGTTCAAAGTTTACACTATATGAGATTTTAAGGATGCGCAAACACCATCACATCACATGTTTATACGAATAAACAAACGTATTTTTTACATAGTCTGTCTAATGCGAGCTGAGAGGGAAAAAGGGCGGCAAATAAAAAAAAATAGGTTGTGTGTCCCCAGATTAACTACGAATGAATATATTTATTAAGTAATAAACGCCTTAATTACGAATAAACCTGATAATAATCAAATACGTTTATTTCTAGTAAATCTAAGAATACACGAAATATATATATTTTCGCCGCCCTTTTTCTCTTAGCTTTCATTAGTTAAACTCTAATAGAAAGATTGATGTAGTTTTTGTTCACTGATTAAATGGTAAGTAATTGTTTCTTTGAATTTTCTTATTTTGAAAAACCTTATTAACTAGATGACATTACCGTAAAACATTATTTTACCAATAGTTTTGTATTTGTTTTGTTTTAATATTTTAAAATATTGAATTCTGAATTCATATGTTTCAGATTCTGTAGTAACATTTTCCGTGTCCCGTTTTGGTAAACCCGTTCTTCTGATAGGAAAACATAGATACAATAAAAACACGTGGTGCAAAGGACCGAAGGCGAGATGGTCCTGCTCAAGAGTTAGTCTGGGATGTAAGGCAACCGTTATTACTATCAATGAGGATATTGTTGATGTTATTAATAAACATAACCATTAATTATCTTAGCGCATTTACCACGGAACCTATATAAAAGGAGAACGATCGACGTAGATAACTGTACAGTAAATGTGTCTATAGACTAAGCTAACCTAACCTATTTTTATGACTAACTTATTTTATTATTATATTGTACTGCTGTATTAGAAATAACAGTGATATTAATTTCAATAATTCTCAAAATGTGAGACAGGGCAAATTTTATATTTTTTATATGTAACTTTTGACATTTGCGACACTAACGTGCTCTAGGATCTGTCCTCCGTTTCAGACATAATACATTATGATTGTTTTCTTTACATCTAGGCTCTGTGGCAATTACATTGGAAAAATAAATAGGTACCTAGTATTATTGTTTTTAAATAAAATTATAATTATAGCGTCAGTCATTGAGTACATTTTTGTAATCAGCGGTCGTCCCTATTAACCAACCGTGCTCGCACCCACGCCCGGGAAACCACCGTTCCCTATGCAGAGGACGGGTGGTTAAATTCGGCCCCGCACACCTGCTACGTCCATCCTCTTCTGCGGCATCTCAAGCTTAGGTCCGTTCCTCCGGCATGGAGCACTTCCGCTAAGCAGCCGCTCGTGCGATACAGTGACACTGCATTCACTAACTACCAACATCGCTCATTACACTGCTTTTGTAAATACATGCACACAACTCAGGCACATAGGTTCTGTAAGGGACCTATTTTCCTTTTTTTGGCTAGTTAGTGTCGATCAAAATTGACTGATAACTAAATACATATACGCATGTTTCTTCCCTTCTCCTAGAGGAAAGAACCATGTTGATATGTAAAGTTAGTTTAGATCGAATTACTAATAGGGAATTAGCTAGTTCGCGACTTCTTTGCAACGATGGCAACAGTCCATGCCGAGATTCGACCACTTTGGCACCCTTGGAGCTTGTTGCTTCGCTTTGGCGGCTGAGTGCCTTAAGCGCTCGCCTCCAAGCCCGGTGAAGCTGTAAAAGCCGTCTGAGGATTCAGGGCCCTTTCGGCTAACAGTGTAGTCAGATCGAAAAAAGTAATCACCAGAGTAGTTAATTTTAGTTTTCAAAAGTTTATTGAACAATATTTTATTTCAGATAGAAATATTGTTTTTGCGACGTCACGATACGGCAAGCCTGTGTTACAGATTGGCGAGTATAGATTTAATCAGCGCTTTACTAAGAAATTGGGACCAAAAGCGAGGTGGGTCTGCTCTAGAGTCAGTAATGGTTGCAAGGCTATAGTCATCACCATTGATCAAGAAATTATAGACATTAAAAATATACATAACCACTAAGGAACTATGATTAAGATAATAAATTGCAATAAAAAATTGTAGGCTCATTCCATTATTTAGTTTTTTTTCTTTACGTTTAGACAGGCAAAAGATTAATCAAAATTTCGCGAGAAGTACATTTCATTGTTGATAATCATTACGTGAGCTAAATACGTTTTTGCGTACTATTTCTTCTTTTTCCTAACTTGTCAACCAATCCTCACTATTGAAGATCACTACTGCCATTATCAAGTGGGTAATAATTTCATTGTACAGAGTTTCTTGTGATGATGTCACTGTTCATGCAAAATGGAAAATATCCTTCTTATTCCAGGGAATTTTGTGACATCTTAGAATTCAACCCACTTGTGCATAATTACCAAGCTATATATATTACGCAAAATACCACCGCAAAACTTATTTCATAAAAAATAAAAACCACTGCATAACTACAGACTAGCATCAAGCCGAAAATTCCTGTGCACTAGGTACTTATTAAAAAATGAACAAATACATTATTTCTTTTTATTTTTTTAAATAGATGCGTTCTTTTTACCTACACTGATATTACTAAGAACCAATGAAATTATAATAAATGTTTACACGTTATACATGAGATTAAAATTGTGGCCGAAATCTAATCTTACACAGTCAATTATTAAGACAAGTATATTTTATCACTTTCATAAGCTTTTAGTAATAAACTTAATTAATAATTATAAATAGTTTTGTAGAGTGAATTTGAGAAACGAAGTACATAATTGATCTTTACATTAAATTACTTTCAGAGGTTCCGAAGGTATTATTCACACGTTCCCGTTATGGCAAACCGGTCATTCAAATTGGGAAGTACAGATACAACAAGCATTGTCTTAGCAAAGGTGTTAAAGCTAAATGGTACTGTTCATTCGGTAGAGGCTGCAAAGCATCCGTGACAACTATCGGAGAAGATGTTATACATTTAAAGGAAAATCATATGCATTGCTAAAATTTCAAATCAACTTATAATGTGTTATAGTAGTATCTGTATTGCTTTTAATATACTAAACATACAGGAGTCATATAAAATCGGAAGCGGTAAAGTAGGTCTGCAATATAGCAATTGAAAAAAGTAAATAAATTTCAATTGTATCGATTAAGAAATTTTACTATTAGCTTCACCCAAAGCTAATTGTCAAATATTCGCCATAAATATCAGTGGATAGAATTTAAATTTACTAGTTCTTTTTTTAATTTCCAAATTTGCAGTTAGACCTGTTATCGCTTTTGATTTTATACAACTCTGAATATTAAAAGTAAAGCTTCATAAAAAAGTCTAAGAAAATTATATTTGAAAGTTCGACTTTAGAACTTTCCTTGTAAAACTTCAAATTTCCAAAATTTACGGAAAAGTTTCTGAAAATATCGGGAACGAATATTGAAATGTTACCTGAAGAGATTTTAAAAGTTACCGATAAGTTTCATAGCTAGTGATTTCTTACTTGGATATATTGTTTAAGGAAGATGAAAAGTTTAACTTCTAATGGCTTAAAATTTTCATGTATTAGCCGAGTTGAATTATATTTATAAAAAGAGCTGGTGTAGTAATATTTGTAATTGTAACTTTTGTGATTGGTAAATTTACACAACGGAACACATATTACACAATGTGTTTTGTTTTACAATTACACCTACTCTGGGCATCATAATAATTTCAAGATTATTATAATCTTTTTGAAATAAAAACTAGACGAATTAAATTTCATTTTTGCATATTAAAATATATAATTATAAATATCATTTACTTTCTATTAAAATTGATTTGCCTTTTGTATAATACTATAGTATTTCATGTTTTAAGAAAACAAAAAGTTTTTTTTCCATTCGCTTTGCAACATGCTTTTGGAAAAATTTTACTCAACTAGACTATACCAGTTGCTCGAAATATTTAAAGTTACTTTTAGTTTAAGAAGTATTAGTATTGATTCAGCACAAGAAACAAAAAATATTTTATATGTGATCCGCTTTCTACAAAGATAAGCTTCGACGCGTTTTTACTGCGCACACCTATTAAAATGATACTATATCCACTTTGAGTTTTCTTGGCATCATTATATAGTCTTCTGTTATCAAAGGAATGCGAAATATGTGTTGATATTTAATATTCAATCAACTAGAATATTTAGGTACGGGCTTTTGAGCTGCTTACTGTATACAGTAACTACATATATGTCATAAATGCGCTTGAATATCGTCATATGCAAACGAAAACCTTTATCTTGTGAACTCAATTGTAACTCCACGTAGCCAGATTTATATGAACATTTACACGCAGAGTTGCGGTTATACGATGGTTGTAATATATTATTAATTTTAGTTCTAGGAATGCAATTGGTATACTTCATTATCAATATTTTTTTCAACTAAAGTGATAATTTTAAATTTAAATGTTTTATTGAACGCTTAACTAACTGTACGGTCACATTTGTAATATGAGACATTTGTTTTCTATTTAGTAAATGTAATTTTACCGATTTTTGTATTTAGTCTTAAAACAGATTCTTATAAATAAGCTTAAGAATATTTATGTTTTGTTTTAGTTTTGTTCACAACATCGCGATTCGGTAAACCAGTGCTACAGTGCGGCGAATATAGGTTCAATAAACACACCCGCTATAAAGGGCCGAAAGTGAGATGGACATGTACTAGGATCGCCCAAGGTTGTAAAGCCACCATAATCACTATCAATGACGACATTATTGTACTCAACAATGAGCACATTCATTAAAATTAAATAAATCTTAAACAATTTAGATAATTATGCCTATGGGATTGGAAAATATTAGTTAAAAAAAAAAACCTGCGACCTATTTCCCAGATCATACTATAATTTATATAAAAACATTGTTTATCATAGAATAACATTTAGACACTCAAATGCTTTTATTATGGACTTTATTCTTCGACAGACCAGTAAACAGTACCTAAGTCAAAAATGTCGTTAAAAGAGAGACAAGCAGTGTCATTACACAAATTATTATAAACGAATATTATAAAACACGTATGTTTCATTTACTCAAATGAGAATTTTAATTTATGATAAGAAAATATTTACATTATTTAATTTTGATATGAACATACGTTTCAGGTTTACCGATTTTCGGAATGTCAGTGCGAGGAAATCCAGTTATAAAAGTTGATCAATACACATTTTCCATGCTGAAGCGTAAAAATGAGGGAATTAAGAAACGATGGGTTTGCACTAAATGTGGTTTTGGGTGCAGGGCTGCCATCATAACAGTCGATAATCAGATCATCAAATATAATGACGAGCATAATCATTGACTTTGTGATTTTAGCATTTTCATATACTATGAATTATCATTATATTATTTATAAACAAATTAATAGTAATAATATATGACTTATATGTTATTTTTTTTAATTGACGTCAAAATAAGAATTTATACATTTTTTATAAATATCATGATATATTATGTCAAATCATTTCAATTTTTTTACAGTGTTAATGATTTTTTTTGCAGTTCCTATCAGTTCTTTGTTGGGATACTTCCTACAACTGGTTTTGATATAAAGTGTTTAACATGACAAGAAATTTATTTGCAAATGCACCACATAATTTTAATTTCATATATTAAGTCGCACTACTTCAAGATTAACCGTGCAGATAAATTCAACGTAACTATCCTGTTACTCGTATGTCAAACGTTGTACTTACAATTTAATTATAACAGTATCTTCTTGTTGCAGATAAACTTGAATTCGTTACATCTAAATATGGCAATCCTATGATAATAATTGGTGAAGACAAATTCAGTCTTTTAAAAGGAAAAAGTAAATTACATAAAAAACGATGGGTTTGTACTAAATGGTGTTACGGGTGCAGAGCGACTATAGTCACTTTTGATAACGTACTGATTAGCACTATAAATTGTCATAATCATTGTAACCTTAAGGGTACATAAATAGAATTAAGTAGATGAATGTGTCTTTGTATGAGCAAGTAATTTAGGTATAATGGAGATGAAGTATTGATAGATTTAAAAATGAATTAGCATGGCAGAATTAGCATAGCTTATCTTAGTGGCAAAGTAGGTTGAAGGGTCGATTAACTTTCAATGTTATAGAACTAGTACTTTAGAGAGTTCTTGTAACCTCGAAAACTCAAGAGAAAAACATATAAGACCTGTCTTGATATATAGATCTACAAGCTAGGCAACGAAAGAGACGGATGAAAAAAAATTGCATGTAGCAAAGATACGAATGTTACGATGAATGTCTGGTGTAACTAGATTGCACATAATGAAGAATAAGCATATCAGAGGCAACTTGAAAGTAGCACCATTGATAGAGAAGTTGAGGAATAATAATAGGTTAGCGTGATATGCGCATGAAATGAAAAGGGACAAAGGTCATATAACTAGAAGAGTTTGAAATATAAAGGTGGAAGCAAAGAAAGAAAACCGCAGAAGGTATGGAGCATTGTGTGATAAAAGGTGTAAAAGGTGTCTACCTACTTACCTAAGTAGGGTAAGGGCAAAAAAAGAAGACTATAGAGAATTCTTGTACAATCTATAAGACGCGCGTACCATCATGACCTTATCTTCACTTACTACTGACATCGAAATTAATTGTGAACAAGTACATATACGGAATAATATAATGTTTGTAATATTAGGAAGAATATAGAAATACAAATTAAAAACAAAAGACATATTTTATTTTATATTTGTTTTTACATTCAGTATTGTCTTAGTCCTTATTAAAACTATTCCATTATTATTTAGCTATGTTACCGACGAAAAAAAAAACGTTTAGTTTTGATTTTCGTTTCTATGTTAAAGTGGAATTTATCCAAGCACAGATGTTGATTTGTGTTTCCACATTTAATCTGTTGTTCTAATTTAACCCTTTTGGGCACATTCTTGAACGTTTATTTCATCAAGGTAAGGAAAAAATTGTATATATTTGCCGTTTCATTAGGAAAAGAGAGCATTGGTGAGGTGTGAGGTTTTATTGTGTATTTTTTTATAAATTTATAATATTGCAATTCGATATTGGTAATATTGTAACAGGGACAACTTTTTTTAAGTATTTGCAAAACAGTTCTTTATAAATAAAAGTTCTATGTATATGCAGAAGATGTATTAAGTTTTTTTAAGGTTTTTGAAGGTATAATTCTTTAGGCGTATTATGAAAAAATGATGGGACTGAATTTTTACAATGCGCGCTCACGTCGTAACACATTGTCTAAACCTCTTGTTTTATTGCGGTGAAGATATTCACACACGATGTTAATCGTCACAAAAAGTCGAGTTTGACTATTCAAAGTATCACTTTTAACGCGCGTAACTACATTAACTATATTCTACTTCATAATTTCATACACCTTTACTTCATTAAGCATTTATCTTGATAAGTGAAATAACGTTTTAATTTCTTCTAGTATACATGCAAGAACCCCTGTTTCAAGTGACGACGCGGGGTAACATCTTAGTCACGTTCGGTGGTAACCGGTATTATTCGAGTCACAGAAAGAATATGACAACGAAAAAAGTATTCCGGTGCAGCAGGTGGGACAGGGGATGTCGGGCGACTGTTGTTACTATTGATCAAAAAATCGTCGCAATGAAAAATATTCACAATCATTGACTTTTTCGCATAGTGTTGTGTAAATTCAATATTACTATTTATCGTTTTTAGTGCGTTAACTCTAGCGTATTAATTAACATCACATTATCTTAATAAAATTTACTGAATTCAAACCTCTAGTATGATTATACTTATAAACAACAATTTGAATGTATTAACTACGTACTAGATTTAACGTTCGAAATATTCAGTTAGTGCCATTCAAAATGTAGTTCCGGAACCAATATTTTTTAATCTTGCACGTGACACTAGAAGACAGTTAAAATTAACAACCGGTTCCGTTTCAACGCACGTGCGTAGTGAAGGCACGTACAGTTTTTATTCATATGCGCTTTTCTATAGATTTATTTAATTGTGTTACAGAGTATAATTTAAACAATTAGGTATATTATTTCTGTAATTTTACTTTATGCGGTGTAATTAAGAACGTGACATGATGGATCGTTTCGGCTCGTCGGGTATATATCGAGACAGCCATGTGAATTATATCCCGACTGCATCTCGACTACCATATACATGTTAAATAGTAGGTACTTTTCCGAAACAACCAGTGGTTATTGTTATTGTATTTACAAGCTAGAATGACTAACGGTAGTTATTGGCGACTGTTATCAAAGTATCATAAGTATATAGATTTTGAAACCACATCACTCGGTGACAAGTAACTAATCAGAGATCTTATCAAGTGGGAAAGAAGAAATAATCTAGAGGTTTCTAAAATGTAAGTTACTAAAACATACGCCCTATTCGTGAACCTCTTCAAAGTCAAGCAATTATATAGTTTGTCTTTTGTTTTCTTATAATTTCATATTGTAAGTGTTGTATCCAAGAATTGAGAGGGTAAGTTTAATTATTTTGTATGTACATAATACTCGTATGTATGTCAAAACGTCACTGAATACTTATAATTTATTTTTGCTACTTTGATACTCAGCGGTAAAAAAAAAATTATACATTTCTAGGCATATTAATATTTTAAAAAGCTTTGAACACATGAGATAGGTAGAATAATCTGCCCAGTGTAGCCACTGCTAAAGCAGTGGCTTGTAGTTCTTATAATATTTAGGTATATATGTAGTTTTTAGTTAAACTAGTTAGTATCTTCTTTCAGTTCACTTAAATATTGTGAATATTTTAGTTCAAATATTACTATACAAATATTGTAATAACAAAGTTATTATTATTAATTTCAGGAGTTCACTTCTCTACGACAAAGTATGGAAAGCCGGTGGTTACTTATAGAGGTTACCGATACAATATACATAGTAGCAGTCAAGGTGAAAAGGGATTGTTTGTATGTACCAAGTGGATTTCAGGATGTAGGGCATCGATTAAAACATATAAAAATGAAATAATTTGTATTAAGAATGAGCACAGTCATCCCTAGTATAGGCCTGGCGTAAACTATGAAAAGCCGACCGGGATATTTGCCACAGAAATGGAACCAAACTATAGACAATTAAAAAATCCATTAATATTGCAGTAACTTGAGTAAAAAACATCGTGAAATCACGCTTAAGTACTCTTAGAAGGTCCTGGTTTCTTTACCCATTCAACATTTTCAGAAGTTATAATCATTAAATTTCTGTGAAAGTTATATTACCTTTTTATTTCAAAAGTATATCTGTTTTATAATGTTTATCTAAATAACATCAGGGTTATGAACCGGTGAACCAGGATATATGTCAGTCTAACTATTGATTGATTTTAACTGTCAACTCGTGTATAAAAAAGATAAATTCATTCTACTGTCTACAAATGATAACACCGTGAAAGGTTTTCTCGATAGGTGCGAAGTGCGGATGCGTTAAGCGATAACTTTTTTATATACATATTCTTGTGAAATAACAAACTTATACGTAAGAAGAAATATCAGTTAGCATTATCAAGCCCTAAACGATCACCCAATACTGACACGAAGGAGACTGTGACTTGGAAAACTAGCACACTTATGTGGCTAGGTAGAACCCGCAGAAGAGATAGGTACCATATGGATACATACTGCCATCGTCCATTGACAAATTTCTAAACCGACTTTGAATTCAAGTGAGCCACATATATGTATAACTCGGTTCAACCGAGTTACATGACCGAGCTTCATACATCAAATCGAAGTCCTATGCGACTGCTGTGATCATACCTAAACAATGCCCAATTACTCTCGTGCTCTCTCTGCCCTTATTCTTATTGATTCTCTTCTGTATCGTTTCTCTAACTAATTAGAAGGGGACCAAATACTGGTCACACATTTAACATAATTATTATCGACACAACAAAAGACGGTCGAATTCTAACAATAGCATTTTCGCCTTTGTTGTGAGAGATTCCATAAAGGAGAAATATAAGAAATTAAATTTTATTAGATTCTCTTTATTTTTTAAATTTAAAGTGAAAATATTTAGTTTTGGGAAAAAGTATTTTTTGGGCTGCTTGTTTCGTGTCGATTACTATCAGTAAATAAAAAAAATATACTTATGCCAGTATTTTCAATTGATATTTATACCTTATACATATACCCTATACTATACTATATATATACCTTTATACTTTGTTTGATGGATACAGCATGAAATAATTGTGGTATTAATTGTACAGTGTTTTCATTACATATACCCAATTTTGTAGTACTGGAAATCATCAAAGTATATTATATTGTTAGCCAATTTATCGAGTTAGTTTATATATGGCGTTTTTTTTTCATTCCAGTACCATTTTACGGAACATCCGCTCGTGGGAGACCAGTGGTCGTGTATAACAACCATCGATACAATTTACACACGTCCGATGGTGTAAAGTCGTCGTGGAGGTGTGTTAGATGGCGTAATGGGTATTGCAGGTCTTCGGTTATGACCTTTGACGATGTTATCGTCAGGATTGGAAAAGCGCACAATCATTGAAAGGTGATTTGTGAGAATTGTAATGTAAATGCTGTTTTTAATGTTAGCCTGATATGCGCACTCCACGATATTATAGACCGCTCCTACAGAATTTTGTTTCCAGAAATGTAAGATAAAATGAATTATATGAAATACTTTTAATGACAAACAATAATAATACTGTTTATAATGAATTAAAATATATAATCAATACAAATAAATATTATTTTACTAATATACAATGTTGGTCTCACTAATATTTTTAAATGAATAATAATTATTGTAAATTACAATAAAAACTGTAGAATTTATGTGTAATTTATCTTTTTACTATTTATTAGTAGGTACATTTTTCTTTACGAAATTGAATGTCAGGAATAATTATAATATTATATTAACTAAACACATCTTGTTTTAGATGCTATATATGGCACTTCAATGTTCGGAAAACCGATTCTTATAATTGGTAATAAACGATATAATATACACAGTTCGAAAGGTCCAAAGGCTACATGGAGATGTGATAAATGGAGAAGGGGCAAATGCCGAACAACAGTCACTACTTTCGCCAACGCTGTTGTTAAGATGAACAAGAAACATAATCACGACTGATGAACTGGCATATTAATACATAAATGTAATAATATTAACATTAAACGCTGATGAACAGGAAAAATGCGAAGAGCCGTTTAAAGTGACTTGGTCCAAACCAAACTATAAAAAAGCCACAGTTGTGACTCAGCAATGCAGCGGCTCAGATGTTGCAAGAATTACATTCTATAAATCAGAAATGACAAAGAAAAGATAAATAAGGATGTTTCTACATAATTAAGAATGCGTGGAGAAAATTTTCATTTGAAGAATTGCAAGACATTGTTCTTTTTTTTTAGCCTATTTATTAAGTTACGTTATATGATTCAGGAGTTATATGCTGAGCTATATGATTTCATACTACGACCACGATTCTAAAGAGCAGGGGAGTAATCATGAATGTCAAGCAATCTGGAAAGCTGTAGGCATAAATAGGTGACATGACGGTGGTCTAATAAATTTAAAACGGATTAAATCGTGAGGCACAACTATTTTGATATATTTAAAAAAAATGTTATGCATTATGAATATGTGAAGTGGACATCGTATCACTATTACTGATACAAAAACGTTCCACGTTATTATTATTATTCTCAGTATTTTTAAATTCACTCATCACTAGGTATGTTTTAAGTTTATAGAATGGTAAATGTCTTCATTAACCAAAGTGCACGTGTAAATAACTTATTTATTATTAATTTTTTAAACGATTCGATTGTATATAATAAGTTTAATGACGTGATTAATTAAAATTGAACATGTAATCTATTTTTAAATTAAGCTGTTTTATGAATTACTAGTTTGGGAATCTGCTATTAATATTTAAATGTATTTGTGAATATTTAATATAATAATTGCTCGGCTCCCGCTTTTTAGTTACATGTGAGATCTACCTTAACGTATTAATACAGTATTTGTTGTTGCTCAGTCCGAATTTTATCATAGTTTCAAGAGAATTTCAATCAATGACATAGTACCGTTTTGTTCCTTTTGAATATAAATAATAAACAGACCAAGTGAGAGTCGGAATCGCGCACCTAGGGTTCAAGTATTACAGTAAACAATATATTTGAGTTATTTATGTATTTACAAAAAAAGTGTTTTGTATTATATCGTTTGGTAGCTTTGCGCGAGCTATAACCACAGGGGTGGTTTTTATGATTTTTAAGCTCAAAAATCACTTTTCTTGTACGGAGGACATCGGCCATAATAAAACATATTAGAGAAAATTTAGATTTTATTTTTGGTAGTGAAATAATAATGTTCATAATCATTTGTATTCAAAAAATGAAGGGGATGAAATATAAATAAATAATGTTATGATCAGTATAAATAACGGTCTGTTATTTTAACAACAAGCAGTTGTACCTAGAAAATTTCCGATTTCGCAATCGCGCGTCGCGTCTAAGACTAACTTTTTTGTCGTTTTGTTTGTTCAAAAATAATTTAGAATCGAAAGCAATGGCAATTAAACAAATAGTGCTATAAACCAATAAATGAAATCAGGACAAACAGGACAATAAAAAATCATCCCTTCGTTTACACAAAATCAAAAAATACTTTATTCAATTTAGGGCCTAAGAAAGCATTTATGAACATCAAACATTACTACCGGTTGGGAAAATATCCCAGTCACCGAGAAGAACCAGCAATAAACTCGATCAGACTTATCTTCTTTTTTTTAATCCACTGTACAGACAATATTTACAGTTAATAATCATATTAATAATTTAATAGATGCTCAGAGAGGGGGTCACTTCTAGATATCACTATCATTCACATAATGACCTATAACCTATAACCTTTTGACAGTAAAACCTGCTTAAAATGGTCCTTGAATTTAATGAGTCAAATCAGTAAATGTGCTTCGGGATCTTATTATAGAACCTAACACTATTACTTAAAAAACTTTTATCAGTCGTACTTAGTCTAAAACACGTTACGACAAATTTATGTTTATTTCTAGTATTAAAACTGTGCTGGTCTGTGACAAAATCTAGCCTGTCAAAGTTTTTACGAATATACATTAGATTATCAAGAATGTATTGCGAGGGCAAAATTAAGATATTAAATTCCTGGAACTTGTTCTTTATTCGCGAGGTGTCATGTTGTATATTGCTCAAGTTGCCTGCTATTGTAATATAAACAAACACACACACAAAGATATAAGTGTGTCACACATCGATCGGGCATACAGTTCTAGTTTTTTAGTATGAACTTCAAAGCGAAAGCAGGAAGCGACAAATAGATGTTATTTACTATTAAATAAAAATACGACTGTGAAAAGTTTTTTTTTTTCATTTGTAAAATCATTTCTTTAGCCACTTTATATAGCACTTTTCCTACTCGCGAGCGTAACAACAGTGTTGGAAGAAACCGGTGAAACAACATAAAGAGAGTTAAGTTCGGACCTGAACAAAATTCAATCGATAAAGACAATGTGACTGTCTCCTAAAGTACTAAAGATGCACGGTTTTGGTTCGATTAGGTTTTAGTAAATTTTTCCTCGTTTTATGTATTAACAAATTCATTTACTGACACACTACTGGTACACTAGATGTAAAGTTTGTTAAATATCTTTTTAACGAAAATATTAATTTCAAGCTTTTTGTCTATTTTTCGTCAATATCACGGAACATAAGCTTTAAAATGATGTTTGAATAATTCGTTTTAATTAGGAATTTAGAGAGAAATAATATTGCCACAAAAACCACTCTGAGAAATAGGTAATATAGAGAGATCTAGTTATTAGTTCCAGTTTGAAATGTTAAATTTTATTTTTAGTGGTGTGGACTAAATCAAGAAAGGGGAATAGGATGATCCAAGTGGACAATTTTCGTTTCTACGAGCACAGACGAAGCTACAAGACGAACATCGTAAAAAACCCTAAATGTCTTTGGGTGTGCGTAAAATGGAGTTCTGGCTGTCGAGCAAATATATCGACATTTGATGACTATATAGTGAAGATAAATAATGAGCATTCACATATGTAAATTATATATAAGGAAGATCTTTTTTAAATAATTTGTTTTGTTATTTGTTTGTTTATGTATACACATAGATTTAAGCATGATTCATGTTACATCTGGCTGTGCCTGGCCCGGTGGACATGAATCCTCCTTAACACCTAATAATCGCTACAATGTCCGGTCTTGCGTTGCTTGCATCCAACGGGTTCTCGCAACCTTCACATATTACAGATGCAATTTACTGATTCTATATCCACCGGTGGGCGTATTTCGGCTGAGATGATGATGATGAATAATGTCAATCAGAATACATTTAAGGTTTATGAACTTTTCTACCTTTTAATCGAACAGTTAACGAATTGGAAGATATTTAATTTAAAACTAGCACAGGATGGTTCAATAGATTTATGAAGATTTCCATTGTTTTGTGTAAATTGTTAAAGATAATTCTTAAGCTGATACAGAAACATATCAAAGAATTTCAAGAATTTATATTCAAAATGCTTACCTATTTTCTATGCAATTTGCTTAATCTAATTGGATTGTTAACATATTTTTATTTAAATAACAAGTAATTTAAAATACTTACTTTTGTTGATTCGTTTATCTCATATGAAAAATAACAAAAATATATGTAACTTGTAATTGAAATATAATTATTTTTCATTCGAATGTAATAAATCAGTAAAAATAAATGCAGTTTTGTAGTCAAAATATATATACTTAACATTTCTAATAATGAGAATTTAGCTTTATAACTTTTATAAGTTAAATTATTCTACTTTGTATTGTAATGTAGTTAGAGAAAATAACGATACTAAGATTTTTGTCATCCATGAGTAGTAAGCTCAAAGAAAAATCAGATATAGGCCGCTGGTAAAGCAATAAAAAGTGTAAGTGAAAAGATTGTCTCGATATTTTTTATGAATGCTTTGATTTAGAATTAAAAGATTTTGATAATAGTAACAATATTTATTTATTATTATTCTTACCGAAACACGCAGCGTGGGCAGACTCACCTTAAGGAGAACCGATGACGTGGTAAAAATTGTTGAAAGCCGCAGCTTGCGAGCAGTGCAGGACCGGTCGTTGTGGTGATCTTTGGGGAAGGCCTATGTTCAGCAGGGTACGCATTTCGGATGAAATGATGATGATTATTATTTGTATTAAGTATAGGGATTTAACCAAAACTCCATATTAATTCAATAATTAACTTGAATATATATGGCATAATATATGGCCATACTAATTTCATTCGTGACAGATTTGTTTTATTGATTAAAATAATTTCAGGGGCAATTTTCACACAGTCAAAGCGCGGCAAACCGATAATCCAAATCGGTAAGTACAGATATTATAAAAAGAACACAGTGGGACCAAAAGTGCAGTGGCCTTGCAGTAAATGGAGCAAACAAGGGTGTCGAGCAAGTATAATAACGTTTGAGAATGAAATTATTAATTTAAGAAATGTTCATAACCATTAATTTTATTTATATTTTTGTAAATATTAGAGAAATATCAAAACTAATTCCTATGTTTTTACACACGTGAGTGTTCAAGTATACGTAAGTATAATTCCATTGACCTAGGTTTTTCAAAAAAATTGTATCCCGCCTGCCAACATGATGAAGTAAGCAATTAATGATAATAATGTATATTTATTTTACAGAATTTTTTATTGTGTATAAATAATTTGACGTTGTATAAATAAACATTATTTTGATTAGATTTAATTTTATTTCACAATAAAAATAAATAAAAATCACGTGAATTCACATTATTATCGTTGTTGGCTAATTTCATCATACGTATTATTATGTGATACGCCCTCTACGAAAGGCGCCAAAAAAGTATAATTTCAAAAATTAAACGATCTGTAAATTTTACCAAGAGCAATCAACCTAAGCTGAATTATGAAACTATTTCCCGGTTTCTTATTTAAATAATATTTATTGTTTGCTCCTCGCGTTTATAATATCAGTTAAAGTGAAGGGAAAACCGAAATGCAAACAGATGTCTACTTATGAAAAAGTTTGTCTGAAAAATAATATACAAATTTTAAGTCTGTTTTTCCTATAATAACATTGGTTTATTATTTTAATTTGTCTCTTACTTTATCTTTATCCTAACCAAATTGTTTAGGTTAGGTGATTTGTTTGTGTAATGATAAGGCTTCTTGTGTTTGCAAAGCTAGTTTTCGCCTTCAAGCAAGAAAATTATTAGCGAGCACTTATATGCTTTTTTTGTATTCTTAGCATATTAGACCACGTTGTAAGCGTCAGGAGGCATTGTACCTAAGCGGTAATTTATAACATAATATTATTGTTTTCTTTGTAACATGGATGATTAATTATTTATGGATAAATTGAAACAAGGAATAATGTCGAAACTTAACACTTTTTTACTCTTAATCCATTTAGTGTTTTACATGTAATTAAAAAATAGTCTAATAATATTGAAAAAGCACGGACCGCAATACGAATCTTGTATTAAGACTCCCATTGTTTTTATATTATCAGTGGATAATCAAAGTAAATATAACATTCTCAGTACCGGTGTTCACTACTTCCCGCTACGGCAAACCGGTTATCCAGACCGGAAAATACCGGTTTAACATGAACAACAGAAGTGTTGGTGCGAAGGCGTATTGGACGTGCACGAGAACTCGCAGCAGTGGTTGTAAAGCATACATTAAGACTTTTAATAATCATATCATACATTATAATCCCTCTCATAATCACTGACTGTTTTTAACTTTGTTGCAGTTTCACTCAAAATCTAATCTTCATCTCTCATCATCGACCCCTTAAACTAAAGTATCCCTAAGCTATTGTTTTTCCTAAATCGGCTACCTAACTTATTTCGTTTTCATCACGCCAAGAGCTACTGAGGAAACAATTAGTTTAACGTCAATTTTTGTGTCAGGCCAGTTTTATTGTTTTTTTTTATCAAGCCAATGTTATGATACACCAAAAAATTTAACGGTAAAACTTTTATGAACTATTTATTATTCCTAAGTGATTAAAATATGTTATTTATATTTGAATTAATGATAATTAAATGCTTTTTGTTGGTAAACGGATCACTAGAGAACGGCCGGACCGACTTGCAATTTTTTATGTTAGTAATAGTCCGAATAAGGAGTTTAGGAAAACAAAAATTTGAAAGTATTCTGGAAAAACTGAAACTGTTTTTTTTCTATTGTATTTTTTTTAACTCAAGACCATAACTCATGATCGTTATGCGTAATTCTTTTTATATGTGGGGAAAAAAACGCGGTAGGAGGCGTTGTGGTCGAGTTATTGAGTGGATGGAAATGGCATCAGAATATATTTGGCATAATAGTCGAGTTGTATATATATTGTTACATAATAGTTGAGTATATATATATATATAGCACGCGTTTTTTACGCAGTAATTTTGTTATCCCGTAATTTTATTTTAAGCATGTTAATGACAATTTATATAGTCTATCAATTATGAAATGATGTGTGCTTCCCGTGTACGAAATTTTATCATAATCGGTTGAGAATTAATACAAAAATATTATTTTATAATGGTTTTTATTTTATTTTTAAAGTATATTGACAATATTATATTAACGGATAACAATAAATAAAAATGATTATTTTTGTACTTCCGTGTACAAAATTTTATAAGAATCGGTCAAGCCGTTTGAGTTATATTTAAATAGTTATACAAACATTTTTTTTACCAAACAAATTTTCAATCCTTATTTATACACCCCTTAGTGAAATTTTGATAAATGGTGATACACGTGTTTCGATATTTTTATTAAAGAGTCTTAAGTACACAAAATTTTTTTTCACCCAACCCTTATAAACTTTTACTGCCTTACAGCGCTCGCTGTAAGTCTATCATAGTAACAATATAAAATAACTTCATTTAATCACATCCAATCAATTTAGTAATCCGGAAAATGGTTTAAATTATCAACAATAACGAAATAATAAAGAAAAAACTTATTTATTGTTGTTGTTATTGTATTTACCTACATATATTTATTTTGTGTACATAGTTTTATACATCCATTTTAAGTTTATTATTGTGTTAATAAATACAAATTTTAACATTATACATTAACAGTATAATATTAAAGTTACAAAAACTTTATCTTTTCTAAAGTTATATTATCACTTTCGCCGTAGCGATTGTCTACCAGGATATTTGTTCACTGTTGTGCTTTGTCCGAGTTGTATAATGCGCGTTGGACATTTTACGGGTAACACGGCTGAGTGCCTTAAGCGCTCGCCCCCAAGCCCGGTGAAGCTGTAAAAGCCGTTCGAGGCTCCTGAGCCCTTATGGCTAACAGTAGAGTTAGATAGAAAAAAAAATTACGGGTAACACAAATTCGGCCTAAATATTTTCCTGAGGCATATTCATTTTTGTACAAACATTGTATATTGGTATGAAATGTTTAATTTCTCCTGTTGTAATTATCGTTGGTACTGGACACAAAACATTAGTAAATTCTATTAAAAAGTTTTTAAATAAAAAGGTTTTCAAATGGTTTTTTTTTTTTCGAAATGCATTTTTGTGTACATAATTAGCTGTGCCCGTGGGTCCGTACGCGTGGACTACAGAAAAACGTTTTTTATCTTTGTGTGTAACCCTACTTATTTTTCTAATATAAAAGTAGCCTAACTTATTTCTTATAACATTATCTACCTGCCAGTGAAATTCCCGTCAAAATTGGTCCAACCGTTACGGAGATTACCCGGACAGGCATACGGACAGGGAAAAATTCAAGCGTTCCGTCGTTCTGCGAAATTTTTGCCAACTTTTGAATTTATGTTTAATTTTAGGTTTTGTTTAAATTTTTGTCTTGACTAGATTGTTTATTGTGTAAAGTGTTAATTGTTACTGCAAATAAATAGAATTCCAGATCTAAACGCCACTAGAGCTAGTAACTTTTACATTAGAGTTGTTACTTTAACTTAAACTGGGCACTCCTACAATCACGTGACCCCAACATTACGAGTATCAAAATTTGCGGTACACCGAGTTGTCAAGAGGTATCGGCAGACCGGACAGTGTACGAGACTCGCAGGGCAGTAGGTATCATAAACGGAAAACTGTAGCCAGAAATGTCCGGTTCATCGTTACCAGCGTGCTTAGAAGGACTTTTAACTTGTTCTCAGGTAAGAACGAAGCTCCAAGAAGTTCAAGGAATTACACAGTAGTACAAAATCTCTGAGAAGAAATCGTCCGAAATAAATTCACACTTGCCTACCAAAGCCCCCCCTTCTTGCCACATGCCATCGAGTAACTCGAGTTAATTTTGCTCGCAATCACGAAAATTGGAATGACAAAGCTTGGAGTCAAGTTCTATTCACAGATAAGTCCAGTTTTTTTTTTTATCGTTGTAGGTTTGGCGTAGTGGCCACAATCTCACCTGATGTTAAGTGACGATGCGGCCCAAGATGGTAACACGCTAAACCTAGTGGAAAACTGGCTCTTAAGTGCAGCTGCCGGAACACACCTATTGGTGCTTGGCGGCAGATTTTCAACTTGAGGGTGGTAGCTAGCCAGGCGGGCATTAAAAAATGCCCTACCACCATGCTATGGTTTCCTCACGATGTTTTCCTTCACCTAAAGCTCAGGCTCATTGTAGGGATTCGTACTCACGTCAATCGACGCGAAGTCGTACACGCTACCACTGCGCCATCGTCGCTTTTGCCTGAAGTAAGATGATAGAAGTTTGGAGACGCCCGGGAGAGAGGTACACTCATTGTAATGTCATTGGAAAAGACGCCTATGGTGGAGGGTCAGTTATTGTATGGGAAGGTATTTATTTGTATGGGTGCACGTAAGGAATTCCGCGTCATTGAGAAAACGCATTACAGGAAGAATGGAATGCAAGTCCTCAAGATTTTATTGGTAACTTGATTAGGGGTAAGCCGAGGAGACTAAAGTTCTAAGAGATAAAGGGGCAACACTAAGTACTGATTATATATAGCCCGTTCCTAAGTATTTATAAAAAAGAATAAAATGTTAACTACAAAAATGTTTCTCTCCTGTTTTTTTTTCTGTTTTTCTTGTTTCTGACGTTTGCAATTTTAAATTAATGTATAATAAACAAGATCAAAATCAATAAATTTAATTGTCACAAATATCAATGATATTATATTTTATACCACTTTTTTGGAAATTTTTCCAAATTTGTTCATGAGTATTATATGTTACACGTTATATGTTCTTTATTTTTTTATTTGTAATAAATTTCGTTAAATACGAAGTATAAAATTACTACAAACGTATTATTGAAAAAAAAAATGGCTTACTTATTTGAAATTACTTACAAGAATGTTTTAATAATTGTCTTTTCTTATTTTTTTTTATTTTGTCTTCTAGAAGCGATATTCGCCGTGTCTCGTAATGGAAAACCTGTGCTTGATATAGGAAAAAATAGATTTTATAAAAATAATCGCAGTACCGGATTGAGCTCGGCCTGGTTTTGCAGCAAGAGAAGGATTGGCTGCCGTGCTTCGGTGGTTATCTGGGATCGCACAATTGTTGCCTTCAGAAACGAACACAACCATAAGTATTGAATTCTTACCATGTATAACCATAATTTTTAAATTAAGTAATTAATTATTATCAACGTAGCATGGTATAATTATATTTTTAGTATTTACATTATTAAGCTCTCGTGAAATAAGTGTTTATTACGTAGTATTAAATTCTAGAAAGAAAGAAAAAAGACAGAACTCATTTATCTTGGTTTTTTGCAAAATGATGAGTTATTGTCATAAATATATAAATGCATATTATGTTTTCGTAATTGATGGTTTTTTAAATAAATGTTTTACCTCCAAACTGGTAGAATTACTAAAAATCATTTTCCAGTAAATGCAACATACTATGATTATTAGCTACTGTGAAAAATTTCAGTGTTCACATTCTTATTAAAATAGGATTTGCGCGTAATTATATTAGTCTAAATACCAATAAAAACATTTTTTTCTTTACGTAATATTAATTAGCCGTTTATTGTCTAAAGCAAGATTGCCAAATTAATTTTGAAGGTGGGTCATAATTTTGAATCCATATTATCTGGCGGGCCACCTACTGAATAATACTTTTTACAGCTATGACAGATTCAGATATACATACATATATATTTTAAATAAATACAATTTTCAGTTAAAGATATTTTAATAATAGCCAAAAAATTAAAAAGCACGACACTAAACGCATGGCAGTAGTCGACTGCTGCCGTTGGGCGGACCACACGTCCGTGGGCCTGGATTTGGGCGGCCGTGTTTAAATGTAATAAGGTTGTTAGATATAACTTCTAAAATAATAAAAAAAAAAATGAAAGAAAGTTCGTCGACATTATTTCATTCTAAATCTGTAGGTTAGTAACTTTGTTTTTGAGCTATTTAAAAAAACTAAATTAAGCACTTTATAGGATTTTTGATACTAGAATATCTGACCAGTTTTAAAAGAATTGTCTAAAAGCACTACTATTAAGTTTATTCAAGGACATCGCCTACTATCCTGATATCACTAACGCCCGATTCCTATATTCAACGAATGATTATTGTACATTAGATAACATTCATTTTTGCATTTGTCGTAACAAGCCGTTACAGACGTTCCTATAACTTTTTACGTCTACTACCTGCGACGTATGGTTGTCGGTCGTCCCGCCTACTGAGCCCTCCGACGCGATCGCTGGGTTTTGTTGTTACAGACCAGATTATTTTGAATTAAAAAAGAATAACAATATCTAAAGTATACATAATGTATGTAGTAAAATTACTTTTTCAAATTATTTGATTATTTTAATACTATATTAACTCGCACTGAAGTGACCGAAACGCAACAATGTTCAAGCAACAAAACTTTTTATTTCCTGACACTAGTCTGTGCTGACACTTGTTTGTAAACATCTTTACAACGCATGTGCTAGTATTGGTACGCAACTAAGTAAATAATTTAGTTAAAAAAATGTTAAGTGAATTAAATGCTCAATAAAATGGATTGATAATCTATTGAATTTATTAATTATTTTATACAAAACTAAAAAATGTATGATCAAATACGAGGTTGTTTTCTAGTGGACTTGATACAAAACAATCTAATATTTACATGCAAGAACTCCGCCACCTTCAAAAATATAGAAGATACCTACATGAGTTTCTTTGATATCATTATTTGTATCTATCTATATATTTTATATCTTCAAGAGTTGTACTAAAAACAGGACAATTTAAAAAAAGGCAGCAGGAAGCATAATGTGGACAGATGTGTATAGTTCGATCACAATGTTTGAAGGAAATTTCAATATAATTTATAAATATTAACGAAAACATGTAAAACGAATAGTCAACCGGCCGATTTAGGTCGATAACCAAATCATAAACGTCTAGTACTTTTAACAACTCTTCGATGTGTCAAAATGTTTATAGAAACACAACAAACATCATCCCCATACATTTGCCCTACTAGCCCTTATTTGTGCCCCCCCGTCCGTACGTATGTAGCAGGCCCAAATTGGTAACTTAGCTGATGAAACGTTTTGGGCTTACGCCTGGTTAAACTAGTTTTCAATCAAAACTGGTAAGCGTTTTTTGAATAGGATCCGGGCATTTGTCGGTAATATCGTTAAAGTTTAATGTCATGGAATGAAAACAAATACAACTTATAGAAATGATTAAATACTATGAAACGCTCTCCAAAGTCGGTAACATAACAGTAATACCTAAAACATTATTGGTATTGCTATAGAAACGGTAACCATTTATCATTAAGTTGGCTGTCTGTCTGCTTGTTACTCTTTGATATAAACAAATAAAAATGTTGTGTACTTATGTTATACTTCTTTGACGTAAAACAACAAAAAAATAAGTCCAAAAATGACAATAAGGTAATTTCATTTTACTGACTTTTTTAAGTACGTAAAAATAATTACGGGTGTATAAATAAATAATGTTTTAAACTAAAATAAAAAATCAAAGCGTTTCTGACTTCGTGCTTTTAAAAGTTCGTTCGCTTATGATTATGATTAAGTGTATATACTAAATTGAAATTAATTAAAGTAAATTTGTTATATTTTTAGATGTTATATTCACGAGGACGAGAACCGGCAGACACGTACTGATTATAGGTTCATGGCGTTATTACAAGAATAACCGCAGCACGGGACGTAAAGCAACATGGTTCTGTTACCGAAGTGGAATGCACTGTCGAGCTTCCATAACTACCGTGGATAACAATATTATTCTAGTAAAAAATGAACACAATCACTAACACGCGTACTCTTTGTACATCATAAAATATATCCTTATTATAAAGATGTAAATACATAACAGTAAGACATAATCATGAATGAAAGATTTTTATTTAATCTGTACTTATTATATTTCAGTTGATATATACTTTACTCAAAGACTTGTGTTTATATTTATACGGCTATTCCCATCTGCTCCCATAGCAGTCACTTCATTTACTTTTAGGATGCACCCTTGGAATATCTGTAAAAAACATTTTCTTTATTAGTTTGTGAAGAAAGCACTAATCCGATTGATCTCCAACATGTCAATTATTTAAATAAATTTGTGCCAGTACATATATTTATTAATAATTTTAATTTTAGGACCGCGATTTACGAAAAGTCGTTTCGGTAAACCGGCTATACAGTTCGGAAAATACCGGTTTAACCGGAATAACCGCAGTAATGATTTTAGGTCTCTGTGGGTTTGCTGCCGGTCGAGCTCCGGTTGTCGCGCTAACATCACCACTTTTAACAATGTAATAGTAAAAGAAAAAAATGTTCACAACCACTGACCATAGATTATAATAATTTTAATAGTGACTTCTTTATACTTTAGTCAGATTTTTTGATATAAAAAATCTATGTTATATTTTTAGTACTTTGTGTTGTTGTAAATTTGTAGTTTTTTAAGTTAAATATTATTCTTGTATGTACTTTGTTTTTAATATGAGATCCTTAATAATATTAAGGGTAGATTAATGATGGATTCGACCAAATAGCATGTTAACAGTTCTTTTAATATAAATGCAGAAATGAAATTGTTAGACATTAATAGAATTGCCAAAATATATTGTTACAAGTATAATTTTTTTTTTTTCGAACTGACTATACTGTTGGCCGGGAGGCCTTAACCGTTTCAACGGGCTTGTGGGCGAGCGCTTAAGGTACTCCACCGAGGAATAAGGGCAACAAACGCAAGGGTGCCAAAGGGGCCGACCTGTGCTTGGGCTGTTGCCGTATATGCAAACATCGCGATCTAGCTAATGCCTATCCGAATTCGATGTAACTAACTATACATGTATGCATGTCTCTTATCTTCTGGGAGAAAGGAAGAAACATGCGTACATGTGTTTAGTAATCTGTCAATTTGGTCTAAGTCTAACTAGCCAAAAAAAAGAAAAAAAGGTCCCTTACAGAATCTGAGTGTAGTGCAGGTGTGAATTCCCGTGTAATGACTGTATGTGTGTAGCTAGTGAATGCAGTGACACTGTATCGAGCGAGCAGCAGGCTTGAGGACTTCATACCGGAGGAATGGACCTAGGATCATGCCGCTGCAGGCGAAGGCGGTCGTGACATGTGTGTGGGAGCGAAATTAGCTGCCCGTTCCCTGCGGAGCGAGCGTTGATTACGAGGGCGTGGGCGCAAACACGCTTGCTTATTTAGAGATGGGCGGGTATATCGCGTTCGCTACCGTGATTTTATCGTCGGCGTAAGGTAATATATAGCGCGGGCGTCTGTACTTATTAGACATCCGGATGTCTGGGTTGGGATTGTAACTCGTGGCTGCTACTACTAGTGAATTCGAATGGTTCGACGCTATTTCAAAATAACTATTTGATAGGGACTTAATGTATGATTTGAAATTTGTTAAATAGGGAAGGCGCCAGAATGGAGCCTTGGGGAACACCTGAGCGGATGAGATGTGGCTCAGAGAGCGCACCTTCTCTCACCTTCACTCGGTAGCAGAAGGTCCGATCAGAAAGGTACACGCGTATGATTTTAAGTAATCTATCTGGGATTTGGAGCTCCAAGAGTTTGTGGACTAATCCGGCGTGCCAGACCTTATCGAAGGTCTTGGCGACGTCGAAGAAGATCGCAAGGGTAGGACGAGGTCCTATATCGCGATTAAAATTATGTAGGATGTGCTACATGAGGCGGTGCACTTGATGTGTACAGGAGTGTTTGGCACGAAAGCCAAACTGCTCAGGTGATAAAAGATTTTTGTCTGAAACTACTGACTGGAGCCGGTTCAGAAGGAGCCGTTCATAAACTTTTCCTAACGTGTTAAGAAGATTTATAGGGTGATAGCTGTCGGTAAGTGACGCTTTTGTGCCGGGCTTATAAATGCCTATAACTATATCTGCATCTTCAATGTAGACCAAAAGAGCAATGAGGTGCTCCGGAAGAAGTTTAAGTATTTCATTCCGGATACAGTCTGGGCCATGTGACTTTCTAGGTTTAAGGCTTTTAATGGCAGACCAAACTTCCTCAGGCGTGACCGAGTCCAAGGTGTCTGTCGGGGGACCGCGAAAGACTGTTCTACCGCGGATTCTATGAAGTCTTCGAGTCTACGAACTCGGAATCGATATTATCACAATTGGGAGAGCATTGATTTTCAAGACTCGCGGCAAGGCATTCCGCTTTATGGGCGCTATAGAATGCGGGCAGTTTGCCGGGACCTTGATCTAAAGAGGGCATGGGGACTGAATCATCCGATTTAAGGGACCGCAGTATAAAAAGTGATTTGTTGCTTTCAATTAAAATGCGAGTACCTAGAAGGCTAGAGACATTATAGATCCTCTATCTCGTTTTGGTGTTTGCTTCTTGAATTATCCTCTAATTGGTTTTCACATCGTTCAGCTCGAAACTAGCAAGCAACTGACGCAATCTCACAGCGAGGCCGCTTCGACCTATTCGTGCTCTTACAGCCAGCTCTATTAGATTCTTTCGTGGTTCGAACCTCGACTATGGAAATTATAGTTGCGAGTTAAGTGGACTCATTAATGACCCCACTTATTTCGCGGTCGAACCCCGGCATTAAGCTACCAGTGATTCATATATTTTTACAGTACAGCAAGTTATAATAAAATGCTTTCGATTTGAACAGACTAGCCGCCTCATCCCGCAATATGTTATTAGCATTTTAACGTCTAGTCTGTTCAAACTAAATCCAAATATTTTAGTATTATTCTTACTAAAATGCAAAAATATATAGTTATAGACAGTGTCATAAATAATCTGAGGAAAGTAAAATCTTATGTACGTTTGGTCGTATCCATTGAATGTTTTAAACTAAGTAATTAAAAATAATAACAATAATTCAGTATATTATTTTATAATGTTAGACAAGTATTGTTATTCTTCTATAAATTTAAATTATATTTTTGGCTTTGTTTTTCTTAAATTATTTTTACATTTGATTGCTTTGTATTAATTTTTGGTTTAAATAAAAAGCGAAGCAGTATTTATGGACGTCATGCAATCTGAAATTGGAAGAACGATAGGACTACATGGGCGCGTGTTGGCGACGGCGCCGCGGACGCGCCTTGGAGAGTTTGTCGAATAAATTTAACACGGGCATAACCGTGGGACACAGCTAGCTAGTGTTAAAATAAGATCATCTGAGAAAGTCGAGACAAGACTTTTATTTTGTGAAAGTCATGCATATAAAAGACAGTTAAGAGACCGTTAGTTTTGTATTGACTGATGATTTCGCTTTATTATCACTTGGCAGGTGCAAAATAATTTAGTTCTAGTTAGGTTGTTTGTGAATATAGTGGTACTTTATGAAAATGGGTTTTTGCAAAACGATATCGTAACGTACTCATACTGGAGAATGAATATAAAAAGAGAATATTTATTGTACGTGCACATAACACATATTAATTATATATACGAAATAAGTGTTCCATGGGGCCAAATGGATCCCTGTATCAATATGAGTCTGAAGGCATACAATTGGAAGAAGTATTATTATGAAAGGATCTGTATGTGCAAGATTAATACGATTTTTGAATTAAAATTAAACTTAATAATCGAAATACATAGACGTGCTATAAATTGGTATTTGATTTAAAAAAATCTGGTACTCTCAAATAAATAGGAATGACAGGCAGGGTTTTAGTTCCGTCTTCCGCCTCCTGGAAGACGTTTGTTTAACACTTTCGTGCACAAAATTATATATATATATCTCTCCAAAATATAACAGACCGCGATTTAAATGAAAAAAAAAACTACTGAACCAACCTACATGCACCTACACCTATTAGTTTAGTGCGATTCTTGCCACAATAATCAAATAATTTTTCAATTTTGCTTTGTAGCCATAATTATATATTAGTTAAGATCATGATTGGAAGGTGGTGGTAAGTTGTTCCAATAATTAATGAAGATTTGACGTAAAGAATGGATGCAAATTAGACTATAAAGCGGTTCGTACAACAGGTGTTTACGATTAGATGTTCTACTTGTGCTACTTAAAATTAGTTAGCTTTATATGTAAATTCTAACTTGGATTCTGTTTCAGATGTAACATTTACAACATCACGATTTGGAAAACCCTTGCTTTTGTTGGGCACTTACAGATTTCACATGTGCTCTCAGCGGTCGAACGGCCCATCAAAATTAAAAGTGTCTTGGCAGTGCAGTAGGCAGAAAACAGGATGTCGAGCGTCAGTTACCACTATTGATAGACTTATTGTCAAATATAAAAGTTTACATAATCATGAATAGTGTTGCACCCATAGCTTTAATGTAATTGTTGGACTAATTATATCAGTAATGTAATATGTATTAATTGAATCAGTAATATAATATGTATTACTAGATGAGCCCACGGCTCCGCTCGCGTGGACTACAGAATAAACCCCGCTCGCAAGACGGAAGACAAAATTGCTTATTGTGCGCAATCCTTAGAACATAGATCTTTTTATGATCTACAATTATATACTACATTAATTTCATATATCTCGTATGGTTTTCTAAGCGTAAGCCATTTAAGCGCCCCAAATGCGTCTGTTTTCCGAATTGATTCACATTATCGTCACTGCTTATTTCGTATGTTACAAAATGTATCATATATATAAACCATGCCAGATAATATAGCTATTAATTAAAATAAACAACATGTAAATAGGATAAGTGGTTTTCGCCTGAAAAGAACATAAACGAACAGACAGACAGATAAAGAGACGTCGAGTTTTATAAATGTATATGGATATAATTTGTTTTCCATGAAAATATTATCTTTAAAGTGTGTCACAGACCAGTTAATTCCAGACCTGATCAACATGAGTTACCCAACACCCGTTTGGTCCGTCGCCTTTTAAGTGTTTACCCGTCGCCTTTTGTGTTAAATATACAAATATTGTATCATCGGTTAAGACCTTAACAACAAAGTTGCTATCTTGTAGTAGAGTTGTAGTAGTGTAGAAGGAACAAATGAGGCAAGAGACGTAGATAAGTAAACAAAACTATAACTACTGTTATAACTTTATAACCTCAATTTTCACCCTCAATTTTACACCAATTTTAACAATGTATTACATTATTCAATTGAGTGGCTAATAGTTTTTTTTAATTAGCTTAAACACAAAAAATATACAAACTGTTTTATTAGCGTATAATTAGTTATTATTTATGAAAATTTTAAATTCTGACGAGTCGTTGCGACAGATCCCGGAGTTGCAACATTTTAAGTGAAATTATTTTTTATGAACGCACTTTTGTGGCTTATGTTAAATTAATGATTAATGTAAGAAAGAAAGAGAAGGGAAGCTTTTGTACGGTAAGACTAACTAAAAGAGAAGGGAAGCTTTCGTTACATTATGAAACTTCTTATAAATAGGATTATTAGATCTGAGAACTTTAAAGATAAGAGAAAAAATATAGCCTGGGGTTATTTGGGATGTTCTTCATGGCAGTAAGGGCCTGGTTAAGTTAAGGTTGTCGATAGGAACTTAAAAACATTTTACTATCTGGCAATAGATATCTCAAAATGAATAATAATACACTAAGTTCTAAAAAACTCGTAAAACATGAGTGTAAGAGACATCGAATAATATCTATACACCCAAACTAGCTTATATTTGCGACAGCGCGTCAGATTTTTTAGTTGGTCTGATTGGATCATGACTACTATATGTATACGTGATAGAAGAATCGTCATAGTAACTAGGTTCGATGTTTCGCGTTTCGGGGTCGGTTAGAGGTCCTTTCAGCCAGCTTGTCGGTAACGAATGACGATCGTCGTGATAGTTGTGTAATATTGCATAAAATGATTATTGTTAGAAACCTTGCTTTCTGTGTATGTTTAATGTTTCCATAAATAAAAAAGGAACAACATATGTATTTTTATTGTTTCAATAAATAAATGAATAAGAAAAACACTTTTCTAAGATTTTAAGAAGTTATACGGGCTCAAATTAATATAAAATATGTACGTAGTTTATTGCTCGCATTAGCTTGGTTGCTGTTTTCCAAAAACATCGAATTCAATTGTAAGAAAAAAAAAAACACGCTTTAGTAAAGTTTGCATACAATACAATTTACATACAAATGAAGCAATTATGGCTCAATGGTAACGTGTACGACTTCGCGTCGATTGACTTGAGTTCGAATACCTGCAATGAGCCTGAGATTTCGGTGAAGGAAAACATCGTGAGGAAACCATAGCATTGTGGTAGGGCATTTTCTAATGCCCGACTGGCTAGCTACCACCGTCAAGTTGAAAATATGTCGCCAAGCATCTATAGGTGTGCTCCAGCAGCTGCACTTGAGAGCCAGTCTTCCACTAGGTTTAGCGTGTTATGATCTTGGGCCACATCGTCTCACTTAACATCAGGTGAGATTATGGCCACTACGCCAAAACCTATAAGAATATTAAAAAAAAACAACGGTTTTATTTCAGGAAGGGTGCAATATTAATGTTATATAATGGAACGGTTTCAAATTCATAATTTATAGCATGTAGTATTTTTTTGTTGTTTTAGGATTGCACCCAGAAGCAGTATATTCAACCTCGAGGCAAGGAAGACCTATAATCATTTTGGGTAATCATAGATTTTCTGTATGTACACAATAAAGGGTGTAAATCCTCATTGACGACTGTGGATCATATAATTGTTAAAACAAGAAATACACATAACCACAATTAAAGATATTGGTATTACAATAAACTTTATTTTAAACGTACAGTTGACATATTATGATTTATTAATTAATATGTGTATTTGCAAGCTATGACAAATCCACAAAAATACAAAGCATTACCCAAAATCAAGTCTATCAGCAGAGCGGAAAATTGATAGTGTAAAAACGATGAGATTTGATTAAATTTAGTTTTTGACTAATCTAAAAAATATATATATTTGTTTTTGGTCAACATTTTATAAGACTATCTTATTTAAAAGAACTTAGTGGTAGTGTTGTCGTCCTAAGTACTAGTATTGTTCGTTTGTGTTTTTTCGTCCATAAATTATGAATAGTGTTTTTTTTCTCGTTTTGAACTGTATATTATTTTTTCAGCACCAGATTTTGCGAAATCAAAATTTGGTAACAATGTCCTCATATTCCACGGCCGTCGATCGTCAGCTAAAATCGTTACTGATAGAAATGTTATTATAGTCCGAATTAAAAGTACATACAATCATAGGTACTTTGAAGGTACAGAATATATTGGAAATATTTTTGAACAATTTTAAATGCAGAAGCTTTCTGTGAGAATTTTCACAGTGATTGGTGACACAGTGAAATATTTGGTGATGAACTTCTAATAGTGTAAAACAGAAGTTTAAAGAACTAACAATGAAAACTATGTACAACCAATAGAAAATATTTGGAAAAATACAAAAAGGCTATTTATATAATTAATAGATAGATTGTTATTTACCTTAATGAAATTATAAAATTATGAATATTAGTTGAAGAGCAGTAAGTTATCCATTATAACGTTGTTGGGTCACTTTAGACAACATTTTTTTTTTTTAATGGAACCTTCTTGCAGTCCGGGAGTAGACAACCTTTAAAAATAATGTTTTCAACACTTTATATGTTTGAGAATAATACCCGTGAATGAATATTCATTGTTTATTACACCTTTAAATTAATATAAAATATTTAATAATTACAATAAAAAATATGCCACGAAAACGCGGCGTAATGTCATTGTTAGGTCAGGTTGAAGGTATTATGTACAAAGTTGATATTACTAGAATTTCATTTATATAATTACGAAATATCTTCGAAACCTATATAATTTCAAGAAATATTACATTCGATAGTGAAAATTTTAAAGTCACTTATCAGAAGATCAACTGTGTATTTTATTTGTACGATGACGTCACGTTTTCTGTGTGGCGTTTCCGAACACGTGACTCGCAGGAAAAAAAATATTGTATTCAGAATGAAATATTAAATTAATTACAAATATATGTTTTTTAGATTTTTATCGTTTTCGGCTTTTTATACTTAGTTAACTTACATTTTTAAACATACTGTCAACTCGCGGATTGAATTTAAATAGTTTTTATTACGGACGGATTCAAAGGTTCTACTAGGATATCAGTTATTACTTAGCACATGACATGTGTCGATGATTTTAGAAAATCTCAAGGTGTATACTACGAATCCTATATTATATAAGATGATTATTTTCTATTTGAATTTTCCTTATTTAGGTAATTTTACGTTAAATAATTGTGTAATTTTTTTAATAATATTTATTTGAGTGCAATAAAAAGTAATAGCGGTAGTCATTGATTTATACTGATAAAAAATCCATCGCTTGTTTTACAGAGTGCAGCGATATCTCTATAACACAGACGAAGAGAGGTAAACCTTTGCTACAAATTAAGGGTTTCAAATACAACTTCAAGAACAGCCTAGGGGCCAGAACATATTGGATATGCAATAAAGCGCCTCAAGGCTGCAGAGTAAATATTATTACGTATGAAGATGTCGTTATAAAAATCAAAAATGAACATAACCATTTTTAAATACTTAAAAAAGCATACAAACAAAATATAATAATAATAGTCTTTATTGCTGAAACTTATATCCATATTTTAAATCAATGTAATGTCAACATCAGCATGAACAACTGCTTCGACTTGTCTTACGACATACACCTCTTCTAGGGTTTTCCACAAACTCTTTTCTTTTACTTTTGTCCCTCATCGTCGTTCCTTCTTGTCTTTTTCCATTTTTCTATGTTTTGTCGGAACGAATGTCCTGTCCAACGCATTTTTTTAATTATTTTTGATTCGTTTATTGTTTTACCAATATATAAGTCATGTGAAAGCATTTTGTATGCATAGTGAAGCGCAGATCGTATACCGACAGTAACCGAACGTGTATTGCTTTCTATGAATTGATAGGTACATAGACTGGAAATCGCGCCTCGCATGATTCGTACACAACGGATTTTTTTTATCTATAATAATTCGACCAACTTGGTATTGACAAGCGCCGAAAGTATTTTTCATACTGAATTTTCCGTGCTAGTAAAATTTGTTTATTACACTGGTATTTTTTTGTAGTCGACTTATACTTTGAGTAAAAATGCACATTTGTAGTATTTCAATTTTCATAAAGTGTAACTCTAAATTAGGATAAACTGTACGTGTATAATAAACAGATATCAACAAAAAAATATTTAATACCATTATTTTCATCCCGTTTCTGTACCACATTTGAACATGAGTTTTATGCATAAGGTACATAGTTACATTATGAAGTTTTCATACCTACTTTTATCTATACTAACCTATTATATTATAGTTTATAACTATTAATCAATATATATAATAATAATAACCTATTAAGGAGCTCAAGAGATTGTTTTTTTTAACGGACTAATCTCGAACTACCAGTCAGATTAAAAAAAAAACATTTTACCATTGTTAACTATATATTGAGGTAACTTATAGGCTATATAATTTAACTCTACGATCCTAGGAAGCGGAGCAGTGACCATGAACGACAAATAATCTGTCAAACTGTAGGCAAGTACAGGAAGTGAGAATAATTATATTATTGTAATTATATTATTGTACCCGTGTAGCCTACACGGGTGCGTTTGTAGTGGCGTGGAGTTTTAGTCGAATAAACTTAATACGGGTGAAACCAAAACGTGATAAAACATTATGATATTTTATTTTACAGAACCGATATTTACATTCACGAAGTTTGGCAAGCGTCTCATGCATTTAAATGGGTACAAGTATAATCAGATAACCTCCAGAGGATCCAGAGCGTACTGGTTTTGTAACCAATCTTTCAAAGGTTGCAAAGCTTCTGCTGTCACCTTCGACGATATTGTTATAAAAAATAAGGAAATACATAATCATAAACTACAATATATGTAATGTTTCTAATACTAATAATAAAATTGTCGATACCTAAATTTTGTATATTGTTATAAAAAGTACGTACAAAATTATTGTATTTTTTTGAAATAAAGCTGAGCATTTCCTATTAAGTTTTGTTTCTTACTGAATAATAAAATTGTTGCTCTACACTTTCTAAACATTATTTCTAATTTTTATTGGTCTTAAATATGTATGAATTCTTACAAGTGATAACTCATATAATTGTCTACAGACCTTAATAAATTTAAGGAGTTGTTTTTAAAACTTATTTATAATCAATGCAAAAAACCTCAATCACAAGTATGAGGTGTATAAACTGAATTGGTAAAACAGTTAGAATGATGGATATTCTGGATACTTAAACCGGCTGAGAACGTGCTGATGATAGTTATATATTACCTAATGTAATCAAGTTTATACCAAAATCTGACCAAAGAAAATGTCTATGGAGTTAAGTTACAAATGTATTAATGGACAGATTGACAAAGAGACGTTGCAATTGTTTTTTTAGTCATGGAAATATATTGTTTACATTCTGTATATTAAAAACTATCTACATAATAATATCGAAATTTCTTGAGTACTATTTCTGTATCATAAATTTTATGTACGTATGCGTCCGACGTTTAATAGTTACATATATTATTAAACAATTTCAAGATAATATAGTATGCTATTTTTCATTTATAGATCTGGTGTTTACATTCACGAAGTTTGGCAAGCGTCTTATGCATTTCAAAGGATGCAAATATAATGAGAAAAACTTGAACGGAGGCAGAACCTACTGGACGTGTAACAAATCTTACAAAGGTTGTAAAGCCTCTGTCGTCACTTTCGACAACATTATTATTAAAACAAAGGAAATACATAACCATAGTATAATATATTAATATTAGTAATATATTTTAAATTCTAAAACATTTGTATATCTTACCTATATGTAAAACTGTACCGCGTAAACGTAGATTCTATTCTTAAACAGCTGACTGAATATATTATCACTCTTAGGTACTAGAACATCGATCGTTATCTCATATACGCTGGGTTAGTGGAACGGAATACGCAGGCATTACGCGTGTGCAAGTCAAGTAGACGACTGACAATTGCGACGTCACTTGTTACATTTCTGGATTCCAAAAAATATACAAATGTATCTTATTGTAAATCTATTTTATTTATCAAGTTAATGTTCATCTAATGTAATTTTTGTTAACTATCACTAATATAAGATTGAGTAATCGGTTTATGTGATTATTATACTTTTGATATTGAAAAGAATTCCATTCTTTCGTCTAGTTGGCTTGCTCACTTTGTATTTCTACCTCAAGACTATGAAAGTGAGGATTCTTGCATAGAAAGTGTAAAGCACTATATAAGATCGATAAAAATACTCAAGGTTCAAATACTCAAAACAGCTGCCCATAGGTCTAAGTTAAAGGTATAACTAAATTAATGCCGTACATGACCGAATATACCAAAATTACCTTATCTTTTATATAGTAGCTCGGCACAGAGACTGTGCTGTCCTTTATGGTAAGTACCAACCGCGAGATCAAAATCCATCGGCGGTCGCCGCTGTCATGCCGGTCTGCATATATATCTCTTCACGTTACGCTTGAAGGACCCGATGTCATAAGAAGGAGGGAACATATTGACCGAGAGATGTTTCCACAGTTTCATGGTACGACAAAGATAAGACATAGATAACTTTTTAGTTCGTGCCGAGATGGAGGTTACCGTAAACCTTCATGTTTTAGATGATAACAGAGACTAATCGCTTGCTATGGCGCTAGTTAATACACAATTGACGGGAGGCCGATAATTAATCATTTTCCATTCCGACTTTAGCAAGAAATCCATTGAAAGTTAAATCGATTTATTGTGAGACAGTGAAAAGTAACAAACTACTACTGATATTCACGTCCTAGTTACTCGATCACAAATTCATTATGACAAGGGAAAAGCTGTTAACATTTGTTCTCTGGATGTCAACGGTACAAGGCACTAATGATTAACCTCCAGTACCCGGAGAGTGTCTAAAATAAAATACAGTTGACGATGGTCATTTAATACTGTTCTATGACATAATTAGAAACTAGCTGAAGTCGCCGATTTGTTTTAAGACAAAAGTTGTTCCATGTTACTCATAGATTATTTTTTTCAGTACCTGTTTACATGTATACGAAGAAGGGAAATCGAGTAATGCACCTAAATGGATACATATTTAATCAGATAAACACTTCGAAGGACAGACAGTACTGGTTTTGTAATCAAACTCGCAAAGGTTGCAAAGTATCAGTTATAACTTATCAAGACTATGTTCTTAGGACTAAGAACGTCCACAATCATTAGGGGCTGTTGTAATCGTTTTTAGGATATCGTTTATGTGTCGTGTTCTTGGTACAGACATTATCCGGTTATGGAGTGTTTTTCACTGTTCTATATATTAGCTGGTATGCAAAGCGTCGGAGACTGTCATTTCCTTACACCCACCTGCATCTGTCTACCAGAGAGATTTACCTGTGCAGGTGTACTTGCGCAGGTCGACTGCATGTCTTAGTTATAGGGCCACGAAAAGATTTTCGATTTTGCACTGGCCGCTTGCACAGTTTTAAAAAAACTGTACAGGTCTATTCCAATACACGATCGAGTTCACCTGCACTGGGACGGCTGTACAGGTAAAAGTCTCCAGTAGACCATTGTGTGTGGCCGTTTTTATTTACGCCTTTACCGTGTTGTTCCATTGTTTTGAGAATTAGGTGCTTTGCATTGATTTTGGGGACTTTATAAGAAGGCCGTTTCGGTATGTTATTTTTTGAAACATTATTGTCCTATGAATATCAGAGTTTTGTGGTTTATTTTGTGTTGCTTTCGTTTTTCCATTTATTATTATCAGTTTAACATAAGCCATTTCTTTTTGTTAAAATGTTTTAAATTTTAAGTCACATTATTATGTTAATGTGAAATTACTAATCGCTTAAATTTTTACCCATATTGTATTTTCATACAGATATTTAAGTTATAAATAAACGTGTTCCTTTTGGTATTATAAGAATTTTTAAGTGAATTTTAACATTAGTAAAGTTAAACAATTTTTCGATCGTCATAGAAAGATGTCAACTACGTGGAGACATCACGATACAAGAAACAGGTATGCAAACGTTGAAGAAAAAACCTTTTCGTTCTTTTTTTGATATCAGATTACAGTTGCTCAATTAAGCTTAATTAATGCGACACAACTTTTAAAAGTGACTGATAAGATTCATACTATGTATATTAATTTAAATTACAGTTTTATTCATTTTTTATAACTTCAACAGTAAAAGGTAAGTTTATTTTTATAAAACGCGTTCTTAATATCTAATTGTTTAAAGTTGTTAAACTTTCGGCCCTCACCGTCACACAAAATGCGTGTAAAATTGGCATTAATGGTGGTCAAGTTATTAATAATGAGATCGTTTCTTGCAGTGTATAATGTTAAGGAAGGAAAATGGGTCGAATATTTTTTTGCTACTGCCTGCTAATACTTGCAAAGATGGAATAAGTTTCGAACATCATCATTGAAATGTTTTGTGTGTTCCTTCGCATGTTTAATAAATATAACAACAAGTTTCCGTTAATAAATTAATAACACTATTTGTCAAGTTGTTTAAGTAGATATAAATGATCAGTAAAAACAACTTTTAGTATTTAGAAAATAGAAAAGCTATTATGAACTATATAAATTAACTAAAATTAATTATATCATGTACCGTGTTCGATACAGATATTTATTATCCGGAATATGTACGTTATTATCCCATTCTCGCAATTTCTTAATTTGTTGTTGAATGGGAAGTATCACGTGTAGATGAAGATGGTTTCATTGTCCTTAGATGTTCTTAACTTTTATCTTCAAAGATTACAGTAGAATACACCATTACATAATTATTTTTTAAAGAATACTAAATTATTTATTATGAACAGTTCACTACCAAGACGTCAATGGTCGACTTTACCTATGGTTTGAGGGACATCGTTTCATCAAAAATAACGTGTATAACAACAAGATCTGGTGGAGATGTTGTCAGAGGATTTCTAAGAAATGTGCAGTGTTTCTGGTCACTTACGAAGGAGCACTTATCAAAGTCCACGGCGAACATAAACATGAGGCGTGAGGCATCAGTATAAATATGTTAAGAAGGAAAAGCGAATTGTTAAAATGTGTAATTTTTTATCGATTTCTACTATTATTGTTAGATTATTTCAAAGTTCGTAACTATGGTTTTCCTGTGTGGTGGGTGTAATAAATACGTAAAATTATGAAATCAAAGGTGTAGTAATAATACGTTTTGAATTAATAATCCAGTTACGATTAATATTGTGCATAGTTATGTTGTTTTAATGCCGAATAAGTAAATGTTAAAATATGTTTTTTTTTCTAAGGTTTTGATTAAACAGATTTTAATTATTTTTTAATACTTCCTGATTTTGTTCTATATTCCAATATTGTTAAAGTTAACGAAGCGCATGTTGTTATAGATGCTTGAAAACAATTTCGTTTATATTTTTCTTTAGCTTTTATTATCGGCTTAAAATGGATGTTGCAATAGGAAATATGAACAAAATATAATAATTTTATTTGTATAATATATTTCTAGTGTCGTACGAAAACTGTTATGGTCGTCAATACTTGTGGCACAAGGGATACCAATATAGAAAGAACAACAGTTCTAAGAATAAAGTGTGGTGGATATGCACTAGAAGGTATTCAGAGAAGTGCAATGCTTCTTTAGTCACGTATGCGGGGATGTTACTTAAGATCAACTCGCAACATACACACAGAAGCTTAGCAACAAGTTAAAGATTAATGTATTGATGGTACTGATTATGCGTTTTGTAGAAAAGTAAATGATTTATGTTTTTAACATCTTTTATATGAAAAGGTATAGACACTGACTGTACTGTCCCTGATGGCACAGTACAATCTAAATACAACGGCGACCACCAAGAGATCGAAATACATCGACGGTCGCCGCTGTCATGCCGGCCTTAATGATTTTGATGTCTCCTGCAACGATAGGGCTAACGAGCTAGCTCAGAGAATTGGTATTGTAATAGAACTACTATGAATACAACAAAATATGAATACTACAAATATTGCATACTTTGAACTATCTTCGATTATTATACAATATTTTACTTGTACTGTTATTGCGATATATATTTGCATGCAAAACACTACAAGTTCTATCTAGATTTGTAACGTTTGGGTAAAAATATATGTAAAAAAGTAATCATTTAGCTGAATTGTTGATAAATTATGTGTGATTGTTGTATGTAATTTGTTGAATAAACACACTATCCGAAAAATACTGTAGTATCGTTTCTTAAACAATTTTTTATTTACATTCATAAGACGTTTATAAGTTTTTTTTGGGTTTTGTTTACCAAAACGGCATATTTGTCTACAAGACAGGTAAATCTATTTAATTAATATTTTTCTTCTTGTAGGATTACGATTATTCTTTAGGAATATAGTCTGATATTAATATAGTTAAATCTATCTATATATATAATAAAATTGAAGTGTCTGTTTGTAATGTCAAAATAACAGGTTTTTTATAAATGCATATGAAAGTATCTACATAAGTATAACAAAACACCCATTTTTTAAATTTTTGTCTGTCTGTCTGTTTGTGCCGGGTAATCTCGGAAACGGTTGGACTGATTTTGACGGGACTGGCAGATAGCTGAAGTCATAACTTGGGCTAATATTATTTTAGAAAAATAATTATGGTTCCGCACAAAAAATAAAAAAAAACTTTTTAGTTTAATAGTAAACTAAAAGTAAGTAAGTTTATATATAATACCGCCAACGACTTACTGCCTACTCGTGATATTTTACTTATTAGGATTTATAAAAAACAAATGTTATATCAGACCAATATTCCATAAGCTTAATTTTTCTCACAGAAAGAAACACAGTTTTGGTGGTGAATAGTGAAAGAAAATTCCTATGGTTTCACGGATACCGGTACAGGAAATATAAGGCTGTAGGCAAGAAATGCTGGTGGGTGTGTAGTAGACGCAAGCTAATGAGGTGCCCCGCAACTATGATCACTTTTGATAAAAAACCGATCAAAATCAACGCAAAACATACCCACAAGAATTATTAATATCTTTCACAATGAAAATAATTTTGGTTATTTGTTACTTTTTATCTAATAGTAAATTAACTTGTAACAATGGTTTTAATTATAACATTACTTCTACAGCTACTCATTACTAAGGTTGTGGTCTATATTATCCGTTTTCTTGTCTTTCCGATTTTTGTATGCGTAAAGGTCATTTCATTGATTTGTTTGTTGTTTTTTGTTTGAAGCTTTTTGTTGCCACTTCTTAAAATTAAAGATTTCATATTAAAGAAAATTACAAGTATGTATAACAAAATTATACAACATAAATTGAGCTGCTGAAGTAATTAAGTCCTTATTGAAAAAAATGTATTATATTATAAAATGTGACTATTATTCAAGTTTTCTCAACGACACTTTTTTATCTATTGCATGCGTCTCAAATTTGTAATTGTTTTATATCTAATTTATTTGATACATTTTAAGTACGTTTTTAAATCATGTGTATGAAATTATGCAAGCAACTTAAACACTGTTGTATTTATGACAGAAATTTCAGGTTTATTTTCGATTGTAAATTTAAACCGAACAGAAAAGAAAGTGAGTTAATAAAAACGTGTTAAATTAATTAATAGTTTAATAACGTGTTAATAAAATAAGGATTCATTTTCATATTAACGTGATTCACGGTTAGGAATAACGAAAAATGTTTAAATTAATCAATTGATGTTGTATTAACGAGTCTTTAGGTATGATAATAAATAATAATTTGGGTTAGGTAAAGTGTAGGTAGAAGAAGTAAAACTCTTTCACCTATAGAAAAAATATACAGAATTAAATAAAAAAAATTACATGTAAAATTCTCGGAACGGCGCAGACGTATTATAAAATGGAAATGAAAATAAAAATAATTCATATTTGCTTTTAGCTTTCAGATAACAGATACATCTTCACAGATACACATGTCTTACAGATACATTTAGCAACCTTGTAAAATTGTTTTGTTATGTATTAACAATAATTGTTCTGTTTTATATCTAAATTTACATCACAATGATATTTTACTAACGTAATTTTTGAAATGAAATATTTATTTCTTTACTTTATGTTTGGTAGTTGCGTATAGAGATGACTAAACATTTTGAAGGTAACGAATACGCTTAAAATGATAGTGTTATTTAAGTTTTAATTTTTATATGAAGATGTAGGAATATTTATTGCAACAAATTTAGCTATTGTAATACTATTTTTTTATAATTTATCCAAAGATTTGCGCTTATGAACTTAATATGCGTCGTATACCTATGTATGAAAAGGTAACACTAGCTTTAAGACTTACCTAGTTCTGAATACTATATTGTTGTTGTTATTTTCTAAATATTTTCTTTAAAACGTTAAATGAGTTTTTGTTTGTTTTTTCTTAAGGTTAAGATTTTAAAGTTTATTATGAAACTATCGACGACTTAAAATAAGGATTTTTCGTATGAATAATGAAATTAATAAAATTGTTGATATTTCAAATTCTCTTATAATATGTTAATAATTTATGCAAATATCTGTGTAAATGTTATTGTTACATTAAATAAAGAGGAAAAAAATTATAATTTTTATTACTATACCCAGGATTATATGCAACGGTACAGAGTTTTCTTCGTTTAAGTTATTATATATGTTTACAAAAAGTAACAATTTAAAAAATGAGTAATTAGTATTTTTTAAATTAAATTTCAAGTCTTTATCAAACACTTTTGAGTGTTTTTGATCATAGATATGTAATACTTAATTGGTAATTAATAAGATAAACGCATTTATATATTAAAGAGTATTATTATTATATATATGTTACTGTTGGTATACAGTTTTAAATTAAAGTACATAAAAGTTAAATTTAAGTGATTATTCCTTTTTAAACTTACACTATTATTAACAAACACGTTAAATTAGATGCAATTTTCTCTTAAAATGAATAAAAACTTCATTCATACTAATTTTATTATTTCAGATAAACCGTGGTATGGTCTTTCTAATCGTGGTAACCCGATCATAATCGTTGGTAATTTTCGTTTTATGAAAGAGCGTGAGAGAGGAGTAAAGATTAGGTGGTCTTGTAGAAAGAAGAGCTCAACGCGCTGCACAGCGTTCATTATGACCGTCGATAATTCCATCGTGAAAATGTCTGGTGAACATAATCATGAATAAATATATGAATCTTCTATAATATTGACGGACTTCCACGGATCACTTTAAAGCCAATATACGCGCATTTAGTGTGACATTTTGACTCAGAGGATTAACAAAAAAAAATAATTAAAATTGATTAAAAATAGCACCGATTCAATTGTATGTCTTATTTTTATAGTGAAGCAAGAATATGATTTTCTCGCGTTTTCTTCTTATGTTTAATTAGTTAATAAATACTAAATGCATTGAAATATCATGTGATTAATGTAATACATTTGAGATTTGTTTATTTCAGATGCCATATTATTACCGACAAAACGTGGAAGTAAGAAACTCATTGTGGATTCAAATACTTTTATAAGGAACAAAATTTGGGCCAACGGAGACAGCGTCCATTGGGTCTGTCAGATGAGACGACCGCGGGGTTGTAAGGCGACTGTGCTCACGTTCAAGGACAATATTGTTAAAGAGAGCGGCCCGCACAATCATTAACAAGGAAAAGTGATTTCGTAAAGCTACAGGCGAATATATCTTACAGGGTTATTACGGTTACGTAAATGTATGTCAAGATATTCAGAAGGTATAAAGGTAAGGGAGGTTTTTATCATAATGTGTGTAGATTTTTATGTTTTTTTAAATTAAAAGAGTATCGTTGACTGCATAATTTATTTATTTTTTATGTAGGAATAATATTACAGGCTTTAACTGGTGTCTCGATATAGGAATTTAAATAAATTTTTTATTGTTTTTATTGACATAAAATTGATATGCAATCTTTTTCATCTCGTCTTTGAATTGTCCTGTTGAAACTTAATTTGTATAAAAACTTGATTTTTGTCAATATATCTATCTATATGAATAAATCTGTAGTTCTGTCTGTACATCTAATTTTTTTCACGAATATGATCATAGATATACAATTAAAAAATATTTGTCTCTCTGTCTTTTTGTATGTCCGGATTTAATTAAGTTAAAACGTCTTGTCCGATTCTTATGTTATGTATTTTATATTACGGGATGCTTATGTCATTGGTAATTGATAGGTTATACATATTTTTTGTGTTTTTAGAAATTCCTCATTGCGTGCGCAATAATCGTATTCAAAGTACCACAATTTTCACAGTATTATGTGTGTCCTGTTAACTGTGAATAATTGCTAAATACAAGACCAAAGAGATTACACTTTATAATTCTCACTTACTTATCTCTTTTTCACCAAAATGAATGTAGTGGATACGAAATAGCAAACCTTAAATTATAAATTATCGAATTAAAACAATTTACGAAATTATTCATAGAACATATCCATTAAATTATCTTGATACTGAATTTAGTTCATGTTATTTTTTAAATAAAATACATATTAATGCAGTTGTTTTTCTTATTCGCTTCTACCTCTCTTTGTAATAATTATGCTGACGGTTTTTCAAAAGGTATAACTTTTATGATTTTTGCAGCTTTTTTCGGGTTTACAGCAAGCGGTAAACGTTGCCTTCAGATCGGCATAAACAGATTCACGGTTCACCAAAACGAAGGTCTGAAAACAAGGTGGCGATGCGTGAAGAAGATGACTGGATGCTCAGCTTTCGTTACGACCATAAACAATATTATTATCAAGATAAGAGAAGAGCACAACCATTGTTAGAATTAGTTCCATTCAGTTATAATTTGAAAAAAAAAACGCGAAGTTGTAACTGAAACGGGAAATTGCGATTATTTCGCGATTGTTGCCCGGTTTCTGAACATCTCAGTTAAACTCTCACTATTTATTGATTCGATAAAGTTATCAATAAGATAAACGTCGGTTAATTGTTACTGTGTTACTGAATATCCAACGAGCCGTTCAATAACTAAGAAATCAATAACGAGTTTCTTATATTGTCACTAGATGAGTATCTTTACAAGATCGAATCTGAAATTGTTTTTATTATTGTAATTTGTCATTGATACTGATATTATTATTAATAAAAAAATGTAAATAAGTGGCATAAAATTGTTTGAGTTATAAAATATGATAATTCATTATTTATCAACGGCTATATAAGCGACGTCTTTGTCAAAATATAAAAAGCTGATTTTGTTTACGCGTTTCGTATGTGGTACCTATTATTTTTGTTTTTCGGTTAAGTTCTATATTCATTAGTATTTTTAGTGTCATTTCTGTTGATATTCCATTACTTTGTAAATTGTTAAAAAAATAATTAACAATGGACAACATAATAATTTTTTGACTGAAGATTCTTTATGATGCTTCTTAAGTAAATATCTGGAAAGTACATGTAGCGTAAAAGCGTCATGAAGTACAAATTTGCTTTAATACCGACAATGTGTATGTAAGGCAGATTTTTTAGAAGTTTTGATAGAAGAAACGTCAAACAATAATTATCGAATGGTTAAACACTGATGTTTTGAAGCGTTGATGGCTCAGTAGTAGCGTGTACGACTTCGCGTCGAGTGACGTGAGTTCGAATCCCTGCAATGAGCCTGAGCTTTCGGTGAAGGAAAACATCGTAAGAAAACCATAGCATGGTGGTAGGGATTTTTCTAACGCTCACCTGGCTAGCTACCACCCTCAAGTAGAAAATCTGTCGCCAAACACCAATAGGTGTGTTCCGGCAGCTGCACTTGAGAGCCAGTCTTCCACTAGGTTCAGCGTGTTATCATCTTGGGCCTCATCGTCACTTAATATCAGGTAAGATTGTGGCAACTACGCCTAAACCTATAACGATAAAAAAAAACGCTTATTTTGGTCAGCTAATATAAACCAAGTTTATCTAACCTTTATCGTATGACGGTGTGTTCAGAAACGCATTTTATGATTTAGTGATCCGATATCGCCATGGAACTACTAAAGTTAAAAGTACCACAGAAACCGGGCATGAGTCTTACTACTGATGAGTGACTAATGAGTCTACTATAATCCTATTCAGAAAAATTGTAAAATAATTTAAGAAAAATATAATTACGTAGCACTATGTAAATCATGATTTTTGACCATTGATAGCGTTGACCTTACTGAATTTATCAATTAATTTGATAGTTGAATAAGGCTTTATAGTGAATTTGATTGTATTATGTAACTTAAGTGTTTGTTAAGTGCAATAATGAAATATGTTGCAGTTTTTGTATTTTATGTGTTAACTATTTATTTCTTGAAATATTATTACCACGTGGATGTCATTAATGACCGTTACTTTCTACCTCATCGAATTGGTAAAATCGCTATTTTAGTTACTTAGCTGATATAATTGTGGGTGTTGTTACTATGTCTAGAAGTATATAACCAACAAAACATTAGGTGATATGCATTTTAGAGATATTAAATGTGGGGTTTACTTATTTATTCATTGTATTATAAAATATGATTGTGAACTAAATTTTTTTGTGTGATACATTAGTGAAATTTTTGTGTGGAAAATATTATAAGGATTAAGAAGAACATATTCCTTAGGACTTTATTATTTATATAGTAAAAGTGTGTGAGATATCAAATTAAGGTTCATATGTTTACTGACTAATGATAAACATTTACCAGCCAGTAATGTTTTATTTACATAATGTTCAGAGTAGTTGCTTGCGGTTCCGTTCAAGACGTAACATAATTCCGCTTTTTTTTATCATTCTTATTTTTACACGGCCTGTCTGATTATTGGAGGTGGACAGTTATGAGTTAGCATTCTGATGTCTTGTCTTATTCAGAATGCGACAGTAGCATGCTAATAAGGCAGTCATTAACGTTCGCCTGACTAACTACCACCCTGAAGTTGAAAATCTGTCGCAAAGTACCTATATCTATGTTTCGGCATCTAAACTTTAGAGCCGATTCTCCTTTATCCGATTTCCCAAGTGTTCAGATAATAGTATTTTTTTTCATATTTTTAAATGATACACTGCAGTGCAGCACACAGCGGCAGTGCTCCTAATGCCGTAATAGCGGCGCGTATTCAAATTTTCGGCCTTAAATAAAAATTATTAATAATGGAGATAGAGGCCCGGGAGTGAGGAATTTTTTATGGGCAATTTCTTTCTCTTTATGGATCTTTAAAATTTCTTAAATATTAATACTTTTTGAGTTATTAACGAAAAACTAAATTCCATTTCTTTTAATCTTATTTTGTTAATAACAATTTCAATTTTTTATGTGCTAATACATCCTCTAGAAAAACTCTAAATGTAATTCGGAAGCGAATGATCTATCGTTTATATTTTTAGGAGTTTTGCTAACTAGACTAGTAGACTTCGCGTGTTACCGTCTTGTGCCACTTCGTTACATAATATTACGTGAGAATGTGGCTAAACATGTAAAGTTAATAAAAAGCATATCGTGATAATTGGAAGTGCCCAAATTGGTTGTTTTATTGCTAAATTGCTTTTGCTTATAACTGTTATGTTGGTATTTTTAGATTACGTATATCTGTTGCTTAGTTTCTATACTACAGGATATACTTGTTCGATGTAAAATGGCCTTGTGCGGATTAACTCTCCACCGCGCTGTCTCGAACGCATCCGTGCATAGTGTATCGTTTTTCTCCCTTCCTGTACTTGTCTACAGCTTGCCAGATTGCTTGGTCGCTCATGAGTATTGCTCCGCTCCTAAGAGTCCTAGCGTGATGCTATAACCTTCCTTATATCAAAAAATACAAAACAATATTCAAGGCTGGTCGTTCCAGAGATTGGAGCGTTAGTATAGATTATTATAATATTATGTTGTTTTATTATATGTGCCCACACCTCCGCTCGCGTGGACTATTAAAACCTTTTTTGCGTGGAACCCTAATAATTTTTCCAAAATGAAAGTAGCCTAAGTTACTCTTCATAACATCAGCTATTTGCTAGTGAAAGTCCCGTCAAAATCGGTGGAACGGGTCGGTCTGTTTCGGATGTTACCCGGAACATACAGACAGACAGACAAAAATATTAAAAAAAGTTTTGTTTATATTCCTATACCGTGTATACTTTCATATGCAAATAGTAAAAAGTTGTTATTTTGATATTACAAACAGACATTTCAACTCAATCATATGTGTAGATGTAATTACTCAGATATAAAACCCATCGATGTAATTATAACATTGATACTTGATTTATTAATGATGAGATATATATTTGGTAGAAATAAACATTGGTTAATTAATTTTATTTATTTATGCATAATTATCTTTCAGTTATATATCCGACATTCATTGAAACGAAGCGCCGTTATATGTTATTAAATAATCATAAATTCTTTATGGAGAGACAGCGTAATGGCAAAAAGGAGTGGCGTTGCGCGAAACGACGGTGGTTTGGCTGCAAAGCTATGATTATAACAATAGATGATTATATCGTGCGGTGTAATGCTTTCCACAATCATGAATAAAAGTATATGAAGCAAAACGTGTAAGTAATAATTACCTGTTTTTTTTTTGTAAACGTAAAAGAAATACACTTTGGCAACCCACAAATCCAACTTAATCTTGAGAAGTAGCTATTTATTATGACTGGTCTCAGGATTGCAGTTAATGAAATTGATTGTACATAGCTATGGGTTACAAGACCACGTAACATCAGGTAGATTGCAAGCATTTTTGCTACTTTAAACCTGATGTCAAAAATTCGAAGGATTGTTTAAAGAGATCGATAGTCTTCTCTGAGGACGGTGACAAATAGGTTGATTTTTTTTAAGTTTAAGTTTAGAATATCTCACGTTGCCTACGCTAACCTTAAATATGGAACTGCTATTTTATAGTGATGGTAGTGATGATAAGTCGAATTTTTCACTGGAGTCAATACTTTACATGTTACACAGTGGATGCTGTTTACATACATGTGAGACTGAATCTTAAAATGAACCAGCGCTTTTGGTGTAGCAAAACATTGTTATGTATCTGTGATACATAAGCGCTGGTTCATTTTAAGATTCAGTCTCACATGTATGTAAACAGCATCCACTGTGTAACATGTAAAGTATTGACTCATCATGTAAAGTATCATGGCTTTTTGTTTCTACCACTGCTTCTATTGCTAGACTTAAAATGAAATCGTGTTCTCCACTCTATACATTTACAAGTCGTTCCTAATTCGATGCGTGCCATCATCAATCACATCGTCATATAATATCTCAACTAAGATTGAGCTGAAACGTTAGCCTATGACTTAATATGCAAAATACTGTGTTTCTCATTTCCTTATGTTATTTACAGTTATATTGAAAAGCTTTTACTGATAGAATATTGGTAAATTACTTTGCGAATAAATTCTCTGCTAAGTATACGTTAGGTATCAAACATTTTAAGTAATATCTGTTCTGTTTATAAATGTAATGTGGATTACATGGTAAATTTCACAGTTAACTTATATTTACTAGGGCGACACATGTCTATGGTTTCTGAAGTAGTTTTGTTTTGTTTCACAGAGTTATAGAGAAGCTTTCTGACATACCTTTGTTATTAATCTTAAAATATATTGTTTACAGAAGTATTGTACGTCTACAACCGTTTTGGAAATAAAACTTTGATATTCAGAGGATGTAGATACAATAAGAACTATGAGAGCAGTCGAAGGATATCGTGGAGATGCGTGAAACGGAACGACGGCTGCAAATCTATTGTCATCACACAATCTGATCACATCATTCATTATACTGACCACAACCATATACTGCCTTAATTTTATCATAGGCTAACAAACATGATCAAATATAATACTGTACTGAAGGATTTATAATTTACTAAATGGCTTTGCAGATATTATTATGCTTTTTCCAGTACCTAGTCAATAACTCGACTATAGCGCCAACTATCGCGTTTAGGGATAGCATAAAAACCGTCTTCATGAAAAAACACTTAAATTTACCAACTTTATGTTGACTTGTCAAATGGTATTGGAGTTTATCAATCTCATATATGTATAATACATAAACAATATACATTTTTACGGGTCCGAAGTCAACCCTTATAGTTTCGTTATGTCCGTTTGCCTGTCCGTGGCTTAGCTTAGAGATTCTTAGTACTACAAAGCTGTAATTTGGTATGGGTATAAATATTAATCACGCAGATAAGGTCATCAAATAAAATTATGAAAAAATATTATTGTTTAGTGTACCTCCACTACACATAAAGTTGGAATGACTTTTTTTCCCGTCTATTCCATCGAGTCGGGTTTCGTTGCGTTTGTTGTTTTTTTTTTCCAACTGACCAAACTGTTAGCCTTAGAGGCCCTGGAGCCTTTACGGCTTTTACAGTTTCACCGGGCTTGAGGGCGAGTGCTTAAGGCACTCACCCACGAAAGCTGTGCAACAACATCAGAGGGTGCCTAAGTGGGCGAACCTCGGTTCGAACTGTTGCAGCGATTGGAAATAAGTCGCGATCTGGCTAATTCCCTATCATTCGATCTAAACTAACTATACATATATACATGTTTCTTCCCCCTAGTAGAATGGTAGGAACATGTGTATGTGAATTAATCTGAAAATGTTTGTCTAACTAGGCACAAATAGAGAAAAAGGTCCCTTACAGAACCTGTGTACTGTGTGTATGATGCAGTGTGATGTGTGTCTGGTGATAGCTAATGAATGTAGAGACACTGTATCGCGCGAGCGGCTGCTTGGCACAAGGGCTACATACCGATGTATCGGATCTAGGCTAGAGTTGCCGCCGTGGCGGGTGTGCGGGAGCGAAGTTAACCGTATGCGCCCTGCGGAGAGAACGGTGGTTTTGCGGGCGTCGGCACGAGCAGGCATGGATTACGGGAGCGGACGCGTACAATTTGTTGGCTGTCTCGATGTCGTCTTCGGGATCGACAAAGAGATTTTGCGGACGGCGTTTGTAGCATTGGGCAAACTGGGATCTAATTGTTGTCTGGGTTGTAATTCCCGGTGGCTTTTACGAGCGGGTTGGAATGATTCGACTCACTATTGAAATATCCCCTAGTGAGATATTTCACATAGGCTTCTATAGAGGGAAGCCTCATGTCCCTGTGGAGATCCATGTTCCTAACGAAGGCTGGAGGGTCGAGAAGGCGACGGAGAAATCAATTTTAGACTCTTTGCATACGGGAAAGTTATATTTCGACATATGTGCAAACGCGGCGCAACTATATGTCAAGATCGGACGGACGTTGCGTTTGTGTAAATCCATAGAGTCAAGTCCCCCGCCCCTCGCCAGCTAAATTGTTGTTTTTGGATATCTGAAAAAAACATGATAGTAGTAGTATATGTAATGAAATTAAAAGGAAAACTAGCAGAGGTAAGTATAAAATAAAATACTGATTAATAATAAAAAGCAAACTAATTGCTGGGTAGTAGGACACGTCAATTGTGTTCACCTGGATCGCGTCCCACATACACCATTACACCAGGTGTAACACCCGGTATTGTGGCACGCTCGGCCTGTGGCGTTCCGGAATCAGTCGGTGTATATCCAGATGTAAATTTAAGTGAGTTGGTAGAAATCTTTACCCGACTGGATTGCAGTCACTATACACGTGGTGATATGCCCGTCACAGTGAGCCTGTTTTTGTTAGTCGCGTTTCGGGATAACCCAGTGTATATCCAGTACTCTCTTCGATTGCCAATCTCTCGGTGATCGCCTTTGTTTTGTACTGTGCTTACTATCAGTTCCAGTGCAGGCACTTTGCCGTACTATACTATAAGAAACAAAAAAAAATGTAAAATGTACATAATATTATATAGTTTGGATCTTTAACACGTTAAAAAAGTGCTACTTTTCCGTTCGTGTCATGGGGGACAATGTTGGACGACACTGAAAGTTTTCCATCAAGCCGTGTCTGACAACGTTGACCGCGCGTCAGGCCTGTGTTCAAAACTCTATGTTGCGTCGACGGACACCGGTACCAAGATAATTGGCGTATAAGCTGACCCGCGTGGCCCTCTAATTTATCCTACATAGCTTGATATCTAATAAGAGACCTTGACTTATCAAAAAAAGTATTGATTTTTTCAATGCTATTGTAAAATGTAAATTACTATTATGTTTTCTTGCAATTAAAATAAATTTTAATAGAAAAAGTAAGTGTTTATTAAACTAATGTAAAAAAAATACACCCGTGTCATTACACGGCTTCTCTTAGGTTATTTCACTACTGAAACTATATCTCTAGTAATAAGGATGGATAATAAAATACCTACTCATATCTTCATTAGTCTTGAAGTAAAAACCGTTCAACACCGGGAGTTCGATATTTGATTTCTGTCGGAACCTAAATTTTATTTACAAGGAAGTGATATTTTTTGTGATTAAAATGTTTTGACATCTATATATAAGAAAATATAACTTATGTGAATATTGTATAATTTCTTTTGTTATTATTATTAAAAACTGAAAATATTTATTACAATATTTTTTTTACGTAATTTATACAAAATGACGCGTCGAAACAAATATCAAAGTGTCGACTCGTCTTCCTAATCCGCGCTAGATGCGTGGTTCAATTAAATTTTCGATTAGATGATAGATATGTAGCGGCAATACCAAACTGTATTCTTCTTTATTGTTATCATCAAGTATTCGCGTCAAAAAAACATCCTGCTACTTTCAATTAGGTCATGTTCAGATGAGACGCGTGTTATCGCGCGTTTTGCCAATGCGCCAAGGCCAAGGCTTTCTATATATTAACAACAAACCGTTCACATGACAGCGTGCATTTTTTTTGTTAGAACTGACTATAGTGTTAGCCTTAGGGACCCTAGAGCCTTTGCGGCTTTTACAGCTTCACCGTGCTTGGGACAGCGCGCATTACGCGCGTCAACGTTCAGAAGTGACGCGCGCGCGGTTGTGATCATCCGATCAATGTTTCACCAGTGTTAATCGTATGACCAGCATACCTAAAGTTTCGAAATGCAACATTTCAAATTGATTCCGAAATTTAATTATTTAAAAATTGTATACATTCTTATTATTTATGTTTCAAGCTGTTACTTTTATAACGAACCGTTCCGGCAACACAAACTTGGTTTTTCGCGGTGAGCAGTTTAACAAAGATCACCGGAATGAGCTCAGAACGTCGTGGCGCTGCATCAAGCGGAATAGCGGATGCAAAGCTCTAGTCGTCACTTATTTCAACGATGTTATTAAATATACTAGACATAATCATTAAGGTGGTTGCCATCTGATTTTCCAAATAAATTTTATAACAACTGAACTTTTCGTATTGGACCGCGTTGTGTTTTCTTTTATCTTCATAAATATACATGGGTAATAAAATAATTTGGTTGTAATATGATCAAAAGAAATCTATCTAGAAAGTGAATAAATGTTATGTAATAAGTATTTTCGTAATGTAAAAATATGGCTTTAATTGGTGTTAAATTTTTGCGTAAAATATGTACATAAAAATAAATATTTTCGTCGAGCAGGTGAGAGCAATCACAATCACTTTAGTGTGATCCAATAATTTTCCATGATTCTGTGAGACTAACTTCACGCTTAACCCGTTAGCTCTTAACGTCACAAATTACCCTTTGAATAAAAAAAGTTTATTTGTAACATACTTGTATGTTACATATACTTTGTATTTTAAATCTAATCGTGATGTACAAAAAATGATGATTGAAGAATAATAACATTTTTTTTTACATTTGTACAAAATGTGCTATGAAATAAACCTTAATTTCAATTATTTATTTTAATGGTATAATGAAAAAATATTTATTATATTATTGGATAGTTTAAACTAAATGTATGTATGTACAAAAATTTCTAGAATTAAGTAAATATGTAAAATATATTTAGTTTTCATGGATGTCAAAAATATGCGTAGGGTTAATATGAGCTCTTAATATATCTAATTTATGTATCAATTTATATGTTTTATATTAAATACAAAGCATTACATATGGTATACCTATCTAGGTTTACTACGGGCTGATGATAATGATGACAGTTGTCGTCTACAGTTATTATCAATTTGATACAATTTTGTATTGTATGTAACAAAATAAACATTTCGGAACAAACGTTTTCTCATTATTGCGACATAAAAATTGTCGACCTGATGATGTCACATCATTTTATATCGAAGAACAGAAACAAACCTTGAGGCAGTTATGAGAGTGTGTTTTATTCGAGTCAGTTTGTTAACTGATGCATTGATATTAAGAGTTCTTCGTTAGCTTTAATTAGAGATAAATCAAAAGCTGTCGAAAAACTATAAGGTATATTATAGTTTAGTCAATAGTAAAAATTCTTAATGGTGAGATTAATTAATTAAATAAATTAACTTTTAACTACGTTAATTAATAATTAATTTATAGAAATAACCTTAAATATAATTATATAATTCCAGTGTACGAATATCTTGCGTCCGATTCAGAGGCACTCTTCGCTCCAAGCGGTCGGGGGAATAAAGTGTTAATATTCAACGGGTTTAGATATAATAAAAATCACGTACAAAAGGACTCGAGGACATCGTGGCGATGTATCCGCCGAGCTACAGGATGCCGAGCTACGGTTACTACATATAGAGATGAAATTATACACTGGAAAAATGATCATAATCACCAATAGAGGTTTTGTGATTAAGTTTGGAAAAGATCTAATACTGACTTCATAAATAATTATTACATATAAGTAGGAATGCAATCACTTAATTGTTGGCGCCGGACAATAACTTGAAAAACCCCGGAAATTTGGGTGAAATCGAGTTTTTCCCCGGATGCATAACAATCGTTTGCAAAAACAATCGTTTTTGTTTCCTTTTTATTTATATTTGGTTTATTTGTTTGCTAATCAATTAATTGAATCTTCCCTGAACGCAACCAGTGTCCGGGTTACAACCTATCATTTTTTTTAAACCCATACCGAGCGTCCCCTGGACCCTTTTGAAATTAAGATAAATCCGGGGAAACCCCGACGGATGGCAGCTTTACGTATTAGTACGTATCTAACTTATTTAGATTAAATAATCTGTGGCGCGATGATAAAAAAATCATATCTAATTCCGTATAATATTTGTAACTTATAATGAAATAACATAATATATACATGTATTGAAATATATATTATTTTAAACAGAAGTACGTAGATTTTATCTTTATACAATTTTTAGGGTTACAATGTATTGTAAAGATAATGTAGAATAAATTGCTAGCCGTTAAAACTTAACAAACTACGTTAGTCCCAAAAAAATCAGTGCTAGAAGCTTCCACTGCGAAGATTTGGTAACCAAGCGACAATGAAATTATTGGAGTTTCATAATATAAAGTCAGATATACTCGTACATTTTAATATGAATAGTATAATCATAATATTTTCATTGCAGTGGAACTCTTTTTTAGATTTCACATTTTATTATTTCAAAAATGTGTTTGAATATTGCGTAATATTCATAGGTACAGAAAATTTAATATACATATCATGATAAATGATGGTTTGATTCATAAGATAAGGTAATTTTTGCCATCAGGGAAATAAATTAATGTACGTTATATAAATTAAAAATGTGTATTGTGTAAAATTTAAAATTATTTTATGTCACGTCTTCTAGCGAGCTATGCCAATGAATTGTGACCATTTGTTATCATTAAGCCAAAAAGAAAAAAAACTCATTCAGAAGAACTGAAATTAAACTAGTCAGTGCTGTAGCATATTGTTATTTTTTCAAATAAATATGTACCTGTGTACTAACACCTTTGAAGAATATGTTTTAAGTGATCTATAAGAAATTTCACTATACTATTTTAATTTACATAGCAAAATCTCTATTAAATAATTTCATTGATAAATTCGTAAAACACTAGCAGCTTTATTGTTTAAGCATACTTGTTTAAGTATCATACTTAAATAAATATCTGTACAATCTTTAATGAATTGAACAATGATATTTTATTATTTCCGTTTCCTGATCAGGCAATATCTTTTTTTTAGTTAAAACTTTTTAACTAAATATTTGAGCCAAACTTCAGTGGATAATTTTGTGTGTTGCCCACTTAACCGCCTTCTCGTGACCAGCTGGAACTTCTGGCAAGGTCCAGCTGCGAAGTAACCAACTTAATTAATTACTTTTCTGTTGTTTTAGGTCGTAAATAAATATTTTTTGAGAATCTTATCTTATCATGGGATGCGAGTTTCAGTGACGCACATTTTTTCTTATATTTTTAATTTTAAATAATAACTCATGATGCCAAGATGTATTGAAATGTAGCATCCCAATCGCTCGCGGGTAGGGTTACCAGATAGAAATATTAAAAAAGATGCAGTACTATACATAAAAGATAAGAATAAAAAAAACAATGAAGTACGTACCGACGTAAATATGAATGTTTTATTACATTTTATTTATTTACATACAGGTCCGAATTCCCTATTTTATACAGAAGATGATATTTTCTTGAAATAGGGAAAACAGTTGTTTTTTTTTTCAAACGGGATCCTAGCGTGTGGGTCAAGTTTAAGAGTTGTACTACGGGCGAAATTTGATAAAGGAATCCATTCGGTAAAACAGTATGTAGAAAAGGATATCATTTACACGGTCGGTGGAAACACAAAATCCTCCAAGATTATGGGTCCTCATTGTTTTTGTATTGCACTGAATTTCCATTGAATGCAGTTTATTGTTTTCTATTTATGTGCATTCAAACGAAATGTATGTATTAAAGAAATCTTTTCGTTTTCTAGTATTCTTCATACCAAGTCCGTACAGAAAGAAAAAACTATTAATGATCAACGGATACACATTTTCGCAATATAGTCCTAACTTCTGGTATTGCACTAAAAAGAAGATGGGTTGTCCGGCTAAGGCAAGAACTTTCAGCAATGAAGGCCAGTTGAAATATTTATTTGAACTGCATAATCACGAGCCTCCTAACTACCACGTGACTGCTGAAGGTACCTTTGTCAAGCTGGATTCATATCGTAATTAGAGAACATCGAAATTTTGTTAAGTTCGGGTTACATTTATGTATATTTACTGTAATTGATTTATCATGTTTCTTTGTACGTAGGTACCTACTTTTAATTTAATTTTTTCAATTCTAATTACATACATATTTTGTAAGACATTCTTAAATTTTTCATTTCCACTTGTAGCTATTTATAACCTTAATTATAATTTATAAAATAACTATAAACGGTTTGAAATAAACTAGTTATGTTTTAAAAAAAAATGTCGAATTAATTAGCTACTTTTGAAATTTGATCCTACCAATTATTCTTTTTGTTATGGTTCAGTCCATTTTAGGTTTTGTAGATGGAATAAAACTGTTCTTAACACCGAACGGACTAAATTCAGATCTCACTAAAACAACACAAAGGTTTATATTTATTTCGTATTATATGTATTGAATAATTTACAGTGATCATCTTAGTTAACATTGTATTATAATATATTTTTCTCTTAACGTTGCATCATATTTACATCGTGTGGTAATTAATTTTTTTAAATCGTTTGCAGCTTTGATGGCATCCATTCTTCGAGCGCGGTTCTGCGGTGAGTCTACAAACATCTATATTGGAGGGCACAAGTATTTCAGACACTCTCGCTCCCTTGTCGGTGATAGAATCAGATGGACTTGCTCTAAAAAGCACAGATTTAAATGCAAAGCCTCCGCGGTCACCGTCGACGGTATCGTTATTTCTACCAATGGTCTGCACTCGCACACTTAATAACTTAACTCCCAAGGATGACATTAATCTCAATTTTACGCGCAAGCTTAAAGGCGCGGAAATTATGAATTTAGAAAGTGAATTAAATAATTTATACTAATTTAGGAGCAAAAAGTATATTTACTCGTATTTTGATTGTGAAACGCTCGCGTCGAAAGTATTTGATCAATTAAAAAATAATCGCAGTTTATATTGTATTCATATTTCGTCATGATTGATCTTCTTAATCTATGATGTATTAATATTTTAAGAAAAAATAAGCACTCTATATATACTTTATATATATATATATATATATATATATTATTAGTATATAGGTTATTTTAGTAATTATTGGAACATAAATTACGATAATTTATGAGTAAAACTCGGTATACCAGGGAAAGTTTTATTCGGGTATAGGTAAATCCCGTATATTTCACGTATTACATAAATTAGTATTACGCGATAATATAATGCTATATAGAGTCTCCTTTATAATGTGTGAAAGAAGGAATTTGTCGATTACATATATTATATTTAATTCGTTCTTAATTAGGACGTAACAATCGAGTGTCTATTGATTCTTCTGTGAAATGAATCTTTTTTTATCTATTGATAGTGTTTTTTTTTAATTTATACATTATAATTTCTTCCGTGATTTTATGTTTTGAAAATATTATTTAATTTTCAATGATTGATTGAAAACTGATTATTTATTACCACTTTGTAGATTCATCACTAAAATATTCGACATGATGAACTAGTAAGTGTTTTGATAAAATTTAACATTTTAATAAGTGAGTAAATTAAAAAAAAAATCTTTTTTAAATGTAGACAAGTAATAAATTATGTAATAGTAGAAACAAATTTCTACTAATTTTTTATATACTTTTAATAAAATCGTGGTAATCAGATGTGGAACATTTGTACTGTCAAACAGTGATTGAAAAGGTAATTGAAAGTGCCTAATCAAATTACAACAAGGTACAGTCGTTTGCACGAGCAAATGGGTGATTATTATTATTCATTGTCAGTTGTTGTGTCTTGTATTTAACATAAGCTTGTGTAGATATTTACCTGTGTGTATATTAAAATACAAAATACAATAAATAAAAAAAATAAAATACAATTTAAAATACAATTGATGAACATTCCATATAAATTAGGTCTTTATTTTATTTTTTAAGTATTAAAAAAAAAATGTTTATTATTATAATTGTTACCAAAGGATTTATTTATTTCATACCTCTTATATGTTATTAAATTCGAGCATAATTTAACTATACCTACCTATAATGTTAGATCTATAGTATATTCTAACTTGTTGCCTTATTCATTAATCGGTATGCACAGATACAATTAATTATATATACAAAATTATATATGTATATGTCACCGTTAGTTTATAAACTATCTAGTGAGATTGTAAGTGTCCGTTCACAATCCATCGACAGCTTACAATTTCACTAGATTGATTATAAACTAACGATTCTTACAATTCTCCGGTGACATATATACAATTATCAATGTATATCAGTGTGAAAATATATTAAATATAAAAGGATTGTTTTAAATAATTATATTTATATACCTATATAATTAGGACTGTAGTAATGGTTTTTGATAAATTTAAAATGATTAAAGTAATTATGTTTAAAAATTAATATTCATTACACGAGTCACACACACGGTCTTCAACTGCCTCTTAACCGGCCCCCTTATTGTGTATTTCCCAACAGTAAAGCGATGTCAGAAATCAAGAAATATCTGCTTCAAAATCACAAATTCAAATTATTTTCGGTGTATTATGGGCGGTACATAATATGAATTTGCCATTTCCAAGCCAATATTATGGTAGACCAATTGTTTAGTTACTATAATATAAGCTTCGCTTAGTTTGCATGAAACTGTTTCACCATATGATAAAAATAATCCAATAATTTTAAACATGAAATGTTTCAGAGCATCTTTTGTATATGGTTGGAGAGTAATAATTTAAAATGTAGTTTTGGTATATTATCTCCTAATTTTCGAAGTATAGTTCACGATGACCCTACATTTTTCCCATGGTAACTGTATAAGCAATTTTATTTAATAACGATTATTCAGACACACATCAAGAACGTAAGGACTGTGTATGATTTATGTAGAAACGCCCGTCTTTGTGGCTGAAATTACCTTTTAAATGATATTTGCAGGTCAACTTGTAAATACCCCAAGAGGCAACCAGGTTTTGTTATTGGACGGATTCACGTACAATAGAAAATGTAATTCCAAGGAGAAGAGTTTAAGATGGTACTGTTGCCGCTACCATAGAGACTGCAAGGTTACGGTTATCACCGATTTTAACCATAGATTAGTGCAGATGTTCGGAATGCATAATCATGATCGTCCAAGCATTTTTAATTCTGGAAAGATGGAATATATATTTTATTAATTGTTTTTATTGTCTATGTTTTTTGTATTTTCCCTGTTGGAAACATTATAAATCTACTAAAACATATATTTTATTCTATATGTAAGATTCAAAAGAATCCATCGTCGATTCGACATAGAATATGTGCAATATTCAATTTACTTACTATGATAGGATATAAAATCAGCACACAACAGAATTTTTTTATGTTCCGTAATAGGTTTTTATATTTCAAATAATCTTACGAGCACGTGAACCTCAATAGTATAGGAGGAGCGAAGGGCATGTTGTAACTAAAAGATTTACAATTGTCTGAATATTGATTGCTACTTCAATTTTTCTAATATTAAACCAAATTTGAAAACACAAAAACCATTAATATATACTTCACAACTAACATTTTTACACAAAATGCGCACTTTACTTGTAGGCATGTAGTTTGGATGCAGCTAAATCGTAAGTCTTCTTTCTGAATTTGTATGATTCTTCCTGACGTCCTATTCAATACTCCCATTGAAAAAGAAAACAAATGTAACATGTTACAATAAGCCTCAAGGTTTTGTTCAAGTTAGCCCACTGCATAATTTTCCCATTTATGAAGATAACTATTATAACGATATAGGTATAACCTGGCCGAGACAGGTAGCGTGACGTCACTCAGGAACTGTGTTTATTTTTAGTTAATAACTGCAGATCTTCACTATCCAACAACTAGTACTAGAATGTTACTCTTCCACAGCTGAAGTAAGAATACCACTGTTCCTTTGTTTTGGAACTTCTGACGGCTTTTACAGCTTCATCGGGCTTGGGGGCGAGCGCTTAAGGCATTTAGCCGCAAGCCCCTGCTCCTTGTGCGCTATGCCTTTTATATCCCTGCACTCGGTTCGAGTAGTAAGGTAGTTTATAAGTATACCCCACTTCTCACTTTAATTCCAATAGTATGTTATTTAATACGGCGTATTAGTACAGGAAGCCGCTCCTTGTAACACTATTAAAATAACCGATTAATCGTAAAACCTGTTATACAACATCAAAAATAGGTAAATTTAAAAGTATGTAAAAAAACAAAGTTTTTATATAAGTACAATATGTATCAAAAACCCAGTGCGACAAAATGGCATTACCTAGAAAAATAAGAAAATAGTATCTATAATACAAATAAAAATGTTATAGTAATTTAAAGCGCATGCTTTTAGTTTCCCTAAAAATAAAAAAATAAAATACTTGATATCACTTGACGTGGCGCGGCGCTGCAGTACGTTTGATCGTATGGCGGTACCTACCGCCGATAAACGCAGCGCTGTGCGAGGTAGGTCAACCGCCGCGCGCGCTCCACACCGTTAGCACGTGCAAGGGCTATCCCGACCTTGCGTCGCTTTAATAGGTCAGTCTCGCGAAATAATTACTTCCGAGTGGTAGTTTCGTTGTTGTGATTGTGTTGCGTGAAATATCGTAATTTAATAATCCAAGTAAAATATTTTAATATGTTAATGTATCTGGGTAGGATTTGACCAAATTAAATGCGACACAAATGTGCTACAAAGCTTCCGTGCAACCTTGTGCCACGGTGCCAGACCTGTATTACTTACTGTTGGTGCTAGAACATTTATAAACATTTTAGTCACATGACGACGTCGACAGGACATAAAAAATTGTTTCCGGCTGCAGAGAAATCAATGTTTCTAACTTAAGATTATCACCGTTAAAATCAATGTTTTTTATCCACAATTTTAAAACAATTTTTGTAGTTCAGGAGAGCGGAGCCGCGGGCACAGTTAGTATATAATATGATAAATGTGAAAGTTTGTATGTTTATATGTTTGTTACTCAACCACGCACAAAAGGCAGATTCGGATTTAGATGAAATTTGGCACAGAGATAGCTTATTCCGATAAATTTACTTATCTTAACGACTGCTATAAATTTATTTTGTTTCCGAAATCCACGCGAACGAAGTGTCGGATACAGCTAGTTTATAATTTTGTGCAAGTAAAATTTTATATTACTTTGCTATAATGAAGCATATAAACACATTTACCTACTTCCTGCGTCGCCTGGTGGGATATAGGTTATGACGTCATGTTTTGGTGCCATGTAAGATGAAGATTGAATCGAAAAAATAAGTTAATAAAGTTTTAGTTCCAGATGAAAAGGGCGTAACTTACCACTGTTATACAACAAGCCTATCTCAACTCCCTTACAATTCGCTAAAAATCTATAATTCCGTAAACAAACCAATAACTAAATAACCCGAGCACAACAATCCAAATCCACGCAATCCAAACTTAAACTAAGAACAGAGAATGCCTTATTTGTTTGACAAAAAAAAATAGCCTTCCTGCTCTAAACTTTATTTATGCAATATATTTGTTTCACCCGCTTAAAGTCGGATATCGATCTGATAGTTTTATACGTGAAATAAATGACGATTGAAAAATAGACAACCGCTTATTAGACTAATAAGCAGTGAAATAACTTTATTCCTTTAGTAGTTATTACACATTTTATCTGAGGATTGAAAAATCACTCCTAAACCTTTTAAATTATATGTGCAGGTCAACTAATAAAAACTCCACGAGGCGGCCAGGCTTTGTTGCTGGACGGGTTCACATATAACAACAGAAAATATAATTCTAAGAGCAAGTGCTTAAGATGGTATTGTTGCCGATACCATAGAGGTTGCAAGGTTACTGTTATCACGAGTTTTGATAATAAATTAGTGCATTTGATTGGAATACATAATCATGATCCTCCGAGCATTTTTAATTGTGGACAGAGAGAATATATATTTTATTAAAAAAATATTTTTTTTTTATATTTGTCTGTTTTTGTGTCTAGTTACCCTGTTGGAAACATTAAAATAATCTAGTAAAAGATTTATGTTTATCGTAACTTGTATTTATTGTCTGCGTTAAGCTGTCAGTTTTTCTCATTAAAACCTCAGCACGCGCAGCACAGTGTATTTTATTTAAATAACTCACGAGCCTTTTTAACTTAATAATGGTTTATAAGTAGACCCCTAAGTACATGGAAATCCAGCGCTCGATATACACGAGATATGCTTGAGGTATACGACATTTTGACCATTAGCCACTTCATACATAAAATAATATAATATTTCATATCTTAACATACTTGAAAATATGCGAATATTCCACCAAATATGATCTCAATTTCCTATGACACAATTAAACTAAATCAGAGATCTCCAAACTTTTCTTGTCTCGTAGACAACTCACCATGTTTTTCGGTTTTCGGTAGGCCCTCTGACCTGACTGTTTGACCCTCTGCTTAATTCATATTGATTTTTTGCAAATTTACCAACTTCAAAATATGTTTATGACAGCTGATATAGTGTTAATCACTTTGAAAGATTTAAATGTATAACTGTAGTGAAGTGCAGTCTAAAAACACGTATTAAGTTATACCCATACGATTATTAAATAAATTAAAATAAACCAAATAAAAATTCAGTGTCTGATATAATAAATAACTAAGCAAAAATAAAAACATTTGGTTAGGTTTTTTTTTCTAAAAACTAAGTTTTTATTATTTCATTCGATTCTTTATTTTTCCTATAGTATATATTTTTATTTGTCATCGTTTTTTCTTCACTATTTTCATCATAATATCATATCATCGCATTAAAAACCACGCATTATAACTTTTTCATTGATATGTCTTCTTCACATTATTATTGTCTTTTCCGCTATCGTATTATAATACTTTACTTTCGATTTTTGTCTTCATAATTTTATATACATATATATCTATCCATATATATCTAAGCCATGCGCGTGTTCATGTTCTTGTTTTTGAGTACATCTTTCGCTACGCTGTTAAGGAATCAAACCGTACCTGAAGTATTAAACCCACGGGTGCTTAGTTACAGGTTGGTGCATTTATTTATTTGGTATCTTGTTATTTTAAGTATTTACGTGGCAAGGCCGCCTATTTCTCCTTCGCTCCAATTAATATACTACTTTTTTTTTCGACTATTTTTTGCATAGCTTTCTCTTTCCGGGTGAAACTATTTATACGTTTCTTTCACGTTTTTTTTTCAATATAAAAATTTTCACGCACAGAAAATAAAAACGTATACGGGAGAAGCTGTGAGCAGTTGCTCTTTTATAATAAATCTTAACGAGTTTCATACATCAGAAAATATACCTAATAGTAAATTTTAATATAATTCTTCATCACGTTTCATGAACATATATTGTTCGGAGTTCGGAGATAAATTGGTTGGAGTATACATTTTTTTTTTTAAATATCCCTTCCGTACTGAAAATCGGAGAGTACCCGACACTTGCGCGCGGGACTCGGATACCGGTGCGAAGGCAAACCGTATACTCGACATTTAAAAGTTACGGTACTTTCGGCATTAGAATACAAGGTGCTGTGCATATATATATGTACTAGATTTGGAGTTTGGAGGACAGTCGCAATATCGGCCACAAAAGTAAAGTGAACTTTCATCCCAGTTATAGTGTACCATATTTGGCGGTTATTTGCGTGGTATCTATCTACTTCCAACTAATTTTAAAATACAATCCACTTTTTACGGAAGGAGAGTATCACACCTGGTGTGGGAGTGATGTTTGCTACCCTATCTATGTTTTAATATTTTTTTACTGCATAGGTAGTTATATATTTAATGTAGATTATAAGACACGTTATTATAAGTAAGTATTATGTAAGTAAATAAGTACTATCTGTGTATGTGAATTGTCCCATTCAACGAAAGCCAAAATTAAAGTCACGATCTGCTTAAATGATATCCACTATCGTTGACCCACTTTAACATATCATGGACTCCCAATTTATTTTCGCTGACATTGACTCCGCGATCGTTGATCCCTTTAACATATCATGGATTCCCATTTTATTTTCGGTAACATTGACTCCTTGTAGGCCTTTGTCGACCCCTAGGGGTCGATATGGACCACTTTGGGAATCACGAATCTAAATTCTTAAGCATTGATTTCAAGAAGTATTTTTAATGAAAGTTCGGTTTTAGATTCGCCGAGCGGCACGGCGCGAGCGCAGACAACAAGCAGACTTCATGCGCCTTCACTCCTTATCTGTATAATATAGTGTATTTATTATCTATGAGAAACCCTCTCTCCATTCCCACTTTACTTATGTTGTGTTTAAAACTAAACACAAATACTATGCGTGGTAAAGTTCTTGCCGGTTTCATTCTCTTAAGTCTTAACCGAGTAAACCAACCCTCACAAAGTATTACCATCCAATTTGTTGAAATAAGTCGTAAGTATTCAAAATGCATTTTTAATTTGATTAATTTTATATTATTTTGGTATATATATAAAACTATCACTTAGTTGTTAAATAAATTTTAGAATATTGTTAATTCCAGCTGCGCAGTTCGTAACGACAGCGTTTAGTCAAACGGCCGTGCAAATCGATCAATACAGATACGTAAAGGATTATCAGATTGGCAGTAAAACCAGATGGCGTTGTACTAAAAAGAAACTTAAATGCAAAGCTGCAATCACAACTATCGAGGACGTCATTGTAAAGTTCATTGGCGTTCACAACCATTGATTGTTCGATCAATACACAGGGTTTTTACGATTTTACCTTTAAAATTTTCCAAAAGAAACCACGTATATTTTTTGCTGGATTTTGTTCAAATTACACATATATAATAACAATGTAATTTTGTTTATTTTAATTTACGTCTATGAGTTACCTTAATTGTAGTTTTAAAACTCTGTGGCGAAATATGAAAGAATAATTTGCGTAGAAAAGTATCTCACTCAGATCACAATTAAGATGAAAGAAACAAAACATTTATTCGACATATGCATAACACATATATAAAATAATACAACAACAATAAGCAACGTTATGTTAAAATGGGTATTAAATAAATATTGAAAATAGGTGTATCAATAAAGTAGCTGACAACACTCTACGGTCACACATATACATCCATCTTGAATCACAGTGTTCATTTGGATTGGGTAGTTTAATAAACTACAAAGTAATTCCTTAATAATCCTACAAATTACGCATTGTTTTTCATCGTTATTACGTAATATTAATCAACCTTATAAATTGGCGTAATATTATAAAATCTATTATGCAATAATATTGAATTGCAATTTATCATTTCAGGCATTAAATATGAGTACGTAAAGAATAGGAATGGTCATTATTGTGTTCAAGCGGAAAACTACAGGTATATGTTGGATTATACGAGAAATGGCAAGAGTAGATGGCGCTGTATAAAAACGAAACTTCATTGTAAGGCATCATTTACTATGGTCAATGATGTTATAGTAAAGTGGACGGGGACGCACAATCACAAATAAACCACGCTACTTAAACTGAGATTGCTACTCAATGTGCTACTCTTATAGTAATACACATAGAGCTACAATTCAAATGAAATAAACAGGTCTACCTTTATCTGTCGTTACGCTTACTGGTGTAAACAGTTCCAATTTTTGTACTACTTCCCATACTTATTTTTCTTATTATTTTCGCTACCTTCAGATTCGTTAAAGTATTCGTGCTTCCGTGCCTGTTCCGAGTGATTCTTACTTCGATTATATGTTATATCGCCTATATAATAAAACCTTTTCTATAGAAAATGTATTTTTTGAATGGATGTTTTTCTTTTAATATTATTGTTTTGAAATTTACGAGACAGGGTTATAAGAATTAAATGCAGTTACTTTTTGTATTATGTATAATTTATAAAATGTGTATTTAATATACTTAAATTTATAATATAAATATGAAAGTGCGAGTATGTTCGTTTGCATATTTGTTCTTCAGTCACGCTCTTAGGGCTGGATTGAAATCCTTGATTTCACGGAAGGACACATGATACTTTTATCAATTATTTCTGAAGTTTAATTTACGCTTAGCGAAATTGGTGGGTAACAAACAACTAGTATCCCCTATATACATTTTCGAAACAAGACATTGAAGTATTTATAATATTCGATTTTCAGTGACATTTGTGCGCAACAGAAAAGGAAAAGTGTTGGCTGTTTTAGACAAGTATACGTTCTATCGCGTCACCGAAGGCTTCGAGAGGGATATCTGGAGATGCACCAGATGGGGCCGCTGTAATTGTAGAATTATCATCAACCGGCAAAATTATATAGTCGCGTCAAGTAAAGAGCATAATCATCCGCCACCTAACATGGTGATGTTAAACGATGGAACATTTTATTAAATAGTCAATTTTAAATGTAAATGACATCATAAGCACGACCTGTCTATGCTACCGCATTGAACACAGATAAATCACATCAAAAAGTTAAATCTGTTAAAGCATAATTCTTTTTCGTTGTATACGCAGCATTACGAATAATGCTAATGCGAAGCGACTACCTAGCGCAGTGTTTTGCAACGTTCTTGGATTCGCGTCCCCTTTACAAGTACCAAAAAATCGGCGATCCCCCAGGTCCATAATAAAAATACGTCAGTGATTTCAAAAACGACATGTCCGTGTGACTTAGATGTCATGCTTAAAATTTAATTTAATGATTGACATGTTCTGCATGAAGAGAAAAGAAAAATTCCAGAATCGGCATGGGAACCTTTTAAGTTGTTATAGCCACTCGCCACTTACTACTTATGTGGACTACCATTCCCTTCAATGGTAAACTTAAAAGCTAAGACATTATTTACATTTCAATTGCAACCACGATTCGAAAATCTGTTAAAAATAAACAGGCACAGCCGTCTCACTAAAATGTTGTATTTTTTGAACCACTACTTTTTAGTTTTACCTAGTTTGCTACCGTGACTTTGCGAATAAGACTTGGTGACCCCCCCGGGGGTCGCAACCCACACGTTGAAAAACACTGACGTAGCGTATTCTGGCTTTTATTATTTGAATTGAAACGGTGAACAGACCAATTATGAACTAAAGGAGAATTTAAATTTATGCATCTTGTGTTTTTATCTCTACTTTCAAAAATTGTTATTATGAAATGAATATTTTTCTAAAACCTTGTTAGTTAAAAAAATAAACGATTTTATAAAAATTGTTTTTTCAAAATACAAACAGTAAATGTTTATATATCAATTGAATTTCTAAAAAGTTGCATTTAGGACAATTAGCGTTGGCAAATAAATGCAATGCAGATTGGTAAACGCACTTGTGTTGTTTGTGGTAGCACACAATTAATACTACAATGTGTTTCATATGAAGCAATCATTATATACGATGCGGACTTATGGACGCTTTGCCTTTATACTTCAATGAATAATGTTAATTTTATTTAAAACCCAACTTCTCCCAGTGGCTTCAGAGTTACAAAGTAAAAGTTTGAGATAACTGAGAAATTGTAATTGTTATTCTTCATTTTTATGTATATCTATCTATGTGTGTGTAGGAATCGTGGCGGTCGAATCGATAATAAAGGAAAACATTGATCCGATGGGCTTAGATTCAAGCCTCGAATTGTTTAAACAAATTAAAATTTGTTTAATATCACTGTTATCTGACTGTTAAGATGAAGATAGAAGATAATGAAGAAAATACAACCATTGAATCATGTTCTGTGTTGTAGGATTAATTAAAATATCGTGATTAAGCTCTTATCTTCTTTTGGGAAGTAACATATTCCCAGCAGTGGGACATTATAGGGTGGTATTATTATGCCACTTATGGGTTGTTCTTGTCATGTTTTACTTATAGTCCTTTATGACCGTTATGATTTTGAATTATTCACAATATTACACACAATAAATTAATTTTAGTATAAGTATGTGATATAGAGTAAAATAGTGTCATTAAAAAAGTCATATTAATTTTTAAACTCTCATATTCGAATTTCAAACAATCTTATGAGTTTCGTATAATTCTTATTATTACTAAAGACTTGTAAATAAAAAGAAGCTCGTAAACTTTCATCAAATAAAAACACTAGGAATTTAAATATCGTGCCAGCCTTAGATTTGAAAATACTATATTATAGTGTACACAAAATGTATTAAACAGATATATTTGGAATATTCGCTTATTCTGTTTATATTATTTTTAAATATCTGGGAATATCATATTTGTAACTTCTATTTGAGGATTATTTTGCCTGTATAAATACAAAAAGGTTTATAAAGTTTGCCAACAGTATTACAATAACATACAATTAAACAAAATATACTGAATGTACAAAATTTTTATATACAAACACAACATGCACTGTGCATAAATTATTTACTCAATATACAAAATTAAAATGAAACAAACTAAACTTATTTAATTAAATCCTTTTGGCTCTAAACGTCACGTAATATGCACGTAAAATTGGTATTAATGCTATCCATAAGAGTCAAGTTATTAAAAACAAAACTACTTAATTAATAATTCTGCAATTCTATCTATATATTAAATGTTAGCTTTACCTAGAGAGTACATTAAGTTATATAAAAACTTTTTCTGTATACGTCCTATCCTAAGAGTGTGGTGTGGCTTAGTGTGGCCGCCACACCACACTACAGTATTCAACAATACTGAGCACAATATCATTGTAAAGTAGTATTTTAGTTTGGGGCTTGCGAAATTCCTTACCATTTCGGATTATAAATACTTTTTTCAGTATTTGACTAACTAACATGAGGCATAAAAGTTAACTTTTTATCAAACGTGATCCACAAATCTCTAATAAATTCTAATTATTTTGTAATGTGGCCTGTAATGTTATATGATGATGCTATGACATTATTTTTTCTTGTGAATTTTATATGTACGAATTTTTTGAATTAAGCCTTGAAATTACACTAATCGATAAGTCTTTTAAAATTCTGTTGCAATAGAGCAGCGTCTCTATTACAATATAAATAGGAACAATAAGATATGTAATTTTGTTGAGTCAAGGGAACCTTCTCCGAAATCGTACGAAACTTTAATATGAAATCATATAGTCAATTAATTGTCTTTGATGATATTTGCATGTGTATTCTGTATCTCTGTGATTAATAAACTATTACTATAACTATATAATCTCATCTGCAACGTAATTCTTTTAATTAATTTATTTTTTAAATATTATTCGTATTTTTATGTTATATATATATATATATATTGAAATTACTAATTACTATTAATGAAATCACTATTCATCTATTGCATCTATTGAAGGAAATTTCGGATAATTGTTAAAACTATAAGTGGTAATAAAAATATTATCCTAATATTTAATAATCTATTCGTGATATAGATTCGTAACATATCTATATAACGATGGAATTATTTAACGGCTAATATAATTCAACGACTTAAGACAAAAGTAACTGATTCGCGGAATCTCCTTTAAGAATCGGTGCGTGCAGTAGACTGCCTGCCTGCCTATAACGTTAACTATAAAAAATAACTAATTACCTTTTGTTAGTAATGTTCATAATTCCAGAGACTATAAATTGCATAGACAAATTATTACTGTATGTTTGTTCACAGTAAAATGGGTGAAAAAATCATCTGGGAAAATGCTGGCATTGGTTAACGGCTATACATTTTACTGCGGCAATCAGAATAAATCAACAATTAAGTGGCTATGTTCCGCCGGAGCAAACTGCAGAGCAAAATTCATAACGAATAAGAACCGAGATATAATAATTCGATCGAACTTTATACATAATCACTCGGCTATCGGGCACGTTGATTTTCTTGGTGTACTTGTTAAAATATAAGATGTTAGTACTTAAAAATGTTTGCTTAGTTCCATTAATGTTTTATAAAAAAAAGCAAATAATTGAACTTGAAACCTGTCAATTGAACGAGTATTATTAGCCTGTATTGCAAGTACCAGCGTCTCTATCTATAATAATTTTTCTTTTATCTATACAAATAATAAAATTGAAGTATCTATTTGTAATGTCAAAATAACAGGTTTATAGTAAATGCATATAAAAGTATACACGTTAGCTAATACAAAAAAACATTTTTTTTACATTTTTGTATGTCTGTCTGTTAGTTCCTGGTTATTTCCAAAACGGTTGGACCTATTTTAACGGGACTTTCAATGGCTGATGTTATAAGGAATAACTTTGCTATAACGTATAATTATTTATGTATCTATTAAGTTTTTGAGGTAATTAATTACTTATCTATAGTGCAACGGCACTATACACATTTTTCTCGATAATGCGTATTTTCTTGCTTAATTAGTTGAATAGAATGACAGTGTTCAAATTATATTTTTTTGCGCCTGTCCTCATGATAGCTCGCTGGCGCGCGTTAACATCTTTTTTTTTTGTCGAATTGATTACGCTGTTAGCTATAAGAGCCCTGAGCCTCAGACGGCTTTTACAGTTTCACCGGGCTTAGGGGCGAGCGCTGAAGGCACTCAGCCGCGAAATCTAGGCAACAAGCTTCAAGCACCCTCCAAAGTGACCGAACCTCGGCTTGGGCTGTCCCCTAAGGCTACCAGGGCCCCTAAGGCTAACAGTATAGTCAGTTCGAAAAAAAAAAAAAAAAAGCTTGGGCTGTTGCCGATCATGCGAAAAGGTCGCGATCTGACTAAGCGCCTCACATCTGACCGGGGACGTCTAAAGTCTGACCGGCGTAAGCGCGGCTCTCCATATAGTTTGCAAGGCGCGGGAAGGGAAGAAAATCGATCAATAAGCTAGTCTAATGCCGGCAACCGGCAGCAACAGACGTTTGACGTGAGGGCTTACGCGCTTTTATTTTTGTGACTGCTACAAATGAGATTATTTTACCAAGAAGGAATTAAAAAAACTATAAACTCTATCAAAACTAACGCATTGTGAGTAAATTATATTGTCAATGAATACTATTATAAATTCAAAGAAGTTTTCTTTCTATCGAAAGTAAAGATTATACTTACAATTTTTGTTCAATGTAGTATTTATTTCTATAACATTTTATTAAGGACATTAATATAATGTATATGTTATTTATTATTAGATATCTATTGCAGTTGTAATAATATTATCGCAATACTCTGTATATCTGTGCACACCCGCCGTCCCCGTGTTTCGCCAACCATTAGGGAGGGTCGCGCTTCCAGCGGTGTATGTGCCTATAGCTACATTGTTTTCTAGGCGTGGCGCAAACGCACGCTAGTACGCTGTCAAATGAACGGTTTGGTGTAAATACATAGAAAGTTTAGAACCGCGTTGTGAAAACTGACGTTAACGTACCCTAGTGCGCATCTCATCTGAAAATGCATTTAATTGCATCGCATTGATATAGGGCACTCTTTTTGTAAATGTTTGCCTTTTTGTTTTCCCTGTCTTTATTTTTCTGTATAAGTTTTTGTTACCGATATTACATATATAGTAGATATTTATGTTAAAAGAGAAATAAAAGAGGTGTTATACTAATACTAGTTTAAATTTAATATATTATATACTTCATAATAAATATCGTGCGGATGTCAGTAAGGGTTTCCTGTTTATTTTTTATGAAAGACTATTTAAATAATGTAATTAAGCCGTTGAGTCTGTAATTAAGCATTTATGTATTTTACAAAAACAAACTACTTCCCTGGGGATCAAGCCTTTGCCCAGCAGTAACCCTTTACAGTATGATATAGTAACTAAAAGCCTATGAATAAACTGGAACACTGTATTAGGGCACAGAGTTGCTCCCATCTCTGCACAGATAAATTTTAATATATTTTTTTTCTTGTGGCAGCACGCCTGGTGTAATATCTCCACCCTATAGAAGGTCACAGTCAAATTATCTTGTGTTGTGTTCCAGCTGTGTGTAGGGTTCCCAGAGATCCTTGGGGAAGGAGGGTTAAGGTAGGCCACGCGCGAGCAATACCTCTGGTGTTAAAAGCGTCCATAGGCTACCGTAACCGCTTACTATCAGGTAGGCCGTATGCTTATTTGGAATCTTAGTTGTATGTAATGTTACATACATTATGTGTATGCATGTTATATGTATGCATTACTAGACTTAATTTTTTGTATGTATAATGATATATTATTTTAATGTAGGCTATTTCAATTTACCAACATTCACATTTATCTAATGATAATTATTAAATTTTTAGTATCATGGACTTGGAACGCAAAAGGGAAAGAGATACTTATAATTGACGGCTTCTGTTTCTACTGTGATGCCATAAACAAAACTACCCTCAGCTGGAGATGTCGGAAATCAATATGCCGAGCGCGAGTAACCACCCATACAGATAAGACAATTAAACGCGCCAAGTTAACACATAATCACCCTCCTACAGAAGTAATATTTTATACATGTGAATCTGACTGACGTCATACACAACGCTGTAATTGATTAATGTTCTTGGTTAAACATCAATTTAACTAAGATATGTGTTATGTATAAAATTTTTGTAATGCTTGGTCTTAATAAAAATATCTTATAAGTTATAACACTTCTTTTTGCATAATGTATGTACGTTTTCCTCTGTCCATATATGTAAGCCTTATTAATTCCTACTAGTTATTTTAACTAACTATCTATTTTTGGCTCTGTGATCCAAAAAGGGTCGTGGCCTCCGAAACGAGAGTACGCCACATGTTCCAATTCTGCCCAGTTTCTTGCCTATCTACAATATATGATGTATGTCAAATGTCAGAGTCAATTATGTATGATAAAGCATAATAGTCCAAGAAGAGGTTCAGAACTATTATTATAACCAATACGTATTTTTTACACTTCCTAAATTAATCTACTATTTGCATGTATAAATACAAAACGATTAAGTAGCAATGGCACATTCAACTATTTTTTTTTATATTATGAAACCTTTCACTAAATGGTAACAACTGAAAAAACTTTTTTAGAAAATACCAAATACTACAAAATAGTATTTATAACACTGAAGATATTAACGGCAAATATAATTCAACGATTCGAGAAAAAAGTAACTGATTCGCGGAATCAAATTTACGAATCGCTGCAGTAGACTGCCTACCTGTGACATTTCTACAAATAAGTGGCTATGTTCCGTCGGAGCAAACTGCAGAGCAAAATTCATAACAAATAAGAACCGAGATATTATAGTTCGATCAAACTTTATACATAATAACTCGGCTATCAGACACGCTAATTTTCTTGGTGTACTTGTTAAAATATAAGATGTTAGCGCTCGTTCTCACTTGTCGAATGTCGGGCCCGGATTTTAATCGGATGTTCACATTACGGTTAATAATTGGTTGTCGGCCACTGCCACGGTCGAAGCTGGTGCCAATTTTTAACACTACGCGAGGCGACTGTGCACGATGGACGTTGACGAAGTGGATGTGACGTGACGTACCTACTATTATTTAAGAAGAAAACAACTAAAGACAGCTAAGGGTTTAAGGATACATTTTAAAGTTTTGTCCCAATGGGCACTTCTTTCCTGAACTAGTGTGATCAATTCTTCAGGGTTTATATTTATTTCCATTATTACGAAACACCAAACATGCGTACAATAAAAACACAACTCTGCTTGCGCGCCGCGATTTATATGTGCGCGATCGTCACGCACGGGCGGAACAAGGGTAGCGGGGAGAAGGCTGTCGTCTTTGGCGACATCCGACAAATGTGAACAGCGCCATACTTACTCATAGGCGAGCGAGATCCGACACGTTTTTTTTTCGGGCGTAGAGAGCTGGCAAAACGGCCGACATTTCTTGTCAGCGCCGACACAAAATCGGGTTCCGACAGGTGTGAATAGCTTCATATAAAATGTTCTGCCACTGGAACATCCGATTAAAATCCGGGCCCGACATCCGACAAGTGGGAACGAGCTCTAAGTATGGCGCTGTTCACATTTGTCGGATGTCGCGGACGACAGCCCTCTACCCCCTGCCCTTGTTCAGGACAGAGGTGCCCTTTGGTACAAAACTTTAAATGTTATCCTTAAACCCTTAGCTGTTTTCTTCTTAAATAATAGTAGGTACATCACAACCACTTCGTCAACATCCATCGTGCACAGTCGCCTCGCGTAGAGTGTTAAAAATTGGCACCAGCTTCAACCGTGCACCGTGGCCGACAACCGATTATTAACTGTAGTGTGAACAGAGGCGCCGACATCCGATTAAAATCCGGGCCCGACACCCGACAAGTGAGAACGAGCGGTTACTCATAGGCGAGCAAGATCCGACACTTTTTTTTTTTTTTTTTTTTTTTCGAACTGACTACACTGTTAGCCTGAGGGGCCCTGGAGCCTTTACGGCTTTTACAGCTTTACCGGGCTTGGGGGCGAGCGCTTAGGGCACTCAGCCACGAAAGCTAAGCAACAACATCCGAGGGTGCCAAAGTGGCCGAACCTCGGCTCGGACTGTTGCGCGTATGCAATTAAGTCGCGATCTGACTAATTCCCTATCCGTAATTCGATCTAAACTAACTATACATATATACACGTTTCTGCCCCCTGGGAGGAGGGAAGGAACATGTGTATGTGTATTTAGTGGTCTGAAATTTTTGTCTACTCTAACTAGGCAAAAAAAGAAAAAAAAAGGTCCCTTACAGAACCTATGTACCTATGTGTGTTGTGCATGTGTGTATAATGCAGTGTCATGTGTGGCTGTGAAAGCTAGTGATTGTAGAGTCACTTGTATCGCGCGAGCGGCTGCTTGTCTCAAGGGCTCCATGCCGATGGATCGGACCTAGGCTTGAGTTGCCGCAGAGGAGGGCGGTCGTGGCGGGTGTGCGGGAGCGAAGTTAACCGTACGTCCCCTGCGGAGGGAACGGTGGTTTCGCGGGCGTGGGCGCGAGCACGCATATGTTGCGGGAGCGGACCCGTAGTAATTATTAGCTTTCTCGATGTCGTCGTCGGGATCGACAAAGAGATTTCGCGGACGGCGTTTATAACGTTTGGCAACGGGGATCGAGTTGTCACGGTGGATTTTACGAGCGGATTGGGGTGATTCGAAGCGCTATCGAAGTATCTCCTGGTGAGATATTTCACATAGGCTTCTATCGAGGGAAGCCTCATGTCCCTGTGGAGGTCCATGTTCCTAACGAAGGCTGGAGGGTCAAGCAGGAGACGGAGAAACCGATTTTGGACTATTTGCATGCGGACAAAGTTATGTTTGGACATATGTGCGAACGCTGCGCAGCTATATGTCAAGATCGGACGGACGCACATCTTGTATAGTGTAAGCTTATGTCTTAAGGACATTTTGCTTACCGAACTGAGCAAGGGTCGTAAGCGGAAAAGGATCCAGACGGCCCTATTCCGGACTATAGTAACGTGTGCGTTGAAGTTAAGCTTCGAGTCGAGGGTGACACCCAGATATTTAGTCTTGGTGGCCCAAGGGATATTCCTACCGAATAATGAGAGGGGTCCTACCGTGCGTGGTAGTTTACATGTATGCGGTTCGAACATAATCGCGGCGCTCTTTACCGGATTAATAGCTATTCGACACGTTCGAAACCACTCCCCGAGAGTGGTTACGGCACGTTGGACTGCGCAAGCGAGATTTTTTCTGTGTCTGTTTGACGCGTATATGACTGTGTCGTCAGCGTAGAGCCCTACCTCGACCCCGGGGGGCTTCGGGAGGTCGCTGACGTACAGATTGAAAAGGCAAGGCGCCAGAATGGAACCTTGCGGGACGCCTGAGCGTATAGGGTGGGCGGTAGATAGTACTCCTTCCACTCGGTAGTGAAAGGTGCGGTCGCGTAGAAAATCATGAACTAGGTGAACTAACCTATCCGGGATTTCTAGTTTATGTAGCTTGTGGACTAGTCCGGCATGCCAGACCTTATCGAAGGCCTTAGCTACGTCGAAAAAGACCGCAAGCGTACCGGCGGGGGCGATACTACTTTTGGCAAAGTTGCTCGTGATGTGCTCCGTGAGGCGGTGCACTTGATGTGTACACGAGTGTCGGGCGCGAAAACCGAACTGTTCGGGAGGGTATAGGTTTTTAATATCTATAACGGTTTTGAGACGGTTCAGAAGGAGCCGCTCGTAAAGTTTTCCTAGTGTGTTTAAAAGGCTGATCGGGCGATAGCTATCGGGAAGCGAAGCTTTTTTGCCGGGCTTGTGAATACCTATAACTATAGCTTTTTTCCAGACGGCTGGAAAATAGCAGTGGGCTATGGCTACATTGAAGATGCAGACCAAAAGAGCTATGAGGTGATCGGGAAGAAGTTTAAGTACTTCATTCCTGATACCGTCGGGGCCGGGGGACTTTCTAGGCTTAAGGCCTTTAATAACAGAACAAATCTCGTCATGCGTGACCGGAGTTAACGTTTCCGCGTGGGGAATCGACGTTAGTTCCTGAACGGCGGTCTCGATAGTTTCGATGTGGGCAGTGTCTACGTTGTCGCAGTTTGGGGAGCACTGGTTCTCCAAGCTTGCGGCAAGGCATTCTGCCTTATCGTCGCTATCGAACGCGGGTGGGAGATCGGGGCCTCTTTCGAGGGGCGGCATCAGGGCGGTAGCTTCTAACTTCACAGAGCGGGCTCGGTTCCAGTAAGCCAGATGGGACGGCTTGAGACCCTCTAAGAGGTTATCCCACCGGTGACCTCTGTACTCGCCGATGCGAGTTCTAACCTCTCTCTGAAGTCGCCGTAACCTACGGGTGTTATCCCTCGTCGGATAAGAATCGTGTGCACGTGTCGCGGCGTTCTTTTCCGTGATTAACGCTCGTAAGCCGGGGGGGAGTATAAAACGGCGTTCGTTCGCCGCTTGCACCTCTCTCGAGGCCTCCCTTACGCCGGTTTGGAGGTAGTCGACCAGGGAATCGATTGCTAAGTCGGCGTCTGCTGTTGACTCTAATACGTCGGGGATCCTAGCTAGGCTGGACGGGGTCGCGTTATCGGATAGGTAGCGATTTAAGATCACGTAGTCAACTACTTTGACTTTTGGCGGACTGGGGTCGAACGGTTGCCCGAGTTGTAAGATAACCGGGCGATGATCGGAGTCTAGTTCGTGTACGACTTCTATACCTTTGAGGAGGGCTATGTCAAGTACTGTCGGTTGACAATTATCTTGAAAGTGCGTGGGCTCTAGCGGTGCTATGACGTCAAAGCCGAGCACATCGCATAGTAGGTCGAGTATAACCCCGTTAGGGGTGTTACGCGAGTTGTTGAAATGGGTGTGACCGCTATTGAGGTCGCCTGCTATTATGACGGATTGAACGAGTGAAAGTAGCGCCTCCAGATCGGACTGAAGGAGTCTTTTACTCGGGGAGAGATATGCAGAGACAAGCGTGATTGACGGATGGCCAGTCATGCCTATTCTACAGACGGACACTTCCATATTGGTAAGTGCGGGAGGGTCTATTGGCATGCAATAGAGGGAACGCTTGTAGTAGATGAGCGTGCCGCCTCCTCGGGTGGCACGGTCATTTCTGACTATGTTGTAATTTGCTATCTTAGGGTCGCGCCTACTGGGTTTTAGAAGTGTTTCTTGTACTAGAAACACGTCTATCTCCCGTTCCCTAAGAAAGGTGGATATTAAGTCCCGTTGTGGAAGGAGGTTTCGCGCGTTGAAAAAAGATATGTTGAGGCTTCTAGGCTTAATGCGTGCCATTTATAACCGATATCTATTTCCCGGCACGGGCCAGGCGCATTAGCGTCGCTGTCATCAGGGGGAAACGCCTGATGGATTCGCCGGGGCCGTACTCAGCGACGCACTGTTCGTATGCCAGTACTTCATGAGGGTCATGCTCGCGGAAGAGCATGACCATGTAGTCAACGCCGCGGCGCGTGCTAACGGGCGGGGGGGCCTGAGCCTTAGGAGGCTGAGGGCGGGGAGTGGAGACCCATGCTGCTTGAGGGGCTCGCATGGCCGGAGGGGGTGCGCGTGGCGCGGGGGCGGCTGCCACCGGGGCGCTGCAGGCGCCCGGGAGGCTGGGGAAAGCCTCTGGCGTGATCAGGGGCTTTGGCTGTCCTACGGCGGGACGTGTCCTCTGAGCAGGGGTGTGTCGCGTAGGGCGCATGGGTCGCGTAGGGCGCGGGGCACGGGGACAGCCGCGATAGTTCGCGGGGTGACCCTCGTTGCCGCATAGCACGCAGCTCGGAGGGGTAGCCGACTCCCGAGTGCGCGTGCACTCGCTCGTCGCGTGGTCCCCGAGGCACTTAACGCACCTGGGACGGAGATGGCAGTTGCGTGCCGAATGACCGTACAGCTGGCAGTTGTGACACTGCGGAGGACTGCGGTTCTTGTGTGGGGGCTCTACGGCTATTCCGGAGAGCTCACACACTTTCCTAACATTAAAAATGGCTCTGCCCTCGGGGGTCAGTTCCAAGATGACTAAGACGATGTCGAGAGGTCTGTTTTTTGATTGTCCGCCGTGCATTCTGTGCACTTCGCGGACAGGGAGGGCCTTGGCTAAGAGGTCAGTTTTGACCTCCTCGGGTGTGATTTCCACCGGGATGCGGCGGATTACAACCCGGAGGTGACGTTCTTCCTCCAGGGAGTATGTGAAGTATTCTAGGTTCCTGTCTCGGAGCAACCTGGTGAATTGACGGTGTTCGTCCGAGGTGGAAACTTGGACGCGGATACCGTTGGCCGTGTTACTGGCCTGGGTGTAGTGGATACGTAGATCTCTCAGTTTTTCAGAGAGTTTTGTCCAGACCGATTTGTTCTGGACCGTGACGGGGAGCGGGCGACGCGCCTTTCTGCCGGCAAAGATGCCGGCAGGCGCTGAGGGCGCTGCGGAGCGGGGGGCGTGGCTATCTAGCCCGGTTCGCTGCGCTTTTTGGGGTCTCGACTGAGTCTCCGGAGACTCTGGGCGCGAACGCAAGGCCCGTTTGGCGGGTTTGTTTTTTTGTACGAGGGTGAAGCCCTCGTTATCCTTGACTATCGCCGTGTCCATTTCGATGGACTTGGGTTCGGGATCCGGACTGGCGGGCGAGTAGCTATTGTTAGTAGCTACTAGCGTCGGCGTGTCCGCTTCGGGAACTAGCGACGCGAAAGAATTGTTTGTCGGCAGCGCAGAGGGCGCTGGGGTCGTGGCTTGAATTCCCGGGGAACGCGAGCGCGACGATGGCCGTTTGTACGGCGTCTGACGGTGAGCACGGGGTGCCGTTGAGCGGGAGCGCGGGACGGGCTTCTTGTTCATCGCGTGTGGCGCGGCGGGGTCGCTGGTGGACTCGGTGCCCTGAGCGATGACGACGGCGGGTTGCTCGGCCGCGATGGCCCTATTGTAGTCCGTCCAGAGCGACGGGTGGAGGCTCATTGCGAACGCTTTGAAGCGTTCAAATTCAGATGGGTTTGCCATTCCGGCGGTGGCGGTTCGGCGGGCGGGGGTGAAGTTAAACCTCCCTGCCGGAGAGGCAGGGGGGTGCGCCGAGTGAATTTAAACGGCTATCCCGAGCCGTGTAAAGGGACCTGCGGGTCACGGTGTAATGACTCGCAGGAAAAGAACCTACCGGGCCCTACGTGGAGGTCCCTATCAAGCCCGAGGCAGAGAACGCAGCCGGTATAAATACCTAGCTACGCGCAAACAGACACTCGGGGATGGATGTGTAGCAGGATCGGAAGGGTGGGAAGGAGACACTCAGGGCTTGACTATGACTCTATCAAGGGCCAAGGTTCCTGAGCCCGACCAAGTACTATCGTTTGCCTCTGAAGGAGGCAACCGAGGGGCGCTTGGGTCACGCACCCACTTGCCTTCTGTTGACACCGAAAGGTTTCCGGCAAGCGACCACTAAAGTGTGGATTTCGTCGAATAGAAACAATTGCACTTAAAAGTGCAGTTTGTGTTTGTGTAGCGTACTGAAAAGTACGCGACACAATGGGTGCGAGCGAGACGGCGATATGCAGGTGCGGCGCAGGTGCGATGCAGGTGCGCAGCAAAGCCGGTCGGTCGTAAAACTTCACAAAGGCGGCAGAGAGCAGTTGTAAACACGTCCGTTCCCGCCGGCGGTCGTGATCGGTCTCCAGATTCGACACGTTTTTTTCCGGGCGTAGAGGGCTGGAAAAACACCCGACATTTCTTGTCGGCGCCGACACAAAATCGGTTTCCGACAAATGTGAATAGCTTCATATAAAACGCTCTGCCACTGGAACATCCGATTAAAATCCGGGCCCGACACCCGACAAGTGGGAAGGAGCTCTTAGTAATTTACAATGTTTGCATAATTCCTTAAATGTTTTATAAACAGAAAAAAAACAAATAATTAAAGTTGAGTCCAATTACACAAGTGGTTCCCCTGTTTTGCAAGTACCAGCGTCAGCGATCATTTTTATTTTATTATGTAATGAATCAAAAGTAGTAAAGTATTGTGATAAAAGCAAAAAAAAACTTTTAAAAACAATTTACTTAATAATACAATCAAGATGGATAAAAACACTGTATTGGTTATGAACAGTAGTCTGCTTAACATATAATTGTGTATGTATATGAAAATTATTATGTATCTATTATTTTTTTGAGGGAATTCATTAACTATAGTACAATGGCAGTATACACATTTGTTCTTCATAATGCATATTTTATTGCATAGAGAATTAATTGAATAGATTGACAGGATTCGAACTGTATTTTTAGCGTCAGTTCACATGAAAGCGAACTCTAAAGGCTCCAGGGCTCTCAAGGCTAACAGGGTATTCAATCCGAAAAAAATAATAATAAATATAAATAATTATATTTTCATAATAAATATTTTGTGAATGTCAGTAATGTTATTATTTTTATAAAATATTATTTAAATGTATTAAATAATCTGATTAAACCGCTGAGTCTAAACATATCAAACCTTCCTTCCCTGGAAATCAAACCTTTGCCCAGCACTAGTCATTTACAGCATGATATAATAATTAAAAACCGTATGAACAAATTAAAACACTGTATTAGTGCAAAAAGATAGGGGCCTAAGGGAGGGGCCAAGCTAGGGGCAGCCATACAGAACGTCGCAGCCGAATAACCTGTGTTTCAGTGGTTAGCAGGCTTTCCTGAGCTCCTTGGGGAAAGGAGAAGGTAGACAACGCGCGAGTAATACCTCTGGAATTAAGAGCGCCCGTAGGTTACGGTAATCTTAGTTGTATGTAATGTGTGCATTATTAGGGTTATTTTTTTGTATATACAATGATCTATTATTTTAATTTACACTATTTTAATCTACCAACATTCACATTAATCTAATGATTATTATAAAATTTTTAGTATCATGGACTTGGAACGCAAAAGGGAAAGAAATACTTATAATTGACGGCTTCTGTTTCTACTGTGATGCCATAAACAAAACTACCCTCAGCTGGAGATGTCGGAAATCAATATGCCGAGCGCGAGTAACCACGCATACAGATAAGACAATTAAGCGTGCCAAGTTAACACATAATCACCCTCCCACAGAAGTAATCTTTTATACATGCGAATCTGACTGACGTCATACACAACGCTGTAATTGATTAATGTTCATTGCTAAACATCAATTTATCTAAGATATGTGTTATGTATAAAATGTTTGAAATGCTTGGTCTTAATAAAAATATTTTATAACACCTCTTTTTGCATAATGTGCGTTTTACTGTATCCTTATATGTAAGCTTTATTAGTTTTTTTTAATGTTTTGTTTTTTAATATGGAACGTATGTAGGTAACTCTAATACCAGCAGAATTTATAATGTCCGCCTAGCTAGCTTCCACACTCAAGATGAAAATCTGTTGCCAAGCACCTATAGGTGTGTTCCTGTAGCTGTATTTGAGAGCAAGTCCTCCAACTTGGCTTAGCAACACTTGAAATCAGGTGAGATTATGATTAAAAGCAAAAACCTATAAAAAAGTGAGAAAATGGCGAACTCAAAGAATAGGTAAGCTGAACAAAGAAGAAAAAGTTCTTGAACATTGCAGAGTTTCCCAAACCTTAAAAATTATTTACAAAAGATTTGCCGAGATCTGAAACAAAAAGATTTAAAACAAAACGAGATTCATAAAAAGCTATTATGAGTAATAAGGGTATGTGTAAGATAAGAGCTATTTTGGCATACATTTTGTAGTGGCGTTTACGACTTTTTCGAACAGAGCGAAAGTGTCAAAAAGTGCGGGAGAGGAGGAGTTAACTAGGTCTTACTGGTATATTTTCGAACTCAACGGTAGTGCTGATGATCGTTATAATCGGTCAATTAAAATGCTCCTTTTGTACTAAGCTGCTCAACAAGACAGATCGCCGCGCGAGATACAAGCTTATTTAAAAAAATCAACTACGTAATAACAAATAACACCATAGTAAAGCCAGTTAATTATGATGTTAATTTCATGGTATTAGTTGTTCTTTGTTTTGTCACTAGTGGTATTTTAACCGTGGCGAAATCCTTCTGTCCTGGCAATGACAAGTGGAGACCGACTGTTGATCTTATGGCGATAAAAATTAATCACGACCGTTCCCATTGGCTGCAGGAAGTTGGACTCGCCATGCAACCCTCAACCCTATTCACACATCACCCCTATTCTAGGGTGCGAGTTTGGGGCTGGAGTTACACCAGTTCATCTTCAGCACATAGTTCCTGGAGTCATCGATCCACCTAAGGGGTGACCATTACCTTTCTCGTCAATTACATTGTTCTTGAGGTTTTCCAGCCCAGGAAAATGGGAACAAATATTTTTTATTACAATCAACTTTATGAAAGCCGAGGAAAGTCCAAAACATCCGATCATCAAGAACGGACACGAACCTCCACTATCCCCTTTTTAGTCTCACTTTATTTGTTATTTTATTTGGTAAATAAATCTACTTTAAATCTATCTATAGTTTGATTTTTATACACATTTTATTTTGTTTTTTCTTATTATATTGTTTCCCATCTCGTCGGCTCAGGCTTGAAAAAGACACGAAACACTATCAGGTGGGCAGTAAACTAGATTGCCACCTTAATTGTCAAAAAAAATGTATTTATGTTACATGCATTACTAAGCTTAATTTTTGTGTATATATAATCTATTATTTTAATTTAGTCAATTTAAATTTACAGACATTTAAAATCATCTAATAATAATTATTATATTTTTAGTATCATGGACTTGGAACGCAAAAGGGAAAGAAATACTTATAATTGACGGCTTCTGTTTCTACTGTGATGCCACATTCAAAACTACACTCAGCTGGAGATGTCGGAAATCAATATGCCGAGCGCGAGTAACCACGCATATAGACAAGACAATTAAACGCGCCAAGTTAACACATAATCACCCTCCCACAGAAGTAATCTTTTATACTTGTGAATCTGACTGACGTCATACACAACGCTGTATTTCATTAATGTTCACTGCAAAACAGCAGTTTAACTAAGACATGTTTAAGTACAAAATGTATGAAATGCTTGGTCTTAATAAATTTATCTTTACTTATCTTTGAATAATGTCTGTTTTTCTCTGTCCTTATATGTAACCCTGATTAGCTCTTATTGGTAATTTTAAAAATGTTACTTTTTTATATTGAAAGTATCTTTAATACCGGCAGAAAGACATCGTAATTGTAGGAAGGCGCGACTTCCCACGAAATTTGTAATACTTGGAAGTAATAGATACTTTTTGTGAGTGTGTAAACTCGTCTTAAATATTACATAATTATGTAGCGATCAAATAATCGTTACATCTGTTTTTAACCCCCGACGCAAACAGAAGGGTATTATAAGTTAAACATGTGCTTCGGTTATCTGTGTCTGTCTGTTACATCATAGCTCTTAATTTCATTCATGAACATTTCATATTTGATAGTATGTATATAAATAAGGATAGTGAGCATAAATTATGCGATGTAATGTTTTCATTTAAAGGTAAAAATTTTGAATAAAATAAATGTTATGTATTATTATAACATACAATGACAAATGGTGTTTTTAATATTCTTGTTAAAAGTGTTTTTTAGCGAACCATGGAATACTTGATAACATTTTGATTATGTAGAAGCTCTACTCATGACAATCAAAATCTCCTATATTAACCCCGTGGAAATTGCTCTCTATGAGTAATTTAAAGCAATATTCTTACAGTTATATGGGTGCGCAGTGGAAGAGGTAATGAAGTTCCACTGATAAATGGCCAGACTTATACTCTTGACGGTCGTTTCAAAACTACCGATCATTGGAAATGCAAAATACCGGGATGCCATTCACGTATTACCATGAATAAAAATCGTCAAATCATACGAGTTAATCTCACGCATAACCATTCTGCACCAAAATACGAAGTCATTCATGGAATTTACGTTAAATTATAAGAAGTTCTGTGTTTTTATGGTCTTTCGTTTAGTGAGGAGTTTATTGTTGGTTCATTATTGCTTGTGATGGTAAAACGACCCCAAGAGAATATTAATAAGATCTCTATACCGTCCTCGGCAAGTTATGTTATAACGAAGAATTATACGTATCTACTCAATAAATACATGCTATCATCACCTGTGATACTTAGTTTTATAACAGTTTAAATTGAATAAAGCTTTTCGCTTTTCTAAAGTTGTTAATTTTTCGTTTATTAACCAAAAAAACCTTCTTTTATATGATAGCCAGATTCACATGGAATAGTATAGGTTATTTAGCATTAGGCTACATCTCTCAGCTAACCTTAAATATTGATTTTTGTTAAGTAAGTCAGAAGAAACATCGCACCCGAACTGCTTTATCCGCGTGCATTGGCGTAATGGTTAGTTATACGTAAATACAATGTTATACAAAAATATTGCTCCTTAGTAGATTTAAAAAAAGTACGTGATACCATATGTCTATCTTTTATACATAAGCAACAATAAGGCGTCTTCTGATTTTTTTTTAAATTGAAAAATGAAATAGATTTAGGAGCATTATTATTAGGCATGGCATATTAATCCTTAAGAACGTAAGTTACCTCATCATCAAGACAATTTTATTAAGATAAACTTTGCCCTGTATAGCCTGTTATTTGGACATATACTTTGGGAGATTAAGCAAAATCACCAACTCCGAAACGGAAAATTAAACATTTGGTCCTTCGATTACGGATAATACGAATATAAAACAGCCATAAGTGTCAGACGAAACCGTGTGCGAAGGTACTCGGCGATGACGTCACGGTAAAATACTGAGCTATTAAAGCAAGGCGGAGTTGGTGATCATTGGATGGGCAGAAGGACCGTGTGTGTGGTTACTCGGCGGTAACGTCACTGTGAAAGACGGAGTATCGGAGCAGGCGAAGTTGGTGACCATTGGATGGGCAGACGGACCCGTGTGCGAAGTTACTCGGCGGTAACGTCACGGTGAGAGACGGAGCTATCGGAGCAAGGCGAGGTTGATGAACATCGGATGGACAGTCGGAACCGTGTGCGAGGTTAGTCGGCGCTGACGTCAAGACAAGACACGGGCGGTGGATACTCGTACATTGGGTGAATTGAAGAGCAATGAAAACGGAGTTACAAATGACTGTATATTTTATGTCATTTTGTTAGTATTATTTAGTTAGTTTCAAGTCTCGGAATAGTTTTATAAAATCGATTACTGCGAGGAACCTAACCTGATTTTTTGTTGTCAACTTCAGCTTTGTGAAAAAACATGCGAAATTATATTATTGTCGATTTAAATGTATTTTGAATTAAAAATCACCAACTCCGCAACGGAAAGTTAAACATTTGAATTATTTAATTCAAAACTAGGCTCGGGTCTATGACTATAGATGCAGTGCCGCGAACGAACCGTGTGAGCTGTGACGCATAACCTTGGCCGCCCGATAAAAATGTTGTCTGTACTGATGTATTATTATAAATCATCAAACAGCGATTTCTTTTAAACTATACGCAGGTGAAACCGCGTGGCACAGCTAGTTTTTTATAAATATTACATCAAACAATAGATTTTATACCTTTACTTTTTAGATGATCCTTAAACATTATAAAAGGAATTACGTACCTAATCAAAATTATTGTCTTTAATTCTACGTATTTTAACAAGCTAAAATAGATAAAGTAATTTAAAAATTTTAAACTCGTCTGAATTATTTGATTATGATACAAAACGGATCGTTTCATTTGTTTTGTGACTAACTTTTCTACTGTGCTCCTTATTATATCTTATTTTTGTTACAGTGCAGTGGGTGAGGAACTCAAAGGGTAATGTAATGGCATTGATAAATGGATACAATTTCACGTTAGATGCTCGCTGTAAAAGTACAGACGCTTGGGATTGCAAGAGAGCGGGTTGTCGTGCGCGATTCACCATGACCAAAGACAAGCAGCTCATACGGGCTAATCTAGAGCACACTCATCCAGCTCCAAATTATGTAGTGGTGGACGGAGTTTATATAAAAATATGAAATCAATTATCTTTGAAATGTAAAACTTACAGCTACATATCGGTCGTCGATTACTGTGGTTTTGACGTTTGAAACGATAGTTATAAGAGTTACTTGCTAAGGATAATTATCTTATAAATATAAAACTTACAGCTACATATTATAAGAAAGTTGTAAGACATGTTGGTAAAGTACCCGAAATTTTAAACCTACTTAAAATAAGAAATTTTGTTAGTAGTTTAGATTCAAGGAAAATATTAATCTTAAAATTTTGTTAATTTCATTCATGAACATTTTATATTTGATAGTATGTATAGAAATGAGGATAGTGAGCTTAAATTGTGCGATGTGATGTTTTCTTTTAAAGGTAAAATATTCGAATAAAATAAATGTTATTTACTGTAACAAACAATGACAAATTGTGTATTTAATATTCTTGTTAATAGTGTAATGGCATTTAGCGAACCATGGAATACTTGACAACATTTCCATCACTTTGATTATGTAGAGCTTCTCAAAACAATCAAAATCTCCCATATTAAGCCTGCGGAACTAACTCTAAATAAGTATATTAAAGCAATATTTTTAAAGTTATATGGGTGCGCAGTGGAAGAGGTAATGAAGTTCCACCGATAAATGGTCAGACTTATACTCTTGACGGTCGTTTCAAAACTACCGATCATTGGAAATGCAAAATACCGGGATGCCATTCACGTATTACCATGAAGAAAAATCGTCAAATCATACGAGTTAATCTCACGCATAACCATTCTGCACCAAAATACGAAGTCATTCATGAAAATAACGTTAAGTTATAAAAAGTTCTGTGTTTTTATGTTCTTTCCTTTAGTGAGGAGTTTATTGTTGGTTCAATGCTAGCCATTGCTTGTGATGGTAAAACGACCCAAAGAGAATATTAATAAGATCTGTATACCGTCCTCGGCAAGTTACGTTATAATGAAGAATTATACGTATCTACTCAATAAATACATGCTATCATCACCTGTGATACTTAGTTTTATAACAGTTTAAATTGAATAAAGCTTTTCGCTTTTCTAAAGTTGTTAATTTTAAGTTTATTATTACATGCGATAATGAATATTGAATGTTATATCATATACCGTAAATACTTGTATAGATAATGTACAATATGTAAAACTATGATGAAAAATAGAGTTAGAGGATGAAATATGAGTTTTAATTAAACCTAAATGTATAAACGCGTCTGTTGAATGAGTTTCCGGCGGTTCTGCAATCATAGAGTCTATTAGTGATGCCAACTGGGTATGATAAAAAACGTGTAATTAAGTAACAACTTGTAGAAAAATATCAATTTGCCAAAGAAATAAACAAAGTGTTAAAAATACTTTCTTGCGAACGATTAAAATAATTCATAACGGTTATGTAATGGTAATATCATGACTGTATAACATTAGGTATTATCCTGTATAATGTTATCATATTTATGTTCATCGAATATCTGGTATTGAGGTAGAAAGTATTATTAATGCAAAAATACAATAATTGGTGAATATTAAACCTTTTAAATATCATGTTTACAGTATTAACTGCAAAATTTAAAATTGCTTGTTACAGTGTTTTGGGTGCGTAATCAGAAAGGCAAAGATTTAGCTCTGATCAATGACTTTGTGTATTATCATGACGGCGGCAGCAAAAATATAGAAAAATGGAGATGCAGCAAACCGTGTTGCAAAGCGCGTTTGACGACAACAAAAGATAGACAGTTACGGCGGGTCAATTTGAATCACAACCATGTACCCAATCGGTACATTCTAGTTAAAGGAGTGTATATAAAAGTTTAATAGTTCCAAACAATTCTCTACATACAATTTAAGTCACACAAATCTTTATTTCAATTGAAAGTATAACACTAGTTATCGGCTCTGATCTTGTGGATGAGTGCTTCCGAGAATTATTAAGCGAAGCGTAAAAGTGCAGCAGTTATATTATGCATTTTCTTTTGTAGCATGAGGTCCAACATGCAGTAGAGTATAGCAAAATTGGTTGACTTTTAGAAAATCTGTATTCATTGTTTGTTTTATTCAGTTTGAAAATAATTGCTATCAAGAAATCATGAGAAAAATACTATGATAATGATCACTATGAGAACATATAGAAAGTATGCAAAGAGCAGATTTCCTTGAACATTATATAATGTATGTAATTACATAATTACATTATGTATAAACTATATAATGTATGTAAAATTGAAATTTTTTAAAGCATTTTTTTTTATATCTCGTGGCTTATGGTTATAAAATAAAAATAATGCCATATTTTGCAAGGTTTGTTACAGAGAAAATAACTGCACGATATAAATTGTACATGATTGTGAAAATAGACCAATGTTTATAGATACTGTAACTGAAGTATTTCTACTCACTAACAATAGTCGACGATTTAATAATATAATATAATATAGTAAAGCGGTAGAGTTTTTTGTTTGTTTGTTTAAACACGCTAATCTCTGGAACTACCAGTGGGATTTGTAAATATCTTTTTGTATATGATAGCCAGATTCACATGGAATAGTATAGGTTATCTAGCATTAGGTACACCTCTCAACTAGCCTTAAATATTAATTTTTGTTAAGTAAGTCAGAAAAAACATCGCACCCGAACTGCTTTATCTTTGCTTATGCTTAAGAACGTAAGTTACCTCATCATCAAGACGAGAATTTTATGAAGATAAACTTTGCCCTTTATAGTATATTATTTTGACATATAGTTTGGGAGATAAAGTAAAATTAAAATAATCCAACTCTCGGCTCGGGTCTATGACTATAGGTGTAGTAGCGCGAACGAGCCGTGTGAGCTGTGACGCATAACCCTGACCGCCCGATAAAAATGTTGTCTATACTGATGTATAATAAATCATCAAGCAGCGATTTCTTTTAAACTATACGCTGGTGAAACTGCGGGGCACAGCTAGTCTTTTACAAATATTATATCAAACAGTAGATTTTATATCATTACTTTTTAGATGATCTTAAAAACTTATAAAAGGAATTACGTACCTAATCAAAATTATAGTCTTTAATTCTACGTATTTTAACAAACTAAAAATAGATTAAGTAATTTAAAAAGTTTAAACTCGTCTGAATTATTTGATTATGATACAAAACGGATGGTTTAATTTGTTTTGTGACTACCTTTTTTACTATGCTCCTTATATCTTCATTTTATTACAGTACAATGGGTGCGCAACTCAAAGGGTAATGTAATGGCATTGATAAATGGATACAATTTCACGTTAGATGCTCGCTGTAAAAGTACCGACTCTTGGCAGTGCAACAGAGCGGGTTGCCATGCACGATTCACCATGACCAAAGACAAGCAGTTAAAACGGGCTAACCTAGAGCACACTCACAAACCACCAATTTATAGGATAGTGAACGGGGTTTATGTAAAAATATAAAATGTATTATTAATTTTCAAAAAAAAAATCTTTAATGATTGTCAATTAGGATGTGTTTCGCGTTTAAGGCTAAGATATAATAGTTATATAGTTCCTAACGGATCAGGATCTTTCAAATGGAAAATCTGTTGAGTCTCTAAATGTCCTTCCTAAATATAATATTACATGAATTTTATGAAACGTGTTGTTATAACAGCCGGTGGATATTAAATGCCGTTTTACATAAGAAATTTGACTAGGAGAGTGGATAATCTAAAAAAATATTACAAAAACATTGTTTTTTTCTTTATTTTATAGTATCAATAAAAAAAGCTAATTTGTTATAATTGCGCGATGTAGTGTTTTCATGATAAGGTAAAAAATAAAATAGTATGTAATGATAAATCTTATTTTTAATATTGCTGTTAACAGCGTATAATAATAGCTTTTAGCGAGCAGTGGTATAGTCCATAACATTGACATCTGATAGATTGTGTCAAACTAATAAAATGGAAACCTTGATCAAAGATTGAACAAAGATCGTTGATGTCGTCAAGATGGAATTAACTTTCGATGAGTAAACTAAAGCTATATTCTTACAGTTCTATGGGTGCGCAGTGGAAGAGGCAATGAAGTTCCACTTATAAATGGTCAGACTTATACTCTTGCTAGCCGTTGCAAAACTACCGATCATTGGAAATGCAAAATACCGGGATGCTATTCACGCATCACCATGACTAAAGATCGTCAAATCATACGAGCTAATCTCAGGCATAATCATCCTGCACCGAAATACCGAATTATTGATGGAATTTACATTAAATTGTAAAAAGTTGTATGTTTCTGTGTTCTATCGTCGGATAATAAAATATGTAGTTTAAAAAAACTAAAAAACGCTTTTATCGTGATAACTGAATAGTTCTACTATCTATCTCCTGGCTCCATCACCAGACCGTCGTTACCAAGCCCAATCTATTTGGACTCGTCAAAACAAATCATATGAGCCCAAGCTCGAGGGGGGGGGAGGAGGGGGAAGCAACCCATTAGTGGGAAGTCGATAACTTGATTAACCACTAGCTTGTTGTAGTTAAACAACACCAAAAACAATACAAGTGATTTTTTTTAATGATGATAATGATTTTTACGACCGATTTTAATGAAATTTAGTGTACAGCAAGTACATTCCAAAATTGATAGGTAAAACATTATCGATGTTACCTTTAAAAATAATAAATTATGAGCTAGAATAAAATTACGAGAAATAATTACTGTGAAATAGCGCGTGAGAAGCCGCGGCCAAAACTAGTGAGTTATAATATATTTATTAATTATTCTATGATTTCACGTCCTCTAGTCATTATTGTATGAGACAATTATTTTATATCAACTAAGTGTTTTCATACTAAAATAAAATATGTTATAAATAAATAAATGCATTAATTATAATTGTTTGAATCATTAAATTTTATTGTTATATTAATATTTTGGAAATCTGGTGATAAGTATTAAAAAATAATTTTAAATTATTTGTTATAGTTTCTTGGGTGCGTAATCAGAGAGGCAAAGAGTTAGCTCTTATCAACGATTTTGTGTTTTACCATGACGGCGGCAGCAAAAATATGGAAAGTTGGAGATGTTGCAAATCGTGTTGCAAAGCTCGATTCAGGACCACGAAAGATAGACAATTACGGCGAGTCAATTTGAATCACAACCATGTTCCTAATCAGTACATTATAGTTGATGGAGTGTATATAAAAATTTGATATTTCAAATATCCTTAACATATTAAAGTACAAATTCAGTTTTACAAGTGTTTATGTTTATGGAAATTTCGTTGTCAACTTTGATCTAGCGGTTGAGTGAGAATAAGCATAATAAGGAACAATTTATATATACTATATTATAGATATATTTTTTATTTTACGTAGTCTCATAAAACGAATCAATAAGTTACAATGGATAGCGAAAATAGTTAATTTTCAGAGAATCTTATTATTGATAAATGTTTATGAATAATTCGTATTATAAGTAGTTTCTTTGTTGTCATTTTTAGTTACACATGTTGATTGGTAGGATGGTTTTAAGCACTTTGATTACTTTTTTAAATGAGTATTTATTACTACTTTTCATAAAATTATTTCAAATTACCAACTTGCTACATTATTTATAGACAGATATTATTTTTATATGATCAAACATTGAAATAAAGTTTCTGCTAGATAATAATATAAACCTTTATTTATCACAAAAGTTACAATTATTTAAATGTTAAACTAGCATTAATAACACCGGCAACTTCGTTTGTTTCCCCATCTTTGGCAATGGTCTCCTCTGATTTTTTCCTCTCTATTCTATTGCTTGCTGTTCTTGTCCATATAATTCCAGCCGTCTTTCTTATCTCGTCCTCCCAACGTCTAAATTGTCTTCCTCTTTCCATTCCTTGGATACCAAAACATGGTGGCCTTATGCCATTTTCCATTTAATAAGTTTAATTAGTTAAATAATAGAATGAAGTTATTTGTATGTTCAGTTTAAAGTATAAGAGTTTATAAAAAGTATGATTTAGTTATGACCTATGGTTAAATCCTCTTAATAAGCGATGATGGCGCAGTGGTAGCGTGTACGACTTCGCGTCGATTGACGTGAGTTCGAATCCCTACAATGAGCCTGAGCTTTCGGTGAAGGAAAACATTGTGAGGAAACCATAGCATGGTGGTTGGGCATTTTCTAATGCCCGCCTGGCTAGCTACCACCCTCAAGTTGAAAATCTGCCGCCAAGCACCAATAGGTGTGTTCCGGCAGCTGCACTTGAGAGCCAGTCTTCCACTAGGTTTAGCGTGTTACCATCTTGGGCCACATCGTCACTTAACATCAGGTGAGATTGTGGCCGCTACGCCAAACCTATAACTATAAAAAAAAAAAAATAACATGTTTGATAAGTTTTGTTATAGCGATAGAGCAATATTCCTATGCTAGTTAAGAGACCTAGTATGTATGTGACGTTCTAGAATATACTGCTGCATTCCTAATTCAAAAACATCAAAGATGCTATTATGAGTAATAATTTTTTAAATATATTTTTCAGTTGAATGGGTTCGTAATCACAAAGGATATGAAGTAGCTCTTATTGACGGCTTCGCGTATTACCGCGAAGGTGGAAGCAAGTCGACTGAACACTGGAGATGCGCTAAGATGACATGCAAGGCGCGTTTTACCACAACTAAATGTAAAGAAGTGATACGCACAAATCTGTACCACTCGCATACACCTCCTCAGTACACTGTGGTCAACGGAATATTTTTAAAAATTTGAGTATTATTTTTACCTTATATATAATTTCTATCCTTATATATAATATAACCGTGTCACTAATATCCATTATATAATTATTTATTAGAAACCCAACAGCTTTTTACAACGAAATATATAGTAGGATTACTGTAGATAGCCAATTACAGGTTCTCACGAATACATACTAAGTAAGAGGCAAATTAATCATGTGGACACTGAGATACAATGACGTAGAACAATTAGTTACTGATATAACACATGACAGACAAGAAAATATACGCATGCACTAAAAATAAAATTTAAACTCGACATTCTACAGAAAGAAAGAATTCACTGGTCAGCTGGTGGCTTGCCGAGGATGCGCTGGCACAGAAGAGATCTAGCTCCGTTTGTTAAATTTGTTGCTTACCCGCTCCAACCAACTACTATCTCAACTTTATCTTGTCAAAACGTTAAAAATACTTTTGAATTCTATGAATTATGGTCAACTAAGTCAAGTATGCTAGATATGGTCAATCATTTAAAGTGAAGGCAATTTGAAACTTGATCACCGCTTTTTCATTGCAGAACTACATATAGAATAGAATTTATTTATACATACATACACAGCTGAAACTTAGCGTCCAGTCTGCATTCAGTATTTTTTTAGAAACATATATTATTGAATAATTTTAAGTCATGGGGTATACCTCTCAGTATTTAATTAACTATTTTTAAGGAATTAATTGTCATGAGAGCATAATATTAATTAATTCTACCCTAAGCTTTACGAAAACCTTGCAAAATTATCTTATTATATTATCTATCTATCCATTATATTATCTATGTGACTATACTGTTAGCCATAAAGGCCCTGAAGACTCAGGCGGCTTTTACAGCATCACTGGGCTTGGGGATTAAACATGTGTGACCAACACAAGATTATTAGTGATAAATATAGTCTATAGTTATCAACAACCAATACCACATAGGAGCGAATATTAGCTGAGCAGGTTTGCTTTTTCTGAGGACTAATACAGAACGCCTCTGATGCCATCTGTTGTTAAAAAAAGTGAATACATTATATTTGTTACATGAAAATTTTTGGATTTGTTTATTATTTTTAAACGCTTATTTATATTTGGATAATAGAATTAAAACAAATATATTATATATATTTATTTTGATATTATTTTTTACGTGTAACGATTCACTTTGTTACACTATGCCAAAATTCATACTCCTCAGTGTGAGCAATATGCTTAAATAGGGCAAAGTTTTCTCTTCCCGTAATAATATATAAGATTAATTATTTTTACTTACATCATTAAAAAATAAATATATGATTTCAGTTCAATGGGTGCGTAATACGAAGGGAAAAGAATTAGCTATTATTGACAATTTTGTATATCATCAGGATAATGGCGGTAAATTTACGTATAACTGGCGATGCTCCAAGTATCCTTGCAAAGCGAGATTTACAACTGACAAAAATAAACGTATTATACGTATCAATCATGTCCACGATCATCCATTTTCGAGCTATACTATTGTTAAAGGAATGTACATAAAAACTTAAATTTAAAATTACTTGAACATAAGATATTTGAATGTATTTAGGTGGCTCGAACACTAAATTTTCTGAAGAACTTGTTAATTTTTCTTTAAAATCTCACAAGAACATGATTTATCAAACCTATATTTCCACTTTAGAAGCATATTAAGACTAAAATTATAATAAATTAGTTCTAATTTACGCCTTACGCTTCTAAAGTGCAGAAATAATGATTTAAATTGCTATCGTACGCAGGAGACTGCTGTATGCCAGTTTTAGTAAAATTTTAAAATATAATAGAATAAAAAATTTGTGTATACTAATATCTCAATAAAAAGCTATAATACATAATATAATCTTGTTTACCTTTTAAAGATAACTTGTTATATAGTGTATTGTTTTTTCATATGTTTTAAAGTAGCATGATAAAGTAACGCCATTGTACCTGATTGCTACGATTAAAACCCTTGGGTATAGAAATAAAAATCTTGGTTATTGTATTAACATACATGTTGTATTAAAATCTCTTCAAGTATGGTGACAGAAAGTCTCTTAAAAAAAAGAAAACGAGCCTTACAGTAGTCGCATATGATGTAAACATCTGACATGTTAACCTACTATGAAATTGAGATGAAATATATGTGAAGTCAATTTATTCGTCATATTATTGGTCGAATATATTCTAAGCATGGAAATATATGCAATGCTATATTAAGGCGCATGCTTGCTCGCGCAAGCTTAATTCTAGTCGTATACGTAACGTACTTACGTACGCAATAGTAACTTAAATCTTGAAATAACATCCGCACTTAAATATTTATTCGAATAATTCCATATTACTTCCTGGCATTTTTTTAAGAATGATGAACTTTGTTTGAAGCTTCATAGTAAAGATAATTATTAAAATAGTTTCCTCAAATTAATATAACCTCAGATTTTATACATAACACTGTATAACTGTAGATGAGTGCACAGCTGATGCTTCCTGCTTCTCTATTTCCTTTTCTCTTTCTCGTCGCACACACGCATACACTATGTTGGCCGACAGTACGTCGTGTTACCAACCTCACGCAAAATGGGTTTGCACCATCTCACAGCCATCTCTCCGCCACCGCGCGCTCATTACTCATGGGTCAAATAAAATAGCGCGTGCTTCCCCGGTTTCCTGTCAAACATTCCCGTTCCTTTTCCAAAATCACCCCCACAAAAAATATCCAGCAATAAAGAGGAAAGATGTTGCACATCAAAATAATTAAAAAAAATGTATAACATACAGCCAAGTCATGATATTGATTAATATTAAAATGTTGTATCGATTAATTTGTAGAAGATTAAAAATTAATAATTTATCGCACATATTTTACAACGTGACTTGATGCTTCTTACCAAAAATAACAGAGAACATAGAGAGAACGGCAATTCATTGCCGGCTGTCGCTGTCATACTGGCCTGTAAGGTCCTTTACAGCTGGATATGTAATCTCGGAACCCGATCAACCAAAAGTGAGTCATAGTAAAAGGTTAACCTCGCATGGGCATTGTGGTCGTGACCCAGTCAACTGGATGATTTACTTGATACTGGAACGCGACACGCATATGCGTGCCACTATGACGAATGTTACACCTGGTGTTATACCAGATGTTGTGGTGTTATATATACCTGGTGCTATCCAGTCGGACACAGGTGCTGTGCCGTTCAGTTCTGGTTCATCATGTTATTCATTAGTATTATTATTTTAACTATTTTACAGTTCTCATTTACATTACATCTATGATTTGCAGTGCAATGGGTGCGTAGTAAGAGAGGTAAAACGTTAGCTATCATTAACGATTTTGTTTACTCCTTCGACAACCAGAGTCAAATGGCGGTAAACTGGCGATGTTCCAAGTTCCAGTGTAAAGCGAGATTTGCAACAAATAAGGAACATCCAAATCGTATTATACGTATGAATGATACGCACAACCATCCCCCTCCTAACTACACTATTATTGAAGGAGTTTACATTACACTTTGATTTGATTTATTTAGTAGATGGTCAAAAAAAAATCGTTCTTTATTATTCATTCTTTCATAAGAAGATTTGCACGACACATGTCAAATGTTTATTTTAGAGATGTAGCATAATTTAAATTGTAAGTTGATTTTATGATTATAGATTGTTTTTTTTTTAACTAAATATAATCGATAATACGATTATGTTTTAAATGTGATGAAGGGTGTGTAAGCTGTGTAAATGAAATAACAAAAATTAAATATAACTACAATATTAATCGCAATTTGGACACTTAAATTATTGAATGCCTGAGTCCAAACAACAAGATTGATTCTTCCAGTCAATATTCTTCTTGTTGCTGCAGTAAAAATGTAGTAATTTCGTAAATATATTTGATTATTCGAAATTAAAGAAGAGACTAATAAATGAAATATACAACGGCGTTCGATCAATTTGATTAATTTGCGTTTCGTGTGATTAATACGATTAATTTTCGATACCTTGGTTTTATTATTTTGGTCTAGTCTAATTTTAAGTCATATAGAAAATAACGATGCACGTAGAAACATAAAAAAACGAAAATTCACAAATTATTATATAGAGGAAGTTGTTTAGGATTTTATCATTCAAAATGTTATTATAACGTTTATCAGTATCAAAATTTTATTTAAATGATAACTGATAGTCGACGTGCATGTCTTTAGGTTATGTCATAATTTGCACGGCGTAACAATTTACGTTCTGTGGATGTGTCATACAAGTCTTCTCACGATGAATAACGTATAATGAATACAACTTATTGTAATAATTGGAAATATTACCATGTTAAAATTTTCGAATGTTCCGGTGTTCACGTTGTTTGAATATTTACTTTTTGGGACAATATATCGTGAAGGAAACCAAAGGAAACTCGCTCCATCGGAGCACAAGTGACTTATCACCAAGCAGTACTAGGTCTTATCGTCTAGCTTTAATAATAGTACAAATTTATAATTATTTTTATAATTATATTAATTTATTTTTATAATTATATTTAATCATTTATATTGATGATGTCTTATAAATCGATCATAAAAAATTTAAGCAAATAAATTCCGTATGAAAATTTAAACCTATTTTAATTATATTATATATAATTATATATATTATATTTGTAGTATTCATTGTTTAATATCTGCATCCTTTATTTCTACAGATTATTTTTATGTCACAATTCGTTTGTAAATGTATAAAGTAAACTGGGATCCTTTTGTATGTAATCAATCCTTTGATATGTTTCGATGTGTTTTTCATTTCTATTCATTGATGTAATTATAATTCTATCGTACATGAATTCGTAGAGCCTATAGTTTTAATATATTTGATTGTTAACAATAAACTAATTATAATCAATAAATAATTCAATGATTTTCAGTCCAGTGGGTACGTAATCGGAAAGGTAAACAGTTAGCGCTCATCGACGGGTATACGTTCTACAACAACGGTTGGAGTAACTCGACGGATTACTGGAGATGCTGCAGGAGCCCCTGCAAAGCTAGATTTACAACTACAAAGGATAAACATGTAAAACGTATCAGTATCACGCATGCTCATTCAGCTCCTAATTATTCTTTAGTTAAAGGACTTTACGTAAAACATTGAACAGCCTTCTTTCTATCTGTGTTTAATAGTTGTTTTCGGGACTAGGTTATGACTGAAAATTCGTTCATGTTCGTTGTTTTTCGAATTTATACGTCTTATGGCGCGTTTCAATTAGCGAAGTTAACCATCAATGATTATATTGCGAATTAATTTTACTGACTTTTGTTATTTGGTGGCTAACTTCGTCTTGTTTTGGCGCGCGGAATATTATTGTTGTTTTATTACATCAGAGAAGTATAACTTCTTACGTGCGTACTTAAAAGTACAAAAATTTTTTTCATTGTATAGGTGTCATTGTTGCTTAGCACCTATGGAAAGGCGTAATGATATATGCCCTAGATGCTTCGGGTTTAGTGCTATATTAATCTGAAAACTGTATTCAGATTGGTTCAGTGATTCGCGTTCTTACACGGAAAAATTACAGTTTTATTTTAATTACATACAGATAATATAATCTTAATATATATTTTTTAAATTTAATCTTCAAACGATAATTAACTCATAACGTTTAAATGATGGATAAGAAACTTTGATTCGATGACTACTAAATTATTGTATATATTTTACTTAAGTTCATATTTTTACATTTATTAAAAAAATAATACTTGATTTGATTAATTCATTTTACTAATAATTTATCCAAAAAATGTTAAAATAACTAATCATACCCAATCGGCTTTGGCTTGCGATGAATATGTTTTTATATTAGATATATCTTATAATTTATGTTATCTATATTCTAATATTAACTTCATTAGTGGTAGAAAGTTGGTGGATGATTCGTAGTAATTTGTAGACATACACATGTATAACAGATTTTTTTTCTTACATGTGACTTTAAAATGTTTGAACCCAACAGCTATATATACCTAAATATACTTAGTCTGGCCATAAGTTCTGTTACAGATGAAAATGTATTCAATTTTTTAACAAGTAATGTAATTTTGATAAATCTAACATGTACATATTTATTGAGGTCTCGGCAATAAATAAAAAATACTTATATTCGAAATGGCCACCTTTGGCTTTGTATTGATATGCCTTAATACTGTCTGGCCAAACACTTGCATTGTGGCAAATTTAGCCACTGTTTGCTCTACAGATTTCTTAAGAGACTCAGTGTCGGCGTATCGTTTAGAGAAGACCGTATAATTTGTAGTCTAAGGAGTTCAGATCTGGGCTAAACGTGGGTCAGTCTTCAGCTCTTAAAAATACCGGAACGCTGGCTTCGAGCCAGGGTTGGATAGTTCTTACCTTGTTACCAGGTACAGAATTTTGTCGAGTCTTGTTGAAAAGTTCACGATGCGTTTTGAAAAAGAATATTGATGAGAGCGGTGTGAGCGTTTTCACACATTTGAAAATAAAAATGTAGCTTTGTGATTCCTTGATAAGACACCCTCCACCAAACCATGAATGATGTCGGATGATGACCACGTTGCACCTTTCTGACCACTTCTTGGAGCTAAACTTTGTTATTTTGCTTGTTGTAGTTGCTCTTCAATCGTGAAAAATGTAAAGAAGATTTTCTGTGTCTTTCACTCGTGTATTGGAACAACAAGCGTTTTGAGCGATCCACTCTCTTTAGGAATTGATTTAGGGTATGTCTGTATATCGACAATAAGCACCGAGCCCCTGGACTTGTTTGATGATACACGACAGAGTCCTAGCGGGAATTTTCGTTTCTAACGATTTTTTTTTTTAACAGCAGCTCTTACAGCTTAGCTCAACAGTTCTTAACAGCATTAACAACATTTGTAGTTCTAAAAGTACGCGGCCACTCCGATCTTTTATTATTTTCCATAAAGGTAGTGTTAGTATATCTGTCGATAGGTACGACATACGAATATACGGCTGATACCAAGGCAAGGCAAGACAATCACTGCAATTCTGTTTTCTTTAACACTCCATTTCATATTGTAATTTAATTATTACCTGGAAAAAATAATTTTTGTTAACGTTATATGTTTATTTATTAACGTTATACGTTATACGTGGCCATTGTCACCTGATCTTATGGGACGATGTAGCCCAAGATAGTAGCTTGCTAAGACTATTGAAAAACTGGCTTTCAAGTGCAGGTTCCGAAACACACCTATTGGTGCTTGGCGACAGATTTTCAACTTGAGGGTGGTAGATAGCCAGGCGGGCATTAGAAAAAGCCCTACCACCATGCTGTGGTTTCAACACGATGTTTTCTTTCACCGAAAGCTCTGGCTTACAATGGAAGTGGCGGAGTTGATTCTCCGAAGTTTCCAACATAATGAACCCGTTCGAATATTTATGGATAGACTAGTTCTACGCTAAGTAATAACAATTTTGAATAACTGATTGAATTATTATTACTTACTTTGTTAAAAACTGTTTCAGAAAAAAGCTTGACGCCGATTAACGCATAACATATTTAGGAACATTGAAGAGCATAGGTTATGTGTCTTAAAAAAAGTGAACATAGCTTGCACAGTGACAAAAATTTACATTAAAATACGGAGCAAGGTTATAATCGTTGAAAAAATATATCTGTAGGTACGTTATTAATAAGTGAATTTATAATTTTCAGTTCAATGGGTGCGTAATGAGAAAGGTAAAGAATTAGCTATCATTGACAATTTTATGTTCTCCCAAGAAAGTGAAAATCGAAGGACCGTGACCTGGCGTTGTCCCAAGTACTTTTGCAAAGCGAGATTTACAACCGTGAAGGAAAAATCAAGACGTATTATACGTATAAATCACACGCACAACCATCAGCCTTCTAAATACACCGTTATTAAAGGAATTTACATTAGACTTTGAATAGATTTGAAGATATTACCGTGATTTTGTGTAAGGCAATTTAAGTAATTTTTAATATCTTTTTCTTAAATACGTGAGTTGTTTTTTTTTAATTTCCTATTCGATGATAACTTACATCGTATAATATTTGTAGTTGGTCTAAATAAAGTTCTATATTTGTTAGAGTAGACACTCCCTTGACAAATTTTGTCTACAATATGAGAATTAAAATACTAACAATATTTATTTCGAGTTAAGGTGTGGGAACGGTATTAAAACTTGAATTATATGAATCATAATACGCAGTATTGGCAGCGTTTATCTCCTTGCTCAAAAAATGAATTATAATTGGATTAGAATAAGGTATACTTGTTCGTTACATGGATCGGAACAGCGGAAACTTTTTCAAGTATGAGTGTCAAACTGTTTCTATATATATATATATATATATATTGTGGTGGTATTTTTTTGAATGTTGATGATTCAAACATCATTTTAAAACTAGTGTTATCCGCTATTGATATACCAAATTTAATAGACAAATAGTTAAAAATTAACGTTTTCGTTCAAAACTGATTAAACAACTTTTTCATTAGTAATGAAAACAATTTATTTTAATTTGTTTACATTTTATAATGTGCGAAATATTCACATAGGTCAGCTAGTCGATACATATTCTATACGGTCTATTTAAGGACAATTAGATATTGAAATTACAAAAATAATTTGAATCGTCTGTCACGTTGTTGGAACTTGTTTTATTAAAAATATCAATTTTCAGTGCAATGGGTGCGCAACAGGTTCGGCAAAGAGTTGGCTATAATACATGGCTATACTTTTTATTGCCACGCGCATACTAAATCTACGCACAAGTGGCAGTGCACAAACACTGGCAAGTGTAAGTCGAGGTTCACACTGTCTTACAGTGGTTTGATGTTGCGCGCGAACACGGAACACAGTCACAAACCGCCTCGATATATCATCCAAAACGGAATTTATATTAAAGTGTAAATAAGAAAATACACAAGGGGTGTGTTACAATATATATTTCAGATTCCATCACGGTTTAAGTTTAATGAAATCTTTATAAATTCACAAATTTATAGTAAATTGTAAAATTATTGTAAAAGTGAAAGTGATTTTTCATGATATGAGATGTTCATAATATTCTAAAATAAGTAATGTATGTACAACATCCTTATTACTCTAAATAAATTGTAATAATTGAACATTATTAAAATTTCATTGATGATTTTCTACTGTGGTGAGACTTACCAGATGTTAACTGTGTATTTATTTTAAACATAATTATATTCATATATCATATTTATACAAAATGATATTTGTAATCCATTTGTATGATGGATTGATATTATGCATGATTTGTAATCCATAATTATTACTTTACAGATCAATGGATACGTAATAAATTCACATAATAAATGGCTATCATTCTTATTGTCTTGTGCGTACTAAGTGTACGAATAAGCTGAAATCAAAAATATTTTATTTTTAATCTGTAAGGAAGCATTTACCATTATTTCCGAAAACCATCCCAACCGTCGAGAGGAGAATGGTTATTTATATACCGTTAAAAATATTTTTTACACAACAAAAAAATAGTAAAATGAATTAAGATTGTTATCATTGATGGCTGATTTGGCTAATTGTGATAAATTTATTTGGTATTGCAATGTTAGTTTATGATTTTTTTTTATAATTATCATATTACAACACATGAAAACAGCGTTGATCTAATTGACTTAGGATACGCTACATTTATCACATATCCGATGAAAGCTCAAATTACTTTTGTAATTGTATTTTTCAATCACTTATAATTTTCAGTTACCTGGGTTCAAAATAAACAAGGGAAAAATTTAGTAATTATCCATGGGTACACGTTCTATAAGCAGTTCAATGGGAAAAAGACACAGATCTGGCAGTGTACGAATTTTGGGAAATGCAAAGCTCGCGTTATCATGACCCACGGAGGTGTTATTTTGAAATACAATACCGATCATAATCATATTCCGCCACATTATACCGTCCATAACGGTATTTATTATAAATTGTAAAATATTCATTTACATTCATTCAAGTTATCGTAAATAGTAGTAAGATATAAAGTTTTGATTCATATAATTGATGTGTAATTTGTTCCAAAACGTTTTTCTCTGGTTCTCTGTAACCATTTTTTTTATTTCATATTAAGCTTATTTATTTTACTAGGTCGAAAGTCTGCGTAGTATTAGAAAGTAGAAAACCAACTGTCAATCTAGTTCGATATTTTTATGGTGTAAAGTAGCAATACTTGTGCTGTTAATTTAGTTCTTTAAATCTTTGGCTCTTAACGTCACACAAAACGCGCGTAAAATTGGCAAGTTATTAAGGTATATAATAAGGTTAATATGCAATGGCATACGAGGCTTTCTATTTTATTCCACAGTTAAGTCACTATTTGTGTCATAGACTTTCAGTACCAGTAGTACAATCACATTTTATATTGTACAAGACCAGCGAGTATTAAACAAGGACACGCTCCATCGCTTTTTTCACTGTTCTACTCGTGCAAACAGGTATTGCTATTCTTACTCTGCTCGTTTCTCTTTTACATCTCTCTCTGTACTTATTCTTTTACGGTTTGCGCAAACAAGTTTATCTGTATAAAAACTGATCGTAATATTTGTAATAAGTTATATTGTTACAGTTGAATGGGTACTCAAAATAGACGGAAAAAAGTTGGCTTTAATCGGAGGGTATGCTTTCTACAAAAATGGATGCAGCAAGACTACTGAAACATGGTTATGCACTAGCGCTAGCAGAACGACCAAATGCAAAGCACGGTTCACTCTGCATAATGAAGATATTATTCGCTGCCACTTGAGTCATACACACAAACCATCGACCTATATTATCCGTAATGGAATTTATTTCAAAATTTGAGTGATATTTTAGTAAATGTTTTAACAACTTAACCCTTCGTCAAGCTACTTGCATAGTCAACAGTTTGCGCAGCTGAAAGACGATGTCGGCAACTATTTTTCAATTTGATTTACCCTAGCATTTACTGCTTATTATTTATATTACCTAACGTCTTAAAGTTGATATTATAACGTGGGCAGAGAACATAATACTCGTATATCAGATTACATCCGATTTCTGTTGTGGTAGGGAATTTACAATTTTTACCTTATTAATACTACTCTCAAGTTGAAAATAAATCGCCAAGCATTTATCGACGTGTTAGGTTCCTAGGCTCCTTTCTAGGTTTAGCATGTTACCGTCTTTGGTCACACTGATACATAACATCAAGTGAGGTTATGGTTATACGCTAACCTGGAAAAAGAGGTTCTCGAGTAAAAAGCATTCCAACGGATGGACTAACAGGCAAAGAGATGTTGCATTTCATATTATGGTACGATAAGAAGTAATTATGAATTTCCAGACTATAAATGTTCTTTTACTAATATAGCTATATAAATTTTTAATAATACTAGCTGTGTGCCCAATGGGTGCCTAACTTAAGTCCCTTTATACGATTAATTTTCAAAAATCCTTTTTTAGTGCTTACCTACATTGTATAAGGAACTCCTGTGAAATATATCATGCTTCTAGTACCACCGGTTTAAGCTGTACGTTGTCCGTCAGATATTAATTAGAATTTTAATAAGTAGACCTTATAAATGATTATAACATCATCGTGACGGAAACTGTAATGTATATATGTTGCAGATGATAACACCATTAAAAAGACTAACAGTTTAGGCGCGGATCTTGCAATAGCCATTCTGTTTTTGAGGAGATCTTTCAGGTCCCAAAATAGCTGGATAGCATGAGATGCCAAAATTATAGTATTTTGTTAATATCGGTTCTCCATATTCTATAAAATGCTTGTTCGATTAACCTATAATATAAATACATATTACAGAAATTTCAAAATAGTTGGTGATGATGATAATAATGGCTTTATAATAATATTCAAAATTTGTATGTTTTTGTTTTGGATGATAAAAAATTAATGCATACAGGAGTAATAAATGTAAATAAATGAAAGAAAAGTAGTTGATGTAAAACGCTTTAAACAAATTTATAAAAATGTAGCAAAATCTATAAATTAATTTCATTCAAATGAGAAAACTTTTCACATATTCGACGACTGTCGACGGTCTGTCATTCTTTGACAGTCGCTGGTGTTTTTAGATTGTCACGTGCAAGACACTCAGTCATCTTGTGGAGCCAGTTAAAAGAAATATGAATGATGTAAACGTAGCTTAATAAATAATATCTTTATGGTATATCTAAGATACACTAAAACGATACATTTTTACAGTGCAATGGGTGCGCAAATTAGACGGGAAAAAGCTTGCTTTAATTCAAGGGTACACTTTTTACATGAACACTTGCAGGAAGCATACTCAGTCGTGGACATGCACCGGCGCTGGCAAGTCTAGCAAGTGTAGAGCTAGATTCACCATGACCCAAGATCGAGAGATCACCCGTTACTGCTTGATTCACACGCACAAACCCTCCAACTATATTATCCGTGACGGTATATACATAAAACTATGATTCTCGATATTATCAACTATATGTCAATTGGACATAGACATCTCTCTCAGGTCGCTACTATGTACGACCTACGTCTTTCATACAGTCACTACCAGCTGGCTTTCACAAGTCGTTGCTCCATTCAATTTGAGGGCGTCCTAAAAGACGTTCACTACGACGCGAGGTTGTTTATGACACAGTTGTTGGTTCTTCATACCTCATAATAAACCTGTTAACATCCTAATCTTCATTTTTGCCAATATTAGTTTGTTGTTATCCTTATTACGTGAACGAAGCAAATATCAAATAGTTTTGTATTGTAATATTTTTAAAGAAAGAATTCTGGTCACCATTATTATTGCATTGTATGTACTATGAAATACAAAATGTTTATATTTTATAGTGTTAATTTATAAAATACACTGTCATAAAGTAGTACATCCCCCACGAAACCATCTCACATATATTTAAATGATGGCTCAGTGGTAGCGTTTACGGATACCGCATCGATCGACATTCGAATCGAATCTAGAAAAATATTAGATTTTATTTCTATAAGTGTGTAAAAATGAATAAGTTTTTGATGCAAACATAATTTAATGAACGGGTTTATTGTCTAAGAGGACTAACCTAGTTTTGATGACGCTCTGTCATGTAACTAATATAAATTTGGTCAATACTATTGTTATTTTTATAAATAAATAAATTATTCTAGTGAGATGGGTACGTAACTCAGCGGGTAAGCACTTGGCGCTTGTAGACGGATACACTTTCTACAGCCACGTGAGCTCGAAGACAACAAAGATATGGCACTGCACAAACGCGGGGCAGAAGAAGAACAGATGTAAAGCTCGACTAATCATGTCCAATGATATGGATATTATCAGTATTAAGAACGAACATACTCATAAAGCGCCTTCATTCATTATTCATAATGGAGTGTATATAAAAGTGTAGTGTGATTGAATGCTTCACATATGACTCACGGGAAATATTTCCTTCATATTTAATTATTTGACATATTTAAACTTAACATTATATAAAGCTGTCGTTATGTGAACAGGTAATAAAATTGCCTTACATATTATGGTCCAATTTAAATAAATACTAGCGGTGCCTCGCTGCTTCGCACGCATGCTTTAATTATTTACGTCTTAATTATATTTTTAATCATATTATTAACAGTGCTTATAGTCTATCAATTGAGCAATGACACAAGCTTCCTGCGTTTTTGAGTTAAATCCTGGCATACAAACAGATGGCTTAGTAGCCACCAGCCCTAGCTTTCGGTCATCTTTGGCACTCACGTTATACACTCACGTGTGCACAAGTAACCACATATTCTCAATGTTCTATCCTTTTATTGATATGAAAGATCTAATGAACATTTGGACAGGAGTAGAAGCATTCGGAAGCATTCCGAAGGGACGTCGCTACGTGCCATTCGACCAGCATCGTCTCTGGTTGGATGAGACGTCGCAATGTGCCATTTCATAAAGATAAAATAATTAAAAAACATTGATATTTTATTTTATAAATAAGTATCGAAATATGTATGTTTTTTTTCATATAATAAATATTACTAAATTTAAATGATTCTCATCTGCCAGGCGTCTCATTACGCCGCATTTTTTTTTGAGCTCTTGTTTACATCAGTATGCTTCATGTTACAGACATTCTTTAATTTTTCTCCTTCTTATCCCTTATCCCAGTTAAGCAGGTTCGGCACAACATGTTTTCCTCTTCCACTCTATCTATTAACTATCATCTCAGTATTCATCCCTTCTATACGCATATCATTCCTCACACAGTCCATCCATACCTTCTTCGGTGTTCCTCTACTCATATATCCATCCATATTTATTCTTCTAGTTATATGACAATAATTTGCGATCTTATTTTAAGGTTAAATGTTATGTTATGTTCTAGGAAATAGAGAATATATGTATTGTATTTGTATAAACGTGATTATGATTAAAAACTTTGATTACAGTTTAAAGTTGAAGTGGAGCTTTTTTTTTTTTTTTGGTATTATTACTATAAGCAGTGGTCTTCTGTTATTTCAAAACTAGACTTATTATTTTCGTGTCGCATTTTTAATATTTATCATATTATTGACATTTCATATACCTACTGTCAATTGAGGAATGACATGTGTAAAATACCTCCCGTTTACATTATTTCATAAAAATCACTTGTGAATTAATCTATTTTTTTACTATTTCTAAAAGATTGACGATTCTTACGTCATATTATGATATTATTCTAATGATATATAGAGAGGTACTTTCCGTTTACTAAATTTTATCAAATCCGGCTGAGAATTGATAAAAATATTGTTTTAAATACCCGCTTTTAAAATTATATATTCATTACATAAATTAATTCACGTGTGAAAGTAAGCCTCTTATCTCGTGGCCTGGTTAGTTAAACTGTACACCTTCAAGTTGAGAGTCGATTGCCAAAAACGTAGGTACGTACTAGTTCAGTCAATACTAATCAGTGAGTTCTATTTTAAACTTTAGCTATTAGCTGCAGCTTAGCAAGTACTGTCTTTTGCCATATCGTAATTAATTCTCCTTTAAAACTGTGTTCAAAGTTTAGTCTATGAATTTATAAAATAGCTTTTTTAGGTTCAGATTTAATTTCAAGATTAAAAAATTGAATTACCCTTGTTAAATTTCAGACCTGTGCTTATAACAAGCAATTCATGAAATTTGAAAAGAAAATTGCTAAAACTTGCATAAGACTAGTGTGTTCTTAATATCCTATACACAACAAGATATTCAAAATTCCTCAATTTTACGTCAAGTCAAGTCTCAAGCTGTACATATTTTAATAACCCCAAAAAAATAATGATGTATGGTTTAGTTTTTTCTTTCAAATATTATTGAATTTTTGGGAATTACTTTTCGTTATCATTATTTATTTATGTTATGAGATTGGCTTTGGTAATTCTACTTTAAAATTTATTTCATAAGAGACTGTGAAATTATTATAAAAATTGGAATAGGCCGATTTCGAAGTCAAAAACATAAAACAGCGATTTGTTTCGATTTAACTTTTTAAATAGAAATATTTTTAGACCTGATTATACTCATCAATGGCTTTTATTACAACAAATATCATATAAAAAATTCCAGATATCATCATATAAAAAAATTTTTTTTACAAACGACCATTCTCTCATAACTATTATAATGATTTCTTTTTCAGTAACTTTTTTGATTAATACAAAAGGAAAAAAAGTCGCCTTATTCAGCGGTTATACGTTTTTTTGCCCGAGGGGTGGGTATGAAACACAGAGATGGATATGTACGAACTCTGGACACAATAGATGTAAGGCTAGCTTCACAGTATCGAACACAGAAGGGAAAGTACTGCATCTGAATCCATATCATACACATACCGCTCCACGATACTTTGTACGTAATGGGACGTATATAAAATTGTAAAAATTTGATAAAGATAAAATGTAGTTGGTTTTGCGTTTGTAAGAAATTTGTTTAATAACATCAGACTACAATAATTTATTATTAGATAAAACATATTTTATTAAAACACATTTCCAAGAAAAAATATTCTAGAAGTAGTGGATGCTGTCCATCTCGCCGTCAGAAGGTAAAGTTTTAAAAAGGCCACACGTTGTATGAATGTTTATATCCGCTGACTGAGGTATTGACCAGCCTTCTGGTCGCGACATGCGTTTGCAAGACGACTCGCGAGTTTTTTTAATAAGGCTGTGTGCAAACGGAGTCCACGTTCCCAGAGTTACCACTCCGACGGCACAAACATCTAACCTCTTATTTGTACCGCTTGAGGTCCTTTGTCGAAGTAGCTGTGTTTATACTAAGTTTTTATTTATTTTTATTTTTTCTATCTTTTTTGGATATTGCGCACTCGGTACATTACTCTCGGAAGCCAATTCTTGTTAAAACTTAATTATTTAATGTTTTTTCTACTCAATGGTGAACATGATTTCAGTAATGATGGTGAAAAGCTCTCGAAACTCCCCTCTGTTAGTAGTACAAGGATTCACTTTCCTCTGTAAAAGGAAACAGATAAACACAGACTACTGGGTATGTACGAACGTGGGCTCGTGCAGAGCAAGGATAGTAACCACGAAGAGTGGGGATGTGATACGGTTTCAATCACAGCATACACATGAACGACCGAATATTATCATCCGGAATGGAGTCTGCATTAAGCTTTAAATATATGATATTACATCTTCTATTGTTGATGTACTTGTTTTGAAGTGATGACGACTACATTATTATTAAATGATTTTATCTTTTAGTTACAAACAGTGTTTTACATCCTACAAAGAAACATCGAGAGTTCGTCGAAGAATAATTTCGTCACCTTCCACAGGTTCTACCAATCCTTCATTCACTGGCTGGCTACGTCGTTATAACTATAAACATAGCAAAAATTCTTCATTGTAGCCTGCTATGGCGCGTCACTTTCAGAGATTAATAGATCAGTATGTTTTTCTAAAGCTTTTATTTTGCATAGTATTTGATGGTTCTCGATAGAAACTTGTCTGTTAAGAACTACCGGTGTCTTTAACTACACTGTATTTACTATTTGTAAGTTGCCGTGTAAACATTTTGTTAGAAATATGAAATATACATTAGTTTTCACATTACCATAACGTATAATTATTTTCCAGTGATATGGGTGAAAAATAAACTAGGTAAGAATCTCGCCATGTTAAACGGGTACACATTCTACAGTCAGAGTAAGGGGAGAACTACTGAAACATACTTGTGCACTAACACCGGTCAAGGGAGATGCAGAGCCCGTGTCATCTTCAACAACGATGGAAAAATCCTTAAGAGTAGGCTCGAACATTCACATCGACCGCCCTCCTACATTATCCATCAAGGCGTCTATCTTAAAGTCTAAAGGGATTGTAACTACTTATTTATTACTGCGATTTTAAGTTACCTTATGTATATAAAATTTAAATGTAATAATAATACATGTAAATAATAATGTAATAATATATAATTTAACGTTCCTAAGATTTCAATTTACGGGTCAAGTGTAAATTTCTTTAAGTTAATTTTATATACGTTTAAGTAGTTAATAGAATGAATGTATTGAAATGTATGTAAAAAGACACGAATGTATTTGAGCTAGACTTCAAATAGAAAGATTGTATGCACGGTTACTTTAATACTAGATTACTTATTAACCATATTAAACATTAACCATAATTAATAGGTGTAATTTCATTAAAAAATATCAGTATTGGTTCGAAATACCTTAATCTAAACACTTAATAATATAATGACTTGATCTAAAAATGTAGTATATGTATATGTATGTAATGTAATGTAGTAGTATATATATATATATGTATATATATCCGGTGGGATGTATGCGTGTCGAATAACACAAGCCCTAACTCTGTCGCAACACATCAAACATATCAGTGATAGAATGATTCGTTACCACGTAGACATTGCACGCTGTCGCTGCACGTTTCATGATGTACGTTGCCCATTCCACGGTGAACGTTGCAAGCTGCACACTACGCTGAAGATTGCATACTGCACGCTCCATAATCGATACTGCATGCTGTATGTTATACGACGCATAGCAAGTCATAGTACTTTAGTGCATAGCAACGTAGGTGTACAAACGAGTGAAATAGAAAAAACAGGATAGTGGGATACTCATGCCTGGCTGAATCGATAACAATCATACACATAGTAAAGTATTGTCATTTTCAATTCTACTCAAGTTTTGATTACAGGATTTGTTGAATTATTTTCTTAAAGTTTTATTTACTTTTCAGTAACAATAGTGAGGAACCAGCGAAACATTCCGGTGCTCATATCTGACGGCTTCACCTTCGCTCTTCATAGGCAGCAAATCAAATCCAATTACTGGGTGTGCACCAATAACACAATATGTAAAGCGAAGATAGTTACCACGAAAAGTGGCGTGGTGTTGCGTTACAACACGTATCACACACATAGTCGACCGGCGTTCATCATTCGTAACGGAGTCTGTATTAAGCTTTAGATCATACAGGTACGCTGGAAAAGCATGGTATGCTTCAAAATGAAAAATATATTAAATTAATCTTTTAATGGATAACTGAATTTAGTATTCATACTTTTATATTCAAGGAGGATTTTATTCAAAGTTGCATCATGTTTTGCGACGATGAATGTTATAATAATTTTGATTATAACAACATTACGATTATCACTGTTTACATTGTTTTTCTATTTGTAACAAAATTGGTTACCCTTTTTGTTACCTACTTCTATTATTATTATTAAAACAAGTGTTTTATGCACTTTTTCATCATACCTTGAATTTTTTGTTATTGTTTACGTCAGAACCAGGCTGTTCCATACAAACAATCATTTATCAATGAAACCAATTCGATAGGGTTAAGATATATTTATTATCATAGCGACGAAGGAAAGGCTAATTGATTAACGATTAATGTTTAGGGTAATTAATTAGTCTTTTCATAGTCGATTTTATTAATTTGTTGCATGTTGTGTATATAACCATATTAATATAAATACGTATCAAATACCATGGGCATATTAATGATATTTTACTTTTAATTTTTTTCAGTAAAGTGGGTGAAGAACGTTGCTGGGAAGACATTAGCACTTATCAATCATTACACATACCTGTGCGCATACCGAACTAAAGACAAAAGTACTTGGCGATGTACGAGGACCTCGTCCAACTGCAAATCGAGATTTACCATTACCCGCGATCGTACCATGCTTCGGGGACAATTTGAACATACTCATGATCCTTCGAAATACGTCATCCAAAATGGGTTTTACGTTAAACTTTAGCTTTATAGTCTTAATTAAGGGGTACTATTTCATCTGGCCAGAAATTCAAGGGTATATTGCTTAAAATTATATGAAACGGAGTCACGATTGTCGAATGATTAAGACCAGCGACCAGTACGACTTGATGTTTAAGAGCCCGTGTCTTTTCTCTAGAAATGACCTTTACCCTTTACTTGTTATTATATTTAATGGAAGTTTATTGCGTGTGTTTACTCTGAAACAATTGATAAATATTTTTAAAATTGTAATATCAAATAAATTGAAAGTAATACGTTTCGTGTGAAATTATCTTGAGAGTAAAATTTTATATGAAATAAAAAGAATTTGAAAAAAAAAACAATTCTGTAGGCCAGATGGGAGAATCCCCTAAAACAAATAATATTCATTATGTCTATACTTATTTCAACAACTTTAATTTTTGCTCATTTTAATTGATAGTGCGCGAGTGCATTTGTAGTAAGCTAATAACAATAAATGAATTGAGGTAAATACATTTTGATATTTAAATCTATTTTTTTGTAATTATATATAGTACTAACATTTTAAGGCATTGATGGTTTTGTGGCACTTGAAAGCTGTGTAGAATGAAGTAGGTTCGAATTCTATTACGATCCTGAATTTTCTATAAGTGAAAATATTGTAATGTAACCGTTCACGGTTGCGATTTCCCGTAACATCTTGGGCAACTACAATCGCCATGAAAACAAGCACCTGTCGCCAAGCACCTGTCGACAGGTTCCGGAAGTTGAACTCGATAGCCAGTTTTTTTCAGTAGCGTGATGTCATCTTTGTTCGCATTTTCACTTATCAGTAAAAGTTCCGAATGTTAGTATATGACAAGATAACATCGAAATGATTTTAAATTAATAAATTGCCTCATTCAGGTACAATAATGTGGGTGAAAAATCAAGCTGGAAGAGAATTCGCTTTGTATGAAAATTATACTTATTCATCGGATAATAAATTATCGAGGACCGGCATTTGGCGTTGTACTCGGACTTCGCCAAGATGCAAAGCCCGATTCACAGTGACCGATGATTTTAATATCATCAAAACATATTTGTGTCACAATCATGCTTCACCTAAATATGTTATTCATAATGGTGTTTATATAAAAATCTGATGTGTTTATGCTTGTAATGTTTGATGTCTTTAATATTGACTATTAAATTGTGTAATGTAGAATATTTTTTCCGTTTCATTTTTCTGGACCCCATTCTGGAAGCAGGTTTTTGGTTTGAATCGTTTAAATTGTTAGCTTATGCGTATATTGTATTAATTCAAGTAACGTAATTTTCAGTATCATGGGTAACGAATAGTTCCGGTAAACTGGTTGCGATGATAGGAGATTTTAACTATTACCGTGAATATAATAGGAATGATCGAGAATTCAAGAAGGATGTTTCGGAGGATAAAAAAGGCGGCCGATCTACGTGGCGGTGTTCGAAAACTGCGTTCAAATGTAAAGCAAGGTTTACACTGCAAAACGATAAGTTCATACGTTCGTATCTCACTCATAATCATCCCCCATCCAAATATACAATACGGGAAGGAGTCTACTATAGAATGAAACGTTGATATGTTGACAACAAGTATTTCATATGACTCCTATGGTGTTAGCAGAAAAGCATGAAATGTCTCCTGATTTAAAGTATGTTATGACAAATATTGCTGGATACGATATCTATTGTTATGCAAAATAACGTACAGATCTCTATACGAAAATGTATTTAAATGAAATCACTTGTTTTATTTATATCTTATGTCTTTCAACAACTTTGTTGTTATAAATATGGTTCTTATTATATTATATTTTGATATAGTATTATTTTATGTTGCTCATTTTATTGTAAATATGCTGTACACACTTTTATTTTTTGGAGCATTTATTTTCAATCGACATTAATATTTATAAATTTTTATTTACAAATCTGATATTAAACGTGATACGTTTGAAATTGTTTTTTTTTTTTACTTTTAAATTCGCTGTAATAGTAGTTTAAGTATTTTGAGTCACTGCACATTATTCGTGTAAAAAGATCATTGCTTTTTATACTAAACGGAAGTAGGAGACCCGCGAACATCAGTGCAATCAATGCATAGCAAACATTGTTATTAACAATAATAATTGGAGCAGGATAATTTATAATTGGATACTCTTACAGTTTGTATTTGGATTTTCAAGTACATTTGAATTTCTCACTATTTATAGATTGACTATGTAATTATTTCAAAATAAAATTACAATAATAATCAATATTTTATTTATCTCCATTTTTTCTACATCATTTAGTAAAATATAATTACAACTTGTTTGACTACATGTTTATTCTATTAGCTGTCATGTTGATATTCACACCTTTAGTATGCATATCATTTACTCACACAATCCATCTAATTATCTGAATAGATAAAAATAAAAATAGTTAAGTTTCCTTTTTAAGGTTCCGAAGTCAAAAGGAAACCTTATAGTTTCGTTTTGTCTGTCTGTCTGTCCGCAGCTTAGCTCAGAGATTCATAGTACTAGAAAGCTGTGATTCGGTATGGGTATACACATTAATCACGCCAGCAAAGTGGTAAATTAAAATCTTGAAAAAAAAGTGTTTAGGGTACCTCCTCTACAAGTAAAGAGGGAATGAATTTTTTTCTCGTCTATCCAATCGTGTGTGGTTTCGTTGGATAGGTCGTTCAAAAATATTGTGTGAAAACTATTTTTGATACAAGGTTTCGTTTGCGAAAATTAAGCTTTAAAGGTCAAATTTTTGTAAGAGTCTAGTGTCCCCTTCCCTGCCAACTAAACGGTTGTTTCTGCATATGTGAAAAAAAACATGGTGGTAGTAGTATATATAATCAAGTTAATAGGAAAACTATCAGAGGTAAGAATGGTAGTAGTATATATTATATTGAAGTTACAAGGAAAACTATCAGAGTAATTAGGCTTTATAGGTTAACGAGTAATATAGTCAATCTATACTAATTACTAAAGCGGAAGAGTTTTTTGTTTAAACACGCTCTAAGCTCTGGAATTACCAGTCGGATCAAAAACATATTTTTGTATTTGATAGCCAGATTCATGCGGAAGAGTATACTCTATCTAGCATAAGGCTCCAGGATAACCTTAAATATTTATGTTTGTTAAGTAAGCCGGAAGAACCAGCACCCTTGAACTGCTTTATCCGCGTGCGTTGGTGTAATAGTTAGTGATACGTAAATACAATATTCTACAAAAATATTGTCCTTAGTACAATTAAGAAAAGTTTGCGATACCTTATGCCTATCTCTTAGGAGTAGTAGCGTAAACAAGTCGTGTCAATTGTGACGCATAATCTTGGCCTCCTGATAAATATATTGTTTATACTGAAGTATAATAAATCATCCATCAGCGATTTATTTTAAATTAACGAGGTGAAACCGCAGGGCGCAGCTAGTCAACTTATAAAATGTATTTGGAGAAGTAATTTCGTACAAATTCCATTGAAAAAAACTTAAAGACCTCTCTCTAAAGGATGATTCATGTTACACTAAGCCGGGCGGTGGCCGGGACACAGTCAAACATCTTAAGTATACTTATGTATGAAGTAATTTATGCTACACCGAGCCAAGGCCAGCATGAATTACATCATAAAAAAGTATATTATAAATATTTGATAAATATTTTACCGTATCAAGGCCTGCGCTCGATGTATCAAAGCATCCTTAAGTCTGCATATTGTGACGGGCAACTACGGAACCCTACAATGCGCGTGGCCAGACACGCACTTCGCAATTTTTTTTTGTGTCAAGGGCTGGTAGACTTTTATGCAGTCTACTTAAAATTAATTGGTCACATAACTAATAAAAAAAAACACAAACGTATACATAACTAATTTTGCAATAGGACCGTAAACTATCTGAAGACAGTCACAGATAAGTTGCTACTTATGAGGAATCAGTGGGAACACTTCGTAGCCAAAGTTTCTGCCACCATTAGTAACTAATTTCGTAAACTTTTAACAGTATACTAAAGAAATATGTAATAAATACAACTATATCTTGTATTTTACTTGTTTTAGATAAAATAATTTGGGTCAAGAATTGCACCGGGAAAACTATAGCTCTGATCGAGAATTATACATATTATCGAGAGACAAGGAAAGAAAACGCCCCAAAATCATCATGGCGGTGCACTTACTCTTCGCACTGTAAAGCTAGATTTATGCTTTTCGAAGAAACTATTATGCTGCGGGCTCAGTTGAGTCATAATCATAAACCGAAAAAGTTTATGATAAGGAACGGTATTTATGTTAAGCTATAGTATATATATATGTAAAACAAGTTAAATAAACATTTAAAACATTCATGACACTTTTTCATTGTGACCTCGATATTAAACACGGCAATCTGCTGAATGTTGATGAGGAGTTGGGTATCCTGCAAACACTAGAGAATGCTGAAGCTTAGGTCAATGTTACCATGCCCTTGCAATATACTGAAGTAACAGTATACAAAATTTAGATCCGATCAGAACTGTGGAAATTATTCACATACCTTCATTAACTAGAAAAGAGCTGATGATCTGCTAAGGGCTGAATACATTTTTATGAATCATAACTAAATAAGTAATAGTTCAAAAAAACTAAAAAAATACGCTTTTATATAAAATCCAACTAAAAACTAAATTTTTAAAAATTTGAATTAAGAATAGAGTATATAAGAAAAAAAAATTTTTATGTAAAAAAAGCGTGGGATGCATTTTGTCAATAGTTATAAATATTTTATTGACAGATATAAGTAGAAGGATTATCATTTTGATAATATCTTAAAAAGCACCCCACGCTTTTTTTTTTACAATGAAAAATATTTTTTTCTTATATACACTATTCTTAATTCAAATTTATAAAAAAAAAAAAATATTTGATTAAAATATTGAATTGTCATCGGTCCTTAATAAGTATGCTAAATTTCTAACCCGACGTTTTGAAGGGGGCCAAAATCATGTTCAAAGATTCCGTTACATACTAACATAATAACATACATATGTCTGAAGCTAATAAAAAGCGTATTAAAATAAGCTCGATCAAGTAAACCTACAAAAAGAAACAAAAAATCATAATTGCATCATCCGCTTCGGAGCTACAATGCCTCAATAGAAAATTAAACTTAACCTCCTTCTGTTTGCGTCGAGAGTTAATTACGTTTAATAAGTATTAATATTATAATATTAATAAGTATATTCCTGACTGTATTAAACAAATTATTCGATGAAAGTTCTCAAGTGTTCACTTTCAATGTTTATCGCAGTGCCACATCTTTGACCGTGTTTTTATTTTGATCGTATCATTCCATTTATTACTTTCTTTTCATTCATTAATTTTTATATTTAATTTAACATGATAAATTAGAAACAGCGGCTCATTGGCAACACTGCACTGCTTGAAGTACCTACTATCAGTTACCGTCAATTCTTCAACAAGAAAATTGACAATCGCATAACTGACCGCATCAATAAGTGTCAGTTAAATTATAAATAACGAAATTAATTTATCGACCAGCGTTATCGAGCTAGTGTTGAATAAATATTGTTTTTTTACTAAACACCTACCTTTTTTTACAGTTCAATGGGTGATTAACAGGAACGGTAAACAATTGGCATTAGTGAATAACTTCACATTCTTTCTGGACAAACGTTCCGGTACCACGAGCAGATGGAGATGTTCAAAGTCGTCGTCGTTTTGTAAAGCCAGATTCACATTCGGCGACGATGACAAGATAATACGGGCTCAACTGGCGCATAATCACGGTCCTGTTAATTTTGTTATTCATGATGGAATTTATTTTAAAGTGTAAATAACTTACCAGTATATATATATATGAGCTTGCTTTATGTATAGTTTAAAGTAGATATTTGTGCTTTGTGTCGCATTAAACAGACAGTGAGTATTGACAGTCAGGATATATATACACTGTTACAGTATTGTATGCCTATTTTATATTTTTGCCGTAAAGTGAAGCTATGGAATTGTCTTCTGGCCAGTGTGTTTCTCCCTACAACATTCCTCCTTTAAACATAACGTGAATAGACATTTGAGCAGGTCGCCATGATAGTAGTTATCTCGGTGGTTGCCGGTGTTGTTGGGTTGCACTGTGCTTACCATCTGGTACATTGCTGTTATTCTGCCATGCTGTGTGCTTCCACTATACTATGGTTTCACTAGATGTTCGATTTCACAGAACCTTTGGCAAGTGCACTACGGCTAAGCTGCCTCGCTTTACTCTGTCATGTCTTCAAACATTTCAGGGTTTAGAAACTCAGATACTGTTCTATTTCTTTTATTAGATATTTCGATGAATAAAATATTAAATAAGGCTTGAGTCATAAATAATTAATAAATCCCCTGATTTTCAATAAAATGATGTACCTACTGTTCGTTGATATAAATATGAGTGATCTGACGTTCCTATATATTATAGTTTTATATTATACTATCTAGACAAAATGTGATTATAAATTTGGGTACAATTTGTTAAAAGTTTATGTATTATAATTAAAAAAAATACTATGATTAGGAATTAGTTCAATTCTTTGTATTAGAAGAACAAAAAATCATATATTAGATAGAAATAATAATGAATAATTTAATTATAATATAATAAGGATAGGTACTCGAAAGTTTCGATTTATGTAATGCTGTAATTTTTCTCCATTAAATAATTAAGAAAAATGGATAAAAAATATTATTTTGTATTATTACTTAAATTTTAATGTTTATAAAACGCGAATAATAATATAGTTTGATTAAACATATTAAATTAGTGTATTGTTTCATTTTATAACAACTAAATATGAGATCTAATTTGATTAATTTTAATATTAGTATACCCTGGCTATAGACGTCCGGGTGTCGAATAAAATATTATAAGTTGTATTGATATTGTATTGAACTTATAGATTTTCTTTCAGTAAATTGGGTAAAGAACAAGAACGGCAGTAAGTTAGCGTTAGTGAATAATTATACATTTTTCCTTGAAAAACGCCACGGAATCACTGCAACGTGGAGATGTTCGAAATCGTCGTCGTTCTGCAAAGCCAGATTCACAGTTAACGAGAAAGATACAATAATACGATGTCAACTCACTCATAATCATGTTCCTAGTAAATTTGTTCTACACGATGGAATTTATTATAAAGTGTAGTAAATATGTAAAGACTCATATATAGTAAGTATGTGTTTATGTGTTGTCGTAGTGGATAGGTAGGAAAAAAATTGATAGATACAAGTAGAAGTGTCGAGTTGAGGCATGAGCATACGCTTGCTTACCCACAAATATACATTCACTAGTGGTCGTTTACTGGTCATATGCGACAGTTATTAATTAAATTTTTATGTTTGACTTTATTGAGCTTATTTTGTAAAAAAATATACCATAATTAAAATCACATAAAATTCACAGTTCAAAACTCATTCGATCAATCTGTCAAAAAATTTTTTGACAATCTTTCAAAATTATTTTGTGACAATCTCTTTGACCACATTCCATTATGTGTTTGACATTTGCGGTATGAATGTAAGCATAAGATGGATATTATGATATTATAGTAAAAAATGCTTTAATGTATTTGTAACAGATATTATACATGTAGGTCTGTCATTTGTAATCTCCAAAATTGTACCACTGTTATGAAACTACCTTCTACAATGTATTTAAAAAAATCCTAATGTGAAAGTTTATTCACTCTTAAATTGTATTCACATTTTAATAAATGACTATTATTGATTCATCGTAAGAAGGCTTGCATGACACATGCCAAATGTTTATTTTAGAGATGTAGCATAACTTAAATTGGAAGTTGAATTTACGATTATCATTTATACAGCTCAATATAATATATAATACGATTGATTATGCTTTAAATCAATTGAGGGATGTGTAAGCTGTGTAAATTAAATAACAAAAATAAACTATAATAACAATTGAAATCTGTGAAACACTTGAATTATTGAATGCCTGACTCCAAACAACAAGATTAATTCTTCCAGACAATATTCTTTGTTGCGTGTTGTTACAGTAAAAATTTAGGAATTACGTAAATATGTATATTTGAATTCGAATTTCAAAAGAAGCTAATAAATTAAATGTACAACGGCATTCTATCATTTCGATTGATTTTCGATTCTTACGATTAATACGATTAATTTTCGATTCCTTGGTTTTATGATTTTGGTCTACTCTAGTTTTAAGTAAAATATAAAGTAACAATGCACATAGTAACAAACAAAATACGAACATTCACAAAAACCATTATATAGAGGAAGTTATTTAGGATTTTGTCGTGCAAAATGTTTTTGAATTGTTATGTTTATGAATATCAAAAAAAAAAAATTAACGATAAATGATAGTCGAAATGCATGTCTTTAGGTTATGTCATAATTTGCACGACGTAACAAATTACGTTCTGTGGATATGTCTTGCAAGTTTTCGTATGATGAATAAGGTATAAAAAAAAATCTACTAATATTATGTTTACTTAATTGACAAAAATAAATATTTTCAAAATCTGTTTTTCTAAAGATATTAATTTTACTATTGATGTCTAAACACAAACAAAGGATTCGACTTCTACCCGAACGAAAAAATATTATACTACATTATGAAACGGATAGCTAATGACATCTCATAGTATCCAAACCGGATTCTTTTGTTAAGGATATTCTTTGTTAATAAGATGATAAGGATATTTCCGTTAGAAAAAACGGAAATAACTTCTTTGGCGTAGCAAAACAAACATAAATCCAAATATTTTATCGCGCCCGCCAACAACATGATAAATTTAGTCATCAATGATAATAGTACTAATGTAAATTGATTTAACTGATTTTTATTGTGTAAAAATAGTTTGTATTTTGATTTCATTAAACTAACACAATAAAAAAACTAGCTGACCCGTGACTAATGCTACCATGTTTGTCAAACAGATTGGTACTAGTTGGCGCCTTGAATATGTTTTCATTAGCATTGGCGTTAAATTAAGTTTTAATCATAACATTAATTGTAAACTATGCGTTTGTTTCCTCAATAGCGAGTAATACAAGGTTTAAAATGATGTTTGAATCGTTAATTTTGATGAAGAATTAACGATGATGTGGTGTTGCAACGAAAAAAAAACACCTTCGCCATCTGAAGCAAAGGATTCAAGCTCGGTGAAGAAGTAAAAGCCGTCCGAGGCTTCAGAGCCCTTACCGCTAAACAGTGTAGGCAGATCGAAAAAAAAACCAGTGCACATTCTCGCTTTCGAATATTTTTCAAACAACCAGCCAAGGATAATAAAGATGCGTCGCCCTGTATGTCGCTGTCCATAATGTAGCCGTTCTATGAGGCGGTATCTTGGATCAGTACGCTACCCGTTCTCCGTCATAAATGATAAAAAATAATAATACATCACATTTCTAAAACCTAATAATAATTTAAAGATAAAATATTTAAAAAAAACTTGGGGTGCATGCCATAGATAAATGATTCCAAATCACTCATTCGCCATGTTTATGTATTATTTTGTTAAGTGCAACTGAAATAAATTGCCTTAATAACAATAATATAATTTTATTATTAACTTTTACAGTGAAATGGGTGACAAATCGAGGCGGGAAAAAACTGGCTCTAGTCCGGGACTTTACGTTTTTTCTTTTTAGTCGTACAGAGTATACAACAACTTGGAGGTGTTCTAAGAAGTCTTCGTCGAATTGTAAGGCTCGGTTCACGCTCAGCAACGAGGAAATGGTTCGAGCACAGCTAAATCATAACCACGAAGCCTCGAAATATGTCATTCACGATGGCATTTACTTTAAGACATAATTGTACAACTTTGCTAAGTCTGGACTATATGGCACTTAATAAACATGTTAATACTATGAAAATACTTGATAATTAAAAAATTGTTGATAAACCAGATCGATTTTCTTGCCGGCACTTCTCTATGACTGGAATGTGTTTCGAACTGGTAGTAATATTTTGGCGATTTATTGATTACGCATTTTATGATTTGATTCTTATACTTCAGGTTCATGTATGTGACGATGTATAATAAATAGGTGACAATATCTCCCAGGTGGATACTTTAGTATTAATATTAAATGATGCTATAGAATTTTAAGAGAGGTCGGGCACAGAAATTTCTTTGAAGATTTCTTTCTATTTGAGGCAATCTAACTGGTGAAATATCTCCACCCTACAGAAAATCACAGCCAAATAATCTTGTTTTTTTATTCCTGCATTGAGTAGGGTTTCTAGAGCTCTTTGGAGAAAGGGATTTCAAGGTTGGCAATGCGCTGATGATAACTGTGGTGTTGCAAGCATTTACAGGTTACGGTAGCCGCTTACCATCAGGTAGGCCGTACGCTTGTTTGCCACCTTGTCGTATAAAAAAGTTGTGTGCAACGCAGTAAAATAGGTGATAATTTATCTTCCAGGTGGACACTTGCATATTAAAATTCAATAGTGCCATAGAATGTAATGCTGCATATAAATCTATAGACTATGTTTAGACGTTTCTATCTTCAACAGTATCACCATCAGTATTAGTATCATTATTAGTATTAACAGTAGTTAATAAATAAATAAAAACGTTATAGGTGTAATTCTACAGTAATAAAAATAGGAAATTAAAATATTTGACATATATTTAAATTTCATGCATATTCCCTGTTACAATTTTTTAATATTGTGATATTGATCCTTTTAATCGGTGACCTTTACTAAATAATGGGAGCTCTTTCCCCTAGTTTCATTTATACATATTATAAACTCAACGTCTCTCTGTCTGTCTGTCCGTTTATGTTCTTTTCACGAGAAAACCACTTATCCGATTTACATGGTTCTTATTTTAATTCACTACTATGCTATCTGGTCAGGTTATAGGATATATTTTGTAAGATAAAGTATGAAATAAGCAGTGACAATAATGGTGAATTACTTCGGAAAAAAGATGCATTTGGGGCGCTTAAATTGTTTACGCTGAGTAAACCATACGAGATATATCAAATTGTAGATCTTAAAAACACCTACAAATAAGTGAGCGATAACATATATAATATCTATCTTCTAAAGATCACCCACAATAAGTATTTTTTGTCTTCCGTCTTTTTAGCGGGGACAGCACGATTCGCGCGTGCGCTCGACCGACGGCATTCTGTAGTCCACGCGAGCGGAGCCGCGGGCATAGCTAGTATACATACCTATACAAAAGCTAAAGTATATCATAATATTACACATGTTATTAAAAAAAAACTATAAATAGAAATCTTTTATTTACGGTTCACTTTGTTTTAAAATTTATAAATAAAATTAGTATTAAATGAGTATATATATAACCGTTATTATTTATTACAGTTTTATGGGTGAAAAAGAGGAACGGAAAGAATTTGGCTGTGATAAATCATTATACATATTACTATTCAAAACAAAATAAATATACAACGTCATGGCGGTGCACAAATAGCAAGTACTGTAAATCACGCTTTACAATATCCAAAGGCGTTCACAATATTATTATACGTAAAAACTTCAGTCACACACACAAACCTCCTACGTTTAGTATTCAAAATGGGTTTTATGTGAAAAGTAAGAAATTGTGAATTTTGTGGAAAATTTGACGTTTTTTGTGAGATTTCATTTGTAACGTATATACATGGGTGATGTTCCCTATGGATTATGGATTACAGAAATTGTTGCAAGACTTTTTACATTTCTAGGATTTATTAATTAAGTTTATTAAGTTACAATAAATTAATGCAATGTTAATTTTTATTAGCTTGCTTCTTTTTAAATATTAAAGTTCAAGGTCATGATTGCGAATATTTTAAATAATAATAGTAATATTAACTTTGTAAAATTGAAATAACGAAAATATATTTATTACACTTGTAGAATTAAACAGCGAATTGTTGAAAAATGTGTTGGTGCTAATAAAATGTATGTAGGTTGTATGTATATACCAAACAAATAAAATGCTATTTTATGATAATTAATTAATGTTTTCTAGAACATATTACATTTGACTTCTTTATACCTTTGTATGCAGAGGTACCTTTGTGCTTTATGTAGTTTTACATTTTAACACAGTATAATTGCTATCATACAGTATTAAAATATATTAGTTGTGCCTACGATTTCGTACGGGTGGTATTTCGTGTATGAAAAACAGCAATAAAAAATACAGATGTGTAAGTGTACTGAATCTTAACATCGACGATTTAATCGTGTTTCGTGCTTTGTCTTTGTCGTCTTTGTTTCTTGAAACGCAGCGTGGTGTCACGGTTAACAATCAGCTGTGCCTCACACTCTTTGGTACTTTCCATCGATTGATATTCTGTCATTCGTCTCCGCTGTGAATTTAACCTAAGACGTTATTCCCTACGGATTTCTGGAGCACATGATTTATACTTTGTATCTTGTTCAACAGCGAGTCTCACCTGACTGTATTCCTCTGTTTACTGTGAACGGACGGCTTTCACTCTTCTTAGAGCAATGGAATGCTGAGAAAATCACGTCCATTTCCCACCAAGCATTTTACCCAAATACAAACTACAATACAATAAAATCAATTCAATAGCAAAATTTAATTTAAATCTGAATCGTAAAGCAATGAATCAAAAGCCCTTTTACGATACTCCAGTAAAATAAATGGGTATTAACCGATATTATCCAGAAGACATAAGGGGTAATTCAGTATAAAAATGTAAGGTTTTGTAAGCCTTAAGGATAAACTAAGTTTATTTAATGATTTATGACGCATTATACTATATCTGTTAAATCTACAAAATGAATAAGAGCAGCCTTCAATTATTAAACACACGCTTACATAAAATATATTTAAGTGTGACAAGAAAAATTAAGGCAAATTCGTGATAATGTAAATACGACACAAACTATTGTCGATTTCAAATTATCAAATTATTACGACACTAACTAACACAAACTAAAATTATTGTAATTTTTTTAGTGCTATTATTATCAACATTTTTTTTCTTGAAATATCTCAAAACAAAACGAATAAACGCTTATTATATATTGCTGTGCCCGCGGCTCCGCTCGCGTGAACTATAAAATGCCGTCGCAGAGGTCGAGCGCATGCGCAAATCGTGCTGTCCCCGCTCAAAAGACGGAAGACAAAAATGTTTATTGTGGGTAATCCTTAGAAGATAGATATATGCTATTGTTGACTTTTTTATAAATCTTTTTAAGATCTACAATTGTGTAGAAAATTAATTTGATAAATCTCGTATGATTTACTCAGCTTAAGCCATTTAAGAGCCCCAAATACGTATTTTTTCCATTCACCATTATCGTCACTGCTTATTTCGTATGTTACTTTATTTTACAAAATCTATCCTATAACCTCGCCAGATAGCATAGTAGTGAATTAAAATAAAAATAAAAACATATAAATCGGATACATAGTTTTCGCGTGAAAAGAACATAAAAGGACAGACAGACAGAGAGACGTTGAGTTTTATAATATGTATAGATGTACAGATTTCGACTCATTACTGTTTTATTATAAGTTTACATATAGATTTGTAGTACATCAGTTGAAAGATCGTTTAATATTTGAAAACTTAAATTTGTTTTATATTCAGTAAAATGTGACCTTTTTTACTTTATTTTATTGTTAAGTATATAACATGTAGGTAGATATATCACGTGTGTCGGGACGAGCTATATTTTGAGAATAGCTCGAGTCAAACCATTGGTTTTCCAGTACAATGGGTTAAGAAGCACAACGGCAATGAAGTCGGAATCGTCAATGGATACACTTTTTAAGGTCGTAAGAGAAAAGCGACAACTCAAATTTGGGCTTGTATCAACGGCAAATGTAGAGCTCGTCTTCTCATGACAGGTCATGATTATGCAAATTTAAAACATATGATTGATGCTAGATTAAGTCATAATATTAAGAAAAATATAAAACACGCCGAACTTAGCTATTTAAATGGAAACAAGATAATTAAGTGCGTCACTGCGAGTATGCCAGAGTATGATATTAAGTAACTTATTGGAAGTAACGAAAGTGAGTGAGACTAACCCATGGTTATGAAAACAAGTAGACTATGAATAATTATAATAACATTTGTAAATATTCCGATTTCATTTATAATACCTTTAATTACTCTAACCAACGATCTTTCTTATTATTTCAATTGCTGCTGTATGTATTATTATGCGGCTTATTAATATTAGTAGTACAAAAGAAATATTTCGTATCAATTAATTGCTAGAAACTGCGCAAAACATCGTCCCGATTTACACTGTTTCTTCAATGGCATCTCATAGAATAAACATAAAAAAGATTAAAACATTTATAAAAACCAAAATTTTTGTTTCCAGTGCAATGGGTACAAAAACCGGATGGAAAGGAACTGGCATTGATGAATGGATTTACATTTTATTGCCACAAAAAGAGATCAAAGACTCATTCCTGGTCTTGCACTAATGGGTCAGGGTGTACTGCTCGTCTTCTCATGACCAACCATGACGCAGCATGCAAAAGGATGATAATTGATGCCAAATTAGAACATAGTCATCCTCCACCTAGTTTTATTATTCGAAACGGTTTTTACATTAAACTATAAATTTGTGAATACAATTAAAGTCTTATAATAGTTTTTTGAGAACTATTATCCTGTGTTATATTACAGGATCTCAACATAATTAATATTTGGTAAAATTAATGTCGACTATTAAATTATATTTCAAAATTTATTACAGAGATAGATGCCGAGTATTGCGTTTTGACAATGAAATAACAATTATACTAAAAATTATAATTTTTAGTAGGTTTAATGATCTATGAATCTATAGACGAATAAAAATAATGTTTTTTTTTTGTGTACGAAATATTAGCAAACTGATCTTTTAAGAGTTAATTGTTTGTTAAAATAGGATTCATGTTTAATATTTTTTAATAAATGAATATTTCACTCTCCTTATATGTGTATTAGTGTTGTTGTTAATCTCTTTAAAGCTATTTTTCACGGCGTCTATCTATTGTCAGATATAATTGTACATAAGAAGTAGGTGTTCAGGTTGTAAAAAGTTTTTCTATTTCATAATCTCCTCTATGATTCAGTGCTTATTTTGGCGTGATTTGACATTTGAGACTATTTTTGTCAAATATATTGTTGCTAAAATTAGAGCAGCGAATTTAAGTCAATTTTGGAAAAAAAATTTTTTATCGAATCACGACAAAGTTACTACACTGTGCCTGATGATGAGCACAGTGCAATTCAATAACATCGGCGACTACCGTGGGATTTACAATACATCGTCAGTCGTCGGTATCATTTTGGCCTACTCAGATTTCTCTTCACGTTATGTTTGAAGGACTACATGTTGTAAGAAGGCGGGAACACACTGAGTGGGAGACAGATTTACAGCTTCACAGTACGGCTAAGATAAGACGTAGCAAATTTCTTAGTTCTGAGGAGGATGAGGTTACTGTAAAGCTGTTGGTTCTATTATGAACCAACAGCTTTACAGTTTGGTTGAACCAACAGCTTTGGTTCTATTACCTCACATAATTTGCGAAGTTAATGAAGGGAAATAAATTGGGTAAATTTAAAGTCTTTTCTTTGTGTTTTTCTTATTGGATGCCGTGTCGAAGCTTCCTGAACGTGTTTGTAGATTTTGCGAACTTTGGAAATGACGTGTAATTTTACGTTTTGTTTAAAAATAAATAAATAACTATGGTTTATAATCCATTAAAATATATTGTGAATTGAGTAGAATATTTTTTAATGAACATGTTATATTTCAGTGATACTATTGGCCAAATCACGGTATTCAGGCAAGCATCTAGTGATGTACAATAACTATACGTATTATTGCAAGAAACAATGTAAGAAAACAAAATTCTTTCATTGGTATTGTTCGACACACAATTGTAGAGGTTGCAATGCTAAATTAAAGTTAGATGAAAAGTTTGCAATTATAGGACTGGAGAACCATCACACGCATCCTCCAGCCAAATATTGTATACATCAGGGTCAATATGTTAAAATCGTTTGATAATATTATTTAATTGTTCTTTTGGCAAGGTTTGTATTTTGCATTGTTTAGGTAGTTTCGATTATTTTAATGGTTTTGACGTGTTCTTCTGATATGCCGAATAAAGATATTAAGGTTGAAAATATTATATAGAAAGTTTAGTAAAATATTTAAGGTGTATTGTTAAATATAGGTCTATTATTTAAAGTAATTTTCGATTTTGCAAATAAAGTTCCTGGCGGTAACTAATTCGTGATTCGAAATCCATTTTAAAATCATGCCTAAGAAAATACTATATAAATTTAGTAACATATGTTTTATGTAAGCAAGCAATTTTCTATAAAGAATGTCAAATTTTTCTATAAAGACCTTTTTTTAATGAGTAGACTTTTTATGTAATAAAAACGGTATATAGCAAGACAGTTTTATATTAGTGTAGGTTTTTGTAATAACAGTTTCCTTATATACATGATAAATATATATATAAATAAATTTAACCACGCAGTTAAATCTAAAAATGTTTTTCATTAAAAATGTACAATAGACATACATTTGGGCTAGGTAAATAATATTTTGGAAAGTTATCGAAATGAAATACAAGAAATAAATTTGCGAACTTTATGATACCATAAAAATATTTTTGTATATATTAAATTGACATATGTAACGATTGTAGTTTTCTTTTTTAATCCATAATAAAATAGTACATTGATTGATCCGATTTCATATTATAATGTCTAGATTATACCAAGATTTTACATTAGATGTGTAACATATATTTTTCATTGATCACTAACAATCTTTTTCACACCCCACTTCTTTGAATTCAATAGTATTTTATTTGTCTTATGTGTTGTATTACCATGGTTAAGAAATACATGCACACGTAAGAAGATAGTAGAATACTCTTACCTGATCTGTATGTCTAACCTATTTACCTACTACATGCATGATTAAAATTTTTCCCGTAGTAACAAATTATGACGCGATGCAGTTTGGAATCAAAAATATATCTAAAGTATCTAAAGTAGTTAAGTAGATTTCTTAGACAATATTGATGGAATTTCTTCTCTGAGCGATCATTGTTTTCTAACTGCACCGTACTTACTATTAGATGATGTATCATCATTTTACCGAGTTGCAATAATTATAAATAAATTATCGTTGACGGCCATATTTACGTTTCAGTTATCTTCGTTAAGTCAAGAACTGGTAAGGAGTTAGCGCTATTACAAGAATATACATACTCATGCTATCGGGTATGTACAAAAAAGGATATATCATATTGGCGATGTTCGTCGCACAACAGTAAGGGTTGTCGTGCGAGATTAACCCTAAATAAGAATAATAAGTTACTCCTAGCGAACGCTCACCATACACACCCACCTTTAAAATATTTTTTACATAACGGCAATTATATTAGGGTGTAGGTAATTACAAACAAAATTCATGAATTTAAAAGCCGTCTCCAGCAACTCAAATTGTAAATAATGGTAAAGCTACTGTCGCCGTAAGAAAAGAGGTGCAACAAAAACCGGAGAAATGTCGAAAAGTCTGTTTCCGTTTTAGACTGAGTCTAATTCAAGAACGGAAGTCACCAAAACCATGAAGAAAAACAACCAGATACGCCTTGTCTTCTTGATTCCAAATATATGTATATACCTAAATAAGACACAATTAGCAGAAATTAGATGCGCCTTTCTTTCTTTGGTCGGCAGTATAGTTGGTTATACTGGTTGACGATGAAAAAAAACATAGCGAAGAAACTTGTTAATTTGAGAAATAATTTTCGTATTTAGTAATATAACGCCGCGTCGCGTCGCAGAAATATATCGACAGCAGATTTCTTGATACCTGAAATCGCCGATACAGTCTGCTAATTAGTGCGGTGATGATATTCATACCTGTCATCGGGACGAGGTCTTTCGCAGCAGTGAGACATTTAGAAGCTTTTTTTTGTTAATTTTATAAGTATAAAAATGTTAAATAACAATATCATGTCATCAGCAAATAAATGAATTATTTATAAACAAAGTGATTTTTGTTCAGAGGATCGCACTATAACATAAAACTAAAATTGATTAATATCACTATAATAATAATTTAAATGATTTTGCTAGACTTGAGCAGTTTTATTTATCTTTGATAATAATGATAATTCTCATGAAACATTTTCAGATATCATTCGTACTAAGACATCTATACATAAAGGCGCCTATGTATATTATAGCAAAAGCAGTGGCCGACAAAAAATACGCTGGTACTGTAAAAGTAGATACGCTTTCAATTGTCCAGCGTTCATCATCACCATGAACGATATGATCATTTGCACGAGGGAAAATCACAACCATTAGCAAAGGGTAATTAATAATTGCATAATTATTCCGGTATTTATACTGATTTGGTAAAATGTATCCTCTGAATAACGACATTTTTTGGAAATTATAATAGATATTAAGTCTGGTTAATGATAACGATCTCTATCTTTCCAAATAGGGATTCATTTCCAGGTAGTATATCCAGATATACTTAATATTATCTAAGCATATCCGATGAGATATGAAAATTAAGGATATAGTAGATAATTATAAACGACCCTGTGAAATTTATGGACTTTTTACCGAGTGAGATTGGAAGCGCTAAGGGAGCAGTCTTCTTAGATCGGAACAAAATATGTTCTCACCAGATTGGTTTCGTATGAAGTACTATCGAAGTGAATGTTTACAATACCGCGTGAGAACAGAAACCTGGCGCCACATACAAGTGAGTTTGTGTGTGTGCATGCCTTTAATGCTACTAAAAAGGAAGACATACATAACGTAGATAAAATATATATTTATTTTAATTCTGTTAAGACATTGCAATTAAATTTTCAGTGGAATGAATAAAATTCGTTATTATACCGTAAAACTCTTGGGTTATGTATTCTGATTGCTTTCATTAAATTTTTTTGCATCTATTTGCTAAACGCTAAAGAGGATTTAATAAAAGTGTGACTTCAGAGCGACCTTTGAATAGCACAGAGTGACTCTATTTAATTTTCTTTTAACATATCATCATCCTTTTAACATACTTATTAAACTATCAAAATAATAATAATTAATTTGGTAATAGTACCAAAAAGAGGTGCTAAAACTTGACTTCTTTTTTTCCTTGACCTGTGTCAAGACCTGTCCTATGTTTTCTCTAGCTTCTTAAACGCATTTGGATGGCGCAGTGTATCGTTCATTTCAATGATATAAGTGATTATTTATAGCTTTTAAAATTATCAACCCATATTTTTTCAGATATCGCTCGCAGTAAAAGTTCGTTGCGTAAAGATGGCTATGTGTACTACTGCAGACGAAGTGAACGGAAGACAATCCGTTGGTATTGTAAAAGAAGATACTTGCTAAACTGTCCTGCCTTCGTCATCACCTTGAATGGTACGATCATTTGTACTTCAGAAGATCATAATCATTAAAACACATGATAATTATTTTATCGTAAGCAGATTCTAAAATATCGCTGGCCTGGGTTTTAAGCTATATATTTTTATGTTAAATTTTGTTATTTGTTAATAGATAATTAATAGATGTGTTGTTGGTACAATATTATAAATGTGATGAGATGTATTTTTTATATAGTGTTTAGGCGTATAGCTCGTATTTATTTTAAAAAACGTTCGATTGCCATGTACAGGCCCTAATCGTATATTTCTACGTAATCACTGATACTCATCGTCAATGATGGTCGGCGCCGATAGATTTGATGCACTCGCGATCCGTAATTCACAGAGTGGAAAGTTCATACCGAAAATACAATGAGAGGGTGCTCTAGAGCGCTTGATAACTTACCTCATTTTGGGCTTTGAGAACCGTGCTGACGTGTCATTGACAGCGAAAATTGTGATATAATGAACAACGCTCACTGGTTAAATAATTTGTAATCTACTGTCGCTAGGAAGCGTTCAAGATTATTATTATGCAGAGATGGTATACTCAGTAAATGGCTTATTCCATTGACCCAGGTGGTAACATTAGAGATACTTTGTTATTGAAAGTCTGTAATTGCCCATTAATGTTTTTAAACGATAGTCAGTATATGTTGCAATCTTGATAGAATGTCATAAAATAAAAGGTACTATCTTAAATTACAGGATTATCTACAGTTAAGTATTTATAGAGGTACACTAAAAGACATTTAAGTAATAAGGTAGACTGTAAAAAATTGTGTAAAAAAATATTATAATCTCTGCAAGATAAAAGAATTGAATGAACTACCCTACTTTTTACAAATTTTTTTTGTAAATTTAATTTGAATTAAGTACGTTTATCCATAAGGATATGGTAGTCCCATTGTTATTTGTACCGAACAAACAACCACACCACAGAAAAGAAGCATAAACTAATCAGTTTTCTTTTATTTCACTTTACCGTTAGTTAGCTGATTCAAAACGTCTTGTGTGCCTTGTGTGAAGAATATCTCATATATAATATCTAATCTAAATAATAGAAAATAAATGTTTCGGCAAGGAAAGTAAGTTAATTATTAAAATAACTTTCTGTGACACAGCGTTCTAGAAGATTCTTATGTATGACTATATTTATGTTATGGTTGTATCATGATATAACCGATTGCCTAGAACACTACATAGTAGTAAAATTTTGTAAGGTCTGTATTTGATATTGTGATATTACAAAGAATATCAATTTAAAAATGACATTGGAAACTGTCTTACTAATAAATTAATATAACAAGTTGTTCTTGTTGTTTTTTATATCTAATTTAATGTTATGAATGTATTAAAATATGTACCTATTATGTATTATGTACCTATAAAAATTCAATACATTAATAAATATTACAACGTAGTATGTAAATTACATTATTGATTGAAATATTAAACAGAACTATTATATTAAAAAAAAACATCTACATTTTAAAAGTCATTTTCCCAAATCTAAGAAATGTTTTAGTGACGCATCGCAACTAATCACAGTTTAATTCAATATAAACAAATAAACAAATAATAACCACCGAGAGATCCACAATCTACGACCAGTCGTCGCTGTTATGCCAGTCTGCATAAATATTTCTTCACGTCACACTAGAAGGATACGACGCTATAGAAAGAAGCTATAATACAGGAAGGGTGGTTGTTTTATTATATAAAGTATTCGATAATAAGTATCGATTCAATCGATATGTCGAGTGCGTCTGTCATAATCATATCTGTTACCTTCTTCAAAATGATTGCATTTTATTCATCGAGTAGGCTTGGCTCAACTTTATCTAACCAGTTTAATAAACAGTGAAATATTATAATTTTGTACTACGAATTAGAAAATATTATGGTATTTTTATGTGCAGTATTTGGAATTTAAAACCCATAACAGATTTTCTTGTTTAATTTATGCTTACATTATATTATGTGGAAAGGAAATAAAGAAAAACTAAATTTACAGGACTTTTCTTCTCTGATTTGACTAATCTAACAGAATTTTAGTTTTCTGCCCTTTTTCCAAACGACAAACTTCTGAATTATATTTTAATAACCCTACTGCTCTAGCCACATATTTAGATAATCGTTTTTATTTTTTTTATTTTAGGTGTTCTCTGCGGAAAATCGTCTATATATGTCGACGGTTACATGTACTATTGCAAAAAAAAAGGCCGAACCAGGATGCGATGGTACTGCAAAGATAGATACAGAAGCAAGTGTTCGTCTGTTGTAATCACTATAAATGAAAGAGTCGCTTGTATTTTGGGTTTTCATAATCATTGATAACTATTATGGTTTTTATTTATTGTAATGTTTGCCGTTTGCTCCTCCCATATGAGAAGGGAGACTTTTAAAGCCAAAATTGTTTTTACCAACACAGATTGTTCTGTAATATTATGCGTTTAATGTCATAAGACATAATGAATTTGCTTTTTTTATTAGAAAAACAATTCTTTACTAATAAACATTTTTAACATATTAAATTATACATCTTAATGAATTAGTCTTTTAAATAGTCACAAATGTTTGAGAACGTTGAAATTTCCGTATGAAGCCATTCGTACGCAAAATTTCACCTTTTCGGAAGGAACTCCATTTCTTTACATCTCTATGTACTCCTACGACACTTTTTTACCTCCTATAATAATGTCACTATAGCTAGAAAATTTGGACTCCGTCTACAAATGACTTGCGCCTCACGTTTTCTATACATTACGAGTATGATAGCTAATAACAAATTTCAGCACAATCTATATGGACTTAGGAATTCATGAGGTTAGGAAAAAATATCTTATAGCCTGTGTTAGTAGTTAGTACCTTTTTTCATTCCCGGGACAGGGCCCTGCACTCGCTTTGCTTCGATTGCTAAAGTACCCATATTACTTTATGTTAAATTTACGTATATTTGTGTTGTATTAATAGACTTTATGCATAGTTAAAAAAGTAACTTAGTTTTATAATAGAGTGTGATGCAAAATGTTTCTTGACTCTGACATTATCTACAAAGAAACCAGGCCTTGATTTACGGTATCATTGATCAATAACACATGTTTGTATATAGGTTGTTATCGTATGTTAGTTACTCTTTAGATTTTTTTTGTATTAATACAGCGGATATGTTTTTATGCCTTTTTTTCAGACGACGTAATGGTTATACCTTTAATGACTGGTAAATACTTGCTTAGAATCAACGAGAATACGTTTTCGACGAATAACAAAAATATCGACGGCCTTGTAACCTGGTACTGTTCGAAACGAATAAGCAAGAAGTGCCCCGTTCGAGTGAAAATGTTTGAGAAAACTATATCAGCTATAATGGGTAGCCACACACATTGAGTTGTTACGATGAAAATTAGCAAGGTTTATAATAATATGTTTTCAACTAGGTTGTTACTAGTCGGTGACAAATAGACAATACTTGATAGTCAAATCTGATACCATAATTATATTAGAATTATATATATTTTGAGATTGATTAAAATATAACCAAACAGTGTATAAAACTTATTCCATGGAAATACCGGGAAATCCTTGCGTGAAAATTAATGAAACCACGATGCAAGTGAAAGTAACAGTATGTAGGCATTTAACTAAACGTTATTGGAAAATTGTTTGATTTAGTGTATTAAAATTGCGTTTTTAATCTTTACGCATATTAAAAACTAAGAGCAATATTTATTTAAATCATTGAATCATTATCAACTTCAATTATTCTATCAATAAAAGAATATATATATGTATATATATATATATATCGAATCATCTGCCATGCGCCTTTCACTTTATCTCTACTCCATGGCCAGCTGTAATGCGACATGCGATAGATGCACGAAATTTTTTGGGGCAATAGAATAAAAGTTTCACTTTAAAAGTCTAAGCAACATGTATGCTTTTGAACTATTTTTAATATTGCATAATATTTATATTTATTATAAATAAAAAGCAAGCATTTCTTGATGGATTAGTGACTAAAGCAACAAAATCTTTCATTTAGATGTTTATTAAATTAGAATAATTCTCAAAATGTGTATCATATCATATGTAGTACGAAATAAATTTAATTACTTAAAACAAAATTAAACTTACCTGTTTAAAAAAATTTAATTACGATATTTTTTATAATTCAATACAAAGTATGGCCTTCTCTGTTGTTTAAAACTTGACGGCAATGATTCTTCATTGAATGTATAAGATTGTTTATCTGATCCTGCGGCAATCGCTCACAATGGAATTTTAACAAATCTTGTAGTTGTTGGGTTGTTGACACTCTGTCCGGGTTCTCTAGAACACATTTCTGAACCATGTCACCTTGCGTGCTCGATGATATTGAGGTCTGGTGATTGCGCAGGCCACGGCAATATCCGAATGTTTCTCATTGCCAAGCATTTAATTTTAAACAATAAGTACTTAATTAATACAGGGGTATTAACGTAACGCTGCCAAAGACGAATGACGTAAAAAATGTCTTGCCTCTCAATAAAAAAACTGTATGAAAATTGTCGTTAAAATGAAAGTGATATAAAAACTAAATTTATCAAGCAACGAAAACACATAAAATCGGGAAAAAATAATTAACTTTTATTTTTATGAAAACAAAACACAATCGAGAAGGTTCTATTTTTAAAATCGGCCAGTACATATTCGAAAATAAAAAATATGGTTTTTTTTTTTTTTTTTTTTTTTTTTTTTTTTTTTTTTTTTATATATACTGTTAGCCTGAGGGGCCCTGGAGCCTTTACGGCTTTTACAGCTTTACCGGGCTTGGGGGCGAGCACTTAGGGAAAAATATTGTATACCAAACTACTTTGCTAAGAAAAAAATATCAATTAATAAAACTTGCCGTTTCTGTAAATGATTGTATGTTGCTTAGACTTTTTTGATGTCTGTATTTATGTATATCCGCACCAAATATGTTATCGTTTAGCTGTTAAAACACCGACATGGCAAATAAAATAAATGGACCAGTTATATAAAATCAGTGTAACACAATGAATGATTATAACAAATAAATTGTTTCCGAAAATTTATTGACAATGTACTTTTACTTAATAATAAGGGTTTAAATATGAAATGGCCGTTTTAACGCACTGGCCACTTTGAATATAAATTAAACCTGCATAGTGTCAGATTTCAGAGTGAAACTTTTTCACGTGAAAACTATAAAAAAACGTCATTTTTTGATGTTCGACTTTCAATTGTTTTTAAAATTCAGCTTTTAGCGTGAAGATGGATACAACGAAAATCAGAGTAATGTTCGAATACGAGTTCCGATGTGGGACTACTGCAGCAGAAACTGACCGTAATGTCAATGTTGTGTTTGGAGAGGATATGGCTAAGAAACGCACCGTACCACCGTACGTACGGCTACAACCGTAACAAATTTTGTAATCCGAGTGGTAGCTCCAGAAACGAGGACGTTTAAACAGACAAACAACCAAATAAAAGAAACTCTTCAGCATTATTACAGTAATCTCACATCTGATCCTTGTTTTTCGGTAACCATTATGGAATAAAGCTAAAGCTATAAAGCTAAAAAATAAAGCTACATTTAAAAATATACTATTTAGAAAGTAATCATAAATACGCAATTCTGACTTTTTACTAAATAAAATTTTTACAGTTTTAATTCACATAATTTATACAGAAAATACACTACGTTTTTTTTATTTTCAGATATACAAATGATGATGTCAAGAACCGGCAAAAAGTTAATAGTGTATAAAAAATACACGTACTGCTTCGGATGGAGTCGTGACTCTAAGAACATAAATTACTGGCGATGTTCGTCTTTTAACAGCCGGGCATGCAAGGCTAAACTCATAGTATATAATGGGAAGACTTTATTAGGAATTCGAGGTTCACCTCACACACACGAGCCACCGTTACGCTTAATTGACTTGCAATAATCCGTTTAAGTAAATATCACTGTATTGATATACAGTACAATCATTAAAAATAACTCTGTACCTTTATAATTGTAACACGCTTTATGATCCATGAATGCAACTAAATAAATATTGAAAAATACTTCATTCACTTTAGGCCCTAAGTAGGCACTTATAAACGTTAAAATATTACCACCGGTACGAAATAAAAGTAGGCAAGAAACTCAATCGGGCTTATCAATATATATTTATAATGTTAAATTAGTTTATATATATATATATATATATATATATATATATATATATATATATATATATATATATATATTTATAATGTTAATAGAGTCATGTAAAAATTACATTATTTTAGTGAATAAGCAGAGAGGGAGTAAATTGCAGACATCACACTATTCACTTAATGATCTACCCTTTTACAGTAAAACCGGCTTTATTGCTTTAATATTTTATATCTAAATAGTTAACATATGAGCGTTAAAAAATATTAAATTTACTATTCGAACATGTAAAGCCATGCACATAAGTATTTAGCCTGCAAAACATTATTTATTTTCGCATGATATATTGACGAGTCAACAATGTGGTTAAATGCCACATAGCATACTGATTTCATTCTGTTCTGTCAGCATTATTCCGAATTAATGATTAAATATAAAAGTTTATGTAAAAGGATTTCTGTTTGATTTTTATAAAGATATTGTTTTATTTTTGTAACACTGATCTATTAGATAATATATTGGGTCTACTTATTCGGATACGAAATAATAATGGTAATTATTATCATACAATCTTGTTATGTCCCATCACTGGTAAAAGGAATTTTCGTTTGAGAAAACACGGACTTAATCAGAATGATGTAATGAAGATGTCAAAAACGCAGAAATCGAATGTTTTTCTTTTTACAAATAAATCAATTTGATATGCAACTTTTGCACCAATACCTCGTAGTCTGGCGTGATGTTTAAACCCGTACCTTCTTTTGGAATGAAGCCTTTGCCCAGCAATAGGACCTTTACAGGTGATATGATTATAACTAAACATAGTTTTAAATTTCAGATATAGTGATAATACCATTACCCTCGGGAAAATATTTGCTTTGGATAGGCAATAACACATATTCAAGCAACAGGAAGAATCTTGATGGTCGGAGCACATGGTATTGTTCGAAGAGAATGCGTAGGAAATGTCCTGTTAAAGTAAGAATGTTTCGGAAAGATATTGTTGCCATACTGGGGAGCCATAATCATTAACGAGTATAATATGACAAAGGTAACTGTATAAATAAACTTAATACACGATTTTACTGTTATTTTGTTTCAAAAGGAGAAATCTTAATAGACGAGAAATAAATAGCTTTTAATAACGAAATAACGCCAGTTCAATAAGAGTGAGTTCTAAATTTGAAAAGAGACATGACATTTGATGTCTCCTTTCAATTGTTTTAACGTGAACATAGATACAGCGAAAATCAGAGAAATATTCGAATACGAGTTCCGACGTGGAACTAACGCAGTAGAAACTGCTCGTAATGTCAATGCTGCTTTTGGAGAAGATACGGCTAACGCACGCACCATGCGTTATTAGTGTAACCGCTTTTGTAGTCGAATATTCGACCTGAAGAATGAACCACGAGGAAGACCAGCCACTAAGGTAAATAACTATGAATTGAAGGTGATGGTAGAAGCCGATCCGTGTCAAACTACAAAAGAATTAGCGGCATGATTTGACCTTACCATACCCACAATTTTGAAACATTTGCAGCATCTCATTCTTATATACAATGAGCTGCGCGCGACTCGTCAATCGGTCATCACCATTATTGCTCTATGATAATACCAGACCTCACACTGCTCGTGAAACAGTTTTAACACTACAGTTAGAAATCATCCATCATTTTCCATATTCGCCGAACCTTGCCCCAACCGACTACCACTTTTTCCGCGATTTAGACAAGTTTTTCCACGAAAAAAACTTCTTCCCAAGAAGCAGTACAAAATGCCTTCACAAAGTTTATGAGTCCACAGAGTTTTATCGGAAAGATTAGATGATTAGATCTTCCTATTAAATGGCTGAAATTTATAGAAAACGAGGGTAGATACTTTGATTAAATAAACATATTTAATCCTACAAAAGTTTATGTAAAAGGGTTTTTCTTTGATTTCTATAAAGATATTGTTTTATTTTTCGTAACACTGATCTATTAGATGATATATTGGCTCGATTTATTCAGATACGAAATAATAATCCATACATTCTTGTTACGTCCCATTACTGAAAAAGGCATTATCGTGAATGAAGATTTCAATTTCGCAGAAATCGAGTTTTTTGCTTTCACAAATATAACAATTTAATATAGAACTTTTGGTTTATCAGTGTTTGAAATTACCAATACGTCGTTGGCTGATGTGGTGATTAAGCCCGTACCTTCCTTTGGGATTTAGCCACTGGCCAGCAATGGGACACATACAGGTCGATATTATTATTATGTTGTTGGAAGTAAAGTGATAACGGGGTATATTCATAAGTGGATATTTATAACTACCCTTCTTATTGGACCAAGTGGAAGGCGAATTCTCCCCACCACATCCGATACGTTCCGGTGTTATCTATAGCTCCGATAGGAATAGAACTAACCTCATATATCTCGTCCAATGGGCCATAGACATACTCGGTGTATGGTAACGTAGATGGCGAATAGCGATTAACCCTGTCAAAAGTGCCGCCATAATCTTTTGACCCCTTTTCAGGAACATAGAAATTCAAGCCACTTAGACTGTACAATCTCCTGGATCACCCTCGACAGAAGGTTGTCTTTTAAGCCGCATATCCGTATAGTCCGGAACAGGGCCGACTTGGTTCTGGGCCACTTGCATCATATGCTATGCTCGGTAAGCAAAATGTCACTCAGAAAGCTTACACTATACTAGACATCATAAAAAATATATGTACTACACTATACAAGATATTTTGAAGCAATGATGGCTCAATGGTAGCGTGTACGGACATTACGTGGATAGACGTGAGTTCGAATCCCTACAATGAGCCTGAGCTTTCGGTGAAGGAAAACATCGTGAGGAAACCATAGCATGGTGGTGGAGCCTTTTCTAATGCCCGCCTGGCTAGCTACCACACTCAAGTTGAAAATCTGTCGCCAAGCACCAATAGGTGTGTTCCGACAGCTGCACTTGAGAGCAAGTTTTCCACTAGGCGTATCTTTGGCCACATTGACACTTAAGATTAAGTGAGATTGTGGTGACAACGCTAAACCGTATAATGATAAAAAAAATGTGAGGCTTCAGGGCCCTGAATGGCTGAATGGCTGACAGCGTGATAAGAACGAAAAAAAAAGTAGCAGGGAGGCATGCTTGCTTAGACAGTCGAACCGTTCATATCGTCTAGTCGATTATTAAGTAGTGTGTGAATTATATTTGTAGCCGATGTATCATATTTGTAGTAGTCACGAGAATAGTTCATCTAAGAATATATTAAAATTAAATATATTTTTAATATTCAGATATTGTGATAATACCGTTACCCTCGGGAAAATTTTGCTTTGGATGGGCAATAATACATATTCAAGCAACCTGAAAAATATTAATGGTCGCAGCGCATGGTATTGTTCGAAAAGAAAGCTAAGGAATTGTCCTGTTAAAGTGAGGATGTTTAAAAAAAATTTTTGCCATACTCTCCCCAGTATGACATAATCATTAACAAGTGTAATATGACAATGTTTACTGTATAAATAAACTTAATAAACGATTTTACTGTATTTTTATTTAATAAAAGAAAATCTTAGTAGTCGAGAAATAAATGACTTTTAATAACGAAACATAATAACAGTTTTGATATGTTTCAGATGTACGTGTGATAAAGTCGAGAAGTGGTAAAGAGTTAGTAGTACACGGGGACTACACGTACTGCTTCGCAAGGCGCTGTGCCTCGAAAGGAATCTACCACTGGCGGTGCTCGTCTTATAGCGGCCGAGCTTGCAAAGCCAGACTTGTGTTGGATAAACAAAAAACTGTGTTAGAAGTCAGAGGCCTGCCTCACACGCACGACCCTCCGCGTCATTTCAATATCAGCGATCAGGCTCTAGAGATGTGGGATGTCCCTTTAATATAAAAAATATTGATTTATATATTTAGGACTTAAGCAGCGTAACGGTGTGGACTATAGTTTACACAATACTTAGCGATTATGATGCTCCAAACCATCTATGCATATTATAAAACTCAATGTCTCTCTGTCCGTTTATGTTCTTTTCACGCAAAAACCACTTATCCCATTTACATTGTTTTTTGTTTTAATTCATAGCTATGTTATCTGGCCAGGTTATAGGATATTTGTTCCGTAAGATAAAGTAACATACGAAATAAGCAGTAACGATAATGATGAATTCGGAAAATTAACGCATTTTGAACGCTTAGATGGCTTACGCTGAGTAAACCATACGAGATGTATCAAAAAAATATTCGACATAATTATAAATTTTAAAAAGATCTACGACAAAGTCAGCCGTAACATATATCAATTTTCTAAAGATAACCTACAATAAGCATGTTTGTCTTTCGTCTTTTGAGCTCGGGTAGCACGATTCGCGGGTACGCTCGACCGACGGCATTCCTGTTTAGTCGTTCGCGCATGGTGCGTCAGCAATATCATTCTGTTAAAACATATTCTTCAAATGTCTGCGGTCTGCTTGCGGTCAGCTTCCTTTTCAACTTAAATTGTATGAGTATTTATTATAAAATTAAAATGATATCAAACTTGTTTTATTTAATACACTGTCTTTTAAACGACGTTAGTTGTCTAAAGCTTATAATATATACACATTCACGCAAATATAACAACAACCTTCTTTCGTTTCACTTCATCAGCGTAAAGCTAATGGCAAAATTTTCTAAGAGTTGATAAAAATGTCGGCACGTAGTATCAACAAAATGTCAATTTTCTCTTTTTTCTATTGGATCACACCTTTTTATACAAACTATAAGATGCACTGATCCAAACTTCCATATTTTCAATAGAACCCTAGGATAATGAACCTGCTTACTATCGTATTGTCCTTTTCATGCAAAGTGAACTGTCGTATGTTTGTCTTACTACAACATTCGTGGGAGAGGGGATCTCAGCGCCGCGTGATCTCAACGATAGAGTACGCAGTGGATGAGCACGCGTGAGGTCGTTGCAAGCGAATGCTATAATTCTTCATTGTTTACTTTTGTTAACGATAATTAGTACTTATATCAGGTAACCATGTCATCTAGATCAAGAAAAATGGTTGATACTATATTAAAAGACAATAATGTGATTGATTCTCATAAACTGGTGTTTGCTAGTCAATCAAATCGTGATATTTTGTCTAGCTATGTGACTGATTGTTTCAAGCCTATGTCAAAAGAATGTATTTTCTTGTCTCATACTTACATTGTTATAAAATGGATTAAATAACTATTTCATTTCAATTTATAGACGTTATCCTTAGCAAAATATCGTAAGTATGACTTACACAATATACGCTATATTCAGAATTTTTTAATTAATTGTTACAATATTTCACATAGGAAACATGTAGCAAATTTCGCCCGTACAACTGAACTTTTTTCAGGATTTAGTGACGATTCCACGTGTTATGAGGATATGATTCGACACCCGTCCCCAGAGCGTACAACAAATCACCTAGAATCTAGGTCCTAGATTATGATTGTGACTGTTATATCGTCTACTACTGATTTATTATTTACGCAGCCCGTCTTTTTTTTCAGAAGCAACACCAAATTCTTTCAGAAAAAGAGAAAAATGTTTCCGAAAGCATAAGGGAAACAGACGTCGACATGTGACTGAATGGAAGGATAATAAGAGAAAAAGACTAAGAAACTTAGGCAAGGAGTATGTGAGCCGTGATGGTGCTATAAGGCGTGGTAAATCTTTGGGACCTGCGTGTCACGAGAACTGCAGACAAAAATGTTCAATGAAAATCAGCAATGAAGCCAGGTTGCAAATATTTAACCAATTTTGGGAATTGGGTAATCGTAAAAAGCAATGGGCTTTCATTGCAAATTTAGCTGTGAAACAGAAGAAACGTAGACAATTCACCAATACCACATCAAGGCGTAATTTCACTTTGATTTATCAACTACCAAATGACTTAAACGACCAAAATAATTATATGATTGTTTGTAAGAACATGTTTTTAAACACATTTTCAATTAGCGAAAAATTTGTGTACACTTCTTTACAAAAAATAGACAACACAATTTTTTTTTGATAGAGCCAGACATGCGAGGAAATCATCTTAGGGTAATAAATGAATATGTTCACATGTACACCCGTAGTATAAGTAATAAGCTTTACCTAGATGGTGATCTGAATTTTCGTAGCTTATTCCATTTATACAATGAGTAGTTCGATAAAGAAATACATTATTCAAAAGCTGTTACTATACGGCAATACCGTGACATTGCTAATCTACACTTTAAGCTTGCTTTCTATATCCCGAAAAAAGACTAATGTGACAGAAGTCATATTTACAAGAATTTATCTTGTCCATCATTATCTGGAACACAGCAACACGAAGAGCATATTCGAAATAAGGAGGTAGCTTGCACAAAGAAGTTAACAGATAAAGAGCTTGCCAAAATATCCAATGAAAAGCTATTAGTAGCAATGTTTGACTTCCAAAAGTTCTTAGTGCTCCGTATGGTAATATAAGCCTCTTTTTATTATAAATGAAAGCTGTCTGTATTAAATTCCACAGTTTCAATTTAGCTGAACAAGAAGCTACGTGCTTTATGTCGCATGAGGAGCAAGACAGACAGGGGGCTAACGAGGTATCCAGTTGCTTATATAAGTATATTTCACAGCATAAAGATAAAAGAACAATCGAATTTCGATTTTGTTATGGCAATTGTGTAGGCCAAAATCGAAATTGTAATGTTTATTCGATGTATATAAACGCAGCTACTATGTACCCGTCATTATTTTTTAGAAGTTGGTCATACAAAAATAAAGGTGACAGCGTGTCACGTGGACAATCGAATAATTGAAATGATATTCAAAATTGATTTATATATGTATTCCGAATGCATTTAACATTAAGTAAGATATAAATTACAGAGTACCTTAATTTTATAGCATATCAATTTTACTAAACCTTCACTAGTAAAAATAGTCCACGTTTATGCATCTATTCGAACCAGAGCTGCTTGGAAACATCTGTCTTGAGAAGCTTGTGTTTATAAGAATTTGGCAAACAAGCATCTGATATCCATTCCAATTCCATTTCTATAACTGCATTGCCAAGCCAGCATGAATGAAAGCGTCCGCCAGGTCTTCCATTAGTTTAATTATAATTCTTGGCTCTTGTCAATTATGGGTGAATAGTTTCAAATTCTTCGAATACCGATTTCAATGCGAGATGTCTCTTGCAGTAACAAAATAACTTTCTATACAGACTCTAGCTAAGTAAGGGTGACTCCAAATAATAAAATACAATCAGAAATATAAATAAACTTTTAAAAATCTTATAAAAGACTGCACGTGTTTAGCCGTAGACGTTTGATCAGTAAGTCAGCATGAATCTTATCTCTTTTCAATTCTCGTTCTAAATTTTAAATTCAAAAGATTCTTCCAGCCATTAAATACTATCGTTGTATACGGCTTTCTTAATTTATATATATTTTAACGCAAAAGAAGTTTGTTATACAATATCTAAATATTAATTGATCTAAAGATCTATAGATGTCTTCAGAAAGTGACCGAAAATACAATAAATGAAGTAATGAGGAAACAACTAAGATAATATATATGTAATTAAAAGATAAAAATGATTCATAACAATCATTACAAGCGTCCAAGCTTTGATAGAGAAATTACGCAGAATAAACTCATTTTTAACTCATGTTTAGTTCGTTGAGCCAAACAGCGTATAATAGTATAGTATATAGTTGAGGAATTCGGTCATACAATTTTTCTAAACTGTAAGGAACTATTAAAGTTTAATAGGGCGAAAGGTATCATACAGTGAAACAAAATAAGTATTCGTTAAACCGGAAGATCCCTATAAATTATATTACAAATATGACTTGGAATCTAAAGATTATTATGTATTATCAGTATAAACTTCTACTAGGCAACAACGTGCTACTACTGATTATTCGATCGGTCCAGATCCAAGCAGTATCCCTTTTCCTAAAGCGAAAATGACGATTCGTTAAATGTGCGCCAGTCACAAATTATACCCATTACATACCATGACTTCTTTAAAGGTCTATCAGTTACTAGTAATAAAGTTAATTTTCACACAGGTACGGATTCTAATTCTAAATAAATTTGTCATGGTGCTAATTATTGTTATTACTTATTATTAATAAACGTTATTTTCTACAGCTTTTTACTACATTTCTAAGTCTGAAAGAGATTAGTTAATAGATACTAAAAACAATTGAAACGCTTAATATTTTGTACCATTAATATTAGTTACTAAAACAAGTCTAATTAACAATTTATTGTTTTGAGAAGGTGTAGATTATGTTTCTTTAAAATTTTATGAAACAATTAAAATAAAGTTACACGTATTTTTGTCAAGTCGCCTATTATTTTTAATTATTTTATTTCTTCTTAACGTCACTTATGATATGATTTAATAATTTTTTTCATCGTATTTTATAGTAACTATGAATTACAATTTATCTTGCTATATAAATAACAAAGTAAGTTATTAAGATATGGTCTGTGTAGATACAATATGTGATATCTAACAATTTTAAACGTATAGTATAGTAACTAACATAATTATAACGATTGTATACTATTTGAGTTATCCAAGGTAAAAAATGTTATGTGACTTTTTTTAGTAAATACATTGAGTTATGTATTTAATTACCTATTGGCCATTTTTAGTAATAATATGTCTTTATTTGACTTTACGATTATCAAAAATGTATATAAGAAATTTCATTTGGTCATACTACTGTAAACTTCGTTAAATGCAGTTACACGATACTATACGTAGGAGATGTCGATATATGTTTATCAATTGATCTACCAACAACTGAATATCATTTAAAATTTCAGATATAGTGACGCCAACGTCGGGAAATAATTTGCTTTGTATAGGCAATAACACATTTTCAAGCAAGAAGAAGAATTTGGATGATCCCAGCACATGGTATTGTTCGAAAAGAAAGCGAAGGAAATGTCCTGTTAAAGTGACGATGTTTAAAAAAGAAATTGTTGCCATACTGGGGAGACATAATCATTAACAAGTGTAATATGACAAAGTTACCTCTATAAATAAACTTGATAAACGATTTCACTGTCTTTTTATTGGAAAAGGAGAAAATCTTAATAGTCGAAAAATAAGTAACTTTATAACGAACTTTAAGAGTTCATTAAACATCGATTAACTATTGATTATCGATAGTCTTTTGCACTATCAAATATCGATAGTTAACTGCACTATTACAATATTTTAAAAGGAAGGTGCATAATATGGTGTAGCATAAATAATCTCTTTCTTTATTTAGCTCCAAAATTAACAACATTGGCAAACACCAGGGGCCATGTTACGTGTTCCGGTCCAACGACCCTTTTTTATTTGGTACGTTAGCCGGTCGCTTTCTAGGTTAGTCTACTTCGCTTACTTCCTTTACATTATGTCTTACGGTGTTTTGCTGTGGGGTTCAGCAGCTGAGATAGACATCATATTCATATTACAAAAGCGGGCAGTTCCAGCAATATACAAGATTAAACCTCGCGAATCACTGAGGAACAGGTTCCAGGAGTTTAATATCTTGACTTTGCCCTCCCAATATATTCTTGATAGTTTGATGTATATTCGTAAAAACTTTGACAAGCTTGATTTTGTCAAAGACCAGCACAGTTTTAATACTAGAAATAGACACAAATTAGTCATACCGTGTTTTAGACTCAGTAAGACTAATAAAAGGTTTTTAGGTAATAGTGTTAAGTTCTATAATAAGATCACGACGCACATTACTGATTTGCCGGAAAATAAGTTCAAGGATAATGTCAAGCAGGTTTTACTGTCAAAAGGTTAATATAGGGTGGATCATTATGTGAATGATAGTGATGTCTGGAAGTGACTCCTTCTCTGTGCATCCACTAAATTATTAATATGATAATACTATTATTGATTGTAAATATTATTTATGCAGTTGGGAAAAAAAATAATTAAAAAAGATAAGCCCAATCGAGTTTCTTGCCGATTCTTCTCGATAACTGGGATGTTTTCAGAACCGGTAGTAGTGTTTGACATTCATAAGTGTCTTAGGGCCTAAATTGAATAAAGTTATTATCTTTTTTATTTTGAATACGGTATTAACCGTGTAACACGCGAATTACTTCTGAAGTAATCGACAGTTATTTGATTACTAGATAACTTTTTTACAAAATAATCGATACTAGTTTTCAATCGTACGATGTTTAATGAACACGACGAACTATAATAATTGCTTTAATATATTTCAGATATACGCGTGGTACGGTCGAAAAGTGGCAATGAGTTAGTGGTACACAGGGACTACACGTACTGGTTCGCAAGGTGCTGCGACTCGAAAGGCATCTATCACTGGCGGTGTTCGTCTTATAACAGTCGAGCTTGCAGAGCCAGACTTGTGTTGGATAAACAAAAAACTGTGTTAGAAGTTAGAGGCATGCCTCATACGCACGACCCTCCGCGCCAGATTAATAAGAATGATCAGCTTCTGGAGATGTGGGATGTCCCTGTAATATAAAAAATATTTCCTTATATGTTTTGTTTGTAGGACTTAAGTAGCTTACCGGTATAAAGACCACATAACACTTAGCGAGCATGGTAGTCCATAACCATTTACACTAAACGTTAAGTTAAAAAATGTATCCAATTGTACTTCAGCAGTCTGAAATGGCACGGGTTCTATCACTTATTAAGTAATCTTGATACAATGTTACTTGTGCCCTACCGGATGGCGACTACAATATATATACATTATTGTGAAGTAAACTTCTTTAGCCCCAACTTGAGCGTAACTCAGATATGTATTCGGACGGAAATAAAGCTTTGACGGAAATATGGAAATGACTTCCATAAAAACTATAGTCAAATTTGTTTATATTACTTTTTATTTTATTAATTATATAATTCAATGCTAATAATAATACTAAATATGTAATAATAATAATTATGTTATTAACAAATAAACATATTATTATTAACACGAGTTTTATTAACTTCACCTGTATGCATTCAGTACTATTGAATGCAATCAATAGGAATGGAATCAATTTTCATACATTTCCACACGTCCCAATAACTATAAACTGTTACTGTAACCAAGACTATCAAAAAATCCGTGATAAAAATTATGCCTGATTTTTAGGGTTCCGTACGGACGGAGCAAGTTGAAATTTTCTGAGAATTTGTGGTATTCGGACGGATATCCGAACAAATGACCATCATCATTTTCTCTTCGTAACCGCCCGCTGCTGAATATAGGTCTCTTTTCTAAGCTAGGTGTGTCCCGCGATTTTCACAATATCATCAATCTAACCAGCTGGTGGACGTCTAACGCCACGTATGCCTGAGCACTGCCAAAAATCCGTCAATGTTTTAGGCCACCTGCAGTCACTCTGCATGGCAATTATGTTCTGCTCTATTCCATTTCAGTACCGTGATTGCCGTTTCAACGTTGCAGACCTTAGTGCCACAACGAATCTAGACACATTTCACTCGGTCCTGTACTTTGATGTAGAACTTGGTGTGCCACTTGTACTTTCGAATTCGAATTTATAGTCCAGTTACGCGTAGCTCATGGTTAGCTAGCTTTAATTGAGGAAGTCTCTGATAAACTATTAACGTCTTCGAATCTATATATTTTCGATTATTTGAAGTGATTACAGTCGAGATAGCGACAATCGCTATGACGACAGTCGAAATGGCCATAGTCTAAATGACCACAGTCGAGATGGCCACAGTAGAAATGATCGTAGTCGAGATGACGACAGTAAAAATGATCATATTCGAGACGGCGACGGTCAAGATATTTTATCTAACTTAAGTTATGATATACGTGACAACAGTCATTTTTGTATTTGCTTACTTATTTATATTATATTCTGTAACCTGTAGTCAACATCAACCGTTTCTTGCAACTCACTAACAGATTCAGAAGATTCAGAACAGATAATAGATGTTCTATTCGAATCCATTACACTATATACTAGAAGATAATATATTTTCTGATAAATATGATTACAAATTTAGTTCAAATCAAATGCAATCGGGAATCGCAACTGTGACTTTATTTTTCTTTTACTTTGTTTTGTAAACCATGCTTGTTTTGTAAATACTTTGTAACGATAAGTAGCGTACCAACTTAGTAAAAAGAAACTACCAAATTTTAACATAAATATATTTTTCTCCCGCAGAAATAAGTATAGTTACATCACCATGGCAACGAAAAATGTTAATATTCAATCATTTCAAATATTCCTACCATTTGACGACAAAAGCAAGAACGTATTGGAGATGCTCGTCTGTGAACAGCAAGAAGTGTAGAGCAAGACTGTCTATAAACAACATCACTGGAGCCAAAAGCTTAAGAGGCTTGCATAACCACGATCCGCCTCTAACTGATTACTAAGGAATTATATACTAAATAAACTGACAAGGATAATAATACATTATATTGATAAGTAATTATTCTAATTTAATTTACGAATATTATTAATTAATTATTGCATATGGACTTAAGAGGAAATGCGGGGGCGTTTAGTCTACACAATGGTATTTCTATTTTTCATCCGTGGATAAAATAATTGGGGCAAATATTTTTATACCATACAATCTATATTAGCCATTTTGCTATGTTATGGTTTATTTTATTATCTTAAATATTATAAAAACTCCGAGCCGTCCAGAATTACTAAAATTGCCAAGTTATAACGCCGTTATCAGACATCCAGCTAAGAAATTTGACGAATATAAAAAATAGAAGAATATAATAATTATTATTGAAAAAATAATCAAAATAGAGCCAATCTTGAAGAACGAAACAAGGGAATACGAAATTATGATTTCGTTTATTTTATATAGGTACATAGGTATAATTAGTCAGAGTTGCAATTGTCTCTCTCACGCTCTAGTTAGTCGTTCGGGTATAGTGTGACAGCAATAAATTTCTGTTAAAATGTAACTTCTAATGTCCGGCAGATCGCATTTCCTCTCCAAGTTTAGTTATTTGAGCGTTTTCTATTAAAACTGAGGTGATATCAAACTCGTCGTTTTACTTAATTAAATCTACTTTTAAACGACTAAAGTTATCTAAAGCCTATACACACACGCACACATATAAAATGTAATTACAAATACTTTAAACTAATCTTAAGTTTACGGGTTTTATATCGAAGTTAGTTAACAAAAATATACGTTTCTGTTGCAGAAATAAATATAATTTCTTCACCCTGGGGACGGAAAATGATAGTGTTCAAGAACTTCAAATATTCTTACCATTTGACGACGAAAGCTAGAACGTATTTTAGATGCTCGTTTGTTAACAGCAAGAAGTGTAGAGGAAGACTGTCTATAAACAACATCACTGGAGTTAAAAGTTTAAGAGGCTTTCATAACCATGATCCGCCTCTAACTGATTACTAAGTAATAATTTACAAGCAATATACAATTTAGTATTTCTATTATTTTTTAATTAATTAGTTTAATATGGTTATGTGTTATAACAGTAAACAATTAAAATGGTAATACGACAAGCCATTTTTATTATAAATAGTTTATTTAAAATGTCTTTGCTACTTCCAATCAGTAATAGACGGAAGAAGAATAGGAATTTTTAATAAACTATATACGAGGGGTTCGAAGTAGCCTTCGTCAATCAAATACGTTTACTATATATAAGAAAAATTATCTTAATAAATATTTTAGGTGCCATAATGAAATAAAGTAGTAATATTTAATATGTCATGAATTACATATTTGTATTCTGGTAGATTAATTAATGATTCACACATATGCATGCTTATGTTTATTATTAAAGTTATGTTAAGTTCATTCTTATTATCTTCATTATTACAATATATTATTTCATTTAAAAACGATTACTATGAAATATAAGTAATTACTGTAAAGTGTTGTTTTTGTCTTTTTTTATCTTTATAGGCTTGGTGTATTGGCCACAATCCCACCTGATCTTTAGTGACTATGTGGCCCAAGAAAGACTGGCTCTCAAGTGCAGCTGCCGGAACACACCTATTGGTGCTTGGCGACAGATTTTCAACTTGAGGGTGGTAGCTAGCTAGGCGGGCATTAGAAAAAGCTCTACCACCATGCTATGGTTTCCTCACGATGTTTTCACTCACCGAAAGCTCAGGCTCATTGCAGGGATTCGAACTCACGTCAATCGACGCGAAGTCTTACACGCTACCACTGAGCTATCATTGCTTCTAAAATATTCTTATTTTATTTATTACTCTCGATATTTCTTCGAATATCGGCGGTTGTCATTGGGTTTTAATAGTATATTGCCGAAATATTAGGTCTTTACCTATGAAATAACCGTTTTGTATGAAAAAATTTAAACGATGTTTTTTCATGTATTTTTTATTTATATTAATCGAAGTAATCACCCATGCAATCAATGCATCTTTACCAGCGCAGTGGCAGTTTATTGATGCCCTTCTTAAAGAAATCAGCTGGACGGGATGCAACAAACTCTTCAAAGGCATTTTGTACTGCCTCTCGGGTATTGACTTTTTCCCCGCCAAGGAGTTATCCAAATTCTGGAAAAAGTAGTAGTCTGTAGGCGCAAGGTCTGGTGAGTAGGGCGGATGACGGAGAACTTCCAACCCCAGTTCTTGTAACTTGGAGACCGTCTGTTGTGCAGTATGAGGTCGCGCGTTGTCGTGCAGGAGCAGCGGTGACGACCGCGAGGTTCATTTTTCAAGTCGAAATTCCCAGAACGGAAGCGTGCAAACCAATAACAGGTGGTGCGTTGGTTTGTAGTGTTAGCTCCGTAAACGTCGTTGATGTTGCGTGCCGCTTGTGCCGCGTTATTGCCACGACGGTACTCATCTTCCATAATTACTCGATTTTTAACGTATCCATGATGACAAAAAAGATTGAAATGCGCTGAAAATGTAACACTAATCAATAAACAAATGACTACTTTTGGAAAAAGAATTCCATGTTTTTAAAATAAAATTAATTTGAAATTAGAATTCTTAGTCAAACAAAAATTATTCCGATTTGAAATGCCAGTACTGGCGAACGGCAATTTCATAGGTAAAGAAAGACCTTTATTAAATGAAGGAACAAGTGAACAGCTTCTTTGCAAATTCACACCGGCTACATTTTTTGTTCTATCATACTGTAGCTATGTACAGTGATAACCAGTAGCGCAGGTATACCTGTGCTACTGATTACCACCGTAAAAATTGTTTAGCACAAACTTTCACATAAACTCGGTACATAAACTTGGCTCATAAACCGAGAAATCGAGCAGGACCAATAGGCTGCCCTCGCCCCTTCCCGAGGCTGCAATAATTTCATCAGTGACATATACTAGCGTTGTGGCCGTCCCGTGACCACGGAATCCCGACTGCATTTCTGGTAATAAATTTTGTCCAAATATTGTGTCAACTGGGTACAAAGTACTTTTTCTGAGATTTTTTATAAAACAGGTAGGATGCTAATAGGACATAGATCTTTGTAGTACTCCTTTGTGGTACTAATGAGCTTTTTGGGATTGGTTTAGTTTTGGCGATTTATCATACATTTGGAATTCAGCAAACCAGCTATAAACAATCGACTTGCATGGCGCTTCATTGACAAAAGCAGTTTAAAGGCGAGCGACACTCTGCTGAGGCATCAAATTACACTTAAAATCGTAGTAAATCATACTACGAAAATTTTCAATCTATGGTAACGTAACACGCAATATTTACAATGGCGCCAAAATGTAAAAACAAGTGATAAATAGATGAAACAAGCTGCAATTTAAAGTCAAAGATTCCATTTTCAAATGTCGTAATTAGTTATAAATATTTTTAAAGTAAATGGTCAGTTCTGGAAATTTTTAGTGCGCCCAATGTATGAAAACTTTGATTTTGGTATTTTCAAGTAAAGAATTTCTTCTGTCCAGATTATTATGAAAATTTGCCTTTTTATTGCAGATTTCAAAATAGTTCCGTCAAGTTGGGGAAAAAGAATAATAATACATAACAATTTCAGATATTGTTACCATATGACGACGAAATACAAAACGTTTTGGAGATGCTCGTTTGTAAACAGCAAGAAGTGCAAAGCAAGGCTTTATATAAACAATTTTACCGGAGACAAAATGTTCAAAGCTTCTCATAATCACCATCCGCCTGTGTTTGAGTAAATTGTAAAAATATTTTATCTTGTAGATATAATTGGTAAAAGGACTTTTTCCGAATAATTAGCACGGGCATTACTACACCATTTTACGACGTATTGGCGATTTTAAACGTTGAAGAAATTAGTATTTTTATTTAAAAAGTGTGACAGCTTTACACAAACGTTCATACCTCCTCAGCATTCATCGTAACTTATTTAATGATGTTCTTAATTTAAAATTACTAATTGTTCGTTACAATATTTTCATTGGTACGTATAGGAGTAAAGCTTATGCTTATGATATCGTATCGAAATCATGACTGCTCATCTCAAATACATTTACACAAATACGGTGCGGCGAAGCCAAAAGGAGTGTTATGATTTCAGCAGGCTATGTATGTATATTGTTTACCTGTTTATACTTATCTCCTAACTACCTATCATAATTTGATAAATGAGGTATCGTTAGAAATGTCTTGATCGTTCGCTGGTTATTGCCTATGTGACGTCACACTGAATTTACTATGACTAAAGGTAAAAGTGTATTTAAAAAATGTAACGTTACGTGTTAGATATTAAACGAAAGTGTTTATTAACCAGTACTTCAAAATTATAGGTCATCACACTTTCTAGAGTACGATGTTTTTCACAATCGGGTGTTAGTTTTTAAACTCTAGTTACTAAATAATATAATCATTTATCATTAAATATCATTTAATGCACTATGCTGATAATTTTTTGCATTTTGATGTTTATTCTTTTGAAATATAATATTGTTAAATAAATTATACAATTACAATTAAATTATACAATGCCTTTATTTACCTTTATTATGCGTCTAACTGATAAATGTTTACATTGTTAATACGTAAATAATTATGTAATTTTATTGAGTTTACTAAGTTCGTGGAATTCTTTTATACTATGAAGTTTGGTGAAATAGCATAATACGCACTTCGAAACGGATACGGACGGATAAATACATTATAATTTATAATAATATAAAAACTTTAAGGTAAGGTGAGGAAAAAACTTTGGAATGAATAGATATTTAATAAAATGTTAATTTTTGTTGCAGAAATAAATATGATTCCGTCGCGCTGGGGACGAAAGATGTTATCATTTAATAATTTCAAATATTCTTATCATTTAACGACAAAAGCTAGAACGTATTGGAGATGCTCGTTTGTGAACAGCAAGAAGTGCAGAGCTAGATTGTCTATAAACAACATAACCGGAGCCAAGAGTTTGAGAGGCTTGCATAACCATGATCCGCCTCTAACTGATTACTAAACAATAATGGAACTTATAAACAAAAGAGAAAACTATTTTATACTTGATATAAACTAATAACAGCTTATTTTTAAGCGATTATATTTTATGGGTTATAAACCTAATAGACAATAAAAATACAAAACCGTTTAAAAGTAAAGCACCTAGGTATACTAAACATGTTGACTAAGAATGTTGGAAATTATTTAGATAACTATTTTTAACGAAAATTACAATTAATCAATTTAAGAATACTTATTACGTACGTACATAATCATTTTTATAATTTAAGATTTATTTAATCAATTACTTTGTTTTTATTATTTTTCATTATTTCTTTGTTATAGTTTTAAATTAAATAATACTTAGTATATGAATTACTTTAACACATTTGAAATACATTACCTGTGATCACTGCTCACTGTAAGTTATTTTCAGAAGCTTCTGTATTTAAATATCTGAAATGAAATAATAATACATTATACAATAGCACTGATGAAAAATGTGTTTCAGTATGTACGAGTATGTTGCAGTAGGATTTCTGAATTAGCTGTTTTAAATAACCGCCAGATAGTTTACAAAACAGCTCCGTTATGTTATACGCGGCTGTAAAAAAAACTTGCCGGATTATCATTGCGCTGTGTTTAACAAAACTGCTACCCATGTTTAGACGATTTGCAGAATGGCTTATCTGCAATCACAAAATAGGCAGCGAGGAGCGACGAGCGTGTTGGGTTTCTTACGTTTAGTAAAAGCACAATCCGAACAAGCGTTCCGCATCAGAGGCGAGAGCGTTAACTCCAAATTTTACAATCCGACGTTTCATTCCACACTGTTTTAAAAAACCGGTTAATTTAGCCGCTGCATTGATTAATGCAAAATTTAAAGGAAAAGTGTGTTTAAAGTTCATTAATTATGAAAAACTGCTAAACGTCGTTCAGCGGAGCTGTTTTCTAAAGCAGCTAGCAGTTATGTAAAACAGCTAATTAAGAAATCCAACTGCGACATAAGCATAATTTATTTCAAATTCTCTATTAATGCAATCAAACGATGCACTTCTATCAAGAAAGTCTTCAATTTTGTCTGACGGGTACAATATTCTAAAAGCCAAATTATCTTCTTAAATTTCTTACCTAGATTTGTGTATGTAGTTAGCAATTTTAACTTGGTGATGCTTTAACCTTTATTATTATCTAACGGAATTGAAATATCGAATCTTTTATTTTAATACTTGTGACCCAATGAAGTCTCTTTTTCCCTTAGTCATAATGTGCAACTAAATTTTCCGCTTCAAACATAGGTAACTACGAGCTCTGTATGTTAGAAGATACTTACTCTCGAATTCAACAACTCAAAGTTAGTCTTGACCTCCTAGATCAAGTGCGGGTTCTCTCACGTCGGCGATTTGAAGGTCGGACAGATTTTTCTCTACCGCATCACTCCAGCGGTATCTATATTAAAGGTAATTGTCGGTGCTTAAACTACAATCTCTTAGTGCTGTTAATATTTATTACAGTGAAGAAAATCTAATAATTTTAATAGAAATACATCGTATGTTTGCAATAGTATAATTAACTGTGTAAAAAGTAAGGTTAAACTATTTTTTATATGCTTCCAGGTACTAAACACTAGTGAGCCCTTTGTAAGGTATGGATAGTTTGTAACATTAGAAATAAAGTTCATATATTATTTTATAGGACTCACGTCTGACCTACATCTGACATACGTCTGATCTACATTATAATATTGTTTTGTTGTTTATGTTTGTAATCATAGAATGAAAAATGAAGATGGACATTCTTACAGCTTCTTCTGTAATATATTTTTTTGTTTCTATTTGCTTTTTTATTTTTTTTAGTAAAATCTATTTTAGACCTGTGATATTTTTACGAACGACGAAAATAAATCTTAGTATGTGTAAAATATTATATTTTCGACTTATTTATATGCAAAACAAATAGGTTCTATGTTTTTATATTTTATATTAAAATATGTTGATTAATTTAAAAGGACAGATCCTTATTTTGTAACAAATCTTAATACTATTGGTTGTTTACTACTAAATAAAAAGAGCCTCCGCTAGGGTCGATACTTGAGTACATCCGGCGGGTGCTGGGCGGTGAGTTTCGATTCCCACTTTACTGACTGGCCAATATTTTCATCATGGTTCGAGCTAGTTTTAATGGCTTGACGGGTTTAACTACGGGAGACGAAGAAGAACTACTAATAAAAACTAAAAGTGTAAAATTAAATGGTGGCAGATTTCAAATTCAAACACGTGGTCTGACTAGATTTATAAGGTATAATCTATAAAAAAGGTTATAACGATAATTAAACTTAACACAAATACAGGTATGGTTTAAAATAAAAATTATCTTTTTTACATTCCTTCACTTAGCAAGTTTAGCGTGATAGACTTCAAATCCTGGTAGAAATTACTTCGAGATATGCAAAGAAAAGAGAATCACACAACAAATTAACATTTCAGTTTTACCCTGTATTTTATTTTATTATATCAACATGTCGACTAATTTTATATATGCGTCTTATGTTATTACTTCGTTAATTAAAACTATTTTGTTGAATAAATTTTATTTATTAGTATTTATGAATACCCTTTTAAAATTGGTGATTCTGTGAATAATATTACAACATTAAGGAACAATAAATATTGTGTATATTCTATTAAAAATCTTCTGGTTCGTACTTGACATTATTAATATTATTCTATGTTAATATTGGTGTAACTTAAACATTGATTGATTTAGTAATAAAATACAATTAATATCAACAGTAATGATGGCGAGGTCGCAGAAAGGGCAATTGTTGCTGCATTGTTCTGGATATACTTTCTATTTACCTACTGGATATCGACATTTGCGAAGAAGACGATGGTATTGTTCTACAGACAGACCGAGAGGATGCGGCGCTTTTGTAGTCACTGAAGACCAAAAAGTTCTATCCATGAATAACAACCATAATCATGTAATGAAACCATCAGCGGGGAATCTCAAGTTTAGTAATATTGCTAATTTTAATCCGGCCGCGTAAGAAACCACTTAGGGCAGTCACAGCAAACCAGTTTTTCACGATACTGTATTCAGTAAACCCAAGTTCGCACGAATACTTTTCCAGTGTTTTAATAAAAGGATGACAACCCTGTTCAAATGAAAGCGCTTTGTACAGCAAAATTAGTTTGGAGACGTTTTTGCAAAGTTAAAAGTAAAACTAACACAGCTAAGTTGGTTTTACAAGCTAAATAGTAATAATCAACCAACTTATAAAATTAATTTGGAGAATTAATTGCTTAAAGCTCTTCTAAGTATACATATTGTGACGGGCAACTACGAAACCCTACATTGCGCGTGGCTAGACACGCACTTTGCAGATTTCTAAAGCGAGTTTTTAAAATCCTCGTGCCTATGGGGCTTGACAAACGCGTTCACAGTTAATACTTTTAAATAAACAAAAGTTTCACAAATTAATTAATTTATATATATAATATATATATATATAAAATTTAAAGTAAAATACTACACTATTTTAAGGAATAACTGATAAATTATTGTATTATAAGTAAGAGTTACGTATTCAGTAACTGACGCTATTTCAAATTAAAAATCTATAAAAGATTCATCATTTGCTCTACATTTTTTGTAATCACAAATGAAAATATGAATTTATTAAAATGAAAATGATTATTTATGATGACCATGTTTACAGTCAGATAATTAGAAATACGTCTGATCAATTTATATTGTATTTATATGTAATGTACATATGATTTCTTGTCGATATAACTAATAATATATTTTGATTACGGAATGTTTTTTTGTAAGTTTGATTGAAAGTTATAATTTATTTTAAGATTATAGTAAAAAAAACTTGAAAACAGTTATACTCATAAGAACCACCAGTAACATATATTACATATAATAAAAATTTATAAATTACACTTTTCTTAACAATATTGTATTATTTAACATGTGTAATAACGAATTCTACTTTTTAGATTATTATAACTGAGGAAAGATTTGATAATAAAACAAATAGTAACACAAATTATAAAAGCTTTTAATTATTAAATCACATAGTATTAGGTATGAAATTTATTATAAATATAATCTGTTTTGTTAGAGTAATAAATATATTTTGTTATACTAATGTAAGAAGACACCTGGATGTTTTAATTATAATGTTATTTTCTTTAAAGTAGACCAAAAAGTTATACAATTTTTTTTTGCTACTTACATTAAGTAATTACTACTGAAACATATAATAAAATTGACAAAATATTATTTAAACTTTTTATTTTGTCCTTATCTGCCTATTTCAGCCAGTTTTTGTTTTCCATTTTGTGAACCCGTGCCATAGAATACTGATTAAAATCCTATTTTGAATAGATTATCTACAAATGCCTAACGAAACTTAAACTTAAGATTCAGTACCTATTTTATTTTAATCGTCAAACTCCTTGATCTCAACGCAAAGGTAATTTAATTTTTTAAACTATTTTATCTTTATGCCTATTTGTAGTAAAGAAACATTTACATTGGATTCCGGTTATTTAAAAGAGTAAGTTTTCTCAGCTGTATAGATAATAATTGAGTTTTTGGCAGGATCTTGAGTTGCCATGTTGTGGTTTTTAATTTAGTTCATTACCTTAGGTTCTTTGACCTTTTGCGTGATATAGTTTATTTATTGTGCATACGTGAAGTGGATTATATATACAAACTGGAAACATGCATTTTAAGTTGCGACAAAAAACTCCCTAGATTGTTCTAACAAGGGTGCCACCATCTTGTTAGACCCCACTCTGGAGATTAAAAAATACTACGAAGGCTTAACATTGATACTGACAAGTGCTTCTGTGGCGCCAAAACAAGCAGAAAAAGAAGTATGGGCAAGTTACAAGAGTTACTATAATGTTTTACACCTCTTAGTTTTTTAATGTCTTCTCCATGAGTCATTATTTAATCTCCCGAGTTCTTCGCGCGTGTTCTTTTCTGATTTGTTTTCTTTTCTGTTGTAGTGCATTAGTCGATTATTTTCTGGGTGTTCTTTATCACTCATGTATTTTTACCGTTACTGTATATTATTTATTTCTACATCAATAATAATAAAAACCGTTATTTTTTAAATTCAGAAATTTGGTTTGTTTATACAGACTGTATGAATATTTTCAGGCAGTATCGTAATAGCGCCAAATGGCAGAGAACAAGTGTTGTTGAGAGGATATAAGTTCTACAAGCATTCTGTTATTTGTGGGAAGATCCGGTGGTGTTGCACAAAGAAGGGTTGTAATGCAAGTTGCTATACTATCGAGTCACAGTTTGTGAGATTGCAAGATACACACAACCATTAGGAAGAAGAATACTTTAAAATTGGATTAATCAAAATATTCATATCTAGAAAATATCGCTACGTACTAACGTGATAATTAGTATGTGCTAATTTTTACATTTCAATAATGCGATTGATTATTAAATAAGTATAATTAGCTCACGGCACATTATAGTTATCATAAACATATGTATTATATATGCTACCAAATTTTCATAAATTTTCGATTTTTTCTGCTGAAATTTAACATATATTGTGAACCTTGCGAACTTAATTTGAAACAGATACCTAATAAATATAGTATTAATATTAGTTTAATTTTAGACTTCGAATAACCAAATGTGGCGACCAGATGTGAATTAATAATGTTTAATAATAATATTATAGTGAAATCTTTGAAGCGGCGCTGAGCGGCACGTGCGCAGCTAGTCAAAGTTCAGTCATGTACGGGTAATTTCGCTAACCCACGTGACGATTACCTTTTAAATGTTCTTAAACAACCGCAGTTAGCCCCTCGTCGAATCCGACATTAGACGCTGCGCTCGCTCCGCTTGTAGCCCGTATTTTTTATATAGGTACTATTTATGTGACTATAGATGTGTTCTGGCAGCAGCACTTGAGAACCAATCCTTCTGGGCTTAGCGTAGAGGAGAGGAAAGCACGGAGAAGAAAGAAAGCACATTTATTAGATGTTGAAAACACAGACGTCATTACAAATAGTGAAATAGATCAGTACATTTATGAAATATGCATCTTTCAAACAGTGTCAAGTGTCTCTGGACTTATTTAATAATCAACTTCAAATATGCCCAATAAATCGGTGCTAACACTTCATAAAATTAGCTTAATAATAGAACAATAATTGTCATGCTGAATTTATCATTACCTGAGTTATTTTTGTTGTTAAATATACATAAAAATATACAAAAATAGCTCGCTTAATAGTATCATTGTTTTTTAATTGTCATAAAGAAACTGAGTTGTATCAAAAATTTGTTATAAAATGGGTGGTAAGACACGACAGTCGTGCCCGTCCACCATACACCAGGTGTAACATCCGTGTTGCGTTCCGGGAAGGGCTGGTATTATATCCAGTAATCAAGTGTACACCCACACGGTAATAAACCTATCACAGTAACTCTTTTGGTTTACCTTGTTTCGGGATCAGTTTGTATATATAGTCAGGGTAGGTCAGTATGACAGCGATGACTTGCAATAGCTTGTCGATATCTCGGAGGACGCCGATGTTTGTTGGATAGTACTGTGCTTACTATTGGGTGCATTCCACTCTAGAATTAAAAAAGTACATATACATTTTCACACTAAAAATAATAGTCTGTAAAGAACAGATGGTTTTTGTACATAGATAAAAAAAAAGATTTGTAAAAAAGGACCCGATAAGATGGCAATACACTAAATATTTCTGTAATATCAGTTATTACATGTACCTAATTTTTATTAATATTTTCAGCATTTTTCTATACAAATTCAACAACCGGTAAGCAAACGATGATTTACAAAGGATTCAAGTTTTATCCGCAAAAAGTAGGACCCGGCAAGACAAGATGGCGCTGCACTAAACGGACGTGTAAAGCATTTTACCTTTCAAAAAACGGGTACTTTATTAGGAGAATGGAAATACATAATCATATATAATATATTGTTTTGTTCCATTTTCAATTTATTTCCTTATCTCCACATAATTTTTGACACCAAAAAGGTGCTTTTTATACGAGCGAAGTAAAATAACTTTATTATGGTTTGTAAAGCAAATTTTAACAACAGCGAGTATTTCATTCAATCGACGAAATATAATTGACATAAGGTGTACATATATGTTCTAAATACTCATCTATAACCTAATACATGTTATTAACGATGAAAATCTTATCAATTATCTAAATAATAGATTAATGTAGGTATTAAACGGTAGAAGCTCAGAAAACAACAAATGTATCGTTGGAATCTGTACTAGTTACAGACTGTAACAAAGATGCCAACACCCTCAGTTTGAATTTTAGAAGTACAAGTCTGTGGCTCAATTTGTGTGGTTAGCCAAAAGTGTTATGTATTAATGAACTATGTTGACGCCGATGATTCACAATACCACGGTGAAACTCTCTTAAAATATGAATACATGTTTGCTGCCAGAACTGCAAACGTAGTGTTTTTGCAGTAGGTAAAACGTAGAAAGTTCTGCAGCATTGTGTGTGGCGTTCCTTTTTCTGTAGGACACGAATTTTCTACCAGTATAAAATACCGGTTACTCGTTTTACACTATAAAATATATATCGGTTAGGTTAGTATACTGCAACTGATATCCGGCTCGAAGGACCATGAATAAATTTTGATTGGTTTTATTTTAATAAAATAAAAAAGATGTTATTTCGTTACTTCACATTGTATCTATATTTTCTAGTTTTCAGATCTTTCATTTTTACATTCTCTTTTTTTTTTATAAAAAGAAAATTGACATGTATTCAAAAATATATATAATTGTTCGCTGCCAGATATTTAAACAATCGCCATGCCTTTGTTTATTGTTCAGTGTCCCCCCCCCCCACTGCCAATTAAGTCTAGCTATTCTTCAGGCTATTGGCTCTCCTGCGAGTGTGTACGTAATCTTTATTTATTTAATATATACAATGTATGGCCAGTATACACTAAATAAAACATATACACAAAATAAAAACATTTCTCAGTGCATTATTAGCCTCACTGAATATAATATATATATTTTTAAAGAAAGCAATGTTAGAGTTGAGAATGATAATAACAAATGTAAGTTAAAAAGTCTAACAAACAATTTAAACTGTAAATACATTCATCAAAAAAATAACAAAACAATGACAGAACTTGAAAAAATCAAGAAAAATTATAGTAATATGTCTATCAGAATGTCAAAATAAATCTTGGCTTGGATATAAAATCTGGTGTGATATGACAATTTTTATATCTGCCGTGTGTGGTTTGTAGCAGTTTGTAATTACTTTAGTTTTTATCGCGATAATAATGCAATAATGATGCAACGAATCCTAGTTCTAAGAGCACTACACGTATCTTTCCTGTTCAAATTAAAATATGTGGGTTTCCCGAAAGGACTTTTTAAAGTTCGTGAAATTCAACGTCGTCAAGTTGCGGGTGAAACTTGCGGCGCCCGGATTAGAATACATTGGAATCTCACTATCAACCATCCACCATCCACCGGGGCACCAAAGCTCATAGCGCTAATTAAAAGGTAACTTTATTATACTTTCCAAACTAATTTGTTAAAAAAAGCAGCAAAATTATCCTTACCGTTATGCCAAAACTAGATAATAAATTACCCAAAAAAAAATATTATTGGCACAAATATTGCACAATTGTGCATATTATTATTTCCAATCCACTTCACTTGTGCACAATAACCAAGCTTCATTATGCAAAACGCCACCTGTATTATACAATATAAGGTCTAATAACACAAATTAATGAATAGAAAACAAAAACCACTACATGACAATTTGAGATCCCGCCAAAAACTCCTTAAATTATCTTATTGTAAATTGTAGATTTTTTTTTAAATCATTATTGGTTTAGTGTTTTTTCCAGAATCTTACCTTATGTTAGATGATGATGTGACACACTAAGCTTAGTGGGGAACTGGCTCTCAAGTACCTACAGCTGCCGGAACACACATATAGATGTTTGGCGACAGGTTTTTAACTTAAGGGTTTATGTCCTACCAACATGGTATTTTTTCATCATGATGTTTTCCATCACCGAAAGCTCAGGCTTATTGTTACCACTTACTCATCATTGCTTTATTATATACTTTAAAAAAGGCAACAAATTTCAAAACTTATCACGTTTGAAAAGAATAACATCGTATATCTAAAGTGATGAAACTTTGTTATTATGATGCTGTGTATTGTTACAATATTACTTATTTCGTTTCAGCGAAAATTATTTATACTAGCCGTGGTTTCAAATTACTTCTCCTGCGAGGCTATACGTATACAAGAAATTTTGTGTCTAAACATAAGATTAGATGGAGATGTTCTGATAGAAAATGTTCAGCAGGCATACATACCATCAATGAAAAAATTGTGTTAACAAGAGAAATACACAATCATCCTCCTCGAGATTTCGAAAAGTTTCCTCCAGATGTAATAAATGAAAGGGTATTAAATAGTAAAAATAAGTAAATTGACTTAAACAAATATTTTAATATAATTTTATTTTTTTCACATTATTATTAATTAAATAATAGGAAAGAATATTTTTCACTTTAAGTATAAGACTAAAAAGGTTAGTATTAAGTTAGTAAAGTGCCCAAAATGCTGGCAGAATTTCCGCATTGAATAGCGCTACTAATACGCTCCGCGAAATATGTGCCAGCATTTTGGTCACCTGAAACATCTACAAGTCGACGTGACAAGTCCTTATAAATTTTTTGAGCTGCCGAACCCACATACCCATCGTTACGACCCCAGAAGGCTCAAATATGTAACCACTATCAAGGGTAACATACTTGCACCGTTTGAGGCGTTCCGCCGCTTCTGCAGCGGCACCAGCCTTATTTTGAGTCTGTGTTTTAATATTTTAATTCATATGAAAGACATTTATTTTTCCCCATATAAAAAAACTTTACAGATTAACTTCATCATAATGTTTTTTATTAACATTATACTTGAGTTTCATGATTTAAACAAAATAAGAATATGTACGAAAAACGAAAAACTCGGAAACATATTTAAGTTTGAAATGTGTGCGAACGGCGTATAACGTACATTATTAACGTTATTTTATATCAAATTGAATTTTTTTCATTTTTTTTCTTCAGTTGTGGATAATATTAATGTAAGATTATTGTTACAGTGCAATTCTTCAAAAATAGTAGAGGCAGTGATGTTTTAATTATTGGCACCAACAAATACCGCGTGAACGCAACGTCTGGAAATAAAGTGAGGTGGCGATGCAGCACGCACGAGAGATTTGGATGTCGAGCTAGGATACACACTATCGACTCAAATATCGTGTACTTCATTGATAAGCATACCAGCAGATAATCAATTAATCGACTAATCCATTGCCGGTGTAATACTGTAAACATTACTACGGCTAGTGCTATTGACATAGATTGGCTATTATGAGCGATGTAGTATGTAAGATGAGAGCTCTTTTGGCATACATTTTGTAGAAGTAATTGAAGTGGGTACATTTGCTAGTATTAAAAATGCTACCAAAACTTGCTATGATAAAACTTACTAGATTGTTGCTTTTTAAGATTCTTTATTTTTATATACCCAGAAAAACATAATTGATGTATGAATTTTAAAACAAAAAATAGGATTAAATTATACTTACCATATTATCATAGGTGTTTTTATACTAATATAACAATGTTTGCTTTCTTCCATAAAATCCAAATATTGACAAAATTAATTAAAGTATAATAGAAATGTTGTTACGATTATTGAAATACGTAACATGATAATTTTAAATACACTATATATTGCCAAAATAAGTTACTTACTTTTTTTCATACGTGCTCAACAAAATGATTTTTTTTTTATTCTAACTAATTGTTTGCAAGATCGGCGACATTCAAAAATTACCCTATTTTGAACCCATTTAGGAGATTAATTTCCATGAATACTTTTTTAGTACTCACTTACGTTATAGGTGTATTATTGTCAGGACAAGCTATTTACCTTTTTTTATACGTGCTCAACAGAATGACTGGGTCGATTTTTTTTTTACTAACTGTTTGCTCGATTGGTTTTCGATTGGTTTCTCAGAAATTATTTCTTACGTTATAGGTATCAGGAACTCCTGTGTTAAATTTTGAAGCTTCTAGACCCATTGATATAAGCTATGCGTTGTCTGTCAGCCAGTCTTAAGAAATGTATTATGCGATCCGATTTTTTTTAATTAATTCGCTACATAATAAATGAACATAAATTTGGGATTATCGTTAAATAATGAATGCTTTTTTACAGGAATCATCCCAATGGTAATAACAAACAACAAGGGTTCAAGGACGTTGATTTTCCAAGGGAATCGATACAGGCAAAATGGGAAGAAAGAAGGCGTAAAACTTCGATGGCGTTGTACTTCGCACGCTAGATATGGCTGTAAGGCTATAATACATACTATTGCAGGACGTATAGTGCATTATGTCAGTGATCACACTACCAGTGAAAAATACATTTTATAGAAAAAGGCTGCATATATAATACGGCAAAATTGAACAACGCTCTATAGGAGAATGAATTACTAATGATTGAATCTTTCAGCTCTTTTTATCGGTTTATACTTATAATAATGGTTATATACGAAAGTTCGAAGAGTTTAAGTACATGTCCATCGCCAGCACTAAATAGTGTATAATGTTTTTTCTATGATAATAATATATACCTTTTAGCATAAGCAGATATAATCGGATCGAAAAATTATTAAAATGTTTAAAGATTTCAAATTAAGCAAATAACCAATAATATTTTTTTTTTTTACCAGCAACTATGAATATGTATGATGTATTGTTATTAAATATTTTGATTAATAATTAAACAGATTTTAATTGTTATTATAAAATTGATTTGTTATAAGAGCCTTAACATTATCATTTCCAGTGTTTTCTTGTTGCTAAAACATAATGATTTTGATTCATAAATTACTTTTTTCATGATTTGGTATACACTACATGAAAGATTGTACTAGAATAAGACAATATCGACCCGGACAAAAAATATATATATTTTGCAATATAATCAAAATTATGTGTTTTTAAAATAAATATGTAAAAGTAGAATAACTAAGGATATGTGGGTAATAATATATTGGAAAATATTTGCTTAAAATATAACTTGGTTTTCATAAATGTATCTTCCTGAAAGCCGACTTACTTCACTATAGACCTCTTTGAGATCTATTTTACATGTTTTTTTTGTTATTATATCAAATTATCAACCATTTAAACTAAATTTATTTATTACTATCGTTGAGCTTGACACTCTGTTTAGCTTTTAAATAACAATTAGACATCTTATTTCATTTTCGTAAAAAAAATAGGGCGTTTTCAATAATAGAAAGTCATCATTTTGGATATTCCGCCCATTTATGATAATGTTCTCTATACGCGGTATATAATATAATGGTATACCGATTTGCAGCTGTAATGTATTTTGGTATTTTTAATATAATCTGTGACGAAATAGTTGTTGAAAAATAAATTATTTTTATATAAAAACAATATAATTTTAGAATGTTTTCTATGAGCTAACCTGTGACAACAAACAACTGACGTTGATCGTGGAAATGGTCAAATGCGATCACTTAACACTTAACTTCAGATACAAAGGAACAACCCTAATAGAAAAATGTATGATTGTAGAACGGGAGTTTTGGCGAAATCTTGATGTTATGTGGTGGTTTTTATTTTAATTCATAAACTCTTCTTATTTGACCCTATATTATGTAATTTTGGGGACATTTTGCGTGATGTAGGAATAACTAGAAACATGTATATTAAATTGTCACAAAAACTTCCTGAACATTTTTAACGAGGGAGCCGCTATCTTGTTAGAGCTATGTTGAATGATTACAAGAATAACTAGACTGACTAGAATTGACTTTTTTGAGTGAAAACTTCATTAGCACCGTTGTGATTTGAAACTCGATGAAACGAAAAAGCGACAGTAAAAAGAGACAATCATATACACCTATATGATTTAGCCAACGAGAGAATGAGATAGAATACGAGTACATTTACATTACGCAAGGTCAATGCAAGTCCTGATTTGCATGATTGTGATCGTCGTCGGATTGGCCTAGTGGTGTGAGACGACCAGTCTTCATACGCAGTACGCACGAGTGGTCGATAGTTCGAATCCCGCTAATTTAGGATATTTAATAAGAATTTTTAAAAAACTTATTTTTTTATATTATTTTCTGAAGGTTTCTCTTCTGACACGTGTGAACTGCTGCACACATTTTTTTGTCTTAATATGTTTGGACTTCTTTATAGGACTACTTACTTCATATCCCATCTAAGTAGGGTCGGCACAATATGTTTTCCATTTATACTATCCTCTATCAGCTGTCATCTTAGTATTCACAGACTTTATACACATATCATTTATCACAAAATCCATCCATACCTTCTTCGGTCTTTCTCTACTTCAATATCGGTCCATCAATCAATATCGGTTCATACTTAGTATTATTTCAAACAAAATATTTAAATTTAGGTTATGACCTCCTAATTGTAAGCTAATAAGTTATTATTATTTTATCCTAGCTGTGCCCGCGGCTCCGCTCGCGTGGATTGTGGAATAAAATAAAAGTAGCCAAGTTACTCCTTATAACATCAGCTATCCGCAATTTAAAGTCCCGTTAAAACCAGTCTAACCGTTTCGTAGATAAGCCGGTACAAATAAACAGCCATACAGACAAACAGACAGAAAAAATATTAGTGTACTAATAAAGAACCGTATATTTTCATATGCATTTAGTAAAATGCTGATATTTTTACATTACAAACAGACACTTACAATAATATAAACGCTTAATATCACATTTTATATTTATTTAATACAATTTTTTTACTTAAAAGTGATAGGATTTGTCTTCTTTGTGATCACTGAGGAATTATGCGTATATTCCCAATTACATTTATCACATGAACCTGATATAAGTTGAATGAAGTTTTCTATTACAGTGTATTTCTTCAAAAATAAGAGAGGCAGTGATATGCTCGTGGTCCACAATAACAAATACCGGATTAACAGAGCCTATGGAGGCAAAGTGAGGTGGCGATGCAGTACGCACGAGAAATATGGGTGTCGAGCACGCATACACACAGTCGACAAGCGCATCGTGTTTTATCATAACGAACATACTTACTTCTGAATGTAATTAATTCATAAATAAAATTTATATTATCTTATACCACGTATAGTGCGGGCATGCAAACGTTTTGATGAGTTGTGTAAGGAACATAATCTGCTTAAGTCTTGGTAAATGATAGCATTACAGTTGTTCACATTCTTTTATAGATTAACAAATTTTTGAACACGATAACTTGTTATTAGCTAACCATGTTTCTGTGCTGTTTATATATGTTAATGAATACACGAATAAAAAACACTAGAAGATAACTCGAATTGTCTTAGTACTCATTAAAAGCATATATATATGTATAAATAGCATTATATCTATATCAATAAATCTGTAGTTCTGACTGTACGTGTAATTTTTTTTTTCATATTTCCTTACTCATAGTTATAGGACATCTATTATAAAGGATAGGGATCACAAATATGAATTGCAAAAAATATTATTATCTATCTATTTGTATGTCCGGATTTAACTGAAACATGGCTTGGCCATTTTTATGTGAAATTTTGTATACGGTCATGTCATTACTCAGTTGATAGGCAATAAAAAATAATATGAGTAATAATAAATTGACGAGACGAAAATAATAGATAAACACGTGACGAGTATAATTTAACATGTTTGTTAAATACTATTGAGGCATATATTTTTAATGATCGATAGTAACAACTATTGCGACGAGAGCAAACATAGTATAAAAAGGCAAAATGATGTGGCATTGCAGTTTGCACACCAAGTTTACATGTCAATCTCCGATACACACTATTATTTAATTGCTTATCATCATATTAATTTAAAATGTGAGTTCAATTAGTTATGTATACATATAATAAAATTGAAGTGTCTGCTTATAATGTCAAAATAACAGGTTTTTACTAAATACCTATGAAAGTATACACGATATCTATAAAACATTTTTAAAATTTTTGTCTGTGTGCTTGTTCCGGGTAATCTCCGAAACGGTTGGACCGATTTTGACTGAACTTTAACTGGCAGATAGCTGATGTTACAAGGAATAATTTAAGCTACCTTTATTTTAGAAAAATAATTTGGGTTCCGCACAAAAAATAAATAACCTTTTTTGGTAGTCCAGAGCTAGTAAATTAAAAAATTGTGTGAAACACAAATAAAAATAACATCGTATATATTGGTTATGTCTACTCCAAACCAAAAGCTTTTTATTCCCGAAGAAATACTCATTAATGAGCGTCAAGTTTACCATTGGTACAATTAACAACCCTGTAGTTGAGAAAAGTCATCAAGGAAGTAAAGTCCAACCTTTCAGTATACATAGTGCCCCACGGATTCAACTGTGTTAAATTTATTCAACCAACTCACATCCGCATCGAGCCACCGGAGCACCCTGGTGTAGCCTACCGTTATTCTCACGTCCCGTATTTAGAAATAAAGAAAGAAAACGTTTATAGCTGGCACAAATACTAGAAAATACTTATAAGAACTACTAATAATAATAAAAAAATAACCTATATGTTATCTTCTAGAATTGCCCAGCAACGGCAATGCATCAGCTTGCTACATTTGCAGTATTTGCAAGCCATATTGCTTGACGTTCGTGATCACTGCTCCGCTCCTAAGTGTCTTAGTGTGAAGTTATATTATATCCCATAACCTACCCTAATAAATAGGCTATACATTGCAAAAAATTGTTCAAATCAGACTGGTAGTTTAGAGCGCAGAGATTAGCGCGTTCAATACAAAAACAATTTCTTGCATAACATTTGTATAGATATTTTTTTGTATATTAAAACGTATATACTGTTATGTATATTTGATAATAAAGAGCATAGTTTTTGACTACTATATTATTAAAGGGATGAATAATTTTCAATCATTACTTTCACGCACTAGTTTTAAATCGACTATTTTCACTTAATCGTTTTGGGGATAATAACAAAATATGTATTGGTCGGATGGATTAGTAAATATTTAAGTATAACTAATTTACGATAATAAATAATTTAATGGTTTTTATACATTATAATTTATTTATACTGTATACTAAAAAGTTTGATTTTTGCAGGCTACGTCATCCTAAGATCGCTTAAGGGTAAACCTCTGATTGGCTTTGGAAACTACACTTATTATCAGAAAGCTGTGCATAAACATAAAATACGGTGGGTGTGTTCTACCCACCACAACAGGGGCTGTGGGGCTGCACTCTACACTATTGAAGGTCGTATCGTTAAAATGACAAGTGAACATATACACTAAAATATTAAAATTATACGACTCGAAAAATTGTTACACAACGCCGCGCCATCACATGCGAGGCCACTCTACACTCACGCGCGAATTATGCGCGAAGGCGATAACAACTCTTGAAATATGATTTGAATATGGAGTCCATTCATATATTTTTCACAAGTTCACACAGTGTTTTCTGATTTTGTCAGTTTTTTTGCTTGCGTCAAAGAAGTCACGAACGCGCTAACATGAACAGATTTCACACGTTACATACTCGTACATTTTAGAAAGCGTTTTAATTTGATTTAACTTTTCATATAGACGTAGTTATAGTACGCAAATAATTACAATAGTTTTAGCTTTTTGAGTGCGTGAGCTATACTGTGAAACAATCGTGAAAAACTGTGAGGTGAATCCAGGACAATACGCGCTGCGCTTCACCCTGTAATTAGCAACGCGTTTACGCGTGAAGTGTGGAGTGGCCTCGCACGTGATGGCGCGGCGTTGTGTAACAATTTTTTTTAAACAAAATGATTTTTTGTGCTTGATTAAAACTTAATGTTACTGTATTATCTATAGCTGATTGAAAAGCAATCACATATATTGAACATATTTTGTCAAACGAAACTTGTTTCGTTTTTCATTTTTGAATAAAATTATACAAAAATGAAAGAAGAATTCTTTTAAAAAGATTTAGATATAAGATTTGACTGAAGTATTACTTAACAGTTTTATAATAAAAAAATGTTATAATAAGATATGCCTTGAAAAATATAAATTTTGTATAAAGTCCAGTTCCGAATATATCGAAGGTGCTGAAATTAAACAATTATTATTAGGTGCTTATAAGTTACCTTTATAAGTTACATGTTAGAATTTAAAAATTCATGTTAGAATATTACATTTTAAGTATCGTTAAGTACCTACAGTGTATTATGTCTGACCAGATATGTGTTTGACTTACTAAATATGGTTGACTATCTAAAAAAGTATTATATTTATGTAATAATAACGTTATTATATTTATTCTTTCATTTCTTTTCTTATTCATTATTTCATTTCTTAGTAAACACTTTAACAGTTGTGTAAGTTTTAGTAAATCGTATTTATCAATATAATCTACCTAAGAAATTTTGTGTGAAACCAACGATATATATATATGTTTGTTTGCATAATATTTATTGTTCAGACAATTTTATCAGTGGATATGTTGATAGGCTGTGACACTAGGATTCGCGGGTCTCATGATTGAACCCAGCGAATACAAATGCTTATTTAACCGAGCCGTATAACAGTAGAAATAATACTTATATAGGTCTTACGTCCCGAAGGCGTTATTATTATTATTATTGTATAAAACTAAGGTTGCATACAAGCATACGGTCCGCCTGGTAGTTTTAAAAATATTGTTTATAGGTTTTAGCGTCTTAAGTGACCATGTAGTTCAAGATGGTAACACGCTTAGCCTAATGGGAGGACTGGCTCTGAAGTGCAGCTGCTGGAACACACCTATTGGTTCAACTTGAGGGTGGTAGCTAGCCAGGCGGGCATTATAAAAAGTTCTACCTCCATGCAAAACGGCTACCATACACCATAACACATAGGTGACACCATAGGCATCACTAGCGCGTTGCCGAACTTGAACCCCCTTCTTCAACAAGTAAGTAACACAATGTTATTTAGCTTAGATCTTGTGTAGGGTGGGAGGTATTTCATTAGTCAGGCTGCCCGAAGTGGAAAAAAATCCAATGTGATTTCAACATTCTCGATGTCATGTTCGGGTTATTTTGTTATGTACAGGTGCGGCGACCTAAGGTAGAGTATAACGTTGGGTGAAAAAAAAATCAAAATCGTAAACGCTGACCAGGCCGTCCCGATTATCGCATATGCAAATGAACATACGTACAATTTTTAAAAATACGTATCAGTCGTGAGAAGGTTAATGTTAGTACATCAGAAAACGAAATAATTTTGCTTTTGATGTAGTAAATGTTTTCACTCTATTTTTATTATTTCTACTATTAAGGTATTAAATTTTTATGTCATAAAAGGTATTTAGTAATTCTAAAAAAGTTTTTTTTTGCTAAGTCGACATAACATTTTCACACGAAACATATTAGAAACAGTAGTATTCGATTAATATTATGTTGTCTCCTAAAAATATATTTAATTTAAAAATTTTTGAAATATAAATATTTTATAGTTTAATAATAGATTTAAAGCCCTTTCTCAATTGTATTCGAATTTTACAAGTAATAGTTATTTTACAATTGAAGTGTTTTTGTTAATGTATTGCTATGAATGTTATTTTTAAGTATTAATATTGTTTGTGTGTTATCGTTGCGCGTTGTATAAATATTAATTTAATAAAAAGCTACATATTACAATAACAATATTATCATATAGTATAATACAGCTACTTGCCTCTGAAATATCTATTTTAGCCATTTTGACGCGAAAACTCTACGAAAATGATTACAACAGCGAAAAATTAAATTAAATTAGTATCTTAGGTAAAAGCGTTAATATAGAAAAAAACATACAATTTTGAATTTAATTGTACTTTAGTGCAGAACATATTTTTGGTTTTAAAGGTGGTGGAAATATATATGTATATATTTATTTCTGTGCATATTTATTTAGGTTTTTATATAAAAATAAACAGAAGCATATAAAACTGACCCGGCAGACCTTAAGCTCAACCGTAACGCCACCTATCGAATCATAACATAGCTCTGAACCGTGGCCGTCGTTCAGAAGTTACACTTTCACTTACAAACGCGCACAAGATTTTTAAGTATAAGATACAGCATAATAAAAACGAAGACGAAAAGTCATGTTTTATATGCAAATTACAAATTGGTTTTGTTACAGGCAACAAGTTAGACGTAAGCTTCTTCACGAATTCCAAAGGAGTTAAATGTCTTTTTGTTGACAATACAAAATATCGTATGAACGGTACAACCGGGGTGAAGACTAGGTGGAGATGCGCCACGCACGAGAGATTCCGTTGTAAGTCAGTAGTGCATACGGTGGACGACTACATGGTTTATTATTTCCCTACGCATATTATCGATATGGAAGGCAATTTTTCCTCAAAGGAGAAAAATATACCTAGTGAAAAAATTATTCACATACAGCATAATATTTAGTTTTGTCGATATTTTGTTCTTTATTAAAATATATGTAATAGTTAGGTATATGTCACTAGATACATAATAGTTCGAACCGTTTTTTTTATAAATAATCTAGTGAAATTATAAACTGTGGGTAGATTGTGAACTGATTCTAAAATCAACGGTTAATTTGTTTCCGGCTTTAGCGTTTCTGGCATTATATCACAATTCCAAACTAACCTAAAAATTCTAATTAGTTTATAAGCCTACCGTTATAACCGTTAAATTGAAACATTTTAATGTCCGTTCACATTCTAGCGACAGCTTACAATCGGACTAGATTGTTTATAAACTAACGGTTCGTGTTATTATCCGGTGACATATATGTATATTTCATTCGAGTAAAAAAATTATAAAGGATGAGACCAATGAACAATTCAAGTTACTTTAGTAAAGTTTTAATGTAAAAATCTTTGAAATTCTAACATACCTAATAGAACAACTACTGCTAAGTTTGAAGTCTCAAAGATAGGGGTTGCAGTAATAAATTACACGTTAAATATGTACTATAGTTTTTTCTTCTAACCCTACACAGTTTGTTTTTTTTTTCAGGCGTAGTTTATGGATCATTAATCATGTTACTATATTTTAAATAAACATTTAAATAAAATTCATAGTAAAATTGATTAAGCCCACGTAATATTTTTCTGTATTTATGTTTCTAATTCAATATTTAAGTGGTAGCAGAGAAATTGAAAATTTTTGGCTTAGATTACATTTTTATTAGAAATGATAAATTTGTGACCAAAAGAAGTAATGTGATTGGACCTAAATATATATAAATAAAATTATTGCGGTTTGCCGTTGTGCGCGCATCACGCAAAAACTACTGGGTAGATTTTGATCATTTTTTCTGTTTTACTCCTTTGATACTTGGTCCACAATAAAAAAAAATGTAGCGATAATTTCATAAACAATAATTCTGTAGCTCGCTGGCGCAGCTAGTGCATAAATATAATTTTTGCTTTACGTGCAAGTACGAAGAGAGAGAAGGTGGAACCAATGGCGTGCTACACTGGTACGTTGGCGGCGACGAGATGGAAGCTTATCTAGTCGATTCAATTTAACACGGGTGAAACTGTGGGGCACAGCTTGTGTAATATACATGTTATGTATATATACATATACATAACAAATACCTATATATTAAATTACATCTTGAGGTATATTGATGGTGGAATGAAATGAGTGAAGTAACACCGACGAGCGGCTGCCATACACGTATCATGCCTACTATAAAATTAATTAATATTAAATATTTTATTATATTTTACTTAAAAATTCCCAATTTCCGTCGGACCTTGTATTCATATACTAGTTTTTACAATTTCAACAATGATTAAGTCTCTAATTCCAGTTCAATTTGTGCAGTCTCGCCGAGGGAAAGTAATGTTATGTATAGGACAAAATACGTTTTCAATCAAAGCTATTTTTGGACCGAAAACAATATGGAGGTGTTCCAGTCACCACAGCAGAGGTTGTTTAGCCAGAGTACATACTGTTGATAATTTTATTGTTAAAGTAAAAAATGAACATAACCATGTGAACACGTACAATAAGTGTTATCAAATACTCTCGTGAGACAGCAGCTTCGTTATTTATGATTATCTAACCCTATTAAAGTGAGCAATTCTTGTATAGTGATTAATGATAGTTTGAATGAAATTTTGTATTTAGATAAAGTTTTACTTTCCAAGTGTACCTAGATAAGTTCTTTTTAGCAACACACTGAGCGAAGCTCTTTTGCCCAAATGGTAATACGTTAAAATTATATGCTTTTGTATAAATTAATGTGGTCGTTGTAAATATTGTAATAAAAAAAATTAAATCATCTTATTGTATTATCTATCAGTCAGATTACTCGTTCCTTAGAATAAAGTCTAGATGTAATAACACGACGTACAACCACGTACGTGCATGCACAGCATATATATTTCAGTTGATCTTGAGTATATTTGAATCATTAAAAATATGTATACTAAATGTGGCAAATTTTAAAAAATGATTTGATTTTATTATTGAAAATGTATAAATCCTATAAAATGTCACTATAATAACTTCGATATATAGTCGTGTTTTTAAATTAATTTAGTGATTAGTAAATATTCTCTTAAAAATTCTAGGTTTGTTTACATTTTTATTAAAATGAATTGAAGTTGACATTTTTTGTTTTCCATTTGAGATTTTGTATAATTAACTTCTACTACCTCAAAAAAAGGTGTAAAGTTGGTTTGGAATTAGTTATTTTAACTATTGTAACCAATGAATTCATATTTACATTGGTAAGCTATTAAAGCTTAGGCTTAGACTTTGAATGTTTTCAAATTGCTGCCTTAGAGGGAGAATTAGGTAACGATTAAAATCAGGTTTGCGAGGGAACGCTGATTTAGTGAGATTTTTTTCCGTTTTTTTTTTCGGTTTGTTATATGTTATACACTGATACATTGTTTATCTTTTGCGTCTGCTATTAAGATCTCGGCTCTTTTCATTTATATAAAAGTCTAAAAAGAAGTCATCTTTTATTCCGTTTCTGACGCTTTAAAATTTAGGTGCAGATATCTGCTTAATTTTTTAAAATATTTTTGAGATGAACTAAGATATCAGAGCATGAGTAAGACCGAAAGACGCGTCGTGCTGTTAACTTTATTCCAAAGCAATGATGTTCAAATTTCGATAAAAAAAACTATCTTCCTAATTCTCCCTCTACGGCTTCGAAATATAATTACATGTTTCATTTATTTTATGACTCTAATAGCAGTATCTTTAGTGAAAAGCTTATGGACTACTAAAGGCTACATACAATACAGAAACGTGTATTCTTATTTGTAATCTTTATATCTTTATACATAAATAGCTAAATTTCTGCTTATCGACTTTTTCATAATATCAAAGCTACGAATATTATTTGAATAAACAAACTTAAAAAAAAAAACCAAAGTGAACGATGTACATTAAGTAGATTTTTAGGTGGTCGACTTTACCATTTAGAATTCGTTTTCAGTTGTATATATGACTTCACGGCGAGGTACAAAGTTGATTGGAGTCGGAGGTTTCACTTTCTTCCGCAAAACAACAAAGGGCCTTAGATCTATATGGCGGTGTTCCACTCACCACTCTAAGAGATGTCGGGCGACCCTTCACATCGTCGAAAAGAGATTGGTTAAGCTCATAAATGTACATAATCATTTGCAAACAATTACAGTTTAGAATTGTTTAGTTTATCGTTGTTGAACTTACATTTTAATAGACGCCTAGCCACCTACTCTCAAGTTGAAAATCTGCCACCAAGCACTTATTGAGATGCTCCAAAACCTGCATTTGAAAGCCATGCACTTTCCTGGGTTTAAGACTATCTTCGATCACATCAACAAATTAAATATGCCGGTTGTCTGAACTTTACCCTGTAACATATTAAAAATAAATAAATAAACATTTATCTATACATATAATAAAATTAAAGTGTCTGTTTTATAAGGAGTGACTTATGCTATTTCATTTTAGTGTTCCGCGCAAATAAAATATGTAATAAGCATTTGTAGTAGTCCACGCCAGGAAAGACGCGGTCACAGCTAGTTATTAAAAACTATCTACTTTATGTATTTAAATAAATTGTGATAAGTGTAAAACTTGGATGTTTCAAGCGAACTTCTGGTGTGTGCTCTGCTAAAATAAAGAGATGTCCACAAATACCTTTTATGTTAATGTGTCACAAGCCGTAATCCAACAATAATCGATTAAAAATCGTTTAATTTTAAACATGATATAGAAGTCAAAGTTTTTGGTAGTCTTTTACCTTATTAGAGCTGTTTCTCCATCGGCATAACAGTTTTATAAGCTTTGTGAGAAACAAAAGAATACAACATATTTCATAAACAGCTAAAAATTCGAACTCTGGCATTGTGGTGTACTTGTATACAATATATGTATTGTAGTTATATAGTAGTGTAGTTATAGTTAGTTGTTCGAGGTTCAGTGAATAGCGACGCAATTTTTGCAATTTGTGTATAGTAAAGAAAGAAAGGATTTTATTACTTTTGATTCGACTTTACGTCGTAGCTGTATTGTTGTGGGACTTGGAAAGAGGCTTTTACTTAGCATACGAGTTGGTATTATTTTAAACTATTTACGTGTTTTTATTTTTATTTTTTCAGTTCAGTTTGTAAAATCTCGTCGTGGAAAAATGCTGTTACTTATTGGAAAATATACATTTTCATCGAAAACCGTTCGTGGCCCAAAAACGATATGGAGATGTTCCACTCATAACAGCAAAGGATGTTTAGCCGCGGCCCTTACTATTGAAGACGAGATTGTTAAACTGAAAAATGAACATAATCATACGTAATTCTTGAAATTCTCGCTGAATAGCCAAATAAATAAGAAAATGGACAAAACTCACGATGATTCGTACTAGTACAGCCATTCCATCAAAATATGCCTTTGAAATTACAGCCAATTGGAATTCAGACTTCAATAATGTCAGTAAACTGTATAAGTTGTATTGGATTTAGTTTAGGTTGCACCTGCGAACATGGCTATTACTTTATAACGCTTATTACTAGTAATTTATTACATTTGTTTAACACTTTAGTACCTATTCATTTTAAATGCTTTACTGAAATTTCTTCATATATTTACAAAATTAACCAAAACCTTAATCCGTCCGGGATGATGACGCAATAAAAAATAATTTTGCGTTCATATTCGGCATATATACCGAATAAGATCGCGGACGGGTTAAATTAAAAAAACCCATCGTTGCGCATATAAGTGAGTTTAATAAATAACGAGGAATTGTGTTTTTTTATTTACAATTTAATGTGATGAAACCCTTTTTTATTTTCAGTAGTATAATAAACACATGCTATAAAAAAGGTTTTTCATTTGTTCATAGTAGTTTAAAATATGAATATTATTATTATTATCAATATATATGCTCATGTAATTTAGTTATATTTTATATGAAATCTTGTTTGGTAAGAGACGGGAATCATAAATAAATAATGATTCGATTATTTTGATGACTTTAAAGGATATTTGCGTTAAAAAGTATTTTTAAACATAAACTATTGCCATTGGTAATTGAACCGAGGAAATACGGCCAATGACGAATACAATTAAAAAATAATATTGTAATAGTTTAAACAGATTTATAAATATCTTTGTGTTACAGCGATGTATGTGATTTCACGCCGAGGCACCAAGTTGATCAAATTCCAAGGTTTTACTTACTTCCTCAAAAGGATAGCTGGCAAGAAATCCGTATGGCACTGTTCCACCCACCACTCTAAGAAATGTCTGGCAGCCATTCATATCATAGATGATACATTGATCGAATTTAAAAATAAACACAACCATTTGCGAGTAGTATCAACGTAATTTTTTCATATATTTTTTTCTATTATAATAATAATCTTAACATGCAAGTGTTTTCATTTAAAATTATACTTACATTTATATACATATATTTTATTAAATTTGTTGGATATTGTTTATGTTCATAGATCTTTACAGTCACCTACTATATGACCCGCTAAAGTAATGGTTTGTACGACTTTATTTTTTACTAGTAAATAATTGGTTCACGTTACACCAGGTCGGGTGCCGCCGTTCGGGAAATGGTCAAACATTTATAGTGTACTTTTATATGAAGTAATTCATACTACACCGAGCAGATTCGTGCCTCGGCTGGACACGGTGGCACGGATCCGGTCCGCCCTAGGCCTGATGTAGCATGAATTAATTAATACAAAATTATACTATAGGTGTTTGACCGTGACCCGGCCGGTGGCCGGCCCGGTATAACTTGAATCATCCTTTAACGGTTTATGAGATTAGCATTCGATTTAAAAAAAAAATGATATTAAAAAAAACTATTTGTCGATTTTAGGTTTAAAGTGTTTAATATAATATCGATATTAACCAATATAAAAAAAGATTATTTTCTGTGTCAAAAGAAATTAATACAAACTATAGATGCTACAAACATAAAATTTAGAGTTAACTGAAAGTCAACTTAAAGGGAGCGAAGGGAAGATGAAAATTTGTATGAAGTTATTGGTATTTTTAAATTTCAAATAAACAAAAATTTACTAGCAGATTCTCTGCTAAAAATCAAGAAATTTTTTTTTATTTAAATTAATGCTATAACTTATTCGAAAACGGAAGTAACTGACACGGAAGTCGGTGTCATGATAATCATATATTGCGATATCTACCGATCTTTACCACGACTAGGTATTAACCTCCTTCTGCTTGTATCAATCTCCTCGGTTTTATGCTAATAATATCTGGATTCTACACGCAATTTGTAAACTGTATTCATTTTCATATAATGTGTTAGTTAAATTTATATTTATTAATAATACTCGTAGATCCTTTACATCCTTACATATGAAATTAGCGTTTTTATGGAAAAACTAAAACGAATAAAATATTATGAAATTATACATTTAATCAGTCGAAGTATGTATCATTATTATCTATGCACTTTCACCATTTTAAAAGTACATAGTGCATTGATTCCATTGCTGAAAAAAATGTAGGACCGTGAATCAATAAAATCTTTGAAGGAGGTTCGGACAGCCTCATCGGAATTGTTTATTTTTCGTTGCAAGAAATTGCCCAAATTCCGAAATAAGTGGTAATCTGTTGGAGCAAGGTCCGGGGAGTTTGGTGGGTGTCGAAGACATTCCAACCCAAGTTCCTCTAATTTAGCGACCGTCTGTCGTGAAGTATGGGGTAGTGTTGTCCTGAAGCAGCAGTGGGCTAGAGAGATTGACCAGTCTTAGTCTCAGTTGTTTGGCCAGATCTTAGGAATCTGTAGTGTATGACACCAGCACTGGTCCACCAAGCACTAACCAGTACCTTTTTCTGAGTCAACTTTCGTTGGGGACAGGATTTGGCCGGTTCTCCTGGGTTCTACCAATGTGATGAGCATTTTCGATTGTCGTAAAAGATCCATTTTCGTCACAAGTAACAATACGATTCAAAATTCCCACGTTATTGTAACGTTTGAGTAATGTAACGCAGCACTCAATGCGTGTTTGTTAGTATGCTGCAGTCAATTCATGCGGTACCCATTTCTCGAGCTTTTTCACTTTTACCCACTTTGTTTCAAGTGAATTAAAATTGTCTTATCACTCACACCGAAGCCTGCAGCTAATTCTGATTTGCGATGGATCCGCTTCCACGATCACCTTTAATTCTTCATATCAACTAGGGTCTCCGGCCGTCAACGGGGTTTGTTTCGTAGGTCAAAATTTCCAGAACAAAACGTTGGAACCGACGACGTACCGTGCTTTCTTTTACACTAGCTTCCCTATACATAAAATTAATCCTTCGAGCTGTTTCTGCAGCGTTGATGCCACGGTGGAACTCATACTCGTAAATAACGCGATATTTTAAGTTTTCCATTTTGTGAAAAGAACGATGTTAAAGAAAAATCCAATGGTGTGAAAACAAATGAAATACTAAATTCGAAACACAAATACACAAGCCTAAATTTGAAATAAATTTAAATTTCGAATTCCTAATGCCAGATATTTGAAATCAAAGTGGCCAGTTCAACAAAACTTCAATTTCATATGTAAGGGGAGCGTTCAAGTATTACGTAACGAATTTGGGGGGAGGGGGGTCTTCTGAAACGTTACGATGCGTTACAGGGTCGGGAGGGGGGTTTAGAACTACTAGTTACGTAGCATTGTTTTAACCTTTCAGAATGGTCGCGTAGAGTTTTTTGTGACTTTCAGATAAAAATGGTCACTTGGTGATGGTTACGTAACGTTTTACTAGGGGGGGGGGGGGGGTAAAGAAAAACGTTACGGTGCGTTACATAGGGGGGAGGGGACGGGGTCAAAAATCTCCAAAAACTGCGTTACGTAATACTTGAACGCTCCCAAGGATCTAATATGACAGGCCTCGTTGCGCAGTGATTACAAGCCTTAATATTGTGATGAGTATAATTTTCAGTTGTATCTGGGTATTAAATATCTATATAATCATGTATGTACCAGCTGTTTAGTTACCATAATGCAAGCTTTGCTTAGTTTGGAATTAAATGACCGTGTGTGAAATTATGCCCCTATTTTTAAATTTCATTCGTATACCTACAACATTTTATTTTAGCACGGTAATAGTAATTTAAAGCTATTAAAGCCTTGCAAGGTACCACATTAATAGATATATCTATTTATATAAATATTTTAAGACGCAAAATTCATAAGTTTTCGACGCTGGGGTAACAATACACGTTTTTTCCAAAGATGGTGAAAGAAACGAACGTTACTTGGGCATGTTCTACGCATCACCACCGGAGTTGTCGGGCTGGCTCGTTAATACGGCTGAATGTAAAATTGTGAAAATAAATAATAAACATAATCATTAATAAAGGAAAAGTTACGTTTGAAACTATAACCTATTTTATTTTGTTTAATAAAATTATCTTTTTTAAATTGAAATATCAACATTGTGCTCTTGCAAGAAATAACTTGTTATTTAAACCAAAACGAAATATGTTTCGCAATAATAAAAATAATTTATTTGTTAATTCAGAATAAATAAATAAATTAACGCAATTTTATGGAAAAAGGAAGTTTTTCTTAGCGTACCTATTAGCATCTAGGTCGATAATTCTGTTAGAGATTAAGAAAGTGAATTATTTCATAACCACGTCGTATCCAATTTCGTGTAACTTTATCTAATTCAATATTTCACTTTAATAGTATTATGTTTGGATTTATCTGGAAGTGTTTGGTACCTAATTCTTTTATTCACCTGGGACACCTCTCTGATAGGCTCGTCTCGCAACGTAACTGTCATAGTTCTGCTAAACTGGCTAATTGGTTACATAGGTGAATGGTACTTATAAACTAAATTATCAGATCGGTCAGATCTCGACCTTCTAATCGAGAGTTGTGATGTGTGGGCTATGAAAATGTTAGCAGAGGGTTTGAGCGTCGAGATTGTGAATCGGACTCGTTTTTCATAATCAGTGTTACTAAGTGTACGTTCAAAAAGTTATTAAATTAATGTAATGTATGTCTTCTTTCAGTGAAGTTTATTAAATCTACACGAGGCAGTACATTACTATGGATTGGAGGCTTCAGGTTTTGCGTCAGGAGAGTTTTAGGACCGAAGATATCGTGGCGTTGTTCTACGCATAGCGCGAAGGGTTGCCGAGCCAGGGCCCATACAGTCGAGTGTCATGTAACTAAGTTATACAACGTGCATAACCATTGATGTCATGTAACTTGTTACTTCTAGTTAACTTACTTTGTAATAATTATATAATCGTTTTATTATTTTTCTTTACTGTATTTTTTGTCTTTTAATTATTACATATTATATTATGTTGCTTTATCGTTTGCATACACTTTTAATAATAATGTTTACGTAATACTGAAGAACACTGAATATTTAGTAGAATAGATATTCTATAGTGTTAATGCAGCAAACAAGTTCAATTTCTTCGCCGAATTCTAAGTTCAATTTTTTATAGTAGCATGACAAAAAAACGCGAAAGACTGTACAGGTACAGGCATAGTAGAATCCAAAAACAACTGTCACACCAACCTGCAATCTCTTGGCAGCTGGATATCCATTGGCTGATTCCAAAACGCCACAAATTAAAGAAGAGTCATTATGATGGATTTATCACCATGTGCATAGTGGTCGTAACCGAGTCGAGTCGAGTCGAGTACAGATCCCTGCGATCCAGCTTGACCACTACTGGATATACGTCGGCTGATCCCGGTACGCAACATGTCAAAGTTGCTACCTACAACTGTAGATGTTACACCTAGTGTATGGTCGTCGTGATCCAGTCCTAAAAATAAAAATACGTATTAAATTTTTTACGATACACTGATCTTAATAGAAAAATAGCCACTGGTTTATTTTTGTGAACTCGTAAAAATATGTATGAAAAACAAAATGTGCTACAATTTTCCTTAAAATATTCTAATATTAATCTTAAAATACTCTTAAAATTACTGTTATGTGTCCTAATCATAGAATGATATTTTGATGATGTACTTTAAACCTGTTTTAAAATAAATCGTAACATTTTTTTTTTATGTACTTTATTTTTATTATTTACCCAAGGCACTATGGGAAAAAATGAATGCGTTGAGTTTAAAATTACAAATTAAAACATTACTATTTAAAACAGTAAACTAAGATAGCACGTGTTTCATTTGGTAAATATACCTAACGTAAAAAGGTAGCTGAAATTGTTTTCAAATAAAATCCCAGATATGTCATTATAGACCAGTGCCGAAGCCTTTGAAATTGTTAAAAGTGAAAAAATATTATAAGGATGATATTATATTATACCCATTGGAAAAGGAAGAAAATATAAGAAAAATGAAAGGAAAAATAATTTACGGGTGATCTGATGTCTGGAAGTAGGGGGGTGTTTTAAGGTTAAAAACGGTTTATCTCTATTTCTGACAAAACTACAAGTCCTATGGAAAAAAGTTAAATGGCATAGTTGTAGGTAATAAAAAGATCTACAACTATTTATACTTGTTTCACATAACCTCAAAATTTATGTTTAAAATATTTATTTTTTCACCTTTATTTGACTTAATATCAAAAAAGTACCCTAATTTTCAATCGAAAATTCAAGCAAAGTATCAGCATTTTTTAAAAAGTTGGTGGGCTTTTTGTTCATTGAAATCTCTACTTTCTGATTGTATAAAAAAATATACATTACTATGATAAATGTTCTCATAAAATGCAAATATTTCTCTATGTTTAGCAATTATAAGAATATCGATATTATTTCAAGGTGTTCATTCGTTTCAGTAATGTACGTGACCTCGAAGCGAGGCAAAACTCTATTAAGTGTTGGCGGTTTCACGTTTTGTGCACAAACAGTTTCCGGCCTGAGGACAAGATGGCTGTGCTCTACACATAATGCCAAAAGATGTCGCGCCGTCGCACACACGTACGGTGACGAACTTATTAAAATTAAGAACATACATAATCATACGAGAAGCGATCTGTAACAAACTCTTTGAAAGTTGAAAAAGTAAATACTGATTGGTAAAGATACCAGAAAATATAATAAGCTTTACCTTTTGTGTTTTTAAAGGTGTTATTTAATTGCTATTTGTTGTGTTGGCGTAAATAGAAAAAAATGACCTACTCGCGGTTATTAGGTAAAAGTCTGTGCTAGAAAATGTTTACTACGGAGCAAGACAATCAAGATTTACGGAATACTTTCGGGTTAAATGCTCCGCCGTATTTTACAGTTGCACGTTGGTGCGCCGAATTTTGAACATGGTCATACTTGACCTTCGTTCGTGATGCCCTATGACAGTAGTTACCGAAGAAAGGGTAAAAAAGAAATGTTTTAGCAAATCACTATTTCACAATACGTTTTATTACAGAAGAAACCAAGATTTCAACAGATACTGTGTTTAATATTTCCACGAACGATATTCTCATGTTAATTACCTATGGTACCAACCTCCTTAGCGATATGCAAAAACCAATTATAGTAGCAGCACGCTATGATGGCCATTTTGACGTTTGTCCGCTCATGAAGATTCGTATAAATTAATAACTACGTTTGAAGGAGCAAAATGCTGTTCTTTATTGTCAGTCGTGACGTGATTTTTTCGAATTTCACAATTTTGGACACAAAATTAATTTATTACACTGATTTCTAAAGTATAAATATTATGGTCTAACTATACAATATGGTCCTGCGAACAAATCTTTTCACGTTTTTACTAAAAAGACAGCGTCATTTAACAGAATCCTCATGGATTATAATTATTAGTGTATTTATTTACCACACAACTCGGAATATGTTATTTTAATTCGTAATTTAAAAAAAAACTTATACGATCGTCACATGTTCCTATCTTTGGCCAACATAACTACTACCTCCGGCAAACTCGCGTCAATGCTCAATACAAAACAAAGCAGTTTTGACTTAACGTTGCTTCGAAAAGAACAAACGTGAGTGCACTGAGATTATGATATAATTTTGATCGGGCTTTGGATTTCGAACATTGATACTGCATTATTGTTAACCCTTGCTCGTTAATTTGAACGCTGTTTACGCTTTATTCTGTGGATTTTGTCGATATGGCCGAACGTAAGTAGAGAACAGTTTTAAAGAGTCCGACAGGTGTGTTCGCTGCACGACTTCGTAACTATTTCGAACGTGAGCCTCTAAATGGAGGGTCAATTTTACCTATAAAGTCAGAGGTTGAACACGTAGCTGATGCGCTTAATATTGGACAACGAACTGTTAGACGAATAACCAAAAAGAAAAATATAGCGAGACTGGCACAGAAGAAAATAAACTTCACACACCAAAAAAGAGAAAACCATCACAACCAGTCGTAGGCTTCGATAGCTTTCATGCCGATACCATCCGAGGACATGTTGTACGGCTACTATTTATTTCAATAAGTTACTTTACTCCTTCAGGAGTAATGAAATGAAATGAAGCCAATGAAAAAAGGTTAGTGCAATCACTGAAGGAAGCTGGATTATTCTCCGGTGGGGAAAGTTCGTATGACTGTGTACGTCTTTTAAAAGAAAACAAACCAATCAAGATCCAATTTGTCATTAACAAAATAGCTTTAGAACATAGACACATAATTATACGGTTACCGATTTACCATTGTGAATACAATGAAATTGAGTTGGTGTGGGCTTAAATTAAGGAATGTGCTGCAAGATGCAATACAGGACCCCCATTTACCTGAACAAAAATGCTAAAAATATTAGAAGAAGCTTGTGAACATGTGACTACAAGAGACTAGGAAAAGGTTGTTGATAGAACTATGAAATTATAAAGGGATGTGAAAATAGATAATACTTTAGCGAATGAAGTATTAATTAATGTAGTTGATGATAGCAGCGACGATATTGAAAGTAGCAGTATGAACGAATTTGATTAAATATGGCCTTTAGTGGCCTTTTTTCTGTCTGTATGAATTTGTTTCTTGTGTGCAAATATAAGTATGCAAATTCTTTGTCATTCCGATATTGAGTTCATTCAAATATATTAGGTAAACATTTGTATTTTCGTTTTATTACAACTGTTTAATCAGCTACTACTTGAAATACTAGTTATAAATCCAAAAACTTATAGATTCGACTCGCATTCGATTTTTTTTCTCGAAAATAAATTGACACTATTGTAATGTGTCAAAACGGCCATCATAGCGTGCCGTTTCAATATACTCAATACTTCACAATTCTCTTTGAAACAGTTGCATCAAGATCCTGATTTGATTTTTAGCTCGGTTTATAACTATGAATAAAACGTGGATTCACTGTTACGACCTCGAAAAGAAACCATAATATAGGACTGGGAAAAGACCATCATCTCCAACTCCTAAGAATTCATATCGAGTCTCTCCTCCGGTAAGATCATGGGCTCTTTTTTCAGTGGAATAGTTCTGTGTCCTTTTCTGGTGAAGGTTTAAGATGTTATATTAATTAAAAAAGATTTTTAACTACACGTATAGATGCATTAAAATATTTATCATACTGTGGGAATCATTCCCTACGTGTACAAAGATGTTTGTACATACGCTAGGCCATTGTAATAATGTCCAAGAATATTATAAAATTATAATACATTTTAATTACAGTGTCATATGTATTGTCGAGACGAGGAAAGAACCTGTTAAGCATCGGGGGATATACCTTCTGCGTGCAGAAGGTGACCGGATCCCGGACGAGATGGGTGTGTTCAACTCACAATCGTAAGAAATGTCGGGCCACCGCTTACACTTACGACGGTGAACTAATAAAAATAAATAATATACATAATCATGGTTATTAAGTAGTCGTACCTACACAATATGTGCAACAACAATAAAATGCCAATGTTAAATTTAATTTACAATATTTGAAATAATTCAGGTTATTTGTTTTTCAAATTAATTAAATAATATTTTTGTATGGAGAGGTGGTTTTAGACAAAATGTTCTAAATAAATCCTAATTCCCCAATCCAACGATTTTGTAAATAGTAGCTAACGTCAGCCCGGATCTGGGGGGGGGGGAGTAAACCGGGGCACTAGTTCATCATTAATTTTATAGATAAAGATAAAAAAATCTTTAAATTATTTTTTTATCGTTTTTCTTCGCTTTTTTTGTTTAAAATAAAAAGATACATTATTTGGAAAAATATAAAAAATTCTATATAATTATCAAAAATGGTCATTACATAACTTGAACATTATTATGATGTGCAAATTATAATTGAAGGATTCAAAATCTAAAGGGTCTATGCCCCAAAAATAAGTATTTTTATAAAAAAATACAGTTTAAATGCCATGCCTAACAATATCTGTGTCTATCGCTAATCTTTTGTACTTACACAGAGTAATGTAAAGTACAGTACAGTTAAAAATTTTGAACTTTACAACCCTTTAGACCCTTTACAAGTTTAGATTTTCGACCCATCAATTATCAACGACACGATATCACTGATACTGTCATTGTCCAAAATCTGAATTAGTGTAAAAAATAAACATGAGTTTAGAAATAAATCGAGTGTGGCTAAGCATTAGAATTCAGTTAAAGAGTAGTAAAATAGAAATTGATTGATTCTAAGTTATAAGTTTATTAATTTTATTGTTAGGTTTCATTGAAAACAAAATATTATGTGTTTGTCTGTCTGTGTTGCAGTGAAATACGTCCAGTCTCGGCGAGGCAATAAGTTGCTAGTTCACGAAGGGTACACATTTTACATCAAAAAGGTGTCCGGGCTAATAACTAGATGGCTCTGTTCCAGGCATTCATCCAAGTCATGTCGCGCCACGGCCCACACATACGATGGGATAATATTTAAAGTTAATAATAAACATAACCACAAGCCTCAATACCTATGTTAATAATGAACTAGAAATATGCGACGACAAAGTTTTTGGCAGAATTTTGATCTGTCTGTTATTTGGTGGTTTATATTTTAATATACTAACTTAGGCTATTTGACCCTATATTATTTAATATTGGTGACATTTTGCGTGATGTAGTTGGGCTATTGTGCACAAGTGAAGTGGATTATAAAGTATAACTGGCAATGTGCATTTTGAGTTACCACAAAATTTCTTAAGAATGGAGCCACCATTTTGTTAATCCCAAATTTGAAGATTAGAAAAATCTGCTAAGGCTTAAAAACATTAACACAATCAATAATTGTTTTTTAAAAACACAATGACAAAGCTGTAAACCAGTTACATTAAACCGGTTCACATGGTAATAGTAGGAGAGACCCGTCACACGAACAATATCTTCGAGACGAATCGATAATTTGTGTTACTGTAATTTGAGAATCTGTTGAAAATTTAGAAATTCCTTCATTATTTTTAATGTCAAGGCTTAGACGATTTATTAAGTTTATTTAAGTCCATGGTTTTACTATATTGGACCTGAATTCATGTGATCGTTGTCTTTTTTTTCTTATATTATGTGACCTCTGGACCATGTCTACATACAAACCGGCGTAATCTGCAAGCATTGCTTTATTCCAACGTTCCTGATATTAATCTACCGCGTCCGCTCCCGCAACATATGCGTGCTCGCACCCACGCCCGCGAAACCACCGTTCCCTCCGCAGGGGACGTACGGTTAACTTCGCTCCCGCACACCCGCCACGACCGACCTCCTCTGCGGCAACTCAAGCCTAGGTCCGATCCATCGGCATGGAGCCCTTGAGTCAAGCAGCCGTTCGCGCAATACAGTGACTCTACATTCACTAGCTTTCACAGCCATACATGACACTGCATAATACACACATGCACAACACACAGGTACATAGGTTCTGTAAGGGACCTTTTTTTTCTTTTTTTGCCTAGTTAGATTAGACAAAAAATTTCAGACAACTAAATACACATACACATGTTCCTTCCCTCCTCCCAGGGGGCAGAAACATGTATATATGTATAGTTAGTTTAGATCGAATGATAGGGATTTAGTCAGATCTCGACTTAATTGCATACGCGCAACAGTCCGAGCCGAGGTTCGGCCACTTTGGCAACCTCAGATGTTGTTTCTTAGCTTTCGTGGCTGAGTGCTCTAAGCGCTCGCCCCCAAGCCCGGTAAAGCTGTAAAAGCCGTAAAGGCTCCAGGGCCCCTAAGGCTAAAAGTATAGTCAGTTCGAAAAAAAAAAAAAGAAAAAAAAATATATCTGTGATTTATAAAATATAAATATAAGCTGCGAGCCGAAATAAAAAAAGTTACTTCGAAGTTTGTAGAAAATCGACCCATAGTAAATATAAATATGTAAATATAAATATAATAATTGTTTGACGAACAATATTTTTTGCTAAATGAAACCTTATATCGAAAACTCTTGATTACAAATACAGAAAATCATTTTATAGCGATTATAAAAATTAAGTCTTAGGAGGTTTGTAATAATTTTGAAAATGTATTGTAGCCTTTAGAACTAAAAATATAAATGTATTTATTTAGACTACTCATAGTGCTAATATAATATAAAGCTTAAAACATTAATTTCTAAAAAAATTGAAATTTGATCAAAGGCTATTTAGATATGGAAAATAAATTTGATTACTTATATTTCTAATCTACACAAACAAACACAACACAAACAAACAAAATCTAAACAATAATCTACACAGAATTATCCTATTGAAATCATTATCCATGTTTATCGCTAATAGCTGTACAAATACAAGAGTTAGGCTAGATGTAAGTAGAAATAATAATTTTAAAGTTTTAACGTTGCTTTCGAGTTCATTGTGTTTTGATTATATTAATTTGATTATATTAAATTAAATTGATTATAATTTTCATATCTCTTATGAATGCCTTTTAAGCCTTCCAAAAGCGTTTTATTGTTTCTCCTTTCCTTTGATATTACACATTTTACACTTGTGTACTAATTAAAACACAAATAATACAAACTCACTCTACCGGCAGCATTAATAATGTTTCCAAACAGCTAGATAACGTTTTGTTTTAACAAGAGTGATAACAAAATTCTCCACCAACTAGAAATGTAGATTGAGAACAAAAATATGTAATTATTTTTTTGTAATAGAAGCATGGCATAATGACGTCACGATACCTAAGTATCATCTAAAAACAAGGGAGAATATCGAGAGATCAGCAATCTATGTACATATCATTTTTAATGTAAACGTTATTATAAATAATAAAAAAGCGGAATTTATAACTATGAGATTTCTTATAATACTATATTACACTATGAGGTTATGAATATATTTAGGTATACTTGGCGATCGAAATTATTTCGTAATTAATATGTTTGCTATAACGATTATACAGTATGTGTGCTTCAACGTTTTTGATACAGAACAAGTCAATCAAGATTTATGGGATACATTAGAGTTATATACTCAACAGTGTGCCCCAGCTGCACGTTGGTGCGCCGGATTAAACGTGGAAGAGCATCCACCAAAGATGACTCTCGATTGAGTCGCCCTGCAATAACAGTTCTGACTTTTCTCCCTTTTCTTTTCTGTATGTACATGCGCCCGGTTATTGGATATTCTAAATATATAACAATACATTCTAATTACAGTATCGTATGTATTGTCGAGACGTGGAAAGAACCTGTTAAGTATCGGGGGATATACCTTCTGCGTGCAGATGGTGACCGGCTCCCGGACGAGATGGGTATGCTCCACTCACAACCATAAGAAATGTCGGGCCACCGCTCACACGTACGACGGTGAACTTATAAAAATAAATAATACACATAATCATGATTATTAAGTAGTAGTAAGTATAGAATATTTGCAACTACAATAAATAAAAATGTGTACTTATGTACGCTTGTAAGAAGTTATACATCTCTGTCGTAACAAAAAAATAACTCCAAAATGATGAAGTTAATCATTAATGATAATAATGTGATTTCATTGTACTGACGTATTTTTTTAATTGTATCATAGTAATTTAACGTTGTTTAAATAAACAGTATTATATATGTTTATTTTATTAATACTAATTTTAAATTAAAAGCTAATTTTATATTGATTAAAGTCATGTTACTTTAAATACTGTTTAATTATCTTTACACAATTAAAAGAAAATAAAAGTCGCTTATTGTCTTTAATGACAAACTTCATCATATCGTACTGCCTTTACGTGATGCGCGCGCAGCTCTCAATTTTATTTTCTACTAATCGCGCCAACAAGACGTATAACTTCGCGGTAAAAGAAGTATATACATATCGTTTTTTTAGTAAATGTTATTATTACAAATAAAACAGTGAAATCTATAATCAATGGCATTTTCTTATATTATGTCTATATTTAGCGATAATCAATGACAGTGACTATTTCGAAGTTAATGTGTTTATTCGTTTCCAGTAATGTACGTGAAATCGAAGCAAGGTAAAACTCTATTAAATGTTGACGGTTTCACGTTTTGTTCACAAATAGTTTCCGGCCTCAGGACAAGATGGTTGTGCTCTACACATAACAACAAAAGATGTCGCGCCGTCGCACACACGTACGGCGACGAACTTATTAAAATTAAAAACATACATAATCATAGGACAAGTAAAAATAATAAAGAATTTTTCACAATTTAATAATGTCAAGTATTTATTTATTTGTAAATCCTTCATTTAAAATATCTAGCTGATAGTTCTTATGGTGCGTTTAGTAGAGGGTAAAGTTGAGAATACGCCCCCATTTTTTTAATCGTTATAGTTTTGGCGTAGTGGCCACAATCTCACTTGATGTTAGCTGATGATATGGCTCAAAGTGATAACACGCTAAACCTAGTGGAAGACTGGCTCTCAAGTGCAGCTGCCTGAACACACCTGTTGGTGCCTGGCGACAGATTTTCAACTTGAGGGTGATAGCTAGCCAGGTGGGTATTAGAAAAAGCCCTACCACCATACTATGGTTTACTCATGATGTTTTCCTTCACCGAAAACTCAGGCTCATTGCAGGAATTCCAACTCACGTCGATCGACGCGAAGTTGCACACGCTACCACTGAGTCATTATGTGACGAAAGTGCGATATGATGAAGTTAACCATCAGTGATAGTAATATGAATTCATTTTACTGACTTTTTTGTTGTGTAATGATATTTATACTCCGTTAAATATTTTTTACGTAATTATAAAAAGTTAGTAAAATTTAATTAGATTATTATTATTATCATTGGTGACTCATAACTTCATCGTGTTGTTACAATGCGGAGTAAAATTTTTGTGGGTATTTATATATATATTTTTTCTAGTTATGAAGTTACATTCGACGATCGGTATTATTTCGAAGTTAATTCATTTGTTTATTCATTTCCAGTAACATACGCGACATCGAAGAGAGGTAAAACTCTATTAAATATCGGTGGTTTCACGTTTTGTTCACATTCAGTTTCCGGCCTCAAAACTAGATGGATGTGCTCTACACATAGCAACAAAAGATGTCGCGCCGTCGCACACACGTACGGCGACGAACTTATTAAAATTAAAAACATACATAATCATAATATAAGTAATAATTTGTAGAATTTTTCATAACAATAAAAAAAATAAAGATCATCTTCGTCATGTTGTTGGCACGCGGAATAAAATGATTAGAGTTATTTTTATTTTGTTTCACCCAAGAAGTATAACTTTTTACGCGCGAACATAAGCACGCCGTTTTTCTTCTGTTATTTAGTGATATTCGATAACCGATAATATTTCGAAGTTAATCTGTTAATTCGTTTCCAGTAACGTACGTGATGTCAAAGAGAGGCAAAACTCAATTAAATGTTGGTGGTTTCACGTTTTCTGCTCAAATTGTTTCCGGGCTCAAAACAAGATGGTTGTGCTCTACACATAGTAACAAAAAATGTCGCGCTGTCGCACACACGTACGGTGACGTACTTATCAAAATTAAAAACATACATAATCATGAAATAAGTAAAAAAAATGAGTAATTTTCTAATTCAGGCGTTTGCTTTAATAAAACATAACTGTTACCAAATATACATTTAAAATATTACATCGTTTTTGGCTGTTTTAATAAAATATGAAATATGTATGTAATTTTTCAAAGGAATTTTCTTGACTTGAGTCTATTTAGTTAGTGTAAAATTATTCAACTATACCTATAATTTATGATGCAACATCAAAATTATTTTCTTGCAAATACAATATATGATGAGAGTATAACCCATTATCAAATGTAATTAATGATTAATTATAATATTAATTTTATCTTTTAGACAGCTACTCTTATGTGATGTCCCAGCGAGGCAAGATACTCTTGAACGTTGGAGGATTTACTTTCTACTCTCAAAAGGTTTCCGGGGCACGAACGAGATGGCTCTGTTCGACGCATAACAACAAAAAATGTCGAGCAGTCGCTCATACATACGACGGGCAACTTGTTAAAATTAAAAATTATCACAATCATAAAATTTAAATTGAGTGGTGTGGTATATATACTAATTTATATACTGTAAAATAAATTATTTTTTATGAAAAAGTATTTTTTTAGTTTAACAGTACCGAATCCTGACAAATTTCGGATGTTTTCATGTGGTGGAAGTAAGCCATCATCCTGCTGGAATATATACACATTATGAATCATGTTGTACCAGAGGTTAGGTACATAGTGACTTACTTATTGTCACTCTGTAAATACCATAGTGAAAACACCCGGTAAACTAACTGACTGGTCTCAAAACTTACAAATGAGATGCTGTGAGTTTTATTGGTTTTTAGATTATAAATGGTTGTTATCTAATATGTTTTATAAGTGAAAACGCCATTGGGTTTTTATATAGTTTAGAAGATGCACAGAGAAAAAACGAAATAAAGCTTCTTTGTTATTGAATATCATTAAAAAATTCGGTAGATACCTAAATTTGCAAGCAGTATATTTCTAAGTGCTGAAACTGTTTTGATGGCTATTTGTTACATTATTATAATTTTAGTCATGTTCGTGCAGTCTCAGCGAGGCAAGAAACTTCTCTCCTTTGGAGGATATACATTTTGTTCACAATGGACATCAGGCCTTAGAACAAGATGGGTGTGTTCGACTCATAACTGCAAGAAATGCCGGGCTACAATACATACTTACGGTGACATAATCATAAAATGTAACAACAACCATTGTCATTACTGAGTGACATCATATTATCGTTTGGTGTTGTCGCTCTAAACAATAAGTATATTATTGAATAAAACGTTTTTTTTTAAGTAAATTTATTTGTACAGAATTGAATACTTTATTTAAGAAAAATCTTATTTTTAGTATACTACGTCAAGTCGCAACGTGGCAGAACTCTTCTCAGCATAGAAGGATTTACCTTTTGCGCGCAAACGATGTCTGGGGGGAAAACAAGATGGCGGTGTTCGACGCATAACCATAAAAAATGTCATGCAGTAGCTTACACATACTTCGATAAGATTATTAGGATTAATAATATACATAACCATTATAGAGTAATGTAGTATTGAAATATAAGTAATCAAATTTATTTTCCATATCTAAATAGCCTTTGATCAAATTTCAATTTTTTTAGAAATTAATGTTTTAAGCTTTATATTATATTAGCACTATGAGTAGTCTAAATAAATACATTTATATTTTTAGTTCTAAAGGCTACAATACATTTTCAAAATTATTACAAACCTCCTAAGACTTAATTTTTATAATCGCTATAAAATGATTTTCTGTATTTGTAATCAAGAGTTTTCGATATAAGGTTTCATTTAGCAAAAAATATTGTTCGTCAAACAATTATTATATTTATATTTACATATTTATATTTACTATGGGTCGATTTTCTACAAACTTCGAAGTAACTTTTTTTATTTCGGCTCGCAGCTTATATTTCTATTTTATAAATCACAGATATATTTTTTTTTCTTTTTTTTTTTTTCGAACTGACTACACTGTTAGCCTGAGGGGCCCTGGAGCCTTTACGGCTTTTACAGCTTTACCGGGCTTGGGGGCGAGCGCTTAGGGCACTCAGACACGAAAGCTAAGCAACAACATCCGAGGGTGCCAAAGTGGCCGAACCTCGGCTCGGACTGTTGCGCGTATGCAATTAAGTCGCGATCTGACTAATTCCCTATCCGTAATTCGATCTAAACTAACTATACATATATTCTGCCCCCTGGGAGGAGGGAAGGAACATGTGTATGTATGTGTATTTAGTGGTCTGAAATTTTTGTCTACTCTAACTAGGCAAAAAAAGAAAAAAATAAGGTCCCTTACAGAACCTATGTACCTATGTGTGTTGTGCATGTGTGTATAATGCAGTGTCATGTATGGCTGTGAAAGCTAGTGATTGTAGAGTCACTTGTATCGCGCGAGCGGCTGCTTGTCTCAAGGGCTCCATGCCGATGGATCGGACCTAGGCTTGAGTTGCCGCAGAGGAGGGCGGTCGTGGCGGGTGTGCGGGAGCGAAGTTAACCGTACGTCCCCTGCGGAGAGAACGGTGGTTTCGCGGGCGTGGGCGCGAGCTCGCATATGTTGCGGGAGCGGACGCGTAGAAATTGTTAGCTTTCTCGATGTCGTGATCGGGATCGACAAAGAGATTTCGCGGACGGCGTTTATAACGTTTGGCAACGGGGATCGAGTTGTCTGGGACGTAGTTCGCGGTGGATTTTACGAGCGGGTTGGGATGATTCGAAGCGCTATCGAAGTATCTCCTGGTGAGATATTTCACATAGGCTTCTATCGAGGGAAGCCTCATGTCCCTGTGCAGGTCCATGTTCCAAAATCACAGATATTAATTTAGTTTATACCGTTGTTGCGGCTGCAAAACCTATTTTGTAATGTGTGTAATTGCAAGTGTAACTGTGTTTTCTAATAATTAATGTGGTTGCTAGCCAGGTGGACATTAGAACTCTACCACAGTACCACTATGCGTTATATCTATGTTTGACTTGACCGAAAGTTCAGGCTCATTGTAGAATTCGGAATTGTGTTATCCATTGAAGCGGTGTCCAAACATGCTATCACTGAAAAAAATGTAAATAAAGAGGTGTTCAGTAAAATCATTTTATTATTATATTAGAATCGATTTAGTATTCGAAACTAAAGTGTATTACTAAAAAAAAATATTTTTCAATATTATAATAAGAAATGTGTTATTTACCAACTTTCATCTGTTGTATAATGTATTTACTTGATAGTTTTAAAAACACATACTTGAAAATCATGCCAAGCGTGGTAAAATTATTTTTCCTCTAGTAATTATTAAAATATACAAAGTTGAAAGACAAGGCCATTTCACGAGAGATATGCATCTAGCAACAGTAGCAAATATCATCCTCATATCTATCACTATACTAATACTGATCTATACTGATAATATTTAAAGCTCAAGTTTTTTTTTTGTTTAGAAGCGCTAGAACAACCTGTCAGATTTGAAAAAAAAAAGTTTTGCATTTTATACCCCTTTTATTGAGTAAGGCTATATAACTTCATGCTACGACCTTAAGGAGTGGAGCAGTACGTAGGCAACAAGTACAACAAGTACGAAGGCAAATACGGGAAGTGAAAACAACGATAGACTACAACACGGGTGGGTGGGTACCTTGGCGGCGGCGCCGTGGAGAATTGGTTGAATAAATTTAACATAGGTAAAACCATGGGGCACAGCTAGCTGGAGATATATTGAGTAATTCCGGCTTTGGCATCTTGAAACCCCTAAAACCACACAATGAAGGAGAAAATTACAATGCAGGTAATTTTTTAATACAGAGATTCTATTGTTTTAGTCAAATACGTGATGTCGCGACGAGGCAAGTACCTTCTTAGTGTTGATGGGTATACGTTTTGTATTAAAACCGTGTCGGACTTACAGAAGAGGTGGGTCTGTTCCACACACAACAACAAAAAGTGTCACGCGGTAGCTTACACGTTCGGCGATGAAATCATTAAGATAAATAATATTCATAACCATGATAAAGTAGCACACTAAATTGATTGGCTTTTATAAAAAAAAAGTAAAATTAAATAGTATTTTTAAAAATAATTAAATTTATTATTAATAATGAACCTATTCCGAGTATATACTATTATCAGGGCGCAACCGTATTCATTTCATAAAGCTGTAATTCCGGAGCTCAAACTGGACGGTATTATTATTATTGAAGAACGTATTTAAGAAAATGGTTCTTCCAAATACTCGCCATGATGCGGAAGTAGAACTGGTTCAGCAATACAGTGTACGTGCTAATTTAACTTGCTTTATAAATATATCTATCTTTCAGTATACAACATTCCCTGAGCCGTTGCCTGAGATACGGTACTGTAAATATTACAGTTTGTAATCATACATAATACTTATATGTCTGAGTTTTTATTTTTACACACACTTTATTGTTTTAGCGAAATACGTGATGTCGCAACGAGGCAACTACCTTCTTAGCGTTGATGGATATACGTTTTATATTAAAACTGAATCGGGCTTACAGAAGAGGTGGGTCTGTTCCACACACAACAACAAAAAGTGTCACGCGGTGGCTTACACATTCGGCGATGAAATCATTAAGATAAATAATATTCATAACCATGATAAAGTCGCACGATGAATTGATTGGATTTTATTTAAAAAAAAAGCTGGAATTTTCAATTAGAAAGTATATATGGTTCGTGTGTGGTTAATAATTATCATGATATTTATAAACAAAAAAAAAACACCCTTACAGGTTTAATTTCCCGAAATCCGTTCGTAGTGAGCATCTACATCGTGAAATGAGTAACTATGGTAAATTTCAAGTCAATCACACCTATAGTTTCGGAGATCTCGTGATGAGCGGTATTTCACTTTTGTATACATAGATACATTAAAAAAACTGTAAACAAAGTTACTTTTTTCACATATATAATATTGTTTTAGCGAAATATGTGATGTCGCAACGAGGCAAGTATCTTCTTAGCGTTGATGGGTTTACATTTTGTACTAAATCTGTATCGGGCTTCCAAACGAGATGGGTCTGTTCCACACATAACCACAAAAAGTGTCGCGCGGTAGCTTACACGTCCGACAATGAGATCATTAAGATAAATAATGTTCATAACCACGATAAAGTCGCAACCTAATTTGATTGGATTTTATTAAAAAACATTTAAATTTATAAAGTACACATTTTTTACAACATGATTACATTTAATTATTGATGATGTACCTGTTCCGAAGTATAGTCGATATATGTAATAAATATATGTATGTGATTGTCAGAGTGCTCGTGTATTTATTGATATGACATTGCAAACTTTTATGTTATACTTAGATGAGGTTACCATAAAGTTATAGTTCCGGAGACCACAGCTCTTCAAAACACTCGCCATGATAGTGACGTACAATATCCCTGCGCAGTTAAAGTGGCTTTATAGATGTATCTGATTGTTCAGTATGTAACAATGCCTGGGCAGTTGCGTGATCGAGTATTGTAAATATAACAGTTTGGAGTCATGCTCAATGTTCACGTGTAACTTTTAAATAACTTAAACAATGTTTTTTTTTAACATCGGTATTATTGTTTTAGTGAAATACGTACAGTCACAGCGTGGTACGGAACTCCTGAGTGTTGATGGGTTTACTTTCTGTATGAAGTCGGTGGTTGGATTGCAGAGAAGATGGATCTGCTCCACTCACAGTAATAGAAGATGTCGTGCAATGGCTTTCACTTACGGCGATAATATTATTAAGATCAATAATATTCATAACCATATAAAAAAGAAAAGGATTAAAAATTGTATTTAAAACATCAAATAATTTATTTTTTGTATTATGTATGTTTAAGTATCAGTTTAAATTGTTTGTATGTTTAAAAAACGTAGCTTAAACATGAACATGAACAATTAATCATAAATATAAAAAAAGGTTATAAGACCACATAATAATTTACTTTACACAAAATGCGGCGTTACGTCGCTGGTTTATTTTACCACCAACAAACACATAATTTAGCAATTCAGTCCTTTATATTGACCTCTTAATGTTAAATGCATGATATTGATTAAAATAATGTAAATAATTATGTTTGTGTTGGTTTCTATGTCGTCCGATACACTCCTACTAGAAGTATATTCACAGTAACACTATCAGTAGGTATATATATAAACACTGCAGTATTATAATATTCTGTACCGATGCATGATATATCTTCTAGCCGAATATGTTGGAATATAGTGTATAAATTTTACATGAATAAATTATACCGATAACACTAAAGTCGTTGCGTCATAACTGCCTAAATTTGGGTAAAGTTTAGACCTTGAGTAATCAGAATTATTAAGAGATTGATCATAGTTCGGAGTTTAATTGGTTTAAAAAATTGGAATATTTGTGTTCATTTGTATATTTGACTGATTCACGACCGAGAAAATATTTTAATATGAGATTATATGAATGTTTATGTAATTCAAAACTGACCAAGTCTTTGTTTTTGTGTTCTTAATTATTAAACAACGACGTTATTAATATTTTAGTCAAATAATTATCTCAAATCGAAGTAAGTAAGTAAAGTCGTTTTTATTTAGAATATAATTTAATAGGATAAATAACTAGATAATACATATTTATAATTGCGTTAACGACAGTACAAGTAATTAACTATATACGATAATAGACAATGTTTATATGTTTAAAGTAAAATAATAGAACAAAATAAAACAACAAAATTTATCGAAAGAAGTACGAGTAAAAATATGTAAGTATCTTGTCAAGAAGTAAAAGTGAGGAGAAAATTATTTTTAGCAGACATTTAAAACAAAAACATTATATTGTTTCAGCTCAATTCATAACATCACGCCGTGGCACCTCCCTTATTCTTTACAGAGGATATAAATACTGTAAGAAATCTTCACATGGCTGCAAAACTAGATGGGTGTGCTCCACTCACACCTTCAAGGGCTGTAAAGCCGTACTGATGACAGTTTCAAATACAATTGTCCATATTAAACATGAACATAACCATCCGTGTATAAAATATTATTATGAATAAAAATCAGAGCGTTACATAAAAATATTACGAATTAATTTTGTAGTAATGTCTATTTATTTATGAAAATTTTGTCCATTAAACAAATCTCTCGGTAAGCACCAATAGGTATTCCGGCAGCTGCACTTGAGAGTCAGTCTTCCGCTAGGCTTAGCGTGTTATCATCTTGGGTCACATCGTCACTTAAGATCAGGTTGAGATTGTGGCCACAACGCTAAACCTATAACGATTAATAATAATAATAAAAGCCGCAATATTAAATTAGAAAAGTTCTTGCAGCTAAAGGAAATCGAAATTTCACAACAAAGTTCACAACCAAACTAACACACCTACTACAACCACACTGTGAATTATTTGGTTGATAGCTCGTCATTCTAGTTTGTACCAGCTTTTTTAAAAGGGCTGAGAAATGTTTAATAAAGAAAATAATAATAATGTACCAGTTTACTCTATAGGAAGACATTTAAAAAAAATGTTTTTTGTTTAATATCTTTTATAAATCAATGAAACTGCTAAGTATTAGGGTGCGAATAAAATCTAGTCGTTTAATAAAAATAGATAGTTTAAATTTAATTCTGGATATCTCTTATGTCTCTCTCTTGGGTATAATTTAAAAACAAAAAAAATTTATGTACTTATTTGGCATAACAAAATAAAAATAAGTAAAAAAATGGTCCCGCATATGAATAAAAGGATGAAGTTAGCCATCAATGATAATAAGGTGAACTCATTGTACAACCTGCTAGTGGTAGCTATCGCAAAAAATGTTCCCTCGAAACCACCATTCCCTTCAGAGGGGACGGGCGGTAACTTCGCTCCCGCACACCCGCCACGTCCACCCTGTCCTTTTTTTACGTGGAGGAACCCGTCATAGATACACACCCACTCAGGGGGAGCGAGTGGTTATGTGAGACTCCTACTCACTAAAACTCCACGGTGTACCATCGGTTATCTACAGTGAGGCGAAACGGGATCGCGGTTGCATTCCCCACGTCGGATCCTATCGGGCCTATGGCGCTAAAGAGAGACAGTCTGGTACAACCTCAACTGTCTCCGAGACGACATATCTATGGTATCAGCTATGGTAGAGATAAGAGGCGTGATAGCGCACCCTCCTACCCATCGTCTACGCTGATATCCGGCTGAGGCAGAGGTGTTGGTACCGGTGCCCTTCTCACTTTTACAGGAGTCGGCTGGCAACTGGCACCCCCCATATAACGACCCGCTGGCCTTCCGCAGTCATCGCAGTAGGCGCAGTGCAGCGCCTTGACCTCGCACTCTACAGCCCTGTGCCCGGGCTATCCGCAGCGGAAGCAAAGTGCCCCTCTGTCGGCTGTCGACGGGCATAAAGGTCGAGTGTAGTCCAGACTCATGCACCTAAAACAGCGTATAGGCTTTTTACTGTTTTTTAATGTGTAAGATTACTTTAACGGTGTATGAATAAACATAATAATGTTAATAAAAAAAAACACAAGATTTATACAAAGTTAAATTATTTTCACACAAATAAAAAAACAACTTTAATTAAGTAAAATAAATTCACATTATTATCATTAATGGGTAACTTGTTTAGGTCGCACTTCCGTCACATGATGCAAGCGCAGCTCCCAGTTATAACCTCTAATAAAGGCGCTAAAAGAAATATAACTAAAAAATACATTCAAGACCAGAGTCTTTTTATTTGAATATATTTCCTGAAAGAAACCATACTATCATACGTATTTTTATTTCATACCACAGAAGTACTTGGAATCCTAAAATATAAGAGAAAATATCTAGTCTTTAAACGTCTAAGATACGTAATCTTAGATTTAAGGTAGGAAAATCACAAAGTAGATAGAGCTACTTGAACAATTAGGATGTAAGTGAGGAAAGATGAATGAAAACATTCAAAATTATTCCAGAAGACATTAAAGATATCCTAGCATACAATACACAAACAAAAATATTGAGAAAATTTCGACATTTTAAGTTTTTTACAGATGGTTCCAAAAAGTTAACTAAGCAACTAAAAAAGTCAATAACTATTATCGTCGCTAGTTATTGGCATTTATACTGTATTTAGTTGTCGACTCTATAATAAATCCTATCTGAGAGTTGATAAATCTTATTCTAACATATTGACAAATAAATACTATAGGTACAAAATTATAATCAAATTATGTTGATTTATACAAACTCAAATATTTTTCGTTTTTTTTAGTTGGGTGAAAATAATAATATAAATATAATTCCCTCCTTTCCACAACAGAACCACAAGCGCTGGGCTTCGGAGACACCGTTTTACGGTAACCACCAACTCGACACGAACTAAAAAGTTCTCTGTCTTACCTTTGTCATACCGTGAAACTGTGGAACCATCTCCCGGCCAGTGTGTTAACACCTTCTTCTTACGACATCGGGTCCTTCAAGCATAACATGAAGTCATATTTATGCAGGCCGGCATGACAGCGGCGACCGCCGAAGGATTGCTTATCTCTCGGTGGTCGTCGTTGTGTTTGGACTGTACTGAGCTTAGCATCAGGGAGAGTACCGTCAATTTGCCGAGCTACTGTATACAAAAGGTTATAATTTCATTTACTTACACTTGACAGTAGCATTATTAATTTCGTTAAAAATTATAAAGATAACAAGTAAACGATCGCTTATTCGTGTTGAATTTGTCATGTAAATGCTACATATTGCAATATCGAATAATTTCAAAATCAAGTATGTTTGTCAATATCGCCAGTAAATTAATTACATTTCAGAGATTGGCCTATACAGCGTGTTCTTTTTTGTGACTTTCAAATAACACAAAATTGTTGGAAAAGGTACATCTGAAATTAGTTATTTATTTTCACCATTCGGAAACATTAAATTGACTTATAATGTAGGTACTAAGATATTTAGGAATTTATTATTGTTATTACTTGTTTCAAAGGAATTTAGGGGCGTTATATTTAAAAATGTATGTAACATTTAATATTATTAAATGTAAAATTTAACGTATTTCGGGCATATTAGTATAGACTTAATTAAGTACAAAAATAGGTGTCTAGTGTCTCAATATTGCCGATTAAAATCCAGATTAAAGTGATCGGTATAATAATGTTTTAGTTTAATTTAACTATAGCTTTAGTTTTAGAACGTAAGGTGCTCCATTTTATTTTGTTGAGTGGAAAGTTTTATAACTCTTCATTCTGTGTATTTTTTAATTTGTTCTGATTCATTTTTACTCCATTATTAGTCCCAGTGAAAACTCCAAATAATCTTTGTCTTTTTTTAAACAACTGACATGTGAATTTATCAAATAAATATTAATTATAGAACATAGTAAGATTTTTAACAATTTAAATACAATAGTTTATTAAAATTTCATTTATTAATTAAATAATGTATTTTACAGCTCAATTCATCACATCACAAAGAGGCACCCGGTTGATTCTCTATGAAGGGTACAGATTCTGTAAGAAGAGGACTAGGGATTTTAAAACGAGATGGGTTTGCTCGACACATGCCTGTAAGGGTTGCAAGGCTGCCATCATAACTGCAGCTGATAAAATAGTTGCTGTAAGATTCGGTCACAACCATTCGCCTGGCAGAAAGGGCAGTTTTGATATTAAGTTTAATTCTGAGTCGAATTCAATGGCTGGTGGTTTTTTTATAGACTATGTCTAATAAAAAGTAGGAACTAAGAGACATTTTGAGGGCTGTGGTATAATTACCTGAGCCTTCCAAACCTACTGTGTAGTCTTGTGCATTTGGAACTGGTGGTCGAGCTATGCCCGACTGGATTGTAATATGTAATGATAAATCCTAAAACGCTACCCAAGACGAATGCAGAACAAATCCAGAAATTTTAAAAAGTTTTTGTAAGAAAATCTTTATATACAAAACAAATCATAACATTATTTTTTTCTATATTTTAAGTGATGTTATGTGATAATGTGGCCCAAGATGGAAGCACGCTAAGCTTAGTGAAAGACTGGCTTTCAAGTACAGCTGCCCGAACACACTTATTGATGCTTGGCGACAGATTTTCAACTTATGGATGGTAGCTAGCCAGGCATGCATTGAAAAATGCCCTACCACCATGCTATAGGGTTCATCACCATGTTTTCAGTCACTGAAAGCTCAGGCTCAGGATTCAAACTCACGTTCATTGATGCAATGTCCGTACATGCCACTACTGAGCCATCACTTATAGATGGATTACAAGCCTTTCCTTTGATTTGCGTATCAAATACCAACTTAGGTCGGGTCGTCGATCGATGGCAAGCCAAGCCAAATGCTCTCCCTGTCCACACGTTTGAATGTGTTAACGTTTGCCGAGGTTTGGCAAGCGAATGTATGGGGCATAACAATACCGGTTTATTGGTCCGTGGCAGCTGTATAGCGAGTGACACACGTGTTTGAGGAGCAACTCATCTGTATTTATTAATCTGGACAATATTACTGAGGTATTATTATGAAAACGACTATTTCTTCCCGACGTTAATTTTATTGTTAATAAATTTAAAAATATCTGGTAAAAATAAAACGTAGAGAACTTGTACATTTAACCGAATAATGAGTTTGTTATAATTAAATATACATGTTTTAACTCATTTACTTTGTTCTCTTTGAACCCCTATTAATGTGTATTTGGATTGGTACCACGATACACATGGTTAGAAGCAACGGCGAATTAAGTATGTCTTGTTGGCCGTCGTACCTACGTGTATGCCGTCAGTACGACCACGATCCTCGTTATTGAACAAAATATTTTATTGTTACATCGCGAAGTTAAGCGCTGCCCTGCGGCTGCGCACGCGCTTATTACGCAGTAAGTATTTCCATCCCGTATTTTTTAAATCATATTATTGACAATTCTTTTAGCCTATCAATTGACCAATGGCATAAGTGTCCCGAGTACAAAATTTTATAGAAATCGGTCAAGCTGTTTTTGAGTTAAATCCGGACATACAGACAGATAAACAATTTTTTATCGCCATATTTGTTCTTCCTTTATATAGGACGTTAATCGATAAATTTGGAAAAAACATGTACAGACATAACTACAGATAATATAGATAATACTACCATTATATTAAGGTTTGGCGTATTTACACTACAGCGCACGCGCCTTTTTATCCCTTAGTAAATCGCTTGTTTTATTGTAATAGAAAAAAACTTGTACTTAAATTACTTAAAGTTTTTAATATATTACAAACGTGATTAATATAAGAGTTTTTTTTATTATAAAATACAATAAATGTAAAAATTTATATACTCAATATATTAGATGCTTGTTGGGCCCGCGGCTCCACCCGCGTGCACTACAGAATGCCATCGGTCGAGCGCGCGCCCTACTCGTGCTGCCCCCGGCTCAAAAGACGAAAGACAAAAATGCCTATTGTGGGTGATCCTTACAAGGTAGATACATGTAAACGCTGATTTTCTTGTAGATCTTTTTAAGATCTACAATTGTGTACAACATTAATTTGATATATCTTGTGTGATATATCAGCCTAAGCCATTTAAGCTCCCCGAATGTGTATTTTTGCGAATTGATTTACCATTATCGTCACTGTTTATTTCGTCAATTAATTTATCTTACAAAATGTATCCTATACCCTAGTCAGATAAGATAGCAATGAATTGAAATAAAAAAAACATTTAAATCGGATAAGTAAGTGGTTTCCCGTGAAAAGAACTTAAACGGACAGAGAGACGTTGAGTTTTATAATATGTATAGTTATAGAAGATTACGGAAACATTTTAGGAAGGTATGTGAAAAAAATCAACACAGTTTGAGTTCAGCATAGAACATCGTCGTTATTAAGAGTTTTATTTCTCATCTTTCTCATATTCGAGACATGAAATAACTTAACGACCGGAGCAGATCCACTTAGAACAACATTTACAACATTTTTTTATTCACTCTCTGCACAAGTGATATGGATCTTAAATAAGAACTATAAACATGCATTTTGAGGTGCCACAAAAACTCCCTGGACAGTTCTAACAAGGGAGTCTCCATCTTGTCAAAGCGTTTCTGAACGATAGAGCGCTTTCCTGTAAACCCAAAAAAAAACAAATATATCTAAAGCTTGATTTCTATAATATACTAAATACCATATATTTTACAGTTGTCTACACAATGTCACAAAAAGGCAATCCTATGATTTGTATCGACGGGTATACATATTTTCGGAAAAACAGAACTGGTCAAGGTGTTGAGAAATGGTCATGTTCCACTCATCACTCAAAGAAATGTAAAGCTCTTGTAATCATTATCAACGGTCAATTGATTGAAATCGTAAAAGAACACAATCATTAAAACATTAGAAATAAAGTTTATTTATTTATTTTATTAACTCAAAATATTGGGACCTCGTCTGATGATAGGTGAAAAACAAATAGCAATAACCGAGATATTATTTCACATTTGTGAATACATCTGCCTCAAGCATCAAGCCTGTTTAAATACATCTAATGGCCTTATTTTTAGCATTCATTTTATTATGAGCACCTGTTGTCACACTACCATTGTAAGTACGTAAAAATTATGTAATGTATCAAATCCATGCCAACTTTCTTTTACATTCTTAAATCCATTCATACATTTACACTAATTGTGACTACTTTTTACATAATTATATAAATAATAATAATATTTTTTTATATAAAATTGCTTCCAGTAACTCTAGTAAAGACGAAGAAAGGGAAAACAAACATCAAAGTTGGTGATTATAAGTTTTATTTAAAACCTGGTAACTCGAGAACCAATATAAAACGGTGGTGTTGCACTCAAAACAAATATTGCAAAGCATGCCTTCATATAGTTGATAATAAAATTGTAGCCGTAAACAACGAACATAACCATGAAAAGAAATAAACAGATACGTTAGACTCTTTAAGATTTAAAATAAAACTTAATATTGTAATGTTTTTTACAAGTAAAAATAATACAATTTAGTTTTTATGTATAATAATTAAAACTCCATTGCGACGACGCGATAGTTTTTAACGGTTGCTAATGATCTAAAAATTTTTTGTTATTGTAATAAAGTACAGTATAATTCTGCAAAGTAAATAAATTATTTACAAAACGCTATAATCTGTAATCATTACTTACAAAGAATATGTAAATATATGTGAATTAAAATTAATCAAACTAAAATACTGTTTATTTATACAACGTTAAATTATTTTATCACAATAAAATAGTCAGTAAAAGGATAGCGTTATATATATATGTATATATACTCAGCAAAATGACTGCACAGTACCTGCTGAAAAGTATGGTAAAGTCCAGCAACAATCTCCGGTGACAAATTCCATCGGCAATTTTTGCTGTCAGCTTGACACGACAGAAAACGCTGGCCAAAAGGCGATTTCACATCTTGTTGTTGCCGAGATAGATGCTACCGTATAGCTATGTAATAACGGATATATAAAATGTTTCAGCAATATTTCTGAAGTCGCAGAAAGGCAAAGATTTAATATCTGTCAATGGATACACATTCTATTATAAGAAGGAAAATAAGCGAGGAGATCATCAAGTCAAAAAAAGATGGGTTTGCTCAACACATTTTGTCAAAGGTTGTAGAGCTGTTATTTATACAATTGAGGATATTATAGTATCCATTAGAAATGAACATAGCCATCTTTCGCGGAATCAACGTGAGAATATATGGGAATATTGTGATTAATATTATTACTCAAATATATAAAAAGAAATGATAATTCTTTGGTTTTATTAATTATTATCAAATTACATGAGTTAATTCATGGGTCATGTTATTTTGTTTAAGAATAAATAAATAAAAAATAGGCAATTTTTGGATAACTACGGTAGTTCGTATACAATTCAATAATCAAAAGAGACTTTTGTAAGATGAATATAATGACATTCGATGTCTTATTTTGCAAGCAATCGATGTAATGGAAGAGTGGAAATTATATCACGAAGATGTTTTATAAAATATTTGACGTTTTAAAAATAAAAGGTAAGAGAAAATTAACTGAGGTAGAACAGTCCGAAGGTATACTACCGCCTTAGAGTAGATCGCAGCCAAATAAACTCGTGTTGTGTTCCACCGGCGAGTAAGGTTTCCAGAGCTCCTTGTGGAAGGAGGTTTAAGATCAGCAACGCGCTAATACCTGTAGTATTACAAGCTCCCATATGCTACGGTAGGCTATGGTAGAATTTTTCACCTTTTCGTGATAAAAACCGTATATTTAAAACTAGCTGGCCCGGTAGATATGCTGCCCTTCAGTACTCAATAACTCGACCACAGTGCCAACTATCTCGTTTTTTCCCTTATAACGTTTCATGATCATAAACAAAATGATGATTTTAATTTATTATGAACACATTCGTTGGCTTTGCCTTTGGCTAATAAATGTCGTTACTTGTATTGTACAAACTTTCACCCCACCTTTTACACCCTTAGGTATAAAATTAAAAAAAAAAACTACGAAATACGTATTTTTTATTTTGTAACTGAATTGCTAAATACCAGTTTTCATAGATATATCTTTAAATATGAAGACCACCTTACGGGTGGAATTTCCAGAAATCCTTCTTTAGTGCTCACATACAGTGTGAAAGGAAACGCGCACGGTGCCTAGCTCCAGTAGTTTGGGCTGTGCGTTGATGAATCAGTCGGTCAGTACAATTAATTGTATATGTATAGATTGTAAATATCAATTCAAATAGCTAGTAAATAGAGTCATAAATAGGCGTATTTCGATTGATTTTAGTAACTTACATCATATCACATAAGGGGAATAGGATGATCTGCCTCGACGGATACAGTTTTACACAAGTACGAGATTATAGAAGGCCGGATAACAAATCAAAAATTCGTTGGACGTGCTCGAAAAGGTCTACGTACGCGTGCTGCGCGAAAGTTCTCACCATTGATGACGTCATAATAACTCATGATAATAATCACAATCATCCGAAAATAAAAAAATAATGATTAAAGAGGTTTTTTTATCCTAACATAAATTTATATATTCGGTAATCCAAACTAGGTACTGCAATTTGGTAAATAATGTTGACAAAGTTTTAATATTTCAACCCGTACATATTACATTATATTACATATACAATATTACACCATACCCACCCACCTTGCAGTACTTATATGAACTTGTAGTTTAAAATTTGATTTCAGACCCCATTTTGTAATGATTTTGATTAATGCAACACATACATACAACAATCTGTCAATGTTTCTTACTTGTAAAATTCATTTTCATAGCAGAAATAAATTAAAATTGTGTATATAAACTGTACATATTTCCATATATGTAATGGTATTTCGGTTGTTTATCGACTGTCATCATATCACAACAGGGGCATAAGATGATATGCATTGATGGATACACTTTTACACGAGCTAGGGATAGTAGGAGACCGGATCAAGGACCATAAAATCGTTGGACGTGCTCGAACCGAAATAGGTATGCTTGCTGTGCTAAAGTAGTTACCATTGAAGACGTCATAATATCTTGTGACAATGATCACAACCATCTGAGAAGAAGAATAAAAAAACAAGTGATTAACCATAATTATATTAATTGATAATTGGTGTAAGGACGTTACGAACAATTTTTGACAATAAAATCTAGTTATTTAGGATTGTTTTTTTTTTTGTAATAAAATTAGATATGGTATTCGCATAATATACGAACGTAAATGTTGAAAAATATTAGGTATACAGTTCCCACCTCATCGCAATTAGTATTTATAGGTTAACAAACTACCAGCTTGGTTGCATAAATCCATCTTTTTAATATGCATCTTTATACGATTAAATGCATATTTGTATGTATGTTCCCTATGTGCTCCAAAACGGCTGGAGCGGTATTTTGATGAAATTTTCAGACAATCTTCATATTAGCCCAGCGGGTGGTCCTGTAAAGTTTGGTAGCGATCGGAAAAACAAAATTTTGGGCCTCAACAACGCGTGGCTGGATTTGCTAGTTGTTTATAATTATTAAATCTGCGTACTTCTAGACGTTATTTCCTTAAGTACGGTTATTGTTGAAACGGTATTTCAGGTTGTAAATATAAAATGTAATATATCTAGTGGCTTTAGCAATGATTGATATTGGGAAGTCAGTATGAGGGTGAAGGTGGTCATACTCTCGGCGGTCATAGTTATTTTTAAATGCACTTGAAGGTAGCACATTTGCTTATTTTCGTTATTGTATTAAATTGAAATCTTATAAATGTTTAATTTTCAGTAACAATAATTGTGCCAACTGTATGGACATTTCCTGCTGTGCTAATTGGAGCAGTCATACTAATGGCTGTGCTCATAGCGGCTGTGCTGATAATTATTATGACAGTAGCAGCTTCACTGGGAGTGGCCTTGCTGATCGTGTCTACGCTGATAATAATCGTACTAGTAACAGCGTTAGTTGTAGTGGCTACGCTGCTCATACTTTTACTAATAATTACGCTGTTAACAATGGTTGTATTAGTACTGGCTGTGCTATTGACTGCATTATTATTAACGGTTGTATTTCTATCATCTTTACTTGTAGTGACTGCCCTGGTAACAGCTTTGTTAGTATTAATCGTGCTGCTAACAACTGTGTTAGGTGCAGTTGTGTTGGTTATGATTGTGCTGTTGGTACTTGTGCTAATGACGGCCGTGAAAGAATTGCTCATGCAAATGGCATCCGTGTTTATTAGTTAAAAATGTAGTTAGAAAGATTTGCTACAAATACGTCTGACTGAACTAGTTAACAAAGAGTTTAAATAGGCCCTGTGTTCGAAAGTGATTTTAATTAAAATTTTAACGAAATACCTTATTTTAAAATGTAGGTAATAACAATGTTTCTTTGAAAGCGTTTTCCTGTTCAGTACTATTGGTTATTATATATTATGTAATTCTTGTTTTAGTATTTTCCGTCTGCGTAAATAAAACTGAAGGAATTTTTAATGAAGATTTATATAGATATATGTAAATCATCATCATCATTGTATTCATCATTTTTAATTATTATGGACTACAGGTATATTTGTTTATTAAATTTTTACATATATTTTAATTGTTTAAAATAACGTTTAACGCTCGGAAGTCGCATGAGAAGTTTCACTTCAAAAATTGATAAATTTGTAAGAAAGCACTATAGAGTATGTAGTGCGACAGGGTAGTATTTTGGGCCAAACATTTTTTGACATTGACATTTTAGACATTCCTGGTATATTTTAATAATTTATGTGCATTAGAAACTGAAAAATGACGTATAAGCTCGTACGCGGATTTTCTGTTTTACCTCCTATTTTCTGACAATACGTGGAAGGAAACTTCCGAAACTGCATAAAAAGGTTTCAACAAGGAAACGCAATGACATAGTGCACATGTTTTAACCCTTAAAGCAAATAAAACAAAATACATGACATACTGTTTTAGTAACCAAAGTCGAAAATTTATTTATAGCTACCCTATATTGGCTAATACTTGTAACAACTTCAAGATATTTGTACTATTCTTCAAAACATTGATATAAGTTTTACACAATAATTTATGTTTTTTTCCCTCTCCTCAAATCTTATGAATAATGGGAACGACAGACATGAATAAATCTTTTTTGTAGGCCAACTGCCAAGATATAGGTAACCCTAGTTTGGCGGTTAGGGATTCATAAAACATGTTTTACGAAATCAAAATTTTCGTGTTTTTCTAAAATGTAAAAATAAGATTAACAAAATTTGCATGAATACAAACTAAGAATACCTTCGTTAACGACAATGATTTATGTATTAAATGGGACTTGTGACGACAATAATTATCATATAACAATATTTTACTTAAATGTTTGGAACGAAGCTGAACGGCTTGAGTGCAGGTAGCTAAAGTTCGGACATGTTCGGGTAATTTCGCTCCCCCTTGTAGCGGTTGACGTGCAATCCCTTTTAAGCTGCCTATTACCTGCTTGCTATTCCCGAGGCTAGACGCTGCCCTCGCTGAGCTCAGTGATATACACGTGATAATTTTCTGTGTCTTGGTAATTAATACTGTGTGAACGTTAAATAAACTTAGTGTGTGTTTTTTATCAACCCAAATACTCCAAATACTTACGCATATACACTCAACTCACCGCGGACTAATCTCTATATAATTAGAAGAATTTTCATAAATTAAATTATATTACAGGTCAACCATATTACGTAACGTCCGTAAAGGGACATCGTATACTTTGTTACGAAGGTTACAGATATAGTCTCCACAAGTACAAATCACTAAGTGCACATAAAGATAGATGGAGGTGCACTCGACACAGCTTGGGATGCAGGGCAGCTGTGTACATTGTTGACGGACAAATCGTATCATTCATAAACACCCATAAACACAATGCTACGTTTTGAATTAATGTTTATTGTTATCAGCATATCGAGTCTAATAAAGTTTATCATCTAACACACGCTGCGATATTAAATAAAAATATTAATCAACTAATTTCCTATAAATATTTTTAGAACCAATTTTGTAGGAAAATATATTTATATAGCTCGTATGATTATCTGCACGTAATAAAAACCTAAAAACGCGTTTTACAATTGTTTGTTTGTCTATCTGTTCATTTGTTCGGACTAATCTCCGAAACGGATGAAACGATTCATATGTGGGAAGAGGACTTTTCAAATAATAATTTTCTATAAGAAATAAAGACCGTATTACCTTTTCTAAAGAAAAATATTAATAATAAAAGTTTTAAAGATTTTCGAAATATATTTCTGCTTATTAATTTATTTGTAATTAATGTTTTACATAAACATGAATTTAAATAATAGGGAATATTTGTGTTGTAAAAAATCAATTCTATTTGTAAAAAAAATGTAGAAATATAAGGTTGTTCTTTCATAAACAAATATGATTTCAGATATGGTCAATTACAAGTACATCATATCTTCAAGAGGGAAAGTGATGATTGCTATCGGAGATTACAAGTTTTCAATGACAGTTGATAAGAGGCAGAAAGATTCTAAATTAAAACAACGGTGGAGATATTCGACTCACCACAACTTTGGCTGCAAAGCTGTACTATTTACAGTTGAAGATGATATTATTTATACGAAAAATATACACAACCATTAGCAATATTGTCTCTGTATTTGATTGTTATGTAAACTCGTCTATCTTCATGATTACATAAAAATTAGTGGGATTATGGTCAAATAATAGTTAGCTTTTAAATCTACAAAAACATACCGTATTGATTTTTATTTTTTTTTCAGATAAAGCAAAAATACTTATTGGCAAACGTGGCAATAGGATGCTGAAATTTAAACGGTACGAATACTCCATACAATCGGCGAGGACTGACGCTAAGGGCGCCATGAAAATAACTTGGCAGTGCCGATTTCGCACGTCGCGTTGTTGCAAAGCTATCATCAAATCAGCAGATGATATTATCATTTCCGTTGACTTTGAGCATAATCATAAACCAATTGAAGACCAACTGTGATATGAAGTATTATTCCTGCTCATGACACTTACTTTTTTTACATAGTTTTATTAACGTATTTCTAATTTATTAATCTCTAATTCCTTTGTTGCATTTTTTGGTTAAATTTTAACAGACTCCCGTAGTTACGGGTTGGACTGTTGCTACTTAGCCACTTTTTAGTTATAGGTACCTAGCTAAACTTGGACTTGTGAATTACAAAAACTAAAATTATTCATTACTACTTAGGTAGGCTACTTTTTCTGACAAAATTTAAATCACATGTGATTAAAAATTATATATGAATTATATATAATGCATTATACAAAACGTGATCAGTGTGGATTTGTTAATATAAAAAAATATGATTGTATAAAAGATTGTGCTTAAATAATAAATAAAGAAAACGATTGAAAACATGTTTAATGTTTATTTTTATAAGAAATTGAATGACAAAAAATATTTTTTGTCTATCTGCAAAATGATAAATCGCTTTAAATACGAAATAGTTTTAAGGTTTTTTTATTAATTTCTTTGACTACAAGGCTTGATATGCTTATCTGCCTATGTCATTTTTTTTATATCAATATATCGAAATAGGTCAATTTGAAATAGTTTTTCTTTTCCAATGTCAATACCTTAATCGAATGCTACCGTGCAAGTACCTATATCTACTTAACGTAGTCTAGCTATACTTTATTTCCGAAGATTTTGTGGCAAAAAAAAACATTTCGTGCTGTTTTTTTTATTGACATCACTTGTACACTATACCAAATCTATAAAAAATACTATTGTGGTGTAGAACAAGCGTACGGTCTGCCTGATGGTAAGTGATTAGCTTAGCAAATGGACGCTTACAAGATTAGAAGTATCACTAGCGCTTTGCTGACCTTGAATCCCCATTCCCTAAGAAGCACTGAAAATCCTACACACCGCAGGAACACAACAACGAATAACAAGTTTATTTGTTTGCGACATTTTGTAAGGTGGAGGTATTTCATCAGCAGGGCTGCCCTAACTAGAGAGAAATCTACAAAGAGATTTGTATGTACCCTACTTCTCTTATCTTGCGTAAAATCCGACCAAAAAGTACATAATTACATGCTTATAACTCAAAAATAAAAAGACCTCGTGACGTATCGAATTCCCACCAAAAACTTGCTTCGACAACCTTGAGAGAGAATTAAAAAACATTTTTTTACAGTTGCAACATACAAGCGGACCAGTCGCGGAGCAATGCGGATTTTATTAAACGGGTACGCTTACACACAGAAGGCGAAATCTCAATCGGTTGCTGGCGAACGCATATATTGGTACTGCGCCACGAATCACAAGAAAGGCTGTAAGGCGATGCTTCGGACCCAGAACGACTTTGTTGTGTATTCCAACGCTCGTCACAATCACCCGAAAGTTCCAATATAGGGAAAAAAATCAGTCTAAACATGTAGCCTTAGCTATAAAAAAATAATTGAACCCTACAGCTTGTAAAGCACTCTAAAAAGCCAATCTTTTTTTCATCATTGTGTAAACTGGATGGCCTACGTGTACTGAAGTACAGAGTCTGATTAAAATCACGCTACAGGTGGACAATGTCTGGATAGTGTTTTGTTTTGTTGTTTGTTAAATTGTTTTTTTTTTGTATACTGGATAAAAATAATTCATATAACATTTAATCGTTAAGAGAATGTCAAGTAATTGTATAATAAATATAAAACTAGAATTCTATTGTTGTATCTGAAAAGGTTTTGTTTCACGGTTTTAAATGATTTGTTAGTTTAAAGCAATGATGGCTCAGTGGTAGCGTAAGTGGTACAGACATTGCATCAATCGAAGTGGGTTCGAATCTGTAACCTGTAACCTTGTAACCTGGGTTTTCGGTAAAGGGAAACATCGTGATAAAACTATGGCATGGTGGTAAGCTATTTTCTAATGCCCAACTGGATTAGTTACCACTGTCAAGTTGAAAATCTGCGCCAGGGTTCTGGCAGTTGTATTAGAGAACCAGTTCCTCCACTGGGCTTAGCATGTTTCTATCTTCGACCACATCAGGTGAGATAATGAAAAAAAAGATTTTGTTTTATACTGTGTCTAGAATCGCCAATATGATTCCACATTCAGTCTGCAGTAGTCTTTATTTTTAGGCCCTTTGGTGTTGTTATCGTATATCTTTTGTTATTTTGTAAAAATAAACTGTATACTTTAACCTAGAAATACGAGTATAAAGTAAGATTTTAACAAAAATTATACGTAGGGATCTTCTTGATAATCATGAACTTAATGGAAGAATCTTGAAATGTATTGTTAGTTTTACTATTTTATAGTTTTATATGGAATTTTAGCTAATCGGAGGAGTTTCAAGACAAAAATGTATAAATTTAGGTGCCCAAAATTTCGGTTATATTTTTAATATTACTCCCATTAGAACTTCCTCGAAACGTCCGGGCTAGTGCATAACATAAGCCTGTGTTTACCGATACAAATAAAGAAAGAGATGAGGATCGTGTATTTCTAATACTACATTTTTGGTGACCCGTTTAAGTGTTTTGTGTTGTTTAGTGAATTTCGTGGTGATAGGTTTATAAGCGTCTGTCAATAGGCCTTCACCTGGCGGCAGTCAACGCTGGGTATGTACTGGGTTAAGTTAAGGCGTAAGATAAGATATCGTTGAAATTAGATTTAAAAAAATAATTAAAATGTCATCTTTCATCGCTGTTACTGCATGTTTTAAATACTAATTGATGTCGATTTACCTCAAGCATTATTTTTTAATTCAAGAATAATCTTAGTCAGTAGTTAGCTACATTGTCATTTGATGTTTTAAGATATAATTATTATTTTTTAATGCATAAGTACTTGTAGTTTAATTAAAACTTTCAACATTTTTAAAATATTGACGGTTTGAACGTAAAGCTTTTGTGATTATAATAAACGTATTAGTTATGACAATGGTCTTTAATTTTCTATACGTATAATAAAATTGAAGTGTCTGTTTGTAATGTCAAAATAATGCCTTTTTACTAAATGCATATGAAAGTAATATACGTTTAATATAACAAAATACTAATTAAAAAATAATTGTCTTTTTGTTCCGGCTAATCTCCGAAACGATTAAACCGATTTTGATGGGACTTTCACTGGCAGATAGATGATGTTAAAAGGAGTAACTTAGGATATTTTATTTTATGAAAAATAATCAGGATTCTGTGCAAATAAAATAATAAGCCTTTTTAGTAGTCCACGCGAGAGGTGTCGCGCGCACAACTTATCAACGCGTCATTAATAAAAATATACGCAGATAGACAAAGTTTCCCTATCGACATTTCATTTGTTATGCAATTTTTAAGTAATTTTGTAATTTAATTTTATTACTACGACTAATTATGTCCTTGGTTCCGCACGCGTTTGTTACGCAGTAATTATGTACCCCTTTTGATGGTATATCTATATATTAGATATTTATAGTCTATCAATTGCTAAATAACATAATAACTATTCTTTATAATTGGTTAATAATAACTAAAAACTTAATTTTAAGATATTATTAACGATTTTTTAAAGTATTTTTGCTAATTATTATATGTTATCATTGAGAAATGGTATGTTATACATGTCGTATACTTATAAAATTTCATAAAATTCAGTCAACTTTTTAAGTTAAAACCAGACATACAAACAGCCTGACCAACAACATACACGCAATATTTTTTTAATATCATATTCGTTATCAGTAGGCCTTTGTAATAGATATCGATCATAAAATAAAATGTAGTACAGAAAGAAATACAAATTTATTAATATCATCACAAATCAGTAATGTGATTCGGGACCTTATTATATAGAATCTAAGACCTAAAAATCTTTTATCGGTAGCCTAAACACGGTATGACAAAGCCATTTTTAGTACTAAAATTGTGCCGATCTTTCAAAAATTTTTACGAATGTATGTAGGTATATTAAGTTATCAAGGATGTATTGGCTAACCTAGCAGTGGCTATATCTAGTAACTGGCGAATCTTACATATTATGTATGCAGCAAAGTTTAATCTTCCCGCCAAAGTTTTCATGTGTGGATCCCGTTATAATTTTGAATCAAGGTTTATTAGCGTTATTGAAGTAACTCTCTTAAGTGTTTCATTGCAGTGCAATTTGTCTTATCGCAAAGAGGTAAGCATTTGATCCAAATTCACGGATACACGTACTCTTCGCGTCCATTGAAAAGTGCGAGACGTCGTTGGCGGTGCTCCACACACACGCATAATGGTTGTCGCGCCCATGTCATCACTGTTGGAGATACATTAGTTGATGAAGTAGGGGAATACAATCATTTACCGCAAAATAAGAAGATTCGAAGATAACGGGAAGTAAAGACTTTAGTCTTTAAACTAAACTTAAACTAGTCTTTTAAATAAGAAATAAATGAACAGTTGGCAACGGCACATAATGTCCAGCCCTTTATTCCTCCATAAGGATTAGGATCCATTAGGATGTTCAGCGTTGTTAATGTACTTACAGCACTACACTTAAAGAACAAAAAACGCTAGGCCTTTTAAATGTATTTTAAGGTTACCTACACTATAATTTTTTTTTTTCTGATTTCTATATTCGCTTTTATGTGTTGCAGTGTGAAAATCCTATTAAAATAGCTGTCACGGTATCGTATGTAACAAAAAATATCCATGCAGTGTTTATCTATAAGAAATTGTTGTATATAAAGCCGTTTATAATTAGCTTTATTTTTTATCCATGTAGGGTTTGTCTAATGTAAGAAATTGTTGCATATAAAGCAGTTTATAATTAGCATTATTTTTTTATTTCACTAGTGTAAAAGCAATTATGGATGAACCTATATAAATAAAAGAAAGTAATGCATAGCATGCACTTTTAACACATAAAAAGAATATATATATATATATATATATATATATATATATATATATATAATAGCTATACCAAAACTTAGCTTAACTTGGAATCAAATGTACCTATATGTCTGAGAAATGATCTATACATATTTATTTATTTAATAATAGTGGTTAAACTAATTATTATGAGTTAGAAGAATCGTTTAATGTTTTATATAAAAGCTGTACACCAGATTAATCTAATCTAAAAAAAAAAACATTATGTAGAACGCAATAAGCTGATTTAATGTTGTATTAAAAAGAAACATCATTTCATTTGTAGGAATTAGTACTTCAAGTCTGTAATTGAAAAGTGAAACACTTTATATCTAATAAGCAATGTGTATATATTCAATCATAAATGAAATAAATTTTCCTTGTATTTCCTTGAGACTATTAGGGTACTTTTTCCTCAACTATCAAGGTATCCCTAAAACTGATAAAGTTATCATGTTAAGATAGTTTTATTGAGTCTAACGTAAATCAAAACGATTTGCATAACTTCATTCTTGTTGTATAGACACGTTAATACATTTGTGCGGACGGCCTTATGCGTGCGTAAAACGTGTAAGTATAGATATAGTTCCAACGGGTGCGTTTCAAGAGGTCAAGTACACAAGAAAATTCTATTGGCTTCTTTTAGCTATTTTATTTATATTAAGGCGAAAATGTCTATTACTTAATTGTTCAAATTTAAAATAAACCAACAGCTCGAATAAGTTAAATGCATCTTTATTGAACATATTATTTCGTACAACCAAATTTCTATTAACTTCATAATTTCCGTTACGTTTTGTTCAATGTCATGTAAAGAAAGATATTTTTAAAATCTCCCAAATATTTTCTATAGGGTTTGGGATGATATGGTGACGGAACGGACGAAGAATTTTTACACCATAGGTACTTCGCATGAGTAGCAGAGTAATACATATAACTCTATTTGTTTACGCGGCGCACGCCTATAAAGCCCCCCAGTCGGTATGGTTTTTTCCGACATTTTCAACAATCATAGTCATTTTCAGCCAATTTACACAAAACCGTAATCAAACTTAAACCTTCCTCATGAATCACTCCGACCATTGGTGAAAAAGGTATGAAAATCCGATTGTTAGTTTTCGAAATTATCGCGTTCAGACAGACAAACGCGGCGGGGGATTTTATTTTATAATATGTATACATTGTTCAGTATTTTTTTGTTACCCATCGCTAAATTTCTTTATTAAAATGAGAGTTTAGCGTTTTAATATTTTGATCATTGTGGTACGACACATTATCAAGCACGACTACTGGTTATGCGAAACATTTTGTCTGTGACGAATCAGTCATTTTTGTTACCGACTGTACCCGTAGAACAAACCGACAACAACATGTGTTGATCGGAAGGCAACTGCCCCGTCACTGTCATGCAAATAAAAACTGGATGTTTACAAACTCACACACACATAAAACCGCGCGCAAAAATGAGTATTGGTCTATTAAGCTTCCAAAAAAGTTCCCATTTTTAATGTCAAATTAATTATAGTTTATTATAAGTAAATGAAAAGGTATGCGTTTATTATTAACATACACTAGTTTTGCTTTCAGCGTTATTCACGAGATCTAAAAAAGGGAAGACGTTGTTAAAGGTCCAAGGGTACACTTATTATGCCACGTCGAGTTCAAAGAAAAAGATAAGTTGGCGGTGTTCTACGCACAACTCGCACGGATGCAGAGCCGTCGTGTATACGAGTAAAGACGTCATCGTGGGAATGAAGCATCATCATAACCACTTACCACCCTTTGCACCAAAAAAAAGAAATCCAACCTTTAACTATTAAACACACTTTATATTTAATTATTAAACAGATCTAGAGCATTTAATTTATTTTGAGTTAGGAAGACCAAGGGAGTTCCGGACATGTTTCTATAAAATCTATACTTAATAAAGCGGAGAGTTTTTTGTTTGTTTAATAATCACTGGAATAACCAGTCGGATACGAAAAAATCTTTTTGTGTATGATAGCCAGATTGACGTGGAATAGTATAGGCTATCTCGCATTAGGCTACACCTCTCAGGTAGATTTAAATGTTAATTTTTGTTAAGTAAGTCTGAAGAAACATCGCACCCGAACTGCTTTGCGTACGCTGGCGTAATGGCGTAATTCTACAAAAAATATTGCTCCTTAGTACATCTAAAAAAAAGTCCGTGATATCATATACCTATCTCTTGTACTTAAGCCACAATAAGGTATTTTGTGATTTTTTTTATTGGATGTTGAAAAGTGATTTATGAGCATTATTATTAGGTATGGCATATTAATTCTTAAGAACAAAAGTTATCTCATCATCAAGACAATTTTATGAAGATAAACTTTGCCATTTATAGCATGTTATTTAGACATATAGTTTGGGAGATAATGCAAAATTAAAATAATTCAACACTCGGCTCGGGTCTTTCTATGACTATAGGTGTAGCAACCCGAACGAGCCGCGTGAGTTGTGACACATAACCCTGGCCTCCCGATAAAAATGTTGTCTATACTGAAGTATTATAAATCTTCAATTTCTTTTAAATTATACGCGGGTGAAACCGCGAGGCACAGCTAGTTATTTTATAAAGTTTCCGTATTGTTAAAACGTATTTTGAAGCGATGACAGATACGCATCTGGCTACAATAACATGGTAGTGTATATAGTTTAGTGCTCGTGCACTTGAGAGCCAGTATTGTCTCTAAACTTAGCTCGTTACCATCTTAGACTCAAATGAACAGCCGGTGGTGAGGTTATAAGTTAAAAATACATTCATTCCTTTCGTGAAATTATAAAGGCTTGTTAGATCAATACTTATTTTATGTACATATTTATTTAATTTTAGGGCTTGGGTTCAAATACAATATGTTAGTACCATCATAATCTAAACATTTGCAAAGCTAACTTAGTACGCTAAAACAAACTTCAATAAAATGTATGCTCACTTTCACTTTTATACTTTATTTATTTATTATCGTTTAATTAAACTTTAATTCTGGATCCAAGGTTTGTTGATTTGGAAAGCCGCACCCAAGCCACGATGTTACAGTTAAATTACAGTCGACGTTGGATGCTCTTCCTTAATTAATTATATTACCAAATAGGAACTATTAATAAATCGCTTTCTATCTCTGTCGTAATATAATGAAATATTAATTATTTAGTAAATATGTGCTGGTACAAACTGTGGCCGCTGAAGTGATAACAATACTTTTATAAAGATAATTAGGTAAAATTAAATGTAAGCGTCCACTATATGTATTGCATGTAAAGAATGAAACGCGAAGCCTCGTGCCAAAATTGATTGTAAAGGTGCACATAAGTTCAGCCATTCAATCGGTCAGACGGATCCGACGCTCTGAAAAAAGCTTTAATGCGATTCATCCATTATGTACGCTGTGTACGTGTAAACACTAAATATATTTTTTATCGTAGTGCGTTTAAGCACGTTTTAGCACAACACAACACAAAAACATCGAATGATTTACAATTCATCGTCAGTCATCGCTGTCTGACGGCCTGCTCGAATGTCTCTTCACGTTATGTTTGAAGGACTCCATGTTGTAGGAAGGAGGGAACACACTAGTCGGGAGAAAGTTCCGCTACCTTTATAAGTCATTCTTACACGTTATTTACGATGAGGTTTCACTTAACACATATATCATGAAAACTAAGACAATGCACGATAAATACGATAAGAAGATACATTAACTAAATGGAAAAATCTTAGCTAGTGATTGTTTCGTGCTTATCTTTTTACTTATTAAATAAGAGTTTACGTTACTTATTTAAGAGATAAAAAGCTCTCATTATAAATGTATTGTTATTGCTATAATTCTTAGAAGAAAAAAACTGGGGAAGAAGTGTTATTATATTTTTCGTAAGTAATGATCTTAATATGTCCGAGTATTGTGTATGAGTTTCTGTAGTCAAAAATATTATATAGTATCATTCTATCTTTATAATTTATTTCACGAAGCGAAATTTTTTATATTGTGTTTTCAGTTCTTAAAGGTTATAAATATAGATTAATTCTAACCAGAAGTTCATTATGTATGTATAGATTTGTTTCTTGGTTGGATTCATGAACTTGAAATGTTGCGTAGTATTTTATTGTTACTGACGTGCTTATAAAAACTGGCTGAAAATTGAAATAAATGAATAGCTTTTGTTTAAATGAAAAATTGGTATTTTATCATTAATGTAAAATTAGATCTGTTAATAATTGATTAAAATTTTCTTTAATTTTCTTATATATAATTGATTAGAAACTGTAAATTAAATTGGTAATGCTAACATTCGGTACGGATATCTTTTACCTATTATCTGTCATTAAGAAGTTCTATAAACCTTGCTTCGTGAAAATATAATCGTATTTAATATATTTATTTAATTGCAAATTTTATAGTATTTGTTATAGTCAATGTGTGTATGTATATAGTAAATTTATTAGAAGCTGTAAATTAAATTGGTAATGCTAACATTCGGTACGGATATCTTTTACCTATCATCTGTTATTAAGCAGTCCTAGAAACCTTGCTTCGTGAAAATATAATCGTATTTAATATATTTATTATATTAAAAGAAATCTTTGTTATTAAAAGTATCAAATTATAATGTTTATATAAACAAGTTATAAAAGAAAAGTTTTGTGATATCGTAAAATTGATTAAAATTCATTCCATTTAATATTTTCGTTTTCTTTTTGTAAAGCCTGTAAGTTACCACATACACCTTAATAGTGAATCTCTAAATAAATAAAATGAATTAACTTGTTCCAACTTTGTTTTTATTTTTAAGTTTTGTACTGACTTTTTTTAATGCTAGAGGTATTAAGATAAATAATTCAAGTTATATATAATTTGTACAATTATTCAGTTTAATTGATAATATAATATTTTGTTCACAGTAAAATTCATTATGTCGCGCAAAGGCAAGCCTCTGTTGCAAGTGGAAGGCTACACATTCTCCATAAAACACTGTAAGGGTTTGAAGAAGACCTGGAGGTGTTCAACGCACAGTTCAAGGGGATGTAAAGCTCTTATCTACACTGTCAAAGATGAGATTGTGGATCTAGTGCACTTCCACGATCACGCGCCGAGATTCCATTAATGAATTTGTCTAAATTTAGCGTATTTTTTGGTATATTTGAGTTATATTTAAAATTTGATATTTTTCATAAAAATATTATGTGTAGTTTACGATAAATATTTATGCAGGTGTAGGTAATTAAAACTTATTGTGGACATTGTCTTTAAATTTTGTTTGTAAAGTGAAGCTTCTTAAGCGCCCTTAACGCACGTATGGGATATGGATTTGCACTTGTCATGGGTTGAATAGCCCGTATCACCCCATATGAGTGAGCAAGACAGAATACTAGATAGTGCAAGTACAACAGGTAGGGAGTATTAATATACTAATATATGTAGGTAGATATTAGGTATAATTAACATCAGGTCGCTTTTTACCTACTACATCGAAATTGAATTATAAAATTAATAATTAGGTTTGTACATAAAAACTGGCCAAGTGCGTGTCGAGCCACACGCAGTGTAGAGTTCTGTAGTTTCCCATCACAATATGCAGACTTAGAAGGGCGCTTTAAGTAATATTCAATGGAATTTGTACGAAATTTTCTTTTTTATATACTTCTCCAAGTACATTTTATTATAAGTTGGTCGTGGTTCATTATCTTGTAAACCCTACTTAGCTCTGATAGTTTTCCTTTTAATTTCGTTATATATATTACTGCTATGATTTTTTCACATATCCCTTTAGTTGGTGCGGGGTTTGGGAGAGCGAAGTAGTAGGTATAATATTGATGTCATGTTCTCTAATAAGAACGTCAGTGATAACAATTCTGACGATTATTTGCTTATAACGAAATAATATAAATATGTTAGACGATGTATATGATAATAATTTTTAGTTTAATTTTTTCCACTTGGATTTTTTGATAAACTGTATGTACTCCAATTGAACTAATTCTCGTTTAAATGTAAAGGCGTAACAACTGAAACCCCTGAATTTATATTTTTTCCACTTATTAAATAGAAATGTCGACAAACGTTCATGTGAAAAATTATTCTTCCTTCGTGTGCACTCTCTTACAATAAATAACTGTCGAAAGAGTTCACTTTTTGTATCAAATTTGACTGTTAATATTTATTTAAAAAAGTACTATTTATTTAAATAAAAATTATAACACAAAGGAACAAAAATGCTGAAAAGCTACATGATTGCAAGTGGCTAATCTCCACTTATAAACAAATACAACGCAAAAAGTGCGATACTGACCTCAATTTACAATACAATAAAGTTTTCTTTTTTTTCAATTTTTTAATTTACTACATTTCTATTCTAATCTAATATATATCTAATATAAAACATTATCTAATAATATTTATTTTAAATGGACAAAACATTATAGTCGTTCATTAACAGTCGACTTGTGGACAGAAAACATCTGTTTCATTCCCTAGGTGTTTCTTCGGTACCTATGATATAGGATTTATCATTTATAGAAGCTCACTAACGTGAATAGGTATATTTGTAATGTCATAAAATTTAACATGTAATCATATTGAAATTATAATGTAAAAGAAATTTATCATCGAAAGGAATAGTATGTACGAATACATACGTGCATACGTGTAATGTGTGCACGCAACAAGATATTTTTCCTTGGCGTAATAAAACAAAATTTTATCCCGCGTGTCAACAAAATGGTGAACGATGATTCTCATTAAGAATATACAATATGATGAAACTTAATAAATTCATTTTATTGACTCTTTATGAGTAATCGTTATTTATGATACTAGTGCGGTAAGTTGGTTTTTACAAACGTGTAGAATTCGCCTCAGGCTTACCATAGTCACGAGTTTGTAAAAAGCAATTCCGCATGTGTGTCATACAATGTTCGATAATTCAGCTTGTTTATTCTCGTAATGCGAAACTCCTTGATGGATTTCTTATATATTTTTATGGCGCTATACAACGGAGCATGTGGTAAAAATTTTACCGCACTCTCCGTTGTATGGTGATTAATTTTCTAACTTTCGAACAATGTATACAGGCTTCGTAAATGTATTTCTTGAGCAAATGTGTTGAAAATAAACATTATTTTAATTAAATTTTGGTTTTACACAATAAAAGTTGATAAAACAAATTTACACTATTATTAATGATGACCAAATTCATCATGACGCACTTCCGTCACATAATGCAAGCGCAGCTTTCAATTTTACCCGCTACTAAATGCGCCAAAAAAAGTAGAACTTCAGTAATATATTATATGTATTTTTAATTTCCATTACATTAAGAATTTATGTTAAACTAAAAAGTGGATATATAGAAATATTTTTAATAATTTTTATTATCTAGAAATATTATAAAACTCTGTCTGTCTGTCTGTTTGTGTTCTTTTCACGCGAAAAACACTCATCCGATTTACATGTTTTTTATTTTAATTCATAGCTATGCTATCTGGTCATGTTATGGGATATATTTTTCAAGATAACGTAACATAGGAAATATGCAGTGACGATAATGATGAATTAATTCGGAAAAAGAAGCAAAATGGCCTGCACTGAGTAAACCATACGAGATATATCAAATTAATGTTCTACATAATTGTAGATAATAAAAAGACCTACTAAAAAGTCATGAATCGCATATATTTGTCTTCTAAGGATCACCCACAATAAGCATTTTTGCCTTCCGTCTTTTGAGTGGGGCAATACGGTTCGCGCGTGCGCTCGACCGACTGCAATCTGCAGTCCACGCGAGCGGAGCCGCGAACACAGCTAGTTATTTTATATTAAACTCTTTAATTTTTAAACAAATTACTTTATTTTATTGTTTAAAATTTTTGAATATTTCGTCACTTATTATTTTCGTATTTTTTGTTTTAAGCTTATTTGTGTATTACTTTGGTTATAGTTTTATCATAAGCAAAACTATTTTATTTATTTCTGTTTTATATTTTTTATGCTGAAATATAATGTGAACAAAAATAGATAAATACATACAATTAAAGAGAGCTATGGTTGTTAGGTTGTTACAAAATATTTTCTAAACACACAAGTATTTTTTTATAATTAATTATTATTAAAGAATGTATAGATTATAGATTTTATGTTTAAATCCGAAATAAATAATGGCTAATTATAAATATGAAAATTTGAATAACTTAGTGTATTATTTAACTGTTAGATCTATGATTGGTCTCCGGTGCGCTTCAACTATAATACCTACCTCGCTACTAACCTACAAGCAGTAGCTCCTATAATGCGGCAACATAATATCGTAGTATGTAGTGACTGTTTGAAATGAAGCTTATCAACATGACAGTATTGTCGGTATGGCACTGACTCGAGTAGGTACGCCAACTCGGCGTAGTTTTGATTGCCGCTTTTTTAAACTACGCCGACGGTATCTAGTTAAAGCGGCGCGGAAACCAATAATTGATATATGAGTACCATATTATTTAATTTATGCATCAATTAAAACCACATAACGATTTTTCACATGGCTGGTAATAGAAGCTGAGGTACCTATCTATGAGAGGTTGTTGCACTGTTATAATGAAGTCAAAAACACTCTATTTAATTTATGTCCTAAAAAGGCACTCATGAACGTTTCAACGACAACATCACAGTCATCGTCAAGAACCGACAAGAAACTCAATCGGACTCATCATTATTTTTATTAGTAATTATTGTTTACAATTAAATAATTATTTTTAATCGATGAACAGAGAGGGAATCATTTCCAGACACCACTATCATGCACGTTGGACAAGGCAAATCTCATATATTATGTTGTTTGCATTTTGCAGTAAATTATTTAAAGCATACCGTTGAGAAATTTTTACTAAAGGATTATGTTAATGCCTAACCCCTGAACCTATTCTTTCACTTAGAATATAAGTTATATACATTTAATTCGATGAAGATAACCTTTTTTTCCTTTCAGTTGAATTCTTGATATCGAGAAAAGGGAAACAACTGATCAGATTCAACGGATACACGTACTTTAAACGACCGTCTAAAACTAGCAAAGAGCGATGGAGATGCTCCACCCATTGGCCTAAGGGCTGTAAAGCTTACATAATAACTGTAGATAAGGAAATAATCATGATCGACGATAATCACAATCATTAAGGACAGAATTCACATGTTAAAAAAATCCATCAATGTATCGTTTAGACTATTTTACATACATTTATCAAGAGTTAATCGCAGTCCTATTTGTTAATGAATGTTTATTTGACAGTTGTTGCCGCTTTGTCTGCTACTATAAAAGAAATATACATTTTCAACTCTTTTTCGTAATAATATTGGCAATATTGGCCAAATTCATAATATATCCTTACTTTATCCGGACGAAGAATCCAGAAACCTGAGTGCGTTTTATTAGTTCACTTCACACAGTTTTGTTTTTCGCATTGAAAATTATTATAAATATATTTTAAAATGCGGTTAATATTTATCATTAACTTTGATAATTATAGTAATTTGTCCAATAAAAAAGTATTTAACACTAATTAATTCATGTTTATGTAAGATGGTTATAATAAATCCAGCTAGACTCTCGTGCCTTTTTTTTCTTCTTGGTCTTCACGATAAGGATTCTAGCAAAATTTATCCATCGTGTAAGTTATTATATGTAACTACAAATAAATTGTTAACTTTTTTTAACTCTGTTACATATATTAAAAGACCACATAACGACGTACAATAGCAATAAAACTGTCTATAAATTATCATATAAATAGCTTATAGTCGAGGTACCCATTATTATTTTAGTCTAAAATCTTAATTGTCCTTGTTATCTAAAGTTAATATATCTTTAATTACTATAATATTACTATGATTTTTTCGTTTATTACTTTATTTATATATTAATTAAATTACAATACGTTAAAATATTATACTTTTTGCTTGATTTTTTTTTCTTTTAGTACGACACTGGAAAACAGATGCAAGGAATAACTGTTTGTTATAATATGACTTAATTATTCTTTTGCTTACGAATTATTCTTTATTCTAAACTATGAAGTTATTAAAGACCAACTAGTAAATAATTTGCATTAGATATCTACGTCTATTATCTTATATATTATTATATTATGTAATATATAATTATATTATATATTAGTGATACGTCTATTTACCAAAAGAAGTTTCCCTATTTCCATGAGAAAGTTGTAAACTTTTACAAGTAACGTATCTGTGCAACGATCCATCACAAAGGATGCAAAGTTGCATTATAAAATTTAGACAGAGTGATATTAAGAGACATCAATCATAAGCACAGTGAATACCTTTAGCTAAACGTAACAGCCGAGAAAAATAAAAATGAAAACAATAGACATGCAAATAATAACGATACATTTTTGAAAAATACGTTTTACCTAGACTTTTGATAATTATTGATTTTTACTTTTTAATATTTTTATATCAAATCTTTTAATACTGGCATGCAGAAGATAACTGTTCATGAATCTTTCTCTTTAGCTCCTCTTTGCTCTTTACCAGCTGTCTCAACTATCGTTACCGGTTTTGGATATTTTTTACTTATCATATTGTAGACATATTGCTGAGGTAATAATGTTCCTAATACTTAAGAAAAAACAAAATTATGTGTATTCACATCTTTATTATAATTGTTAACTATTTCAGAAGCAGTTTTAATAGAATAATCAAGAAGCGGAAAAATAAGAAAAGAAGATGGTTCAAATTCCACGTTAAGTCGTTGTTCAAAAATGCGATAGTAGCAGTTCTTGCTATTTACATCAAAGATGCAAAGTTAGTTTCTACGCTATGAATAATGTTATTATAAGATGTAATAATATATTATTTTAATTTTTAATAGGTTAATAATTAATAAAGAAAATGACCATGTATGGCTTTAAGCATGCATCTGCACCAATAAATATTGACACGAATGGCTTTTGCATGTTGAAAATGGTTTCTTAATAAATAAATGATAATTTGAAATGGATTTTTCAGCTGCAATGATTAGCATGTCAGCTCGAGGGGGTCATATAATAACAATAGCGGGGTACAGATTCAGCAAACATTACAGAATGGGGGAAAAGATGCGCTGGAACTGTTCAACTCATATGAACAGAGGTTGCAGGGCTGTCCTACACACAAATCTATACGGGAGGATTGTTAAATGTAATAATGTGCATAATCACCTACCTAAAGTACATAGAAGTTTTCTGGAAAACCAGTATACTATATCGAATGTTCAAACTACTAACAAGCTAAATCTTCCCTTGTAGTTCTGGAAGATTCTGCAATTAACAATAAATAAATAAAATACTTTTTTTAGTTTCTAAGATTTTACAATATATCATGTAAACAAAAGTGATTAATTTTTAACAACAACAACAATTATATTTTTATAAAATTAGTTAAATATTTCAATTTTTTTTAATGAAATACCTAGTGTCACACAGCATTGTATTAGTATTATCGCCTGTTCTTAATTTAGAGTAATTATTTATTTGTTAAAGTATATGACAATGTATAATATACTGAAATAATAACCATAATTGTAAATACAAGTCATTCTGCCGCTTTCTCTTTATAAATTCCAAGCTTGTAACCGAATTTCGCAAAAAATCAAACCCTTATCATATTTATCAAATATTTTAAAAGATATAGAAGTAGTACTCGTATATGAGCTATATAAACACGGCAAGTGTTGACAGTTATCTTATAATTAGAATTGACCTACCGTCGCTCATTTCATCAGAGGACAAAAAGGATTGCAGCACGAACAGACGCTGAACTACCAAAATTTCCTCTATACAAATACTCCTATACGAAATCCTTGATTTCTAAATATTCATATTCTTCCTCTAAGATTAAAAATATAAAAAAATCTAAATATCTTATTAAGCAAGCTATTTTTCTTTGAAACGAATTAACGATTTTACTATACTTTTAATAATATTATAATATACATACATAGCCTCTTTCAGAGGACATGGGTAACTCTACTCGCCATCACTAAAATCTTTAAGGTGAAAATATGCAGTACCTGTCGAAGGTAATAAAATGTTTCCTTAAGTCGACTGAATTAAAAACGGTAAGTACTTACTAAATACGAAAATATTTCCTAGTTCTTCCAATGTAACACACATGCGGATCCTAGCATATAATATTAAAAAAAATGTATATAAGAAGATAAAAGTTTGGCTTATAGATAAAGTTTTTTACTTTTAAACGTCTCATTTGTGTGATTTCCTTCTCTTCCCAAATAAACCAGACTCTTTTCTCTCCCAAAAAGAAAAGACAGAATGAAACAGTCCATTAGTGATTAGTGTATCGTACTTGATTTGATTGATTTCAATTTTAACGTAAGTCACAATATAGACCATTTTGGAATATCTATAAGTTTCCTCGTTAGGTTTCATAAATGTGTGTATCTTTACTATTTATTTAATAATAATAATATAAAAAAACCTTTCATTTTAGATAAGGAGAAACATGTTTTAGAAAAACTGGACACCATTCAACATAAAAGAAGATGCATGTCTTGTTATAAAAAGTTAACTGAAAAATATGATAGAATGTACGCAAGTTCAAAAGCGAAACGAACGAACATGCACTGTATGCAGTGCAATAAATTTTATTGTACCAGCTGTTTCAATATTGAGCATAAATAAGCTCTACCACTCACTGCTGAATCATCTTGGAAACATGAAATGTTTGCCTGAATAACGAATATATGCGTATTATTTTGAATTTATAATAAGGTTTTTTTTTAGAGTTATACAATTTTAAAATAAAATATACAAAAACAATATTAATTGCCTTGGTATTAATTTCATGAAGCATGTAGACGCCGTGGTTGGCTCGAATGCAGCGCAATTTGACGTGCGACTACAGAAAATAAACCATTGGGTTTCGATCACATTATCTTGGAGATCAGTTCTCAGATCCATTACTGATTATAAGTTTTCTTTACATGTCAGAATTAAGTTAGTATAATAGTGTATAATCAATAGATCGTACTATGTTTTTAATGCATTTGGAATATAGAAAATAATATTAAGCGTTCGGAAATTAGTTTCTTTTGAAATTAACACAAACCGTTACTGGTTACTGGGGTTTTAATTGAGATGTATATCATACTAATATTATAAATGTGAATGTAAGTTTATTTGTTACGCTTTCACGTGAAAACTACTCAACCGATCATTATGAAACTTTGTACATATATTCTTGGAGGTATTAGAAGTAACATAGGATACTTTTTATCCCGGTAACAATTTTTATCGTCCACGCGAGCAAAGCCGCGGGCACAGCTAGTATTAAATAAAACTGAAAATGTATTTTCTAATGACATAATATATCATATGGTTACTCATACCCTCAAACTAGATATATGAAACTCGATGTTAGAAGACGTAGTGATTATGAGTTTAACACAAGCAACTTCATAGTTAGACTTTTTTACAATGTGCGCGCGATCTGTTGATGTTCATTTTCATATATTTTTTTATAACGAGCCTATAATAAGTTCTGGGTAATATCTGAGTGATCTTTGACTACAGTTTTCCTGGCCTAACGAACGTTTATTGGAATTTATGTCTAATAGAAGCCTGTTTTCGTCAACTAGGCTGGAAAAGAAGGCAATATTATCTGGGACTCCCAACATTATGTGTCTTTTTTAGACTGAGACCAATGACGAACATCCTTGTTTTTTTTTTAATCTTTGTTTAAATGTTTATATATGGAAGCGCCTGTTACAAATTTCGGTATGTCCATATCGTGATCTATCGATAAAAATTCGTAATAAATTATTTGACTATATTCTTGAACATATCAAAATTTTTAAGAGTAATATTTAATTAATTTATATGTATATAAACGGATTTCTATATAAATGTATTTGTTCAGTATTGTTTTTAACCAATTGATCAATATTTATTACAAATTGGTACATATCATGTTTCATTGTTTTAAACTAATTTTAGAAATTTATTATTTTCGATAGTAACAATTCAAAATGTTTAATATGACTAGATGGCGCAATCGGTAATGTTTCCTTTACAAATAATAGGTTTCTGTATTTAAGTTTATTAGAAATAGTTATGACTTCTTTCCAAGGTACGAGTAACATTATTAAGTGTATTGATACTGGGATTATTCTTGTTTCCAACTCGGTACAGAACTGTTGAATTATTATAGATCTGTCAAATTAATATAAATATTGTATGAATGGTCTCTTTCGCTACAACTGTAATGATTTCCGGAGAGTAGCGCCAATATGTACCCAATTACTAATTGACACAAGCCGACTTATCAATTTCCCTACTTCAATTGTAAATTATAAAATGCTTTAAAGTTATAATGCAAATATAATAAAATTAGTTTGAAGATGGATTATTAATTTTTGTGACCTTTGTTTCAGTTACCTTCGGAAGGTCATCCTTTCGAGGTGCGCGTATTATCTGCATAGATGGGTTCAAATTTGTTCACCAGTACACGAGAGGGTTAAAGAGTCGTTGGTATTGTGGTTCTCATCATCACAGACAATGTTCTGCTGTTGCATTTACGATAGATAACGAAGTTGTATCGTATAGAAACACACATAATCATTCTCCGCCCAAAAGATTGTGAATTCATAATAACACTACCATACGCCACTTCTGTAAGCGCAGACTCTATATGCCATTTATGTAACCAAAATAAGCATAACACAGTCATATTTTATACAGTATTTTACGAGTTTAGAAAACACATTGGTTACTTTCTTCTTTTTAATATTAAAAAACAACAGTGTCTAATTTATTTTTATTATTTCATAAAGCCGCTGTGGATTTTATGAAGGCGTTTCTATTTTTAAGGCGACTTCTACCAGAGTAGTACCATAACTAAAGAGATCGTCAGTTTTCTGCTTATGTTTCTCGGCTTCAGATAAATAAAGAAAAAAACATACATATTGAATATTATTCAGTAGACTAGAGCTTTAATAAAACCAGAAAATGACCTTAAGTTAAGCCATGTAACGCTAGTTAGAAAATGCAGAATAATAGTAAAGTTCATTTAAAATATTAAACATCTGTTTCAGCTCCATTTTTCACGTTATCTGATAGAGGCAATCCGAATTTATACATAAGTGGGTATCGTTTCTTTTTGCAACGCAAGTCCGGTATGAAGAACCGGTGGCAGTGTTCCTCGCATGCCAGTCAGAAGTGTAATGCGGCCGTCTTTACAGTACAAGATGAAGTCATTAAATGTCACGGTACGCATAATCACCTGCCTCCGAAATAAACAAATGAAAACTAAACTTGTACTTTTATTAATAACTAACCGTGGCGCACGGTTTCACTCGTGTTAAATTTATTTGACCACTCTACCGCGCAGTTGCCCATACACGTGTCTAGCCTATCGTTGTTCCTACTTCCCGCACTTGCCTACACTTTGCCCGATTCCTCGATGTTCATGGTTACTGAACCGCTACTAAGGGTCGTAGTGTAATGTTTAAAATCTTCCTCAATAAATGTTCTATGAAATGCAAAAATAATGTTTCAAACATGACTGGTAGTTCCAGTGATTAAAGCGAAAAACAAAAAACAATCTCTTGTCATTTATAATATTAGTATAAATTGTACGAGTAATACGAAGCGAACTGGACAGCGATACGTCACTCAGGAACAGTGTTTATTGTAGTCGACCTATTAACTGAGGTCTTCACGATTTAACAGCTCGAGCGAGAGTGCCTGCCTGTAAGGCGTGTGCGGTCACAGAGCACATCTGTTGCTATAGCGTACAAACAATAGTGCGGGTCAATAGTATGGATACTAAGTTATTAGTACAAACCAAAGTATCATTTGAAATCGTAAATTGGCTCTCAGTTTTCATTAGACGGACTCCGTTTACTAAAATTGAAGGTTAGTTTTTACTAACAGTTAATTTTCATTTGAATTTCACTTATTAGAACTCAAACCCGGAACGCAAAAATTCCCACACAACTAACTAGTTGGTCGAACACTACCTTGAAATACTTGTCCATACGAGTTTTCGCTCAAATGAATGATTCTTTAACAAAAACTCGACAGAGATTGAAATCCGCGTATTTCAATCTGCGAGATCTAAGTAAGCCATTTTTTGTGATATGAGACATTAAACAAGTAATCGTAAGCTTCGCAAAGTTCCGCATTACGAGAAAACTCTCATTTTCAAATGTTTTTTTTTTCAGATGATATAATATATACACAATCTTGTCGTGGTAATCAAATGATAATATGTTCCGGATACAAATTCGCTAAACACAGACAACGAGGTGCAAAAACAAGATGGTGGTGCTCAACGCACCATAAGAAGGGCTGTCGTGCCGTTCTATTCACTATTAATGATGAAATTATCATACGTAAAAACATACATAACCATTATTAATATCTATGATAATTAAAAATTAATTTTAAAGTTGTATATAGTAAAATTCTGTACCGTCTGTATCATCGTGAATGTTGCGAATAGCAGCTGTTCAGTCTGATTCCCTCCTCTTCTTCCCACAACAGAACGACACGCGCTGGGATTCGGAATCATAGTTTTAGGCTAACCTCAATCTCGACACGAACTAAAAAGAGATCTATATGTTTCTTATCTTTGCCGTACCCTGAAACTGTAGAATCTGTAGAATCATCTGACTAATGTGTTTTCTCCTTCTTATGACATCGGTTCCTTCAAGCGCAACGTGAAAAGACCGGCATGACAGCGGCGACCGCCGATGGATTACCGGTCTCTCGGTGGTCACCATTGTGTTTGGATTATACTGTGCTTACCATCAGGAAAAGTGGCCTGAATTTGCCGAGAAAAACAAATTAAGTAAAATAGGATTTCAAGCCGGAAGAAATAGCGCACCCTAACTGCTTTTTCCGCGTTCGCTGGCGTAATGGTTAGCTTAATGGAAATACAATGTTTTACAAAAATATTGCTTCTTAGTACATCTAAAAAAAAGTCCGCGATACCATATGCCTATCTCTTATACATAAGCCACAATAAGGAATTATATGTTTTTTTTATATTATTGAAAATTGAAATGGTATTTATCTGCAATATTATTAGGTGTGGCATATTAATTCTTACAAACAAAAGTTACTTCATCATCAAGACAATTTTATGTAGATGAACTTTGCCCTTTATAGCCTGTTATTCGGACGTGAGAGCCTTTGGGAGATAATGTCTTTTCTTTGGTAACATTAATCCCTTTTTGAGGTTAGGTACTCCTTAAGAATCGATGTTCATATTGATATGAGGGCATATGCCCCGCGGTACTTACATTAAATTTAGACTGCATAGAGATTATTTAGACTGCACCATACTTACCATACATATAATATACAGTAATATATATTTGCCGAACTGCCTAGCTTGCGGAACTCCTGCCAGTTCTTATTAGTGATGAAAACTTAATGGATGATAATCTATCGACCCAAAAATCACCTACATTGAATAAAAATTATTATTCGGGTTTTAATGTGAAATCAATACGAGATACCATGTGTAGATTTGACTTTATAATTTAACTAACTGTGCTGCGCGGTTTCGCTCGTGTTAAATTTATTCCAACAACTTTCCACTGCGCGACTTACAAAGCACTACCCACTTCCATACGCCCCTACAACTTTTCAGATTACTTGTCATTCATGGTTACTGCTACGCTCCTTGCGGTCAATATTAATAGCCTTTCCAGAGATTAGCGCGTTCAAACAAAACGATCTCAGCTAATTATTGTATATAATAATAGTCCCAGATATGAGAAAAAGGCTGATGGAGCCTTACGAACAACAAAAGTGGGACGTGCATTTAGCTGTGCATCTTTGGCAACCAGGTAACAATTCGTACGACCGTGTGAATAATGTTGCCAAGTTAGTTAACATAACTTTTACTGTTTATTTACCACTTCAGTAGTTTAATCGTTAATCCATGATGCATCATAAAAAAATGGTTATGTACTTGAAATAAAGAGCCCTAAGGACCTTTACATACCAATTGATCACTAAAATTATATCTGCCATCTTGATATTTTTTGGTCTTGATTCTTATCAATGAATATTTCTTAGTTCTATATATTTATATACTTTTGTTTTAACTTACCCACCATACCTATGCCTAATGGTTCCAATGGCGTAAGCATTTGAAATTCTTGGTGACCATCGTGGATTTTAGATTTTTGACTGGTACACTAATTTGTCCAGGGTTCTCTATAATTTTTACTTTGGAAACATAAGGCTATCTGTCTCATTGTTTGTAGGTCATTGTGAACCAAACAAACAAACTATTACGTGACAAATATTACCCTACATTCAGTTTCATGATAGTTAATTTGTTTTACCTAATTAATTAATTAGTTGAATTACCAAAAAAACTTCAAATGCTTTTCTATAATGAAATATAAAGAATATATTAAGCTTTATTTTCTTTACAGGTCCCGTATTTGTAAAATCTGTCCGTGGGAATCCTATGATAATATATAAACAATATAAATTTAGCAAGCATAAAAAAATCGGTGTTAAGACACGGTGGTTTTGCTCATCACATCATAACAAAGGTTGTCGTGCTTATTTAATAACTATCGAAAGTGAGATTGTCAAGTATAATAGTGATCACAATCATTTAATTTCACTGTAAACATGTATTTTCAAATAAAACATTAAATTCGAAAGAAAATGTGTTTCTTGTTCTGTCATTTTTTCTTTCGTATTTTTTAATTACTTTAAATATAATTTGAAAATGAATGTAGACTAAGGTATAATTGCAACCAGTGTAAAAATACATTCTTACTAATTTTGTAATGTTTTGTAATCTTCAATAACTACTAAACACTTATTTAAATATTTGAAACGTATCAAGAACGTGTCTACTAAACTTACTCAGTCGGCTCGTGATAAAGTACTGTATAACCAAGCTGAATCGTCGAGGAATCGGACGGTAAGTGTGTTTATATGCGTTGCAGACTTGTGTCAAATAGAATACAAAAATATATGTTGTATTTTAATTCTTGATAATTTAATATGTATTCCTAAAAACTTTGACAAGCTTGATTTTGTCAGAGAACAGCACAGTTTTATTACAAGAAATACTAACGCTTTGGGTTAGACTTAGTAAAATTAGTAAAAGTTTTTTTAGGTAATAGTGTTAGTTTATATAATAAGTTCCCCACGCACATTACTGGTTAGCCAGACAGAATTAGTTCAAGGACCATGTCAATCAGCTTTTACTGTCAAAGGGTTATTATAGGGTGGATTATTATGTGAATGATAGTGATATCTGGAAGTGACTCTCTCTCTCCGCACATCCACTAAATTATAAATAAGATAACATGATTATTAACTGTACATGTTATTTATACATTTGGAAAAAAATATTAAAAACGGATAAGGCCGATCGAGTTTCTTGCCGATTCTTCTCGATGACTGGGATGTTTTCCGAACTGGTAGTAGTATTTGACGTTATTAAGTACCTTCTTAGGTTCTAAATTGAATAAAGTATTTTTTGATTTGATTTAATTTCAGTGAAACCACTATCACCTGCTCAACGTTCAGTGCGTTACAGAGAAAAATTAAAGCTAAATGTAGAAAAATAAGAACAAAAAAGAAAAAAACAAATTGAAAGGGTCAACAAATGGAGGAAAAAATAAAAGAACTGAGCGAATCAATTAAAAAATTGAGAGAGAGAACAGAAAGAAAAGCAAAGGTATGCAAAAAAGGAAGACGTGAATCACAACGGTAATTTAGTAATCAAATTATGAAAATTCTCGAACCATTATTATTAACATAGAAAGAAAAATACACATGAAAGAAACAGATTCGATCAAAGAATAAAAGGGCATGTAAAAAATGAGCTCACAAAAATAACTGCATATCATCCGATTTAAGTAAATTTATATAGCAAAACAGCCATGACCAATGTGAAATAAGAATTTATCAACAGTTGACGTCATCACGTCGAGCCACAAATGCCAAAGATTATAGAAGAAGATAAGCAAGAGTGATTAAACCATACAACCAAAATGTAGATACTGCGTTCAATTAGAAAGTTCTAGATTTCTCTAAGAAAGATTTTGAAATAAAACATTATAATGATTGTATCATCAGTTAATAGATTGTTTTTATAATCTTTAATACATAATAATCAAACGTTATTTTTTAATATCAATTTGGTTACTTTTCGGCTACAATAAACATCTGGTTTTGTAAAACACAGTTGTTAGTTTCACTAATTTTATTATTCCATATTAAATTTATGTAGGTACTCATCGTTCCCTGATTAGATACATACACTTTTGTTTTAAATGATGCACGATAATATAGAATTAATTATAAAAGTGTATTAAAGTAATCAAATATGTAATTCTATTCATGTTTTTTTAAGGAAATTCACATACAGTATAATCATAATTTATATGATGTAATTTACTCAATCAAACCTTTTTCTCAAATCTGTGCAATAAACAATTTATATATATAACTAATGCGTGTGTAGGGTATACAACGTTCTTATGTAAATATGAGTATTATCCGATATGCAAAAGTACAGTTGTTTACTTCAGCATTATCATTTATTTATTTTTTAATTTTTAGTAATTGAACCTTCATTTACTAACACGGAAAAAGGTCACAGCATAAGAATGAAAACAAAAGATTATAGTAAATGTAATATAGATGAATATGAAGAAAATCAAAATATAGAACTTATAAGAATAAGTAATTGGAAGAAGAAAATAAAGGATATACTCAGCGAACCAGAAAAGGTTAAACAAAGAAAAATTTTGAGCCTAGTAGAAAAAAAACTTAGGACGTCAAAAAATAAGTTATCACAACAAGCTGCGGCAATTGAAACATATCAAACTACGAGTAATTCACTTTCATCAACTGACTCCCATTACCCCAAAATTGATAATAAATTAAAAAATAATTCGAAAAAAAGAAATCGTTAAATATATCATTAAAAATGTCTCACAGCAAGTGTGTCTAGTAATTTACTAAAACAAAATTATAAGTTGTATTTGGAATAAATATTGAAATAAATATCTCACTTTTTATGTCGTACACAAGAAAAATTACAATGAAATCACAGCACACAATCCATTTCGTCCAAACGTCACGTGTTAATTATACCGGTGATCAGGCCGGAGCAGAGTGTAGTATGGCCGATCATTTCGCTCGACATTCATTTGTCAACGTTAGTTTTCTTAATATAGTGCTGACTACCATTACCCGCTAACCATCATTACTCTTTTCTCCCCTATTAATCGTCACATTAATCATACTAATCCAACATGAAATTTTGGGTTTAGCGTCGGGTGACTTAAACTAATTAAGACATTCACATGTGAAAAAATCCTGTTTAATCGAAACAGTCAAGCTTGTTTACGAAAAAAATATCTGAAATAGAGTATCATTAAACTTGTTTATAGATTATCTCGTATTTTATATTTTTTCTATACCTTATTACAATATATTGTATGATTTTGTAACGCAACAGTATGAAACAAATTACTACGTAAAGTAGTATGTAGTCGTAGTGTAATCCTGTCAACTCACTTAAAGAAATGTCACACACGGTTTGGAACTTTCGGTTCTCTTTCAGATCCAATGTTCATCACATCGTCTCGAGGCAAACAAATGATATTGTTATCAGGATACAAATACAGCACACATCGAAAGGCGAGTGGGAAAACAAGATGGATTTGCTCATCTCACCACTGCAAAGGATGTCGTGCTTTCCTTGTTACTGTAGACAATGAAGTCGTCAAATGTAATGCGAACCATAACCACTGATAGAAGTATATCTTGCTTTAGTAACCAAGTTTTATTTACATTTTTTTTTTATATCACCGATCTATAGAGCTGACATCTAATAATAAAAAATGATAATTCTTTGCTAAAGACCAGACGCATCAAAAAAACTAGATAGAAATAACTACTAACTAGATAGAAACTAGATAGAAATCTTTAAATTAGTCTGTACGAAAAATAATCTATAAAGGAAATAATTATGAAACGGTAGCTTGATGTTAGGGAATTTGTATTGGTTGAAACTCTATGGTCCTAAAGCGCCTATCCGTTAGTTCCGTTAGATACACTTGAGTGTCAGCCATTTTCTAAGTTCAGTATGTTACCTCGTGTACCGTATTTCATTCAACATACCATGTGAAATTGAGATCCAATGATTGAAATAAAATAAAATATAACTAGCTAAATATTTCGCACATATAGAATGTAAACAATTGAACTAACAGCTATCATGTTTAAACAGATAGTTAATATATGGCGTATTGAATATATTTTCATTAGTTGAATCAACAGGTGGCATTCCTAATGAAAAAGTTTCTTAATCATTTTTAACGATACAACTAATTTTAAACTACATAATGTCTCTTTTAATTCAATAGTGGGGAACATACGCTAAATTTTCATGAAGAATTAACGGAGATATTTTATTCGTTATGGAATGGAATAGGATGTTTGTGAAAAATCTAATAAAAGTTCATGTTTTCCCTTAAAATCATCACTCCTATCCTCGAAGTAATACCAATTTTAAATACCGGTATGTATATATATATATATATATATATATATATATATATATATATATATATATATATATATATATGAATAGTGCTCTGTATTGTCTCACTTAATCGCGAAAATTTCTCGCGAAAGTATAGTTCATCGTAATCCGATAGGGTTATTAACAAATTTAAACGAATATATACAATAAGATACAATACAAATAAGAAATAAAAAAATGCGAATGATATTATTTAATTAGTATATTTCAAAATTGTATACTGCAAATTTCCTGCGGTTCGTCTGAAGTTCAAACAAGAGGAGAACTAATGGATTTCCTACGGGTCGACCACTGTGACTTTACTAAGCTTACAACCGAATTCATGCCAACCGGTAAAGCTGATTCCTCAATTATCTTACAGGCTTAAGCATTATAACATCTTCTCGAGGTAAGCCGTTGATCGTCTTTGCTGGGTTCAAATTCAGTAAACAACTGACACGAGGATGTAAGACAAGATGGTGGTGCTCCTCCCACCACAGCAAGGGATGTCGCGCTGCTCTCTTCACTCTTGACGAACAAATTGTTAAATTTAAAAACGAACACAATCATTAATTGATACTGTTTTTTATCATTGATATTTTTCTTTTTCTTTATCTGCAAAATAACTGCACACCATCTGACAATAAGTTTATTAAAGTGAACTTTTCTGGATTGTAATAAATCTAAATGATTGTGTAGTTTGTCAACATATAAAAATAGACACTATGACAGCACCAGTTTGCATAAGCAAACATTTATGTATAGACAGTGTTTATTCATGATGCATGTGGGTCAGTTTAACTATTGGGACATTATGTATCGCTTTACGTCGTCGTCGTCGAGCAAATAGTTCAGTTATTCTATACCTTTAAAATATCAATGAGCGATATTAGTGGAAAATGTTTTTGTTAATTACTTCGATGTATCGAGGTTTTTGAGAACGGATGGTCGGATGAACGGATTAACACGGATGGTTAAAATATCGATGTTTCAAACTCAATATCGATGTTTCAATAACATCAATGGGAATCGATCATCCCTATTTCCAAGTGCGTGTCTATATGAAATTTCGACGGGTATTTTGTGCATTGTATTGTAATGTTCTGAGATATTATATTTTATGTAATGCAAATTTTGATTTTATTTACATCGTCCCTAAAAACTTATCAATGATAAATGACAAAAACATCAAAAATTTATTTTGTTTATAAAGCTGATTGTACTGTTACTTTATTTTTTTTGTATAAAAGTATCGGAATCCACCAGAGCAGATAAATAATGTTATAAATTATATTTATAGAATACATTTTTCTATACATCGTGAAAGTGCCGTTAAGCTTCAGAAAAGCCGTTTGAAGTGGTTTATACAACGGTAAAACTACTAATACAAGGAAAATATGTTTCATACATATGCTTTGAAGTTACGAGTTCGTATCTTGTGAATAAGAACCCTCGATAAACCAAGAAGAAAGCAAAATACTTTTAAGAGAGGTCTACAAAGCATTATAAAAATATACTTTAAATGTATTAGTAGGTTTGCCACAATGATTGTTGGGAAATGATACGAGAGGTTAGCGTTATAATATGGATGGTGGAAAGGCTATTTGACTAATGTGCATTTACAACTTTTACACGTACCTAAGTCAATTATCCTTCCCAGCGTCGATATCGTAGAGTAAAACGGCAAGTACATAACTAACAAACACGCTTCTCGCGCAGGGGACGTACGGTTAACTTCGCTCCCGCACGCCCTCCCTCCTCTGCGGCAACTCAAGCCTAGGTCCGATCCATCGGTATGGAGCCCTTGAGCCAAGCAGCCGCTCGCGCGTTACTGTGACTCTACATTCACTAGCTTTCACAGCCACACATGACACAGCATTATACACACATGCATAACACTGGTACATAGGTTCTGTAAGGTTCTTTTTTGCCTAGTTAATTAGACAAAAAAATTCAGACCACTAAATACACATACACATGTTCCTTCCCTCCTCCCAGGGGTAAGAAACATGTATATATGTATAGTTAGTTTAGATCAAATGATAGGAAATAAGCCAGATCGGATGTTGTTGCAAGCTTTCGCGGCTGAGTGCCTTAAGCGCTCGCCCCCAAGCCCGGTAAAGCTGTAAAAGCCGTAAAGGCTCCAGGGCCCCTAAGGCTAACAGTATAGTCAGTTCGAAAAAAAAAACGCTTCTCGCAATCACTCAAATGGGACAAAAAAATGACAATTAACAATATGGGACTCGATACTGGAATACGGTGACAGTCCCGCATATACAGGACGTTCGGCAACACTATTTATCGGCGAAATACCTAAACCAATATATTAAAGAGCGTCACACAAATTCGAATTCTGAAAATAAAATTCGGTAGGTAATTAAAAAGTAATATATTTATGTTTGTTTTAGACCTTATCTACACGAAATCTTGCCGTGGCAACCAAATGATAATATATTCTGGATATAAATTCGGTAAACAATTTCAGCATGGTTTTAAAACAAGATGGTGGTGTGCGACGCATCATAAGAAGGGTTGTCGTGCTGTGTTATACACTGTCGACGATGAAATAGTTACTTGTAAAAACGTACATAACCATTGAACAAAGAAATATCAATAACGATACTGCCGATTGGCTTAGACCTGTTTTATTTATAATTTATTTAATAACAGTTATATAGAATAACGATTTTGTTTCATACCCAATTGTTGACGACTTTCCGCATTTTTAAATTTAAACAGGTATTCTTTTTACTATTGTCATTTTCTAAATTTTAAGAGTTTCTATTATTGTAATTTCAAAACAATTTTTCTTATTATTTTATTCAGTTAATGAGCAGTAGGTACGTCCAATAAGATCAAATACCGGAAAATGCCAAAAAAGATAATACTCATTCTAGTTTAAAAGCAATTTATGTTGTATCTGAACAGATATATATGTAAAACACATATTATATAAAGGAGTCAAAATTTCCGTCAAAATATAATTGAAAATGAAATAAAAATAGGTCTCTTACACATATTTTATTCTACCTACATATACCTACATATTTACATCACAATTTAACATTATTACAAATCGTGTAAACGGTAGACATCATTAGTCTTCCACTTCCCTCTTACTATCTTTTATCCCTAGATAGAGTACCTATCTTTAGACGTCAGATTACGTGTTCATCATCATATTAGAGTTCATCGTATCTATAAAACTGTTTAACGATCATCACCACAATTCGTTCTTCTTTTTATTTAATGACATTTGTTTATTTACAATTATGCCAATGTCACGTGTATAGACTATTTTTATAATCTTCGGAGTTCAAGCAACGCTTTATCAATAAGATGGTTGAGTGGCCCTTTGTTATTAAAAATGTCCGTCCAAGGAGTTTTGGTGGCAAATCAATACTTATGCTTCTAGTTATTATTTATAACTAGCTGTATCCGCGGCTCCGCTCGCGTGGACTACTAAAAAGGCTTATTATTTTATTTGCTCGGAACACCAATTATTTTTCTAAAATAAAAGAAGCCTCAGTTACTCCTTATGACAGCAGTTATCTGCCAGAGAAAGTCCTGTCAAAATCGGTCCAACCGTTTCGGAGGTTATCCGGAACAAACATAGAGACAAACAATAATAAAATAAAAAGTATTTTTTGTTATAAGTACCGTATATAACTTCATATGCATTTAGTAAAAAGCTTTTATTTTGGCATTACAAACAGACACTTAAATTTTATTATATGCATGGAAGATGCACTTGTGCACAATAATCAAACTATATCACGCAAAATGCTACCAATGCTACATAAAATGAAGCGAAATAGTGTAAGTTTATGAATTAAAATAATACCACAACATGACAGATCAAGATCCCATAAAATCTCGACAAGATTTATTGTTGACAATTTATGAAGCTTTAAATAGATATTGCAATATGGCCATTTTTGGAACATTCCAGAAGTTGTTAGCTAGTGGGGAAAATAGTTTAGTAATTTTTTTAGCTGATCGAATTAAAATTGAAAAATGATAAAAGTATGTATTATTAATCTGTCAAAAAAGTACCGGGAAAAGATCAATAATACACAAAATATTTATTTTGTTATTCATCCAAATTAATTTTATCGCCTTCAAAGTATGCTCCTTCAAAAACCGTACAGTTTAAGGTTATCGGCGAAGTGCTTAAACCAATATATTAAAAAGCTTATATAATTTCGCTTTTGAAAATATAATCTGTTATGTAATTAAAAAATAATATATAAGTTTGTTTCAGTCCACATCTTCATGAAATCTTCCCATGGCAACAAAATGATAATGTATGGTGAATATAAATTCGGTAAACAATGTCAGTATCGTTTTAAAACAAGATGGTGGTGTGCGACGCATCATAAGAAGGGTTGTCGTGCTGTGTTATACACTGTCGACGATGAAATAGTTACTTGTAAAAACGTACATAACCACTGAACGAAGAAATTTCAATAACAATAGTGCTCATTGGCTTGTTTTATTTATGTAATAACTGCGTAGAACAACTATTTTGGTTTCGTATCTGAATTATTGTCAATTTTCCTTACTTTCTAATTTAACAGGGTTATTTTTCAATTGTTTTTTCAACATTTTAAGAATTCGTATTATTAGCACCAATTTTAAAACTACATAATATTATACTTAATATTTTATTTAGTCAATGGTCAATACTTGTATTTACAAATTGCCAAGTGCGTGTCGGGTCATGCGCAGTGCAGAGTTCCGTAGCTGCCCGTCACAATATGCAGACTTAAGGATGCTTATGTTACACCGGGCCGAAGTCAGCCCGGTATAGCATGAACGAAATTACTTCTCCAAATACATTTTATAAGTTGATTGACTATTACTAGTTAACTTGTAAAGCCCACTTACCTCTAATAGTTTTCTTTTAACTTCATTATATATACTACTTCCATGATTTTTTTTACATATCGAAATACAAACCTTTAGCTGGCAGGGGGAGGGACTCTTGACTCTAACAAAAATTTGCACTTAAAAGCTTAATATTTCGCAAACGGATCCTTGAATCGAAAATTGACTTTTACAGACCCACAATACTTTTGAACGACGTGTCCAATATTTTACTTAACCACTTTGTCAGCGTGATTAATATGTATAACCCATACCAAATTACAGCTTCCCAGTACCATGAATCTCTGAACTAAACCGCGGACAAACATACGGACATACCGAAACTATATGGGTTCCCTCTGACTTTGGAACCCTAATTTATAAAGGGATGATACAGGCTTGTACAGCCGTATAGGATTGGGTATCTAACTGAACTGAGGAGTGAAGCGATATATGGAAAAAATGTGCCACCAACGGCAAATTTTAATGATTGACAATTTCGGTGAGCTCTCTTACGTTTATTGCAACATTTTACTATTGTGGGCTATATTATACTAAGTAGAAATGTTAAAAAAAATAACTCCGATCTATTTTATTATCAATTATGAAGAAACTTTCTGATTTTAAAATATACGTTTAGAATATTATTTTCTGTGATTATAATTTATTTTATTCTTTTCTTTAAAATATCTATTTTAATTCCAAGTGTAAACTTGCATCTAGTCACGCGAGCTTCCAAATTGTAAAGCTTTATTCCAATCCATAAAAATCTGCATAAAACTGCAGAGCTTTTAACTATGAACAAGCTCAAAATGTGACAAAAATAATGTTTTTCGTTTCAGGTCCAGTGTTCACAATATCAGTCCGTGGCAACCCTATGATAATATATAAAGAGTATACGTTCAGCAAGCATATAGACACTGGCCATAAGACTCGATGGTGGTGCTCATCTCACCACCACAAGGGTTGTCGTGCTGTTCTAACCACGATTAATGATGAAATAATCAAATGCAAGAACGAACACAACCATTGAAAAGAATTTATGAAAAAAATATTTTTATAGGCAAGGTAAGTAAATCTGTAAGAGATTTTTGATATTAATCATTATAAAAACTTTGTTTTTAGTCGATTTATTCAAACATTTTTTTAATATTCGTATTCCAGTTTTAATTAAAGTATTTGGAGAAATATGTATGTATGGTTTTTTATTATATAAAAATATTTCCGTGCGAATTCTAGCCATGATAATCGTATTATGTGATATTGTATTTAATTCCAAGTCTGATTTAATGATGAGAATCTCTCAAGGTACGATGAAACTTTTTAAAACCTCCTAATAGCATTCCAGTATTTGTTGCTAGTATTTCCGCGAACTACGCCTGTAACTATACGGAATACTCCAGGGCATTTTCATTCCTAATGGTAATTATGTTTGTGCCTTTCCCTAGAAGTAAAAATAGTCTATACATTAATATATATATTTTTTCTATGTCCAGTTTTTACTAAAAAATTGTTATTGTTGTCTATTGCAGATAAATCTTATATTAATAAATAAGCAATTCTTGTATATTATATATAATAGGTTTGTACATAGTCATAATATGGATGAAATGTTGTAGTCATTGTTTTACATTCCAAGTTTACCTGGACAGTTTTTTTTTGCAATGCACCGAGCCATTTCGTTCTCCGGTATTATTTATTACTTATTTGAACAAGACAAAATGCTATGACATTTCGAATAGCATTTTTTTGCAGCTCTATCACTATCACCATACTGTTTTGTAATTATGTGCAAGTTTTACAACCTCCTGAATCTCGCAAGTAAACAATAGCATATGTATATTTTCTCAGGGTCATCCACCATAAGCTTTTTGAGGCAGCAAAATTCGCGCGTACGCTCGACCGACAGCATTCTGTAGTCCACGCGAGCGGAGCCGCGGGCAAAACCAGTAGTATAGTAAATAACAAATAAGTTACGTTCGAAAAAAAAAAAGTATTTTACTTTAGCTTGTAGAAAGAATTATAACCCTTAGCTATTTTAATGGTTATTTTAACAGGTAGAATAACGATAACGCCATACTCACCTTTCATAGTTGGTGTAATTTAGATAACGTTCTTCGCCACAGATACATCTGCGCAAAATTACATAACATACATTTGGTTTTATTAATATTCTATAATATACAATAAATACCCTGTCGCATCTCATTTCAGCACAGCCACGAATCCTAAACAAACTAGGAGTAATTTAAGAATCCTTAATATCAAGTACAATTCATTTAAATTAAAAATAAACCTTAATTGATTAAACTAACCAGTGAACACTTTACCTTACCTTGACATCACACTCTGGTCACAGGCGGGTCAAATCAGTCTTATATACATTTGACATAAAACAGACAAGTGACATTAAAATGACATTGCTCGATGTCATTCCGATACCACAGTGACATATAAGAGATCACTAGGTAAGGAATTTAGAATATACCTAATATGAATATAGAATAAACGTTATCGTTTTCTTCCAGATCCGGTATTCCTTGAATCCGCTCGTGGCAAGCAAATAATCTCATTTTCCGGATATAATTATTACAAACACTCAAAAAGGGGTATAAAAACACGTTGGTTTTGTAAGATGTATCGGAATGGATGCCGAGCTGCGTTAATCACAATCGATAATGAAATTATTAAGGCTATCAATGAACACAGTCACTGAGCAGTGTGATTTCAATATAAAAAAAAAAAACTGTTTAAATCGTCTCTTGAAGATGCGAAATTACTATTGCTGTATTTTTTATTTATAACTACTACATAAAAAAAAAATTCTTTTTTATTTTATTTTTTAATATGATTTTTAAATCCCTTATTCGACTGATTTTGCCTTTTGATAGGTTGTGTGATGAGAAAAATCGTTTTTAAGGTTAGCCTCAACTGGTTTTCGTGCCTTACCTACCTCCTCTTGTCACATCTATCTTTTTGGTGTTTTATGCAAAATGATGAAATCCCTATAAATTTATATTTAATTTTGTTTGTAAACCAACCCACTAATTATTCTTTTCAGACTTAGTTTTATCTCAATCCCTCCGAGGAATCCCACAATTCATCCACTCTGGATACAAATTTAGCAAACATAGAAGCTGTGGCATCAAGACTCGATGGCGGTGTACATATCATTACAAAGGCTGTCGAGCTGCCATATATACTATTAAAAATTGTTTTATTAAGTATTGCAATGAACATAATCATTAAATATTTATTACTTTATTAAGATGTTAAATACTGTATTATACTATAAACTATAATTCAAACGTCTTGTATCGTTCGATTGAGAAATAAGTACCTATATATTGCTTGTTGGAGACACTAAAATTGTGAGCATCTTGAAGAGGTTTAACAAAAGAATGTTTAGGTATTTATACACGTAAGAAGTTATAGTCTTCTGGCGTAATAAAACAAAAATAACTCCAAGAATGATGACATGAGTGCTAACAAAATGATGAAGTTAGCTAGCAATGATAATAATGCACATTCATTATAATGACTTTTACTTTTTACACATTATTTTAATTTATTTATTCACTGTTAGATTATTTTTACACAGGTAAAAAAACTTTTGTAGAAAGAAAGCACATTTATTCATCTAATTTCGTCATATCGCACATCCTTCATATTATTATGATGCGCATAATAAAAAAATTGTCAGAGAGATAATATAATAATATATATTTGAATTTCACATTTCGTAGGTGGTGGTCTCTGCTAGAGTTGCTATATAGACTTAAGATTCGGCAATAAAACTTTGCTCAGGCAGTGGTTCATTCAATCGCTTCAATAAATTTAAAAATAATATATTCCTAATTTCTTCCTTTATTTTTAAGATATATTTTAGTATACGACTGTAAAAGTACAACTGCTGAGGTTCAGGTGTCCTCACGATGTTTTCTTTCATCGTCAGCATAAGGTGTGACTAATTCAATCAAACTAATATTGGTACATGCCAAGGTTCGACATTCACCTACTCTTACCATTCGGTAACTATGACGTAACTTTTTACGATTAAAAAGTGTCAACTCACTTATTACCATTCGTCTAGATTTTTTGGAACGAAGTTCATTGTGGGGTTTTGCAGGGGGTTAGGGTATAACCGGCAAAAAACGTTCGTAACGATAAAAAAAGCGTAAGATTTTTATGTATAGTCAATGTATGATGGCTATACAGTGTCTAATGTATAGTCTAGAACATAATAAGGCTTAATAATTATTATTCATGTAAATAGCTGTTTCTTTGTATAATATCATTATATATTTTTATAAATCATTGTAAATAAAATAAAGGTGTTAAGATAATGTTATAAAGTATTTGCTTTTTATTTTTATCGCTAAAAAAATCATAATAAAGATGTATACCCGAATAATTATTTTCTTTATACCTCGAATAGAACTTGAAATTAATATTTTATAATAAGGAACTTTGTTCCTATCTTGTGTCCCACGACACCACACGTTTATTTTTATTTATATAAAAAAAAAATAATTTCAGCCATTGCCAGCTACATAATTTCACCACGAGGCGCCACATTAATATTTTACAACGGTTACACTTTCAGTAAACAAAGGGGAACCGAACTGAAAACACGTTGGTGGTGTTCGACTCATCATAATAAAGGCTGCAAAGCTGTCATACACACTGTAGAAAATAAAATTGTTAAATGCTATAATCAACACAATCACTAATCTGTAAAAAAACATATAAAAAGCTTTGAAACTCCTGCAACATCCAGTTTCGATCCTGTTAGAGTCGAAGGTTCAATTTATAATACAAAGATTAAATTTTACTATAATGATAAAACATTTATTCTTTATGTTGAATTGAAATTAACCGCACCTCAAACTGAAGTTACTTAAAATTGACATTAAGCATTAAAACGTATGTTTAGTTTTCGAAGTATTTAAAATTGTGTTTACAGTTTTTTATAACTTTTTCAGGTCCCATTTTTTCTATATCCAGTCGAGGTACCCCAGTGGTCATTTATTATGGATTCCAATTTATTAAACACACACAAAATGATAACAAGAGTGGGTGGCGATGTGCAAATTATTACAAAGGATGTCGCGCTCTCATATATTCTGTAAAATATCAAATTATTAAATATTACAACGTACATAATCATAGTTAGTTTAAGATAATTTTCTGTACAAGAATCGGTCGTAATAAATTTAATAACTAAAATATATAATACCGTTTTAATTTACACTTTTCGCCGGCGACTGTTTGCATAGATCTCGTTAGGTATATTGCTGGCGTAAAGCTAATTTAATTTTGTTGGGAGATAAATGACAAAATCACCTAATTATCGGCAAACATCGGTTAACGACGACGATCAATGCTCCCTGGTAACCAACTAACCAAGCTTTGATAATCAAAATCTAGCAGAATCTAGCAAAATCTAAACATTTCATTGATTGGAAATTCAACAGAAAAAGGTAAAAGCTTGAATACTTTTTGTTCGGTAACCTTGCATGCAATCAAGTAAAGTAATATTAGTTTCTCAATAGATGTGTCAGTTTTTATTTTAAAATATACAGTAAGAACATATATACATATTAGAGCATTATGACTATTAATGATATACACTGCTTTATGCTATATTTCAGTGTATGTTTTTTTTCATTATTGCTTAATAAATTAACTTGGCATGAATGCCAATTTTTCTCACATTTCGTATGGCGTTGAAAGCCAAAAGGCTAAATCATTGATTACACAGTACAAACAAAATAACTGCACCTGGCTATAATTATAGACTGCTGTTTAGAAGCAGCGATGACATTCGTAAAATATTGATTTGTCGTCAATCGCCATTATCGTGTTAGCCAAATAACTTAACAAAAATCACAAGTTAGCTGAATTGTTATTTTTCCCATCAACAAGTGGGAAAATATAGAACTATAGATTTCTTCACCTTAGGAATTCCCAATACACGTTAGCTAATGCGATTATGCAAGCTGTGCCTTGGGAAAAGGACTATCTTCAGTAGTATAAGTTTTATTATTATTAATAACAGTATTCATATTTTCATGTAAACAAAATATCATGTATTAGTATCAAAAACAGATATTATTTCATTAATTCTCTTTTCACCGGTTTTTTTCTCTATCGTCTTTCATTGAAAACGATTCAGACCACCAATATACAACTCCAACTCGATACTGCCTCGCGCTGATTTAATCATAATTATCTAAATATAAACTTATTTCAGATCTCAGCTACGTAATAACAGTTCGAGGAACCAAAATGATAGTTTGCTATGGTTACACCTTCAGTAGACATCGAGATTCCGGTCTGAAGACGCGTTGGCGATGCTCGCCTCATTATAGGAAAGGCTGCAAAGCTGCCATATACACGATAGAAGATAAAATTGTGAAATTTTGTAATGAACACTCTCATTAAGCAATATGCTTATCAAAAAAAAAAAAACAATAAACAGTTACCATTAGTGATTTTTATAACTATTTAACAAATTACAAAATTTTTATAGATATCTAAAGTAGAAGAAAAACTTTGCTCGAATCTCCAAGATAGTTACAATTTGTCCTTTAAAACGGTGTTTACACATTTTTTTAATGAAACTTATATACAATTATGTTTCAGAACTATTCTTTTCCACAACCAATCGCGGTGCTCCTTCGATCATGTATGGTGGACAGAAATTTATAAAACACAAAAAAAATGGCAACAAGACTCGTTGGCGGTGCGCGTATTACTACAGAGGTTGCCGGGCTGCCATACATGCGGTGCACAAGCATGTTATTAGATCATACAATATACATAACCATCTTTAAAATAATTCATGCAAGGAAATATTTGCAATAAAATTTGTGAACAGGAATAAATATCTTCGTTTTAATTAATATTGTTGATGATCTTTGAAATTTTTGAAGCCAGCAAAAATAGGTACTATAACTAAGAATGCAAACATATGCAAATCTACTTACCGTTCTTCTGAAACTTTCAGCTTCCCATTGCTGGTATTGGTGAACGCCATGTCACAAACCAGAGATTTCCAAGTACTTGAAAGTTATAAAAAATGACACAAAGATACGTTTCTTAATTTTCGTCGGTCAAACGATAGCTAGCGTAATCATTGTGTTGAATGAGGACAATTTTGCGGTTTGGCCATTTGGAAATAAGGATTGTTGGGTGTTCCTTATTACGACTCTGAGATACCTTTGAAGGAAAGGTTAAATAGTAGATTTACGCGGTCGCGGTCACTCACAAACTTTGCATGTCTAGGATTTTTTTATAATAATTGTTCCCTTTCTCTAAAGCAAATCAGAGAGATATGTAGTTTCCATTTATTTATTTATTTATGTCTCCGTCTTAATTCGTCTAACTTTATTTCCTATCCTCCAATCTCTCCTCCGTCTTAAAGTTTCTTTCCCTATTTCCTATGCGTCCCCACTTTATATATTCAAAACTTATTATAATACAATTTTGTTAATCTACTTTTACAAAGCTTCTCCTTCTCTTTTGTTTGCTCTTACACTATCTTAATCTAGTACATTTTATTTAATGGTATTCATCCATATTATTAATTCAATTTAATTTATTATCTATGAACAAGTAATAAAAATTAATTCTATTCCAATTACATTCTATCAATTCAATATTATTTATTCTAATTCTATTTACGTCACAATAATAATTATATTCTAGTCACCTTCAGCATGTCATATATAGTCTCGTCAGTCATAATATATTTTGGATTTAATTCCCTAACATTACAGTATTCTATTTTTTAAGTCTAGTTTCCTTAATACTTGCCCTTTTGCCATTATTTATTCCTTTTGCATGCTATGTTAATTATCTTCTCTATAACATCCAAAAACGCCAATCTCGAGTTTTCCTCTGTCATCAATGTATGCAGATTTTCTAACTCAAGCCTACAACCTATCCTAGACTCGAGATCAAACCTGGACGAGCCGGAACGAGGAAAATCTATAATGAGATGGAAGATTGTCTCGGCGGCATCCGGATCGCACGCACACGCGGGGCTATGCCTCAACTTCCCCATGTCCAAATTCCCCAAATGTGCAAATTCCCCATGTTCTATTAAAACCTGCACGCGGATAAGTGACAAACGGGTCTTCGTCACAACCCGGTGGGCTTCCTCCACCTTAGGAAAGAAGACCCGCGTCACCCCTTCCGTATCGGAAGAGTTATAGTGCACCTGCCATTGCCCACCGTGTCCCCGCGTATGATCTTCTTAGCATACGATACCGGATACCGATCTTAGTCAGCCGCAGTTTTTTATGAGCGGCCCGCTGAGCCAATTTGTCGGCACCGACCGTACCGGCGTGATCCCTCACCCAGTGCAACGCTGCAAGTTTGTATGTCGGGATTTAACTAAAAAACGGCTTAACGGTTTACTTGTTTGATTCCTTTTCTTTTGGTTAATATTCTTCACATTTCTATTTATTCTGATATTACTTTAAATGTTTTATGCTCTTTTTAATGTTTTATGTATAATAGAAGAATTGTTTGTATCTATGTTTCAAAACGTTGTTGGCCATCAGTCATGTATATTTTCCATGGTCCTTATATTTTGTCCTTTTTAACACGCTTTAAAGAGAATGGACTGTATTTTATGATATAGGTTTACTGGTACGAATAAATATTTAATAACAAGTGTCGGCTCGCGCGTCGGTCAGCTGAGTGAGTGGGCGGCGCAACCGCCGCATGCCGCGGCCGGGAGAAACCCCGGACCGACGCTTGCAGTCCCCGGCATCGCCCTTAGAGGCGAAAGATGCAGCGACATATGTATGAATAAATAAATATGGGATTGTTCAGCTGATTGAGTGATCCAATGTGCTCGTACTCCAACAAGTAATGATTAGATGATTTCTTGTAAAACTGAAGTGAAACATAGCTTTGAGATTAATTAAATTCTCTTCAAGGTCTACAGTACATTACAACATCAAGAGGAAGCCGGATGATCCTGTACCGTGACTATAAATACAGTAAACACTCGACATTGGGCATAAAGACGCGTTGGTGGTGCTCAAGCCATCACAAGAAAGGATGCCGCGCTGCAATCACTACCATTTATGATGAAATATTGAAGTGCAATGACAAACATAACCACTAATTATATCGTATTTTACTTAGTTTTTCATCCTTTTTTTATTTGCTTATTAATGATATTATTATTAAAATTATACCCAATTTTTCTTTGGATTTATTGTATGAGGTAGCGAAACGGTATACAGTTATATTATTAAGTGGTCACTACTGCCCTTAGCTCTATCTACGGCCATTTTCTAATGGACCGCAGTCCTGATGTCAATAATAATAGGTTGCTACTAGGAACAACTGAGCTTGGAAAAGGTGTATGTGGAAGTTGGTTATGTAATCCATTAAATACAGATACTATAAAGTTTCTTGAGCTTTCTTCAGTGAAAGGAAACATCCATATCCAACATAATTATATTAATCGTAGAGCATATTCGATAACTACCTGGTTAGCTACCACAATAAAATTTGAAACAAGTTGTTACACAAAAGCTTTATAGGAGACAATTTTAACATAAGTTTGGCAGTTTCATCGATAAAGAAAAAAATAATTATTATGAAAAGAACTCTGACCTTGCATAAATTTAGAAGGAATTTTTAGCGTTCAATTTTCTACTAGAATAAAAAAAGATTATTTTGTTTTAAATCCCGTATAGTTTATAATTGAGAAATGAATAATTGCGATGATGCATCTCTTAATCTTAATATTAAGAACACAAACCTTCGTTCTATACCTACATATAACCGTCGTTCTATACATTTTTCGAGAAAATTTAACGATTTATTTAGGTTATATGAAAACTACTTAATAAACTAATTTATGAATTACAGTACAACAAACTCACAATCTCAATTGTCTTAGTCAAAGGCTTCGCCTGTTACACTATTTTTAATATGCAAACTTTTTTCAGGACCTCTATTTGTATGTACCGCTCGAGGTACGCAAATGATTTTATGCGGTAGCTATAAATTTGGTAAACATTCCCAAGCTGGCGCGAAGACTCGATGGTGGTGCTCGTCGCATCACAACAAGGGTTGCCGAGCTTCATTAATCACAGTTGACGACGAAATTATTAAATGTAACAATGAACACAATCATTAATTTTAAAATTTATAAGCTACAATTTATTTATATCCTTACATGTAAAATCCATTTTATGTATCCAAAAATCTAATTTATAACAATAATTAGTATTATAAACGGTTATAGAATGAATGAATATAGCCATCAGAATTGCTAGATTTAAGTAGCGGTGGGCGAGGCATATTGCTCGTAGAACAGGTGGCCAATGGGGGCGAAGCTTTTCGTGTAGCGACCACGCGTCGTAATCGAATTCAGCGTGGGCTGAACCGCTACAAGGTAGACCGACGCGACGATCTGATGAAGCAAGCGATCTTTGGTCGAGGCATATATCCAGCAGTGGACGTCTTTGGGCTGAATGGATAAAATAAACTGTTTAACCTTTCATAAATGGCATTACAATATTATTTTAATAAATATCGCATAATGATGATATAGTGGCATATTGTAAATTTTAACTAACACCAATGTCTTTATGAAGGCGTTTCGAAGTACCTTTGTTATTTTTTAAGTACCAGTACAGTAAGTTTTAAGTTACCACCTTACATATTTTATCAAATTCGGTTCATACTAGAATAAACATTTAAACATTATTATTATTTTTCTTATTTTAAGGTTTCCTGTGGATCGCTACTTCGAATGTTGGATTGCTAAACTATTAAAGTGTGCAGAAACATATAGCGTATACAAGTTTTGCTCTAGGTCAGTTTTGCTTAAATATTCAAAGAAATTCAATTAAAAAAGGGTTGAATTTATATCGACGTTAAACCTTTATGTTGAAAAGAAGAACTAGTTAACAAAATTATCTGTCAAGATTTAAACATGGATTGGCAGATGAATATGTTATATTGAACTTTTTCTATCAACTGTTGTGTTATATATTTGTGTGTTGCATAGCAACATATTGTTTTATTTTCAAAGTACTCGTAATAGCGCACTGAATAGTTTACGAGTTGTATGGTCTTTTATTTCTCAAAATTTAGCAATTTACGCACTGAGTATATAAATAAATCTAATATTTTTGATATTTTATTACATTATATTTTATTTTTAATAATCAACCTATACTTCACATAATCAATAAATACTTCATATATTGATACATTTCCATTCATTTCTTAGCCGTCATTTATATATTTTAAGCTACATTCATAACATTTATTTAATTATTACTTTGTATGGAAAAAAAACATATTTCTTCACGCACACGAGTATCATTTCTAATAGTCAATACTCAATACGATATGAGCGGCCGTATTCTAAAAGCCATTGTTTATAGGTAGCGTGGTATCTACTTGAAGCGAAGCGGAAAGCAAAAATTAATCCATGCCCTACATTTTAATTTACTTGTGAAGAGTAATTAAAGATTTATTATAATCTGTCGAATCATATAATCTATCCCGGGGTCATAAGTGTAGCTTTTGTAGGAATATAAAAAAACGGACAAATAAAAAATGATTTTATGTTTTCTAATTATCCCGTCATAACTAAAATCAAACCCAGGAGTTATTATGTGTTTTACAGTGGGCAAAAAGAATTCATTTCAGCTTTGTTTTCGCTTTCAGGCCCTACGTTTGTTCAATCTACTCGTGGAAATCAAATGATATTATATTTGGGTTACAAGTTTAGTATGCATTCGAAGATTGGTGTTAAGACGCGTTGGTTCTGCTCATCACATCACAGTAAAGGATGTCGCGCTATACTGATCACCATTGAAGATGAAATAGTTAAATGCAATTCAAATCATAACCACTAAATTAATGTATGTTTGCGCAATCATACTGGACTTGGAGCATATTAAAATAAATAACAGCCATAATAAACTTCAGCCAGCTAGATTTTGTCAAAGACAAGTACAGTTTGAATACTGTTACTATAGGTAATAATAGTGTTAGATTCTATAAGAGGATCCTGAAGCATATGACTGATTTGCCGAACAATAACTTCAAGAACCATGGCAAGCCGGTTTTACTATCAAAAGCTTTCATCGGGTGGATCATTATGTGTATGATAGTGATATCTGGAAGTGACTGCCTCTCTGTGCATCCATTAAATTATTAAGATGACTAGCTGTACCCGCGGTTACGCTCACGTGGACTACTAAAAAAGGATTTTTTTATTTTTTTGTGCAGAACCCTAACTATTCTTCTGAAATAAAAGTAGCCTAAGTTATGCCTTATAACATCAGCTATCTGCCAGTGAAAGTTCTGTCAAAATCGGTCCAACTGTTTCGGAGGTTACCCGGAACAAATAGACAAACAAAAATTTTAAGAAATGTTTGTTTTTTTGTAAGATAAACTCGATCGAATTTCTTGCCGATTCTTGTCGATTACTGGGATGTTTTCTAAACCGGTATACGACGTTCATAGGTGCCTTCTTAGGGCCTAAATTGAAAAATGTATTTTTGATTTTGATTTTTAGTAATTTTTATTCAAACATATATATCACAGCCCTTTGTACGCTAACCTATCTAGCATCACAACTCAGGAGAGAGGCTCATGAGATCATAGCACTCCTAGGACATCTTAGCATCATCAGAACAAGGTTATGCCAGCATACTGCGACCTTGATTTTAGCAGCTTAAATTCATACTGTTTACTAGCGACTCCTGTTTTGTCCTGTTTTTGACACACTCCAATCAGTAAGTGGTGTACATCAAGGTATAGAATTGAACTACACCATGCTTTTTGTATTCTTTATGGGACAGCATCAATCTGACCTGATGTTAAATGTTGATGTGGCCCAAGATGGTGACACGCTAAGTCTAGTGGGAGGACTGGCCCTCAAGTACAGTTGCAGGCGCTTGATAGCAGATTTTCAACTTAAGTGTGGTAGATAGCCAAGCGGGCATTGAAAATACCCTTCCACCATGCTATGGTTTCATAACGATGTTTTTTTTTTCACCGAAAGCTCATGCTCAATGTAGAGATTCGAACTTACGTCAATCGGTCGAAATTGCTTCAGATTATTCAAAATTTACTGAAATATATAGTAAATAATTATATTAATTGTAATTTAATTAACTATATACAAGAATTTGTTAATACTTTTAAGTACGATTAATATTTAGTAATTAGAACATACAATTATTCTATATTCTTTCATCGTTTTATCGAAAACATCAAATTCTAGTTTTGTAATAAACCTGATGCTTTTTAAATTTATTGCGTGAAATCCTTATAAATAGATAAATGCATTTATGACCATAGGATATGCCAGATATAAATCTAAATTAGCAATCTATTTAATCTTCTTAGTGATAGATAGGCTTCGTGGCGAAATTATAGTAACTCCTACTATTGAGCCGAGACAACATAGGTACGATTCTTCCCAACAGATGAATTCTTGTTATTTAAAATTTTTGACATCAATTTCTACCAAAATGTTTTCCTTCACCGAAAGTTCAGTCTCACTGTTGGATTCGCGCTCACGCCGATCGACGTAGTGTCAGAACACGTTACTACTAAGCCATAATTAATTCATGCATAATTTAGAATCAAATACCGCGGGTTTCATAGTTGTATCACTAGTATAGTCGTAGTCACATATTATAAAACTCAACATGTCTCTATTTATCTGTCCGTTCATATACTTTTCATGCGAAAACTACTTAACAGATTTACATGTTTTATTTTTATTTTAATTCATAGCTATATTATCTGGCCAGGTTATAGGATATATTTTATAAGATAAAGTAACATACGAAATAAACAGTGACGACAATGGTAAATCAATTCGAAAAAAAGACGCATTTGTGGTGCTGAAATGGCTTACGCTGAGTAAACCATACGAGATTCATCAAATTAATGTTTTACATAATTGTAGATCTTAAAAAGTCCTATAAAAAATCAGCGATAGCAAATATCTATATTCTTCATTCTGTAGTATACACGAGTGCAGCCGGAGGCGCAGCTAGTTTATTATAAATGCATTGCTTGTAAGAACATAAGTCAAACAATATGAACCTATATTCTTTTCATCGTTACTAAAAGACGAATGGTTATGAAAATTACTTCACAATTTAATACCTTAGCTTGGGCAGCTATGACTTAAATTATATTCCTTTCAGGACCCGTATTCACTGAATCGGCACGAGGTAAAAAAAACATTGTGTTGTCCGGCTACAAGTTCATTAAGCATCACAAAAGTGGTATGAAGGTTCGTTGGAGGTGTTCCTCTCACCACAATAAGGGATGTCGCGCCACCGTCGTTACCTACGATGATCAGATTGTCAAGTGCAGCAACGTACACACTCACGGTCACGCATTCACACATTCTTGAACCTATTCCTTACTAGTTTCAGTACTAGTATTCAGTACTAGTTTAATTAATTTAATTAGTTTTGTTCGCATAACTTTATGAAAACTTATACCCAACTTTTTATATTACATAAAGTTAAAGACAAGCAATTCGGAACAAAATCTCTCTGACCACTTAAATGCCTTGGCGATAGTGCAGGCCTCAGAGCGCGCACAACTCTAATATAATACTAGTAAAGAGTAAACGAGATAGATAAATATATCAAGTTTCATATACAAATGCATCTACAATAAAAATATAAAAATAGTTGTCTAAAATAAAGTTTACATCATGTAAACACCCCTAATTTATTATTAAATACTGTTATGAAACTATGTGTATCTACACTTAAAAGAAAATACTGTATTTATTTATTTTAATTTGAAATATTCACAGTGACAGCTATTATGTTAAAGCATTTTCTATTTTTTAGTGATCAATTTGTCTACAATACAATAATGGATTAAATCTCGTGTTTTATTTTATATTTATAGTAATTATTCACTGTGTAGCTTCATTATTACCAGGTAGATGCTATAATACGATTGTACTGAAAGCTGCTGAATGTCATCTGTGTTGACGACAAAATTATCAAATGTAAGAAAGAACAATAATTAATTTTAAAATATTATACACTACAAAATCCTTTTTACACTTAGATGTAATATCCCCTTTATATATTAAAAAACCTAATTTATAATAAACAGTATTATAAACGTTTATAAAATTAACATAGCTTATATAGCCATCAGAATTGCTAGACTTAAACGGCAGTGGGCGGGGCACATTGCTCGTAGAACAAATGACCAATGGGACTGAAGAGTTCTACTGTGGTACTAAGCGAGACATGTTTCTGCACTACTTCTCAGATTTGTCCCATAATGTCATAGAGTTTTTTTTCATTTATGTAACAGAACATAACATACAATTTTATTGTGATGTCCCGAAAAACCAGAACTGGTTTATGCCAAAATAATTATTCATCTCGTTCTAATCACATCACTATTACACATAAATAATCTGTACATACATATATCTAATTTAAAATATTAATTTAATATACCATATAATATGTATTTATATATTATTATAGCCACCGATTAAAGGCAGGCAAAATAGTCTAAAGGTATGTAAGCTTATGAATTTGGCGCGCTTGCGAAGAATCGGTTTTAGATTACGGAGTCGAATTGCCTAAACAGGATTATTTATTCAAATGAACATATCAGCGTTTCATACCCTAAACTTTTTAGCATCAACTCAAGAGAGGGGCTCATGAGATGATAGCACTACAAGGACATCAAGAAGGTTATGCCAACATTCTGCGACCTATATTTTGGCGGTTTAAATTCATACTGTTTATCCTTGACTCATGTTTTGTCCTGTTTTTGGGACACTCCATCAGTAAGCGGTGTACATCAAAATATAGAATTGAAATTCACACATATATTTTGTAGTTAGCGTTATGATCACAATATTACCTGATGTTAAGTGATGATGTGGCCTAACATGGTGACATGCCTAAGCCTAGTGAGGGAACTGGATTTCAAGTGCAGCTGCCGGGACTCACCTACAAGTGCTTGACGGCAGATTTTGAACTTAAGAATTGTAGGTAGATAAGCGAGCATTAGAAAATACCCTACCGCCATGCTATGGTATCATCATGATGTTTTCTTTCACCGAAAGCTAAGGCTCATTGTAGGTTTTGAATTTACGTCAATCGATGCGGTGTCTAAATTAGCAGTATATTTAATGTTCTTGGTGATAGGCTTCGTGGCTAATGATAAGTAACTTCTACTATTGAGTCGAGACAACGCAGGTACGATTCTGCACAGTACATGAATAATAGTTGTTTAATATAATTGAGACATTTTTTTTTTTGCTATCAGGTTCGTATGCAAACACACCTATAGGTACTTGGCGACATATTCTGAAGTTAAGGATGTTAGTTAGTCAGATGAGCATTTAAAAATGCTCTAACACCATGTTTCGTCTCGATGTTTTCCGTCAACGAAAGCGCTCAGATTCACTGCTGGATTCGCGTTCACGTGGATCGACGTGGTGTCAGAACACGCTACTATTGAGCCGTAATTAATTCATGCATGGTTTGGAATCAAAAGCCGAATGTGTTTATCCGTATTTTTTATAAATATATTGTAGGGTCATAGCCAAAGAAACCTAAATTTTTTCAACGATACTAGATGACAAATGTTTATGAAAATCGTTTGATATTTTAATACCTTAGCTTCGGCAACTATTAAATTATATTCCTTTCAGGACCAGTATTCACTCAATCGGCACGAGGTAAAAAAATCATATTGTGGTCCGGCTACAAGTTTAGTAAGCATTCCAATGCTGGTGTGAAGATCCGTTGGACGTGTTCCTCTCATCACAGCAAGGGATGTCGCGCCGTCGTCGTTACCATCGACGATCAGATTGTCAAGTGTAGCAATAACCACACTCACGGTCACGCATTCATACATCCTTGAACCTATTCATTACTAGTTTATACTAATTCATTTAGTTTCATTCACTTAATCTTATGAAAACTTATGCCCAAAATTTTGTATTACATAAAGTTAAAGATAAGCAATTGAGAACAAAATTTCTGTGACTACTTAAATAAATTGGCGATAATGCAGACCTCAGAGCGCGCACAACTGACACAAACATAATACCTACTATTAAAGAGTAACCGACATAAATTAATATACTAAGATTTCTTCATACAATTTATCTACAATAAAATATAATGTTGTAAAAACATTGTTACCTAAAATAAAGTTGAAATCATGTAAACAATCCATAATTATTTTAATTACATCAATGATTTTATTGATTGTACAAGATTAGTGCTATTTTCTTAATTACAACAGTATCGTTGTACGGTGTACGGTTGTACGGTACCTTTATTATCGCTTAGTCCCAGTGACTATTTTAAATTAGAGAAAATGTCTATTACATCACTATCATTTTTCAAAGCGGAACTACGATTCTATAATAAAACATTGTTTTTTACAGTCATTTGGTTTTTTAATATCTTATCTCATCATTGTTAATTTTTAAATCGCTAAATTTTTAAATTTAATTTTTAATTATTCGCATTTGTCAACATATAATTTAGTGTAAATAAAACAAAATTACATCTAGTAAAAAGAGAAAATTAGACACAGATTGACTTTATTACTAGTTGTATTGAACAAGGATTTACTTATAAACAGCTGTGTTAAAATTAACTGTTTTAAATTGTTTTAGGTGAAGATAACTTAACGATAGTTCACATCGATCCGTTTTCTATAAGCCTGAGTGCGAGCACATCTGGAAGAAATATAAAAAATGACAGTTCGTATAGTGATAACAGTAATTTCAGTTTACGTGAATCCGTAAAAGACACAAATTACTGTTCAACTTCTGCATCGTCGAACTCATTGTCCGATTCTAAGAATCAGAAACAGAATCCTATAAGTAATATTAACAGCCATACAAAAAAACGAACACGAAAGCAATGGGTTGAATATCGTAAATTGAAGCGAAACGAAACAAAACGTTTAAGGAATTTAGGAATGGCCTATCAAACTTTTTATAACAAAACTGTTCCTGCCAAAGAATGTAAACCCGCTTGTGACGATAAAATATGCAAACGTAAATGCAGTTCCTTTCTAACTGAGGATAAAAGAAAAGAGATTTTAAGACAATATTGGGCACTGGGTGATGTTGAAAATCAAAGACAATTCATTAATAGCCACATTAAGAAAATAACTACTAAATACCGTTACACGACCACGCCTACAGGAAGGGATTATAATCATGGATTTTATTTTGAAATCGATGGTGAATTGAAGCGCGTTTGCAAAAAAATGTTTATGGCAACTCTGGACATAAGTGACAGAACAATCAGCAATGCAGCTAAGGCTAAAAAGGGAAGTTTTATGGAGTAGTAAGATAAGATAATTATTAAAACCATTGGTAAAATAAATAAATTTGATGTCAGTTTAGATTACTCGATAGATCGCAAAAGTTGTATCCGACGTAGCAAATAGTTTTTCAATTTGTAGATGATTGATAAAACATGTAAAAACTAAGTGTAAGAAAAATGAGAATCTTCCTTTCACTAACTTGGGCTATATCTTCTATACATATTATAAAAATCAACGTCTTTCTGTCTGTGGGTTTATGTTCTTTTCACCACTTATCCAATTGAAATGTTTTTTATTTTAATTCAATAAAATTAATTATGTTTTAAAAAAAACAAATAAGAAAATTAAAATCTACTATTAGTGTAAAAATTCGAAAAGAGTTACAATTACCGATATAAAAAATTACAGTTTTACAGAAAACTGATGAAAATGTTTGGACATATTATATTTTAAAAACGTAGTAAATTTATATCCAAACTAGTTGTTTAATTATATTGTAATGGTTCTTTTACTTGGAATGTTACTTATGTTAAGTAGATATGTTAAGATGTAATTTTAAGTTTTATGAAGCAGTTTTTTAGTTATCACTATTGATATTTGTATGATTTTTATTTTTAATATTTTCTTCATAACTTGCTTTCATAATTAATAATTTAAGAAGTATATTAACTAAGAGGTATATTATCTTTAGTCTTGCTCTCGATAAATACGTAATTTGGTTATAATTTAAATACTACTACTGTAAATGACTATAGGTATAAATAAAAGTAATTTAAAATTATTTATCGTATTTGTTTTGGAAATCGATATAAATCACAATACACAAATTTCACAAAATATGTACCCGTTAATAGGACAAGAAAATTTAAAATTTATAAAATAGTGAACTTTATACTTTTATCTTAAAAATAACATGAATTGACTTATTATCTCTTTCTTTTTTAAATGTACTATTTTGCCGCAAATACGATCTGATTATACAAATCTTTCCAATAATACATTATTACTTTTTTTTGTATAATTATTCCTTCTTTTCCCTAACAACTCATAAGTACTTATTTTTGCCATTAAAACTATGTGCGTAGAAATATAGTAAAGCTTGTTGTTATGCTTTTATATAAACTTATCTCCCATTCAAAGTTGGCTCAAATATCATCATACTATATTTAACTATACGGTTTTGAATCGATATAGTAGGTATATAAGTTACAACTTCAACTACAACAAATTTTAAAATATGGTTTAATAAAAACATAGCATATACCTAAACATACTAATCCTATTTTAAATATGGTTTTGTTTTATTTAATGACAGTTTTAGAAGGCTTTTCGCTGTAATGTCCAATTTAACAAATTCTAAAGTTTTGACTTTTTTAAATCAAGTTCTTGGCCTTTTTTCTAGTGTGTATAACAGTTTTTTTACATAGTGGCTCTTTAAATTTTCCCCTCTAGCCAACCACGAGATTAACTTTTAAAATTGAGCAATAAAAGTTATTCCGTACCAAAATATTTGTACGGTTACGTAAAACACGCTATATCATAATATAGGATATTTGTCTTGTTGCCGAAATAAATATTATGGGTAATGGCGAGTTTGCTTTACAACCCTCATATTGATTTTTATTTTCTTGTATTCCTAGGTGTAATGCGTATTACTTCGGCTAGGGGTTTGCCGATGTTGCTGTATAATGGATTCAAATTCAGCAAACGGACAAAAAATATGGGTTTAAAAACACGCTGGTTTTGTTCGTCGCACCACAGCCGGGGATGTCGAGCCTATATCTATACGTTTAACGATGAAATTTTCAAACTATATGATGTCCACGATCATTAGGAATAATGTCGAAGATATAAATTAATAATAAAAATAAAGAAATAAAAATATACAATACATTTTAAAAAAAATATAACTAAATAGGAACCCTAAATATTATTTTCATGATACATGGATTATTGTCTAATAAATATAATAATGTTAATAAAAAGATTATATTTATTAAGCAACCCCCTAGAAACCTGCTGAGCGAAGAAATCGTTTCAGTCTCCGCACAAGACAACTTCTGTGTTACGAACATGATTTTTAAGTCTGTGTCAACTTTGAAATAAATATAATATGTATATAAAGTGTTCAGTGAATTCTAGATATTCCCACATATTTCCTTCATGTTTGAAAATAGTTATTTTTTATACAGATCGGAATAACATATAAAATTTTGAATCTCTTTTAGGTTTCCAATTGTGTACTACAACGCACGGCAGGCCAATGATTATTTTAAACGGTTACAAGTTTACCATACATAAGGAATCCGGGTATAAAACGCGATGGTACTGTTCAACACACCATAACAAGGGATGTAGCGCCATGATGTTCACGATCGATGGTCAAATAATTAAATGTAGACAGGAACATAACCATCCGCCTGCTTGGAAGACCCGAATTAAGAAATGTTATAAAAAATCTTAAGAGAACAATTTTTTATTCATGTCTAATTTAGGCCAGGAAATAAAATTCTCTCTCTCTCTGGGTTTATTGTATTATGTAATATATAAATAAAAACACTTCAGATAATATACATTTACCGAGAAAAGAGTACGGTAAATGGAGTAGGAAAAGAGACAGGAGTGTTATAATTTGCAGGCTAATCTAATCTAAGGCCAACAGTATTAGTATTGGGCCCAGCTGAAAACCAGTGGTTTGGCAGTTTGCCATAGCCTATGCTGAGCTTGGTTCCTTTATGATTTTGAACGCAGCATTCCTTTGGCAACGTTGCAATGCTATAAATATTAGTAATAGCTATTGTAATTTCGTGTTTGTAATTATGTTTTTTTTTCTAATTCTTCTGTTCTTTCTAATAAATCGAAAAAAAGTATTATGGTAGTCTTACGGTTGTCGGGAATGTCCGAACTTTCCAGGTCTGTGTTTGAAATGTTTCAGAGAATTTCACGGTTATTACTATTCAATGAAATAACAGACGTTTTTTAAAATTTTATACGAGTATATATATATGTTTAACATAATCAGTCTAAATTATAATGCAACTGTGTAATATAGATTTTAATAATAAAAATTTGAACACATATAGTTTATTGATTGCAATTCGTTCAAAGAATCGATTGAGTTTGAAAAAAAAAATACTTTTTTTATCGTTATAGGTTTGGCGTAGTAGCTACAGTCTCACCTGATGTTAAGTGACGATGTGGCCCAAGATTAGAGCGGTAGCTAGCCAGGCGGGTATTAGAATATGCTCTACCACCAGGCTATGGTTTCCTCATGATGTTTTCCTTCACCGAAAGCAGGGATTCGAACTCATGTCAATCGACGCGAAGTCTTACATGCTACCTTTAAGCCATCCTTGCTTCACCATCATACCTTAATTTATACACGAATGTTTTCATTTTAAGTTCAGTTGTTGTTTGAATACCAAATACAGTAAGCGATCTTCTGAGTTATTAAAAAGGTACATTCTAGATATTTATATAATGAGTGCGATATAAACAAAAATATATAAAATCAATTTTTATGTCAACTTAAATCTTATTTTAAGTTATTCTTTAATGACTATAATTAATATTTTCTCATCGTCGATTAATATACATACAACATTTCAGTAGTTTCCTACATATTCTAGATAATTTCCATTAGCAATCTTAACAACAATAAAGTCCGATCAACACAACTAACGATTGTGGTTTTTTTTGTTTACAGAAGCTGTGTTAATAAAGTCACGATACAAAAAAGCTGAAATCATTTGCATAGAGGGATATAAATTCACGAAGCATTACAGGATCGGTTCGAAGATAAGATGGCGCTGTACGAATTACAATCGGGCATGTTCAGCAAGTTTCTTCACTGTTGGCAATTTAAATATCGTACTACAAAAGAGCATACTACACAACCATAAACCACCGGCTATATTGTAATTGTCTTATTAGGTAGTATTTAATTTTGTAGGGTATTTTATATGCGGGCTAAGAAATCACTAATCGTCACTAATCGATTTCATAAAAATTAAATAAAAATTCTATTGACTTATTATAACTAAAGGCTAAAATTAAGCCACATTTCAAAAAGTGGTGTAATAACCTATTATTTCCAGTTTTCTTTTTATAAGTTAAGTAAGGATTATTCCCAGTAGACAATTAGTGTAAATGAAATAAAATAAAAAATCAGACCCGAAGAAGGCCTAAAGGTCACAACACTACGACCGATCCGGAAAATATCCCAGTGATCGAGAAGATCTGGCAAGAAACTCAATCGGGCTTATCAATAATTGTTTTGACTGTGTAATTATTATTTAATAATCCATACTTTAATAACCTTTTGAAAATAAAACGAAACTGCCTACTAGAAACGGTACAACAATTAGACATCTTGGACACTAATTCAATCCAAGAGTGACTAATTCAAACGTTCTTGGACCCGAGTATAACAATTAGAGTTGCCAACCTTTCCAGAATTCCGGTAGCACATTGGAATCAGACACAAAATTTCGGAAAACTTCCGGCTTTCTAAATAAAAATCTCAGTCATTGTTCTGTTTGTAGGCATTTTGTTACCATTATTGATTATGATATTGTAACTATTTTCTTCCTACTAGTATATTGAATCTAACATTATTTATAAAAATATACTGACAATGGAAAGACTAATTGACTAACGTATACGTTAGTTGAATTCACGTTAGTCCGTTACCCTTTCCTACGTCGATATAATTATGTATGACGTAATTAATAACAATAAGTATATACTAATAAAATATTTTGTTACATAATATAAAGTATTTGTAATGGCACCGTGGATGCTTGTACTGTAAGCTTACCTAACATTGAGATACATAGTATTGTAGATTACTGTCACTTAAATAGCTTATTAACGGTTGGTAAAATTCTGGTATTATTTTTGTTCCCAGGTGTCGTATTCATGACAACAAGCCGCGGCGCTCGGATCGTTCTACTGCGTGGTTACAGATATCTTATTCACAGTAAATATAACAATACGATTCGCTGGCGCTGTGGTAGTCACCACCATCGAGGCTGCAAAGCTTCAATTTCCACTGTACAAAATCAAGTCGTCAGAGTTAACAACGATCACAACCATTCACCGCCTTTGAAATCTCAGAATTTTACTATAAAAGTAAAATCAAATTGAATTTTTAACTTACGTGCTTGAAACGTTACTTGTCTCTTGTCGAAAAAAAAAAAGAAAATTTTGCTGACAATGAACATACATAAATTATTATATATTCTAGTGCATTGCACCGTGGTAGTTCATTGTAATATCGATCCAATGTCAGTATTTTTGAGGCTTTGGTATGTACCACCTATTTTTTGGCATCGCCGTTCGTTTTCCGATTTTAATTTAATCGTGGTTTTCAAAGTCAGGAAAGGTTCGAATCGTCAAATAATCTACCATTTTTAGGGTTTCGTAACTCAAAATAAAAAACGAAACTGTTTGTTGTCCGTCTGTCTGGCTGGTTTATATCCGTGTATCAAGACATTTTTTCCCTAAAACAACTTCTAGGTATGAAGTTGATATTAATATCATATATTAATGTCCACCTATGGCCTTATGCTGCTGTCTAGGTTAACGCATTAAAGAAATACAGCACTTCATAGTTAAAATAACGCTCATGAACTTATTATCAAAACCTAAAGGGTACTTCCCGCATTCTTACAGTCTTAAATTTGCCACTAAGGAAGGTCTTTTAACAAAAATGAGGAATTTCTAAACCCATGTGTAATTCTAATTTAACAAAATTGTATTAAGTTTTATTTTCTCGAAAAATTAATACCAAATACTAAAATCAATAATCTCAAACTGCTTTATAAAATCAAGTTTCTAGGTTAACACAATGAAGAGACACAGCCTTTCATAACAAAAGTTTAAAACTCGCACACAGCGACCAATTATCAAAACCAACAGTCTTGAAATTTGTTCTTTTAACAAAAGTTAAGGAAAAAATTAGAAAACAAGGAATTCCTAATCCATTGTGAAATTCAATGCAACAAAATTATATTATGTTTTATTTTACTTTTTTCTCAAAAAGTACTTAAGGTTGATATATTAATCTATACATATAATAAAATTTTAAGTTTGTAATGTCAAAATAACAGGTTTTTACTAAATGCATATGAAAGTATACAAGATACGAATAACAAAAAAACAATTTTTAAAATTTTTGTTTATTTGTTGGTTCCGGGTAATCTCCGAAACGGTTGGACCGATTTTGACGGAACTTTCACTGGCAGATAGCTGATGTTATAAGGCAAAACTTAGGCTACTTTTATTTCAGAAGAATAGTTAGGGTTCTAAAGGCACTAAAGGTTCTAGGACACAAAAAAAAAATCTGTCTGTTTGTTCCGGGTAATCTCCGAAACGGGTGGACCGGGACAGGGTACTTCCAAGCTACATACAATTTTGCAAGCCCTCCTACAAGTTATGCACATAATGTAATCATAATAATAGTAAGCACCTTCTCCTTTTTGAGCATAAAATTCATTTATTGTTATTTCACGTATATTTTTAACATAAAATAAATATTTTTGATTGCTTCTGTAACATTAAATTACTTATTGTGGTTTAAATATTAAAGTTAGTTATAGTGCATATAGTGCATCTATTAATCAATCATCGTAATATGACTTGCACGACACATGCCAAATGTTTATTTTCAAGATGTAGCATAAATTAAATTGTAGGTTGATTGTATTGTGTTTCTATTGTCCTATGTTTTATCGGTTTTGGCAGCGTATTCCAAGAAAGCGAGCATGTAGTGTTTTTTTTCAAAGTTAATTGTATATCATCATTACTTGTTTTTTTTTTTATATTTTGTTACATAACATTTCAAAACATAGCCAAAAATATTTTATACATCTATAAAATAACAAAAAATATTCACCGAAATCAGTTAAGTGGTTCTTGAGTTACAAGCGTACTAACAGACAGACAGACAGAGGGACGGACCGACCGACATACATTAAATATTAAGATAATATATAAACAATATATATGTATAAGACAGTAGAATAATGGTCGGTAAGTAATGTAATCATTTCAGAACCCCCAGGGCGCGAGTTCTACTCCCTACTTGTCCGATTTTTTATAATTAAAGGACATTTAAATAAGATTCGTAGTATATTCCGTAGCTTTAAAAGTTTAGGAAGCGCTCTGTTAGCGCATTGATTTCCTTCTAGTCACATAATTTTAATACACAATGTAAATGTGTAAACTGCGAATGTATTTATTACTAATTAGGATGAACTTTTATTTCTCTAAAAATATATAGAATAAACTAAATGTCTAGTAGTATAGAAATGTAGTCATATTCATTAATATATGTTGTTACATTCAAGTTCACAGTGTTTGTCCAATGGTGTATGTAAGTTTTATAATATACTAGCTGGTACAAGGCGCGTTGCTGCCGTAGAAGAAATAATTATAGAAATGTCGTAAGAAAATTGAAAATTTGTTTAATTTTTTATTCAATGGCTTTTGGGTAGACTGTACTTTTTCTTTTTCCGGCTTCAGCAAAACTAATAAATTTCTTGACTGTCCTACTCGTAAGCATGCAACATACAACTAGCCATGTAAAATGTGACATGGATTTTCTAGATTTGATTATGTTGGTGAGAATGCGTGGAAATAGTACATTTTGTCCTTTCGTTTTTCCATTAAGAGTAGTTGCCTCAATTACGTTTGGCATTACACATTACACAATTCCATTACACAATAATTTCCCAATGCCTATGCATGATGGTGTCTGGTGCTACGGTTTCATTAATTTCAGCTGCTATTTTCAGCCTTTAAGCTAGCGTGTAACTATATTCTACTGCATATTCGTTGAATTAAATGTTGGCCGATATAATACAAACTATGTACAATAAAATTGTATTCATCAGGTGCAATCTTCATGAGATCAATGTACGTGAACGCTCCGGTCGTGTGTATCGATGGTTACAAGTTTATTAAACACAGCGGGAAAGCAACATCCAGCGGGAAACAACGGTGGAGATGTAGCAACTACAGAAGAAATTGTCGAGCCTATTTATATACTCTCGACGGAAACAACATAGTTAAATCTGATGTTTTTCATAATCACGATCCACCAACCATGATTTAGTTATAATGCACGAACCATTGTTGAAGTTAATTCCTTTGGGCGCATTATGAAAAAATTATGAGTGTGAATATTTTCGATTCACACACACGTTGAGACATGAATACTACACCATTTAGTAACTTGCTTAACCTCTTGTTTATTGTGATAAAGATATTTCGACACTCGATGTTGTTCGCCGGTGAAGCGTGCGATCGATATAGGCAATCAACTATTTCACCCACTCATTGCTGTCCCTGACAGGACTAATGGAACATAGTCATTCAAGATCACATTCATTTGTGAACTTTTATTATAAATGAAATCTATCTTCTCACTTATGGTTAATTTTGATTATAGAATAAGACGACATGATATAGGTTATAGGGTAAAACATTTTTAGAAGAAAAATACTTATGCGCGTCCCTTACAAACTGCGTATGTATAACGAGTTAACTTCAGGAATTTCATCAGATAACATATAGGTAGGTTTTTTCACGGGTGCGACAGTGCCCTTTGATCAGAATAAACGAAAAGTGAAATTTATTTTTTCGTATAAAACGTCATCTAACCTCTGCAAAGTGTGGGTATAATAGTTCATTGACCCATAAATGACAGACGAGACGATGACAGTCGTTGCTTGCTATTGTGGTGGGGACATTCACACTCGACATTATTTTTTAAATGCTATATCAGTTACCTATCATTTAAAAATTAATTACAAATGTTAAAATAAGTATATTTATTGTTTTATTTCAATAAATTAATTTCGTTGAAGTTCATCATTTTGATCGCGTCAAAGAAGCATGACTTGTTACGCGCGTACTTAACACAAGCAGTACACGCACCCTATTTATATACTATGGGATTAATGAACCGAGTAAAATAATATTACATTATAAGAAATAAACTGAATTATTGTTAAAATGTGAAATAAATTAAAATGTTTGTTTATGTGAACAGTAGGTTAAAATAATTTTTGTTTATGTGAAGAATAGGAACTTTTCTTAATGTTACACAAATTGTAATAAAATGGGATATCGCCGTTAAAGTCCCATGAAATGCTGCTTTCGTCTAGACTTAGTTCTATTTGGTGTCCCTTTGCTAGTTAAAGGGCTGTCTCTCATTCAGTAGTGATAATGTTAATAAAATAAAAATACTCTGACGTGGAGTCATCTCATAGCGTGTTTTGTAGTATGTATGTGTTATTAGGTACCAGGAATATAATTAATAACAATGTTTATTATTCTAAATTGTTTTATTATAAACAAAAACAGAAGTAAAGAGGTCCGAAACCAAGTTAATAAAAAAAAGGATATTTGATTAAAATTTTATCAAAAACTGCGGTGAAATTTGTTTCATTAAAGCTACTTACACAGTATGTTGGCGGCATGTTTCTATCGCGCAGTTATGCTGCGGCATTTGCCGCATAAATATGCAGTAAACCGCGGAACATCATTTCAGTTGAATGCACCGCACAACACTGTCACAGGATTGCCGGCAGTGAACTGGACGCTTACACCCCGAAAACCCACCGGCATACCACGGCGGTTCGCTTTTTACGGCAAGCCTTTCACATAAACATTTTTTTCGAAAAACAATTTTTTTTATTGTTATATGTCGGTTTATTGTGTTTATAGGTTTAGCGTAGTGGCCATAATCTCACCTAATGTTAAGTGACGATGTGGTCCAAGAAGATAACACGCAAAACCTAGTGGAAGACTGGCTCTCAAGTGCATGTGCCGGCCTATTGGTGCTTGACGACAGATTTTGATTTTGAGGGTGGTAGCTAGCCAGGTGGGCATTAGAAAAAGCCACCACCAAGCTATGGCTTCCTCACAATGTTTTCCTTCACCGAAAGCTCAATCTCAGGGATTCGAACTCACGTTAATCGACGCAAAGTCGTACATGCTAACACTGAGCCATCATTGCTTCATCATGATATTCACAAGGTTTCCACAATGGAGTCACCGACAGCAATAGTGATTGCAGAGGTCCAGAGCTACTTCAATGATAAAATGTTGACTAGAAATGCAAGCCCCAATGAGTGGTAAACAGCATTGTGGCGTACTAGCCACTTCAGTGCCTTGTGAGAGAATTTACTCAAATCTGGAGAACTTATTTCTGAACGACGAACCCGTATTTCGTTAAAAAGTAAAAAAGCTGATGTTGTTACATATTAATAAAAAATAATAATGTTGCTGTGTAAAAATGTTATTTTTTTTTATTTTGATCTTTTTCAATTATTCCACAAAATACCATTATTAAAATATCGTTATACAAATGTTAATATTAAAATATTGCTTATCTCGTAAACATCTTACACAAATATTTAAATATTATAGTACTTTAACTACTTTATAACCGTATCTATAAATATAATAAAATTGAAAAGTCTGTTTGTAATGTCAAAATAACAGGGTTTTACTAAATGCGTATGGAAGTAATACACACACGATACCAATAACAAAACACTCATTTTTAAAATGTGTGTCTATCTGTCTGTTTGTTTGTTCCGGATAATCTCCAAAACGGTTTGACCGATTTTGACGGGACTCATTGGCAGATAGCTGATGTTATAAGGCATACCTTAGGCTACTTTTATTTTAGAAATATAATTATGGTACCGCAATAAAAAGTAAAAAATAAACCTTTGTTAATACTCTAGACAACTAGTTTAATAATAAAAACAAAGCAGTTTCATTACTTCTCTTGATTTGTTACATTTTTGGCTTTTCAATAATAAGAAAATAAAACCTAAAAAACTTTAACGTTTCAAGTAATCGATAAGAACCGGTTCTGACAATTGAAACCGATTAACATTACTAGTTGTGAACTACTGTTCTGTTTAGAACCCACCTGTTTAAAGTGTGCGATAACTTTACAGACCTTAAGAATTTTATGAAGTACTTTGTCATGTTTATTTACAGGCCCTGATTTTACGCGATCACCGGTAAACATGTTCGGTTATAGATTTTCAAAACAGTACACTAGAGGGGGCAAAAGTAGATGGCGTTGCATGAATCAGCACAGCGGTTGCAAAGCTTACCTCTTCACGATCGAAAACCAAATTATCAAGATACATTCTGCTCACAACCATCCATCGTTGAACAAAGAAGCCTTAAAAATAAATCCTGTTACAATAAAGTCTCAAGCTGCGTGGCCATCAATAAAATAATTAAACGTTAAATTATTTTTACACAGTTGAAATCAAAGTCTGTAAAATTAATTTAAATGATTATCATCAATGGTGAACTGCAAAATGTTGATGGCACGCGAGATAAGAATTGAAATGTATTTAGTCTACATATGTAGGCACAAGTATTTTTTTATATATTATTTACAAAAAACGTTACTATATCGTTCGGATTCCCAAAAGACAATTAAGAAACAATCCCTTCTGTATCGAAAAAATCTAAAAAATACTCCAATTACTACAAATGTAGCGTGCACATCTTTATTATGAATTCATAGCTAACATTATGTTAACCTATTTTGACGGAATAATCGGGGTTAGGATAACTCTAGGATAAGAGTTTTTTTTTTTCTCAACACTTGCCATAAAATTGTTCTCAGTAAACCGTCATAACTAAAGTCTTATTAAATAGTATTTTCAGCCACAATAATTCAGATCACTGTCGCGCTGTTTCCTAGTGATTATTATGTTATCAGATTCGCGTGACATTCTTGATTCAGAAACACTGATTCTCTTTGATTTCTTTCTTTTTACACTATAAAAGTTAGTGAGTGACTGCAATGTAAAATCAATGCTTTATTTATCGGGAAGTTTACTTTTGAATTATTTGAATTCTTATTTATGTATCTAATTATACGATTTGACAGCTCTGGGCAGCAGTTTTATTTGGATAAGTAATTTATTTTTGTTAAATTATGTATTGGCACCATGGTTATTTCATTTTAATAAATAGACTGCCATCGATTGCATTAATGACAATTTAATGCGCATTTTTTGTGACGTTGAGAGCTCACTATATCAAATCTTATTTGATATAAACCATATTTTTTTTTAAATTAATGTATCGATTAAACGGTACATATTTTAATGTAGTTATAATCAGTTATTCCGCCAAACAAATGTTATTGGCATTTGAAGCGTAAATGACGTTAGACATTTAATCCGGTTTAGACATTTAATATACATACGTCGTAAGATTATTATATCACTATTTTTGTTGATTAGATTTTAGTAGTAGTAATTAGTGTAGTAATTGGGTAGGCAATGAGAACACAGTTCGATATAATTTCAGGAAACATTTTAATAAAAATAGAACAAATAGATTTTTAAACATGTTTTCTGCGTCAAAATTTTTTCAGTGGTATCGCATAGTTATAAAATCAGGAAGTAAATTAATCCGTTTATTGATGTGGCATATAGAAAAACTGGCTTCAAGTGCAGCTGCCAAAACAAACCTATGTTATGTGGCAACATATCTTCAACTGGTTGCTATTTAGACGGGCATTACAAAATACCCTGTCAAGGAGCTATGTTTTCATAACGAAGTTGTCCTTCACCATTTGATTCCGGTCGACTTTGTATCCAAACATACTACAACTGACCTTCATAGTTTCATATTTATAATACCGGCCTGTAAATGTCCTACTGCAGAGCTAAGATCTCTTCCTGAGGGAAAGCATGGGCATAATCACGCCAGCCCACGACGTGTTGGCGATTTCAAACGCCGAGAAATGCAGTTCTACAATTTTTCCACAACATACATTGGTACTACAAGAACATTTCTCAAGCGATCAGATTTCCTCACGATGTTTTGATATTCCGCCGCTAAACCAATTGACCACCACGAATTCATACTTACACCCTTTTACGAAACAAAAAAAATCATATTTAATTAACAGCAATAAATTAAACCATAAATTGAGTAATTTATTTGTTTGATTATTCTATCAATGCTTTCTCACTGAAAGAAAATCATTGGGAAATTAGCTTGGTCCATTACCTAAAAAAATCCTCTATGTTAGCAAATCTATACAATATGTAAAACTTAGCGTCACCTATCAACTATTCATAAGAATTTTTCACTTGACAGGTACCATGTATTCTGGAACCAAACAACTTCGTGTGTAAACCGCCGCGCAGCCGCGGGAGCCAAGCGTGCTTATACTAGATGGCGCTACAGTAAAAATAATATATTTTTCGTTTTTACATATTTCATAATATTCTATGAATTCCTAATACATTTTAATAATATAAAATAAACATTAAACCGTGTTCCTTTTATTTCTGTATAATTTGTTACTACATATGTTCTTAACTACACACACATTGATGATTTATGCTAAGGGTGAATAGTCTAAAACCTACATCACGATATGGTTGCGTTAAAAGTACTGATACATATATGAATCGAAATCTTCCTAAAATGTTTTTCTAAACAAAGAAGAATTATTTTTGTAAGCATACCAACACTAGCTGTGTTAGAAATGCGTATTAAGCTTATTTCGAAATAGTAATGCGTGGATTTTTAGTGGAAAACGAGTAGGAGAAAGCTATATTAACCAAATCAAAAACATCGATGTACAATATAACGGGTGATTCCATTTTTAATGTTTTTATGTCCCGAACTGTTTGTGTCAGTACCGTGACCTGTTCTAGGATTTGCTTACAAATTGGTTATCTTTTTGTCACAATGAAGATTTTAAAAATGTTACAATACAATTCATAAATAAAATTGTATATAATTTTTTTTTATGAACTATGTCTATAAAATCAAATATTATTAGGATCATGCATAAATTATATAGTTATAAAAATTTGAAGTTTTATTCTCATTCTCTACATTTTATAGTTGTAATAAAATGCTTTTATTTCCAAGACCAAAAAATGTCGCTTACGGAATTATAAAATTAAAAAGTTCGTATATAACAAAAAAATATGAAAATATTATTAAAAACTAATTTTATATTAATAGCGCTTGAGATTGGCTTAGTTGGACTGACGGTGTTTCAATGAGTTTAAAGTGTATACGCATTTATTCACAGATTCGGTAACCGTAACTAAGACAGCACGAGGCCATGACATGATTATACTAAACAATTACACGTACATCAAGAACGCCACGTCCAGATCTCACATCAAGAGACGATGGTTCTGCGGTACTCACGGACAAACTAGAAAGTGTCAGGCAGTTATTTTTACACACGTGGACGATTACCGTCAAATCCTAGGAAAGCGAAATCGACATAACCATCCACCAATCTTTTAATAATCGGTTGTTTGTGAACGAATCTGATTTTACCGTTTCAAACAAAAATACTCAAAATTAAAGCCAATTTCTAAAAATAATATGAGCGCCAGAAATGACTTCAGAATACCACAAGAGATAACTGAATTAGTTAAAAAGAAAAAGTAAATTAATAGAGAACAAACCTTTGTGAATACATATGGAGTTCTTAATTCTGTTTAAGTATTAAAAATTCGCCAAAGTATTTTGAAAGGATATATTTTTCTCTAATTGTTTTCGATAGAAATCAGTTGTAATAATTGTTAGCATTAAGCTATCGCAGACTTGTGTCTTACAGATTTAAAAACGAAAAAATGAAGATACATTCTGCAGTTGCTATATTCCAAAATAAAATTAACTTTAATATAAAATATAATTGTTTGTCATCACGGATGGTACAATTAAACACTTCTAAAAGGGAGCAAACGAAGAAACGGCTACGAAATATTGTGCTCAGCGATTAAGTTTATTTAACAATAGCTAATTATACTATCGGAAGATGTCTTTATTTAATAAGCTTGCAAAGAATTGTTTATATTCTCTTAATATTAACATCTAAAAATAATTTCAATAATTATATCGTACTTGTAAATAATTATTGTAATATTTTTTTATGTTTAGACAATTGTTAATTTTTCACATATTTTACGAGAGTAATATTATGTTATTGAAATTGTTTAAAACGAAGTTTGTTTTTGAAGTGAAACTTCTTATGCGACTTCCAAGCGTTAAACGTTTAACGCACATTAACGGCATTGCACTCTGTTTAAATAAAATATAAAATGTCTTATACAATGAAGTTTCACTTCTATCGTGTGTGAATCGCACACACACCTTTTTTGTTTATTGTAATTTGAATTATTCACACGAGACGATTACAGCCAAAGGATAAGCACTGGGTCTCTTGAGACAGTTACTCTAGTACCTACAGCTCTATATTATACTAAAAAGTTTACATGTGGACACAGACAGAGAGACGTTGAGTTTCATAAAACGTATAGAAGATGATTTGTTTAGTTTGAAAATCAGAGCAAAATTGTTTTTCATCTATTTACACATTTTGCCATTCAATAAGGTGCATTATTATCATAATAATTATATTATTATCATAATAATATTGTAATAAATACTTTTTTTTTTCAAATACAATATTATTCTCTTACTTAGTAATATTAAGTTTATCCGTGTTCCATTACAGTAGGTCTATAAACCTGTCATTCAAATAGGGCAGGCATTGCAACTCAAAATTGAAGTTCGGTATTTTCAATACAAATATTGCGTAGTTCTTATTAACAATTAATAAACTTCGTAATGTATGCATATAATTAAGGAAAGAAAAAAGACTACGAAAATACACGTGTTACTGTCTTTAGAACTGCGAGTTAAAAACTCAACTGACTTTTAATATAATTTCAGATCGTCCGAGTTTCTACACGTCCAACAACGGCGCCAAAATAATGAAGTTACGAGGCTACTGGTACACCAGACATTCCGTGTGCTCGTCGAGGGTGAAGTGGCTGTGTGCTGACAGTAGGCTGAGGGAATGCCATGCTATTGTGGTCACCATCGGCCTTACCACCGTCGACCGTCAAAACAAGCATACGCACCCGCCTAGTTAATTAACAAGGGTCATGGTGTTGACATCTGTTCAACATTAAAAATATATTAAGACATTTTGTGCGAGTTACGCAAACCGATTACGACATACAAACTCTTCTGGGACACTTCTTGTGATTCACACATTATGGATATATGTAAACATATTTAGAATATTGGATACTATTTTTATCAGATTTTGAAGCACATGAAATAAGCTCTCATTTTACTCAATCACTTTGGCTGAAAGTTACATGAATAATAAGCTTGTACCGTTATTTTGATTAAATTTTATTATAAAATAGATTTTAAAAGAAAAGCCTATGTACATATTGTTATAGTGTATTATGTTATAATGTATAATGCATAAAGCAAAATATATATACACTAGCTGTGACCGCGGCTCCGCTCGCGTGGACTACAGAATCCTGTTGGTGCTCGACCGTGCGCTCGGCACGCGCAAATGGTGCTGCCTCAAAAATTCAAAAATGCTTATTGTGGGTGATCCTTGATATACATATGCTGTCGCTGACTTTTTTGTAGGTATTTTCAAGATCTACATTTATATAGTACATTATTTTGATATATATCTTATGGTTTACTCGGCGTAAGCCAATCAATCGCCTCAGAAGCGTCTTTTTTCCGAATTGATTCACCATTATCGCCACAGCTTAATTCGTTTGTTACTTTATGTAACAAAATATATCCTACAACCTGGCCAGATAAATCCATATAACTCGGATTAGTGGTTTTCGCGGGAAAAGAACATAAACGGACACACAGCAGAGATATGTTAAGTGTTAGAAGATAGATATAGATAAGAAATGTAGGGCACAGGGAAATTTCTTTGGAGACGTATCTCTATTTGGGGCAGTCTGCCCGGTGAAATACTTCCACCCTACAGAAGACCGCAGACAAATAACCTTTTGTTGTATTCCTGCGGTGGGTGGGGTTTCCAGAGCTCCTTGGAGAAGTGGGTTCAAGGTAAGCAACGCGTTAGTGATAGCTCTAGGGTTACAAGCGTCCATAATCTACGGTAGCCGATTACCATCAGGCGGACCGTACGAATGTGTTCCACAATAATTGTATAAAAAACGATAAAAACATTGTAAAGAATATTATTACAGCTTCGTACACTTTCAACAAGGCGGCTAGCGGTTTAAAAACACTATAATATTCCAGAAAATAAACGAATATACCATATAAACGTTTGATTGAAAAATAAAACAAAATGATAATTGAATAATATGAGATGAAAATGCGTTCTTGCATTTTCGACGGCATTCCTCTCGTCAAGGCAAGCCAAGATAAGGCATGGAAAGCTTGAATAAATTACTCAAAATATATATAAGGCCTATAATATACATGTAAATATTTGTTTTTTATACATTAGGTAGACAGAATGTTAACATTTTTGAAATATAGCGTTCTAATGAAATTGCACTTAATTAATAATATATATATATTATCTAAATAAATATGAACTGACTACAAAGAACTGTTTATTGGCCGTGATTAGAATAAAATCTTTGTAATTCATTATTGATATCATAATGTAAAATCATATGTAACAAATAATTAAAAAGTATATATATGATGATCTCAATTTAAAGTAATAATATATGTGTAATATTATATAGATTGTAAATTTTATGTAAACCGAGTTACTTATGTAATAAGTTGTATGTGAGTGATTGTAATGTATGAATTGTTTATTATAAAAAATTAGAATACTAAAATACTTTTACAATACTAAATTACATATGAAATTAGCGTTTTATATGAAAAAGTGAAACGAAAAAGATATTATGAAGTACATTATACATTTAATCAATCAAAGTACCTATGTAGCATTATTATCTATGCGAGAATCAATAAAATCTTTGAAGCCGGTTTGTACAGCCTCATCGGAATTGAATTTTTTTCCTTGCAAGAAACCTGTGCAATATCCGAAGCGCTAGAGAGATTGACCCGTCTCGATTGTTTAACGGCTAGTATTTCCAATCATGGTTTGCAATTGTTGACAATACAGATCTTCCGGTATCGTCTGGCCAGATCTTAGGAATCTGTAGTATATGGCACCAGCACTGGTCCACCAAACACTCACCAATACCCTTTTTTGAGTCAACTTTCGCTTGGGACAGGATTTGGCCGGTGCTCCTGGGTTCAACCGCTGTGATGAGCGTTTCCGATTGTGTGGATTCGGAAAAAGATGTGGATGTGGTATAAAGGATCTAATTTTCGTCACAAGTAACAATACGATTAAAAATTTACTCGTTATTGTGACGGTTGAGTAATCTAACGCAGCCACTCAATGCGCGTTTGTTGGTGTGCTTCAGTCAATTTATGTGGTACCCATTTCTCGAGCTTTATCACTTTTCTAATTTGTTTCATGTGAATTAAAATTGTTTTATCACTCACACCGAAGCCTGCCGCTAACTCTGACGTGGTTTGCGATGGATCCGCTTCCACTATAACCCTTAATTCTTCATTATCAACTAGGGTCTCCGGCCGTCCACAAGGTTTGTTTCGTACGTAAAAATTTTCAGAATGAAAACGTTGGAACCAAAAACTTACCGTGTTTCTGTTACAGTAGCTTCCCCATACACATCATTAATCCTTCGAGCTGTTACTGCAGCGCTGATGCCACGGTTGAGCTCATATTCGTAAATAACGCGATATTTTACGTGTTTTCCATTTTGTGAAAAAAAAACGATGTCAAAGAAAAATTAAATGTTGCGAAAATAAATGAATCACTAAATACGAAACACTAATACACAAGCCTAAATTTGAAATTCGAATTCCTAACCAAACGCCAGATATTTGAGATCAAGGTGGCCAGTTCAACAAAACGCCAATTTCATATGTAAATGACCTAAATGTAGATAAATGCAAAATAAAGAAAAATGTAAAATATTTAATAATGTACATAATAAATGCTATATGAACATTTAACATTTTATTTACCTTTAAATAAGATTCAAAGATTTAAAAGTAATTCGTATAATGAAGAAAAAGGATATACTTATAAATGAAGATAGCATTAGATATTTATTATACAATCTAAATAATTTCTAGTTGGGAGTTTTAGAAGAAATCCTGCAGTGTGTCATATATAGGGTTGGCTATATATGGTTAAGCTTTCGTCGGGACGCAAAGAGAAAAATAAATAAAATTTGTTTATTGACAATATCTAATCTATGCAGTTCAGTTAGACGTTGATTGCTCGTTTTGCCATTTTACATGTTTATGAAACTCTGTGCAATTATTATTCACTCCATATCTTGGTAAGTCTTCGACTGCAGGCGTTTTTTTTTCAACAGTTCATTGGTTCGATCCCAAACAATTATCCGCATAAGTCGAGTATATAGCATTTTTTCAGAATTTTGTGTTTTACTTAGAAAGTGAATGCAAATCTCTACTACACAATTCTTGGCCTTCCACTCTTTAGAGCCAACTTTGTCCCTTAATTGTTATAGTTAAAAGCAAGTAGTTTTTTTAACGCAAGTTTTTGAAATGCCGTAATCGCGCGGTATATGGGGATGTAATAGTGCTTTGTAGGGACAGAAGGCGTAATGACGGTGATAGTCCCTATATATCGGGATGAATGGCAACTCTAGTCATGTAATGGTTTTTATTTATATGACCATATATTGTGTTATATAAGTGGCATTTTGCATAATATAATTTTGTTAAAGTAGATAATTCTAGACCCTCTGGTAAAACGAAATAATTACCCACTTGATGACAGAAATAAGATAAACAGCAAGGATTGGTTGCCAAATTAAGAAAAGAAGAATTCAATTTATAAAAAGCACGGTAGATGTTGCAACAACCATCGTTCGAAAACGTAAAATCTCTTCACTATCACCTGAGATGTACACGTACTTAATTTACGTAGCAATGCTACGCTTGAAAAAAGATCATCTTTTATAAGTAAAAAACTTGTGATTATGGTGAAATAAATTTGTTATAATTAAAGCTTTTTTTTCTACATACCGAACCTTCATGAATGTCTGGCTAATTAGAAAATGTAGTTTTTTTTTTTTACTTAAAAATTTCCCTTTAAAACTGAACAACAAAAATTTAACATTTTATTTCACAGAACCGACCTTTCTCGTTACAAAAAAAGGAACACAGACCTTGGTGTATGAAGGTTTCAAATATGGATTACGAAGGCAAAGCGGCCCGAAGTTATGGTGGCGCTGCGTACGGCACAGCAAGAACTGCAAATCTATGTTAGCGACAGTCGATGATCTAGTTGTTACAGTGAAAGAACATAATCACGATAGAATTTATTAAAAAAAAGAAGAAATAATTAATAAAATATTTAGATTTTTCGATATATTTTTTTAAACATTACCTTCACGTGCATCGCAAATGTTTGAAATCGACTGATGGTATTTGGGCGTTCAATTTTATTTCAATTCAATTACCTTTTTATATCGTTGTGTTTTTGGCGTAGTAGCCACAATCTCACCTAATGTTAAGTGGAAGACTGGCTCTCAAGTGCCGCTACCGGAACACACCTATTGGTGCTTGGCGACAGATTTTCAACTTGAGTGTGGTAGCCTGGCTAAGGCGGGCATTAGAAAGAGCTAATGCCATAACCATCCTATGGTTTGCTCACGATGTTGTTCTTCACCGAAAGCTCAGGCTCATTGCAGAGATTCGAACTCACGTCAATCGACGTGAAGTCGTACACGCTACCATTGACCCACCATTGCTTTAAAAACCTACCTGTTTTCCTGTTACTACAACAGCTAGGCAGACGACTTAAAGGTATAATAATGAGTCAGTGAACCTGGAGTTATTATACCCGTCTCCTAATAAAGTACACGAATCTAATGTTTTAGTTTCATTTAACTTTTTTTATAGTAGCAAGGCAAAGTGACGTCACTGTACAGTGTACTTGATGGTAAGCACAATACAATCCAACATTAGCAACCACCCAAGAATCTACAACACATTGCCATTTGTCGCTGTCATTCCAGCCTGCTTAAATATCTCTTCACATTATGTTCGAAGTACTCTAGGTTGTACGTTCTACACACTGGGTGCAATTTAAAAAATAATACACATGTACATTTCGTTATAAATTTATTCCAAATATTATTTTATGATTGAAACTCGTAAATACATGACAAAAATTACATAATTCATAATAAAAACAATTTTTTGAGATTAACTTTGCTATTATTATATTTATTTTAATTATATTTCTTTTGTTTTTAGAATTAATTCGCTTACTCGTTTTCTTCATTTGGCTTACAACATTAATGCTAATTTTATATCTTTCCTAATTACTTCAACATAGGTAACAAGTAGTCAAGGAAATTATAGCTATTTTAACACAATTTTATAACAGTATAATTACAGTTTTGCATTACTGCTATTTCACAGATAATAAATTTAATATTCACAGATAATAAAATTTCCGGCTGCCATAAGTTCAAAGTGATTCCACGAACAACCTTTTTTAAAATCCTCGACCTAAGCAAATACTTTTTTTTTCTCAACCTAACAGTAATATGAATTCTACGTATTATGATTTACAGGCACTACGATTTATAATTTCATATACGATAAATTATTTTTCATTTGATATGACAAATAGCAGTGATGCATGAAATGATCCTTGCTAGTAACAGATAACAAGAAGCTGAAGGGAATGATGCAATCATAAATGCATCTTTATACACATATAATACAATCAGTATCAAATACATAAAAATTAAAATTCCATAAACTTTCAGCTATAAATTTTGTATTTTTTTGTAATGCTGTGTCCGAAGATGACGAAAATTTAAAACTACAAAGCGTTGCTTGGGCACAGATTTTCAACTTGGGGGAGGCTTGTCATCATACTGTTTTTTGTTTACTTGTTTGTAGCTCGAGCTCATTGTAAGAGTCGAACCCACATCGCGTCGCGGCGGCTGAGAGCGATAACACGGGAATTCGCTTCGCTTCAGAATTTTTCAATAGTACGGCATAAGTTACTCTTAAATGTCTTTAATAATTCATTTGAGTGCTGATCAACAATAACTGTCTATACTTAAGTCTACTTATTATAATGTCTAACAAATTTTTTTTAAATTATGTTGGTTGATATTTGGGTATTTTAATTACGCTTTGTCCCTGACATATAATTATAAATATTTACAAATTGATAACAGTCATTCGCAAAAGTAATATCACAATTGCATCTACGATTATTATGCATAACGGAAAACTTGATTACGTTCTCAAAAATCTTATGAAATTTCGATTACGTTCTCAAAAATCTTATGAAATTTCATGGTAACTCAGGATACAAAATATCCTTCCATACAGTACATTCCTGTCCGAAAACCACATTAACTTGTGAACTTTGATTATAAATGAACTTTTACTTGTCTCTTTTTATTATAGAACAAAATGGTATGGTATTGTTTATACAAATAACAAAAAGGAAATATATTTTTACAAAAGAAAAAATGTATTTGTGACCCTTAGAAAATGCATATAAAAGGATATTGTCAAAAAACCCATAGGTTTTTTCTACGTAACTTCCATTCTATTTGCCTTCACTCGCACGGGTGCGACAGCGCCCGTTGATAAGACTAACGAAAAGTAAAAAAAAATGTTAGATTTTTTTTTATCTAATCCCTCCTAAGTGTAGGTATATTAGTTGATTGACCCAACTACATCGTATAAAACGCACAATCAAGTCTGAGTACGTTTCTATCTTTTTGGATATCTTCTATATGGAATTCAAGTACATAAAAATCTAATTAAATCTTTATGGAAGTTTTTTTGTGGAAACATTCACTAGTAATTATATAATAAAGTAAGCAAGAAAGTAGTATTTGGGTATGACCTTTACACGGTTTCATGTAGGATCAAAACGAATATAAATATTACGTCGAAATTCCATAGAAATAGAATTTTCAAATTTTGATATTTGATAGTAATTGTTTTCACGCGACAATTAATTTTTAAAATACATATAATTGTAAAATATAAAATAGGATCAAAAACAGTTTTTACATTTATAGAATAGGGTGCGTAAGTAACAATAATAAACATACACACTAACACAACAACATACTAACATAGATTAATGATTAGTTTCCTCGCCGTTTCAACTATATAGATACCGTCGGCGTACTATAAAAAAGCGGCAATAAAAACTACGGCGTACTTGAGTCAATGTCGTACCGACAATACTGTCACGCTTGACACGCTTCATTTCAAACAGTCACTACACTCTACGATATTAAGTTGCCGTATTCTAGGAGCTATTGTTTGTAAGTATCGCGGTATCTGGTTGAAGCGCAGCGGAGACCAATCATTAATCAATGTATTCCAAGTTTAAATCATTCAACAGTCAGTCAATTAAAATTCGATAGTGTAGAACACTGTCAAGTGACCTAAAAAAATCTTATTATTTACTTACACAGAATTATTGGAATTTTGATGTTGAGAAACCAAAAGATCATACTATTATTAAGCGTAATTATAGAACAATAATATTAATCATAACATCACAATATGAAAATATTAATTAATCATATTTTAAACATTTTCACACATGTTACCTACCTATATGGAATGTTTCACTTGAAGTAAGACTTAACAATTATTGTTTACGAGTCAGTTTAGTTACAAATGATGTTGTATAAAGTTGTCAAGATTATATTTAAACATTTTATATAATATATTGAACTTGAATATATTATTTCCTTTTGTGTCAAAGACATCAGTTCAGAGATCACAGAGACATCAATGTACATATTTTGATATGAAACTTCGGAATGATTACATACATTTATTCATTAATAATATTATTACTAAATCACTATTTTACTTATATAGAATTCGAAAGAGTTGGACACTGTTTTTGTTAACATGAATATCATAATTAAATAAAAATTTACAATGGTTTTGTTGTATCTAAGAATAAACATATTTATTTATATTTTAACAAACACTTACCTAAGTAATGGAAAAGTAGAATATAATTTCTTTACAATACGGTGGGCCTGACGAGTAACACGGAATTGGTTACAATAATGATTGTCAATTTGATTTCTTTTCGCCTCCGGTAATGATTACAGTACAATTAGTTGTATGAGTGAAAACAAAATTTTTCAGTCCAATTCATAACTCATAATAGAGATAAAGTTTATTTGTTTATTTGACTGTAAGTCGTAAGTCATATTATTTCTAATACTCGTATGTCACAGAAAAGTCCAAGCCGATTGATCAAAAATATCTATACACATTTGTTTAACTTATTTTATTTTAACGTTTAATTAGCTGCCCCATGCGAATATTTGGCATATTTTAGAATGTAAACAATCTAACAGTGGTCATGTTAGTAAAAAGGATTGTTAATAGATGGCAGCTCTTACAGGTTAGTTGAAAATAGTCCGTTTTTAATTTTAAACTATTTGTCGACAATAGTGGAAAACATAAGCTCTAAAATGATGTTTGAATCGTTACTTTTGATAAAAAATTAACGGAGATACGGCGTTGCCACAAATAAAAGACACATTTGAGAAATAATGTATTAAGTTATTTCGCTAAATTTATAAGTGGGTTTTAATTAAAACTATAAAAGTCAATCATATGTTTAAATGTCTTTATTGAAAACTTAAGTCCGGTATTTTTAATAGATTATTATCTAACAACGATTTTAGTCACAGATACGGTAAAATAAAAAATAAAAATAATTCGATATCATACATAGAAATTACAATTTCAAACTCTCGCAGTGCCGACTTTGCCTATTGTACAGGGTGTGCGGCGCACACGGGCGCAGGGTCTTAAGGGGCACCGAGCGACTACTGCTCGCGACGCCTCCAATGAGCCTGCGTTCTTCACGACACTCTCAATGACCATGCACCCGTGTTATGACCGACGCAGGCGGCGGTAGCAAGGCGTGCCACGAGAAAAGAGAAAATATCTTTTTCAAATGTTTATTATACTGAAACGATTTTAACTAATGGATCCGTTTTAAGAAACTGTCTGGTTTATTCTAAATCTACTGATTTTGTTTATTGTAAGTTTGTTGATGCTGATGTCACTCCTTTTAATAATAAGATAAGTTACAAAGATTGTCAGCATTTATCTATAGCTTTAGAACATCATAAGCTCAGGGCACTTATTATGTCTTAAATAGTAAGTCATTTAAATTTATCTACTCTCTACTTATTTGGTTAGAAATTTTAAGCAGTCGTATTGTCAGAAACGCTAAAAATGATCGAGCATGCAAAAGTAAGTTTATCTCAAATCCGAAATGAGACCGCTTTTGGGGAGTACCATAATTTTTCAAAAACTGTAGCGGTTGAAATCAAAGAATTTTTCGTAACTGCCCGCCGCGCCGTCGCACTCGTAGGTTTTTTAAGTTTGAGGCGGAGGATGAACCGATAACAGACGCAGAACTAATAATAAAGTAAATTTTTACTACTACCTATTTGATACCGCAATTAATAATTTCGTCTACGAACAATTTGATATTCAAAAGTTGAATAAAAATAATATAAATCTTTCATTTCTCCAAAAATTAAAACACTGGAAGGATTTGTCTATTTGAGCCATGAAAATCTATATGAGCTCTTCAGAATCTATAGAAGTCGAGCTTTTTAATGAAATCGAATGATTACCGATATTTATTGGTGATTCCATTACGCCGTTTATTTTATTTGAAACTTTTTGTTTACGAATAAATTAATTTTAGTGTTATGTCCAGAGATTCACAAATCTGTCCACAGCATAGACACTGTAGCATGCAGCGAACGATCATTATCTAAAGTAAAGGTAAATTAAAACTATCTCACATCAACATTGTTGCAAAGTAGATTGACAAATTTATCGCTAATAAGTATTGAACATGCAATGAAAATTGAAGTGAGTGACATCGTTAAAGAAGAGTCAAAATACTTTTTACTAATTGCTTCCCAATATCATTTATAATTTCACCATTTGCATCCAAATTTCCGATCACTGTCAACATTCAATTTTGATCGCGCGCCTGCTAGAGGGCATCAGGGGATTGATTGCACTCGGGCACTAGATAGGCTAGAGCCTGCACTGCTCTCCTACAACCAGCATGATCGTGTACATTATAAATTTTTATTATAGCATCATTTAAAGTAGTCAGCTTAGCTTTACAACCTTTTTTGTTACAAACCCAATGAATTTCTTGTTTTTGGTTTAGGTGTTTCGAGCGTTTTTTGAAGCGATAATCTCCTAGCATTATTATGGCATTCCCATGACGAGACCAAGTGTAACGAGGTATCACTGGAGCTGAAACAAAAGTTGTATTTAAAAAAAAAAAAATAACGCACGTCTTGATATTTTTTTTAGTAATTATGGCCACAATTTTACACACGTATACAAACACATACGCAAACAAACAACTGATATACATGCATATATAGATATTTACAATTATGCTCATCGCATAAAAGTCTCGTGTACGGGGATGTAACCCACGACGACTCAGCTTAATAAAAGTGTTCTACCACTGCGCCACGAAAAGCCTATCAAATGCCGCAATAGTACAATAATTATTGAATATGTTTTTTTCAAAAGAGAATAAGCGAATAATAAACCTTACGTATTTATATTGGATTGAACGGGAAAATGTTTTACTTCTAAAATCTGGTTATAAAATAAAAAATCCCTATATATTTCAAATGTATATAATTTAACTAACGCAAACTGTCATTACTTGTAATGCAACAATTACAGAATATTAATACGTTGCTCGAAATATTTAAAACCATAAATTTTCATATATATATATATATAGATCGGCAACTCGGTAAGAGTCATAGTACGTACGTTTACGGCCTACGTAAATCGTTACAAATAATCACAAATCTTACTTATTTTTAGTTAAGTTTAAGATGTTAAAGTGTAATTTAATTTTTAGTAAACGTTTATAATTGTAGTTACGTGTACTGTACCTCGATGTAACTCGTATAACAGAGAAATCAACAAAATAATACTCATACTAGTGTATTCCGTTTTTGTCTTGTCTTATTCAAACCTATTGCCGATCTATAATACATTTATGATCAAAACTAAAAATGAATAGTTTTTTAAAGTACGAAGATCGTCCCAATAGCAACCTATATACCTAAACAAGTTTTGTTATAGAGTTTAAAACCCTAGAGTAACCCCATTTGATCATCATTGTAGCTTGTATTACCAATTACACTTAAATGAAAGCTTTCAAAACTGCTATCTGAGAACCTAATAATTTAATTGGTTTAACATTGAAAATTCATTAAAAAATATATTTTATTTTAATTCTTTATTGCACGTAAGTGAACAATTAGAGTACTTAATTCTTAAAGGCATTATCTACCAGTTTTCCAGTATTGCACGAGAAAGGGTGAGCATAATGATTGGTAAACAAAATCTAGTAGATATTCAACTGCTCCAAGCAGAACCTACGTAGAGAATGCTTGAAGGAATCCCGAGAGTTGGCTAATTGGATTTTGACAGGAAGCGAATTTCACAGTCATGCGACTGTTATGGCGAAATATCGGCCACGAAAATTAGTATTGGTATACCGTAAATTAAATAATCGGTTAAAAGTTAAGTATTTTTATTAACATTTCTAAGTAGGTATTTATTTTTCTAGCGTGGCCTTATATTTGACACCAGATCCACAGAATATTATGTGTTTTTCGGTACAAAACGGTAACACGAACAATAACTTGAGATAGGCTTTGTTCTCAACTGCAGCTACTGGAAGGATTCGAGCGATGCGACTTTCTACTTAAGGGTGGTAGTTCACTAGGTGAGTAATAAAATGCCATCTCATCGTATTCTTTTATCATAATATTTTTTCCATCTGATATTGAGGCTCATTTGAACCCACATTTTTGGCAATTGTATGGGAGCGTGGTACTGTTTAATCATCAAAGCTGAAAATGACAACAAATATAAAAAAAATTGCCACACAATCAAAAAATCCAGTTTATAACAAATATTTTATTTCGTAATATATGAAACTCTTATAAAATGTATAAAAACCTCTCGATTGCTTAGAAATCCCAGTCTTTCCAGTTCGTTTTATACCTATTCAATATTGCACTACAATTTAAAACTAATTACACATACATAATATAGACGCACGAAAGAAGTTTACTCCATTGGCGTAAAAAAAAGAAAATGTATCCTGCGTGCGAATAGCATGATGAAGTTAGAGCCATCAATGATAATAATGTAAATTCATTAAACTGACTTTTTTATTTATTGTGGAAAATTTATTTAATGAAATTAAAACAATAAAAGTAAAATAAATGCACATTATTTATTATCATTGATTGCGAACTTTATCATGTCGCCTCCATCATACGATGCGCGCGCAACTATCAATTTTACTCTTTACGAAAAACGGCAAAATAAGTATAATTAGAATTAGAAAAAAAAATTGTAATAAATTTAAAGATCATAAATAACTTTTATAACAAAACTATTTTTAGTTTTTTTTTACGTTATTATTAAAAAGTAATATCAAATTTAAAAATATTTTTTTCAATCCGGTACCGCAAACGCGCCGATCATTCCCGAACAAACCCGAGCGCGTGTGACGTCACAATATAAATTTGTACTCATTGTAACACACAGCTGATACAGTGTTTTGACTCTTAATCGATGAAATTACTTTAACATTATGACGTCAGAAACCTGGCGACCAATCGTGGCGCGTTCGTAGTCATGTGATTATTTTTAAAATATTATCAATTTTCAGTTGTTTATAATTCATAAAAAATATATATTATAAGAGTTTTTCAAATGATTATTAATATAATTATGATAAAGCTTTAAAATATATAAAAAAGTCGATTTCTTTTTTTTTCCAAAACCTAATTCAAAAAACAAACTATTGTTAATAAAACGTTCAGAACGTTTTAAACTTAATTTTTTTAACGTGACGTTATATATAATAACCCTTTACAAAATAAATGTAATATAATAATTAAATATTAAATATAGTATTAAGGCTGAGCTGTTCCTTACGTCTGACCATGCAAGGAAGCATACCACAACTTATGCACTTATTATACCTACATAATCTACACCACGATCTCGATTGCACGTTTATGTCGCAGTTCATATCACCTACGCATACATACGATGGTTCTTTACTTAATTGTACGGTCCTTTTGAAGAATAACTTGCAAGACTCGCAAGTCCTGATGCCGTAGTGAATGCCTGACGTTATGTCACCGCATATAGGACAACAAATGTGGGCATAACCTGCAAAAAAAGTTTAATTAATGATTTTTTAAAAATAACTGTAATATATAAAAATAAAGTCGATTTTACCTTACACGAGCGAAACAGAGCTAGAGTCTGGGGTACAATTAAAAAAGAATCAGAGGTTTACGATATAGGAATGTCAATAATAAGCATATTTTTTCAAGTCGTATATTTCAAAATTTGTAAACAATATTTAGATTATTATAGTATACTATATAATATGACATTCGGATGCAAAATTCCTACGTTCATCGAGTATATAATTAAAATATATATTTTTTAATTCAGTTATGAAAGGGATAATCAATATGTTTTGGCCGGGTTGCCTATCAAAATAGCCCGCAAGTATTTTTAATTAAATTAATATTAATTGAAGTTTTGAAAAAAAAAACAGTTATTAAAATGAATTGCACTCTACTCCATAGGCATATCTGTAGAGAACTTAAAAAGCTTGCCGACTTGCTGACGGTCACTAGGCCTCGACCTATTCGCAGCCAGGTGTAAGCAGGTAATATTTTGTTAAAATTATACGTTCATAGTCAATTATATATCTAATTAAAGCTAATTGGACCAAAACATATTGTCCCTTTCATAACTGAATAAAAAAAATATGATTTTAACTTGATGAACGTAGGAATTTTGCGGCCGAAACTTAGGCTTGGACGTAGAAAACGTTAATATAAACTTTGTTATCAAGATATAACCACTCACTATACATTATACACTATACACGCTAACTACAACCGGCGAATGCACAGAGTACATTTGCATAAACACCAGAAACGCCAGAACACCCGTTCATTGATTCTGGCGAAAGCCATATTGACGTGTAACAATCAAAGAGTGGTCTTTTAGGTAACGCTCCGCTCCATGATCTTGCACAACACAGAGGTTACGGCAATTGTTAAATCATAGAATCTGATCGATCCCCCTTCATGGGAATCGGTTGCACATTAGCCTCACCCCATACCCGAGGCACGACACCAGAGAAGTAGGACAGGCGGTTAAGGCACGTCAACACTGGAGACAACTCGGCAGCACATTTATACCGCATCCCGCATTTATATTCATACACTATCGCTTAGATACAGTTTGGCCCACCTCCGAACGTCGAGCGATCGCAATTCCCTATACACGTCGCATTGCCTGAATCGTAACTCAGACATTGTGACACCACAACTGGGAATTATAGGCGGTTGTGCATTACAATCATCGAGCCAGGAATTAGCCGCAAAGAGATTAGCTATAGTAATGTCGCTTTCTCTTGCGGCTCACGAGCCAGTGATCCATCAGAGTACCTCAGCGAGGGTAATTTCTGGACGACAGAAATTAGCTCACATGGCTTTGGCCAGACTCCAGTAGACTCGACTGTTAGCCGGTTGACCTACGAGATCATGACCTATTATGACCTATTCGTGCAATGCAATTATTGCCTGGGGGTCACATGAATAGAAACGCAATAAATAAAATATGACGTCATCGTAGATTGAGTTTATCTTGTGATAAATGACTCTAAAATTATTACTAAGTGTTGAAATAGTGGCTTTAAAGTTATACATGCTGAAAAAAAATCATAATTAAAATTCTCTTAAAGTCGATTTTGACATACTACCTTTAACCTTAGATTTAATTGTTGAATGATGACGTCACGTCGCGTTTTACAGGATGTTTTAATTTAGATTAATAAATATTTTTAGATTATTTGTTATAAGTGTAATAATAAAAGAATATTAATTCACGGGTATTATTTTCAACATATAAAGTGTTTAATACAAATTTCATAAAATGGGCTACTCCCAGATTAAAATTACGAAGAAGGTTAGCTAGAAGCGCACAGTGATGGACGCATCTTAACGGTTTCAAAAGTGGTGGATCCGTCCGGTGCAGACCAGTGGATTCACAATATTACAATCAGTATATTGTGATGCTTTGTTTTCCCATACTGCGGATATGTGGACACTTTTTACGTTATAATCGGAATCTAGGCTGTTCATAATCTGAATTGATTAACTAACAGTATTTTTTAATGTAATAAGCGCTAAAATCCTATCTAGTCTTTTAATATTTTCAATACTAGGTCACCTCTGTCACAATAATATCACGCCAAAAGGCACTTAGAACCTCTTTACAACTGGCACTTCATTAATTCATTGTTATTTAAGTTACGTGTACTATAATAATTTATCGGCTAAGGTATACATAAAATATACTAAATCTACCACCAATAATAGTGGTAATGACTACCATTACCTTCCCATTTTTATTGAATCTTCTAGTATTATATAAAAAGTAAACTTTTAAGAGTTTGATGCATTTTTATGCACGAATATAAATACAAATTTACTTATTATTCATAAATTATTATCTGACAAACGAAAGACAATCTGACAAACAAAAGTCTGAAAGACAATCATCGCATATTGGAAAAAGTGCAATTATTCAAATATTTTGATGTAAGGCAATTCTCAATATAGGGTCTGATTTTATCTAAGGTTAATAATTTTTTTAAAATGTGTACTGTAGTTGATTCCAAATTTCAATTAATAGTTAACTGAAAAGTCCTAACTCAATATTCTTGTTAGTGCCGCTTTTATTTACATTATGCGAAATATTTTTAGTTTGGCAGTAATTTATTATTGATAAATTTAAAAAGCCCTAAAGGTAATACTTTGTATTATTACTATAATAATGTTGTCCAAAACAATTCTGTTATAAATATTAAAACTAAAAGTACCTTACATTTAGAAATCCAAATTTGGTACAATAATTAATTCTAATAATAATTTTTATACCCAATTTTTAATACCCAAACAAACAAACAAAATTTAATACCCAATCTCTCATTACAAATGTTTCACAATACACTTAAACTAATGGCAGTGTTTAATTATATTGTATATAAATTGAATTTAAATATATCAAGACATTAAGTCAATATAATCTACTTATAACTAAATTGCATCAAGTTTCAAGGTAACTACATCGTATAAATAGCAGCCTCCGGACCTTAATAATTTTACAATTTCCTAACACAAAACAAAATATAATAAATTTAAAAATGCTGACGAATGTAATTTTGTTAAATCAGATTTCAAGCATATTATTCGAATATAATCAACTGTATCTAACTACGAGATAATAATTGTAAAACATTGGACCTTCAAGTTCGACAAGAATTAAAAATTTTGCTTACTCTATAAATATTTTTACATTTTAAGCATAATGACACTTTCAATTTAAAAAAAAATACAATATTTGTAATGAACTATATAACAAGAAATGAAAGCAGAGCTGAAATTATTGAAGCTATAAACAAGTATTAAATTAGATCAATCGATTTCGCATTCACTGTTTATTATTCATTTAATGTTTTTTAAATATTAGCTATCTTTACTTATACTGATAAAACTGGACGAAAATTTGAAGAGTCCGGTTAGTTTTATTTGGGCATTTAAATATAAGCAATTTTCGGCAAATTAACTATTAAAAAGTGGTGAAAAAAATTAGAAAATTGTACAATCAATTTAGAAGTTAAAAGTCAGAGAAATTAGTATGTACCTTAATTGATTGATACTTGTCCTGTAATTTTATTTTGCTTTTAGTACCGCGTGCAGATACAAGCTAATTCTTGTATATTTGCGACCTGCCACCGCGTTCCCTTCTTAATCTTACTAAACTTGGTAACATTCCAGACCTTAAACACTTCGTGAATCTACAAAATCGACAGGATGATCTTGTTCGGCGGCTCATAACGCATGCTCCAGATAACTTGACACACTTGAATTTAGATGATTTGTCGTGGCCGATGGCTCGTTTGAAAAACGATTTACACGACTCACAAGTATGGATGCCGTAGTGAAGGCCGGACGTGTTATCACCGCAGATGGGACAAATACCTGCAAAGATAAAAAAATCAAAAGAAAACATTGATCTGAAATGTTATTGATTTTAACAAAACAACAAACAAATTGAACTTTAACTGATTGCACATTTTATGTATAATTCATGACTTGTAATTGGCGAGACAAATAATTTTAATTATAAAAGAAATTACCTGAATTTAGATGAGTGTTAAAAAAAAACAATGTCGATTTTAAATATTTATTTATTTATGTCGTAACACGTATCAAATTTTCAATTTTACATTTATTATATTTGCTGATATGCTAAAACTTGTTAAAATAACGTAGAAAATGAATTTCCACCACCTTAGAGATTTTTTATACTGAATAAAAACGATTTGTCCACGAATTTTTCATATATTTGTGTTACAAATATTCGCATATTTCTGACAAGTGGAAACAAAATTTGTTATGTCGTTTCTTGACCGATTCCGGCTTCAGCGACTTTTATTTTTCTGGGCAAGAACAAAAGTTATGTTTTTGCACCGCACCGTAAGATAACAAAGTAACCACAATAATGTTCTAAAAAGTTACCATATCAAGAATATTTATGAAATTATTAAAAGCAGAAGTTTCTAAATCAGGGTGCGTGATTGTGAGCTGTATTGCTGTAAAGTATGGTGCCGGCGCTGGTGTGGATAACTGCTTTACAACCGAAATAGCTTCTTCGGCTACATTGCCATCTTTCTTTCGTGTTTCGTGTGTAATGCAAGGAAAATTTGTATCCGTTAACGACCATTACCATCCTTTTGTTTCTTGATAACGAGAATTTGTATGCCACTAAAAATAAAACAATAAATATTTAAAATTATTAGTAATTAATCGTCTCAGCACATTACTAATAGAGATGTAAACCGATTACAATTATCAGAACCTTTTTTAAGCAATTAGTTAAAAAAAGAAAAAATATGTTTTATTCTTTCCTATCATTTAATTATAAATAAATGCTAAAAGTTTAACAAATGAAGTGAAGTAATGAAAATGCTTTGTTTTTATTATTAAGTTATCATTCTGGTGTATGAAGCATATTTGGTTGACATCAAATTTCAGAACATGCGCTCTGAAGGCATATAATTTGCCAGCACCGATAAACGTTTATATACGATTTTATTTAAGGGGATTAGCTGCTGACTAATTAGTTCAATATAGATCACAAGCTTGAAGCGGTTCTATCGGACGAGGTTGTTTGTTGTGACAATTGTGACCATATTTTACTAAGATAAAGGATTCTAACAATAACGTAAACATAACCAGTCAATCACCAGTCATAATGTGGTGTGGTAATACAGAGCTTATAAAGTGAGTTTGGTTTTGTCGGTAAAGGATCTCTTTAGTTCGTTCAGTTGCGAACAACACAACCTTAGTTTAAAATGGTTTTTGCTGGGAAAACTGTTACATACTTACAAAACCGGATTTCTTTAGGTTTTCCTCGAATCGGTTTACATCTCTAATTACCGCTATTATAGTTATCTAAAAATGTCCTAGTACTGTATGCTAATATAGTAGATCGATTTACGTATTCATTTCTCTTTCAGAAAATGTTACATAATATGCGACATTTCTTTCTAATCTTACTGAAAGTTCCAAATCAATAATTAATGTACTCTTAAGTATTCTAAAATACTTGTCATAAAAATAATACACAATACGTAAATTGTTAATGGGTTTATAATATACAACGGCTAATACCAACAAGTCAAAACAAGTCTTAAAAAAATATGTATATCCATAAAATGTGCCCCTAGAGTCCGAAAGAAAAACTAAGATAATGTACAGCATGAGTGTCATTAGATCATCGTCTCTTTGAAAATGTAACCTGGTTTATATTTTAGCTTTAATTTTCATTAGTTTAAAACTGTTGCCATGCGCCAAAGTTGTTTCATCAGCAACATTTGAAAACTACCATCTTTATGCATAACGACGTAATATGCTTCATAAACAATGAAGAACAACAACAAACAAGCATGGAAAATAATCTGTGATAACTATTAAGATTTTTGTGTTTTGAAAAAAAAAAACAGCAGCTTCCTTCATTATCATTATTATAATCTTAACGGAAAACAGATATAAAATTTTAGGTGTTTTACTAAAATATATTTTAGAACGTATATAATAATTATATATATAGAGCTTGAATAAAATACCTAAGAGTGGTGGTTACCCTAAGATTGCAGAATGAAAGGAAGCCGAAGGGGTTCCGAGAAATCTACAAAAAATCTAAGAACAAATGCATTTTTAAAAGTTTCAATGAGAAAAATCAAATATATATGTACTTATTTCATTTTATTAACAATAAGTACCTACAGAACCGTGGCACACAATATTTACAGTTTTAAATAAACAATAAGAAGTTGAGGTTTTTAAAATACATTATATTTCATACCAATACTCATTTTTTCCGTAATAAATAACTTAAAATCTAGTAAACAAATCCTCCTAATTAATACTTTTTACTGTTTTTATTTCATAATGCTTGTTAATAATGTATAATTTTCCTAATATTTTCATTATATTTACACTGTGTTGTAAAATTTAAAAGCCGGGATAATCATCGACAACATATAAAACTTCAATACGAGCAAAAAATCTTGGTAAGTTAAAATCTGAACCTAATAAATTTTCCTTTATTTTTCTCTGTAAAACCTTAAACGAATTAAGTAGCCAATGCAAGCTATTAATGTGCATTTATTATGTATTTTATAAAACCAAAAAAGAGTATAGTCACAAAACTTAAAATACTAAGTACGTCTTGAGAATCATTGGCTATCTACCTAACATAATTACTTTTTTGAACAAGATTCTTTACAAAGCATTGATTATTTATTACGAATGCCATAGTTAAAAAAGTTAAAGTATTTATTATAACTTGGCTTATCGATCACTTAATACGACTACCCAACGAATGGTCTAGAAGAATACAAAAGCGAAAAAAATCGCAATTATGTATGAAATTAAATAGGAAATTGATACACTGACTAGACTTCCATGCAAAAGTTCATAACTCTGTTGTAAATAAATACTATATAATGAGCATGCCCTAAAAACGTCTAGTCTTTTATTTTCAAATGTGATATTCCATCTGTTGAATTGTATGATCTTTATACTTAAAGTACCTATCTAAAGGCCTATGTCGTAAATAACGTAAACACACCAACTATTGACAATATAGATAAGGAATATGATTACGTTTATTTTTTATTAATATTGTTATGATTTTTTAACATTATCTTATTTCGTCTTTTAACTAATTAAATTCACTGTTTTCATTATATATATATATATTAAATTTAATCATGTCGATTTCGGAGTCATGTCAATTATTGACATCTCAAAAATTGTTGCTAATTACTGGCATGAGATTTACATTTCTTTATAAGTATTGATCAAATAAGAAATTAAACAAAGTAAAAATGATCATAAATCGAGCTCATGACTCCACTTTTCTCTATTTCTTATAGTTTCGGATTTGGCCATAAAATTCTATCTCAAAAATCTACCTGTATATCAAATAAATTATAATATTTTATCTATTATCTACCTAGATGAAAAATAGAAAATACACATTATTGTCATAACAATAGAAACGACGCCTCAACCACATTGTTTTGAAACGCGCGTTAAGGTTCCTGCCCTTGTATTCTGAAGCGTAACCATAGCAACCATAAACATTTGCGTTGCATGTTATTGTTAGAATCCTTTATCCTAGTAAAATATGGTCATAATTGACACAAACTACCTCGTTTTATGGAACCGCTTCAAGCTTGCGATGAACTAATTACTCAGCACCTAATCCCCTTAAATAAAATAGCACTCAATTTTATTTTATTTTTCGGTTCACATCACTAATTTGATCTCTCCCCGCGCGTGCCCCGCGGGGAAGTGTGCACAATTTTTGTTTGTAATAGCTATTTTAAGACCTAGTACATAATACCTCAATGATAATAAACGGTAAAATCAATAAGTATTTATAATGGCTTATAATCTATATAAATTAAAAAAATTTGTTCGTTGGTGTGCGCACCACTGGAAAACGTCTGGACCGATGTAGCTAATTCTTTTTAAATACAATTTAATAGAATAAAAATTAATTAGTAATAGTCCGAATCACATTTAAGGGTAAAGAAAAATTTAAAAGGTACCCAGAAAATTGGAAAATTTTGTATAAACTAAAACTCCTTTTTTCCCTATGGGGTTTTTTATGACTTCAACACCATAACTCACGAGTCGAACGATGAATATACGTGATTTTTATTCCGTTTGTTCATTATGATCCTCGAAGTATTTTCTTGGATAAAAATTGGGTTGGTTAGGTGGAGGTCGAGTTTGGTTAGGTGGTGGTCGAGTTCTTTAATATTGAAAAAGACAGAACGTCTGCGAGGGGAGCTAGTTACTTATAAAAATATGAGATTAGGAAGTCAGAAATCGATATATAGTATTTTACACTTTAAGAACTTCACTGATTTATAAAAATAAATTCTGATATGATTAGATGAAGAAAAGAATAATGAAAATAGCTTCTCCTACCAAAATATTTAAAAGAAATAACCTACATAAATAAGTGGTTTCCATAGACTTGAGTAGTGTTTTAATACTCAATTCTATCAATTTTCTTTTTACGTTAGACGAATTATACGGATGTATTAAAAATGTGCTCGACTTTTATCAAAAAAAAAAAGTGTCAATAATTGGTGTTTAACATTATACCTCAACAAAACCCTTAAAATAAATCCATCACATTTTTTAGAATAAAAAACATTATCTCGCGTGCCAAGAACATGATGAATAACCATCAATGATAATAACATGAATTCATTTTACTGACTTTTTATTTATTTGTGTAACAATTGTAATTATGAAATACATAATTATTACCCAAATACATTTGAGAGAATTTGTCTCGTTTTCCATAGGAACCCCTAATCAGATCCTGACTTTGTGGCAATGGGTGGTCCCATTAAGACTATAAAACAAAAAACCATACAAATTTTTTTTTTAATCGTCCTACAATTGACCAAGAAAACAATGAACATACATAAAAGGAAAAACGAACATAAAAGAACCTCCTCCTTATTTGGAGTCTGTTAAAAATTATTTAACTTTTTTTATTTGTGTAAAGGTAATTTCACAGATAAAACATTTATTCAACAACTTAAATTTAAAATTAAAATCAATTTACATTATTATCATTAGTCGCTGACTTCATGTAGCACTTTCGTCAAATCAAGCGCACGCAGCTCTCAATTTTACCGTCTACTAAACGTACCAAAAGTAGTACAAGTTGAAAAAAAAGACACGCTATAAGAAAGAGTAACTACAAAACGTGAATAGGCGCTATAGAATAATATAACATTTCCGATACTATACAATATACTCCTCCCTAAAAGATTTAATCAAAATTTTTTGAGAAAGTGTATTCGAATCTGTACTAATCCTTGCAAAGGTTGGTTTACCGCGGTTGATCAAAAGGCTTGAAGCATCATGATTATGGTGTCCTTTTACTTCAATTATATGAGTACCCGACGTTTTCACGACAGCCTTACAGCATTTGTAGGAATGGGTCGAACACGTCCACCTTATTATATTATTTCGTATAGAATGTTTGCAGTATGAATATTTCTTGTAAACTATTAAAGGTTTTCCTCTGAGTGACTGAGTGAAGAATGCTGTAATAAAATCCTTCCATTAGTTACTGTTAAATCAATACGTAAGCTCAAGCATCACAAGTATTTGTAACATAACACTTGAATAACATGCATAATCTACTTACACATTACTGGTAAAAATTAAACGTATTACTGGGGCATTTTGCACACTTTTTAGTATACCCAGTAGGTATACAAGTATTGCAAAATATATATTTGATCCGATCTCAACAGTTACTTACCTAATTTTAAGTGAACATAATTCTTCGCAATTGCTATTAAGAATTGTAAATTAATGATTCTCACATCCAATTATCAACTAGAAAAGAACTGATAATATACAAACGGTTAAACAATTTTTCTTGAATCATATTTAAGAATACTCTCGATAAAGTCACCTTTTAAACAAAATAAACAAGATCCAAATCGGTTCAGCTGTTAGGAAGCTACGATGTCACTACAGACAGACCCCTGTTTGCGTCGAGGGTTAAAAATCTGTATACAGTAAAAACTTCTAGTAATTTTTTTTCTAGATTTCAATTCTAATAATTTTCATGGCGTTCACATGTAATTTCAATTACAACAAAAACATTCAATCGATAACAGGCTTAGGGAGAAATGAAATCGGTATTAAATAAATAAATAAAAAATGAAATATCAATAATATAACTCTAATTTCATGAGATAATTTTGGTCAAAATAAAAATGTCGCGATATGTTCAGGATCAAGTAGACCAATTTTGATCACAAGTTTGTATAAAACATTTAAGTAATAATCATTTCTTTATTTCATACAATATGTAGCTAGTAATGGAACACAAGTAAGTAAGTAATACTGAATAAATATGACTTATATCTACTTACTAATTATTGTATAAGCAGATATTATATGTAAAGGCAAGATTGTAAAGAGATCATAATGTTAAATTATATTACTAATATTCGTCACAAAACAAGTAAGTACTTGGTAAAACGTCTATCTATTAAAAACTGAGTTGAAGTAGTTTGATTTAACATTGTAAATTGATTATTTTAAATTGATTTTAAATATATTTAGGTCATCGAAATTTGTAAAAATAATTTGAAATGACCTGATATTTGGAATATAAAAGAAATGTGTTTTTTGAATACGTCATTTGTATAGTAATACTCGGTAGGCAAGACAAAACTAACACTAAGTTACATCACCTCAAAAATTAAGGTATACAATAATATTAAAAAATAATATATATGTAGACCTATGTAGACCATATAAAAGAGATAAGGATATAAACTTACAATAAGGTTATTGCCTCAAAAATGTATGTATACAATCGCATAATAACTATGCTATGTAGGCCTCTGACTTATAGAATTAAAGAAGTAAATATAAAAACTTACAATAAATTGCCTCGATAATTTATGTATACAATCATATAAAAACTATAATATATGTAGACTTTTTAAAATTAAACACAGTAATACGAAAAGCGAATACACAAAAATGGCACTCGGTAACAAATTCTTGCATTATCAGCAAACACTTAAAATAATGGATTGAGCTTATAAAACATATATTTATATTGTTCATTGGTGTAAATTTATAAGTAAGTATAATGGTCACAAACTAAAATAGTATTTTTAATGTTTTAAATAAACATACGAAAGAGCACAGTCTCTCGGGAAAAAGTTTGTTTGGTTTATGTAATATTACGTACATATGTAATAAATTTTGCCGATTCAAAATTAACTATGCAATTTCATACTTATTTTAAACCACTCCTATAATGTAAGCGTTCAACGTATTTCCGTAACATTATTTTGGTATAGGTACATATACATTGAATACTAAAACTAACCTAAAATAAACGCAGTGTCATACAAAGAACTCAGTTGGCGGATGATTGTGAAGATTCTTGGCATACATTATCTTATTGCTCTCCGTGTATAAATTCGCTGGGCAACCGCAGTAATTATGTGTGTAGCACGACCAGTAACAGTGATCGCCGTCGCTCTGCGTCTTTGTAAAAGTAAAATCTCCGAGCTTCATTAACTTCTCACCGTCACACGATGTCATGAATTTAACTGGAATTGAAAATTTACATGAGGATTTCATAGAGATTCAATTTCTCTGTGCAATTTCGCACAATAGCAACAATATAGCGCAAAATATATACCCACCTTAATTGTCTTATTTTTTTCTCATTTTTTCCTTGAGAATAATTTCGCTATCAAGGGGCGTTTTTATGTATAAAAGATTTTCTGCGAACTTTTTTATTGAAAACGATGTATATTTTAAACGTGTGTGCATACACTAAATTTTGTTTATTGTAGATGTTGTGAATCTAACTACGTCCATACAAAATTGCAAGTGCCATTTGTATGCCGACGATTAATTTATCTTTTTCGTTTAAGCCAGGGTATACTATCGATGCGGTGAATAAAATTAATGAGGGTCTGCAATGTATTTTGGAGCGGTCATATTGTACTTAACTAAAAAATCGCTCAGTTATTGAGCTAACCGACAAAACTTATTAATCATGCCTTCATTTCATAATAAGGTTAATTTATTTTTCTATACAAAATCTTATTGACAATTTTTTCTAACAATAATAAAACCAACCTGAAAATGTATATACTGCGGAAAACTACTCAAGGGAGGGCATGGACTTACGCCGGCCATACACGCTACGGTCGACCGGAGAGGTCTAACTGTACAGGTGTGCCTGCGCAAGTTGACTGGAGCGTGTATTGGAATAAACCTGTGCAATTTTTTAAACCTGCGCAGGCGACATAGAAATAATGTTTTTTAGTGATACCGTATTGTGTACTTGTGCGTGTGTACACGCCAATACACGCGATACGAAATGCGGTCGAATCTCGTTCATACGAAGAATGAAAATTTTGCACAGTTCTTGGCACTTACGTGAAAGTTTCCGACAAAGTACGATCAGCGTGCATATAGGTGACGTGTGAATCGTTTCAACAAAAATGTGTTTATTTTATATATTTAGTTTAGCGGAACTTTTAATCCCATTAGAAGTATTCCCGTGGAACAACAAAAAAACACATATGAACTAAACCGCGAGCACCAGCTATATATATATATACTTTAGATTCATGTTAATCTAAAAGTATACTTTAAGTCCATGTATATAGTTTTTACGCTTTATAATGCGGTTATAATAACTCTGTCGAGTTATCCGAGCCTTTTTAGCTATTTAGCTTGTATTTACAACCTATGTCTATTAGGTCTTCCAAAAGCACTGTGGATATTAATAAGACATCTTACAGGCTAAAGTAAACTAACTAACTTACTAGCAGACTATTTATAATTTTGATTAACTTTAATTTTATTTAAAAAAAAAAACAGAACGTAGAAAATAATTTAATAGGTATATAGATATATATACAAAAAAAATATTAAAAATGGCATTTCTCTTCTGATTTGACTTCACAATCGGTGCATACTGATACACGATGCTTGTCACACATAGGTCGGTCACAATATAAACAAACTTGTTTCGTTTTTATATCTTTTCTGCGCGGGCAAAGTAGACATCTTCTTCGTTTGTTTAAATAAGTTCTTTCATCAGGGTTTGATTTATTCTTATCACTAGTTGTTTCACCGATTTCGAAATTCATCTGAACTGCTTCTGTAGCATGTTGTCTTTGAACTTGTTGTGAAATTAAATGAACAGAAACATGTTTTACATAATCCGCAGTAATAGAACGGGTACCTCCTGTAAAAGTATTTTTTATTTATAGAAGAACACTAGTATAACTGTTGGGTCGCTTTTTCAAAAACAAAGGCCTGTGTTCGGACCACCTATCCAGGTTGATTACAACTTTTGGACTATGATGCGGAAAGAATTGAAGAAATAAAGAGTTTCACCAGACTACTGCTTTCCTGAATTAGGAAGATTCCTTATCTTCACTGATTGAAACTACCACTCGTTAATATCAGAATTAAATATCTATTATTTGATTTAATTAATTTCATAGTCTCCATTAATGTTTGGTGTCTAAATTCAAAACTCGAACTGACACGTAAGCAGTGTAGGGGAGAAACGGATAGGCAGATACAAGGAAAAATGACGGACTTTGGTACTAGCCTACTCAGAACCACTCTAAAGAAAAGCTGAGATTTTTTGTTGTTGTTGTTAATTAGTTAAAGAAATCATTGCCTACTTAGTGGCATTATTATATTATAACTATGCAGTTATACTCTATTATAACTGCATAATATGCAACACTTAAATTTTTGAATGATCTATCAACAGTGAGTAATTAATACCCTGTTATTAATAATTTGCTTATTCACTATCAAGTCTGTATTCACTAAACCATTGATCGAAAAATCATAATTCAAAGGAGCCATATGTCAGCAGTGCATTTTTTTGCCAATTTTATAAGCAATTTGCTGAATAAGTAGACTAAGCAAAGCTAACCCCTCACAGAGTCCTTATTTGTCATAGAGCCAAATTAAAACAGTCTTTTTCACTACACTTGTGGTGCTCTTGATTATGATTGTGATCTAGTTTAAAAAAGTACAGACTCACAATCAATTAATATTGTTTATCTCAAAGTGTCTACAATCTATCTATTTAAATGTATATACAATCAGCTAGCTAAGATTGAATTTTCAGGAGACAACTAATTAACAGGTACATATTTATTGTTTCTTTCTTAAAAAGTATACTTGAAAATCAAAATGGTTAAATTGGATGATAAACTGATGAAAAACTTCAAAATTCTAAAAAAATGCACATATTATTTATTTTAAATACTGAATCATAAACCAAATCATAAATCACAATAATGAGCGAAAAACTTATCATTGGTGGTAAACAGAACTTAACCAGTCCTAATTCCATTCAATTACATTATGGGATAATTTACCATAACAATACAAATAAAACAATTTATCACAAAGTTTTCATTGCTACACTTATTTTTCAATACATCAGGTTGAGTAACCCAAAAACATGGCACATATAGACATGGTAAAATCTTGGATGTTACAAAAATATATACTTAGTAGAGTTTTCAAATCAGATTATTTTCATTTCAAATTAAAGATGAACTAAAAAATCAACTTCCACAATTTTTAATAGTAACAAAATACAAATTTAGACACCACACCTTAAACAATCATCACTTTTTTCAATTTATGTTACAAGCATAGTTGCTTATTTAACTCATTATTGACTAACTTAGAAAACTTAAATTAATAAATTTAAATGATATAATTAGGTTTAATTTATTTAATTTCTCATATTTACTTGTTTCTACAGTGATAATAGTAAGCCAATAAGCAACAAAAATAATTAATTATTTGATAAAATATGTAATTGCTTTGTGTAACAAAGCATATTTTTTATGTTATAAATGCAGTTTCAAATCCTTAAATAATCTAACCCCTCTATATATGTGATTTACATCACATATTTTGAGAACTTAACATGCCATAAATATGAGGGCTGCCTGTATATTTAATAATTTCCTTAAGTATATGTAGCAGATGTAATTTATATAGTATCAATTCATTTTGATTTTAAGTCTGCATACTGATTTATAGTTTTTAGTTTAACCTCATTTACCAAATGTAAAACATAACGGCCTTCTATAAAATGTCTCCTTGCCATAAGATATTTTTGGAAACTTAAAATACCCAACATATATCCCTGTTAAAGACCTGAATCCCAGTTAGAGAATAAAATAACATTTAGAAATGTTTTTTTATAGAACCAATGCTTTTAGTAACTCGATAAAAATTTCTATAGCCTAATAGAGTTTAATTATTTTCAAGTATTATTATTTAATTACTATTATTATTGTTTTACTTTTCTTAATTAATATTTTGTTTAAGACATTTATTTATTAACAAATTTATTTACTATTCAATCATTTTATTTTCTAGGAAGTCGAAACTACAATTAATATATTGCAGGCGGAAGTAGTTAAGAAATTTCGGATAAATTATTTGCGATGGATTTGTACAAAGCAATGCCATCGTCAATCACATGGTTTTTATTAATTTAATGTAGAATATATTATCTATTAAGTTCTAAAACTAAAATTCAAGTAGGAGTCTTTTGAATATATGTTCTCATCGAGTGTTTGTATTTTACGTAGTGTAATATCAAACAAATTCTAATATAACTACTATAGTTGCAAATGTTATTTATAGCAGCAAACTAAAGATTAGTTCTATATAGTTCTAAAGTAACAGTAAAAGACAGCGCGAATTTTGAGAATAATATATACTATAACTTACAGGCAGCTTCTTAGTAGTTTTGAAGTAATAAATCACTTGCTTATGTTCAGTAAAAGCTTTTTAAAATATCACTGTAAACAGGAAACAAATTAATTATTTTCAATAAACTTCTCAGTAAAATAAGAGAATGTTTATAGGTTATGTCCTTTGATATGTAATTATGAACTAATTCCACACGCAAACGATTACTTACACATTTATATTTACTTTTCGGATAAATTTCAATATATCTTAAAATCAAAAAAAGGTATACATATACTGTGACGTATTGTTTATTTATTTGGTTTGTATATACGAATATACATCAATCAGCTGTCAAAATTCTTTTTTTATTTATTATGACTACTGGATACAAGTCCTTTAAGGTTGTTACACTGCGTAGTCTTTTCTAATCTTCAGAATGAGTTTAAACTGGTGGCTCCCTTGTTAGAACTATCTATAAGAGAATTTTTGTGGAAACTCAAAATGTATGTTTACAGTTTGTATTTATAATCCACTTCACGTATGCACAATAACCAAACTATATCAAGCAAAATGCCACCAATATTACATAATATAGGGTCAACAAACCTAAGTTAACGAATGAAAATAAAAACTACAACATGGCAGTTCAAGATCCCGCCAAAAACTCCTGTCAAATGTATAAGCTAACAGTGTTGCGAGGTGCACTGTAATTACAGACTAAAGTAGATTCACTATAATTTTAGTTCGTTTACTGTAGCGGTGAGTAATAGCGGCTTTTATTGGGCAACAAAACGATACTACCTATTGAACGCTGAAGCGGTTTCAAAAACTACCTATTTTAGTAGGAAGCTGGTCTTAGTGTTGTGAGAGTAGCCTCTTTTTTGTATTAAGGCACTTCAAAGAGATGCTTCAAGTGAGGTAAGGCATTCTGATATTAAAAGTAACACGTAAGGCGAGGCGTTTTGAAGCTCGCTAGTACATTTGAAGTACACTCGAGGCGAGGCGTTTTGAAGCTAGGCAATACATATGAAGTGACATGTGCGAGGTGATGTGTTTTGAAGCTACGCAGTACATTTGAGGAAACACGTGAGGCGAGGTATTTTAAAGCTCGGTGGTACATTTGAATAATAATTATTATTGAGTATTATTATAATCCCAACAAAAATTCATTGATTGCATGAAAAATGTCAAATGGCAGCCTAAACATTCGCATGGAGTTGTAGATTCTTACAAAAACAACGAACGATTCACATCGAGATGTCAGATTTAGCAGTAAAATAATAGAGTAACACCACTTCCTAAAATTTACTTACCTTTCCAAAAAACGTGTTAGATCGCAGATATCATGTTTTAGTCGCAATCGAGTAACACCTATCCCGCCAAGCTCCTGGACTCAACTTGATGTGAACCATTGTTGAAACGAACTTCATGGTAGTAAGAGACAGCACTAAAACGGTTTATACTGTCTTATTCTCGCATAGTTTGCCGTTAGAAATATCGTAATTTAATAGTAAATACAGCGCGATTCGGTGGATTTTGTAACAGTATTATTCCAAAATGGTGTACATAACACATGTCACGGTCTTGTCGTAAATGAGCGATATGCTCGTTGGAAAAGTGGCAAAGACGTTGGAATTTGTCCAAGAAATTAATTTTACGGCTCTTAGCTTACTGATATCTCCAAATACCATGGTTCTTTAAATTTAAAGATGTTAGCAAAAATGTCACGTCCGCCATCTGTCACCTTCGACTTGGTCACGCCTGCACGTCAGTTCATATGAGAAAATTAAGAATTAGGGGCCATTCTCTTTGTCAATGTGGCCTCGAAGACGGATCACCTGACCACATATTTTTTAATTGTGCTAGGAACAGATTCTCTCTTTATGATGCTTTACTCCCGCCCTACTAACCTTATGTGTACTAACCTCTTGATCCTTGTATTCCATAATCTCGTAGTTATTATAGATTGTCTGTCTCAATTTATTAAGATTAATAATATCAAGCTGTTTTTATTAGTATCATGGTTTTGATGTAATTTTCTTGTGTGTCTGTTATTTTTGATGTATGTAACCTAAACTTGATGTTTTATATCTAGCTACATGTATTGTGTTCGTTTTGTGACTGTCTATAGATCTCCTGGACTGGACCAAAATTTATACCAACATACATAGGTACCTTTTGATATAATCTCCTTCGTTTATTTTTCTATACACGTGACACTGGCGGAATTGTGTACACACACATATTGCCATTTTATAAGAAGAAGATGAAGTAGGTACTATATTCATAGATTTAATATACGGTGTGAATTTTTCAAATGGAAGTGGATGGCCAAATCTGAGACTATGAAGAATAGCGAAAAATACTCCAAGGAGTCTCGAGCCCGTTTTCATGAAAATATAAACGGCATCATTGGATTTTTGAAAAATGAATCTGTATTATTACACTATTGAAAGTGTCGTTAATAAGGATCAAATTATAGGAATTAATGACGTATGGCAAACTAAAGGAAAGAGTAAATTTTTAACAAATATACTTTTTTTTCTTACTTTACCTACCTATTATACCTTAACTGAATAATTGTTCATTATTGATTCCGTTTAGAATACATTTTAAAGATTGTTTTAAGTAATCAATCATAATACACGTATCTTTGTAGATTTCATATTTATTTACATACCTCCAGAGAAAATAATCTAAGGGTCCTAAAGTAATCTAATGATCCGGTGACCTCGCTGGCAGCAAAACTTTCTTTGAATCAACAACACTTTTTCGCTATTCCTCATAGCTTCGGATTTAGCCATTCATACCCACTTGAAAAATTTCGCCTGTTATAGATCGACAACTTGAAAAAGAAAGAGCATAAGTATACGCTCAAGGGATAAGGATATAAGACAATTTTCGTATGTTATTGGCCAGTATCGACCTACGTAAATCGTGACCAACACAAATCCTATTTTTGAAAAGTCTAAGACCTGGTTCACACTAGGTCGGACTGAAAGTTTTACCGTCGATCGGCTGTCGGCTATAGCTGTTCGCCATATATTGACGATCAATCAGTCAGCCCAACCTAGTGTAAACACACAACCCTACTTTATCATTGGTCGGCTTGTCACAAAGCAGTTATTAGTTTACCTTCCGCGTATATTGAACGACGACGACGTGGCAACGTCCTGGTGCTAATGTGGTTTATCACTATGTGTATGGTGATCTCAGTGCATACCATTCCGCTTGATTACTGGATAAACATTGACTGATTTCGGAACGCGACAGAGTAAAAGAAAATCAATAATGGGTTTATCACTATGTATATGGTGGTCGCGATTCCTATCACCCCGTCTGATTACTGCATATACACCGACTGCTCCCGGATGACTAGTTTGACCTAGTGTGAACCAGCGGTAAGGTTTTAAAGTATAATTTAATGTTTAGTAAACGTATTCAATTGTAGTTACTTTTAATATATCTGCATGTAACTCGTATAACAAAGAAAATTACCAAAATAAAACGCACACTAATGTATTCCGTTTTTGGTGTCGTCTTAGGCTGGGAATATAGGTAGATTTTCCCATCCGATAATCGGGTCCGATAGTTTTCGATCCGACTATCGGAAAGCGTTCGTGCCATATATTTGTTTGAACACTTAATACTTATCCGATCTAGACCGATCGACCGACACTAAAAAGAGATAACCACCGATATATAGGATTTTCAAAACTATGACTGTCGTGGAATTGGACTAACTGGGTTATGACCAGATTTGTACGAACGGTTGTATGTACAGTACGAGTGGTCGATGGTTAGAGGACTTTTTATATAAATTAATAATATTTTTTTAGTTTTTGCAAGTATGGAAATGAATCCTTCTCTGTACATCCACTGAAAACGATAATAAACCGTAAACAATAAAAATACTGTAAAAAACAATTAAAAAAAGTTTGTAAACCCGATCGAGTTTCTTGCCGGTTCTTCTCGATGACTGGGACGTTTTCCGAACCGGTAGTAAGGCCAATGACAATCATAAGTGCCTTCTCAGGCGTATTTTTTTTTTTTTCGATTTTTATTTTAAAATATTTAAACAATACTTAATATATATTTTTAAATTATTAGCAACTATTAATTTTTAAATCTTGAGTCGTAAGTTAAAACTACACTTTTCTACTTATGTGCAGTATTATGACATTAATATTGTATTATTTTAAAGGGGAAAATTACATTTAATTTGGGTAGGCTAGTACTTTATTTAAACCTTAACATATTTACCATCTACAGTTTTAACATACTTTGGCGGTGCATGGTTATGAACTAGATAGAAAGATACAAATTTTCCTGCATCATTTAACTTAAGTTTTGCAGGACATCTCGCTGATAGCTTTTGGCTGCAGTTCCAATAACGCTCGTTGCTCGTGGTCTTACTGAAGGTGTAATTATTGAAAAGTATCAATGGTCGACTTCTCCCGACATCAATCATTTCAAATTTAAAATCTGAAAAATATCTTGTCATATAGTCGTTGGGGAAGGGCATCATCGTGAAACTTTTTTTTATATATTTAGAAAATTTTTCCTTGTTATCCGAAATATTTTAATATAAAAGAAACTAGTAGCAAATTTTTAATCTTTGTTTATTATGTCGAAAGTAAGAAATTACACATTTCTACTTATTTTCAGTATTATAAATTTATGTCATTTATATTGTATCATATATATTGAAAGAGTAAATTACACTGATTTGGCAGGTGGCTAAGTGTGTGTGTAGACAAGAGTTTAAAATTTATACATTAATATATTTACCATTTACAGTTTTAATATAATTTGGCGGTGAATGGTTATGAACTAGATAAAAAGATACAAATTTTCCTGTATCATTTAACTTCAGTTTTGCTGGACATTTCGCTGTTAGCTTTTGGCTACAGTTCCAATAGCGCTTGTTGCTTGTTGTCTTATTGAAGATGTAATTATTGAGAAGTATCAAAGGCCGACTTCGTCCGACATCGATCATTTCAAATTTGAAATCTGTAAAAAATCTTATCATATAGTCTGTGGGGGTGGGGGGTGGGGCGGACATCATCATGAACCATAATGATAAAATTATAAAAAATCGGAAATTATTCGTAGTTATCCGAAATATTTTGATATTTTCAACACCAAAAAAACCTAGTAGCTATGATTATTTTTTGTTTATTACCTATATTGTAAGTAAGAAAAAAACAAATTTATACTTATTTCAAGTATTATGAATATTACGTAATTATAAAACTCTGGTGGGGTGACCGGGGGGGCGAGTGCTCGGGGGGTGGGTTGCCTCGCCGCTCGCAGTTCGGTGCGCCAGAGTGTTTTAGCTCCGTTCAGACGTCGTTGAGAGCCGGGCTTTTGTTTTCAGTAGCCGCCGCGAGGAACGCTAGACTGACCTGCTTTTAATTTATTGCTTGTGGAGTCCACCGCGGACCGGAAGGAATCGGGGTTGGATTCATGTCTTGTGATAGTTACGTTTGAAACGTTTGGGGTTGTTGTCGCTGTACGTGGCCGCCGCTATAGCAGGTTACCACCCCTATTATTTATTTGTTTTATATTTACTGTCCACGTGATTTAGAGAAAGTTTTTGTGCTTGGCGTGTTTCGAGACGGGATTTGGACTAGTAGTGTTATAATCCCACGCCTTCGCCTTACTATTTGTTGAGTGAGTACTATACGAGTAAGAGGGTGTTTGCTTGGAGTATTTGAGACTAAATTTAAAGTAGTGGTGAAGAAGCAGAATAATATGTTGGAATTGATCTGTTTGGTCAACGTTGGCAGCAGGTTGGATTACTCAAAGCACTTCTCACACACTTACACTAAGCCTTTCGGAAATTATTCGAAGTTATACGAAATATTTCATTTTTTCAAAAACAAAAAAAAAATTGTACAAATTATTAATTTTTGTTTATTATGTTGTAGGCAAAAAATTACAAAATTCTACTTATATGCAGTACTATGAATTTATATAATTAATATTGTATTATATATTGAAAGAGTAAATGAAATTGACTTCGTAGGTGGCTACAATTGTGTGTAGACTAGTAGTTTAAAATTTATACCTTAATATATTTACCATTTGCTGTTTTAATATAATTTGGCGGTGAATGGTTATGAACTAGATAATAAGATACAAATTTTCCTGTATCATTTAACTTCAGTTTTGCTGGACATTTCGCTGATAGCTTTTGGCTGCAGTTCCAATAGCGCTTGTTGCTTGTTGTCTGATTGAAGGTGTAATTATTGAGAAGTATCAAAGGCCGACTTCGTCCGACATCTATCATTTCAAATTTAAAATCTGAAAAACATCTTATTTAATAGTCTTCGAGGGAAGGCATCATCATGAACTATAATAAAAAAATGATTCCGAAATACCTGAATAGTAATAGTAATTTAAAAAAGTAACACCAATTTTTTTTTTGTATATTATGTCGTAAGTATAAAAAATATACATTTCTACTTATCTGCAATGTTATGAATATTGTATTATTTATTGAAAGAATAAATTTCATTTTTTATTCGCGGGTGGCTACAAATGTGTAGGGTAGTATTTTAAAATTTATAACTTAATATTTTTACCATTTACAGATTTAACATACTTTGGCGGAGCATAGTTATGAACTAGACAGAAAGATACAAATTTCCCTGATTAAATTAACTTAAGTTTTACCGGACATTTCGTCGAATATTTTTGGCTTCAGTTCCAATTGCGCTTGTTGCTTGTTGTCTGAGCGAAGGTATAATTAATGAGAAGCATCAAAGGTCAGTATCGTCCAACACCGATCACTTCGAATTTAAAATATGAAAAAAATATATGTTTTTGTCGTTTACTGTCCAAGAGGTTAAACACGTTTCCCGTTAATTATTTTAATCAACCTTCTTATAAAACAAAACTCTTTTTTGCATAGTGAACCAAAGTGGCCGACATAGCACATACTGTGGCAGTGGGCCAATCACAACTGTCGAAGAAACGACAACCGATGGAGTAGACGAGTTCTCAAGTGGAGACCACGTTTTAGCAAACGTAGTGTAGGGCGTCCTCAAACCTGAAATTGACTGTAAGTGGAAAAAGGTTCTGATGGCGGACCTTCGGACAGCCAAACTGTCCAACAGTGGACTGATAAGGCCTGGCCATGATGATGATGATGATGCACAGTGAACATAAAATAACTTATCCTTGCTAGGAGGTAAGAGTAGTAAAAAGTGCAGAGAAACTTTTGGTAATAAGAACTGAGTAATATAATAAAAACATGATTCGGCATCACAGACAATAATTTATTAAGGTTATCCGTGTAGTACACGTTACTACACTGTTAACCGAAAGGCCCCTGAAGCCTCGGACGGCTTTTGCAACTTCACAGGGCTTGGGGGCGAGCGCTCAAGGCACTCAGCCGCGAAAGCGAGGCAAAAGCTCCAAGGGTGCCAAAGTGGCGCCGAACCTCGGCTTGGATTCTTGCCGTTATAGCAAATAAGTCACAAACTGGCTAATTCTATATCTGTAATTCGTTCTAAACTAAGGTATATGTATTTAGTAATCTGTCAATTTTGGCATATAACAACTAGCCAAAAAATAAAAAGGTTTCTTACAGAACCTATTTACCTGAGTGGTGTGCATGTATGTATAAATTCAGTGTAATGAGTGTATGTTGGTAGCTAGTGAATGCAGTGTCACTGTATTTCGCGAGCAGCTTCATGGCTCAAGGGCTCGATGACGGAAGAACGGACCTAGGCTTGACTCGCCGCGGGAGATTGTGGACGTGGCGTGTGTGCGATAGCAAAGTTAACCGCTCATCCCATGCGGTGGGAACGGTGGTTTCGCCGTACAGGTGCGAGCACGCTTGGTTAATAGGGACGGACGTATAGTACGCGTTGGCTTCCTCGATCTCGTCATCGGGGTCGGTATTCCGCGATCGGGGTATCTAGGACTGGGTTGCGATTCGCAGCGGCTAGCACTAATGGGTTTGGCAGATACGAAGCTATGTTGAAATAAGATCTCGCGAGGAATTTAACATATGATTCGATCGAAGGAAGTTCCATATCTCTATTGAGTATTTACTTCCCGAACGAACCATGAGGCATTGATAAGCTTACGTAAAAATCTGTTTTGCACTCTTTGGAGCTGACTGACTAAAGTTATGTAACGCAACGCAGCTATATGTTAGGATCGGGCGGACACATGTCTTGTATAGTGTAAGCTTATGTCTCTGGGATATTTAGCTTACCGAGCTTAATAGAGAATGCAAGCGGTCCAGGACCACGGCGGCCTTGTTTACGGAATATACAGACATGTCCATGAAGAAGTTAAGTCTATTGTTGAGAGTGACACTTAGATATTTAGTCTGGGTGGCCCGGGGGATTAAAATACCGAAAAGGCGAAGGGGGTTTGAGTGTCTTTCATAGATGTCCAGGATTAAAGAGAATCGCGATACTCTTATAGTGGTTAAGAGCTATGCGCCATTTACGGAACCATCTCCCGAGAATGGTCAAGGCGCGTTGGATACGGGCTCTGAGTTGAACTGTGTACCTGCGTGCGGCGTAGACGACTGTATAAACCTATCTGGATATTAGAAGGACGCGGGATGTCGCTGACGTACAGATTGAACAAACAAGGCGCCAAAATAGAGCCTTGCGGGATACCTAATCATATGCGGTGGGTGTGGAGAGTAAACCTTCCATGCGGTAGTGGAAGGTGTGATCGGTGAGATAGTCGTGGATAATGTGAACTAACCTATCTGGGGCTTCTAGTTGGTGTAATTTGTGAACTAGTCCAGCGTGCCGTGAACTAGTCCAGCGTGCCAGACCTTATCAAAGACCTTGGCAACGTTGAAAAAGACCACAAGTGTGCGACGCGGTTTGTATAATTCACTAAAATTAAATGTGATATACTCCGTGATGCGGTGCGCGAAAACCGTTTAAACCTTTTAAATCTGTCAGTTTCTTTTATTTCAAAAAGGAGATGATTTGCGTTATCGAAGCCTGGAAGTCTTAAGGCCTTCAAGGCCGACATACTATTGGACACAATAATAAAATAAGATGCACTACAACAAATTACATAATTTCTTATATACCTCAAAGCTTGCAAAATCGCTGCAGCCTAAGCAGAGAAAACTGTAAAAATAGCAGGTAGATGGAATCCACGACCATACTTTTTGTCTATATAATAATATGAAGCTAATACTCTTGTATCACACTTCGACCTATCTGTGTAAATAATCTGATGATCAGACCAGCATGAAAGCTTCTCATAAATATCCTGTTTGGTTCTTAGATTGTGGTCTATTTCTATAATGTCTGATGAAAAAAATTTACTATCAAAAGTTCCATGATAGCAAGCCCAATTGGCAGTACGATAAATATTATTATTTTTAACGAATGTTCATGTTTCGGCATAATCTTGAAGAACGTAAGGTTATTTGGAAGACAGAGGGGTTGAAGCTAAACATCTGGTATCTTTTAATTTAGCTAAAAGAAGATAATCATCAAAGGAATTAAGTTTTAAATTAAATTTCAACTTTAAATACTTATAAATAATAGGCAATGAAGGAATGTTCATGAAAAATTTATATTTTGAAGTATTTCCAACTTATTTACTAAAACGGAATTAGAAGCATAGCAATAAAAGCTGTATTCAAAATTGGAACGAACAATGGATTTGTACAACATATGTAAAATTTATGGATCAGCTCCCCAATAAGTTCCTGCAAGTGATTTGTCTTATACTGTTAGCTTAAGGCCCAGTGCCCATAGCAACGTGACAGAAACTTGATTTCAAAGCAGTTTGTTGCATGAATTTGGCACGACATTCGATGGACCCACCAGACGTGCCAGATACATATCATAGTACGAAGGCACTCGAGACAATGTCTTCGTCTGATGAAGATCAAGATGCTCTTGTTTATCTACAATTTTAAATATTTAGAACAGACCAAGACACTTCTGGGTGCATGCCATGTGGAAAAAAGTAAAAAACTGGTGGCACACGTCGTCATGAAGGAATTAAACAGATATCCTGTGCATTTCAGTTATTTTAAAGGATGAAGAAAGAAACTTATTTTATTATACTCGAAAAATTGAGACCTCATCTAGTAAAACAATGGACCAAATTTAGGGATAGTAAGTTTGTCTGTTTGTCACAACAGGTTTCGTTAAAATCTGAAAAAAATGTTGTCATATAGTCGTTGGGGAAGGGCATCATCATGAAATACAATGTTTTTTTTATTTAAATTTAAAATAGTTACCCAATATATTATAATATGAAAAAATTGTAGTTTTTTTTTAATTTTATCTTTATTAAGTCGTGAGAAAAAATTTGCACATTTCTATGTATTTTCAGTTTTATTAATTTATGTTATTAATATTGTATTATATATTGAAATAGCAAATTACATTTACTTCGCCGGTGGCTACAAGTGTGTAGGCTAGTAGTTTAAAATTTATACCTTAATATATTTACCATTTACAGATTTAACATAATTTGGCGGAGCATGGTTATGAACTAGACAGAAAGATACAAATTTTCCTGCATCATTTAGCTTAAGTTTTGCAGGGCATCTCGCTGATAGTCTTCGGCTGCAGCTCCAATAGCGTTTGTTGCTTGTTGTCTGATTGAAGGTGTAATTATTGAGAAGTATCAACGGTCGACTTTTCCCGACATCAATCATTTCAAATTTAAAATCTGAAAAACATCTTGTTTAATAGTCTTTGAGGGAAGGCATTATCATGTACTATAATAAAAAAAAAACAAAATGATTCCGAAATACCTTAATAATAGTAATTAAAAAAGTAGTATCATTTTTTTTTGTATATTATGTCGTAAGTAAAAAAAATATACATTTCTATTTATCTGCAATGTTATGAATATTGTATTATTTATTGAAAGAATAAATTTCATTTTTTAATTCACCAGTGGCTACAAGTGAGTAGGGTAGGATTTTAAAATTTATAACTTAATATATTTACCATTTACAGATTTAACATACTTTGGCGGAGAATAGTTATGAACTAGACAGAAAGATACAATTTTTCCTGATTGAATTAACTTAAGTTTTACCGGACATTTCGTCGAATGTTTTTGGTTGCAGTTGCAATTGCGCTTGTTGTTGGAAAAAGGTTTTGACAGCGAATCTTGGGACAGATCAATAGTCCAACAGTGGACTGATAAGGCCTGGTCACTATGACGATGATGATGACGCATAGTGAACTTATAACTTATCCTAGCTAGGAGCTAAGAGTTGTAAAAATTGCAAAGAAACCTTTGGCACTAAGAACTGAGTAATATAATAAAAACATGATTCGGCATCACAGACAATAATTTATTAAGGATATCCGTGTATTTAGCCTTTTACATTCACATCAGTTTAGTTTATTTACCATCAGGAGTTTTAAAATAACTTGGTGATGCATGGTTGTGAATCAGACGATAGAATACCAATTTTCCTGCATTATCGAATTTAAGTTTTGCTCGACATTTCCCTGAACTTTTCTTAATGCAGTTCCAATATCGTCTGTCGCTTGTTGTCTGAACGAAGATATGATTTTCCAGTATTATCCAAGGTCGCCTTTTTCCGATATTGATCATTTCAAATTTAATATCTGAAACAATTCTCAGTTTTATTGTTCATAGACGTAGAATAATTTTCCTACACAAAGTTCATAAAATCCTCTAATGATTTAAAAGTATTGTGCATAAGTGAATGAAAATAATATTAGTTATCCTTCTCAGGGGCATTGTTATGGGTAAGTAGATAGGGATATCTAAAACAGATATAATGTTTTATTTTTAATAAAGTATATCCCGAAATATTTAAAATAACTAGGTTACTGAATTACAATATGCTATTTCAAACACAATCGTAGTAGACATCACATAACGAACATCGTTATGACAGCGAATTGTTTCAACTCTCATGCATTAAGCAATCAAATGCGAAATACTATCACTTTTTCTGTTTATCTGTTCTGTTTCATAGTGCATAAGAAGGTAAATTTAAAAATTCAATAATAAACTTCTGATACAAGTAACCTATTCATTGAGACCATTCCAATAAGCCCGAACACGATATATCTGCTGTAAGTTGGTGAAGAGTTAGAGGTATCCAGATAATGCTGCAGCACCAACTCCATGTACTTCTAATATCACTAAGTAACAGAAAACCCAATTTCTACTCGATCAGACCTGTGAAAGATGCTCACATCCATTTATCACCTAGAAAAGAGCTGATAATCTTCAAATGGCTGAACAGATTTTCTTGGATCATAGCTAAAGAACACGCTCGATCGATTCACCTTTCAAACAAACAAAAAACTAGATATTAGTCGGTTTAACCGTTAGGGAACTACGATGCCACAGACAGACACACAGATACACACGTTAAACTTAGAACAGCCGTCTTTTTACTTCGAAGGTTAATCAATTATAAATACATAAATGTCACCAGTATTTACTAGATACAAAAAAATTTTGATTCAACCATAACTATATATAATATGCTTAAATGTATCCTGGAGTCATCCAAGATACGAAAAGTGTCGATACAAAAATTATATCTCATAATAAATTAATTACGGTCAGTTTACATTTTTGTGATAGGTACCTATAAAATTTATATATGTAAGTAAAAATGTACCTAAATGCTGTTCGTTTGTTCAAAATTTTAAATATCCGAAAGTTCTTCCCTATTCTGGGAAGCGAAAATAGATACGTTTAAAAATTAAATTTAATAATATTGATCTATTGATTAAAAGCCTAAAACAATACAAATCTGGATAAGAAATTTATTCAGTTTTAATTGTTTTTCTCTGTGAGTTACGCGATTGCAAAACGCGACGTACACAGTAATATACACAGTTGTGTTTTATTAGGAAATTTTGCGATAAGCGACTCTAAAATTATTACCAAGTGTGCAAGTGTGCAGAAGAAATTTCATAACTGAATTTATATTAAAATCAACTCTGCACATAACCTTAGTTTTATTTATAGTACGATGACGTCACACATGGTCACGTGACTAAACGCAGCGCTTTGTGGCACATATTTTATTTCAATTAAATAGGTATTTCTATATTCTTACAAGCTGTGCCCGCAGCTCCGCTCGCGTGGACTTCAGAATACCGTCGGTCGAGTGCATGCACGAATCATCATCATGCTACCCCCGCTCAAAAGACGGAAGACGAAAATACTTTTTAAGATCTACAATTATGTAGGACATTAATTTGATATGTCTCGTATGGTTTACTCAACGTAAGCCATTTAAGCGCCCCAAATGCGCTATTTTCCGAATTGATTCACCATTGTCGTCACTGTTTATTTCGTATATTACTTTATGTTACAAAATATATCCTATAACTTGACCAGATAACATAGCTATGAATTAAAATAAAAAACATGTAAATCGTATAAGTGGTTTTCGCGTGAAAACAACATAAACGGCAGACAGAGAAAAGAGACGTTGCGTTTTACAATATGTATAGATATAAATTTAATGTGTAATAATGAATAAATATCAATTCAGTTACCACTGATTCACCCGTGTTAAATTTATTCGACAAACACTTCACGGTGCCGCTGCCAACGCGCCCGTGTAGCTAAGCCCTATCGTTGTTCCATTTCCCGTACTTGCCAGATTACTTGAAGTTCATAGTTACTGCTCCGCTCCTTAGGATTGTAGCGTGAAGTTTGACAGCGTATATTATTCCTCATAAATCATGCTATCACATACAAAAATATTTTTTCGAATCCGAATGGTAGTTCCAGAGATTAGTGTTTTTAACAAACAAACAATCAAATGTTTTAGTATAGATAAAACAGGTTCAGTCATGTTCAATAATAACATAAGAACAAGTAAAATAAAGAAAATTAAAAATAGTGTAATGAACTAAAGTTTAATTAATAATAATTATTACACGAAGATGGCAATGGCACATCTATTTTGAGATGATATAATAATTATTATAAAAGCGCATTATGGTCAGTTAAATTATTACTATAAGTTAGCGCCTTTTCCAACAATTTATTGTAGGTAAACGAACGCTACGCAAAGGATAAATCTGTGAAAATATACCTACAGTACCTAGAATAATATTACACTGTTAAATTTTAACATAAAACCCATCTTGATTCAAATAGTACTTTGGCGGTGAGTGATTGTGTTCTACGTAGTACGATTTTAACACATTCGCGTTATTGAAATACAGTTTCGCAGGGCACTTCTTAGATACACGACTGGAACAGAACCACCTCGTCGACGCTTTTCCTAATTTCGAAAACGTATAATTATTTAGCATAATCAGTAGCCCGCCGCGTGACGTTTTCATTTCTTTATAATACAATCCTGGAAAACATGCCAATGGTATAGTTTCCCTAATACAAAATAAAAAGTTATTTGCACAATTAAATAAATAAAAATAAAAAAGGTGTGTTCGATTCACACACGATAGAAGTGAAACTTCATTTTAAAAGACATTTTCTATTTTATTTAAACAGTGTGCAATATACATACACACTGACATTTACTCTCTCGCTCTGGCTCACACAAAGAGGAGAGACCGATACGTTTAACGCTTGGAAGTCGCATAAGAAGTTTCACTTCAATAAATATTTAAGTAGAAACATAAAATTACATAAAACTGATTTATATGAAAATTTGCTTGTGACGTAAATATTTCATTATTTATAATAATAATAATTCGCTATATTAATAAATATATATATAATAAATATTAAAAAATTGTGTTAGCCTTGATTATGTACAAATTCTTTATTATATTTCAAAATGTTTGTTTAAATCAAGACATCATATTTCTAGAGTAAGTCGTATTTTTTTTTTATTAATTGCTAACCTATTTTTATGTTTTGTAAACGGGAAGTATACATTTCTTAATAGGAATATGAGTAAACAAAAAATAACGAGACATATATTACTGCTTTATAACGGGTGTAAGCCGCGGGGCACGGCTATTATTAAATAGAATTGACAACATTTAATAAAAAAATTAAACATAATCGAATAATTTTAATATGGAATGGTTAGGCACAGCTCTGTTGTTTTTAATTACCTATTTAATAGCGAGACCATTCTGAAAAAGGTTATTCGTATTATACAATCAGAGCTTAATGAAAAATCCTTTGTTACATTTTACATAGTTAGGAGGTTTGTGATTATGTTCCAAGTCATAAGATGTTATAATTCCATTTAACAAGTTGATATTGATTTTCGCTCTGCACCGCTTTGAAATTTTACTCGAACACACCCACACGTTAGAGTTCTTTGAGTTTTTGTTAAACGTGAAATTATCAATCATTATCAAACTGACCCCACTTGATGTTTTTATCACTTCGTATTTTAAATTTTCTGAAACGAAACAAAATGTTAAACTAATCAACATAAAAGTAACGGGTACATTTTTTTAATGGACACCACAAAAGCATCGTTACAAAATGATTTTTGTAGGATTCGATGATTATGAATGAACGATAGATGTAAGGTGGAAAATTTAAGTAATTTTGTAAGTAGTTTGTCATATGTATATGACATATGATATGTATATGTATATGTTGTAGTTTCCTAAATTATGTAATGATAATAGTTAATTATCGGGTATGTTCAATAATACAAAATATTTCAATTATTAAATATAATCCCTTAATTTAGTATTTAAAATCTTACTATTAAAATAATTGCAACTTACAATAAAAGGTAAGAAGCGTAACACTAGAAAAATTAATGTGTAAACATTTATTTTTAAAGCGATAAAAACACGTTTTGAATCGATGATTCCGAAGTCCCCATATGTTATGTTTATTCCGGATTTGAGGTAATGCCGGTTTCATTTCGTACACAGAGGTCGATCGTGTGATTCGTGTTTAAACCCAGATGTAGGGAAAATTAATTGGCGTAAAATAAAAGGCGCAATATTTACAATGATTTAAAAAACACCCTATGTGTTGTAAAATGTGGTGTTTCAGAATTCATTCATTCATATTTTCATTCGTTCATTCTTCGAAAATTTAGTATCGTATGTATATATTGGACGATTTAATGGAAATCATTAAAGCATTCTCTATCAAACAGAATTTTTATGTTGTTTCTGTCCAAACTAGTGATATTTTAAATATTAAAGACGGGTGGGGAAAATTATATAAAAAAATATTATTTATGGAGTCACTAGGTAGACATGTGAGAAAAGATAAAAAAGAACGGTTTAATATCCACTTATATGCAGTAGTTTATCAAGAAAGGGGCACAGTACCGAAAATATTACTCAAAAAACACTATAGCTCGACCAATAAGTAATATGGATATACCTGATGTATTTTCAAATTATTAACATTAACTTACTTAATTTGTCGCATGCTGTGGTTGACTATTATATTAGTTATTCAAAAATACTGTTACCTCTAATTAGGTTTAATTATCAATAGATAATTACCTAATTAGAGGTAACAGTATTTTTGACAGATTATTAACAGTTATTAAAAACTACGTATTTCCTATTTAGTTACATCTGTTAATCACTTGTTCATGTCTCCATATGCATTTGACAATCCTGTAAATTTTAATTTTTATCAAACATAAAATAAGGGTCCATTCAGAAATGTTGATCACGAACAATTTATTTTATTCATTCTCTTGCTAAAAACAGCCAAATGTTTAGAGATTAGAGTGTTTAGAGATGTTTATTGCTAGTATCACTAAAAATTGCAGGATTTCATTTCAAAGATTATTTTTTACTTTTGTGTGACGTGAGTTCGAATCCCTGCAATGAGCCTGAGAAAACATCGTGACGAAACCATAGCATGATGATAGGCATTTTTTAATGCCCGCCTGGCTAGCTATCACCCTCAAATTGAAAATCTGTCGCCAAGCACCACAATAGGTGTGTTCCGGCAGCTGCAATTAACAGTAAGTCTTCCCACTAGGCTTAGCGTGTTACCATCTTGGGCCACATCGTCACTTAAGATCAAGTGACATTGTGGTCACAACGCTAAACCAATAACGATAAAAAAAACATACTTTTCGAAAAAACACAAATGATGTTGTTATTTGAATTGGCAACACCATTGTTTACATTTTATATCTCGAATTAAATTTCCAACTATAAAATACATATTTATTGTCACTATACCGTCCACCAAATTGAGTGTGATTGATGGAACCGTTTGCATTTCCATTCTAGACACACGGCAGTGTAACAGCCAAGTCCGGAACGGGCGACGACACTGGCCAGTGTGTGCCGGCGATATTTAAACGAACCATTTAGAGCTACTTTCGACCCCTCCATAAGTCAAAAACTTACTACACACACACACACAAACTACACACTTGAATGTTTAGTAAACCTTCCTTGAATACCTAGAACCCCAAATTACACGAATTAACCTAATATAGTTCTTGAGTTATTAGGACATGAAAAGTAGCATTTTGTATCACTCGTGGCTCACACACTCACTCATCAAAAACCTAAACCACGTCTAAGTGAAATTGGGCATTAAAGTAGATCATTAAGCATATATAAAAGAAACAAAAGGAGAAATCAAAAAACTTCCAAAAAGTACAATTTTCAGCGAAATAATACTTATGAACAGCGTTTCCATTAGTTCACCAATAGATGGCGTTATTGCAGCTTTTCAAAAAGTAATCATATCACAACAATGTGAAAAGGACCAAGTGCAGTAGAAACGACGTTCGTGGTAGTCGTTGTCACCGATAAAAGAATTATCTAACGGGTGTCAAATTCCATAGCTATTCCTTTAATTATAGGTGCAGGAATATACGTTCCTTAATGCCTTTACAAAGCAATTTTTTACTTTCTTTGATATAAAGTAGTTGTTAATATTCATGGTTAAGTTTTAATAAGTTGGAATAGTTTAAAAACTACAATCACGCATTAATTACGCACTGAAAATTATAAAACTTTGTAGTCGTATAATAACATCTCGTTACCAAGCCCAGTCTATTTGACTTGTCAAAACGAATCAAAAGAGCCTAAACTCTCGGGGTTTGCTAGTAACCACTGTAGAGTTCCACTATCCATTTTCTGGCTCCATCAATCTATTGGACTTGCCAAAACATATCATTCGAGCCCAAGCTCGAGGGGTTTTCTAGTAGCCATTGAAATATTCCACTATCCACCTCGTGGCTCCATCATCAAATCAGCTGCAAGATACTAAATTATAGTGTTGTCATCCGAAGTACATATGCATACAAAGTTTCATTTCATTCAATGACAATTATTGTAGAATTAGGTTAAAATTGACTTCTTAGATTTTATTACCTTGTTAGTTACAAGTGAAGCTAATATAAGTGTGTTAAAAATGTTTGGTTTGGTGTTCTCAAGCGAATTGAATGTGACGCATAGTATCGAGAAACTTTTAATGCGCGTAACTAAAATATACATACATCACTTTTTTCATTTCCCCTTACACCATAAAGTTTATACGCATATGCATTACACAATAACACTAAGTTTCATTGTAGTGGTGACGACAATAGATTTTTACCCAAAAAAACACAGTTATAATTATTATTTCAGTCACTTAACTTGACAAAATATCCATCCTTGGCTTGTACGTAATTAGGTGGAGCATGATTGTGATCTAGGCACTGCGATGTGATCACGTTTGAAGCGTGCAGTTTCAATTTTGCAGGGCACTGCTTCGATAATTTGCTCGAACAAAGCCACACGTGGGAGTTCTTAGAGTTTTTGTAAAAAGTGTATTTATCCACCATGAGTAGAGTCACGCCACGAGTAGTCTGTATTAAATGATAACCTAATAAACCTGAAACAATAAACAAATCTGGATTGACTAGTATTTAGATTAAGTTGGCAGGCGCAGTTCTATGAGGAGCCCTCATTAAGTCATGTACTGTAAACTTAAAGTATACTGAATACTTTACCCGAATATAGTAATTGTTTTAGTAAATAAAAGTGAAATGTGTAAGTGAAAAAACGAGAACCGCTTTGTAGCGTCTATTTCCTTGAAATTTAAATTATCATAATCAATATGCTCAAAAAACTACGACAAACTTTCGCCTTGACGCATTCACTGAACTTTTTAAACAGTTGACAATGAGCAACTGGGCGTGGAATACGATTAGTTCTTCTATGTTACGTTTGAAGTTTAAAGTTATCTATATATTAAAGGTCTACAATGCCAAAAAACATTTTATGCAGTTTTATGGTAGGTATTCTCTTTACTCATTTCTTGTTCTTGCTCCGCTTATTGTTCCTAAGGATACTCTAATGCAAAGCAGAAGATAAAGCCAAATTAGTACATTTCTTCGACAAAATAAATGTCTTTGTCATCCGATGTTTAGCGACAATGTAAGAATAGAGCTAGTTCTAAAATCTTTTTCTTCTTATTCTTATTCCTTATTTTTTTTGTCCACTTTGTGGAAAGTGATAGTGGTATCAGCTATCACCTTAGTATTTACGAGTACACTATTGATAGATATCATTCCTCTCACAATCCATCCATACCTTCTTCCGTCTTTATCTTCTTTTTTGGACTAGTTTTTAAATACAATTGCAAAAACAAATCGATACAAATTTTAAACATGAGAGTAGTAGCTAGTACGATAAATGCTAGTTGATTTGCTATCACCAATTTTTTTATGTTAGATACTGCAAATAGGCTTCAAGTCCACCTAATATTGTGTGATCACTGCAGCCTATAGCTATTTAAAAGCAACTTCAAGAAGAACCGTAAGCTCAACTGAAGCCATTGATAATAGTTTGCTACTGCTGACGACTAAATTCTATCGCGTTATGTGCCTATGTGTGGTTCCAACCGTACCCTTCAGACCAGCGCACAGCAGTGCGAACACTGCTGCTTTGTTTCAGAAATAGGTAAGACGGTGGTCAAAACTTACAAAGGTTAATCCTTCAATTACCTGCAATTTACCTTGACCAATTTTGCAATTTATTTTGGTTTATGAAGGGATTGTATGGCGCGGCACTTGAAAATCACAAACTATACCATCTTTTTAAATAGATAAACAGTCTGAGCTAGAAAAATTTAACGATAATGCTGTTTTTTATTGAATGAATTTGCACCACTTATATCTAGACAAGCGAAACTCTTTTTACTATCCGTTTTTTGTTATTAGATATATTATTAATCCTTTCAGGAATCCACGCGGTAAAATCCAAATCAAAAATATGTTATTCAATTTTGTACTTCATTCTTCATACTTCATTCAACTAAGAAGTAAAACCGGCTTGAATTGTCCTTAAATATATTCCTGGCAAATCGGTAATTTGCTTCTAGATCTTATTACCTAAACTTAACACTATTACCTAAAAAGCTATTATTGGTGTTACTAAGTAACTTCAAATGTATATAAAATACAAATTAAAAAAGTATATGTATATGTATTTATTACGGATTTGCTTAGAAATTGATGCTTAATGTTTAACGAAGAAACCATTATCCGACTTCGTAAAGTTGCACGGAGGATGGTTATGCTCCAGTTGATAGTTATAAATAAATTGATCTTCGTTCATACTGAGCCTCGCACCGCATCCCTTCGAAAGTCTGCTCGAACAACACCAAACTTTTGAAACCTTATTCATTTTTGAGTAAGTATAATCATTTAGCATTAATAATTTTCCGCGTAAAGTTTCTATCCATTTAAAATAATGGAAACCTGGAAATAATTCACATATGTAAACATTGACTTCAGCATTGTTTAATGGGTCAATCAAATAATATACCTACACTTTGGAGAGGCTAGAAAACGCTTTTCGTAAAAATAAATTATACTTTCCGTTTATTCTGATCAAAAGTCCTATCAAGGGACCGTCACGCCCGTGCGAAGAAAGTCAAATACAATGGAAGCTATTTATGGCGAAAAAAACCATCTATGTAACCATTTATTTACTAACAAAATTCTTGAAGGTAACATTTTGTAAGGGACACGAATAGGAGTTTTTTTTGTTGTTGTATTTTTAATATTTTGTATTACTCGTGCCGTCTTGCTCTACAATGAAAATTAACCGCAAGTTACAAGTAATAGTTAATTTATAATAAAAGTTCACAAGTAAATGTGGTCGTATTGCAGGAATATTTTTTTGTATAGAACGGATATTTCGTATCCTGTGTTATCATGAAATTTCATATAAACAAAATATTTTTGAGAACGTTGATTGCGTTTCCCGTTGTGCCTAATAACCTTAGATACAACTGAGATATTACTTTTGCGTATTACTATTACCGATAAATACATATTTATAATAACAATAATATGTCAGGGACAGCAAAGTGTAGGTAAAATAGTTGACTGACCCTGATAACAAACCACATAGCTTGATTTGATAAAAAACATCTATAAAATATATAAAGCTTTTGTAGAATGAAATTAAATTTTTGAAACATTGTAGCTAGCTCTACCAATCATCTAGTTTAAATTGGGATAAAGAAAAGCAGGGGAGTAAGAGGTCATTCACAGATCGACAAATGGTTATTTTTGCCGGATCGTGATTCGATACGTATAGTTTTAATTTTTTCAGTAGTTACATAACTTCTTATGACGTAGTCACACGCTCAGGAACGTTAAAATAACAATAAGTCCAATGGTAACGTATGTCCATAACGAATTCTCAATGACGGATGTAGGTACCTATGTGTGAACGAGCCGTAATTTAGTAGATACAAAACGGTATTGTCGAAAATTTTTAAACTACATTTCATTAAATTCATACCTTTTTAAAATTAACTGAAGCCATATTACTTACAATTTTCTTAACTCCACTTTTCTCCACTCGTGTGAAATTTAGAGAGCTTCACAAAAGTGTAAATATTTTAAATATATTCGTTTTCGTCCCACCTATATCGCCATCTACATATAATTATTTATATACAGACAATTAGAATCAAGAATGTTTTTATGGTATTTTTACTCAGTGACGTTTCAAGTTTCGATTGGTTTATAGTAAAGCCGCAGCGAATCTCATTTTATATTGTTTTAAAATGTTCATAAACTAATTGGGCCAGGTATTTTTTATACTATAACTCAAAGTAATGAAGTTAGAATAGTTACCTAAGATTAATAAAACTTTATTTTTAGCAGTGTCATTTCTACATCTCACTGTTTATCATTTACACTTTCTTCATATGGCAGAAATAATTACAATATCATACAAATTATACATATGAAAAATAAATACATGTATGCACAATTTCTAAGTTTATAATAACTAATAAAAATTTTATTAATTTATATTGTTTGCCCTTCAAATGGGAAAATTATATACAGGCTTTATCTATGTAAGCGAAATATCACTCACTCATCACGAGATCTCCGAAACTATAGGTTACTCTTTTCGTTATGTAGACGGTCACTAAGAAAGGGTTTTACACAAATCCTATCGAAAGTGGATGTTTCATCTACCATCACATAGACTTCCCATCTTACTGTTCCAACTTATTGTCTCAATTTACTGTTGCTATTGTTAACCTTTGCTATGGTAACCGTCGCCATGGTAACCGTTGCAATTGTTTTAAATATTACCCGATACAACATGAGTTGCAATAACAATTTCTATTGCAAAGTTTTGAATTTATATGATATAATATACATAATTCAATGAACGTTTGTATCAACTAATGTAGGTAACTTAATCTGTTTTGCTAATATGTTTGAGTATACAAATTTACAGTGATGTTTTTTGGTAGGTTTCATATTAATAGTATACAAGGGCTGGCTTACTTTACCAATACGTCATCTGTATTAATAAATTTCTTGTTTTGTCTGCACATTTTTTTTTTTCAATTTCCCGCTAGACATCCCACATAAAAAACACACTGATCACAAGGGCTGGCTTACTTTACCAATACGTTATCTGTATTAATAAATTTCTTGTTTTGTCTGCACATGTTTTTTTTTTCAATTTCCCGCTAGACATCCCACATAAAAAACACACTGATCACGAATATGTACTTAACATTTTTTTTTCTATCTGTCTAATTGTATGTCCGGATTACCTCAAAAATTGGTTGACCGATTCTTATGAAATTTTGTACACGAGAAACTAATGTCATTAGTGAACTGATAGACTATAAGAATTTTCGATAATAAGTACTTTTGTAAGAAGTAATTACGGAAAAAAATTTAATTCACAGCCGATTCCGTTCTTTTGTAGACGGAAAACATACATACATTTCAGTTATAAAATAAATATGTAATAATGTTGTACTGAAAATGACGTATGTTTGTCTTAATAACAATTTTACGTTAAGCACGAATACAACACAGTATGTAGTACATTGAACTTTAAAGCTTTAAATATGTAATTTGATTAGGTAATTTATTTATAGCGAATCAACTAACTGTTAAGAATTGCTACTAAAAATCTATCGGTCCATTGAAATTAAATGACGGGATTTTAAAGAAATCACTTATCACGAGAAAGGAATTCCTTGGAATCGCTTTATTCTTTAGACTTGAGCTTGTAAAGAACTAATTTTTCCGATCCAAAAGAGACATTCACATAATTCTAACAAAATACCCTCCCCGTTTTTTAATATATTGCGGTGGTGGGTGATTGTGTACAAGATTCTCTCGTATAATCATGTTATCTGGGTTCAAATTGAACTTGGCTGAACATTTTTGCGACACACGGCTAGAACAACGCCACTGACAACAGCCTTTGGAAGCATTGGAAAACGTGTAGCCTTCAACCATCAGTATCTTGCCACGATACGTCTCCAGTACCTGGTATCCTAGGAAACCTGAAAAAAATCAAAAGTTTGTAGGTATATTAAGTCCTTGAGTTTATGAGTACTACAAAATTCTCTTTTAACCAAGTTGGTTTATGAGATAATAGCGCCAATGTCAAGTCTCCTTACCTCTATGTGGTTAAATCAGAAACAAACTTAGTTAAACGTCGGCTTATAAATCTGTTATGGCTACGATAACTGTAAACTACAACTTATTACGTTATATATATTTTTTGGCACAGAGGAAAAAGTAAAATTATTTAATAAAGGTATAAGAAATTACCGTACATCTTTAAAACCTTAAAAATGTTTAATTTAAATTAATCGCCTACACTAGTGGTTATAACATATAATAATTTATGTATTTGGTAAACATAACATTGAATTTTTATACTTATCTGTGCATATCACTTGAACCAACCTCAAAATTTTAAATGAGAAATAATTGTTTTTTTCCTAAAAATTCAAGAATATTCGTAATTTTTTATCGTAGCACGGCAGAGTGACTACACTGTACCTTTTTTTTCGTTATAGGTTTGGCGTAGTGGCCACAATCACACTTGATGTTGACACACACAAGATGATAACACGCTAAACTTAATGGAAGTCTGGCTCTCAAGTGCAGCTGCAGGAACACACCTACTGGTGCTTGGCGACAGATTTTCAACTTGAGGGTGGTAGCTAGCCAGCATGCTATGGTTTCTTCACGATGTTTCCTTTACCGAAAGCTCAGGCTCATTGCAGGGATTCCAACTCGCGTCAAACGACGCGAAGTCGTACACATTACCACTGAGCCATCATTGCTTGGATTTACAATCCATGGATAGTCGCATAGTCGGATAGTATTTTCTGTCGCCAAACACAAATAGGTGTGTTCCGGCAGCTGCACTTGAGAGCCAGTTTTCCACTAGGTTTAGCGTGTTACGATCTTGGGCCATATCATCACTTAACATCAGGTGAGATTGTGGCTATTACTCCAAAACCTATAACGATAAAAAAAAAGTCGTCGCAGTCATTCCGGCCTGCTTGCATGACTCTTCACGTTATGTTTGAAAAACTCCATGTTGCAGGAAGGAGGGAACAGACTGATCGGGAGAAAGTTCCATAGCTTCACAGTACAACAAAAATATGACGTAGCGAAATTACCACCTAGGTAACCTTCTAAAGAAAACTCTTGAGTAAACTCATTAATACGTTTACATTCATTGTACAAGCCCAAAATTCAAGTCCTAATCGACCTACAATGTAAATTATATTTGCCACCAATTTAGTGGACTCTAGCGGTCTGATGAACTTAGAAAAGAAATGAAAACTACAGACAAGTCAAGTAGTAAGATGTACTTAATTTTTTTATAAGTAACGCATCGAAGAGTCACACAGAAAGAAGTCTATCTGGGGCTTAGTTTTTCCACTCTTGTAAGTGATTAGGTTTATTATTGTTATATAGTGATTATTGTTCGTCCTTCTTGTGAAAAAACGTGTTGACTATTGGCATATCGTAATTAATAGCGAGGTCTAAGATTACCTTCCCCTGATCGTTTGGGGTGCCGAATCAAAATGGATATGTGTATCCTTGGGAGCCTTTTATCAGACGTGTCCGTTCAGATCTCTCGCGATTATTCTCCTTTCCGTGTTTGGTATATTTACGAGTAATTCATGTAAGTCCTCCCAAAAAGAGTCCCTCTCATCCTCATCACAGCCTGTCTGGGGCGCATATACAGAGATAATGTTAAAAAGAGATAGGTTATCTAATGCTAATTTAAATACATTATTCTATCACTTATTCTAAAGACCTATCTAAGGAACTATTATAAAAAAAGAAAAAATATTAGAACAAATATTTTCTTGTTTTTTTTTACCCACTGGGTTCAAGGTTGTCCACTGTATGCAAAATTTTAAGATCACATAAGACAAACTTTGTCTTTTAATCGAAAATACCACAAACAATATTTATAACCTAAAATATGTACTTTGTACAGACATTTCACTTCTATAAAATTTATGTATAACTAGCGGTGTCCCGCGACTCCACTTGAGTTTATTACACAGTATTTATTTTAGTCACGTAATATTAAATGTATTGTTATATTACGATTTCTATAAATATTATTGACAGTTAGATACTTATAGGGTATCAATTTTGGAATGGAATATACTCCCTGTATAATAGATGTTTATAACGAAATTTTGAATAAAATAAAATAAAAACACGTACAGATAGAAGAACTACAAATTTATTATTTTAAATATCTCATTGTGTTCTCTTTACATTTAAAATATGTACCATCTTCAGTTTTGAAATATTTCGGCGGTTCGTGGTTATGTTCTAGGCTAATTGGAGTTACATGCAGTCCATCGAAACTGAATCTGGCGTCGCAATTTTTGGATAACCTACTCGAACAGCACCATAATTTTGAAGTCTTACTGTTTCTTGAATACGAATATTCGTTTATCATCATTAACTTAGCGCCTCGCGATGACGTCATCATCCGAAAATTGAAATCTGTAAATTGAGACAGCGATTCAATCAATTTGAGTTTTATACTCATGGTTTAGTATTTAAATTTAGTTAATCACAATACAATAAGTCCGTCAGTGAAGCCCATATCAGAATATCAGCGCTAAAGTGTTTGCGGGTTTAGGCTAAGATAGGTAACTTTTGGACCCCATGTGAAACTTATTACATATCTGAAATGGTCTATATCGATAGCTCCCATGTATAAGGGCCAAAGTGAAGAATTATAATTTTACAAGAAAGGCCTTAAAATAACATTTTTGACCTTGTACGTTTAAATGTGTACTACATACTCCGTTCTACTTCAAAATAGTGCTGACACGAATATATTTGTATTTTATTATGATGCACTTGATTAATTATAATGACAGAAAGAACTTACCGTCGTATAAAACGACGAAATTATTAGTTTTACCCTTATTTTTTAAGACCCATCGATATATTTGTTGTATATGCATCATTTTTAAATAAATGTTTTCTTTATTTCTTTCAAAGTTTCTTGGGGAATTAACTATCAATAAAATAGTTTAAATATATTTATTTACCAATATGTGATACAAATACGTGATATTTGATACGTCACATTCGTTATCAGTGTTCCTCATATCAGTGATTTACAAACAGAATTACAGATTTATTGATTACAGATATCCCGATGAGTTAACATTTGATATATACACCTTCTTTAATTTTGTGATATTTTATCGGTTCGTGGTTATGCTCAAGGTTAAGTGGATTTATATTTGATCCGTCGAAAGTGAATCTTGCCTCGCAATCTTTAGAGCGCTTATTTGAACAGCACCACAATTTTGAATGCTTACTGTTTTTTGAATATGTATATTGGTTTATCATTAATAATTTAGCGCCTCGCGATGACGTCACCACCCGAAAATTCAAATCTGTAAATTAGACGGCGATTCAATCCACTTGATAATAAAAAAGCATTTTGTTTTCAAATTTAGTTAATCACAAAACACTAATCAGCGCTAAAGTGCTTGCTGGACTGCAAGTTTAGACTGAGATGGGGAACTTTTTAACCCCACGTGAAACTTATTACGTCTCTGAAATAGTTTATAAATTTGTTTACACGTATTATATTTTTCAAATGAATGTTTTCTTTCCAACATTCTCACGGAATTGTTATGTTAATAATGTTACCAAATGTGGAATATGATCCTTGAATTTAAAACAAAAACTTTAGTCCATTTCCATTAGCCAATTAGCCATTAGCCATTACTGTAACTGATTCCAGTCAATAACTAATAGGTTGCTAGTGTAGCGTAAGTAAGTGCGTGTTGGCAAAAACAGACTTCGGATTGGAGCACTATTGCTTTGTATGTATATTTTATGTTTTAACAAAATTAAATTAAACAAAGTGTAGGAAAATTAATACGATTACTATATAGCGTCCCAAACTATGTCCACTGTAATTTTCACTCTAATCCAACTTTTACATAAAATCTGTTGGCCCTATGACGGCAAAGTCAGCTAATCCTTGTCATTTCAACTACTGTGGAATACTCCAGGGTATATAACTCTAGTTATATAACTGGGAACTCATAAATACCACATCGCATTTAATAGGTATACCAACTACCTGAACAAAGTTTCTCCCATAGCTCGATAAGTGGCTTCACAACAAACTTTTCACTATTTTATTTAGTAGAACTTCGCACATTCGGTTGGAATATTAGAGATCATCAAAGCAAACAATAGATATTGCTAAAACAATTAATCACCATCATTTTCAGTCCGTAATCTTTTGACAAGACTTTTGAGCATAGGCCTGTCTTATTGTACCCCAATATTCCCGGTTAAAACAATTAGGTAATTTTAATGAAAAAAAATCGTGTTGTATTATCTAGTTTAATATTTTTTAATATATATGTATATCATAAAAGGCATAGGTACAAATATAACTTAAAGGAAAATATATTACAAAATATTACACTATTAGATGTAAGGTAACTAAATATATTTTGTAATATATAAAGTATATGTTGAACTATTTAGTTTTTAAGAACAAAAAAATAATCATATCGATGGTTAAGAGTTCAATTAGCATTTCCACCGTCGATATAATGATTTTCGTTTCAGATATGTATTTTGTTATTTTTATTATTAATATCGTATAGTATAATTGAACGTTACAATAACACATATTTTTTAACGTCAAGACGTTTATTACAGACATTTACTTTCCTGGTTTTCTTATAAAATAAGATTAAAACTACACGCTAAAAACCATTTCACACGACCTCTGGAACTGGATGTATTTAAAAAAAAAACACGCAAAAATATTCTTATGCAAAAGGTGTCATTTGGTTTCGATGTCATTTTTTTTTCTTAACCCTTTTCCCACTTAACTAGCGTCGGCACAACGTGTTGTCCTCTTGCATTCTCATCTATCAGCTGTCATATCAGTATTCACATAATAATTCCTTGCACAATCCTCTCGAATCCAATCTCGCTCATCTTTCTTAACATTCTCTTTGTTATATGACTTTTAGCCCTACTCAAAACATGCCCGTAATACGCGAACCTCAAATGTTATTTATCACCAAGTACATGAACCATACAGTAAAAAATGGAAAATAACTAATTAAGTCATTTACAGTACTATCCGTAACTATTATTTCATACTTCGTACCATTTCGAAAGAATCAAATCATGACGCGGCTTTGGTTCCCGGGCATCATTAAAATTTCTGATTTGGTTCTTTACTGAATAGGTTCTTCCAACATAAAAAATTTAAATCTTGACGTAGCCTCCAAGCTTGCTTTTTAAAAGTTTCGGCGGAGAGTGGTTGTGAACATTGTATACACTCTGAATAGAGCCATCGTCGTTAAGTGATATTTTCGCTTGGCAGCCTTTGGAGACCTTTCTCGAACAATAACAATTTCTGAACGACAATCCTCTTTTAGAAAATGTATAATTTTCATACAAAACTAACTCTTTACCTCCAACAGTTATGATTTCGCACATATCTGGAAATACAAAAAAATAACAGTTTTAGTATTATTTTATTGAAGTGAAACTTCTTATGCGACTTCCAAGCGTTAAACGTTAAACGTTTAACGTTTAACGCACATTATCGGTCTCTCCTCTTTGTGTGAGCCAGAGCGAGAGAGTAAATGTCGGTGTGTATGTATATTGCACACTGTTTAAATAAAATGGAAAATGTCTTTTAAAATGAAGTTTCACTTCTATCGTGTGTGAATCGCACACACACCTTTTTTTTAACAAAAATTACGTTGCAAAACAAATTGTCAAATAAACTAAATACACATATTCAGTCAAAAAAGTATCGGGAATGGATGATTTGTTTATGGTTCCAAATTCAATTTTTTTTTTGTTTTTAGATTGGCACAACTGTTTTTAATTTTAGCGCGGAGTTTGAGTTGCTTCTGCCATTTAGATTAAATTTAGTGCTGTTTTTAGTTAGATCATATCTAGTGTGTATTGCGAATGTCATAATGGACAAAAACATCGAACAAAGAGTTTGTCTTAAATTTTGTATCGCCAATGGAACTTCGTGTTCGGAGACACTGAAAATGTTACAGAAGGCTTACGGTGAATCGCATTTATCAAAAACACGTGCTTATGCGTGGTAAAAGCGGTTGAGATATGCTGGCAGATTAGCCTCGCCCTGGTAGGCTATCAACGTCTTCAACTGAAGTTAACATCGCAAAAGGGAAGGAAACAGTGACTGAAAATCCTCATTCACTTTTGAGAGAGATAGACGCGCAAGTCAATCCGTTTCATTTTAAATAATGGCTTGGGTATGAAACATGTTCCTGCTCTGCTTTCCCAAAAGAACTGAATTTTCTCCAAAAATTCAATCGCATAATAGTTCCCTCTACTTGGGGCAGCCCGACTGGTGGAATACCTCCACCTTACAGAAGATCGCATCCAAATGTCCTAGTGTTGTGATTCTGCGGTTAGTAGGGTTTCCAGAGCTCCTTGGGGTAGGACGGTTCAAGGTCGGCAACGCGCTTGTGATACCTATGGTATTGCAGGCGTTTATAGGCTACGATAGCCGCTTACCATCAGGCAGGCCGTATGCATGTTTGCCATCTTTGTAGTATAACAAAAAGTCTAAGGATCACCAACAATAAGAATTTTGCAATTAAAATTTGCTATGAATAATTTTTTTTTAAGTATTAATGATAATTTTAAAGCCTATTAATTGCTGAAAGACATAACATACTTCCAGTGTACAAAATTTTATCAAAATCGGTCATACCGTTTTGAAGATAAATCAGAATATACATTTTTCTTCTTAATGTCATATTGATTGTGTGTGTGATGTTGAGAGTGATCAGTATTCGTTATTATATATGTTTATAACGAATTATAAATAAAAATATACGCAAAAACAGACTTACAGATTTATTGATGAAAGGCATCTCGATGAGTTAACATTTAATATATGTACCTTCTTTAGTTTTGTGATATTTTGGCGGTTCGTGGTTATGCTCAAGGTTAATTGGAATTATATTTGATCCATCGAAAGTGAACCTTGCCTCACAATCTTTAGAAAGCTTACTTGAGCAGCACCATAATTTTGATGACTTACTGTTTTTTGAATATGTATATTGGTTAATCATCAATAATTTAGCGCCTCGCGATGACCTCACCATCCGAAAATTGGAATCTGTAAATTGAACAGCGATTCATTCAACTCAAAATGAATTAAAATAAAAAAACATGATTTTTTATTCAAACTTAGTTAATCACAAAACACTAAATCCGTCGGTTTGGTCAGATTATCAGCGCTAAAGTGCTTGCTGAAATAGTGATCTTTTTGACTCCACGTAAAACTTATTACGTCTTTGAAATAGTCTTTATATTTGTTTATTTTGTGTATTTTTCAAATAAACGTTTTCTTTCTCTGTTTCTTTATAATTTCTAGGGAAATAAATTCTCACGGAAATTGTTTGAAAAATTTATATTGTTATTTTCTGACTGAATTACCAAAATATGATTTGAACTAAGTGTTTATTAAAACTCCTATGAGAGGCTGTTTTGAACTGATGCCATTGATATTTCTATATTATAACTTAACATATAGGGTAATCCATTTTATATTTTAGAATATTGTGGCAGTGAATGATTACGAGTATGTTCAAAAATGTGAATGTGATTATTGAATTTAAGACAAAAACTTTAGCCCTACTTTTCTATTTTACTTAAGCATTACCGATATCTCGATGTTTTTTTTTCGTTATTTGATTACGAACTATTAACCATAAACAAATTTGTACCGTTTACCGTTTATGGCTGTTAACTATACGAGTTAGCAGGAAACGGCACGAGATGGTACGAATGTCCCTGGTGTATGATTTTTGTTCCAATTGTAGGTAGGTACAATGTTTTCATCGTAACTACGTAATAATTGTGGTACAGCATAACAATATTCCACAGATTCTCTTCTTATTAAGTGACTACGAAATCCTAAAACTATTTACAATGAAACTAAATAAAAATCTATTAACTGTAACATATTTCAGTCAATTATAGGTTGCTATTCTGAGGACGGAGTTGGAAAACCTCTGTAACAGGGTGTGGTAGCAAAAAAAACACATTCGAACCGGTACATAACAGCACGAGAACTGATACTTTACGAGTATATTTTAAGTTTTACCTACATTAAATAAAATATAGTGTAGGAAGAAAAAGACTATATATACTTATGTATGACTAAATAGTAATATAATCAAAAATCAAAGTCCAATACAATAATATATCATTTAATAATATATTTGAAATAATGTGGAAAACATTTTTCAATAAACAACCAACTATTTATTTATAATACTTTTTTACTTATTACACTTTATCAATGTGTTTTTTTTTTTTTGGTATCTTTTACAAATGTATGTTAATAATTTTCTCAAGCATATCAGAAAATGCACTGTACTATAGATGCATCCATTTTTCCTTCAGCAAAATCTCGGATTCATTATATCCTTGGTGATCCACCACGTCCTTCGACTTAACATCTGAATGCATTACAAGAGGCAACATTTCCTGTTATATTTAAATCCTATGGTATTTTCCATCAGAGCTTTGGAAGAACTGAGGCCGAGCATGATTATGATCGGTATAAGCTTTAACGATATCCCCATTTCTATCAAGTTCTAATTTAGCTTTGCATTGTTTCGATATCTTTCTTGAACAGTACAGATGGCGCGGTGAAGCGCCTTGCTTTGAGTACGTGTGACCATCGTATAGATGGACTGTTTTCGCATTAATTGTTATTATTTTGTAATCTGAAAATATGTAAATAAAATCAGTAGATTCGTTCGTTTTTGTCCACAGGCACAAAAAAACCATTTTCGAAAAGCTTCACATATAATCTATTCTCAAAAACGAATTCTCTTGAATTGTTTCTTTTTCTACTCTTATAAATTCGGTGGTTGCACATAAAAATAACTTACCATGAAAGACAAATAAAATTGAAACAGCAATGAATGTTTTAAAAAGTATATAAGGTAAAACCACCAGTAATTGACACTGCACCAATAGTTGACACTCTGACGAAGAAAATTGAATATTTGATACTAAATTGATTTGAAGTCTTGAGTTTGTTAACCGACTTTTATAACTGACTGTACCTATATGTATTTATAACATTAAAAATATATCAGTAATCAGTGATTTTGGCCATCTCGATCTTTGGCTTCCTTTTTTTTTCTTAATATTTAATTTTCTTCGTCAGAGTGTCAACTATTGGTGCAGTGTCAATTACTGGTGGTTTTACCTTAATTAATTGATCCCAATGAAGATATTACATTTATAGGAATTAATGGTTTCCCTCGTGATGCGGAACTTGAAAATGTACCCATAACATAGGTGTAGTTAATCTATACTTTGGTCTAATAAGTTCAATAGGATGTACTATAAAAGACAGGCACCCGTCCGCTACTTCGTACGGATTAATTATTTTCGTACAATGTAAGACTTAATAACAATAAATTTTAACCTATAAGCATCAAAATAAACGAAACTTTTGTGCAATGAAATAATGTTTAGAATCGAATCAGTATGTCTAGAGATTACCTCTCACATCCAAACTCAAATCACTTGTTTCCAATAATCTTCTTTCTTCTTCTAATAACTTATTTATAATAGTAGAGATATAGTAGAATAGTATAGGTTAACGCTGTCTCAATTCATTTTGGAGGTGAGATATAATTTCGATTCCAATGCAACCTCACTAGAAGTATTATTATTTTGTGTATCACCTACTGAATAATACTTGTTAGCAGTCATGATACAAATAAATAAATAATAAAAATAAACAAACTCTTCAGTAACACATAGTTTAATAATGATAAAATAAAAAAATACGATATCAACTACCCGGCGGCAGATGACCGTTGCTGTTGGCTGGTAAATTTAAATGCCTTGGCCTGACACTTCATGATCTGCGGGCCTTGGATCAGGCAGCCATTGATATAGATTGCTAGCATTTTACTAGATGAAATTCCGTCAGGTACGCTACCGCAGTTGGCGTCTATAACCTGAAATTATACACAATGATTAAAATTTTATCATAGGTACATATACTTTTTATATTTACAGACTGAATAATTAGAACATAATATAAATAAATAACTGATAACTATTAACTAGTGGTGCCCGCGGCCCAGCACGCGTACTAATTATCTTCGTCTCGCAATTTTGTTTTCTTGCTCATTTGAGCAAATTGTCCAAAATCTTATGGACAATTTATATAGCCTATCAATTGAGGAATGAAATATACTTTCATAATATGATATAAGCATCCCGTGTACAAAATTTTATGAATATCAATAAACCCATTTATTTATTTAAATCCGAACAAACAAAGAGACAGACATTTTTTTTAGGAAATTGGAAAAACAAATGTCATGTACAGATAGAACTATGAATTTATTATTATACTAGCCGTGCCCGCAGCTCCGCTCGCGTGGACTACAGAATGCCGTCGGTCGAGCGCATGCGCGAATCGTGCTGCCCCGCTCAAAAGACTGAAGACAAAAATGCTTATTGTGGGTTATTCTATTTTAAAATATACAATTATTTAGAACATTAATTTGATATATCTCGTATGGTTTACTCAGTGTAAGCCATTTAAGCGCCCCAAATGCGACTTTTATTCCGAATTGATTCACCATTAAATTAAATTAAAGAAAAACATGTAAATCGGATAAGTGGTTTTCGCGTGAAAAGAACATAAACGGACAGACAGACAGAGAGATGTTGAGTTTTATAATATGTATAGATATATAATTACCATCATCAGTCCTAATTAACTTCGGTGGCGGATGATTGTGATCAGTCATTGCTGATGTCATGTAGCCGTCTTTACTTAAATTTAGTTTGGCTCGACAGTTCAGGGCCAGCCTCCTCGAACAGTAGTAATAATGGTGAAGACGATCATTGGGACCTTGTTTTGAATATGTATACTTGTCATACAAGAGTACTGATTTTCCGTTTAATGTTATCAGTTCGTAGTTGTCTGCAAATACGAAATTTCCATATTTAATGACGTGTGTGAAAACTACCCAACATAATACTCACGCGTTACGCTAGCCATACACGCTGCGGTCTACCGGAGAGGTATATCTTTTATTTTGTAACATCGTATTATGAACCTGTGCACCTGCACAGATAGACCTCTCGGGTAGACCATTGCGTGTATGGCCGGCGTTACCGATTCGAAACGAAGCAATGAGGACCAGCGGTAATGTTCTAAGATCTCACTTGCTTGGATTTGGAAAAGTTTGCTAACAATTCTAAATTCAACCTGAGCTTTGGTCTAAGAAAAACAACGTTATACAATCATATCGTGGTAGGATATTTTGTCGTACTCACATATTTAGTAACAACACTTATGATAAAAGTCTGACACCAAGAATCTATTCAAGCGTTGCGACATTATGTATTTTTAAGGATAGGGTTTAAATGTTACCGTTTTTAATCAAATCGACAGTGTAACATCAGAAAAGACTAGTACATAATACGAATAAAACGCCTCTTTCGAGTATGTAATATACTTTATTTTAGAATTTATAGATGGAACAAAACATAAGTAGACAGAAAAGTAAAGTATAAAAATCATTATGAGAGGAATGAAATTCCCCTCTAAAAGTATGCGCCACGTATTAACTTTATATACATATATAGGAGCATTTCCATTACTTATATTATTAATTAAATGATTTCTCGGGAGGATCTATCGATTTTTCTATAAATTGAGAATCTCGAAGTACCTTATAAAGTATTTTCACATACCAAATATCAGCCTTATAAGTGCCATAGGTCATAAGAACGAACCTTTCTCAAAAACTTCAAGCTCAAATCGAAAGATGAATATCAAGTTTTCATTTATTTTATCCTCTAGTATGTAGAAATAAATATTTTAGCCCCTAGACCATTTGACCTTCTTTATAGCCGGAATAAACACTAAAAATTCAATTGTCAACCTATTTGCTTTCTATATGACTTATTTTTTTGTTAATGTATGCCCTTAAAATAAATAACTCATAAACATTCATTTGCATGCAATGTTAACCCAATACCCCGCTTCAAAATTTATAACTTATAATAAATCGCTAATTTTGACCTTCCAGTACGCATTTCTACTAACCAAATCTAGCCAAAATTCAACTGGACGTAATGTTTTATGTCTAGAACGATCCCTGACAAGGATTTTTTTACCTACATTTTTGACACTGGCCATATTTGTGTGATCTTCAGCACTATTAAAAAGTTTTTCTTCTTTGCTTTGGTGTCATGAACCCATAGAAAAACTTTTTCTATGCATGAACCTGTTCTTGTCGTGTTATTTTACTTACATATTTAAGAAAGATTATATAGTCGTTAAAAACATATAATTGTCGACTCATATTGAGTTCGTTCCACAAAATTTAAGGAGCTTATAAAACAATAAGAATCGTTTTTATTCAACCTACCATTCAACGAAGAGTCTACAAGCAAACTGATAATCGCTATAATTAAAAATATTTAATGACCAATTGAGATTCGACCTTCGGTTTCATTTGACAAAATTAAAAACAAGCGAGAACAACTATCAACATCATAAATTAACACTTAAACACACACAACAACATACAACCAGCACCGTTTTTACGACACGGATCAGTTTTTTTTTTTATCGTTATTGGTTTGGCTTAGTGGCCACAATCTCACCTGATGTTAAGTGACGATATGGCCCAGGATGGTAAACGCTAAACCTAGTGGAAGACTGGCTCTCAAGTGTAGCTGCCGGAACACACCTATTGATGCTTGACAACAGATTTTCAACTTGAGGGTGGTAGCTAGCCAGGCGGGCATCAGAAAAAGCCCTACCACCATGCTATGGTTTCCTCACGATGTTTTCCTTCACCGAAAGCTCAGGCTCATTGTAGGGATTCGAACTCACGTTATTCGACGCGAAGTCGTACACGCTACCACTGCGCCATCATCGCTTCAAAAAAAAGCCTTGAAGCCTCTAAACTTCATCCCAAATACGCGATTCCTGTGCCAAGTAAGGCAAAAAATTCAACTATACATTTGCGCTTATGTTGCTGGTAAATATGTCAGATCTCCTTAATTCTAGGGAAACAATTCAAATCTTAATATAATTTCCGTCACTAGTCCTGATCAACCTCGGCGGTGGGTGATTGTGCTCAGTCCTCGCCGATGCAAAGCTACCGTCTTTGTTTAAATAAACTTTAGCTGGACATTTCTCACTCAACTTCTTTGAGCAATGGTAATGCAGTGTATCTTTGCGGCCTTGTTTTGAATATGTATATTTGTCATACAAGAGTACTGATTTACTGTTAAGTATTATCAGTTCGTAGGTGTCTGCAAAAACGAATGTTCCATATTTAATTATGTGGCTGTGTAAATTACCCAACGCAGTGACGTGTAACCGATTCGAAGTGAATAAATGAGGTTAAGCGGTAAATTACTCAGATTTGAAAAACGTTATTGCGGAAGAAGACATCTTAAAAAAATGTATTAAACAATTTATATGTTGAAAATAATGTCCTTTGAATTAATATTTATTACACTTTTAAACGTAACTCACAGACAATAAATCTTTAAAAAATAAATAAATGAATGAACAATTGCTTTTTCCAAATTTGTATTATTTTAGCGTTTTTTTATCAATATAAGAATATTATTAAATACGTGGCTTTAATTTTCAAACATACTGTCAACTCGCGGATTTTATAGTCGAAGAATTAACTAACCATTGAGTGGTAGGAGGATGTTTTGTCGCAATCGCTTGATTAGCTGCCACCCTTAAGTAAAAAAAATCTGATGCCATGAACGTCCCATTGTACCTGGTTTTTAATCTCAGCCAACATCGAAAAAGAATTAAAAATACTTTAAAAATGTACAAAAAATACAAAAATTTCGTAGTAAAATCGTTTATTAATCAAAATTAAATCGAGAAATATTGTAAAACAAAGTAATTTTTAAGTTAAGGGTCGTAAACGGGAAAGGACCCAAATGGCCCTATTCCGGACTCTAGTGACGTGTGGGTTGAAGTTAAGCTTCGAGTCAAGGATGACACCCAGATATTTGGTCTTGGTGGCCCAAGGGATATTTCTACCGAATAGTGTGAGAGGTCCTACCGTGCGTGGTAATCTACATGTAGTCCTTGTTTTGAAAACGTATACTTGTCATATAAGAGTACTCTTTTTGTATTAAGTGAAATAAATTCGTACGTGCCTGTGAATGGAAATTAAATTTGATTCTCGATTTGAAACAGTAAATCTTCGGCACTTCAAGTTAAAGCAAAATTGTAATAATGGTTGTATCAAAAAGCGATGTGGCACATTAAACTAGAACGAAAATCTAGTGATAGTAATGTCATATTATATATAACTTACTTAAATATTGTATAATATTTCACTTACGATAAAGTAAATAAAACTATTGAAAATAAAAAATACTAGTCTGTCAAAAAAGTACCGGGAAAAGATCAATAATCCACAAAATGTTAGTTATTCATCCAAATTTATTATTTCACCTTCAAAGTATGCTCCTTCATAAACGATACCCTTACGCCAACGAATAATGAAATCGTCAAAACATTTTTTAAACGCTTTTTCCGGAATTGAGGTTAGTTCTCGTCGCGAATTCTCCTTTATATAAACGGGTACCACGAAGTGGTAATTTGAGTTTAGGAAGAAGAAAGAAGTCGGCTGGAGCCATATCTGGTGAATAAGGTGGTTGCTCAATGGTATTTGTTGAATTTTTGGTCAAAAATTCGTTTACAATGAAGGCCTTGTGCGAAGGCGCATTATCGTGGTGCAAAATTCAAGAATTTTCTTTTCACATGTCTGGCCTTTTTCGTCGAATATGCGGTGTTTAACCGCATAACACTCAAATAATATACTTTATTTACCGTTTGACCTTCCGATAAGAATGCACAACACCGCGATATTCAAAGAAAACACTCAACATGACTTTGACTTTTGAACGACTTTGGCGTAGTTTTTCGGTTTCGGTTCGGTTGGGAGGCGCCACTCCGAAGCTTGTGGACTAGTTTGCATGTCGAACTCGTAAACCCCCGTCTCGTCACCAATAACAATGCGTTTCATGAATGTTGGGTCGGAATTAACTCGTTCTAGCATGTCCTCAGCGACTCTTATGCGATTGACTTTTTGAAGAAAATTCTGGTCTTTTGGGACTAGCCGAGTGGCAACATGTTTCATACCCAAGTGATTATTTAAAATGATACGGATCAACTCGTGAGACAGAGAAAGTTCAGCGGCTATTTCTCTCAAACTTGAATGAGGATTTTCAGTCACTATTTTCTTAACTTTTGTGATGTTAACTTCAGTTGAAGACGTTGACGGCTTACTAGGGCGAGGCATATTTTCCAGCATATCTCGACCGCTTTTGAATCCTTTGTACCACTCATAAACACTTGTTTTTGATAAATTCAAACTCATTGTTCGATATTTTGGTCCATTATAAAATTTGCAATACACACTAGATATGATCTAACTAAAAACAGCAATGTATTTAGTCTAAATTACTGATGCAATTCAAACTCCGCGCCAAAATGAAAAACAGATGTGCCAATCTAACAAAAAAAAATTAATTTAGAACTATAAACAAATCATCCAATCCCGATACTTTTTTCACTGAATGTATTTTATTCATTTTAGGTCCTAAAAGAAACCTATCAATGTAAACACTGTTAAATTTTTTTAGAACAATTATTAAACCTATATTGGTTGCTATAAGTACGAAAATGGTACTTTGGATGAAACTAAAGTATGACGTTAGATATGAGTGCAAACAGGAGAGTAAGGGCATTGTTTTAAATCACAATTAACTTGATTTATGTAATATTAATCCTAGAAGAATCAAACTATTTGAAATAAAGTATTTTCATGTATTTTATTGTTCACATAGAATATCTATACATATTACAAAACTCAACGTCTCTCTGCCTGTCGGTCCGTTTATGTTCTTTTCACGCGAAAACCACTAATCCCATTTACATGGTTTTCCTTTTAATTCATAGATATTAACGCCTGGCCAGGTTATAAGATATATTTTGTTACATAAATATAATATGAAATAAGCATTGACGATAATGATGAATCAATTCGGGAAAAAAACTCTTTTGGGGAGATTAAATGGCTTACACTGAGTAAAACATAGGAGATATATAAAATTAATGTACCACATAATTGCAGATCTTAAAAAGACCTACAAAAAAGTCACAGATAGCATATGTCTATCTTTTAAGAATGAACCACAATAAGATTTTTTTCTGGGCAGCATAATATGTGCGTGCATTCGACCGACGCTACGGGATTCTGTAGTCCACGCGAGCGGAGCCACGGGCACAGCTAGTATAGTATAATTGCTGAAAGTAACCTATAATATCGACCATATTTTTACGTCTTTCTCAGTATATATCGCGATTTAAATGGCAGTGCAGTAGCTGATGAACAATTGTAACCACAAAGAGCATCTTTTGTTGTTATAATTTCGGTAGTATTATGTATAGGTATTAAGTAATAATATAAATCATGACTGACTGAGATTGGCATGACCGTGTAAAGAACGCCTAACTAAAAACAAGTGGGCGTTAGTTAAGGCTATGAAAACAAATCAAATTCTGAGATAGTTTCCGTCATTCGTCCTGATCAATTTTGGTGGTGGATGATTGTGCTCAGTGACTGCTAGTGCAAAGCTACCGTCTTTGTTAAAATTTATTTTGGCTTGACATTTCTGACTTTTCTTCCTCGAACAATAGTAATACCGTTGTTGATCCTTCCGACCTTGTTTTGAATACGTGAACTTGTCATAAAGGAGCACAGGTTTTCCGTTAAGTGATATAATTTCGTATGTATCTGCGAATTAAAAGTTACTTTAATATCATTAAAGTCATCAAGTAAAATCATCATATCAATAAAGTCATCATATCATCAAAGTATTAAAATAAAGATAAACAATTTATTTCAGTATTAAATTAAGTTTATGGAGATGTTACAAATGAAATCAAATGAAATTCATTTAGCTACCATATAAGGATACGTAACTTATTACTCGCTCGGAAAATTTGCCTAGATATCAGATGGTATGTAGATTATAATGTCCGTCCAAATAAGTCTTCAAATATCAAGGTACAGTCTTCTAAGGTAAAAATCCAAAAATATGCTCTTGTAACATCTTGTAGTTATTTCTACGTTATACGGGCGTAACGCTCACAATAGAATTGGCTGATTGTCTGAGACGGAATGCGGCAACCCTTATATGAATCGTATCATCAAAAGCGTTAAAGTAGGTCTGACCAATAATTTGTCAATTAAAAAAAAACTAATAAAATTCAATTGTATACACATGGCGAATATTTTACTTTATCATTCGCCTATAGAATTAAAACACTCAGAACGGCAATAGTCACACGCGAAGTGAAGCCATTTCAAGTTAGCCTTTAAAGGCTACATAATTAAGTATTTCGGCGCATCAGTGCTAAAAATGAATTCACAGTGCAATCAGCTCCGCAATTTTGACAAAATACGAATTATTATGTTGTTAAATATTGTCACAGCGCTGCACATAATCACTTATTGTTATTTATTATTACACCATTAAACATTATATATATTTTGAAATTAAAAATATAAACGCCACAAAACGCGGCATTATGGGCACGTGACCACAGTTGAAGTCATCGTTCACTAAATAAAACAAAGGTTAAAGGTTATATGCAAAGTTTACTTAGAATTTCAGTTATGAAATTTATTCAACAACTATATAATATCAAAGCCACTATTTCCACACTTAATAATAACTTAAGAGTCTATTATCACAAGATAACCTAACAACACTCAATTGTGAATATTTTTATTGAACGATGATATCACAATTTCTAATTTGCTTTTCGTATCACGTGACAAACAGCCGAAATAAATCGTAATGTTTAAAGAAAATATTAAATAAATGTTTTTTCCAGATTTGTATTATTTTATGAATAGACAAATCCCTACTAATATTATAAATGTGAATGTAAGTTTGTTTGTTACGCTTTCACGCGAATAGTACGCAACCGATCATCATGAAACTTTGTACATATATTCTTGGAGATATTAGAAGTAATGTAGGATACATTTTATTATAAAAAAAATAACTCTGGTACTTATTTAATGACTTCAATGCGAGCGAAGCCGCGGGTAAAAGCTAGTATTATTATATATTAACTTTAATTTTTAAACATGCCTACCGTCAACTCGCAAATTTTACATTTAGCATAAATTGGGTGTCTTACAAGGTCTTATAGACCAAGATCGACAAAGACTTTTTAAAATGTACAAAAAAAAAACATAAATTTCGGAGTATAATAATTTATCAATAAATATTATAGGTTATATTATAAGGTCTTGTATATTTGAACATTTCTATTTCAATAACTGGTGTTCTTGAACTATTCGATTCAAAACTCTAAAGAAATAATGCATGTGTTTTCATTTAAAAAATATGTACGAAATAGGTATTGATAATTTAGAATTGGAATTTAATATTGAAAACATAAATCAAATTATTCGAATTTTTTGTAAATATTTGCATTTTTTTAAACTTGAAACTGTAAATCAACCAATCACCGAGGATTTGGCAGAACGCTACATTCGATCACGCTCGGGGCCAATAATGACAGCACAGGCCAACTTAACTTAACCACCGTATTAGGCGAAAACTGAGAACTGAAATATTTAACCGGATTTTTAGCTGAGAAAAGCAGAAACTAAAGATCTTGGTTGGGCCTCACTGTCCTAACTTTGTCTAAATCGTAATTTAAAAGTAAATAAAATCATATATGATACAAATAAAACGTCTTTCCCAAATAGCAAACTTTATTTTAGGATTTACAGAAAGAAACAAAACAGAATTATACATAAAATTAAAGTAAGTTAATTAGTAACAAAAGTTTATCTTCTAATAATATAATTACACGTATTATATAAACTACCAATTAATGAAGATTCTACAATTTAACTTATCGAGAATCAAAGTTTAATTTCAGTTGGTAAAACTAAAACGAAAAATAATAACATCATAAGCCAACTCTCCAGAATCTCACATGCCATTTTTGACACAACCGTTCCAGTTTACGCACACGTTAACGTTAACGATACGAAATCAACGCAATGCGGAAAGTAAAAAGTTTCAAGGTACGCTTTTATAGTCAATGTCGCCGTTTGCTCGAAGGGATTTGACACTATAAGGTAGTTAAGTGAGAATGGTGACGCAACGAAACAAATCACTCTCATAAATCAGTCTAACGAAATTAAAAATATCGGTATTTTGAGATAAAAAAGAAACACATTCTCGTACCATTAAAACTATTATTGAAATGGTGCTTAAGATTGAAGTTTGATTTGCTTGATTGAAGATTGCCGACGAAAATTGTAACAGAAAAAAAAATTAGAATTATGTTATATGAAGTATACAACAAAAAACTTAAATTTAACATTTAGCTTAAAAGTATTGTAAAAACGTGTTGCCTTTGGTAGGTAGTTAGGGTGAATATTTTACTTATAAATCTGCTGTTAAATATGCGATCACTTTAAGGCCACGGAAACAATTCAAATCTTAATATAATTTCCGTCACTACTCTTAAACAACTTTGGCGGTGAGTGATTGTGCTCAGTTCTCGCCGATGCAAAACTGCCGTCTCTCTTTAAATATATTTTAGCCGGACATTTCTCACTCAATTTCTTCGAACAATAGTAATGCAGCGCATCTTTGCGTCCTTGTTTTGAAAACGTATAATTGTCATATAAAAGTATTATTTTTCTGTTAATTGTAATAAACTCGTACATGCCTGTAAACGGAAATTTAATTTACTTTGGTCCTCGTTTTGTATCAGTTAATCTTCCACACTTCAAGGTAAAGGAAATGTTTAAGCAAGAAAATTTTAATAATGGTTGTATCAACGAGCAATGTCGCACATTCAACTTTAACTATTTAGAAATAGTAATTCTATAAACCAACCAACTACAGTCCCAGTAATGACAAGTTGAGATATTTTATGCTAAAAACCAATATTTCGTTTTTTTTTTTCATTATTGTAGCACGGCAAGTTTTTGTGCCTGATGGTAAGCACAGTTCAGTCCGAAAACAACGGCGACCACCGATTTCACTCACGATGAAGTAAACAAAGCTATTAAAAAGTTTTTAAGTCCTAATACAAACAGAGTTGCCACCATTTTTTGGGCACATAAATTACCTATATTGGTTGTTAAAGGTAAGAAAAACATACATTGCTTCAAAAACGAACACAATATACGCCCGTAGAAAGAAAAGAAGGATTTGTAAAACTAGAATTTTCAATTGAAACGTTGTATGTCTGATGATATGATTTTCTGTGTACTTAACAAAGTGTTTTGTTAATCTATTGTTGCCTAAGAACAGTTGGAACACAACCACACCTAATTTTGTGACTATACTCTGTCTCTCTCTAATTTTGTGTTATACTTTGGTGTAATTGTGTGTATATACTCTGTAGGCTTATAGACAGGGGTTTTCTACAAAATCATAGCATTTTTTTTTAATTCTTTATACCCTTATTTTTTAGCCAATCTCACCAGATGTTAAGTGACGATGTGGCCCGAAATGGTAGCACGCTAATCCTAGTAGTGACTCTCAAGTGCAGCTGCCAGAACACACTTATAGGTGTTTGGCGACAAATTTTCAACTTGAAAGTGGTAGGTGAGCCAGGCGGCCATTAGAGTTTTCAAAAGGCCATTAAAGAGGGTCTTGTATTAAATCACTAACAACTTTATTTACATAGAAGAATCAAACTATGTGAAATAAATTATTTTCACGTACTTTATTGTTCACATTAAGTATATACATAGTATTATAATTGCTCGAAATAACCTAAAATATCGACGATATCTTTTTCCGTTTTTTAGTACCTATCACGATTGAAATGGCATTACAGTAGCTGATGAATAATCGTGATTTGTAAAGAGCGTCTATTGTTGTTATAATGTCAATATTACTTATATATTACTTAAGTAATAGCTAATATAAATTATGACTGCACAAATGTTTATAGAACGCCTAAATAACAACAACTGAGCGTTAGTTAAGGCTACGAAAGCAATTCAAATTCTGAGATAGTTTCCGTCATTCGTCCTGATCAATTTTGGTGGTGGATGATTGTGCACAGTGTTTGCTAGTGCAAAGCTACCGTCTTTGGTTAAATTTATTTTGGCTTGACATTTCTGACTCAGCTTCCTCGAACAATAGTAATACCGTTGATCCTTCGGACCTTGTTTTGAATACGTGTACTTGTCATAAAGGAGCACTGTTTTTCCGTTAATTGATATCAGTTCGTATGTATCTGCGAATTAAAAGTTAGTTTAATATCACTTTTGCAAAATATACAAAGCGCGAAAAACCAATTACAAAGCGAAAAAAATAAACATTCATTGAAAGGTTATTAAAAAAATAAAATACGAAAAATACAAACAACTATTTTAATTAATAATGCTTTTCTATTTCAGTGTTGAATTTACGTAGATGTATCAAAAGACATCAAATGAAATGTATTTCATTACTATATAAGGATACGTAGAGAACTTATTAGTCGCTTAATGTTCGTCCACAAAAGTCATCAAAATCTTCGAAGATATGCTCTTGAAACATCCTGTAGTCATTTTTACGGGTTATACGGGATACCGCTTACAATAGAACCGGGTTTTTGTCGGAGATAGAATTTAACAACATTTATATATAACCTAATTCACATTATTTACCTTAAATTAATATTAGGAAATTTGAATATTTTTTTATTTAAAAGAAATAATGTTTAACACATTATGTAAAGACAGAAAGTTATCAAGCTCCATTATTTTCTGCATAACCAAATAACGTAACGTAACGTTCGTTAAAATTGATAAATTATCTCTAGCTTTTTGTTTACCTTTGTTAAATAATTAAAGATAAGGGTGAATATGGAACCTCACATAGCAAAATAGTCAACTAGGTCTCTTGTTATTAAATAGTCAGACGACTTTAAAAAATACCTCAACCCAAATAATATTTTTATCTACACTCTGAAATGGGAAATGGGAAATCCCATTGGAAGTTTTATAAATTTTCGGAGGCAGGTGATTGTGTATCGTGTAAGCGTTCTCAATGGAACCATCATTATTTATTGTCATTCTTGCTTTACACTTCAACGCCGACAACTTAGAACAGTAGAAATTACGATGGCTGGATCCCTTCTTCGAGTACGTATAGTCCTTATAAAGCACAACGGGCCTTTCGTTCAAAGTTATGAACTCAAGTTTATCTGTAAATAATTAGACAGAAGATTTAACACTAACTATGCAAATTATTAAAATGCATTCGATTCATAAAACAGTGGTAACCAATCCGTGATCATGTCGAGGACACTTGACATCTAAATATAATTAGATGTGATGAAGAAGCAAGATCCACAGAGGCAAGGCAATTTCGCTATAAAAGTTTTTCATACATCGGCCGCGATTGTTCTTACGTCCTACACGACAGTTTTACATGAGAAATATAAAATAGACATTTTATTTGACAGAATATAATTCACTTAACTTTATACAATTTTTAGACAACATACCATGACAAATTAACGTCAAGTTTTTTACAAAATTATGCTATTTATATTTATTTAAACACTAGCTGTGCCCGCGGCTTCGCTCGCGTGGACGACAAAAATTGTTGTAACCGGGATAAAAAGTATCCTATATTACTTCTAATACCTCCAAGAGTATGTGCACAAACTTTCATGATAATCGGTTTAGTAGTTTTCGCGTGAAAGCGTAACAAACGAACTTACATTCACATTTATAATATTAGTATGATGTGAACAGCTAACTAAAAAAAGTAATGTGGAAGAATGCAAATTCAAGTTTGAATATATATGAAGAGGAATAATAATCATCAGCAAAAATAGACCGACAACGATTTTAATGTGCTACATAAATGGATTGTGATAATGAACAATATAATAATGAAGTAAGAATAGAGGTACTAAACTAAAATAATAAATTATGGTAACCAATAATAAGTTCATTTAACTTGTAATATCTTAAGATAAATATAATCAATATTTTTCTCTCTACTATCTACAATCAGTATCTCGTTTTCGTAGTTAATCTCATGTGCAGAAAAAGCGTGAGTATACCGCGCATGGGTTTTATTCTTGTGCGCTATTGTGGTTATATGAACGTACTCTTTCATTTAAACCGTTAAACTCTAGACTGTGCCAAAATATCGACTACGGTTGATCCCGCGCGATATGGGACCAACTTTCAATGGTGAACAGGTCCTGCGTTCTATGGTGCCGACAGAGCTGAGATACAATGAGATGAACCTAAACCTGGCTTCTGAAAAGCGTGGCCGTTAAAAATACACAGGGACGAGCGAGACTTGCAACGTGTGGACGCGACGCTAATCTAGCGAGACTTGTGGGTTCGAGTACCGGTGGTGACAATGGTAACCATATATATATAGATATGGATAGCATATTTAGTAACTGCAAAAATTAATAAAATCAATTACCGACATTAAGTTTTTAGTTACGCGGCAGCAACAGACTATTTTTTCTCGAAATCATACAAAAATTACGTTGTCATAAAAAATAAAAAACACTTGGACTCAGGAAATATTTTTATTAAAAAATATGTATATACTACATATTATAAATATATTATAAACTACTTACAAAACTATAAGCTGATCTTTGTATTATCATTTACATTTGTTGAGTTATTTAATCAATTATTTAATTAATCAAGGGTTTATTTTTATTCATATAAAATAATATTAATCGGTCCCGCGCAAAAATAACTACAGATTTTTTAACGCAGTCTTTTCACCACATATATAAAGAGTCTTAAGAAAAGTAAATGGAGATATTAAAAAAACTAATCACATCTCACATAAAACCATCTACCATGAACATATATATAATGCATATACATATATAAAAAAACATATCTCACAAAAAAAAATGTAAATTTTAGGCGGGTCGTGATTATGTGCTGTTAAAGCGGTCTGTATTCTTCCATTTTTGTCGAGCTTGATTTTAGCTTGGCATATGAGTGTTTTTCTTTTCGAACAGTATTGGTAGCCGAAAAGTGTACAACCACCGTGCGGAGAAAATGTATATTTCTGATATAGTAGTACCACTCATCTTCCATTCAAACGGATAACTTAGTATTTATTGTTACCTATAAAATTAATTAGATATAAATTATGTCGGACTTTTAAAACATAACTAAATTTATTTTATTTTTTCAATAATTAAAAAGGGAAACATTTATTTTCCTCAGTAATATTAATTATTGATAATAAGGTATATGCACATATATTTGAAATGAAAAAGAAATAACAATTATATATTTCATTTAGATAGTATTTTATGTGCCCTTAGTTATTCACAATTCAAACACTATTAAAGTATTTCTAGTACAGTACCATACAAATACAGTATTAAATATATATTATTTTGGCTTCATCATTCTCTGAATAATGAAAAATCATAACCCTTATAATCTTATTTAAGGTAAATGCTAGTTAAACACAGAAATACATTATAAGTAATAAAAAACTAAGGGTTCTTACCGCAGTACCTACATAAATATCTCGAGGACATTACGGAATCCCCGTGTCACGAGTTGCCATTCACTAAACCCTGTTTACAGTAGTAATACGTTACTGAAAATGGGAATAATATTCAAAGTGATTTTAATCATTGTTCATATATCTTGTAACACTTTAAAAAAAAGATGGTGTACTTTAAAAAAAATATATGTGTGTGCTTACGTACGCGAGTTAGGAGTTATACTTCTTAGTCATACTCGATGTTATGTGTAATTTTAGGAATAACATCGAGTATGTCTATATTTATCAAAATCAAACAAGAGGCTTAGCAAGACATTTCATAGTGTAGAATTTTTGGTACAAAGTGAACGCGCCTCGTAAAAATTCGCTCTCATATTTTTTTCATAACGCACCTAAACAAGCATATCTTAAAAAAAAAGATTGACAAATAAAATTTTCTTTCCGCATGAAAAAAAAACGATCTTAGTTTATTTTCACATAGGTCCCTTCGTGTGTTCTAAACAGCTGGGGAATTTCATGATTATGCTCTGTAAAAGCTCTCTTTATACTGCCATCTCTGTTAAAAGTCAACCTGGCCTGGCAGTGAGTGCTCGACTTTTTAGAGCAATATTGATTAAGCGACGAAGATCCTTTGCGTGAATAAGTATGATTATCGTATAAAATCAATTTTTTCCCGTTAATTATTATTGTCTCGTAACTCTTGAAATCTACAATGTAAATATTGAAATTCTTATTTATATATGCACATTTTTAGTATTCGATATTAGACACTAATTTCGTGTATATTAGTATGCATAGCTATGATCACCGCGAGAGGAGGTTATATCGACAATCACTGTTATCATGGCGGCCAGTAAAATTCAATAATTACTTACGCTGACTGACCCGAAATGCGACATGATGGAAAGGTTGTTTTTTAATTCATTGTATGTTTAGCGTTATGGCTACAATCTCAACTGATGTTTAGGAAAGGTGTGGCCCAAGATGGTGACACGCTGCGATTAGTGGTGGAACTGGCTCTCAAGTGCTGCTGCCGGCACACTCGTAAAGGAGCTTGGTTACAGATATTCAACTTAAGGGTGGTAGCTAGCCAGGCAGGCATTGGAAAATACTCTTACAGATATGCTATGATTTTATCACAATATTTTCTTTTATCGAAAACTTAGGCTCATTGTAGAGACTCGATACTCACGAGGATTAACGCGATGTCCGTACACTTACTACTGAGGGATCATTGCCTGAAAACGCGTTTGAGCATTACATAAACAATCTTTCATTGATCCTCAACCCCCATGTACAAGATGAAATGAAAAAATTCTGAACCCCTTAAATGATAACACATAAGATATTTTGAAAACTTTTATTATACACTAGCAAACCCGGCCACGCGTGGCTATGGCTCAGATTTTTTTTCGATTGCTACCAAGCTTTACAGGATCACCCGCTCGGCTAATTTGAAGTATGTCTGAAAATTCCATCAAAATCGCTCTAGCCGTTTTGGAGTCTATAGGGAACATACATACAAACATCCATTTTATAGATATAGCTAGATTTAAATAACAATTTGACTTTTTTTATAGAAACACGGCAAATTAACGGCAATGTGACGCTTGGATTTTTAAAAAAAAAAAGTTTTTAATGTATTTTAAAGCTTTATCATAATTATATTAATAGTCAATTGGAAAAACTCTTAAAATATTTTTTTTTGTTAATTATAAACAATTGAAAATTGATAATATTTTAACAATAATCACATGACTACGAACGCGCCACGATTGGTCGCAAGGTTTGTGACGTCATAATGTTAAAGGAATGTCATCGATTAAGAGTCAAAACACTGCAACTAAAAATAGTTTTGTTTTAAACTTATATAATGATCTTTCCATTTATTACATATTTTTTTCAGAAAGCCAATTCATCACCGGTTGTCGTCATGACGGCCTGCAAGCCTCACAGTAGCTGGATATACACTTAATCATGCTGATCCCGAAACAAGACAAACCAAAAGAGTCATCGTGAATCGTGAATTACTTGCACAATTAACATGGAACTAAACTTGAATAGGGAATTTTGGGTCATTCTCGATTTATTACTTCCTTGGAATTAAGGCGATGATACTGGCAAACATATCTGCGATTTTATTTGAAGAAAAATACACAGAACTAAATAACGTGAGTTTTGGTAGGATCTTGATCTGTTGTATGGTGGTTTTTATTTTGTAATTTATAAACTTATTTTATTCGACCCATGTAATTGTAGCGGCATTTTACGTGATGTAGTTTGGTTATTGTGTAAGAGCAAAGTGAGTTTTAAATAATAATTATGAAAATTCATTTTAAGTTGTCACGACAACTCGCTGAACAGTTTTGACAAGGAAGCTGTTATCTTGTTAAAGGTATATATTAAGAATACAAGAATTATAAATAAAAAATATTATATTGGACTCAAGTGAACTTGACGACTTGACAGAATTGTGAAAAGCAAGTAGCCACTTGGTAATTTCTTAGACGCAACAATTGTAAGCAGATTTGCCAAGTAACTAAATTTCAAATTAATATTGTATTATTGTATTGTATTGTTTTTTTTAAATTGTTTGTAATGAGACGATATGTATTCAAAACTGTAAAATAAATCAACTGAAGTCTTAAGGTATGTAGGCAGAATGATACTAAAGGGCATATGATTTTTGTTACATTTTATAATAAATTCCGGCAGCTGATCTGAATATTTTCGGTGGTTCGTGATTGTGTACAGTGTAGGCTTGTTTCATACTACCATCTTTGTTGAGAATGAACCTCGCTTCACATCCTAGTGTCAATTTCCTTGAGCAGTACTGGTACCGGAACGACGGACCTTTCTGTGAGAACGTATGATTATGGTAAAGAATCACATTTTTTCCATTCAAATTGATCGATTGATACGACTGTTCATCTGAAAAAAATATACACATTTTTATCAGTTATAGTATGACTGATACTGAACTTAGAACTTACTGAACATCTGAACTTAGAAGTTTAGTGATTTGAACAGATCAAACCACTCATTATCTTATTATGTTTTTTTAATTACACCCGACGCAAACAGAGTGGTACTATTAACCCTCGACGCAAGCAGAGTGATGTTAGAAGTTAACATGTGTATCTGTCTGAGGCATCGAAGCTTCCAAACAGATGAAACAATGTTTATTTAATTTTTTTTTGTTGGATTTTTTTTTTGGTGGAGAGTTTTCTATGACTAATTAAGTATTATGATTTAATTACTATTAATATTCATTACTTTTCTTAATTATTATAACCATTTGTTTAAGACATTCCTTTAAACATTTAATAATTAACAAATTTATTTACTATTCCAACGTTGTATGTTGTGGGAAGTCGAAACTACTATTGCAGGCGGACGTAGTTAATAAATTTCGGATAAATTATTTAAATTGATTTCTGCAAATTAACACCTAAATCATTAAAATAAAAAAAATATGTCCAGCTGTTTGAAGATCATCAGCTCTTTTCTATATGATCAACGGTTGTGGACAACTACCACAGATCTGAACGATTCGAAAATTGAAATCCTGTTTCTTCAGTGATATTGAAAAAACATGGCAACATTGATCTGATGTTGCAACATCAACTGAAATCTGCAGAAAACCTAAATTCTCACCAACACATAGCAGATGTTACATGTTTGGGCGTCCATAAGCCGGTAACCGCTTACCGTGGACGCCTAAGGTAGACCGTGCGCTTGTTTAGATATAAAAAAAACAACGAGACGAGATAAAGAACAGACAAACGTGTTATTTATACAATTTAGTTCATATTTAGACGTAATATCTGGGAGTAAACATGGATCAAGTATTTCGGACAGATGCTAATGTTTTGGACACTGTTAGGCGGAATTTTATCGACATATTGTTCGTCAAATCCCGTCCCACGGCCATTACAGTTTCAAATGTACCAAATGTAAATCTTTCATATAAAATACAATTCACCTTTGTTAATTTCCAGCGCACCTTACGTCATGTTCTTCATAATCATCATCACAAATTTCGAGTTTCTAAATCTACTAACCATTTATTATCTTGAAACGGTTTATGTTGTATACCATAGATTTTACACACTAATTTGTCGATTTACATCAAAACAGAGTAGTAGTTTAAATGAGGATAAAATTTTTGGTGTTAAAAATCGAAATTGATATAAGAATAATTTAAAACACTTTTTAAAATTGCCCATTTGCACATTTTAAATGTGCCGAACTTTTAATTAATTTGATTATAGAACGTGTTGTTTCTTAAATCTTTTTTAATATTATCATAAATACATTGTCGGTTATCACGTTTATTGAAAAATTTACAATCAATAAAAAAAAAATACAATGAAATACATGAAATAGACATTTTAAAACATTTTAAGATTTGGAAACGTACTCAAAATTTGAATTATTTTTGAGCAAAATTACCCATTAATATGAATGGTATTGTTTATTTAACTTATCAATTATTTATAAATTAGATGACACTTCATTATTTCAGGTCCTAGGTATATTATATAAAACAAAGTATTGTTGACTTGATATAAGTTTAATATAAGTAGTCACCTAAGCAGTTATATCACCTTAAATAAATGAAATAAAATACTGTTACATAGTACTTTATAAATCAAAATTTTAATTTTTATGTTAATTACATTGTAAAATATTTGCCATCAGACGTTTCATAAATTTTCGGACGCTCGTGGTTGTGTTCCGTGATAGCATGCTTAATACTGCCGTCTTTATTAAGAGTTAAACGAGCTCTGCATTGGCGAGTGGTCCTCTTTGAACAGTACTGATAACGAAAAGACCGGTTTTGTTGTGAAAATGTGTAGTTTTCGAATAAGATCACTCTTCTTCCGTTCAAACTTATGGGCTTATACGGAATGAAAGCTGAAATTAAATAAGTATCAATTAAATATGTATCAGTGCCAATTCTTCCTTGAAAACGTTGTTTAACCGGTTTTCTTTCTCAATTGATCTTCGAATTTGCTAAACAACTTTTCAATATTAGCATATTCGAAACAATATTACTAGTTTCTACTAGTAGTTATTAATATTTCGCTTCCTACTTAGTCTTACCGGTAACAAAAATTAGCTACTAGCAAACCCGGCCACGCGTTGTTGTTGCTCAGATTTTTTATCCGATTGCTACCAAACCACGATCACTCGCTGGGTTAATATGAAGATTGTCTGGAAATTTCATCAAAATCACTCCAGCTATTTTGGAGTCCATAGGAAACATACATACAAACATGCATTGTCATAAATAAATATAGAAAAGATGTATAAAAGCGGGACGCTATGATGGCCGTTTTGACGTTTATCCGCTCATGAAGTTTCGTATAAATTTTAAAGGAGCAAATTGCTGTTTTTTTATGTCAATATTGATGTGAAGTCAGTTAGCTACGTTGTATAACGAATTTATAATTTTAGGACACAAAATTAATTTATTACATTGATTTCCAAACTATCTATATATTATGGTCTCACTATGTAATATGGTCCCGCGAACAAAACTTTTCAAGTTTTTACTAACTAAAAAAAACGGCATTAGACAAAATCTCTAATGGATTATAATTATTAGTGTACCTACTTATTAACCACACAACTCGACATTTATGTAATTCAAAATTCGTTTTCTTTTTTATTTATTTAAATCTAGTAGCATCGTCATATATAGGATCAACAAAGCAGTTTCGACTTGACGTTGTTTCAAAAAAACAAATAGTTGAAATATGATAATTTTGTTTTATTAAAACTTATTAATCAGCTACTACTTATAAATCCAAAAACTTAAGGATAAAAGTCGCATTAGATTACATATTTTCACAAAAAAAAATTACACTTCACGCCACGTTATGTGTCAATACGGCCATCATAGCGTGATGTAATTAAAGGCATGGAAAATTCTATTCACAACGACTATTTTTCATATGATATTAAAATAGTTTTACATATTATACTTAATTATGAATGTATAACATCTATTTTTCATATGAAATGAAAAAAAATCTGACAAATGATAATTGTGAATGAATTTGTATCACTGTGATTTTTTATATTATAAAAAATAATTAAGCATATCAAAATATGTGTTTGTGTTATTATATGAGGGTGAGAACATAAAAAAGCTCGCTTAGGGAGGCCCTGAAAATATAGCAGATTTTCAGTTATCGCATGTGAAATTGCAGTGATACAAAAATGTAATTTCACTGCTATGTTTTGCTGCTATTTCAATTTATGTTAAATTAGCAATTACAATTTTCATGTCTAATATTATCATTCCGTTTTTGTTGCCTTAAAACGTAATAACTGTCGATCTGTTCTAGAAGAAAGTAATGAAATAATATTAATCAAACTAGGAAAAAAAAAACAATTTTATAGAGAATACATATAACTCAAAAGAGTAATATTTATTAAGTTCTGTGGATTATCAAAAAAGTAAAGAAAATAAATCATTTCTTTTTTATGAAATTGTAATTTAATTTAATGTAAAAAGAGAACTATCTTAAAAGTTCACTATAGTTACTGAATTAATAGATTTCTTAAATTTTTACATTACATCTGTACTATAAGTATACATATTAATTACACAGTGACTTTTAAAATAGAAACCTGGTTCACATTTTACAGTGTCCCCAGTATTTAAATAAACAATAAATAAATTAAAATATCACAGATTGTGAAGGCGTAGAGCCTTTAAACGTCCGCTTCACACAAACAAACTTCCCTACTTACAAATTTAACTTGTACTTTCTCCAGGTGAATTCAATATTCAAGCTATTACAAATACATTCTATGCCATACATGTAATGCCAGGATCTAACTATCTAAATTTCACTTCACGCTTTAGTCATTAAGGTTCTGCATCGATCTGTCGTCAGTCGTTGAAATTCATTAAACTGTCGTCCATCAGCTGCTTCTTTTTCTTCATTCTATCACACAGAGTACTTCTTGGTATATTAAACAGTACCGAAGCTTTACGTAGGCTCAACTGTTTATAAAATATTTTATCGAGCGCTATTCTCATGTTTTCTTTATAATATGTACTTCTTTTGCGATCATGTATTGCTTCTAATATCTCTAGAAAGAAATACGTAAGGATATCAAGTCTCTAAAATCTTTAGCGCTGTTTTAAATTAATATTGTTAAAAAGATCTTTTCTCATATTGTTTAGGTATAAATATCAGATACGCAAGATTCAGATAACCAAATGTATGTATACTAGCAACCGCACGCAACTTCCTTCGCGTTAATATATAACATAAAATTTTATAAACAATAATAATAAGCCTATATTAAAAAGGGAAATTATAGTTCCTGTTAGTGAAATAAATTAAAAAATCGGGTCAATAGTAACAGAGTTTATCTTTTACAAACACACAAACTTTACCTTTTTATATGCGTAGTGGATTAGCAAATTTATACACGTAATCTAGATTAAAAAATATCCGTGATTTAGATTAGTAAATGTATATCCACTTACAGACGTTGTTCTGCTTTTCCAGCGTTCAATAACTCGACATCGACACCTATCGCGTTCAGGGATAGCATAAAAACCATCTCTATGAAAAAACACTTAAATATACCAACTTTCACGGTGATCGGTCAAACGGTTTCGAAGTTTATCAATTTCATATATACCAGCATCCATTTTATACATAAAAATGATAGTAGTAAATTGTTTGGTCAATAAATTATATTACATCCATGAATAGTTTATGTAGGCTTAAATTAAAGTCAGTATTTAATTTTGATTTTATAATAACGTTTATTATTTCCCTTTTTTATAATAAAATTAAATAGAAATTGAACATGAATATCTAATATACGTACTAATCCACCCTTATCAGCTCTCCAGAAGAACCCTTGAATATAGAGGGCGGTGCATGGTTATGTTCCGTATAAGAATACACTACTGCACCGAAATTATTTAACTTGATATATGCGTTGCAAAGTCCTCTTTTCCTCTTAGAGCAAACCAAGGTACGTTTGGTGGTGTCACGGTATGAATACGTATAATTCTTGTAAAGTATTACAGAACCTTTCCCGCGTATTGAGAATGTTTCAAATTCACCTAGAAAAATATGTATCGGAAATTGTACCTTAACATAAATATGCTTATGACAACTAGATATGTTTATAGTATCAAAAATCAAAATATTAGTGACAAAAAGAAAACAACGAAGTATGTTACAAGTCTAAGCCAAGATTTATTCAAAACAATATAGTTGCTTATATCTGTAAATATTTAAAGCAATTTTCTATCTACCCAACAATTTTATAGATAAAGTTCCCGATATGCATAAAGTTTTACCAGTTTAATGATATATGTGAGTATTTACAAACGAAAAAGTTTGTGCAGAATTTCGGTATTTATTTTAATTGAAATATTGAATGAAAAATATTTGTTATAACCTTAGTCTTCTTTACTTAAGAATAATATAATGATATATTTTTAAATAAAATAACACAAATATCTAATGTATGTTCTGTATTTAATAGAGGAATATAACTAGTCTGGCCATAAATAATGTTACAACTAAAAAAACTAATTTTTATTTTTTCTAAATTCAAATTTGGTGGTAAATTTTTCGAGGTTAATCTTAAATAACAGAATAAAAAACAGAATTGCAGTGGTTGCCTTGTGAGGGTGTGGAGCCGTCGGTCATTTTCAAGACACTTCAAAACCTTGGTATCAACCGTGTTTTCGTATATCGTACTTTCGACAGATATTAGATAGACCAACACTTCCTCTGTCAGAAATCATAAAAGATTAGGACGGCCGCGTCCTGTTAGAATTCCAAAGGCTGTTAATACTGTTAAGAGTAGAATTCGCCGAAACTCCATAAGGAAGCAAAAATATTATCGCGTGAAATGATTATTACCGCTAGGACTCTGTCGCGTAAAATGAAAAACAAGATCTGCGGCTCGATTCTTATCGTCGATATACACTATATGCCCTAAATAAATCCCTACAGTTAAAGAGATTGGAGTTAATTATTTTTGCGAAAAAGAAGTGAAGACTTCAGCCAAAGTGTATCAAGAGACCAGACAGGAAATGACTCAGCCAAACACTTTTTTTTATGTATCTTAGACTTTCCAACAAACCTTTGCACCTGGTCACAAGGCGTGAACTATCCAAACCTGGTTCGAAGCCAGCGTTCCGAACTTTATACGAACTGAAGTCTGGCTCTCATCTAGCCTAGATCTGAATTTCTTGGCTTACAAATACTTTTAGAGGGCATGGCCTGCTCTAAACGATAAGCCGATACTGAATCTCATTAAAAATGTCTAGTGCAAGCAATTGCTAAACTTTCCATGGAAACAGTGCGTAAATAATCCAGAGATTCATGGCCAGACAGATTAAAGGCCTGTATTAAAGCCAAAGGTGGCCATTTCGAATAGGATTATTTCTTAATTATTGCTGAGACTTTAATAAATATGTAAATATAAGTTTTATTAAGATTACTTTACTTCATAAAAAAATAAGTGCATTTTCGGTTGTAACAGAATTTATGGCCAGACTATGTATATAATACACAAAACAAACATATCTAAAAACAAGTGACTCTATTCTTATAAATTTTAGATCATGTTCAGAATATTACTGACTCTATCTACAGGATTCCTCTGCTCATTTAACTCCTCATCATTAGATGGAACGACAAATCTTTCCGGACGTGTAGACCTATATTGCCTGTAGTAACGCAGAAACTCCGGTTCGCCTGTGTATCAACATAAAAAAGGTAACAATTTTTAATATCATCATAAATTACTGTTTAATATTTATTAGTTTTCAATTATAAAATAAATGTTTTCACATGTAGTTTTTGATGTAAAGTTACAAGTCTTCATTATATTTAGATACCTCGTACCTATGAAGTAAATTTTAAACACACTCTCTTCTTAGACTATACTTTTTGTATGCTCTAAAAAAAATATTTCACTTTTAGATCTATACTTTATTGTGCTCAGTTTGACTCGTCGTTAGTTACGAGTTAGTTGGAGTCGTCGTTAGGTCGTCAAATTGCGGTTTGAAACTAAATTTAGTGTGACATGTGGAATACAGTTGGAGAGCTGTACTGATAGGCTACTTTTTATCTCAAAGAAATATTACATATGTAGATTTAATATATAGCATTTATGACCTCATATTCCTTATAAAATACCATCCTTGCGAAGCCCGAGGCGGACCAAAATGTCATCTAACATTGTTCATATTGGTTAAAAAAACATAACAAATACATTAATAAAATAAAATATTTAATAAAATACAATGAAAATTAAGAATGACTTTTTTAGTATAAATAACAAACAGATAAATAACTATAGTATTGTCTCTATTACATAATTATCAATATTATAATGAAATGCAGTATATACGAATAAATGACAAAAATAAAAGATTTATATTCGGAATCAAAAAACAAAAAAAATTACAAAGAATAAAATAGACTTATATTGTGTGTTGTAGAATCAAGAACCATAACGAACTAATGGACAATGTTTAACAAAATAGTAAAAACATGCCAGGTCCAATTGAAGTTCAAATATTCCACTCTATCACATGGTCTCATCTAATTAATTCTTTTAGTTTTTTATTGAAACAATTTGCCATTATTTCATATATCACCACCAAAAGTTTATATATAAACCCATTTTTATCTATTTCTTGTGGTATTGTCATACTGGGTACAACGTTATTCCTGAGACTTCTATTTATTAAAGAAACTCAGCAGATTTTTTGCCGTACATAAGATTTACGTAAACAATCAAGGACAAACGGCGATGCAACGTCTGTGATCAGTGATGATATTACACATTTGAAAATACTACGGTAAAATGCCTCAGGAACTACATTAATTAATTGATTACAAAACGGATTTGCTGAAATGATAATGCGCAATCTTTTACACTGCGCAAGAAATGTACAATTTATATTCCTATACCTATTAATTAATATGCCATTAATTTGTAAAAAAAGATTAACCGATCCGATCTATCTGCAGGTATTTATCTACTATCTATATATCTACCTACTGGATTTTTTGATTTTCAAAGGAAAAAGTCAATTAATGTTTATTGGACCAACGTGCTACACCTTCAAATTATATTTTAATTTCATACGTGTGTCAAGGCCGAATAATCAGACCATCAGGCCTTCTGCATAATTTTGGTGGTGGGTGATTATGAAAGTCGATTATATTCAATACTTCCAATCCATCGGCAACAAGGCGAGCTTTGCAACCGGTGTTTTTCCTTGAGCAGTACCAACGATTCTTACTAGTCATACGGCAATACGTATATCTCTTGAAGTATAATGTTTTCCCATGTCCTTGCTTTGTCCATATAAATTGCGCTGTTTTATCTGAATACATAATAATAGTATTATTACTATGAGCTAATATGTTATCATTTAATAACGCTTTACTATCCCATTCAATCAGTAGTAAGGGAAGTGCACCAGTAGTTGACTATGTACCATTAGTAATAAAGTCGATGAACTAAGAGTTTGGGGCATATTTATAAATTGATTCCATGTTAATTAATCAATGCTGTGATGTAGCCATCTATTTGTGATAACTAAGGATCCACCACTTTCAAATATAAAACAGGGCTGTCAGTTATTTGCAAAGTGACGCACCGAAAACCGGTATATTTGCTTTTTCCTTACCAATTTTCGCAAGGGTAGCCATATATTTGAAATTCATTAATAGCGACTTAAAAACCTCGTTGATGGTAAATGACTTTATTTCCTTATTTGTTTAAGATTTTTTAAGGTAAAAAATAATTTAAAAAACCTAAGTTTTTGGTTTTTGAGTCGACTTACGTGGTAGTCGAATACTGACTGAAATTTATCTAGATTATTTAGATACGGGGCAGCCAACTTTTCTTTAAATTATTTACGGACTAAATTTGCTGTACAGAATATGAAGGGCTGTATCAGTAGATTGTAACTAGTCTAAAAGTCGCTTATAATCTAGTACTAAAAGCTTATCTAGATGTCTGGAAATAAGGTACTTACCTAAGTCTGATCTCGACTATTATAAAGAATCGAATGTTGTGCTTCTGGCAAAAAAGCTCCGATAGTAGATTTGTCATATTTTAACTGATGGCATTAAAACGCTTTTTATAAAATGTTTTTTTTTTTATAATTTCAACGAAGAATTAAAGGAGATATGGCGTTATATCTATATAGACCCATGAGAAGAAATAATTAAATCTTAGTTTTTGACAAGCTCTGGTATTTACATTTCAACTAAAACGCAAAATTATTGTAATTTACCTGTTAACTGAACTACCGCAACCTAATACCGTATCTAATAACCGTAATCTACCGTAACTAATAACCGTAAATTTAACTAATCTGGATAGTCACGTATTGATACAAAATAGGGTCAACTACCAGTTTTTCGTGTTTTTTAGATGGTCAACTAGTAACTCAAAATTTTAAAGGTGTTCAATTTCATTTTTTCTTGTAATCAATAAATATATAAGTAAAAAAGTATTCGTGTTTAATTAACATTGTTTAGCAAAGTTTACAAAACATACAGTCATTTAATTCTGGAAAAATAAACAGTAAGCTTAAAAAAGAAAGATTACGCGCCCTTAAGTGTTCAACTACTGGTGCTCTTACCTTATGTTTTCTGACTTAGAATTCAGCTTTACAACATCACCATTTGATATTATTATTCATAAAAAAAAAACCTTCATAAAAATGTTATACAATATACTAGATACCAGCTGGTTATTCCAAGTTATCGTTGACAATACATTCAGAATGATGTATCTAGATAATATAAATGACTAGCTGACCCGTGCGGATATTTTGCATATTATAGAATGTAAAAAATCAGTTAAAGCGGTCATGTTGGTTAAAAAAATTGTTAATAGATGGCGCCTGTATATATTTTCATTAGCCTGAACAGAGGACATTCTTAATTAAAAAGTTTTTGAGTCTTGTTTTAACGCAAATATTTATTTTAAACTATTTGTTTTTAAATTTAAATTAAACTGTGTTCTTCATAAGCTTTAAAATATTGTTTGAATATTAAATTTTCATGTACAATTAACGGAGATATGGCCAGGAAAAAATACCTTTGAGAAGTAATATCTTCTCTGTCGTTTCGCTCTTGGCAGAGTGGTTTTGGTCACATAGAGGCGTCCACGTCGGTGGTAGAGGGGGATACAGCTCTCCGCACGATCTCCCGCCATCTCTCTCTTTTTGTAGACTGTCGGGCGCAGTCAGATACACGGCCTCCTACTGCGGACTTTACTTGGTCAATGCAGCGCATAGGTGACCTGACGTGCGATCTAGTTCCCTCCACTCTTCCCTGCACGACCAGCCGTTCTATGGAGTCGTTATCCCGCCTAGACACATGTCCGAAGTACTGAAGTATGCGCGACTGTACTACGGCCGATAGACGCTGTACAATGCTGAGCTCATGGAGTATTGACAAATTGGTGCGAACCTCAGTCTACGATATTCCGAGCATCTTCCGCCAGCACCACATCTCAAGAGCATCTATCTTCCTCTTTTCCAATTCACACACTGTCCACGTCTCTGCCGCGTAAAGAAAAATGGGGAATACAAGGGTTCGCACGAGCCTGATTTTGGTGGCTTTTGTAATGTTGCCATTCATACATACTTTCTTCAGCCTCCCCATCGCAGCTCTGGTTATGGCCATACGCCGTTTCACTTCATCTACGCACCCATCATTGTTAGAGATCAAAGCCCCAAGGTAAACGTAGGTCTGGACCACGTCCCAGTTCGCGATCTGTATAACTTCAGACGAGTTGTTATTGACGCGATCCATGATCATCATTTTGTCTTAGATCGGTTTAACTTTAATCCAAACGTAAGGCTCACGCGTTCCATTTTGAGAAGTAATTCCAACATAAGGCCAGCACTACTCGCAAATAAGGTGGTGTCATCTGCGTACCGCAAGTTTGCAATTTTATATCCACCAATCGCTACACCATCGGTCCAGTTTTCAAGAGTGATTCGTATTACAAGTTCTGAGTAGATATTAAATAGTAAAGGTGATATTATCGAATTCGAATCGGAATTGAACTTGCTTTATTAAAAGGATACTTTCCTTCAGATGCGGTATAGTTATTTTACCAACTAAAAAGACAATGTTATGATAATTTGAATTAATTCAATAGTAGGAATAGTATAAAATAAAAATATTTATAATGTTGTAAATTAATTTTATTTATACTTGTTAAACCACATCTTTTTAGTATGCAAAATGCCTTTTATTGTTTTTGCTTTTATTTTTAATGCTCAAGTTAAATAACTTTAAGTCATTTGTAATCTGCAATAATCTAAATAAACCTAATATGAGTTTTATCAATGAGATTAGATGTAAACAAATTTATTAATTTTACTGTTACTGACAAATTTTCAGGTTTATTTGTCAATGTCATTATGCTAATGTCTAATTTTATTGTAACTATTAAAAACTATGTAAATAACATATCTCAAGTAAGTACAAAATTTAAAAAATGTTACTTATTGAGAAAAGCCTTTAATGCGATCATTTACATATTAATAACGATATGAAACAGATACTCAAAACACTGATAGGAATTTCAGTGTTAGAGGGCGATCAAGTATTATTTAAGAAAACTTGCAAATATTTTAGACAAAACATACTTACTGTATATGCAAAAATAAGAAAATTTTGAACTCTCCTCCAAATGATAAGAGATAAGAATTTATAATTAAAATTAAAACTTATATGTTTTTTTTTTAATATTTAGAGTTAGGTCAATTCTCGGAATACTGATTTATTTATTTCCAGTAAGAAATATGAAAATAAATTCGGTATAACACAGTAAAAATAGTATTATTAATTTAAATTATTAATGTTGTTTTGAAGACATTTTCATTATCTAGTAACTTTTATGTTACGTAAGATTTAAAATATTCCCCCCGCTCTCCTTGCCAGGAAAAGTAAGAAAAAGCTTAAGCCTCCATACGTAATACTTGATCCCTTAACTATTATAAAAATATAATTAAACGCGCACCAGTTGCCCATTACGCATCCTGATCATTTTGGGTGGCGAGTGCGTGTGTGAGCCGATTTCCCCCAGCACACTTGTTCCATTGATAAGAAGTCGTGCCTTACATCCTTTAGACTTCTTGGAGCAATACCAACGATTTTTATTAGCCATGGTGCAGTACGTATATTTCTTATAGAATAATGTTTTCCCGCTACCTTTTCGGTTAGTTGGTAGGAACTCCACGGTTTCATCTGGATAACGTTAAAAACATACATTATTTAGACACGTGCATATATATCTTATATATGGGACAAATGTATAACTAGTATAATTGAATGAGTTATTTCCTTAAGAAGACGTTTCAAATACTAAAAAAATACTAAAATAACAAGTTCATGCTACATAATATATTTTAAGAACATATATACACACATATATATATATATATATATATATATATGTATATATATATATATATATATATATATATATATATATATATATATATATATATATATATTTATGTGTATATATATACACTTTATATTTACATATTGTTACATACTTTGTTGTTCTGTTTGTATGTATGGGCGTGTACGTGTCTATGTTTCTAGATAACATATATTATGTATAGAAATATGTATATTATTCAAAGCATAAACAAAATTACATACACTATACTCGTATATTAAGTTAGTAGTATATTTCTAGTTTTGAGAAGTTCTTCATTATGTGTATAATAAGAAATCAAAACTTCAGCGATATCCCATAGAATATATATATATAAACAATTATTTACTTGGCTTTGACTATAAATAAGTTTTTTTATTCTTTACCAACGGGTTATTTAAATTACATATGTAGATTTAACGAAATGAACAATAGTTTTATCAAGATGAATTATATTCTCGAAACTCTGCGGAATTATGTATTGACTAGCGATACCCACGGCTAATTGCTTTCGTAACGTGTTTTTTTTTACTATTAAGGACAATGCAGTACATTGAGGACTGATATATAATTAAGTGTAGAAAATTTCATAAAAGTCAGCTGAAAATTACACATATTTTAATTGTTTTTTTTTATGATTCTATAAGTATTATATATTGACAGTTCTTATAGACCATTGATTCCTAACCAATATACGCAAGAACTAAAATGTGGTCCGGAACAGTTTCAACATTAAATTTTTTATTCGTTTTAAATTATTAATTCCTTAGAACGCGGGCGAAATGGTGTGTACACACTCACCACGAGTGTGAATGGCTGGGGCAAGAACAAGTAATCAAATATGTTAAAAGTTTCAATTTTTTTTTCTCTCGAACCTTATGGTCCCTGCTAACAACACATAAATGAAAGTTGTAGCTATTTTAAACAAGTTTGGGAACCACTATTATACAATATCTCTTATGGAATGACTTATGCTTCCCTACTACAAAATTTTATCGAATCGGTTGCAACTGTTTTTTTACGATTTTTTAAACTGTTATTGACATAAGTTTCCCGTGTACAAAATTTTATAAACATGTTTTAATGTCCACACGTATATATTAAGTATACGTAGTCTCACGAAACTCAGAGAATCTTTAGGAATATTAGTGGCTAGTTTAAATATTAGTTACAATTAGCAAGTAAGTATTTGTAAATGCATATAATATGTCTTTGCCATTTATTTGTTAATGTTGTATGTAGGTGTAAGAAGAAAATAAATAAATAAGGAATATGAAAAAAAAAACATGACACAGACAAGACTACAGATTTATTAATTTACTGTATCTTAACCTTAATAAATAATATATGAGAAACAGTTTTATTGTAAAGCCATACCAGATTCTTTGCCCGTACTACGCTTCGAAAGTAGCTCATTAAGAGTCAAATGCTAGTTATACATTTTAGAATTTTTTTTTATAATACATATCATATATATACACTGTTTTTAAATAAGTTTTATTATACAAAATATTATAACACTCAACAGATTCTTGTTTTTTTTTTTAACTCGCTAGTCACTGGAACCGCTTGTTAGGTTTAAAAATTATTTCGGCATTTTATTATATATTTATTGAGGAAGATTTTTAGGCTTATAGAACTTCACGCTGCAAACACACAATGTACAATAGGCTGCACGAGTACATCGGCGCGGCGCGGCGACGCGACGGCACGGTGGAGAAATTGTCAAATAACTTTACCACGGATTAAACCGTGGAACACAACTAGTTATAAAAATAAATTGGAAGTGTTTTATTCTTAATAATTTCCGAGCCGTGTCCCTGTAGGTGGATGGGTGTGTGAGTGTATCTCAAGAACGAACTGTCCATCTTCAGTAGTAACGACGCGAGCCTTACAGCCGGACGCTTTCTTCGAACAGTACCATCGTGTGTTACTGTTCATCTGAGCATACGTGTAATTATTATAGATGAGTAGAAAACCCTTGCCACGATTACTACGTATAAACTGCAGTTTTCCCTTTCCTAAAAATAAATAAATTTCATATAAAAGACGACAATTTTTCCATGTTTCTACAGATAACAGGGAGAGGTATATTTAATTCCTTAAATATGGATATCCTGGATATCGTCTCATATTAAATTAGTTCATAATGTACAAGCTGATTTATTGGTTAAGCAGGTTACCGAACCGATATATATTTTGCAACTGTCATATATTTTCTAAACTGAAAATACCCTTTTTCAGGATTTCTATGTATATTTTCCTATTTTTTGGAAAATTACAAACCTATTTTGGTTATTAAAATAACTTGTTGACACTTATGATTTCCATATTTTATGTAAGAGAAATGTAAAAATACAACAATTAGAAATTTTCAAAGAAAATATTTTATACTGCAAACCGAAAAAGATGGGGCTCAAAGATGATATATTGAAGAAATGAGAAGTTTTGTAAATAAAGTTTTAAAGACTTCACACAATAGTTAGTCGGGCAAAAGACTTATTATATATTTTTGATTTAGCACAATTTTATATATCTTCCATCACTATTTTCAACATACATTGGCGGTTTATGATTATGTTGATTATCATAAAGTACTATGTTTCCATTTTTTATGTGAACCTTTGCCGTACATTTCGCCATCTTCTTTGAACAATACCAATAATTAGTATTTGTTCTTGCAAATGTGTATCCGTCGACCATTAGCAATGTTTTATCGTTTATTAATTTAATTAACTGAATCCTTCCTGAAAGATAATAATAATTTTTATTTCATTCTACTAACGATAAAAAACTAGTTAATATCATGTTTAGAAAACTCTTCTATACTTTTCGTTTTTTTACAATTAAGATCGCCTAGAAATTTTTATAGGATATCTTAAAAAGAAACAAAAATATTTGAGCCATTCTTAAAATGTTATCAGTAAGTAAGAAATAAAGTTCACAGACGCAAACATTTCGAACGATTTATTTAATCCTGAAAATATTTGTCATTACACAATTAATACTATACATTAGCATGTATCTTACACGTCGTAATTACTGCTGTACGGTTGTAGGTCACGAGAGTAGTGCGTGACTGGGTCGTGATCACCACACGCCAGGTGTAACAGCCGCTAGATGGATTGATGGATTGCAAATCTCCTCATGGTCACTGTTGTTTTTGAATTCAAATGTACTTACCATCAGTGTCTATAATTTGAAACACCACTTCATCACAATAATTTCACCATTTCGTCTCTGACAGTTAAGCAAATTATTTTTAAATTATATATTTAAATTAAATTAACTTAACCTCTTAATAACTAATTAGTTATTATAAATTAATATCTTTCATGCCTTATTTCTTACGACTTCCCAAACATATTCGAAACATTTTTTTTAATATAATATATTTATATTAGATCGACACTGATGGTAAGCACAGTACAATCCAAGCAACGGTGACCACCAAGAGATCGAAATCCATCGGCGGTCGCCGCTGTCATGCCGGCTTGCATAAATATCTCTTCACGTTACGCTTAAATGACCTGATATCGTAAGAAGAAGAGAACACACAAGCCGGAATATGGTTCCATTGATTCACGTTACAGCTAAGATAAGACATAAAGAACTTTTTTAACTAGCTCGTGCCTAAATGGAAGTTACCGTAAAACTGTGACTCCGAAGCCAAGCGCGTGTGGTTCTGTTCTGTTATGTCGTATAATATACTCACGTATATTATATAGGGTTGCCACCTTTTATTTCAGCAAATGAAGTGTATTGGTGTTAGAGCTTATAAAAATAGCACATTGTATCAAAATTAAGTATGTAGTCATATCAGTGAAACAGCAAAGTAAAGAGGTTTTGTCTCGGTTGCATTTTCATGTATTTACACATTATATATGAAAATATAATATTATCTTATTTCACTATACTTTTACAGGCGACAATTAATAGTTACAATCTAATAACGAGTCGTAATAGAAATTCCATTGTTCAGTTCAGTCACTGGAGCTTATATTATATGCAAAATTATTTTGTTCTTTAAATGTTTCAGGTAAAATGAATCATACAAAAAACTGAGTATTTGGAAACGTAATAATATAATGTGAAAATGTAATAAAGTGTTCAAGTTGGTACTCTAATGTAATACCCCTGCTCGTTAACAACAAGAACAGGCGGATCATGAGTGTGGCTGTTATAACAGAAGGTTATAACATCATTTTTCAAATGAGCCCTCGCTTTGCAATTCATCGTTTGTTTTTTAGAACAATACCAGTGTTTCTTGTTAGCCTGAGCAAATGTGTACCCGTTAATCATGAGCAGAACTCGGTCGTTGACAAGCTTGATGAACTTATACGTAACTGAAAAAAAAACATAGAAAATAAATGAAGGGATCAATTTTACTTATGAATTTCGTTTAATTATTTCTTTTTACTATATACTTTTGATTAGATGACTGTTTTGTAAGGTGTGACTGTTAATTACAACCTTCGGCTCTTAAGAAGGTGTGATGCGTGGGGTCTCGAGGATAACTACCGCCTTAAAACTGCCTTTATTTTTTATGTGATGTAGTTGCAAACAGGCATGCAGCCCACCTGATGTTAAGTGGTCACTATAGCCTAAAGCTATGTATAACCAACCTCCACAATTCCAGAGTACTGAGTTGGAGTGTCTTGTGTGCCAATGCGTGTTGCTAACTACACCCTTCGGACCAAAACACAACAGCATAGAAACTGCTTCATTGAATGCAGTGTACTGTGGTAGAAATAGGTTTGGCGGTCGCTGATATTGGTGTTATCATTACCATTTATTGCAAACAGAAGATAATATATCTCAATTTATCGTATTTCGTATAAAATTATATTTTTATTTATAACTAGCTGTGCCCGCGGTTTCCCTCGCTTGGACGACAAAAACTGTTGTTACCAGGATAAAATAGGATAGGATATATATAGGATATATATAGGATAGGATAGGAAATAGGATAGGATTATGTTACTTCTAATACCTCAAAGAATATGTGTACAAATTTTCATGGTGATCGGTTAAGTAGTTTTCGCGTGAAAGCGTAACAAATAAGCTTACATTCACAGTTATAATATTACTATAGATTGTAATTTGTTAAATCGATGTTTTTCGATTCTCGACTCTCTGGATATATTGCAAATATACTTTTTAAACGAACGTTGAAATAGGGTAAATTAAAAATCCCAACAACTGTAACTTGTTGGGGATTTGGGTAAATTCCAGAAGATGCTGCAGCATCAGGGAAATGTTACCATGTTGTAATATAATTAAAGTAACAAAACACCAAATATGACTCGATCAGACCTTTGGAAGATGCTCAAATCTATTCATCAAAAGAGCTACACATACTACACTTCAACCAAACCTACCAAACCTACCTACCTTTCAAACAAAAAAAAACTGTCTGAAAATCGGTTTAGCCGTTGAACTTATAACAACCCCTCTGTTTGAGTCGGATGTTAAAAATAATGTCCAGTGTCCATACAGCGATATCTTCGAAGTAATTTAAATAAACTGACTTCAATAAAAGAAAAAACCTTACTATGGCAGTGATTTATTAAGCACAATCGGTTTCTTAGCCACTATGTTAACCTACTTACAAGTATATAAACCATAATAATGATGTATTATATGGTTACATTTTTAGCCACTATAAAATTCAGCAGCGCAATGCCAATTATTTTTATATTTTTATTTTATCACATTAAATTATTGAATCTTACCATCAACCGCTTATTTTAATGAAGATTCCTTGCTTTAATTCCCTATAAACAGGTGGTTCATGGTTGTGTGTGTTTGAAACAAAAGTAGCTTCGGATTCATTTTTATTTAGAAATATTCTCGCCTTGCACCCTTTAGCTTTCTTTGAGCAGTAAAAATGTCCAGGTGTTGTTTGAGCGAAAGTATATTTGTCAGCCATCAGTATTCTCTTGCCTCCTGACAACCTGATGAATTTTATATCTGCTAAAAATATAAATAACACGCTCAGATTTATTGGAACATTTACATTAGATATGCTGTATTTTTTTTCAATTCTGGACTTTGTTTTTCACAACATTGTAATGAAATAATTCCAGAAATTTTGATAATTTACCTACAAATAAAATAATAAGTCCATTATATTTATAAATTATATTACAATGAAACAAACTTATATAAGTATTTATATAATATTCATATTGCCAACTTTCAAGAAATCTCTAGCAAGTTTCGTCTTAAGCTTAATGCTTCTTAGGTGTAGAATTATTTTCCTAGGAATTCATTTATATACTTATATCGAATCGTACAAAAATATCATCATTTGTAACTTTTATTAAATGTCCAAGTGACCGAGCTTCGTTCGTCGTCTTACAAAAAAATACTTATCTATGTACTTACATTATGGTTTAAGATTTTATTTCTCTAAGAATATACAGTTCGCTTTACAGATAAACTTACAACTAAAATTCAAAAATTCAACTTAACGAATTACACACATATACATATACAAGAATTACTCACTTCATAGTATTGGATTAGATGCAAAAAGTAGGTACTAATCAAAAACGGTTTGACATCAATCAAATATTTTTATTCATCTTAAATAACATTTCAGGACTATCAAAAATAGCGTTAGAAATATTGTCGCTAGCTCTTGTTAAACTAATATATTTCGGCAAGATGGCTGTTACTGCTTGGCGGCATTATTTAGTCTTGCGCAAAATTTTAATGTCTTAACGAACCACGGTTTTGATTTGGTAATTTAGTGATAGTGTCTGATTTGCATGCTGAAAGTTAGGGCTCAAGTTTCAGAACATTCAAATGCTTCTTTGTGTAGATCGAATTTATAACTTTTTGATCACCGACAAGGCGTAGGTGATAGTTGGTCTTGTCTCGTGCGTAAATAATAATTTTAGAGCAAATATTTGATGACAAATAAATATATATATTGCTTTTCATCGTTCGAAGTCTTGCAGCCGTGTAGACGAAGTCCTTTTTAAACATATATTACACTCCCTGTTCAAACTCTGATAACAGATCCGCTTAATGTCTTTATGAATCTTTTCGGTGGATGATTATGCACGTTGTGTATTTGACAGATATTTCCTTGACGGTCCACTTTTAGTTTCGCTTTACACGCCGGCACTTTCATTGAGCAAACCCACCACAATGTGACACCCAATTGTGAGAAAGTGTGCCCTCCCACCAGAATTAAATCCTTTCCTCTCTGCGATTTTATAGTATCGTACGGTATATACGTAGCTGAGGAACAAATAATATACCTTATATAATATCACGCATTCTGATAAACATAATTTATTACATGTACAGATTTGCAGTTTGCAGTTGAAGTAAGTCTACTACTAAATCGTTAACAAAGAATATACATTTTTACAGTCTTCTTAAAATATGAAATGTATCTATTTTTGTACTATTCACAAACCGAGTCGGACAGGCACGATCGCCTTATCAGAACCTTTTTTCATACTTTGCCTAAATATAATTTGGCATTTTGGCATAAAAAACATAATAAATTGTTTTGGGGGCCAAATAGCGTAATTTTATGAATTTAAAATAAAAACCATCATCAGATACTTTGAGATCCAGCCAATAACGCCCACGTGAAATTCGAAACTACTCAGAGATGTATTTCATACTTTGCCTAAATAACATTTGGCATTCTGTAGAATGCCTAGGCCAAGTTTATAATAAGTCTCTTTATTTCATACATTACCGGCTACTCTTAGGTATTCTATAGATTGCCGGCATTTCCTACATTGCCTATAGCATACTCTTATACGAGTATACTAGCTCGTTAAAATGACTTTACAGCACCTGACAGAAAGTACGGTACAGTCTACAAACAACGGAGACGTCGGTGACAGTTCTCATTAGCAGTTGTCGATGTTATTCCAATGTATTGAAATGCTTTTTTTTCGAACTCACTATACTGTTAGCCTTAGGGGCCCTGGAGCCTTTGCGGCTTTTACAGCTTTACCGGGCTTGGGGGCGAGCGCTTAAGGCACTCAGCCACGAAAGCTAGGCAACAACATCCGAGAGTGCCAAAGTGGCCGAACCTCGGCTCGGACTGTTGCGCGTATGCAAGCGAAGTTAACCGTACGTCCCCTGCGGAGAGAACGGTTGTTTCGCGAGCGTGGGCGCGAGCACGCATATGTTGCGGGAGCGGACGCGTAAATCTTGTTAGCTTTCTCGATGTCGTCGTCGGGATCGACAAAGAGATTTCGCGGACGGCGTTTATAACGTTTGGCAACGGGGATCGAGTTGTCTGGGACGTAGTTCACGGTGGATTTTACGAGCAGGTTGGGATGATTCGAAGCGCTATCGAAGTATCTCCTGGTGAGATATTTCACATAGGCTTCTATCGAGGGAAGCCTGATGTCCCTGTGGAGTTCCATGTTCCTAACGAAGGCTGGAGGGTCGAGCAGGCGACGGAGAAACCGATTTTGGACTCTTTGCATGCGGGCAAAGTTTTGTTTGGACATATGTGCGAACGCGGCGCAGCTAGATGTCAAGATCGGACGGACGCACATCTTGTACAGTGTAAGCTTATGTCTTTAGGACATTTTGCTTACCGAACTGAGCAACGGTCGCAAGCGGGAAAGGATCCAGACGGCCTTATTCTGGACTATAGTAACGTGTGCGTTGAAGTTAAGCTTCGAGTCGAGGGTGACACCCAGATATTTAGTCTTGGTGGCCCAGAGGATATTTCTATCGAATAATGAGAGGAGTCCTACCGTGCGTGGTAGTTTACATGTATGCGGTTCGCGGCGCTCTTTACCGGATTAATGGCTATTCGCCACGTTCGAAACCACTCCCCGAGAGTGGTTACGGCACGTTGGACTGCTTAGGCGAGATTTTTTCTGTGTCTGTTTGACGCGTATATGACTGTGTCGTCAACGTAGAGCCCTATCTCGACCCCGGGGGGCTTCGGGAGGTCGCTGACGTGTATTGAAATGCCTCTTCACGCCTTGTTTAAAGCATCAAATAGGATGGAGAGAACAAGTTGGCTAGGAAACCATTTCACATCCGCACGATCCGGCAAAGGTGAACTTGCGAAGTACGTTGTTCGTGCCGTGATAGGCGCTATCGTGTAGCTGTAGCTCCCTAGACCAGTCCGTGTAGTTCGTGCGTATGTTTAACTACTATTTATTTAAAGAAATCTACAGCTCTTAAATTTAGATAACATACATACTAAATTAACATATAGGTTTAGCAAAGATTTACATTAAAAAAAAGTGTTATACCATAACGAAGCTATTAATTTCATCGAAAATAACTTAACAATGGTATTTTGTACGGGCGCGCGTGTGTGTCTTTATGTATGTACTAATTATATATATTTAACGAAGTCTGAATAATATCAATTGCTTTTCTTTTAAACGCTGCATTACTATCAAAGAATATATCTAAATTTTCTGCCTTCATATTATATGAGTGTGTACACCTTATCAACATTGAATGACGGGCATAATTGAACCTTTAAATTAAATCTATGAAGCAATGAAATAACAACCAATTCAATAAAAATCCACGTTCATTATTGAAATACCAACTGCAAATTACATATATTAATTTATGAAAATTGCAATAATTGAATTTCCAACATCTTGATATTGACATTAATTTCGTTGGACCGTAGTTATTACAGACCGTGTCAGTTTCTTATTCGCAATAGTTATATCAAGTCGGTTGTGGCTTCATCACTGCAAAAATGTTTCAATCGGAAAAACTTTCCCAGATTATTATTTTTTTTTTTGTATCGTAGCACGGCAACGTGACTACACTGTACCTGATGGTGAGCACAGTACAATCCAATAGCATCGGCGACCACCGTGGATCTAAATAAATCTATTAGTAATTAAGTAAAGCAAATAAGTAGTATAATATATAAAAATACCAATCAACAATAAAACTAACAGAACCTGTAAATTCAGTGTTTCAAATCGCATCTACTATACTACTGTAAACATTAAGACCACATAATTGATTAAACACGAATATATTTCCCGTTTTTCATTTTCACATATCGACCAGGCGGATGACAATGCTCGTTTGAAATAGACGTGATCCTCCTCGATTCGTCTAACCTCAGTTTTGCTCGACACTTCATTTGTTTTGCGACACAACGCCAAAATTTGCCGTTGTTGTGCTCAAACGCATAACCATTGACCAAAATCTGCCTACCACCTCTTTGAGAGACTACAATCTCGTAACGTATATCTGTAAGTTATATAAACTTAAATGAATGATAGAACTGTAAGGTGATATTATTACTATTTTCAAAAACCTTATTTACTTCTTTAAAAGAACTAGGTTGTCAGTTAAAATAAATTAGTTGTAACTTATAACTACTAAATCCAATAATTTCAACAAACACTTTTATAAATCGCAACTTCACTATGAAATTTATTGTACGCAATATATTCTAATAAAGAAATTAATAGGATCGTTAACTATGTAAAAGGAATTCGATTAAAAAATTCACTGATAAATAATCTATATTTACAATAAACTTATCAACTTTACCAATGAACTCAAACTTAATAATTATAAGATAGTTTTTAATTGATTATCTAATAAAATAGAGTATGAACAGTGTAAACATCACTATTGCGAAAGACAATCGTATTCATTATGCTTTAAGGTTTACTATACATTTTGGAAATGATTTATTAAATTCAGGGAATTGTGAGAACTTTTGAATACCTATAGTTAATTTTATAACCTATTGTGTTGCATTCTCACAAAAACAGGCAATTTTCATATCTGTTTGCTCGATACTTAGCTAAATAAAAACAAAAACACCTCGTAAGTACACCTACAGTAATAAAAAATTCCAATAACGATAACAGGAATATACTTCTTACAAAGTGAAAATAAAATTGGATTCCAAACAGAAAAACTGCAGATTGGTTTTTACAGGTAAAAATGGAATCAGATTTTTCCCTCTGTTTGATGTTATAATCTCGTAGTTTTTAACTGAAAATTACATATTTATGACATTTAAATTGAATTCAAAACAATTCGAAAATATAATATATCCATAGCTCTCGGCCAAATCACTTGGCTCTGCTTATTCTTACCACGATACCCAAGCGACATCAACCGATGTTTTAATAATAACATCGGCGTTTTACTTTTGATCAGTTATTTACCAAATTAGGTTAAAAGTATTGCTTAATTTTCTTACGGTCTGAGTAAGAAAAAAATCACCATTTTGGAAATCTCAAGAATCATCTGGAACGTGACTGAAATGTCGTGTATTTATCATAGTGTAGCGTGTAGTCATAGGTTCGACAACGCACACATAGAAAGCCTTATCACTTCAACTGCCAACAAACAATGAGCTTAAATCAAACGTTCACAACAAATCAAACAATATTTACTTATTCCAAAATTATATTCTTACATAATTTCCATTCACTAACTTCTGATACAATTTATACGGATGATTATGTTCACTGTCCACTCGAAATATACTACCATCTTCACCTAATATCAACTTTGCTTTGCATCTCCTATTCGAGCATACCCAATACAATTTACGTATTTGTGAGAAAGTGTACCCACCAATCAATATCATACTTTTCCCTCTTTGTGATGTTATAATCTCGTAGTTTTTAACTGAAAATTACATATTTATTAAATAGTACATAATTAAATTTAAAATAATTCTAAGATAATAGGGGTCCAAATATGAAATTGCCGTTTTAACGCACTGGCTACTTTTAATAAAAATTAAACCTGCATGCAGCATAGCGTCAGATTTCAGAGTGAAACTTTTTTCATACGAAAACTATAACATTATAAATTAAAAAAAGACATGACATTTGATGTTCGACGTTCAATTGTTTTTACAATTAACTTTTAAAGTGAAGATGGATACAGCTAAAATCAAATTACCTAATATTCAAATACGTGGAACTATCGCAGCCGAATGTGTTCGTAAATAATGATATATGGAAGGTGATGGTGGAAGCCGATTGGTGTCAAACTACCAAAGAATTAGCGGCATGGTTTGACGTTAATATTGACTCATTTGCAGTATTTCGGTAAAATTAGGAAACTCGAAAATAGGTGCCTCATGATTTGACTGATATACAGAGAGCAGCGCGTGTTAAAGCTTGCCGCACCTTGTTAAACCGTTACAGAAATTAAGGGATTTTAGACCGAATTGTGGCATGTGACGAAAATGGATCCTTTACGATAAACGCAATAGCTGACCACAGGTGAAAAGCCAAAACAATGCCCTAAAGCGAAGCTCAGAACACAGAAAAGTGATGGTAACTGCTTGGTGGTCACCTCAGGATGTAATTCACTAGAGCCTCCTCAGATCCGGTCAAGCAATATCTCAATCACAATCTCACCTGATGTTAAGTGACGATGTGGCCCAAGATGGTAAACGCTAAACCTAATGGAAGACTGGCTCTCAAGTGCAGCTGCCGGAACACACCTATTGGTGCTTGGCGACAAATTTTCAACTTGAGCTAGCCAGGCTAGCCAGGCGAGCATCAGAAAAAGCCTTACCACCATGCTATGGTTTCCTCACGATGTTTTCCTTCACCGAAAGCTCAGGCTCATTGCAGGGATTCGAACTCACGTCAATCGACGCGAAGTCGTACACGCTACCACTGAGCCATCATTGCTTCAAAATGATGACGAAACACAGCAAAACAGCCGCCCAGACTGGTCTTCGGTATTCACCATTATTGCTCCACGATAACGCCAGACCTCACATTGCTCGTGAAATAGTTTTAACACTACAATAAATACATTTAGAAACCATCCGCCATCCTCCACTCACTGGACCTTTCCCAACCGACTACCACTTTTTTACCTTTTTTGATAAGTTTTTTCCACGAAGAAAAAAATTCAAAGCAGTACAAAATGCCTTTACACAGTTTGTGGAGTCCAGGTCCACAGAGTTTTATCGGAAAGATTTAAATGTTCTTTTTATTCGATGGCAGAAATGTATAGACAACGAGGGTAGATACTTTCATTAAATAGATATTTTTCATCCTACAAAAAAATAATTATTTTTGTTTTTCATTACTAAACGGCTATTTCATACTTTAATCCCTAGTAGAATATTTCTTCAGATTTCAGCTTTCGGCCAAATCACTTGCTCTACTCATGTTACTACGATGTCCAAGCGATATTTTAAAGATTTATACGTTTAACACAAATTTTACAACAGTCGTGGTTTGTCTTGTGATGGTAGGTAAAAGAAAAACAGGGAACCTAACTATCATTGATTTATTTAATACTACATATTATATACAAATATATGATTACATAATCATTTGTCGTCAAAAAGTAGGTCCATTGCTGGAATCGAAAACACGGTTTTCTGACTGGTATAAACTACTGCTGAAGTAGGCCAGGCTTCCCCTGCCAAATCCGTTTGAATATTTCCATGTGTTTATCACTTTTAAATACGAACAAGATTACCATCGTACTGCTTTATATATTTCCTTGCAGGGTGATTGTGTAATTTGTCCAGATAGATCACTTTCCCGTTCTCGTTCATCTTCAGTTTCGCCCTACAATTGCTTGTACAGATCCAATTCCTATTGTTAACGTGGCCATACGTATACCCATCAATCAAGATCAAGGCTCCCTTTGTGACCGTACTAAGTCGAAACTGATATCTGTAAATAATTATAATGTTATTATTGTTTATTAAAGATATATTGTTTTTATAACAATTATGAATGCTTATGCCGAGGGAAAGAACTCATTATACGAAAAATACTACTGTAAGGGATTTCTATTATTATGGAAATGTTAACAATTCATTAAAACATTACTTAATAGTTAATGTTTGTTTAAAATACTGATATGAAAATAACTGCAACAATTTGGCAAACTTGTGTTTTACGTTTCACTACTTTGATTATTATTATTTTTTTGCCTCTTTCATTAGCTACATAAACTTAATTAACGTAATATTCTTCGGGCACATACGCACTATGCGGCTACTCGCATATCGGCCGGCCGTCCGCTTGACCGGTTATTGTCACATGAACACTGCATACACTATATTTACACAAATAAACACACGTACACACACTTCCATCTATCCGTCCATCCATTCAGCCAAAAGACATCCAGTGCTGGACATAAGCCACCCCCAATAATTGCCACAATGACCGGTCCTGCGCTGCTTGCATCCAGCGAGTTCCCGCAACCTTCACTAGGTCGTTGGTCCGCCTTGTGGCGGATCTGCCCACAAGTCAGTCCTTAATTACACTATTCACTTGTCGCCATAGATTTAATTATGTATACTATAAATCTACGCTTGTCGCAGTCCTCTAGTACATCGTCTACGGTTGTTGTTTCGATGATTCAAGACCGGTGAAGCTTTCAAAAGCCTCTAATGACTCCAGGGCCCTTAAAGGTATGAGTATAGTCAGTTCGAAAAAAAAATGTTTCGATAATAGCTTAATGGGGCCAATTTTACTTTTTTTAGCTTATTTGTTTCGTTGTACCAAAAGGAAAACGAACAGTTTTTTAAAGGCTCAGCAACACGCATTTGTGGCTTCTGGTATTGCAAGCGTCCATAGGCTGCGGTCACCGCTTACCACCAGGCGGGTCACATGTTTGTTGACCATCATCGTGGTATATAAAATTAAATTTTTAATTGATCTTTTTTAAATGGAATATAAGCGTCTAGAGAACAATCTTAATTGATATGAAATGCTGGTGTGACCGAAAATGTCGATACGCTACACCTTGATAAAGAAGCACTCAAATACAACTGCTAACCCAACGATATGTGCTTGGCGGCACATTTTACAGCTCACGGTAGCACCCATCTCTGTACGAAAAGAGAAGTTCGTAAATTCTTACAGTTGTCGTACAGTGCAGATGTGAAATAGTTTCCCAGCCCAATTATTCCATCCTCTTTATTGGGTCCTTCAAACAAGCCGTTAAGAGGCATTTCAGCTGGCCGGCATGACATCGACGAATACCGATGAAATCTATATCACCGATGATCACCATTGTTTGTGGACTATACCGTACTCACCATCAGATGCTATACTGTCATTTTGCAGACTAGTACGAAAGAGAAGGCTCGATGAAGTTGTGAAAGCCTTTAATGACTCCAGGGTCCTTAAAGCCAATAGTATAGTCGGTTCGAAAAAAAAAAACTAGTATGAAATAAATTAAGAGTTAAAAATATGTAGACACGTAAATAATTTTATAAATCGAATGGCTCCTGAGGTATTGTAGATAGGACATTCCGTCGGGCACACGGCTGGTTATAAAATATAATATTAATAAGCAAAGAAAAAACATAACACGTTACACAGTATACTACAGAAAGCCACCTCCAAGAACTAGCGATAACGGCGCAAGCACACATAAACGAGTATTTACTTTTTTTTTTTTCTAACAGACTATACCTACTGTTAGCCTTAGGGGCCCTGGAGCCTTTGCGGCTTTTACAGCTTGGCCGGGCTTGGGGGCGAGCGCTTAAGGCACTCAGCCGCAAAAGCAAGGCAAGATTTCTTTATTATTTCTTAACATTGTAGGTACTTAATTTAGGTTGGGTTTGCTATTTTATCGGTTATTATTAATTGGTGATCATTACCATAAACAAGGTTAAGTACCTAATTATTTATGTTATAATCATATATTATATGACAGCTCTTAACAGTGAGATGTAGGTACCTGCCAACCTACAATAAAAACCAGGGTTTTTTTTTTTGACAATTTTATTATGTATGTACCTATAGTACCCGGCACGAATTTTAAGACTATCGAAATCATAATGACAAATGCATAGTACAGGGGTATCTCTGAACAAAATAATGCTTCCTGTTATTCAATAACATTACGAAAAAATAAATAAAAAATGTTTTCCAATTTAAAATGAGCCTTTTTAGTTTTGAATTGTGATTAAATCGTCGCCTGCGGCTATTCGTTTGGTTTGGTGGTACCGTTGATATTAGCACGGCCGACGCCGGCATTTATTTAGAATTAAATACGTTTGAATATATGTATACAAGAATGTTTTGTTATTTAAACTTCCAAATCGATATTTTCGTCAAATATTATTGCCAGCCCTAGTGCTAGAATCGCGCGTAGGAATTTAAATTCAAGGTCAGATAAAGCGGCCCTTAGTATTCTGTGTTGTTACTAAAAGCAAGGCGATATATTCTTCATGATTTTATTATTTCAGGCAAAAAACCAAGATATTGATTCCCTCTGACGCAATTATTGGACTATACAAACAATTGACAGCTGGAAATGAATAAAGAATTTGTCTTCTACGTCCAGATAGAATTACCTATATAAATGTACATAGTAGTTAAATGTATTCGTAATAACTCAATGAATAAAAAAAACCGTTGCAGAAAAACTCGTAGAATATTGTTGAAGTTTTAATTTATAAAATATGCTGACCCGTCTCTCGTTCTCATCAGATTCCGAGGTAGATGTGTGTGGATGTTATACATGTGAATTATCTTCATGTTTTGATTTAACTTCAGTCTTGCTCTACATTGGTTCCTCTTTACCGAGCACACCCACGACTCTGCCTGTTTGGTAAACGTGTAGCCCTCGACCATTATGAGATCCCTTCCCTTCTTCGACTTCACTATCTCGTAATATATTTCTGAAAGATTTTTTACTGTTGGATATGTGTTAAAAGTTCTGTCATATTATGTCTATATGATATATTCATACAACCCGACCTTAATCTAATTAGTTTATTTTTCTTATTTATCTATACTATAATATAATAAAGCGGAAGACATTTTTTGTTTGGTTATTTGTTTTAACACGCTAATCTCTGGAACTAAAAGTTGGATTCAAAAATTTCATTTTTTATGTGATAGCCAGATTCAGGAGGGATAAATAGTATAGGCTATCTAGCATCAGGCTACACCTCTCAGATAGCCTTAAATATTGTTTTTTGTTAAGTAAGTTAGAAGAAACATTGCCCCCGAACTGCTTTTTCCGCGTGCGTTGGCGTTATGGTTAATACTTAATTACAATGTTTTACAAAAATATTGTTCATTATTACATCTAAAAAAAGTCTGCGATACCATATGTCTATCTCTTATACATAAGCCAGAATAAGGTACTATGTGATAATGTTTTATTTAAAATTGAAAAGTGTTTTATAAGCTATATTATTAGGCATGGCATATTAATCCTTACGAACGAAAGTTGCTTCATCATCAAGACAATTTTATATAGATAAACTTTTCCCTTTATAGCATGTTATTTGGACGAATAATTTAGGAGATAATGTAAAATTAAAATAATTCAACACTCGGCTCGGGTCTATGACTATAGGTGTAGTGGCGCGAACGAGCCGTGTGAGTTGTAACGCATAACTCTGGCCGCCAGATAAAAATATTGTCTACACTGAAGTATTACAAATCACCAATCAGCTATTTCTTTTAAATTATACGCGTGTGAAACCACGGGGCACAACTAGTAATTATATAAATCTTGTGTGCGTCTGCCAGTGATTCTATAACTTCTAAACTACTTGACCGATTGAGCTCATATTCACATAATATATTTGTTTTATCGAGACGATGATTTATAGATAACCTAGGGTCCGATAGGTGGCACTGTCGTCGCGTCATTAACTACAAAAAAGAGTACAACAACGTCTGCCGAGCGAGCTAGTATTATATAAAATCTATATGCCTTTAAACTTTTAAATATTGATATTAAAATTTGTAATAAGACCGAACAACTGTGTATTTGGTTTGTTTGTTTATACTGCACGACGATTACACGTAATTAGTATCAATCAGTAATAATCGAGAGCTCCATGTTTATTTGAAGTTATACTTCTTTTGGCGCGTTTAGTAGAGGCATAGAATACTAGTAGAGGGCCTCCAAGCCCGGTGAAGCTGTCAAAGCCTCTTATGGCTCCAAGGCCCTTAAGGCTAACAGTATACGAGTAGTCAGTTGCAAAAAAATAAAAACTAGTGAGGTTAAAATTGAGAGCTACGCGCGCATCATATGACGGAAGTGTGACAAGATCAAATTCGCCATCAATGATAATAATGTGAGTTAATTTTACTGAACTTATTTTTTTAATTATGGTGAAATAATTTAAAGTTTATTATTTTATTATATAAAACCATAGAATTAATATTAGATTAACAAATCGAAAGAGAAAGTGTATAGTATACGCTCGTGTTAGAACGAGATAGGGATACGAGACCATTTTCGTATGTGCTATGCCTACATAAATCGTGACCAAAACAAAACCCGTTTATTTTTGTAAAATCTAAAGTTTTAAAGTGTACTTTAATGTTAAGTAGTCGTGTTTAATTGATGTCCGTGTACTGTACAAGAATGTAACTATTCCCGAACTATACTGTACTATGTAAATCTATACATATATGAAACACAATTAAATAAAATCAATACAATGAATTATTATTATTATTGATGGCTAGAGCTTCATAATGTTATTGGCAAACGGAATTACATTTTTGGCGTTATTTTTGTTTCGTTACGACAGAGAACTAAAAATTCTTACGTGTGTGTATATAAAACAATATCTTTTTTGTGCTTGCAATCACAATTTTAATTGTGAAGTCGTGAAAGTACAAGTTAACAAATATTTTTGAATTATTATATTATACATCGTTACAACTATATCAATAATCGTTTTTCTTATATTGAATAAAAGTGTGTGAATTATTCCACTCATGCGAGCGACGTCGTCAGGGTAAAAAAGTAACAAATACTAGGTATATATAATAATCAATATTTATATAAAAGTAAATAAAATATTATTACCTTCGAGTTAATTCATTATTAATACGTCTAATATTCCGTAAGAATGGTAAGGATTCACTTCAATCGTTACAGATTAAGCCTAAACTGAATAAAGAATATCTGATTTTAGGTTCTACCTATCACTTTCTACATATATAGGAACACAAACATAGCTAATGACGTCACTGCAAACAAAAATAACATCCGTGTTACACCGTCATAATGCATGAGAACCATCGATTGCATTATTAATTATAATTACGGATAAGTAGGTAACTCGGTCTCCCCAAGGTGAGAATCGCCTCGCATACGGACTACGGAGACTCATTCGGGTCACTATTGGATCATACTGCCATCGGTATAGCCACGCTTCCTAAATTAAGTTTAAATGTAATGTATATTTTAAATAAATATTAATTTGATATAGTATTTTTTGCAACTCTCGGTCGCACACGTCATTTTCGTAATTAGAATATTTATTATTAATGTTTAATTAATTAAATTAAAGTAATAGACATATTATATGTTTAAAGACTTTATTTCAAAGAAATACAATATTACCATCTCGGGTTCGTATAAATTGCCTAGGAGAGTGTTTATGTTCATTTTTTAAATAAACAATTTTACCATAATCGTTAAGTTTCAAAGACGCTTTGCAGTTATTCTTCTTTAAAGAACAAACCCAGTGGCTAGCGTCGTTCCGGGAGTAAGTGTGACCTTCAACCAGCAAAAGCGCTTTGCCCTTTCTCGACAAAACTTTTTCGAATGGAATATCTGTAGGTACATTATAAAAAACCATTACACTGTGCATAGCGTAGGTATTTTTAATCTTACCATGTTGCTTATTTTAATATACGCCGTTGTTTCTGTCATTCGTTACAGAATACATTACACACATTATATAAGAATAGATTGACCGCCGTAGGCGTGACCCTCCTATTAGTGTGCAGGTCGCGGGAAGAGAACAAGACCGACCAATAAGTTAATCTGTTGCCGGCCGCCGGCACCAATAGACGTTTGACGTATGGGTCTACGCAGTTTTATTTTTGTGACTGCAACACATGAGATTAATTTACGAAGAAAGAAGTACGGAAGCTACGTTTTAAAAAAATGTACAGTCGATCAAAATAAATATTTTAACGCGTTTTTATTAAATTCTATTGTCAATATATAAGATGAAATTTATAGAAGTTTCAATCAATTTCGTGTAAAGGTTACACGCATGATTTTCTTTCAATATAGTACTTTTTTGATTAGCGTTTTAATAAAGACAACAATATTATGTATATTAAAAATATTATTTATCATAACATATCTGTCCCAATAGCAATAACATGCATAAAATTTTGATCTTAAGATATAGGGTATCATCTCAATACCGTGTATATCCGTGCACACACACCTCTCCGCGTCCTGCAAACCATCAGGAGGGTCGCGCTTACAGCAGTCGGCCTATAAGATATTACATTTAATGAATGAAATAACATGAATAAACATGTTTGAAGCTATACTTCGTTTAGTAGATGGTAAAATTGAGAGCTGCTTGCGTATCATGTGACCGAAGTCCGATATGATGAAGTTAGCTATCAATGGTAATAATGTAAATTCATTTTACTGACTTTTTTAAATTATGTTATACAAATTTTACTCTGTATAAATAAACATTATTTTAATTTGATGAAATAAAGGGATAATACGAATTAAATAATGATATTAATAAATAAAACAGTAACTAAATTAAACAACATCAATATTATGTTTACGCTTTAATATGATCAATTCTGACAGATTTGACTAAACTTGATAATGTGAAAATACTGAAAATAGATACAAAATTATATAGGTACATTCTGTTACACTTTTAAATTATTTGTTACTTTTCGCTGTGAACTATTGAATTTAAAAAAACATGAAAAAATAGAATTGAAACTAAAACTAATCCTCCACAAATATTGCTAGTTTTCTATCAGACAAAGATCTTTTATAATAAATCTCTGACAAATTACTTACTACTGTACTATTTTATTGGATGCCTATTTTATTTTAATCCGTTTATATGAAGATAACATTTCCGCATCGTTTTCTTATATATCGTCTAGGTAAATGTGTGTGAAAATTATTTAAATAAGTAATTACTCCGTTATTTAGCTTCAGTGATGCTTTACAATTATTTTTTTTCAATGAACACGACCAATAACAATGATCTTTCGTAGCAAATGTGTGACCCTCGATGAATAATAATTCTTTGCCTCTCTTTGACAACGTTGTTTCGTACTTTATTGCTAAAAATAAAATAAATGTATAAATTTTTAGTAGGATAAACTGATACTATATCGATACAGATCAAAAGAAAAAAGTCGCATCTTGTTTAATGGTAACTAAAAATTAAAGCGACATGAAAATTACAAAGCGGCACAAAAAAGGTAGATATATTAGCGATTAAGCAATAAATATCTAAATAAAGGAAGTTCTGATTCAAGTGAATTAAGCACATAGTAAAATGAACTAAGCAACCCAAATATACCGTATTTAAATAGTAACTAAGTCTAGTCTAATATTAAGTTTCTTTTTGTGATTTAAGTACGCTATAAGAAATGATTGTTACTTATATATATTTTTCTTAAAAGGGTAAAACAGGATTTAACAGTAGGGAAGAAATGTATGAACCCGCCATTTTTTATGTTAGTGATAAGATATTTTTTTAACGACATGAAAGATTTTTTGGCGGGTTCTTGGACTGTAATGTAGTGGTTTTTGTTTTTTACTAATGCATTTGTGTTATTGACCCTATATTGTGTGGCAACCTGTATAATAAAAGTATTTTGCATAATAAAGCTTGGTTATTGTGCACAAGTAGAATGGATTGGATATAATAACATGGACTATGAATTCTGAGATGCCACGAAAACTCCTAGAAAATTCTATCAAGGGAGCCACCATCTTTTAGGTTATCGAAATCATCATATGACATAATATTCTATATTCACTCGACAATGGCAGTAATTGTCTTCCATAAAGAGGACTAGTTGCAAAGTTAGAAAAAAGAAAGAACGATTTGAAATATCAAACAGGCGTGTAATCTACCTAACTTTACTGCAGCTTATAGCTATTTATAACAATCCTCTAAAAACATCGCAGTCCTGAGACCAGTCGGTACGGGTCGCTACTCCTGAGAACTGGGTTGGGAGACCTTGTGTGCCAGTGCGAGTTGTCAACTGAAATTTTCGGACTGAGGCACAGCAGCGCAAGTACTTATGCATTGCAGCAAATATAAGTGTGGCTTCGGCAATCGAACCTTGTATCATCCTTCTATCCCTCTTATGTGTAATTAGCATATAGGTTCTTAAATACAACTAAAGAAAGACAAGGGAACAGGAACAGAAGAATGATTATAGACTTATTTAAATACTAGCCTGCTGCACCCTGTCCCCCACCCTCCCATATGCTGAGTGATAAAAATATCCCATGATATATTTCAGGAAATTATTGACTTCTATGCCAAACTTTAGAATCTGTCAGCTGTTCAATCGTAATTGAATGATAAACGTTCAATATTTTTTTGTACAACTATTTGTGCCTCGAATCGTGCTCGTTTGGCCTCGAAGGGTCCCCTTTTTCTGAATTATATTTATTTTCCCGAAACCCTAATTATTTTTCTAAAATAAAAGTAGTCTTAATTCCTCTTCATAACATCAGCTATATGGCAGTGAAAGTCCCGTCAAAATAGGTGCAACCGTTTCGAAAATTACCCGAATCAAACAGACGAAAATTTTTTAAATTGGTTTTTGTTTATACCTACTGTATATACTTTCATATGCATTTAGTAAAAAGCTGTTATTTGGACATTACAAACAGACACTTTAATTTTATTTATATTAACTTATTATAATATTTGATTATCATATTAACATAAAGTTACTACTTAGTCCTTAACATTTCCCAGTATGACTTCCCCTACTTCTCGCTTCAGCTCTTTCCTTGGCATATGCGTGTGGACGTTTTTCAAGCGGACTATTTTCTTGCCATCTGCACTCATTGTTAGATTCGCCTGACATCTATTCTTCTTCACCGAACACACCCAATGATTTGGATAGTTCTGTGAGAATGAATATCCGCCGACGTAAAGCATTTGCCTGCCTTTACGAGACCACAACATTTCGTACGGAATATCTGAAAATTGGATGCACATTTTTATGCATATAGAATCTAATAAAATCACGACATCACTGAAGGAGTATTATTTAAGCAGGTTGATTTGTTTAAAATAGAGTATTTTTATGTAACGGACATGCAATAACCATCTGTACAATGGTCAAATATATCGTAGTTTTAGTAAAGTAGTATATTTCACAGCTGAAGTTATACAAAGAAATCTGTTTTATTAATATTTAAGTTACTACATATTTAAATGAATGCCGTAATTTTTAAAATAAACGTTAAAATGAAACGATTCGCAAATAAATTCATATTTTGTTTATTATTTCCTTAAAATAACTCTAATAGTAAGTAATATCTAGAACTATTTATCTGATTTAAATATGATTCAATAATAGAAAGCTACGTTAAGTTAATGGTTAAAATAATATTTTATTGTTTTTAATTTTTATATTGTTATTAACGCGTACGAAGTTGCAGACGGTTAGTAGCAATTAATTTATTGTACAGAGTAAACAATATTTAAAAAAACTTTGAAATCAATGTTTTATATTTAAGCCTCGGCTAATGTTCTTACGTTATAAACAAAATAAATTTTTGGTTGTGTTTACAAAGATCTCATGACATGTAAAAACTTAAAGCCTTAATAAAAAATTTGTTCAACAATAACATGACATGAAAATAAACAGCGAGCATACTTAATATCAAATAATATATATACTCGTATATATATACGGGTATATATATGTATATATGTCGGAGAATCATGTCGATGAGATTATGGAATCCTTCTTAACGACTTAGTGTTCGTACTATTGACTCGCACTGTTGGCTGGGCGCTATAACAACAGGTGTATTCTGTGATTGCGCACACTTTATAAGCAGGCAACAACCAGATTGAAGGCATTCTTGCTCTAGCTATCGGATCGTGAAGACCTCAATTAATAAGTTGGCTACAATAAACACTGTTCCTGAGTGATATCTCGCTGCGAATTATAATACAGTTCCTGTTTAGCCCTTATCATTTCCCAGTATAACTTCCCCTGCTTCTCGCTTCAGCTCTTTCCTTGGCATATGCGTGTGGACGTTTTTCAACCGGACTATTTTCTTCCCATCTGCACTCATTGTTAGATTCGCTTGGCATCTATTCTTCTTCACCGAACAAACCCAATGATTTGGATAGTTCTGTGAGAATGAATATCCACCGACGTAAAGCATTTGCCTTCCTTTACGAGACCACAACATTTCGTACGGGATATCTGTAAAGTGAACCCATTGTTTTATACCTATTATTTAATCTGAACAAATCTCAATCTCAATTATGTATTATAGGAGTGTTTGAACAGGTTGATTTGTTCAAGATTCAGTGATTTTATTAACGGGATTTTATTAAGGATATGTAATAATTATCTGTACAATTGGCAAATATATGGTAAACTATTAATGTGATATATTGTATAATGTTTACGTAGTTCTAGTAAAGCAGTATTATTGACGGCCTTTTACAAATTCTGAAGTGTTAGAAATCTGTTTTGTTTTTCTATTTATAATATATTTAAGTTAAATGTTTAGGTAAACGACGTAATTCTCACTCACTTAGTAGAAACACAAGAATACTTTTATAAACTACAATAATAGGTCATGACGTCCATGAATGAGTGGCATCGAAAAAGGAAACCAACTGCAATTATTTTGATGAGTTCCCTGGTGTATATTCGATGTCCAAGGTCCATTAAATATAAAATAGGACCTGCTAGAGGTCGGTTCATAAACAATCCAAATACAACGGCGCCCACCGAGAGATCGAAATACATCTGCATTGCAGATAGACACCGGGACAGTTGAAACTAAATAAAAGCCTTTAAAAATGTTTATCGATTTTGCACTGTTCATCTGCGCAGGTTATAAAATTGCACAGGACTATTCTAAGACATGCTCCGGTCGACCCACGTAGGCACACCTGCACAGGTAGAACTCTCCAGTAGACAGGAGCGTGTGTGTCAGACTTTACATTACATGCATAATACTCGTAAGAACGATTCTGAACAGGAAACCTAGTAGTAAGCAATATACATAGGTATACCAAACAATGAGCTAACTCGCTTTTGCTCGTATTACAAAATATCCTAACCTACAAAAAAATTTTCATCAATCAATCAAATAAAATAAAAATCAAAGAAATAATGAATATTTTACACGTGTATTTATTTTGAAGAATTAAGAAATAATAATAAAAATATAGAAAATAAAATAATTAATTAATACAGTACAGAAAAAATAAAACAATTATTATGTGTAATTTTTATTAGGAATATTATATTAATATAAGCATTCCATTTCGGTCCCTGAAAAATTTTCGAGGCAAATGTGTGTGTTCATTGTTAATACGAACGATTGTACCAGCATCGTTCATTTTCAAATTAGCCTTACAGTTGTTCTTTCTTAAAGAGCAAATCCAGTGAGTTTGATCGTTCTGTGCAAACGTGTACCCGTCGACAAACAATAACGCTTTACCTCTCTGGGATACCGTCATTTCGTACCGTATATCTGTAATATTGTATATAATTGCTAATATAATTATGACTCTCCAAAGAAATTCTTCACGTTATTATTAAATTCAGGGTAACTAGTAACAATAACTTTTAGCCTCGTTAAAAAGCTAAGCTATCGAGACATGGGCTTGAAATCGGTAACAGCGAATTAATCTGAGCAACCATCAATGAATGGTATATAGAGACAAAATCAAAAATATTTTATTCATTTTAGGCCCTAAGAAGGCACTTATGAACGTCGAAAACTACTACAGATTCGGAAAACATCCCAGTCATTGAGAAGAACCGGCAAGAAACTCGATCGGGCTTATCTTTTTTTTACAATGGGTTATACTGTGTTTAAGAAAAACTGATAATAAAAGTGTTAGTTGATGATTTTATTTTACATCATAAGAAAGCGTTTTCAAAGGAAGTGGTTAGGTTTAACGACTGTGATCGCACTAGGGCTGCCACCTTCGTAAACTAGAAGACCCAGAGCTATTCAGAGGATCGCTTTTTTGGTGAAATTATATATACAATTTTTTTTGCTTTTATCGTTTATTTATTATATTATCATTATTATTAAATTTATAACTATATAAATAATTAATATTCAATACAAATTAAGAAGTGCTACTAGGTAGGACTCTTGTTATTAATAACCACAGTTTAGTCAGTGTCATGTAAAGGTACAGCAACTATAGCCCGAGCGCGCTATAAGCGCGACCTTTCCTAATGATACGGGGACGCAGGGCGGCGGGTATGAATGGATATACACGGTATTAGATTAAGCCCTATATCTTCAGATAATTTTATGTATGTTATCGCAAAAGTGAACAAACAAAATACTTTAATATAAATTATATTGTTGTCTTGTTTAAATGGTAAGCAAAATACTACTACATCAATTTTATTATTGCGTTGTCTCTGTTTTTTTTTCGATCTGACTATACTGTTAGTCTTAGGGGCCCTAGAGCCTTACGCCTTTGACAGCTTTATCGGGCTCGGTATTGCGTTTTCTCTTTTTAATGGCAATTTTACGACATCTTTGACATGACAAAGTTACTTGTAGTGCGATGGGAGCTACACGAAGAAAAGTGTTCGACTGAGACAAACACATAAAATCTATACCATTTAGTCTGCGAATACACAGTTAAAGCAAGTCCTGATTTTCATGACTGTGATAGTCGTTGAGTTGGCCTAGCGGTGTGACGGGCAGACTTGTGCGAACTGTTCTATGCACAGTACTACGAGTGGTTCATTCGAGTCTCGCTGATTGAGGATTTTTTATATAATAAACCTATTTTTTATATTTCAAGTATTTGTTATTAAACACAATTTTATTTTTATATGATTTAAAATTGAAAAAAAAATGTTTATTTTCATAACTTTATAAAAACAACTTATTTATTTATTAATTAAATACAATCTTAGTACCATTCGTTCATTGTGCTTGTTATTTAATAATATCTATACTATATAATAAAGCAGAAGAGTTTTTTGTATATTTGTTTGTTTAAAATCGCTAATCTCTGGAACTACCAGTCGGCCATCGGTCGGTGAACCTGGCCATCTAAAATGGGGCTACACCTCTCACATAGCCTTAAATATTTATTTTTGTTCAGTAAGTCGGAAGAAGCATCGCACCCGAACTGCTTTATCCGCGTGCGCTGGCGTAACGGTTAGTGATACGTAAATATAATGTTCTATAAAAAGATTGCTCCTTAGTACATCTAAAAAATAGTCTGGGATACCATATACCTATCTCTCATACATAAGCCACAATAAGGTATTTTGTGCTTTTTTATTGCTATGTAGCCATATGCCATATTATGCATGGCATATTAATCGTTACGAAAGAAAGTTACTTCATCACCAAGACAATTTTATGAAGATAAACTTTGCCCTTTATAGCACGTTATTTGGATATATAATTTGGGAGATAATGGAAAATCAAAATAATTCAACACTCGGCTCGGGTCTATTACTATAGCAGCAGTGACGCGAACGAGCCGTGTGAGTTTTGACGCATAACCCTGACCGCCTGATAAAAATATTGTCTATACTGAAGTATTACAAATCATCAATTAGCCATTTACTTTAAATTATGAACGGGCAAAACCGCGGGGCACAGCTAGTATAATATATAGCGAAAGGAACTTCGTTCCTACTAGGTGTTCCACGACACTTCTCGAGTTTTTATCCGTAAAAAGTACGTTTAAATTCTATACACAATAAAAAATCATCAAGAAACGTTAATTCCGTCTTTCTTTTTTGAAATAGTTTGCTATATTAGAAACATTACTTTTGATTGGCTATTTAAACGCAGCGTCTGTAATTTTATCTTGGTTAAATTATCTCATGTGTAGCAGTCGCAAAGACAAAATCGCGCTCTCCCTTCTAACGTCTATTGCTGACGGCCGCCAGCAACATACTAAACTCATTGGTCGGTTTTGTTCACCTCCCGCGTCCCGCAAACATTAGGAAGGGTCACAAATACAGCGGTCTGGCTATAGTAACTGTTACAATTCTAAATTGTAAGTTTTCTGTTTGAACTATTAAACTTTTACAAAAATGCCAAAAGACAAGTTTTCTATCTAACATACCCTGGGATATGTTATGACAATGTACAAAAACTCCGTTTTTAATCCGTTTATATGAACATAATATTTCCGAATCGATTTCTTACATATCGTCGAGGTAAATGTGTGTGAAAGTTATTTAAATAAGTAATTACTCCGTTATTTAGCTTCAGTGTTGCCTTACAATTATTTTTCTTCAATGAACACGACCAATAACAATGATCTTTCTTAGAAAATGTGTGACCCTCGACGACTAGTAATTCTTTTCCTTTCTGTGACATTACCGTTTCGTAATTTATCACTAAAAATAAAATAATATATAAATAAATAGGTTAACAAAAATATATACTTTTAATTATATAAATTTGTTTTTAACAGGATCTACAGATAATGTAATGATGGAAATAAAAACACATCTATTAAACAATGAATAATTAAACGAAAATCTGATTAAACTCAATAGAGAATACAGAGGAATCTAATAAAGCCAAAAATATATAATTTTAATATTAAATAAGTATAGTCGGATATTAGCGTTTAATTTTGTAAAGTAATCGCGCAATAAGTAAGCATATTAGTTATAATTTTCCTAAACGTGTAACACATTGGAAGTTAACCCACCATTTTTTTTTCAGTGATAAGTATTTATTAACGACAAGAAATATCAAACGTAATTAAGTATTTTTTTTAAAAATCGATTTTTTTAAGTATTTTAAAGCTTCATCATAATTATGATAACAGTCAATTGGAAAAACTCTTCAACATTTCTTTTTTTGATAATAAACAATTGAAAATTGTAATATTTTATAAGTATCACATGACTATGAACGCGCCGCGATTGATCGCCAGATTTGTGACGTCATAATGTTAAAGGAATTTCATCGATTAAGAGTCAAAACACTGTATCAGCCGTGTGCTACAATGAGTAGAAAATAACTATATGACGTCACACGCGCTCGGGTTTGTTTGGGAGCTGTCGGCGTGTCTTCGGTACTGAATTCAAAAATATTTTTTTATTTTTAAATATTGCGAAAAAAAGTTTTGTTATAAAACTTATATATGATCTTTCCATTTATCACAAAATAAATAAAAATAAAAAACCCAATTACAGGTAATTTACCTGACGTTAAGTAGTTACTGTACCCTATAGCTATTAATAACTATCCTCTAAAAAATATCGCAGTCCTGAGGCCAATCAGTACGGGTTGTTACTCCTGAGAACTGAGTTGGGACACCTTGTGATTGTAACGACAATCTTCGGACTGGAACACAGCAACGTGAGCACTTATGCGTTGCAGCTTGCAGCAAATACAGCAAGTGTGGTTTCCGAAGTCGAACCTTGCACAAATTCTACCGTTCTTATGTATGTATGTAATTGGAATTAAGGTTTTCAAATACAACTAAATAACCACGAAAGAACACCAACAGAAAAAAACTAAAGCTTTGGTTAAATACTAGCTGTTGCCCTTCTGCTTTCCTGGGCGAGAAAATAGCCTATGTCATATTCCAAGACATAAACGATTTCGAATCCGTTTAATCGTATAAACGTATTTGAAGGGAAAACATTCAAACAAACATACTTTCTCCTTTAAAATAAGCTAGCTACAATATAGCTAGATAGATCCGTCCGCCTTGTTGGGCGTAAATTAAGCTGTAGTAATAATTCTCAAAAATTATCCTGTGCTATACCACGATGTAATCGACTTTCAGGTTCACGATATAATTAAGGTTTTCAAATACTAAAGAAACACAAGGTTAAAAGTTTTTTCTACTATCATGAGGTAAATGGAGGACATATATATTCATCAAAATCACCTTATTCTTGAAGTTAGTTACATGAAAACTGGTATTCGTGAAAAACACCATCAACACATATTTTTTTAGATTTTGTATAAAACCGGTTTTATACTTAAAAATATACTTTATACAAATGCATTCATAATTTTTATATAATTTATTTAACATAATTGTAATATGCAAACCCTTATATTATCATCAAATAACATGTATCCACTCTTGATCGGACATTGGTCTTTTGTGTACAGAAATATTAAAAAGTTTGTACAAAAATTCTTTCATTCGGCTATAACAGCACAACCGTGCCATCTTGTCTTCTCATATACCTTCTCGTAATATGTGTATGTGAGTTGTTTATGTAAATAATCTTTCCATCTTTGAGTTTCAAGGTCGCTTTACAATTATTCTTCCTCACCGAACATTTCCAATGTGTTTTGTGAACCATAGAGAAAGTGTGGCCGCCAACAAGCAACAACGTCTTTCCCCTCTGGGATAACACAAATTCGTAGTGTATGCCTAAAATATAAATAAAACAAAAATATATCATACATTTGGAAAAAAGTCAGCAATCTTGTATATTAATAAATTTATAATTCTGTCTGTACATGTATTTTTTTCCAAATTCCCTGACAGATGTTTATTATAAATTGCAGGAAAACGGTTTTACCTATTTTTATGAATATTTTGTACACGGGAAGCTTATGTCACTGCTCAACTGATAGGCTATAAGAATCGTCAATAATACATTTAGAAATCTTAAAAATGATATAATACAATATTTTTTTTATTAATTCTCAACCGATTTTGATAAAATTTTGTACACGGAATGTTTCCTGTATTTTTTTTATTATGTCATTCCATAATATTGATATGCTATAAGAGTTGTCAATAATATTTTTATTGAAATTAGAATTAATAAATTTTTTATTAACTTTTATCCTTTTTAACACGTTAACTGCCATAGCGGTCACCGGTGACCGACATCAGTATTTACCATAGCGCCGTGACGGTCACCGGTGACCGCTTAGCAAGACCTGTTTTCAGCAGTCAGCCACAGGCCAGCGGTCATATTTTCGTTGATGTTATACCTTGTGCGTGACCCGCGCGGCCCCACTGAACAAAGCTTAGTACATAACACCTAAGGAATTGTTAATACTTTGGCAAACTATTCGTATTTGCGTATGTTGTCAGACTAACGTAATAAATTAAATTCATTTATTTTTATAAAATATTATAATTATTAACAGAAAGAAGTTAAACAATTAGGAAAATAAAATGTCAACTCTGGCGCAATTTTTTTAAATAAACAAATAATTAATACCGATGAGCTTTATTATAACACATTAGGCAACAGTGTGGCTCGGAAGGGCGGTCAGGACAATAAGTGGTCACTTTCTTTGTTTTATTCCTAGCGTCTTTACGCCCTAAATTTACTATATTTGTCCTATAACAGCCAACACACCATCTTCTGGTTTTCCTGGCTGTACCCTCCTTTTTTCCAGCTCGTGCTTAAGCCGTCGTGGTCTAGATGTTTGTGCTGAGGCTTGCTGATTTTCTTGACCGGAATTAATTAAAAACTCTACAATCTCTTTTCTGAATTGTACCACAGACATATTCTTCCTTGTGGTGGTTTTATACAGTACCATGGCGTTCACCATTGAAGTATTGAGAAGCAGTTCGACGGCTAACTTCCTGTACCATTTGATGGTTTTGTGAAGTGGAGTATGAGATAAGATATGGAGATAAGAGTATGCTGCCACCTGGTCTGACAAATCAACGGCTGCTTTAGCTTTATTGTAGTCCATTACTATTTGGGGTTTCTCTGTTATTTGGCCTCTTTTATTTTTAATTTTTGCATATTTTGTACTATGTTTAGTAGATAAAAGGGGCACTTCGCGCTTATCCCTCCACTTCATGACGGTGATGCCTTTGCAACTCTCCGCTGCCACAAATTCTCCTGTTTTCAGCTTTGCTCTCATAATGGGCTTAGGCAATTTTTCCCACTAAATGTGTGTCCACCTCTAAAAGTTTTTCGGCTAAATCAACGCTGGTATATCAGTTATCGGTATACAGCGTGTGACCCATGTTGAAAAGATGTTGACATAATCTGAAAACAATGCTTGTTGGTGTCGTACTTGTAGTTTCACTGTTCTTTCCAGCATAAATCTCCAGCTTGCAAGTATACCCCGGATTTGTGCATAATTTAAATACCGTTATCCCATATTTGTGTCTTTAGACCAATAATCACCAACTTTAGGCAATTTTACCAGTCCCATGTATAAAATCAAGCCAAACACCTTTTTTATCTCATTTTTATTTGTCAGAGACCATTTATTTAACCTTGAGTTTTGTTTTGGTGTTTCCTCTTCTAGAAGTTGTTGAGCAAATAAATTTGTCTGCACAGCAATGCTTTCAAATATTTCGTTCGGCACCATCAACATATTTATAAAAATCTTCTGGCTTCGCATTTAACATTGAATGTTTTAAACTCAATGTTTTCATACCTGGCATCTCGGTATAAGGGATAATATGAGTTTGTCGTTCTGTTGGTGAAACCCATTCAATTGAGGAAGGTACAGAACCTGAAGAAGATTGATGGGTGGTTTCGTCTTCACTTTCACTGTCTGATAATATCAGACGGCGTTTTCTTCTCTGCACAGGGACTAATAACTCGTCACTGTCATCACTCGAAACACATTGTCTTCTATCACTCACGCCAACGTTAATGTCGATGCAACTTGGACCGATATTATTTTCACTTGAAGTCAAATTTTGTGTCATATAGTAGGACTCAGTGTTCTCCAAATATGATAGGTCTGCTTGTGATAACTCAAAATCGTCAAAATCCATGATTTAGTTAGAAATTCCACTAATTATGCACTCCCTAAAATAAATAAACTTGTAGACAAATCCCTTATTACGCAATTTACGATAAGGAATTGAAAAAATAACGGTTGCGCTGCTGAACGTTGACACGCCCCCAACGTGGCATTGTGCGAGCAGGACAAGTGACCGCCATTATGACCCGCGCGGCGCTCAGTGATAATTTTTTGGAAATTATTGCGTTGGCGCCGTGACGGATGCCGGTGACCGCAAAATGAAAAACGTGTATATTTTCAAAATTATATCACAAAATGAAAAATCAAATATATATTTATACATATCTCGTTATGTACTACATAACTTCATTTTGGCCTAATTGACGATTTTTAGCAAATACGCTTGGCAGTCAATGTGTTAATGAAATTTCATACATTAGAAGTATATTATGTTATTCCATAAAAGTCTTCAACAATACATTTACAAAACGTAGAAAAATATTAATGATCAACCGACTTTGATGAAATTTCGTACACGGGAAGTATTTCTCATTCCTTAATTGATGAACTATAAGAATTTACATTAATATGAGTACAAATAAAATTACGAGACGAAAATTTTACTGCATAATAAGTTCGTGCGAAACCACGGGGTACCGCTACTAATACTTTCATTAATTCCACCTTCACTTCGAATTCATAGTCCCTTCGAAGCTCTATTAATATATTTATTTTACATAGGCCTTTAATGGGGAATACTTCAAATAAAATCATGTCCAGCGTTTTATTTTTATTATATAATATTTTATATATATACAGTGTTGTGCCCGCAGCTTCGCATGAGTTTATTACGCTGGAATTATTTTCATTCCCCAATTTTATTTATACTCATATTATTGACAATTGATATAGTCTATCAATTGAGAAAAGACATATACTTCCTGTGTACAAAATTTCATCAAAGTAGGTTGAGAACTTTTTTACAATGCCTATATATTATAGATTCTTATAGCCTGTCAATTATGGAATGACGTATGCTTTCCGTCAGAAATTTGATCAGAATAGGTTGAGAATTGAAGAAAATCTAATCTTTCGATATACTTTTTTTACGAGTTCTCAAAGTAATATTGAAAATTATTATAGCCCATAAATTATGGAATGCCGTATACTTCCCGTGTACAATATTTCATCAAAATCGGTTAAGCATTAATAATAAAAAAAGAGGATTTTTTTACGATTTCTAAAAATATAATTAAAATTTATTATAGCCTATATCAATTGACCACTGACATAGCTTCTCTTGAACAAAATTTAATAAAAATCGGTCAAACCGGTTTTGAGTTACATCCAAACATACAGACAGACAAAAAAGGCATATTCATTTATATCATAACATTCCTTTAGTATACAGTACTTCTATCGGGAAATTTGGGAAAAAACTACATGTACAAACAAAACTACAGATGTATTAATATAGATTATGCATTTTTAATGTAAGCTCCATCTAAAGTTTTAACATATTTCCTCTTAGCATGAACATGACTCGAAGTAATAAATATAATTTGGTTGTTACAGTTCATATATACAGAAGCTTTACACTTTGGATAGTGCGTAGAACATATCCATTTTGTTTGCGTCCTGCTCGAATACGTGTATCCGTAAACTAGCAATAACCTTTTCCCTCTTTCTGACATCACTATATCGTATGGTATATCTGTAAAAAAAAAACAACAATTATAATTCATCCCATAATTTCGACGTAACAAAGATTAAACAGTACATCGACAAATAAACAGTAAAATGATAAAATCAGTAGGATTGAGTCATTACATTTTATCACACGACCTTGCTATTGAGTTGTTATATTTTTTAATTATCATTAAATACTTTTTTACGACATATTACTGTACTGATCCTAGTATTATGTACCTAGATACAACAAAATCTAAGAACATCGGACTGGTATATAAAAAAACATATATGAATATAGGTAGAACTCAAAAATAAGTTATCATAAACCGGATGGAAACTCTTGAAACTGCGCATCCACAAGTATTTTTATGGTATCTTTGTATAACTTGCCTTTCAATTTATATTTCAACTCAAAAAGTTTTTTTTTAACCCACGTTTCTATGTCCCGCCAAACTTAGTTCTGAAATTAGCTAAGCTAATGCAATAATTCTATGGCTCCAACATTATAATAATAAATAACAGTGTGTCTATAAATGATTACCATCAGTGTGTACTTAGTAAATGTAGTTAGTGTATGTGGAACTATAATATACCTAATTGCATATAATGTAATTTATATATTTATACTATTTTATAATGATACCTACATGTATACATAAACACATGAAGAAATGATGGCTCAGTGGTAGCGTGTACGACATCGCGTCGATTGACATGAGTTCGAATCCCTGCAATAAGCCTGAGCTATCGGTGAAGGAAAACATCGTGAGTATGTCGCGTATGTAATCGGTGTGCTCGTGGCTCGCCTCGCAGCTCGTCTCGCTGCTCGCGCGAGAGTGTAAATCAGGCATTACAAGTGCATAAATAATAGGGCAATCAAAATATTTCTCGTATTTTTTATTACAGAAATATGTATACATTTACTTAAAAATAATACAGATTTTTTAATGTAAGAAAACCAATGCTATATGGTTTTCTTAATTATAGGAATGTTTTACTGTATTGGTGGTATGAATTTCGTAAGCGCTTCCTCATGGCATAAACTGCATGATGTTTGGTTTAAATTCTGAGTGAACAACAGCTTGGAGTAATAGAGAATCCATCTAAGCACTTTGTAGGTAAGCAATTTTATGAAAATTTTAAACTTTAATATATTCTCCGCTTGGCAGCTTCATGTACTTTGGTGGTGCGTGATTATGTTCAGTCATCGAAGATACTATCTCCCCATTGTTATCCAATTTAACTCGAGCTCGGCATAATGTATTTTTCTTTATGCAATAATAATTAAACGAGTCTCGCTGACGAGAGAACGTGTACTGTTTGTACATCAGAAGACGCCTGCCACGATGGAGCGGAATAAACTCGTAATGATCATAATAAGCTGTAAAATTAAAAATGTAACAAATTACATTTAATAATACAGTACAGTTCATTGATTCCTTGGAATAACAGTCCAAGCCACCTTATACGTTAACATACGTTCCGGTATATCGATGCATATGTGTCACTAGTCAGTAGTCCTATCTGTTTCCTTACGAAAATTGGAAGAAAAGTTATGTCAGACAACTAAATAAAAAAAATCTAATACTAATAAGAAATACGTGTTGACTAATACTAATGAGTGTTGTACTTAGATAATGGTTTATTTAGGGGTGCTTTTTTCTTCTTCAAAACACCTAACTTAACATAACTTCTAACTAGCCAGTAGAAAAACATACCAAGTTTATTATGTACAAACATTATACAAGTTCTTGAATTATTTATTGTATTTACTTAACTTTTTTAGTAAGTGATGATCATGGAAGACGTTTTAAACTTAAAATATGGGGATGGCTTCTTGAATGATGCTGCCGGAATATCATTAGACAGACACTTTGAATTAGAATACTTTGAATTAAAATTTAAGTTCTGGAATGGTAGGTTATCTAAGGAACTACTGAAAAATTCTTTACTAACATAATATTATTACGATCTGTTTATAAAATGCATTATTTTCACATCATTTAGAAATATCAAGTAATATCAAGCATAAATTCGTAGGTAAGATAAGGCGTCGCTGTCGCGCGGAACACGCAAATATAACCTTATTGGTCCAATTATGTAAAAAAAACCATTTGTAAAGATCAGAGTCCTTTTATAATATTCCAGGTTTTAATTCACTAGAGTTCCGTACAAACTTGTAAATGTACTTTTATTAAACACAATTGAAAAAGATATTTCAATACGAATACAATGTATAACTTTATGTTGGACTGACGAAAATTTACCTAATGCGATCAAAACAGTAATGTTTACAGACAAGAAAAACTACTAGGAACCGGTGTGTATGCAAGCAGAAACTAATGAACACATAATAAAATAAAAGCTTCTCGGGAGTACGGTACTCCATTCTATTTGCCAACTCAGTAGAATGAATTAATCGTATATAATTTAAAAATAGATTATATGTCATAATTCACTGTTAAAGCAGGAAAATTAAATGAGAAAATAAAAATAAGTTCTAAATAAATCACTTATATTTCTATAATGCTATAGTATCCGCTCCACCTCAAGTTCACACAAAAACTAAACCTTTTATTTCTTTTCATTTAATGGCAACTGTTTTCATCCGCAATTCTGCCAAAGTTACATGAACAGAATATTTTTCTAATTATGCTTCTTGAAATCTTCAAACATAGCTCTAACAATATAGCGGCTCTATTGCTAAAACAATCCAGGTACTTTCTGTGGCAACTCAAAACGCATATTCCTAGTTATTTTACTTGTAATTCAATTCAATTATGCACAATATCCAATCACGTAAAATGCTACCAAAATTACATAATATAGGGCCAAATAACATAAGTTTATGAATTAAAGTTTAAAGCTACAAAGCAGATCAAAATCCCACCAAAAATTCACAATAGTAAACACCACTCTTTCCTCTTCTCGCCGCGCCGTATCTCTTTGTTTCGCCTCGCCTTATCCCACTTTACACTGACAACAGCGCCATTTTAATTGTCCTTTACCGTCTATTAGTCGATAGAAATTCTTACAATTTTAAATACAATCCCCCTGGCGACCTGACATACGTTGGCGGCAAATGATTATGTTCTTCGTTAGCCCTCAAAATGTTTCCACCTTTATCCAACTTTACGCTGGCTTTGCAATTATTCGCTTTTTTAGAACAATAGTAGAGACCTGCGGCACGATTGTTGACAGAATATGTGAATCCATTGCGCATTAGCAACGGCTTACCTCCATGCGACGTTGGAATCATGACGTAGTCTATAAAAATTAAAAATATATTAAACAAACACCGTAACATGATTGTCATAGAATACTGCAGTGAAGTGGTATTACATGAAATGGCAAAGTAACTAACGTACACAAATAAATCAAAAGCCTAATTATAGGAAACTAAACTTAACCATTAAACATTAAAACAATAATTAAAAATCATTAAAGGATTTATTATTATGTAAATGAATATTAGTGAAAAACATTTCGCAAGGAACACGTTGTGCCTGCGGTGAGTAGGGTTTCCAGAGCTTCTTGGGGAAGACGGGTTTAAAAACAGAGGTAGGGCGCAGATTAATCTTTTTGGAAACTTCTCTCAATTTCGGGTAGCCCGACTGGTAAATAACCTCAACTTTGCAGCCAACTAAATTTGCGTTGTGTTCCTTCGGTGAGCCCCATTGGTACATCTCAACGAATTTTTCAAAACTCGCATTCATCTGGTTTAGCGTGAAGATTAAGCCCATGCCTTGCCTCGTCAAGAGGCCTTTACCCAGCAGTGGGATACTGACATGCTGGTGTTATCATTATTACAAAATACTTTAATCGATGAATGAAAAGTATTTGTTCAAACCCGTATGAGGTAAACCCTCAAAATAAATAAATTATCCTAACAAATCCATATTCTTTTTGATAAAGCAAATGTTCACAAACATATATCTAAACAACTGAGCTAATCTTTTGTTTTAACAGAGTACTTTTGTTATAATTACCTTGTAGTGTTATTTTTATTATCATCTTTAATTTAGAATCCCTATAGGGCTATATGTACTTTACAAAAATACATGGTAAAAGATCTAAAAAGTGGCTTTCGACGGTGCGTAAATATCGTCATATTACAAGCTCGGATCGGCGTACTATGGGAAAAAGCTCGTCCGTAGTACCAATTACTTTAAAAGTGCATTGCGAGGAAAAATATTCCCAATTTGGTTTAAACACTTATAGATGTTTGACGAAAGATTTTCAACTTGAAGGTTGACGGTTGGTTGGAAGGTTGAAGCCAGGCAGGCATTAGAAAATATCCTACCACCAGTACACGCTACCACTCAGTTATCATTGCTTAATATAACCATTGATGTTATTGATAACATATCCCCATAAAAATCTTTACCAATGAAATGAAATATTTTTCGTCATAGGCAAATTTGTTTCTTTGTCCTCGTTACGTGTTACTTATTTCTTAAATTTGGTTTCCTACTTCGTTTCAACATCTGAACTACATCATTTCCTTTAAATGCAATGAATATTGCCACTTCGCCCTAAATCCGCGTCAGTCTTTGTTTGTTTTCAATTGCTTTATTCGTATCTTGAATTTGTTCTACTTCTTCGTCTATTCCTTTAACCCTGTTAACATCGCTGTCATCTTAAAACTTATATTAGAATTTATAAATATTACAATAGAGATAAGCATAACATTTGAACTGTCTGAATTATTACATTCAAAGGAGAATGGGCACATTTGTATGGACCGTGGGCTATCCGCGGCCATGAATCATTTTGGTATTCATTGATGATTGTCCTACAATTACTATGTATAAGTTTCATTACTGTGAATCACTTCTAAAGTGAAAAAAAAAACATTATTGTTTTTCAGAACTTAGTATAGCTTTATTAAGTATTCTAGTTTATATGACACATTAAGATCTCTAAACATATTTTTTATTACGAATTAACATAATCTTGATATTCACAATATTGATATTCTTCTCAAACCATAAACGTCCCACTGTTGGGCATGGGCCTCCTCCACAATGCGGGTGTATTTTGGTCTATTATACCACGCTGACCGCGCGGGTTGGTATAGGGTTTAGTTTCGAGTTTTCCGTCTCTCGCAGATGTTACCTGCTTAGATTTTCCCTTAGCTGACTCTTACAACTCTCATGGGAGGAAATGGGGTGGTGACATATAAGTATTCTTAATCCGTCACCACACAGAGAATTACGTGGATGTTTTGACATTGTTAAATCCCACTGCTTTAATTATTTTATTGTAATATTTTAAACTTGGGTAGTGGAATTCGAAGTGGCGCATACTTGCCGATTGTCCAAAATTCAAAGTACCTTTAACTCGTTAACCAGACGACTTACAGATCTACTGTAATATACTGTGATACTATACCGATCGTTACAGACTTTATGCTGTAAAAATATTTTATAGTTGGGTCGAGGGCATAAAATATGAAAATCGGAAATCTTTTTTTTACCTGTCCGCTTCACGTGGAATACCTCATATACATATATATTAATATTAAGTATAATTAACTTGGATCTTGAATATTGTTCTCGCCGAACATGTTTGTAAAGATATGTCGTAGAATAAGCCTCATATTATTATTGTTTTTATTATAATTACAATAGAGTTATTATTAATATACCTTTGTCCACATATAATTCTTAGACTTTTTCCTACCTACCAAATAAAAGGAACATTTTATGCTTTATTCAAATTGCATATTATTAAGAAAAAATCACTTAAATAAACACAAATTATTCATATTTTATATACATAATGCTACATTTTCAATATTTGCATACATACAGTTTGACATCAAATATTATAATATCACGGAAATGTACAAAGTTAAAACTACAACATTACACTAAGATGATCTCATGTTAAATATTTATATGAAGTAACATAATAATTAAGCATTAAAAAGAAATTTATTTTATAACGTTACCAAAAAAAACTTTCATGTACGATAATTCTGTTAAACCGTTAATGACATTAACTTTCTACAATACATGAATCTTGTTCTTCATAGATGACCACTTCTTCTTGATTATCGTCGTTCAGTAGGTCTTGACTATTGCATACGACAACACGATCAGGGTGTTCTTCTTTAACGTGATCAAAAATAATCTTCTCGTCATCACCACAGACAATAACCTTTTCGCATATCTTACATTTAAAGCAACCACGATCCAAAATGTCAAAGTCTGTGTTACTAGTACGTTCCATAGTTACTGTAAAGTTTGAATTGAATCAATGCCTTAATTAATTACGTATAAAATTATATAATTTTCTTTTGAGATACTGACATATATACTTTATTATATGTAAGGTTAAAAGATTACCGATACTCTTTCATACACTCTTGGGCCTGGATATAAAAAGATGAAAATAAATATCAATTAATAGTTTAACAATCACTGGAAATTCTGCGGATTTTAGCAGACAGCAAAGCTTTAAGATATTTTATTAAAGTGACGTTATACTATAAGTTAAATTTAGACAAAAGCAATCGTTACTGTTTTTATATAGACAGAACTTATATTTATTAAATTTATAGAATGGAAGGATTTTAAGAAACTTGGAAAATATAGACAAAGAGATATGATGAGACTATGAAATGAGTGCAACAATTGTATATGGCATGTATTAGAGTCCGGAGCTTCTAATGAATTTAATCCTTTTGAATTTATTGTCTGGCGCCAGCGTGGTTCTATTATTACTTGTTTTTTTATATTAATCGATTATCGATAATCTTAAAGTACTTACTACATAGTCAATTTACTTTTTAGATATCTCATTTTCGTAATAGTATTTATGTGTTGATATCTCACATTTATAAATACAAAAATATAACCATTTTTAACAAAGTACAGGTTATGACAATCGGGCTCAGAAAATCCGTCACTTTTATAATACATGTATTTACTTTAACGTAATATTTACCTGGTTTCTTTATTTTCGTATATTTTGGTGTAGACAATTTACAAGTGTCATACATGGGCGCATATTTAATAATTAAGTCATATTGCCAGGCGTGTAAGGTTGCAATATGTCGTTTCAGATTTCCAACACTTTTTGGAAATGTAGCCACTTGCTTTCCACAAAATAAACATTTATACAAGTGGTTTTCAACCAAAACATCAAAGAAATTCCAAAAGCATGTTTTAGATCTATGCCCTGAAATAATAAATGATGATATCTATAAGAATCAACATTGAGACTTCGATATTATTAGTAAAATAATAATTATGACTATTTTAAAATTGATAGCTGATTATAAAACATTATACGATGTTTTATGTAAAAGCTCCTATTTATTATCTAAACAAATTAAAGAAAGTTTTATAGGTAGTCAGAATTGCTTGGCAAGTACGGGAATTCTCATGTTCAGCATACCATGTTTACCGCTTAGTAACATTCAACCATTTGTTTGACGTGCAAGTTATGTTTAATAAATTAGCTTTTTTCTCATAATAAAACATATAAATTTGTTACGAAATCTTTTGTTAAACACTTGCAATAAAATAAAATGCAAGAACAATAAAATTTTATTAAATTAGATCTCTGAGGAGATACTTAGGAAAGTCAAAGTTACTGCACAAAGCGAGAGTAATGATGGATGAGTTAAAGCAATGATGGCTCAGTGGTAGAGTGTACAGAAATCACATTGATCAACGATAAAAAAACATACGCCATTTTATATGCATTTGAAGGCATTCGTTTTTTCTCAAATTCTAAACATCAGTTCTAAAACTCTATTTCACCAAATAATAACAAATCTATGAAAATGTCTGAATATTTGAGAAAAATGTATAGCGTTATAACAAAGAATACTAAGTATGTATGCATGAGTAATTAGAGAGGCTTGAACTTCCTCGACTTAAAGCGAAAAAACAAAGCAATGGTTCAACTTACTTTTCCCTTCAACCTCCTTAGTACAAAGCAGTTTAATTTTATGTTCAATTAAGGGATCATTTTCACGTAGGGTGTTGTCTGTTCCAAAATATTCCGCATCGTTCGCATCATCTGAATCATCAGTATGCTTAGATTCTTCATTTTTTTCATTTTCTTCCGTTCTGGTATTTGACTGACGACTAGAAGGATTCTCATCACTGTCGTTCAATTCGTTATCATGTGTTTCTATTGCACTAAGTATTGTATCAGTTTCTAAAAGTGGATCATTAGAATCGATATATTCCACTACGTATTCTATAACGTTTTCTGTGTTTTCCTTGGTTTCAGTGCTCTTTTTCTTTTTTGCATCCCAATATTCTCTCATTTCTTGATCATAAGTATAAGGATGTTTTACGCGAATGTGTCTTTTCATATTACTATAATCTCCTACACACATTTTCAGTATTTTGTGACATAATTCACAACGGAACATATTGATGCCCGTTCTTTTCATGTATTGTTTTATCCATCCGCGGCGAGTGTTTACTAATTTTGCTGGGTTGTCTGAAATAAATAATATTCAAAATAAAATACGATTATCTTAAATTAACTTAGCTTTATTACATACAGTTTCATCGCTCGTCCTTTATTGGCTGACTTGTCAGCTTTTACCGGTTCACCTAACCAAGATAATGATATACAAGAGGCATGAAGACATTCAAGGACATACTGGTTAATAAAAAAACTACTGTAATAATTATTATTATATAAGAAAAATTAAAAAATGTTTTAGGTGCGTTGAGTAAATGTAGGTAAAAACATATATATACTTATTTAATGAAAAAAAAAATTGTTATGGTTTTCCTCACAGAATTGTGAAAAACGATCTGTGGTTTTCCTATAATTTTTATAGCAATTACATTTAATGTAGTCGCACAGCACTTCCATTTTTAATGTGTCACCCATAGATTTGAGAAAAAAGGGTATCAACAAAAAAGCTTCTATAATATGTTGAGAAACGCTGAGAAGTTTTTCCCATGAGTGAGCACAAATAGTTTCCAAAATTACTATTAAAACGAATAAAAAAGAATTGAATATGGAAAGAAGTACCTTCATTCAACGATGTGCATTCATTATTCTTTTTTCTTATATTTTGCCATTTTTTGTGAGTTTTAGGATGCTTGTATAACAAATGCCTTGACATATTGCACTTCATACTAACGCCACATATTTTGCAAATAGCCATTCCATCTATTTTGTCAAAAAACAGCCATATAAAACTCCTGTTGTTGCCACGGTCCGTAAATTCAGTGTCTGAATGTGAACCTAAAAATTAAAATATATAAACTAGATTATGTATATTAATATGATTACATTTCTTTATTTCACTCTCTCGCTTCTGCAAGTGCTTCGCACGGGTTAATACTGGCCTAAAAATAATATCTCTCTACAGACAAAGCGGTAGCAGAGATTTAGTCACCACTTCATACGATGTGTTAGAGATTTCAAACGCTGAAAAACTGTCAGTTCTGTACTTTGCAGTTACAATTAAGAGTCCATATTTAACTGCGTTGTCTGCGATCAGTTGTAATAGTTCAATTAGTAAATGAAAGCAAATTCTGAAAAAAATTAAGTTCGTGGCAAGGACTTTTTTTATATATTAGCTCGGCTCATTGACGATACTGTCCCTGATGGTAAGCACAGTACAATCTAAACACAACGGCGACCACCAAGAAATCTAAATCCATCGACGGTCGCCGCTGTCATGCCGGCCTACATAAATATCTCTTCGCGATATGCTTAAAGGACCCGATGTCGTAAGAAGGAGTGAACACATTAGCCGGTAGTTGGTTCTACAGTTTCACGGTACGACAAAGATAAGGTTACTGTAAAACTGTGACTAAGCGTAGTAAGAGTTTTGATCATTTTTGATACGGGCCATAGTTTCGTTTTCATACTGAATCTATTAACAGCAATCCTGATGTACATTACACGCATAAAAAAGCAAGACTTTGTAGATCCTACGTCATGAACCCCAAACTCAAACAAATCCAAAAATAACGGCAAGAACGCCAAGAAGCAAAATTTTGGGATTCTATAAATTTTGTTATTAGTAAGCAATAGTTATGAAAAACTTATTTCTACAACTACTTACTTTGTTTCTTCGGACGATTTCTGTGTCTTCGCCATTCCATGTAAGATTCAGGATGTAAACGCTGCAAGTGTCTCGGCATATGAGCATATACTACTTTGTTGCATATTTTACAAATTGCATATTTTCCATCCGTTTTGTTGAAGAACTTCCACAAATACGATTTCAGTTTGGTATCTTTAAAATATTACTTTCAATTAAAACAAATTGTAAAAAAACTTTTAAACTATAACCTACATAGAATAAATACAATTACAATACATAATAATACAGGTACAAAATCAATTAAGAACCATTAATATTGCAATCGTTTATTGTACTTTGTTATTTTACAGTAAAACCAGTTTTAGAATATTTAATAAATACCACTTAATTAGAAAAGGAAATAAATAAAACGCGTTTTTATTTTATCTAAGTTTTCATTTTATTATCTTAGCATTTTAAACATTTCACGTCTTCCTATTTTCTGCTTAGAGTGATATAACTCTGTAGCCTGGTGATTAAAAGGCCAAAACACATTTTTGTTACAAGTGATACTTTAATGCCAAAGTTTAAAAAAACATTTTTTCATACTACAAATTTCAAATGATACATTAATATTATACGTTCATTGGTCTAATCCCATTTACTGAAAACAAGGATTTTTGATATTGACCCTTTAAAGACCTTTAAAGGCTACAGAGTTCATAGTCCGATAACACCAGTGACTACATAGAGATGTGAATTAGCTTGTAACTAGCTGGTCTTAAAAGAGGACCGTGACGACGTAAATCTTACAATTTTATGTATAAACCAGATTGAGTTTTCCAATATCTCGGCGGTGAGTGAGGATGATCAATGACCTTACTTATAATTGTGCAGTTATCGTCTAACTTAAGTCTGCTTCTGCAACTTAAATTTCTCCTCGAACAGTAGTAGCATGACCTCTTACGTTTGTTTTGAGTGTAAGTGTACCCTTGAAACATTAGTAGACCGGCTACCGTTTCGATAAATTCGTAGGAGTTTTCTACGGATATTTAAACAAAATATTAAAAATATATTAATAGTATATTAAAAAGTATTTATAGTTTTTTTAAAGTCCCAATTTGAAGATAAATTTGTTGAATTGCGGTGCTCTTCTAGCAAATAATATTCATTCATGTCACGTTAAGAAGCTTATATCGTTATTAAATACTGGTTCAGTATAATAAATCTACGAAACACTGATGGTGCCTAATTATTGCATTATCTAGAAAAAGAAGCATATCGGCATGCAAACAGTAACGTCAAAGTAGAGATCAATAACATTGAATTATTAAAAATAGCTATAGACAAGATCAGAGTATTCTGGAACAAAGTTAAGCCAGCATAAAATAATAATTAACATAAAAAATAATAAACCAAAAACAGTTATATAACCAAAGGTATATAAACAGGTAACCAATAAAAAATAGTTATATATTTTTTGTATGGCATTACCTCTCGAAGAAGAAATCACGAATATCACTGTATCTATTTCATCTATTTATGAATATATTACATAACGAATCAAAGATTATGGACTCTCAGAAAAGAGACGTATCTCGATCTTCGTGTGTAGTCCAAAAAATGAAATAGTCCAAAAAGTTCACATGAGGTAAAAGTAACAAAAATAGATACGAATAAAAGAAAGGCCTTTATAAAAAAAAAAACAAATTATTTATACTATAACAACCTATTGAAAACTCTTAATATATTCAACTACTATTAAACAACTAAATGAAACTTTTAAACAAAATCAAGTAAATCAACATCTTCTATAGGAAATGTATAATTCAAGATATTTCATTCAAAAATATAATCTAAAAAATAAACTAGCTATAGTAAATAAAGTAATACTTAAGTGATTTTTAATAAAACTAAACATCAACTATCATGATATTACTACTAAACTCTATACTTATACAATTTTAAATATACTTAATTCCTTCTTTTTCAAGAAAGATCACTTAGGTAGAAGAAGATAGAGGTTGGATTATGTCGAACTTTTACGGCTCAATGTACATCCTTACATGTTTTTTACGGGGTAGTGGGAACTAACTGGTTTCTCATTAAATCCACTCAAAATGAATGTTATGTATACATAATATACAAAGTTTCTTACCAGTCCTTATGTATGGTAATTTTCAGAACTGGTGGTAGACATTTATAAGCTATTACACGATGAATTATGTAACGTTACATTAAATTTCAATAGTATACGTATCCTCGTCAGCGTCAATGATCACTTTGTAATCACTATCACGGTTTAGTGGGTCTTCACTGTTGCATTTGGTGACACTTTCCGCGTGCTCTTCCGCAAAGTGATCAAACAGAATCCTCTTATCGTCACCGCATATTATCATCTCTTCGCATATCTTACATTTGAAGCGATCACGGTCCAAAAAATCGATGTCTTCTTTACTTGCATTCTCTACAGCTTCAATAAAAGCAAACAAAGAGATACATTAAACACTTTAAAATATTATTACAATGACTGTTTTATTGTTGTGGTTTACGTAATCACTCGCAAGATGTAAAGTATTATGCACAAATGTTATAAATGCTCTCACGTAAATTTAAGATCACAGATTTTCTGACAATTGTTTTTTTTTTGTTTAAGTGAACGTACTAAATTACTACATTAATTAATTAATTCATTACTAAATTGTGTGGAAATCGGTTGTCATGGTATGGGCACGTGATGGAAGGAATGAGGAAAATGTCGTGAGGAGGGTTTTAGGTATGAATGTCGATGGCCATAAGAGTAGAGGCAGACCAAAGAAACGATGGGTGGACCATTCCGGTCATTCAGGTTCCGGTTCATTCAGGTGGATCATTCACACAGAATGATGACATGATTAGAAAGGGAGTGACTAATGAGATGACGAGTAATAGAGAAGTATGGAAGAAGAAATGTTGCGCCGACCCCAAATAAATTGGGATAAGGGCAGGAGAATGATGATTTAAGTGAACGTACTATTATATTATAACCGACTAGGAAATAATTCACATCTAGTCATGAGTGATGTAAATAACTAACAAATAATGATAAAAGTAAATTCATGATATACGTATATCAGGGTTTTTCTATATACAACCCTAAAGGGGCTTTTCGACACAAAGCTATTATCAAACAAAAATACTTGTCAAGTATTGACGGCTTTCTAAAATAAAACACATTTACACCATTGAAACGAAGTACATAGAAAAAAAACTTTTAAAATAGGAACATTTATTACCTGTGTGACTTTTTTTCGTTTGCTTGGACCTAGTAGTTCTGCAAGGATCGTTATCAGGAGCGTATTTAAGGATCAAGTTGTACTGTAAAATATGCTTGTTTTCAAGGTGCCGTTTTAGATTCGAAACATTTTTCTGGGATATGGCCACCTGTCTCCCACAAAAAAGACATCTGTAAAGGTGATTGTCTTCCAAAACATCAAAAAAATTCCAGAAGCATGTCTTATTTCTATGTCCTAAAAAGTACATAAATTTAAGTTACAACAATTTATTTGAATTTATTTATTACTTTAATCCCTTAACATTCATTGTTTACACTATTATAACATCCAAAGTTTTTGAAAAAAAAAAAAAATTAAGTGATATCAGCCTTTTAAACAATATTACCTACTGAATAAGCCTGACAAACAGGCGCGGACTTTAACCAACAAGTATGCCCAACAAATTTAATTAGAGTATGACAAATTCAAAACATTTACAGTAACATTAAATTATAGGATATTTTTTAAAAAAAAGATCCTCTGTTTCTTAAGTCACTAAATTACTATGTGTAACTCCGATAGTGCAAATATCGATGTGTAAGGTCCAACTGTAAGTCAAAGATAGTCAAACTGAATTATTCGACACAATATTTGGGAACGTCGAAAGTTACCATACAGAGCACACCATATAGTATGTATTTGAAAGCAATTCGTCTTTTTACTCCAGTCTTTCTAATAACAGTTAAGGAAGTTGATTCTGTAGTAACCGATATATGAAAAAATCTGAATATTTGAAAACTATGCTTGGAATTTATAAACGACATTAAGTACATAATTACGCTTGAAGAACTAGGGAAGCTTAAAGTTTTCTAGAGGTGAAAATCTATAAAACAAAAGGGCAAAACCGCGGTTCAACTTACGTTTTTCTGTCATGTCCTTTTCTATGACCTCCTTAGTGCAAAGTCGTTTAATTTCATCTTCATTTAGGGGATCACTGTCACGTAGAGTATCATTTGTTTCAAAATACTCTGCATCATCTGAATCACCAGTATGTTTAGATTCTTCATTTTCTTCCACATCCGTGTTTGCTTGACGGCTAGAAAGATTCACATCACTGTCGTTCAATTCGTTATCGTGTGATTCTATTGCACTAATTATTGTATCAGTCTCTAATAGTGGATCATTCGAATCGATGTACTCCACTACGTATTCTATTTCGTTTTCTGGGGTTTCCTTGCATTCAGTGCTCTTTTTATTTTTTTCCTTGCAATATTTTATCCTTTCTTCATCATAAATATACGGATGCTTTAAACGAATGTGTCTTCTCATACTACTATAATCACCCATACGCATTTTCAGGATCCTATGACATAATTCACAACGGAACTTATTGATGTCAGTTCTTTTCATGTATTGTTTTACCCAGCCACGGTGCCTACTTACTGTCTTCGCTGAGTTGCGTGAAATAAGTTATATATTTTTAATATTTATGATGATCTTATATTAACTTAGCTGTACTTTATACATTTGCATAGTCGTCTATTACTTGCTAAATACTAGCTGACCCTTGTGGATATTTCCTACATTATAGAATGTTAGCAATCTAACACCTGTCATGTGAGTTAAACAGATTGTTAATAGATGGCAACCTCGTACATGTTGGTTGAATATATATTCGTTATAGTTTTATTGTTATTGTTTAAAAACACCGATAAATAACATATAGAGATAGAAATGAATTATATTCAATAGGAATGTGTTAATCATTTATTTAACGAAAACTTCATTTCTATAAGTTTTGTCAATAGGGGAGAACAGAAGATTAAAAATGATGATGACTCATTAATTTTGTTAAGAATTAAAAGGGATATGGAGTTCCCAGGAAAAAACATTTTGAGACATAATATATGATTGATATCTGTAGGTCATACAAGCGAGTGTAGTTTTAATCCGAGGGACAGGGAATTTTTATACGTAGGATATCTTTGGTATTATACCAACTGTGTTCAACTTTGGGAGCTACTGTGACTTACACAAATTAAAGACTTTATTTTTACATTAATAGACTTGTTTGTTTCCCAGAGTCCCAAGTCACACATAAACACTCTGATCGAACACGCAGTAACAGCCTACAGCCGCTCACATATTGATATTTCACACTCAAACATAAAACCGCTGACACAAAATCTCTTTCACACTTAGACAGTCCCTACATACATACTATATTTATATTTATCAAGCAATCAAACTTCTTCGTTTGTCATATCAAAAAAGAACTATTTCGTGCAATAGCGCAGCAGTTTAGTTAAAAAACGTTTAGTTTAAAGGTGTATAGAATTAAAGTCTTTATCGGTGGGTGCTAGATTATAAATTTCCATAATATACGAGGAAGAAAAAAAAGTCCAAAAACGAAAGAGGTACCTTACCTTCATTCGACAATATAAATTCATTATTTTTTCTCCTTATATTTTGCCATTCTTCGTAAGCCGACTGGTGTTTATTATGCAAGTGCCTATGCAGGTTGCGTTTCATCATATCATAACCACATAATTTGCAAACGGCCGTATTTTTATCTATAGTTTCGAAAAACAACCATATACTACTCTTGCCCTGGGCTGTAAATATAAAATTAATAAAAATTATAATTAGCTAATTATTATAATCATTATATTACATCAAAAACTTTTTATTAAGTAATCGCTTCCGTTCGTACTCGTGCGTGTTAACATCAACATATTTATTAGCACGAGCAAAGACTTCTACTACAGCGAAGGCACAAATTTAATCACCGCATCAGAGAACGTCCTCAAGATATGAAAAGTTGATAGTTTTGTATTTTCTTTCTGGCTAGTATTACTACGAGAACATTTCTCATACGCTCAAATTGGCACATGAAGCGAGTACTATGAGTTTAGATAATTGTGGAATACGGCCCAAAGTTTAGTTTTATTCATACAAACATATAAACTGGAACTATAGTAAACACTAATATATCAATACTGCTGACTCCTAGTAAGAAAAAGCATGATAAATCCTTGGACCTCAAACTGTTAATCCAAAAACAACGGCAAGAACGCCAAGAAGCGTACTTTTGAATCCTGAAGAATTTTTATTAGTAAGTAATAGGTATAGTAAGTAAGTATAGATATGACTTATTTCTTCGACTACTTACTTTGTTTCTTCGGTCGATTTCTGTGTCTTCGCCATTCCATGTATGATTCATGATGTAAACGCTGCAAGTGTCTAGCCATATTAGAATATATCATCTCTTTGTTGCATTTTTTACAAATTCCATATTTCCCGTGAGTATAGTTGAAGAAGTTCCACATATACGATTCTATTTTGGTATCTTTAAAAGAATATTTTCAATTAACACATTATAAAAAAATGTTCAAACTTTAACCTATACATAATTTGTACAATTATAATGCTGAATTAATACAGGTACAAGATAAATTAAGAATCGTTAAAATGGCAATCGTTTATTGTACTTTATTTTACAGTAAAATCAGTTTTAGAATGTTTAATAAATACCACTTAATTAGAAAGGGAAGTAAATAAAACGCATTTCTTTTCATTTTATCTTAGTTTCATTTAATTTTATTTACATGTTGAACATATTTAATATACAATGGCAACTTGTTTCCAGCAAAATCATCGCAATCGAGCCGGCTGCCAGTAATGTTGAAGTACCGGTAAACCCTTGAAACGGATGAGCGATGTTCGAACAACGTCGATGTTAGATAATTTTTAATTTTATACAGTGCTACATTTAGTGCCCATAACCTTTTTGAACGAGACTAATCGAAGCGACCCTTATCTTTCATATACAAACCAGAACTAGTTTTCAGAAATCTTGGTGATAAGTGATCCTGACCAAATAACGTATTACGCGCTATTAGTATTTACACGCTAATGTCTAAAACTTAAGTCTGCTCTTACAGCCGAATTTTCATCTCGAACAATAGTAGCATAACTTTGTCGGGTTGTTTTGAACGTAAGTGTGCTCTTGAACCTGAGTAGGCATTTCGATAAATTAGTAGGATTTTTCTACGGGCATAAACATAATGTTAGAAAATATACCTGTTGAAGTGAAATCTTCTTTAGCACCGTTGTGATTTGAAACTCGACGGAACGAAAAAGCGACTACAAAAAGAGACAACCATATACATCTATAGGATTTAGCCTACGAGAGAATGAGATAGAACACATTTACATTATGAACGGTCATTGCAAGACCTGTTTTTATTTGTGATATTCGTCCGATTGGGCTAGTGGTGTGAGACGACCAGACTTCATACGCAATACTCACGAGTGGTTGATAACTCGAAGAATTTTTAAAAAACATATGTTTTTCCTTGTATCTGGAGGTTTCACTTCTGACACGTATAAACTGCTGCACATATATTTTTTTAATCTCATAAATGTACCATATTGCAACGGGTTTAAAATCGTCGATATACATCACTCCTTAGTGGAGTATTCCAAAAATAATAAGCATATGATATCATTTAGGACTTCAGTAGAATCGGCATCGGATAATTATGTAATGTTGTGTAAGTCTTTCAAGTTTTCTGTTTAATTAATTAAGTTTTCTTCCCGAGAACTTGGTATATTCTTATTTATACGTTAATTTTAGTTCATACTTCTCTTTAGTCATTAGTAGCGATAAGTTATGATTAGTGTGGCATATCCTTGGTAAAAACTGCATAAAGTTAAGATAAAAAGAATGTTATGAAAAGCCTTGTTCTGGCGATTAATATTCATTCGTGTATCATGTTTAAAAGCCCATATTGTTATTGAATGCTGGTTGAATAAATCTGAATGCAACGTACTTGGTAGTAGGTATGTAAGATCACTGCAGTATCCAAAAAAGCAGCCTTTGCCGAAAATTTAAAACAATCGACATGTCGGCGTGAAAATCGTCATCAATTACATAATAATATTAAAATTAATTATACACAAAATCATTTCAATCAGCATCATTTTGGAGCAAATTTGAAAAATAATAACAGATATAAGAGTTTATAAAACCGTTGAAGAGTTGACAATCTAAAGGGTCTACGTAAATAATTTTTCAAACACACACGCGCTGGCCGTTTTTTGTACACTGGCATTAGACCGCATATCTACATTATTTTTGCGTACGTAAAAAGGGATAGCGATAGGCACTTGGGCCCATTTTTTTATATCACTAAGGTGGCAAGCAAGCTTACGGCCCGCCCTATGGTAAGCGGCTAGCGTAGCCTAAGGACGCTTATAATACCAAAGATATGAAATAGCAAGTTGCCGAACTTAAACCCCCTACCCCAAGGAATTCTGGAAACCCTACTCATCGCAGGAACACAAGACAAGCTTATTTGGCTGCGATTTTCTGTAGAGTGGAGGTATTACACGAGTGAGGCTGCCCTAAGTACATAAAAATCACCAAAGAAATTTCACTGTGCCCTACCTCTCTTAGGCATGGCATTTAGACTGTATTTTTTCAATAATTTTGGATTGCGATTTTTTAGCACAGACCCTTAAGATTTCAATATATCAATCATTAATTGTTGTGTGCTGTCAACACGATGAAGAAATGAACGAATATGGAGATAAAAAACACAATCGAATCGATCTCCTTTTTATCACAGAACCATATTAAAATTTACAGATTTTTAAATCGTATAAAATAAAATCAAGCATTTATCTTCGCGAATACCTAAAATAGGCAAATGAAGTTTGATCGAAAATTACAAAAACACATATAAATAAAAGAAAGGCTTCAACAGCTTTATTCCGTTAGCAACCTATTTAGAAATCTAAACACATTAATAACAACTAAAACTAAATTAAAAATAAGATTATAAAGTATTCAAAATTAATAATTCTTATAAGAGAACTCAATAAATTTTATTAAATTATAGTTTATCAATAAGAAAACTATAGTAAATAAAGAATTAAAACTGCCTATTAATAAATAACTAAAGTAAACATTAACCATCATAATATTACCACAAGACTTATTTATATTTATTTTAAAAAAAATAGAGACACGGCAAAGTGACCTCACCGTGCTTGATGGTAAGCACAGTACAATACCAAACACCAAGGACCACAGAGAAGTCAGTAATCCAATGCTGGTCGTCATGGCAATAGACCTTACACTAGCTGATCCTGAAACGCGACAAACTAAGACAGTCATATCGACGGATTTATTACCATTGGTGAGGTGGTCGCGACCCAGTCGGTCAAATTAAAGTTAAATCAGTCCCATTTTATTGGTGACACTTGCAAGAAATTTTAACAAAAAGATATACATAAATAATTACGTCTTAATATAATTACTTCAACCAAAAGAAGCTTAATCGACGACGAATATATTGTTAACTAGCTGTGCTAGTGTGTAGCTGTGTTAACTAGCTGTGCTCCGCTTGCGTGGACGAAATCGGAGATTAGCCGGAACAAACAGACAGACAGACAGATTTTTTTATATGTATTTTGTAAAAAGCTGTCATTTTGACATTACAAACATACACTACAAGTTTATTATATGTATATACGTATAGATTGTGCAAATTATGATAATGTAATGCAATATTTATAAAAAATGAATTTTATTTGCATTTTTTTTTACAGATTTTCTTCTGGACGTTGACTTTTGACTTTGACTTTTGACAGAAGTTGACTTTTGTAAGCTATAGCTAATAGTTTTATAAGCTATTGTACAATGAATTGTGTACAATGTGTGATACATTAAATCTCAATAATATAGGAATTGTCGTCCGCGTCAATGATCACTTTGTATTCACTATCAGCGTTAGGCGAGTCTTCACTATTGCATTTAATGACATTTTCCGGGTGCTCTTGTATGAAGTGATCAAACAGAATCTTCTTATCGTCACCGCATATTACCATTTCTTCGCATATCTTACATTTGAAACGATCACGGTCCACAAAATCAAATTCTTCGTTACTTGCTTTATCTACAATATTAATAAAAAAATGAGATTAAACACTTTAAAATTTAATTGTCATAGCTGTTTGTTCGGTTCTAGTGGTCATAGCTTTTATACTCGAACAACACAAGAATGAAACATATAATCACAAAACCCTTAAGACTCCACGTGATTTATTAGACACTCGCTACACAAAGCTGTACGCGCAAATGTTATAAAACACATAAAACGATAGTGACAAACAGCATGCGGTCGGTCTGATTATAAGGGAATACCCGAGCTCGTGGATACTTGCAACACCAGAAGCATCTAATGTTTGTTACTGACTCTTTAAAAACTATTCACTTCTCTTTTGAAGAAACCTATTTTGTAGTCAGTCAGTAGCAAAAGCTCAGCCGGGAGCTCATTACACGTCTGGTGCATTCGCGGAAGGAAACTTCTACGAAACCAGCCTGCCCGGGACCATTTTGGTTTCAAAGTGTGATGATGAAAAGCAAACATAGACTTTATACCGAAAAATTCCTTAGAACATAACCCATTATACAAGTGGTGGAACACGCACAAGGAGGCAAAGCCTCTGCCTTGAAGGTTCGATAATACTTGTATTTTTGTGATTGCAACGAATAACTCGTTTTTGAGCCGAGTCAAATGGCTCGAGCTGGAACCCAGATGTTACTGGCCAGAGATAACATCAATATCTACTCCTAGTGAAGTACATATACACTCAATATACAATTACTTGAAGCGCTAGCTGTTAACTGCAGTTCGCGTGGTCTTCAGTTTAATGGCACGAACTGCCGCGAAACTACTGAAATGCATTGCTTTGTAGAAACAACTGTACAAAGTTGTCCCTCAATCGGATGGGCGATGCGCAAACATATTGAAGACGATCGCAAACTGTTATAGTATATTTTATAGTATATTAGCATGTCACTTAAGAACAGCATATCCTCCTATCACCTAAATATTTTTTTAAAATCGGATCACTAGTTCTGCGAGTTTAACTCCTACAAACATAAAAACTTTACCGCCTCTTTATAATAACAATATGGATAGGATAATCCGTAAAACCGAAATTGCGAACTGCCAATTAAATAAATTACCTCACACAAATAACAAAGTTAATCTGAATTGATTAAATTTTATATTATTTATGTGATTGTATTTAAGCTTACAATTTGCAGCGAGAGGTTTCCTATAATTCACGCCTAGTCATTATTGTTATATGTAAATAACAAAACATATAAAGTACTTCATCACTTCAATGAAAAGAAGTTAAATAAAAAACACCTTTACCTGAGTGATTTGTTTTCGTTTGTTTGTATCTAGAAGTTTTGCATGTATCGCGTTCAGGAGCGTATTTTAGGATCAAGTTGTACTGCAAAATATGCTTGTTTTCAATGTGACGTTTTAGATTCGAAATACTTCCCGGGTATATAGCCACTTGTCTCCCACAAAACAGACATCTGTATATGTGATTTTCATCCACAACATCAAAGAAATTCCAAAAACACGTTTTATTTCTTTGTTCTGAAAAATGCAATAGTGAAATATACCACTTTTTATGCCAAGTAACACCTGATCACTTTTTGGAATAAATACATTGGTTAACCCGATCTAGATAGTGTTACAAGGACCAGGTTCCTTAACCAACACGTCATATTAAATAAGATACTATTTAATATATGTCGGAGAATCGCGACTATGTACTAATGATATAGTATTCGTACTATTTACTCGAACTATTGGCTGGGCACGACAGCAACAGGTATGCTCTGTGACTGCACGCACCTTACAAGCAGGCAACGACTAGCTTGAAGACGTTCTCGCTCGAGCTATCGTATCTTAAAGACCTCAGTTAATGAATCGACTACAATAAAAACTGTTCCCGAGTGCAGTCTCGTTGCGTATTGCAATAGTTTAAAATATATTTTCATCTCATTCGATGTCTTTTGTTAACACATTTTTATCAAATAATAATCTTGTCTGTCTGTTAGATACAAATCTTGTAATCGACTTTTTTATTTTAAATCATCAATAGTTATTACGTTATGGCCACATCCTCACCTGAAGTAAAGCGACGATGCGTCGAAGATGATAACACGATAAACCTAGTATTGAATCTGGGTCTTAAGTGCAGCTACCGGAATACTAAGCGACAGTTGTTCAACTTGATAGCGTGGTAGCTAGCCAGACGGACATTAGAAAATATCCTAACACCATGCTACGGTTTCACCATGATGTTTTTTCCTTGACCGAAAGCTAAGGCTCACTGCGGAGATTCGAACTCACGTCGATCGACCCGGATTCCGTACACGCTACCACTGAGCCATCATGGCTTCAAACTAACTTGTTTATAAGAAATTGCAGATAGACAGTATGACCAAATAATATAAAACAACGAAAAATCGGAGGTGCAATATATGAATTACATGGGAGTAAGTAGTTGTTTTTGAGAAAACTCCCACAACAGTTCATATCATGTGTAGTGCAATAAAATTGCATTTCGCCAACTTTTTTCGTTACTTTGTTTTGAAATTATTTTCTGCATATGTAAAGTTTTGATTTAAGGTATATTAAATATAAATTTATATTTACAAAAGTACCTATTCGTATTATATCAATAAAATACAATTCTGTTTTGTATGCTTATAAATGAGTGTGAAATAAAAAAATTGACAAAACTGAAGCACAGAGTAAATGTTCAACTTACGTTTATCTCCCAAATGCTTACTGCATAGCTCTTCAATTTTATACTCAAGGAGGGGATCATTGTCACGTAAGATCTCGCTTAGTTCTAAATGATCTGTATCATCTGTATCGTCTGTATCATCTGAATCATCAGAATTTTTCGGTTCTTCATCCTTGTCTGTTTCCTCCTCGTCAGTGTTTATCTGACAATTTTCAGGATTGATGTCATTATCTTTCCATTCATTTTCTTTAGTTTTCGAAAGATTATTTATCATATCATCGTCGTCTAAAAGCGGATCATTCTCAATATATTCTACTACATATTCTACGGCACCGTCGATACTTTTTTCAGCTCCAGCAAACTTATTCTTTTCCGCCTCTCTGCGTTCTTTCATTTCTTGATCATAGATATAGGGATGTTTTACACGAATATGTCTCTTTATATTGGTGTATTCATTTTTAAGCATTTTTAAAGATGTATGACATAATTCACAGCGATATTTGTTAATGCCAACTTGTTTTAAATATTGTTTTACCCAAGCGGAGCGCGCACGTTCTGGAAACAAATTATATTTTAGTAAATATTTTATTGTAAAGTATAGTAAGTGTATGTTTAGTGTAAATGTGTAGTTATAATAAAATAAACTTTTTACACCTCCGCCATAGGCGACAGCTATTATCTGGATTTTATACAATAATACTGAATGTAGTAAATGGAATATTTTTAATTCAATACTTCTACGACTTTTTGGAAACCCGTTAGCTTATATGTCAATTCAATTTACACACCACTCTACCACATCTCTGATCTTGCGTATCGTATTGGTCGCATTTAACAAAGATCGTTGTTCTCTATCGCTGAGGGGTGTCCATACACTAAGTGTACCTAAATACGTTGTCCATTCAAGGATTCAATTATTCGAACGGTTTTAGGTTCTTCTAAATAAATAACAGGTTTATTACTACTCCATTGATAATCCTACTTGATAATCCTCAGAAGTACAACGGTTACTATGGTCCTCTGATGATCTATATGGCAGAGAAACTCTCAACAATACCAGTCCTCGTGGCGCAGTGGTAGTAAGGGTTTTTGAATTTATAACCGGATTTTAGAAGTAAATCTGTTTTCCAATTAAATTCAATATAAATACGCAAGGTTTTATTAATCTATTGAAAAAAAAAATTCATTGCATGCGTGGCGCACTTAGTAGTAAACCCTAGTATTAAGCCGAGTAGTCGCAGGTTCGATAAATAAATAAAACTATCAAAAGAAATAACTTACCTTTCGCCAACAACCTCAATTCATTATTTTCTTTCGTTATACTCTCCCACTTATTGTAAACAGTCGGGTGTCTTTTCTGTAAATGTCTAATTTTGTTGTATTTCATAGAAACACCACATGTATTGCATACTGCCCAGCCATCTACTTTTTTAAAAAACAACCAAGCTTCACTTCGGTCGCTACGGTTCCTCCGTGCTACGCCTAAAAATAAATTAACATAAAGAAATTATTAGCGAAATTGTCAAAAACCACTCTATCTGATATTGATGTATTTTAAAACAAACTAGGGACGAGGGAGGGGTAATTAAGCCTTAAGAAAAAGGTCATGTCAAGAAAGCTTTTAATATTCAGAAAAGCCAAGCAAGAATTTAACAAGAAAAAGAAAAAGGTTACCTTTACCTTTGATCAACCATGGGAATTCATTATTTTTTTCCCTTATTTTACGCCACTTTTTATAAGCTGCTGGGTGTTTTTTCCTTAGATGCCTAATTTTGTTATTCTTCATACCTAAACCACATATATTGCAAATGGCCTTTCCGTTGCTGTTTTTATAAAACAACCATATAGAACTCCTTTTGATTGGCGGTTTTGGTTTTGAAGGGGTCGTTAAGTCGACATCAGAATCCTCGTCTAAAAATAAGTAAGTGAAAGTAAATAAATACACATATTTATTATATATTAAATAACGAACGCGATAGATAATAATATAAAAAGAAAAAACGGGATAAACTCAAAAAGCACCGAATGTATTTTCATACGGTTGTCATCAATGGACGGAGTGATTCATGAGGAAGGTTCAGGTGTATAATTCATTACGGTTTTGTGTAAATTGGCTGAAATATGACTATGATTGTTGAAAATATCGGAAAAAATCATGCCAACTGGCGCCGCGTAAACCAATAGTTATGTATATTACTCTGCTTCCGTGCGAAGCCGGGGCGGGTTGCTAGTTTGTTTATAAAATTGACAAATTTCTTTATACAATAGAAATTTTAAGATGTCTAAATAAATTTTGATTTCGGTTTCAGCCGAAACTGAGACCTAGGCCAAAAATTCGGTTTCGCTTGCGACTGAAAATCCTGTTTTGGTCGGTCACTAATTAAATGCTTTCACAAAACTTTCTTAAAAATACTAATATAATCGTTATATTTAAATCAACTAATTTAAATAAAAAGCACAAATCTAATAATAAAAATATTGAGAACATTTTGGAAAACTTAAGGCGCTGACTAAAAGAAAATGATAATCTATACATATAATAATTTAAGTGTCTATTCGTAATGTCAAAATAACCGTTTTTAACTAAATGCATATGAAAGTATACACGATACCTAGAACAAAAAACCGATTTTTTTTAAGTTTTGTCTGTCTGTTTATTCCGGGTAATCTCAGAAACGTTTGCACCAATTTTGATGGGACTTTCACTGGGAGATAGCTGATGTGTAAGGCATAACTTAGGCTACTTTAATTTTAGACAAATAATTAGGGTTCACTCAAAAAATAAAAATCCTTTTTCTGTCGAGCGGAGACGCGGGCACAGTTAATAAACTATATTTTTAAACTAAGATTTTAAAGAGAAGTCCATTTATGTTAGTACAATATCGCAAAATCTAGTGTGATCGTACGAAAATAACCGAAAAGGTTTTTCTTGTTTTATTAGGAGCAATAAAGAATTGTCTTTTAAGTGGGTGTTAATGAAGAAAACTGCGCAAGTAAATAATTAAACAAACAATCAAAAAACAAAAGAAGTATTAATACCTTCAGTCAATTCATTAATTTTCTTTCTTTCACTTTGCCACTCTTTATATGCTAACGGGTGTAATCTCTTTAAATGCCTTATTTTATTATGTTTCATAGTAAGACCACATATCTTGCAAATTGCCTTATCGTCCAGTTTATTATAATACGACCATATAGTACTCCATTTGCTGTTCATGGACCTCTCGTATTCCGGGGTTTTAGAATCAATTTCTAAAAGTGTAAACAGTGAATAAGTGAGATTGTAATATTAATTACAATTTGAACCTCTATTAAACGCCAACTATTACATGCGGTTTTGTCCACTTTGCGATGGTATGTTTTTTTTTTTAAATCAACGATTATAATATCAATCTCTAGTATGTAATAGTCTCATGAAGACATGAGAAAAATTGAAAAACCAATCATAGTGTAATTACTTTATTGAATCTTTCTTATAAATCTATATTTATACAATGTAAAGGATGATTCATGTTACATCGGGAAGGCGCTTCATCCTTAAAGGAAGACAATAAAAAGCATTTTCTATTTAAAAAAATAATTTATTAAGACAATTTATCACATTTTAAACGCTCCTGGGGTAAGTAGAATACAGTTTATGAATAGTAACGACCGTTTTAACAGGAAAATCATTGATAGTGACATTTCGAGATCGGTCAATATGCATTGACCATGGCAAAAGCTACACGTTACCTAAATACTTAAATAGAATGGCTAAACTCGAAATGCAAATCACCTAAGCTAACTAATTTTTATAATGTTGTCTTCTACTTCTTGCCCTCCTTGTCCCACTTAGATAGGACGGCATAACATGTTTTCTTCTTCCATACTTCTCTATCCTTTTTTTCGATTTGACTACACTGTTATCCGAAAGGGCCCCGAAGCTTCAGACGGCTTTTACAGTTTCACCAGGGCTTGGGGGCGAGCGCTTAAGGCGCGAAAATTTGCCAATCAATTCCAAATGGTGCCAAAGTTGCCAAGCCTCGACTTGGACTGTTGCGGTAGTTGCAAATAAATAGCGAACTGGCTAATTCCCTATCCGTAATTCGATCTAAACTAACTATATATATATATACATATTTCTATCCGGGAAGAAACATGCATATTTGTAACTTCTCTATCAACTGTCAGCTCAGTATTCACGCCTTTTATACACATATCATTCGACACTTTATCACTTCAGTCTTCCGTCACTCCTAATTCTTATAATTTTATGTATAAACCAGATTTAGTCTTTATAAATTGTGGGGGTAGGTGCGCGTGATCCGATACTGTGCCTATAATTTCACCATTACCGCCTAACTTCACTCTGCTTCTGCAACCGGTGGAACGTTTCGAGCAGTAGTAGCATGATTTCGCGTGATTGTTTTGAGCGTAAGTGTACCCTTGAAACATGAGTAGACGAGGACCATGGAGTGTTTGGATAAACTTATAAGGTAATTCATCTGAAATATAAATAATGTGTTAACGGATGTCCTTCCATGAGCTGCGACACTTTATTTTACTTTATTAACACCCCAACGTGAAAAGAGGGGTGTTATAAGTTTAACGTGTGTATCTGTGTTTGTCTGTGGCATAGTAGCTCCCAAACGGCTGAACCAATATGATATAGTTTTTTTTTGTTTGAAATGTGACTTGATGTGAAGGTGTGAAGGTGATCTTAGCTATGATTCAAGGAAATCTTTTCGGCCATTTGAATATTATCAGCTCTTTTCTAGTTGATAATTTGGGCATCTTTCACAAGTCTGATCGAGTCCAAATTTGATATTCTGTGACTTCAATGATATTACAAGAAAATGGCAACATTAACCTAATGCTGCAGCATTATCTAGAATTCGGAGGATGCCTAACTTTTCACCAACTTACAGCTAGGCTCATTGGAATAGTCTCAATGATAGGTTACTTGTCTCTTGAGCTTGTAAAATTTTTAATTTAATTTTTCAAATTTATTAGTAGACTTTATTCGTAAATCATCGTAATATAAAAAATGCAACACGTGATAATTCTAATAAACAAGGTAAATTGACAATTTAATAAACCCCCGACACAAGTAACACATTCACTGAGGCCATTCCAATGAGCCCAAACACGTTATCTCTGCTGTAAGTTGGTGAAGAGTTAGGTAATCTACAGCAAGATTCCAGATGACGCTGCAGAATCAGCTCAATGTTGCCATATTTTTCTAATATCATTGAAGTAAAAGAATACCACATTTCGACGTGATTAGACCTGTGAAAGATGCTCACATCGATTTATCAACTAGAAAAGAGCTGATAATCTTCAAACGGCTGAACCGATTTTAACAAAACATGTCTTAGAACCACCGCCATAATCTCCATGCGAGGGGCAGCGCTTGTCGGAGGGCACAGACGTTAATGCGCAAGCAGTTCCTGTGCCCCGACGCCAATCTCTTCGCAGGCGATCTAGGGGTTTTAATGGGTACAGTCCCACATAACCCGTCTGCTGTATTCCGCGGTTTATGGAATACTGTTCGCACGTTTGGGACGGATCCGCAAAATGCTTCGTTGAAGTCTTAGACAGGTGGCAGAAACGAGCTTTCTGCATTGTAAATGATGCAGACGTTACCAAGTTCATCGAGCCACTCCAGATGCGCAGGTATATATTACCTCGCTGAGCGTGTTCTACCACATGTATCATGGCGAGTGTTTTGAAGAGCTGTTCAACTTCATTCCCTCTTCTCCGTTTCACAAGCAAATTACACGCGCTGGGCTCCGGAGCCACAGCTTAACGGTAACCTCTTTCTCGGCTCGAACAAACAAATTTGCTACGTCTTTGCTTTACTGTGAAGCTATGGAACTGTCTCTCGGTCAGTTTTTTCCCTCTTACTACAACACGGAGTCCTTCAAAGATAACGTAAAGAGACATTTAAGCAGGCCGGCATGACAGGGACGATTGACAATGGATTGTAGAAATCGAGGTAGTCGCCGATGTCATTTGATTACATTATGCTCGCTATCAGGTACAATGTCGTCACTTTGCCGTGACGAAAAAAACGCTCTAATCTCTCGAACTACCAGTCACATTGGAGAAAACATTTTTGCATTGTATAGCCTATTTGATAAGGAAGGTTATAGGCTATATAATTTCACGCTACGGGTCTATGGAGCGGAGCAGTGACCATGAACGTCAAGTAGCCTGGAAAGCTGTATGTAGGCACGGCGAGGGGGGGGGGGAGATTCGGTAAAATAAAAACACTGGTGAAACTGTGGAACACAGCTAGTAATAATATATATTCAAAGAATGTTTCATAGAATTCCGTTTTGTATTCCTTGTAACTAAAAAAAATTATGAATTAAATTTCGTGGTACATATATGTATTCACTCCCTTCCTTGGGCTAGCTCGAATATATTATATTTTAATATAGTTCCCATCACATAAGATATACTTTGGAGGTGGATGACTATGGGTGCCTGAAATTGCTTCAACTGTCGCATCTTTACTCAGCTTGACACGAGCCTTACAACCGTTACTTAGTTGGGAACAATAATAAAGCAAAGTGTTATTCTTCTGCCAATACGTAAACTCGTTTACCATCAGCAAATTCTTGCCTCGTTTGCTCGGAACGAAATGTACTTTTACGTCTGCTGGAAATAAAATAAAAATGTAATCAATCAAAATCCAAGGAATTAATATAACTGTCAATTGTACGTTACATACAAAGAACACAAATAAATATTCTTTCCAACCTGTTTAGAGTTTTCCCCTCACTCGAATATAGAACGTTCTACTGGAATTTGGTTATAGTATAGTAACATTAAAAAAATTGCCAAGTGTTGTCGAGCCACGCGGAGTGTAGGGTACTGTGGTTGCCCGTTAAAAAGAGCATACTTGGAAGGGAGCTTAAGTAATTTTCAATGGAATTTCTACAAAATTCCTTCTCCAAGTACATTTTATAGGTTAGTCGACTATTAATCGTTAACTTGTAAAGACTACTCAGCTGTAATAGTTTTCCTTTTAAATTCATTATATAGGGGCCTTCTAAGTTAAGAGGTACTTAGTTACTCGCTTGTTTGTCCATATCTGCACAGTGGCTGATTATTTTATGATGTTTTATAAGCGACGAAGGGAGATGATACATATAGGGATGGGAAGATGAATTCTGGGACGAGTTTTAACGTTACTTTATGAAAGAAAAGCGTCATTTTTGTTTTGTTTTTTTTTTTTACTATTTATTTTAAAACAACCTTCAGTAATACAATAATAATACTATTAAACTTTAAAACAACTATTCTTAGTTGAATAAAATAATCTTAGCATTAATTTAACATTGACTTCACACAGACTTTTTGGAATAAAATCAACATTAAATGAAATGTAACCGGTATTTGGATAGCGTACAGAAACATGCTCTTTTTACCTCTACTTCAACTTTTTTGGTTTATACTACCCACCGTATGCATACCTATTTGCTATCTTGACCCTCCGAAGTGAAAGGATTGCACTTCTTCAGTGTTTCGTTCGATAATGTTCGGTAAAGTCAACGTGTTATAATGGCACTGTTCTTAGCATTGCGCAGTGGCTTCTATTTTTATTTTCTAAGCCTTATTATTGGTGAAATATTAGATAAAATTCATGACTCAACATTTTTTAAATTACATTCAAGTCTAAAATCAAATCCCGTGGGTATATCTACATTGTGCTTTTAACACACATTATTATTGTCCGTGTTGTTTTAGTTTTCGGGTCAACAATACCATGGCTTACAGATTGTCACTTTTGATATAGCAGTTGACCAGAATTATGGAATTCATTTTTGCGCGTTTTTGTAGTGCGTATTTGGAGGCATTTGTTCTTACAAATATTACAATCCCTTGAAAGACATTTGTCGTTATATCTGTTGCAACAGATTAAATTTAAAAATTCCACATGGTTTGAAACCGACATTATCTTCGTATTATATTGTAAAAAAAGCTGTTTATTCAATGTGGCTGGACTACCCAAAACGGTCAACTCTTACAAAACGTCGATGTCGAAATTGTAATTAGTGACTTCTTCATGATAGGTTTGTGCAAGTTGAATAAAATGTTTGTGCAAGTTGAATAAAATGTTTAGCATAATTCGCTTTTGTCACCTGCTTCGCACGAATAGACTTCAGGTGTTCTGCTCGCGCTCTTCTGTTAATATCTTCATTCTGAGGAGGTGGTATTAGCAGCCAGTCTTCGTTATCCAAATTGGGAAGGGTTACAGACACATTACTTATGTCTTAAGTGCTAAACGACGTCTACGATTCTTCGATTGTTCTCTCCACAATTTTCTAGCTTTTCGCTGTTCTTTGGGGGGTCATTTGATCCACAGTCTTAACAATTCCTTTTTCTTTCTTCTTTTGATATTTTTCACGTTCTTTAACTTTTTGTCGTGCATATTTGTCAGGGTCATTTTTTATATGTTGGTATCTTAATCTTTCCGCTACACGTTTTTTTTGTAGGTATGATTCACGTGTCATATTTTTTTGGCTACCGTATTCTGTAAAATACATATTATACTATAACTAAATGTGTAAGATAAGCTGAAAGAGTAAAAATGTATATTGACTAAATTACGGAACGACAGTTCACGTGTTAAATATACAAATAATCTGATTTGACGTTTTTATAGTTCCCTTGGATATAAAGTATTTAAGAGACAGGGGAGATACTGTTTGGTTAGAAAACAGAGATAATTATAACAGAATTTACATAACAAAGAAATACGAGAATCTAAGCACAAATAACAATAAATATACAAATAAAATGAAGCCTTTAGGCGAATAATCAAAAAATAGCCCTTACCAAAGGAGAGGTCACATTCCATCATTCCCAACTTTATCCACCTAGTGACGTAACCGAAATTACTGACGAAATGGCTGCGCGGCTAACTCGCGTGACGCTTGCTGCTAACTTGATGAAGTGTTCAAGTTCATAACTTCCCGCGAAAAAGTATACAAACGCCGTTTTTAAAGAAATACAAAAAGCCTGGTTACGACGCGCAAAATACGTGGGACAAATGTAGAAGTAAATATTATTTATGAAAAAGAAATATTACGTAATTTAAGTTGTTAGATTAAAATACTTTATTTATTCTATTTTTACTGAACGATTTTGATATCTTATTACATTTATATACATGTATTTAAAATGACTGGTACACGAACAATTTAAGTGACCAATTTTGAAAGATAACACCTTTATTTCAAACAAATTTTAGAAAAACATGATTTCTTATCGTGGACATCGAAAGTACCTCTTAAAATGGAATTACTGATAGACTACAGTAGCGATTTTTTTTATATATCCAAAAATAACCATATAGCTGATGGGGGGACGGACGACGAAGACACTTGACTTTAATAAAAATTAGCATTTGCCAACCCTACTATATAATATAGTAACCAATAGGATAGTACTTACTCCAAGAGATAAACGTTGCGGCCTAAGTCCCGTTTAGGATAGTACTCCTATTTCTAAAAAATATAAAGTAAGCGAAACTACTATATTTTTATTGGACAAGGAAAAATTATGTATTCTTAATTATTTAAGCGTGAAACGGAACCCAGGCCACAAACTTTATCTCTTAGAGTAAGTATAATATATCCTTAATCTGAGCTCTATCTCTTTCTCACCAAGACTTGGTATGTCATTGACAATTTTATTATTTTCCCATTATTAGTTGTCTATCAAGTAGTATAATATATTTCTTTAAATTATAAAATATTTATTTGAAACCCAACATGTTTTTTATTTATTTTCCCATCTACTATATCTTTTCAGGTAATAGCCTCGAAAATACTATATTTGATATAAAAAAGTTGGCAACCCTAGTAAAATTCCCATTCCGATACATAATCATTTAATGATATCGTAAGTATGTGAAAGATAAAAAAAATATTTTTAATAATTCATAATATGATCTACCCTTATACAGAGAATAGAGTGGGTTACTATTTACCTACTATTTATTGGTTTATTCACACAAATTTAATGAAGCTAATTAATGGAACTCTGAGCCAGCTAATCTATAGAATTGTAAACTTGAATTTCAACAATGACTTTAAAAAGTCTCCTTAAATCGGCACATGATGTTTCAAATTACATAATTTTAATAGAACACGACGCTTTTGACATGAAATCGCGGCTAGATAAGGACTAATATCAGGTATAACTTAACTCGTATGTAGTAACCATTATTATCAACAGTGGACAACTGCAGTAATTTGAGTACACAGTAAAATAATAATAACTTCAGTTCTGATATATATATTACAATAATTAAATTTTAATATACTTGCCACCGGAATACATATATTGAGGTGGTTCGTGAGAATGTGTTATACATTTCGAAATTATCACATTATTTTTGACTTTGACATTAGCTCTGCAACCAAAACTTTTCTTCGAGCAATAAAATTTTCCAGTTCTACAGTGCTCCCAAAACGTATAGCCTTCCAACATCAACAAACGATTGCCTTTCCTTGTGGGAATAAATGTAAACTCAAGCGGGTCTAAAACATAATTTTGCTTATTATAAATTTTAATATAAATTAATTTCAAAGTTGATATATAATATATATATCTTTATATACGATTACAGGAAAGGGCATATTTATACGTAATTGTTTCTTTAATTAAAGAAATACCGAAAACTTTATGATAACACAAAAGGACATCGCATATTGATATGAAAACATTTTGGACCGGTTTAATGCGTTTAGTGAATAAAACACATAGGTATAGGTAGGCAAGTTTTGTTGGACTAATGTCTGTTTTCTTAATATTTTTTATAATTTTACGCAGTTAGTCTGCAATGCTTCTAATTTAATTGTAAACTAATTTTAATATCTACTTACTTAATTATTATAAACGGACACAACATCGGTAACCTTCAAAAAAAGGTAATGCTTTTCCCGAGACTAAAGAAATATAATATTTTTAATATTATATTAACCGGTTATATATTAACCGGTAAAATTCTGACAAATGAAAGAAATTATTGGCTGTAAAATGAAACAGAATTTTCCTTCAGTCTACACATACTATGCATTTCTCTATGTATTTACAAATTATACAATACTTTCGATAAGTAAGTTGATAAAATTTAATAATCCCGCTACCCATTTTACGCCAGTATTTTATAATCAAAAGGATTAAACATGTCATAGTTTTTTTCATGATCCCGAGTCTTCTCAACATGTTGGAATTAACTCTAAGCTCGTGTAATTCCATACAAACTTCAGTTTAGAATTCCACTTCTAAACATAAAAGTGATGATTTGAAAATGCTCCATCTTCACGGAACATATCTTTTGTATGTCTTTCCCGTTCTTAATTTATTTGTTATTTTCTTTGCTAGTACTGAAAGGTTTTCATCCTTCTCATTTATACCAACACTAACAATCGACCTATACTTCATTAATTAAAATATAAAAATTGATAAGAATAGAACATGGACTGAACGTAATCAAGTGAATTAATGTTTAAATCCGGATAATAGTCCAAACATTACCTTTAGACCACACATTACAAATATTCAAATTGACAAACTTTATCTCTTTATATTGAAAAAATTGCTTTAAAAGTAAACCAACTCGATAATAAACATTGGAAAAACATATATTTAAATAATATTAAAAAAAATCAAATACAAATAAAGTATTCAGTTAAAAGGCTACATTACTAAATTCATCTTCCTTACTTAATTACTTTCGTTAAAATTAAAGTTTTAATTTACTTTAATGTATTTTCCAGAAACGACGACGTATTTAGGAGGCTCGTGATTGTGTATAATGTAGGATAATACCACTGCACCCTGATGATTGAATCTCAAACGTGCTTTACAGCCACGCGATTTTTTGGAACAATAATAATTTCTCGGTGCGCGTTGAGAATATGTGAAGCCATCTAGCATGAGCAGATGTATACCTTTTGGACTTTCTATAAATTGAAATTGTAGATCAGCTGAAATTAAAGGGGCTTGTTAAATTTTTTGATAATCAATAGCAAAATTATTTCATGATCTACTTAAATGCGGTCAAGTCTTCAACCAACGCGAAATAGCTTTCGAAGAAAGAAAACATCGTGATGAAACTATAGCATGGTAATATCTATTAATTTTCGTATCATCATGTATCACCAATATATTATTTACCCTACTAAATTCATTCTAAAGAATTTTACAGGATCATGAAAAAACTTTTTAAATGGCTACGGAATGAATGCACGCTAGTTATTCGAACATGGATTACCTATTTTATTGAAGTAACATAGAAGATGTTCTTGCACATTTCCATCGATATTGATCTACACTTTTAATCAGATTCCAAAAATTGTTTTCCGATTGAAAAAAGATTAACGTATTAGACCGACGATTTGTTCGACTGGTATCAAGTCTTTAAAATTATGATGTGTGCTTTCTTAGGAAGTAGAAAACAATTATTAATTCATAGATAATATTAGAGAAACAGTGTCTAGTTTAGTTGAATTAGTCACCAGAATCAGGTTAAAAATCTGTTGGCAATCAAATATCGGTGTATTCGAGAAATTGTTCTTGAGAGCCAGTATTACAGACACGGCCATCTTATCAATTTAACAACAAACGCTAGAAAAGGGCCAATAAAGCGGACGGATTTTTTTTTTATAGTAGTACGGCAATGTGACTGCATTGTCCCTGATGGCAATGTATGGCATAGTACAATCCGAAAACAACGTTGACCGCCAAGAGTTCTGCAATCTACGGCGGTCATCGTTATCATGGCAGCTTGCAAAAATCTTTCTTTATTGATAGACAGTAGCACAAAGATATTAAGAACTTTTTAGTTCGCACCGAGATGGAGGTTACCATAAAAGCGTGGTGCCGAAACTCGGCGTTTGTGGTTCTGTTATGAAAAAAGATTATAATATTTATATTTAGTGTCCTAGATTGATTATGCCTATTATATTAAAAATTGAGTCAAATTAAAGATCATACACATTTTTATTACATACAATTAATCACAAACAACACTATTTTGAACTGCTAATCAAATATTATTAAGACATTAATTCTATAATAAAGAAAAGGCGAATTCGAGATAACACGCACATGTATGAGCGATGCTATTACAGTTCAACTTAGTCAACACGACTTTTGTTACAAATTCTGTGTTTCCATCATTATTCATCAATACAACTACCGTTTCTCCATTACACCAAGAAAAGGCTGTTGTTATTGTTAAAATAAATTACAAACCTATACATTTAAGAGTATAGTTTTTAAATATTTAGTATGTAAATTAAGGAATATAGCATACTACTTTTTTATCTATTATTTAATATAATAAATAATCTATGGAACTATTCTTTCAGCATAATCTAACACAAATTATTTTCACAGCTTAACATATCTCCCAGCAACAACAGCATATTTTGGTGGATCATGAGTATGTATATTACTTATAGTAATTCTGCCATCATTACAAAGTTTAACTTTAGCTCTGCATCCAACATCCTTCTTCGAACAATAAAAATTACCAGTTTCACGCAGCTGTGAATATGTGAAACCATTTACCATAAGCAACTGTTTACCTCGGGATGTCGGTATGAAACTGTATTCTTTTAAATCTGCAAACAATTATTAGAGAGTTTGATTGATTATCTTGTATTATATATTCATTTTATCGAATATCATACACAGACACACAAACATTACAAGTGAGTTTCCGTTTATAGGGTTGTGAAGTCAACGAGGAACCATGTCCGTCTGTCCGCGAGATACTTAGTACTAGAAAGCTGTTATTTGGTATTTTGGAATGAATTATTTTTTCTCATCTTTCCCATATTGTGAAGAGTCAAGGGATAGGTCCTTAAAAAATATTGTGTGTGTGTTAAAACCATTTTAGGATTTAGGGATCCGTTTGCGAAATATAAAGCTAAAAAGTGATAATTTTTGTTAGCCCTTCTGACAGCTAAATCGTTGTTATAGGATATTTGAAAAAAATCACCTCAGTAGTATATATAACAAAGTAAAAAGGAAAAATTTTATAGCTAAGTAATTAGGCTTTACAAGTTGACGAGTAATAATCGACCAATATATAAAATGTACTTGGAAAAGTAATTTCTTACAAATTCCATTGAAAAATTAATTAAAGCCAACTTCTAAGTCTGCATTTTGTAACGGGCAACTACGGAGCCCTAAACTGGGCTTTGCCCGACACGCACTGGGTTAATTATTAATAATAAACGTGTAGACAATAGAATCTTATAATGTAAGCTGTTCCACCCTGGAAGACTTAAAAAGCAAATAAGGATTTTAGACGTTATTACACGGCTATTGTAATTGCAGTGTATATAGGTTATTAGCAGTAAATCTTTACTTTGAAATATCAGTATAGCTATTAAGAAGATTAATAAAACGATTTTCTAGCCAAATTATAATACAGACTTTATATAATTATAGTATAATATTTATTAAATACGATATTTTAATTCACAAAATATTTGTTTATAATTTAAACAGTCTTTTTATTAACACTCACAGCATGTTCTTGAAAGTCCAACGGGTTTTTTAAGTCGCTACGTAGACTCAATCTAGCCTCGGACACATAAGAATGACTGTTATGAGTTTTAACTGTTTCAAATGTGATTGAATTGTACGTTCCCTATTAATCCCAATTTTCTGCGCAACATTTGCTGTCAAAACATTTCTCACCATTTGAAGCCAATTTGATCGCAAAGCTCTCCAAAATTTGCTTCCATTTAAACGTAAACTTTAAAAAATGCTAAATTGAGTTCCTTTTTATATTTCTTGATAACAAAAAACTAGCAAAAATAATCAAAAGGTTGAAAAATATGTTAATAAAATAATATAAGCAACTAAATTTAAATAATTTAGTAACATTATACACATCTTCTATTCATTTACGGTAAGAACAACTTACAACTACTTAATGCTCAACAACTTTTGATGTAAATTTGAAATCCACTTGCGACTGTTTTTTTCTTGAACTGACTTTACTATTAGTCTTAATGGTCCTGAACCCTCAGGCGGCTTTTTACAGCTTCACCCGGGCTTGGGAGCGAGCGCTTAAGCAAGGCGCGAAAGCAAGGCAACAAGTTCATAGGGTGCCAAAATGGCCGAACCTCGGCTTGGACTGTTGCTGCGATTGCAATGAAGTCGCGATCTGACTTATTCGTAATTCGATCTAAACTAACTATACATATCTCTTCCCTATGGAAGGAGGGAAGAAACATTTGCATATGTATTTACTAACATGTCAATTTTGGTCTACACTAACTAGCCAAAAAAAGAAAAAAAGGTCTCTTACAGAACCTATATAAGTACCTGAGTGATGTGCATGTGTGTACAATGCAGTGTAATGTTTGTATGTTGGAAATTAGTGAATGCAGTGTCACTCTGTATCGCGCTAGCGGCTGCTTAACTCAAGGGCTCCATGCCGGAGGATCAGACCGAGCTTGTGTTACCGCTGGAGAGGGTGGACGTGGCGGGTATTTGTGACAGTAGTTTGATCTCAGTTGATACAGTTTGGTGTCAATTTCTTACCAAATTGTTATTGATGGTACTTTCATATGCTACCAGCGGATAGCGGCGGAACTAAAATTGAAGGTATGTGGTAAGTAATGCAAATTAAGACAAATAAGCAAGTCATATATAATGTGCTTAGCAATTTTTTATCGTTTATAGGTTTAACGTCTTGGCCACAATCTCACCTGATTTTAAGTGACGATGTGGCCTAAGATATATACACGCTAAGCCTAGTGGGGAAACTGGCTTTCAAGTGCAGCTGCCGGAACACACGTATAGGTGCTTGGCGCCAGATTTTCAGCTTGAGGGTGTTAGGCTAGCCAGGCGTTCATTAGAAAAAGCCCTACCACCATGCAATATCACGTTATAATTATTGAATTATTATTTTCAAGTTAGATATCAATTAGACAAAAGTAATGTCAATACGCTATCCCTTAATAAACGATTTGGTAAATAGTGGATAATACGTGTTTTGATAACTGTAATGGGTGCATATGTATAATAACTCCAATTTAATTAACTTTATACGGCTGACGTAAAGGAGACATCGTCAGGACGCAGCGAAACGTTAAAGTAATATCGCCATAAACAAAGAAAACAGGTCACTTAAAGTTTAAGATCGTGACTATCATAGGGAGGTTTAGTTTAACATTTACGCTATAATATTATTATAACTTTTGGATTATAATACTGTGACACATAATAATTTATATGGAACTTAAAAACATTAGACTCTAATTACTTAAATTAATATTTTGCTATCAAAAATCATACAAAAATGGACTAGTTTTATAAAATCCATCCATAGATCAGATCCATATATTTTGTCCTTTGTCCTACCGGTAATTACATATTACTAAATTAAAATAAAATCATAGTAAAAAGATATTTTACATTGCTTCGACTGAAGTTTTCCGAATATTATAATGTATTAATAATATGTACCTACAAGTGCCAGCGACATTCTGTTTGTTAATTATAACATACTTTATAGTCCAAAACTGAAATCAGATAAATAATTTTGATGAAATTTCGTAGCTACTCGTAATGTTGATGTGTCAAGAAATTATGATTTTATGACTGTATTAAAATATAACTGAATATACATGGACAACATCTCAAATAATCATTCTATTTTGTTGAAGTTTTTCGTGTAATGTTTCATTACATAAAGTGTGAAAAATAAAAATATCAAAGAAAAGTCACAAACTATACAATAAATATGACAATCTAATACATTAACAATGATTACTAATACAAAATCTTTGTATTCAATTGGTTATTTATTTATCAACTAGCTGTGCCCCGCGGTTTCACACGCGTATAATTTAAAAGAAATCGCTGATAGATGATTTATAATACTTCAGTATAGACAATATTTTTATCGGGCGGCTAGGGTTATACGTCACAACTCACACGGCTCGTTCACGCCACTACACCTATAGTCATAGACCCGACCCGAGTGTTAAATTATTTTAATTTTACATTATCTCCCAAACTATTCGCATACATAAAATTGTCTTGATGATGAAGTAACTTTCGTTCGTAAGGATTAATATGCCATACCAAACATTAATGCTTAGAAATCACTTTTCAATTATCAAATGAACTATGTCAAAAAATACCTTATTGTGGCTTATGTATAAGAGATAGGCAGGTATATATATTAATATTAAGTAAATGTTTTTTAGATTACTAAGTAGCAATATTTTTGTATAATATTGTATTTACATACCACTAACCATTACGCCAGCGCACACGGATAAAGCATTTAGGGTGCGCTATTTCTTCCGATTTAAGAAAAATGAATATTTAAGGCTAGCTGAGAGGTGTAGTCTTATTCTAGATACCTATACGATTCCTCATGAATCTGTCTATCACATACAAAAATAATTTTCGAATCCGACAAGTAGTTCCAGAGATTAGCGTGTTTAAACAAAGAAACAAATAAAAAAAACTCTCTTCCACTTTATTATATTACTAAAGAAATACAGATAGTATAGATAACATATTTATAGTTAAGTTCCATTCAATTTTTATCTGACTAACTGACGAATGTTCCAATTTATAAAAAAATAAAGAAATATTTTAGTAGTACATCCCTATATAACAAGGACTGACATTTAGGAAATCACTGAAATTGAGTATACATACAAAACTATGGAAAGTATATACATGTAGAAATTTTAAAGCATACACCTTCCAGAGTAGTGAAACAGTAATATATGAAATATAATAAATATTCCAAATATTCTCTCAACATATTACATCTAAGTTACATTTTTGAATACTTAGATGATTTTTTGTGGTTATGACAAATCGAATAAGTGAGCACAGCAGTTTGGTTATGATCCATTTTAATGAAAGCCTTGCATTTCTGGTGTCTCTTCGAACAATACCAATAAACAAAACTTTTATTCCGAGCATCCCTCCAGTATGTATAACCTTGGTAGAGTAATAAATAACCCTTTCGTGCTGGTATATACTGAATGAGCTTCAATCCTGTAAGATAATCTTGATAAAAGAGCAAATATAAATTGGTGTTCAAATTTAAAAAAAAAGAAACAACACTTAAGTATTGTTGTATTAATTATCCAGATATATTGTATTATCACAACAAAAAGGTTTTATGCAGCCATTGTATCCAGTTTTGATTATATTTAGTGTCAAACACAAAAAGTGGCATGTTTGATTGAGTTCTCCAAAGGACTGTACCATATCTTCATATTTTTTATATACTTAACTACATGGATTTTATCACTTTTATTGTTTGTCACTAAAGCCCAAAGCTGTTTCTTACTTAAGTTGACAGCAAGAAGTATCGATTCGAATTTCAGCCCCTGCTACCTTCCTATAATATGAAGTAATTATATTAGGCTACTAAAGAAGTATTGATTTGGTAAAATGGAAATAATAGGCGATATTAATAAAATTCAAATTGAAATCAATTTATTAATAAACTAAACAACCATGTCATTTCATTCATCTGACCAATGTTCTAATGTATGTAAAAAATAAACATTTTAATAGCTCTCTTTACCATATAACAATGCCTGGAATTTTGGAAATCACTGGAATTGAGTATTTATACAAAACTAAAGGCAGTACGTATAGAAATTTGCACAGACAGCTTCTAATCAAATAAATATCCAAAATACTCTCTATGTACATTCAATCCTAGTTACAGTTTTGAATACTTAGATGATTTCTTGTGGTTATGACAAATTGAATAAGTGAGCACAGTAGTTTGGTTATTATCCATTTTAATGAAAGCTTTGCATTTCTGGTGCCTCTTTGAACAATACCAATAAACAAAATTTTTATTCCGAGCATTCCTCCAGTATGTATAACCTTGGTACAGTAATAAATTACCCTTTCTTGCTGGTATATACTGCATGAACATGAATCCTGCAAGATAATCTTAATAAAGGAGCTAATATAAAGTGGTATTCAAAGTAAAAAAAACAACACTTATGTTGCAGTAATTATCTAGGTATATTGTATTAAAACATCAAATAGTTTTTAAACAGCCATTATATCCAGTTTTAATTATATTTAGTCTCCAATGCAAAAGTGCCATGTCTGATTTCTCCAAAGAACAGTACTGTACCCTCATATTTTTTAATAATGATGTATGAATTATATCACTTTTATTGTTTGCTAGACCCCAGCTAAACCCCAAAGCTATTTCTTACTTAAGTTAAAGAGCAAGAAATAAAGATTCGAATTTCAGCCTTTGTTACCTTCCTAGAATATGTAGTAATCGTACTAAGCTGCCACAGTATTGATTTGGTAGGATGAAAATAATAGAGGATGGTAAAATGAAAATAATAAAATAGAAATAATTTATTTTATGTTTATTATGAGCTATAAAATTGAAATATATTCATACAAGAAATCTATTTAATATTTCTAATCGTAAATACTAAAGAAGATCAAGGATTAATTAAAGCCATAGGAAAAGGCAATCCTTGTATATATAAAGAATGCAATAAATACATTTTCTAATATTATATTTTTATTTCAAGTATAATTTCCATTACTAATTTTTTTCCTGAAAAAAAGGTTACTGAAAACAGACAATTTAAATCATTTACATAAACTTACACTTAATATCCTTTTTTAATTTTATTTAAGGTATTACATATTAATAAAATATAAAATTAACACTTCAAAATAGATACTTAATATACTTACACTTCATATTTTCACATTGTAGTATTACTATCATAAATTCATTGCAAATGCTTCATATTATTTTTTACAAAAAAGAATACATAGGAAACATACCTTTTAAAATTTACATAAAAGAATGTCATCCTTACTAATAACATTCAAAGTAATGATTATAGTGACTTGGTAAAAACATAAAACCATGTTTTAATAGCAGGCTTCTTGTATCAAGTTTTCTAATTTAGTATGTATACAAAAGAAAAAATATAAACTAAAACAAAATGTGCTACAACATTATGTATCAAAAGAAGATATATCAGTCGATAAAATACCATGGTATATACACAAAGAAGAAAAATAATTACCTAAAGAATTATTCAAAAATATACCAAATAAATCATAATAGACACAAACACAACATACACAAGAGTCACAACTTTTAATGTTATTATTATCTAGGTACTTACATTACAGCTGGTAGATAAAACTCCTTTCAAAGGCACAACTTTTAAAACTCTTGCACTATCACAACACCATGAAATTTAGTTATACTTCACATAAAACACTAAAATACACAAAGCACATTTTAGGTTATATTAATTTGCCACCAATATTTGCACTATATTCCGTTCTTTACAATAAAAATACCTTTTAACATTAAACACTTTAAACAACAACGCGATATAATTATATTAATATAGTTTATTTGCATTTATTTCTTATTTTTCTTCACTTGACAAATTTGACATAAGATATTGTTTACAACTGAGCACAGCAACTGAGCTAGTCTTGATAACTATGGACACAACTCCATCCTTGGAACTATATCCCAATTCGGATATTAAATGATTCACTCCCTGAGTTCACTCCGTTTAAATAATCAGTATTTGGATTTTGAAACTATTATAACCTATTACCGATGTCACAGTAGCTACTCACTATTGTTGTATCTCCGTACTGTACCGCGCCTGCTACTCCGCGCCGCGCTTTGAGTCTACCCGCATCAGGGTAATAATACATTGTATATAGAAATCAAATAATATTGTGCAAAAGAGAATAAAAGTCCGAAGCAGACACGTAGAAGAAAAATATTACATATAGTTAAATTGTTAGCTAATAGTTAGCTCATCAATTATTTTATTCAATCTCTATTCTGTAATCAAAGATATACAATTTTAAATACTTAATTAACATTATAAAAATACGTTTTGTTTATTTGATCTATCTTTATTGTACCTACGAATAGATTACTAATAATTTATGTACTACCTACATACTTGCTTACAAAATAATATTCATTTATACAATTAATAACATTGAAATTTCTATATGTATATACATGTATATAATCAAAGAAAAGTATATACTTAGGTAGGTAGTTAAGGTACTTAGATATAACAAAAATATTTTTATTCAATTATTGTTTGTCTATCTGTTTGTTCCGGCTAATATCCGAAATAGTTGATCGATTTTGTCTGGGATTTCACTGGCAGATAGCTGATGTTATAAGAGGTAACTTAGCTACTTTTATTTTAGAAAAAATAATAGGGGTCCCGCACATACAATAAAAAGGTATTTTGGTAGTCCACGTGAGCGAAGCCGCGGTCACAGCTAGTTGTAAATATAAATGTGGTGTTAGAATGGATACTAAAGATCTAAAATATCAGTAACAATTTTATTATGAATTTATAGAAACATCTAAACAATAAACCAAAATGTAAATTAAAATAATGTTTTTATTCAATTATTTTTACAAAATTTAGAAACAATAAAAGTCATTAAAACAAATTTATATTATTACTTTTGATGGCTAACTTCATTGTGGTGACTTTGTGAAGTATCCATTATATCTTTGATACAAACTCCTTTGTGTTCTTTTCTATGACTACAGTTGTTGGTTAGTAACATATTATATAATTATTGTTGTATATTTTGAAAGGTTCTCAATTATAAATGAAAAACCACTGTTATAATATTTTATTTATTTCAATTACTAACTCTCTCGAAATTTAAAACACTTCCATCTCATGATGCGTGTGTAGCTCTTTACTTTAGCACCCCCTCCAGCCATGCGAGCCCCTCAGGCAGCATGGGTTCCCACTTCCCGCCCCCAGCCTCCTAAGGCTCAGGCCCCCCCGCCCGCTAGCACGCGCCGGTTCATTGCAATGCACTGGTTCATTTGATTTAGAGCAGATTAAACCTTTGGTCTTGAACTACAAATTTAGGCCAAGTGTTGACTTTCCATACGACTTTAGGTAACAGCTTATAAAAATATACAATAAATAGATAAATATACGCGGACGAAGTCACAAACTTCATATGTATCTTCTTAATATTGAGAAATATTTATTTGGAATTAATTAATTGAAAATATCTTAGCCACAAAACTAAAATAATGCTACATTCCTAAGCCTAAGGAATTTTGATATTGTATTGTAGCTTTAATGGTTAAAAATCCTGTTATAATATCGAAAACACGAAACGTATACGTATCTACTATATTATCACATCGTCTACATATCAAGATTTGAAAAAATCTATGTGTATCCTTCGTCAATACATAGATAGAATCTGAAAATATATTATTGTTATAGTTTTAAAATCCGATAACAAATTGATACTCTGCAAAATCTACATCACCCACTCTTACTAAGATATTATGTATATATAGTATTATAGTAGGTATATATCATTTATTTTCACTTTTGCCATAATTATCATCACCATAAAAAATTAACAGCAATAAAAGATTTTTCCAGAATCTTAGTATGTAAAGTAGGTTTTAATTTTTATTAATAAACTTGCGTTATTTGACTCTGTACTGTGTTATATTGGTGGCATTTTGCGTAATATACGTACTTTGGTTTTGTGCATCTGTGAAATGTATTAGAAATTATAAAATGAAATATGAAAACTGAGATTTTAAAACTCGCTTAACAGTTCTAATAAAGCAGCCACCATTTTATTAGAGAGATGTTTAAAAAAATAAAAACTAGTTCAAAGTTGAGTTAAAGGACGTTTGTCCAGAACCTTTGTAAATAAAAAGCAGTAATCAAAGGTTTGTATCCTCGAAAAAGCAATGTATAAAATTATGTACATGGACTAAACTATATTATAATTATTAAACTTATAGGATGTACCTATATAGTAAATTAATAATACCTATCACTGACGTTTCTGATGAGTATTAGTCCAACAAGGACCAAAATACCAACCTGACAGATAATACAATTTATTTGATGCTTTGCTGGTCATAACCAGAAACAAATTTTATGACTTATGACACCTGTAGAATGAATAATCTGTGCTTATTATAGATGCATTAGAGATGCTATAGTAGGCTCAGATTTAGATATGCCTATTATGGAATGTATGCCTTTTCTTATATTAGGTTCCGTACCTATTTACCGAGTATTGGGAAAATAATAGTCACAGACTTAATATTCGCCACTTACTCGAATCTTATACTAATATTAAACGTACCTGTTCTCTACTTATAGAATGTGAGTAAGTTTGATTTTGAACGCATGCTTATTATATTATCTAGATAAAACGGTGATTACATTTTCTATCCAATTAACAAATTACGAACTGTTAGCGTCGAAAATTTCGGTACCTGTACATATACAAAAAAATATCACATGTAAGTCATATAGGCACGACGATTATAGAGTATTCTGTAAGAAAAAATTGATACATAGTCCAATAAAACCATTAATTGTTTTACCTATTACCTAATTATAAACACAAAATAATAAATATTTTCATTTTAAATTAATAAAAATATATAGGTACGTTAATACGCGTAAGCATGCAACGAGTTATAAGGAACTGAAGGAAACACTAATGTAGTATGAAATAGGAATACTTGATACAAAAATTACAATCTTATCTATGAACATAACTAATAGCCGTATTAACACTATTAGCGAATACAATGCTATTCATACAAACAGTGATTTTATTTTCATTGATTCTTTACTGTGTTACCAGCCCATGCAGATTTCATACGAAAGCCGACGTGTAGTACTATGTATTTATTATTACATAGTTGTGCATACGACAGACAAGCAGCCAGCGCTCGGTTCTGTTCGAAATTTCGAATACTGTAGTGATCTTGCTCACTCGTCCAGTCACATAGACAGGTTAAAATCTACGCAAGCGATGACTCCCGAACGGATCATGAATCGCTTGCTTATTATTTGACTAGTATTTGGTAAAATATTATTCTAAATTTGTATATCATAATACATGACTCGTGGCTCATACCTATTACGAATATATTACTCATTTTTACACCTCTAGTGCTTATGACAAAATAACCTAAAAAACAAGTTGTTTGTTGTGTTTTTTTATTATAAACTTATAAATCATTTAATTATGTGTTATTTGATCCAAAGTGATGAATCGTGATTTGAATGAAGTGATCAGTGTGTTGTGTAATACTCGGTATCTCTTTAGCCGTTTAACAAATGTTCTTATATACCTTGGTCATGTTGGATAATTTGAAAAATATTCTATTTCTATGTTAATATTCTAACTCTAAGTAATATTACAACAGTGTCATGTGCAGTGCTTTCTGTTGTTTGTTTAGTTGTTTAAATGACATAAGAGATGATCCTACGTTTCGCAAATATTGTCGTTTTTTTTTCGTTGTGATATTCGGATTGCAGAAGGTAACTGTAAAAACATAGTTTGGTAAGTCTTAATGTAAATAACCATTTACTGATAATGTTGTGGAACCTATATGGATCAAATAATACTGATCCTAGAAACTGTAAATATTACTTGGAATCTGGTGCATACTTACAAAACTATTAGTTGACTTGTAAGAGCAAAAGATAACTTACAATTGAATTGACCTACCAATTATATCCCAAATTTATGACATTATATAGCTAAAAGCAACTAGTGATATAAATAATATTGATCTAGATTTTATTCAAAATGTAAGGGATTTCATGTAGATGGAAATAATAAATCTATTCTGTTCCTGTTAAACTTTTAACAACTTTTACATTTTCCATTCAATTGTAAGTTATCTTAACATATTTTAAAGGCAAACTGACTTTTATTCAAACATACATACTTATATCAATATATATATATTTTTTTATTACTAGCTTCTGCCTGTGATTTTTTTTGGCGTGAACTTCAGAATTGGTTCCAGAGGGAAATATATGTAATTTACCAAGATAAAAAGTATTATATGTGTTCATCCAGGCTGTAAACTAAATGTGTGCAAATTTCATCCATATCCGTTCAGCCGTTTTAGTGAAGTGTAAGAAACATCCAAATTCCAAACATACAAACTCTCACATTTATAATATTATGACCTGCCCCGACTTCTCACGGTTGCTATTTACTAATAAAGACAATAAAAAGTGCTCTTAACAATAATATGTTATGTTTATTAAGTAACATGTCTCTATCTCCAGTAGTTTAGACTGTGAGTTGTCTGTCAGTCAAATCAGAATTCATTGTTTTGATCATAATTTCTTGGTGTTTTAATGCTTCATTGCAAAGGCTGGAGATTAATGTTATATTTTTGTCATTTAGATATTTTTTTATTATTTCGCTTGGCGAGAAAACAAATCGCACCAATGGGGAAAAACATGGCAATTCAAGGTTTATTCCACATACTTTCAATAATTGGCTAATTCATTAATCTTCATCTATGAAGACTATCCAATAACAATACAAGACAATCTAGTAACTTGTCACATATAAATTGAAAAAGTAAGTCCATTGGAAGCAGTGCTATGCTTGGAATCAGAATAACCACACTTTTGAACTTTCCAGTGATTATCTTGCTCCAATTAAGTGGTTCATCAACTTCTTAACAGTGAGTTTTCATTGCATAGTTTCGGTAGGTTCAGATTGCTTAACATGTTTATCACTGAACTGACCTTAAGCTGATCAGGAATTCAATTGGATAATTGGTGACTTCACCTGAATTGATTCGATCGGCTTAAATGAATGCAATTGGCCATCGTTTTGACTTTGCCATTGTATGTTCGAATCCTATACATCCTTATTTTTCGCTGCAAGAATGGCTCATTTGCTCAACCAAACATGGTTTTTGTAAATTGCACCAATCTTAGGGAACACTTTCTTGATCAATTCTTCTATTGACATTATGAATTGAAAAAAACAGGTGGGAAAGGAATGAGAAGTGTGGAAGCACCAATCTGATTTTTTTTATTGCCAATGTCTAACAATTATTGGTACTACACTTCAGTCCATTTGTCATGTAGTAAGTGACTTATATATTTCTTGTTAACTTGAAAGTTTTCACATATGACCACAAATTCAATGACTTCAAGCAAGTGCTTATTCTAACAGCAGCTGTTGATCTTGAAATGACAGACAGCATTTTATAACATTTGCTAGCCAGCAGAATCACCATATGTTAAAGGAGGTTCTGATTATTGCTAAATCTTTCAACATTCGATCTAGTTGCTTCGATGCTCATTTATGCGCCATTGTACAGTCAACTTAAATTATTATTTTGTAATACTGTATTACTTTCGCAATTGCTGATTTTTTGGCAATGTTGCATGTTGGTTCATCTATCGTTATGAAATTCAGTGGCAGTTTAAGCGCAGAATGAGCTGCTTATCATAGTGTCTTTGTATTTGTTCCAAACATAACAAAAAATCTACCAAACCATTCTAGCGTTCTCAAATGATGCGCCTTCATACATATGGCAATAAATTTTTATTTATATACATTTATTCCAAGGGAAACAATCATTTACTATTCCATATCTATATAAATAAAATGATTGAGGTTAGCCGTTGTGCGTGCATCACGCAAAAACTACCTAGTATCAGTCACAAATAATATTCCAATCATTTAAATTAATATCAGCAAAAATAGTATGTACAAAACTTGAACACATCATCAAAGGATTTCCAAATATTTCTAGAGAAGGTAATGCTGCAGTGAGGTCTGCATAATATTTTTCCATTGCTTGCCTGACCCCCCCCCTCTCTCAACAAAATCCTGGTTACAGCTTTGCTAATAGAGCATGCAAGTACATCAATTCAATTTTACATTTTCATTTTAAATTTCATTTCATTACATTCACATTTATCATAAATATAACGAGATGGGATTAGTATATCAAATTAATCATTTTATTATGTTAAAATATAATGCAAAATTATTATATATTCAATAAACCTAATGCTTATTTTCAGGTAAACCACCATGATTGAAGACTGGTGAGTGATTTATGCAATATTTATCAAATCTACTTTTTATCATGCATTGGTTATTAACATCTAGTAAACAGTTCAAAAGTTACAAGTCAATTTGCATTTTTGTAAGTTGTTTCAAGGATTTTTTTGGCGGGTTCTTGAACTGTCATGTGATGGTTTGTATTTTAATTCATAAACTATTATTAGACCCTATATAATGCAATGTTGGTGGCATTTTATTTGATGTAGTATTTTGAGACATGTATTTTCAGATGCCACAAAGGCTCCCTTGTCTCTTCTAACAAGAGAGCCACCATATTGTTAGGGTGTTGTTTGAACTGTGAAGATTAGAAAATAGAAAACCATTCTATACACATAATATTGGCAGAACTGTGTATAAACACATGTTGTGACTAAATATGAAGTTGTTTCAACTTTTAAAGGTTTTAATAGTAAAGACCTAAAGACTTTATCAAAGTTTATAAACTACATGAGTAAAACAACAAGTTGAAAAATGCTTATAAATTAAAATGAAATGGTTTTATTATAATATATCATCTAACTTTTTTACACTGTTAGCTTTATGTAATCTTACAAAAGTTAATTTATTCATATCAAGCTCTGTTAATCACTTAATATTAGATATTTTTTCTTATATATCAAAAGTAAAAAAGAAAAAGCCAGTGGAAAAGGTGCACGACATATTGCATCACAAATTTGTAATTGCATCATGTACCAGGAAGGCTTTTCATTCTGTCATATTTGATATGATTTATCATATTAACAGTTGAAAGGCAGATTGAAAACAGATTAGTTGTATGACAAACTTTGCATGTTAGTCAATTAGCTTTTCCATTGTTTATATTATTATAAATTACCCAAGAACTTTAATATGACCTAATGAAGTGACAGACTAAGAAAATAAAATATTATAAATAGAAGTATTTTTTATAAACCATTTCTTTACGTGATTTACTTATTATACATGTAGGTAAAGAAGATATGTTTATCACTAATTTACTAAAGTTATGTTTTATTACAAAGTTTTTTTCTATATATTGCAAGATACATTTTATTTATGGGAACAAGTCAGGTTAATAAGGAAATTACCTTACGTCAGGTTCTCTTTTAAGCAATATTAAATACTGGATGTAAAAGTATATTTTTATACAGGAATTATCATAATTTAATATATGTATTGTGCCATTAATAATTGTGGTAACTAAAGTATTAAATTTTAAGTAGTAAATTCAACATAAAATATAATATTTCTGTTTGTGTGACTAAGAAATTAAGTTAGAACAAATGTGACTTTATATTCCCAACTCAAAACATTTTCCCCATAAATTGAAAACATTGAAAGTGATTAAATTTTATGTAACTAAGATAATTATATTGTATGCCAATAAAAAATAGTATAAAATTATGTCATCATATTATTTTTATTGAGCAAAATGAAAATAATTCGATAATTGGTATTAAAAGACAAATAATAATAATAGGGTTTTATATTGCTATTATATTTTAGAGGTAATGTATGAACTTTGAAATAATGTATATTGTAAAAGGTAAATTTTGATTTGTTTTCCAATGTTTTTATGTTATTTGTATTTGATTCTCCAGTTCCCCTTTCCTCTTTATGTGTATGGTGGTTATTGAAGTATGATATTATGAAATATATATCCTAAATTGCATATTTTGTATGTGTATTTAAATCATTGCGTCCTGCCGTCCTGGTAATAATACAAAAGATAATTCGTAAAAATAAAAATTAAAAAATAGGATTTTTTATGAAGTTGGTATCCTTTTCTGTCAACCATACTCCCCAACAGCAACAGCCAAAGAAATCGGACATCGATTTATTATTGTTAAATCGTAGAGTTGGTCTTAGATATTTCTATGTTAGTCCAACAAATAGAAAGTAGTATATTTTATGTACATATATATAACAACTCGCATATTTTACACCTTTGGGAATAAAGCCTAACGCAAGAGTTTGTTGAAGTATTGCCAAGGATGATATCTACGGAGGGCAGCAGTTACAATACAGTGAGATTGGTCAGTGGTTGTCCATTGTTGGTAAGAATGACAAGTTTGATTCGATATAAAAGTAGAATCAACCAACTATACGTGTTTCCATTGTCTTTAGTCTGGTTATTATTAGTCTGGGTTAGGTATTGTGACACAAAAGCAATTAATGGTAGTTAAAAATAAAACTACTTGTTACTGAAATAATATAACATTAATTAAATAATATATTTTTACGTAGGCGTAGATTAATATAGCTACTATTTTTAAATTTTTTCAGTTGCTTTGATCATACCATCTCGATCTAAGCGAGGTCAAGGTCTTCTATTTTTTCGTGGTTATACTTACTCTTGGAGAAACTTCAAAAAGAACGGCAATTATTGGACATGTTCCAGTCATCACAAAAAAGGCTGCAAAGCTAATGTAACAACAAATGAATCCGAAAAACCTTTTGAAATTACAAAATTCAATGAAGTCCACAATCACCCCCCACCTAAAGTTAATTTGTCACCTGATATTGAATACGACGATACTTAAATTCATAAATAAATATTTTCAAGTTTTATACCATGATAGTCTATCAATCAGCCATTAAAAATACCCTTACTATCTACTTTTTTAATAAGTATTATGGGTTCAGTTGAAGTAATAAATTAATATACATAATAAATGCCAAGATCGATTGATAACGTTTTATCAATAAAAATCGTCGGATCTCTGACTACTTTCCTTGTTAAAGTGGTTTATGACTACTTTCTATTTACATTATTAAGATATAATTTACTTTATTGGATAAAAGTAACAATTTAAATGTACAAATTTACTATTAAATATTTTATAAAAACAGTTTATTGTTGTATCATTGTTTACTATCACCTTTATCTGTAATCTAGAAACACACAAATTTAACATTACATTGTTTCAGAAATTAGTTTTATACCTTCAAAAAAAGGTTATGAACTGCTTGTTTATCAACAGTATACGTACGCAAAAAATTGCGAAAGCAGGAATAAAGTTACTTGGTCATGTTCATCTCGCTGCTCGAAAAAATGTGCAGCACAAGTAGCAGTTTCACACGATGGAGTTTTTACTGTAATAAATGATAAACACACACATACACCGCCTGTGTTCTATGTTAACGATAATGGAGAATATGTAAGGATCACTGATAAAAGATTGAGTAAATTAGAGAATGTTATTAAAGATGATGATATAAAAGGTGTTATACAAAGAATAGATGAACCGTTCGAATGAAAATACGTCACTGTTGTCTATAAATGGTATGTCTTGGAAATGGATTTTTCACAGGAAACAGTAACAATTTAAGAAACTTTCCTTTAAGTTTTAGTATTTAAACAATATTTTCTAGAGTTTATATATGTAGCTACATTAGCTGGAATTTTTTGTATGCAGTTACATAGGTAGGTACTCGATTGCACGACGCAGATTATGAACTATAGGAACTATAGGTATTAAGGACATAAAACATACTGATAGTAATTAATGGGAAATAATAAAAGGTTAGCCCTTCGTAAATCTCGGTTCCAGTCTAGCATTGTAAATTGCGAAAACTGAGCTAGCTAGCTATATAGTCCAAGATGAAGGTAACTACTTACTTTAAATATGGTCGGAATGTCCACAGTACCCACATTCATCCGGTATCTGGTTTTATAATATTTTGCATGGTAACGCTTCTAGTTTTACATATAGCTGAGAATTATGAGTTTAATCGCAACCTAACAATAGTAGCTGATGCCAATGTGGAAAAGATGTAAAGGATGATTCATGCTATATATTTCACGGTGGCAGGGAACCGGCCCGACCGGGGCCTGGCCCTGTGTAACGTGAATCATCCTTAATGCAATATTTTAAGACTTTTTCGTATATTTTTATTATATCATTTCTTTGTAATATCTGGAAGTGTATCTTTTGTATGGTATATAACATATAAAGTGTTTATTTACCGGAGATGTTTTAGTGATTCTAAGACTGATTGGCGGTTAGTAAATAATTAATTAAAATTATATTATTTAAAGTATCAATAAATTTAAAAAAAGTAACACATCTTTGGCTGACTTTTCAGCGGTTATAGTATAACAGGTATGTGTGATATTGACTGCTACTCAACTTTATGTAAATTAGTTATGTGTGGTATTTTTAAAGAAAAATAATATATGTTGTAATTTAATTTGTTGAAAATAAAATACTTTTAATACCTATGACATGTATTTTTGTTAAAACATTTTCTAAAATAAGGTCAAGTTCAAATCGTATGTTTTTAGCTATGTTTACAAACCACATGATATTACTCATGACTTTGATTACATTTTAAATAATCCATTATCGATGCTATTATTATAGTTAACTCTATTTTACGTTTGTTTTTTTTTTTATAATTTCGATATATTTCTTTACATTTCTAGGGCCAGTTTTAATTAAAGCAAAAAAGAAAGGAAAATATGTCCTGTTGTATAAAAACAACACGTATTCGAAGATCACGAAGTCGAAAAAAGGTGTTGTTTGGAAATGTACATGCAGTAAAACTGATGAATGTAAAGCCATGATAACTACGGACGATAGCTTAAACGTCGTGGTGAAGAGAGGAAGTCACACTCATAAACAACAAGCCATTGAAACTAAGCCTAAACACGTATATTTCACTACACAAGAATAAAACTTCTATATGTATGTACCTATTGGAAAAGGAGTTTATTAATCTTAAATAAATAAATAGTAATTATTATAATTACTTATTATAAAACAAAGTCCTCCAACTGCGTCTGTCTATCAGTATGAACGCGATAAACTCCAAAAAATACCCAACGGATTGTCATACGGTTTTCATTAATGGACGGAGTGATTCATGAGGAAGGTTTAGGTGTATAAATGTATAAATGTATAAATGTTTTGTTGTAAATTGGCTGAAATATGACGATGATTGTTGAAAATGTCGGAAAAATCATGCCCACTGGGAGCTTTACTGACGTGCGCCGCGTAATCCAATTGAGTTATAATTTTATGTGTACTCTGCTACCCGTGCGAAGCCGGAGTGGGTTGCTGATTATAATGTAGACAAGACATAGAATATATATAATTATCTATATTTTAAATACAAAAAATAATCTTTGTTTTTCCCCTGTGCGTTCCTAAAAGTTTCTCTATTAGTACAATAAGTTTACAATAGGTGGCGCGAGAGTCATTTTATTTTGTAGACAACGTAACGAACTCTTGCACTAAAGCTACTTACTTATAAATGATAATAAACTGTGTAATGTAGTAATAATAATAATAATAAATTAAGTAATAATAATAATAAGTAGTAATGTGTATAATGTGGGATTTGAAATTTTTAACAGATATTTTACAAAATATATTTTAATGTAACTAGAAAACTATTATCTCACAGTGTCGTTGGCTCGTCTCTTATCTAAATAAGCTAAATTAATCATGATTGTATGAATGGATGTCCTTGGTTAGATGAGAAATTAATTTTCCTCTTTTTCTTCTTTATAATTTGTTTTTATTATCATATTTTATATTACTGTAAATTCGCGTTGGTTGTGTGCATATTTTTAATGTATGAACAAAACCCTATATTACACTAAAAACTTGTGTAACTAAAGGCTCAAAATATGTTTTCGCAGTTTTTAATAATATTAAATTTTACTTATTTATGTTTCAAATAGGTATGTTATAGCATATTTGTAATGTATTTTAATGGAAAATGTAATGTTTGTGCTATTTTTTAAATGTAAAGTTATTATTATGATTCGATTTTAACATTATATTTAGCGACTCGCTAAATATAATGTCGCTAACTATGGGCCTCATAAGAAAGCTCAAAGTCACTCAAAGGGCAATGGAGAGGGCTATGCTCGAAGTTTCTCTGCGTGATCGAATCAGAAATGAGGAGATCCGCAGGAGAACCAAAGTCACTGACATAGCCCGAAGAATAGCTATACTTAAGTGGCAGTGGGCTGGCCACGTAGCTCGTAGAACAGATGGCCGATGGGGTCAAAGAGTTCTCGAGTGGCGGCCACGTACCGGAAGACGCAGCGTGGGCAGACCCGCCACAAGGTGGACCGACGACCTGGTAAAGGTTGCGGGAAGCCGCTGGATGCGGGCAGCACAGGACCGGTCGTTGTGGCGATCTTTGGGAGAGGCCTATGTCCAGCAGTGGACGTTTTTCGGCTGAAATGATGATGATGATGATTATATTTCAACATTTATTTGTAATCATGAGTACTTTATCCCAACATAAACAAACACAAATGTGAAAAAGGGGCCAAGTTCGGTAGAAACGACGTTTAGGGTTTAGTAGTTTTCACCGATAAAAGAGCTCAAATCTAACGGCTGCCAAGTTCCATAGCAGTTCCTTTAATTATAGCTGTAGAAATCCCATATCAAAGAAAGCAACAGTCTTTTATTTATTAAATTGCTTTGACATTATGTATGACATGTTGTATTACCTATTTCATTTTTTTATCAGCTGTCATTGCTAATAATTATGTCTTTTGGTTAGTTTATTTTATGATTATGTAGAGGTATTAGTAATGTATAATGTAACAATAACATTCATAAATATATTTTAACTATTTGCTTGACTAACATTAGTGTTTGTTGAGCTCAATTTATAAGTTTTATGTGAAAATGGACAGCTTATACCTCATTATAGGTTTTTTTAGTTTATCGTTATGAAACTTACGTTTTTAATGGTATAATATTTAAATTTTGGTGTTCCCTGTAACCGTCCGTTTAATAAACAGACGAATTTCTTGAGTTCGATTCTCGTAAAGAATCCTCTAAATTCGTATTTGGCTAGGGGTAGTGATAGATGAAGGAGATCTTTTTTGCATTGTCGAAGGCTGGATAGTTTTAGGAGTGTCGTTTAGCCAGATCGCGACTTCTTTGCATACGCGCAACAGTCCAAGCCGAGGTCCGGCCACTTTGGCACCCTCGGAACTTCTTGCAACGCTTTTGCGGCTGAGTGCCTTAAGCGCTCGCCTCCAAGCCCGGTGAAGATGTAAAAGCCGCAAAGGATCCAGGGCCCCTAAGGCTAACAGTATAGTCAGTTCGAAAAAAAGGAGTGTCGTACAAATAACATTATCAGCAAAAAGTACACTACTCACTATATTATCGGTTTCTTTTGATAGTTCGTTCGTTCGTTTGATAATTCGATAGTTATTTTGGAACCAATTTTTTATGAACCCTCGCTACTGATGTGAAGTCGTGTAACGAATTGTAACGAATACAAAGTGGTTGTAATATTTTTTATAGTCTGTGGTCCGCCTCTCCTTAAGCAAAATTAACAAAATCTAAATAAACATTTCATCAAACTGATTGTTTAATTTGAATATAAATAAATTAGATACTAAGATTAGATATTTACCTTTTACTACGACACAATCAACTACAATGTATTAAAAATAATAAAAAATAAATGTATAAATCATGAAAAGTCTTTGGATTTACGAAGTTCTCGAAAGGAACGTTTTATCTTAATGATCTGTGAGTAAATCTGTGATAAAAGTATAATTAAAAAAAAGCTGTTTTTAAGTTTAACCGCTAATAACGCTAAAACTACCATTGGTTTTAAAAGACCCACAAGATAAAATAGCGGTAATTGCCTGAAGTGACGCAGACTATAGCAATACTATTGGGAAACTAAGCAAATAGGGTAATAGTAAGGTCTATCTGAGAAGAGACATAAAACAAAACATAAACATTAAAACGTAAGCAAAATTCATAATATAACAAAAGAAAGATACCATAAAGAAAACAATAAGTTCATTTCGAAATTAATATTTACTATAATAAAAAATTTATAGTGTCACTGGTGACTGCTGTGGATGGCGCCACGCTACTAATGTTGAATGGTTATTCATTCACCAATCCATCACCAATGTCCGGTGGTGAGAGATGGTACTGCTCAGGACGTGTTCGCTGGAAGTGTAACGTGTGCCTCCATGTAAACGACGACTACGAACTAGTTAGCATATCGCATAAACATACACACACTCCACCGGTTTATAATAAAACTACCGATGGACTCTTTGTTGAGCTCTTGTAAATTATATTTTCGTAATATTCGGATAACTGTATCAACCGTTCGTTTATAATAAAACTAGTGAGATTGTAAATTGTTGATAGATTGTGAACGGATGTTATTTCTATTAAATAAGCAGAATCATGATACTAGGACTTGCTTAATGTGAATTCTCACGGGTAATTTGTCTCTGATACTCTGCGTTATTATCACAGTTTCTACCTAATCTAATTAGTTTTATAAACCTTGAAAATGTGATAGATTGCAAATTTTTCATTAGTTTACGATCTCAATAGATTGACTATAAACTAACGGTTCGTACAATATTATCCGGTGACAAATACAAAGTATTCCGCCTCTTGATACTAAGTGATATCATAGCTTCGTTTTGTTAACTATACATTTGGTCTTTACAAGCACATATTTTGACACGAAGAATCTGTTGATGTTATAATTTGCAATACTAGAATTTGGAAATGATTATAAATCTATCTTATCAACGAAAAAGATTTATTAAAATATTATTACTAAGATGTGTATATATTAAATGTACAGGGTATGTAATTATATATATAAGTATATATTACCTTATATATACTTAAGATAAACAATTAGATATAAGGTGCTTAAAAATAAAATTTAGAACTTTTCTTGTGGTCTAAGCTAACAAATATTAAATTTATATTTTTTTGTAAAAAATTGGATTAAATATTGCTTGGTAAAACCCGTTTACTTATTTATTTCCAAGATTTCTTAACCTAGTATTTGTATTAATACATTATTTTAATTTATAAAGTTATAGAGCAAAAACTTATGTGTATATATTTTTTACAGATAAATTCAAAAATTTTAATCCGATTCGTCATCGTCTAGAGAAGAGGGAAGGGCTAAGAGCGAAAGTTAGGAGACGCTGCGCCGGTTGCTACAAAACTTATTCCTCTCTACATGGAAGTGTAAAAGCTAAAAATATGACAACTAAAGTGAATACATATTGTTCACAATGTCCCGGAGAACCTTACTATTGCTCTCATTGCTTCTTGAAGAGTCACGGTTATTTGCTGCCTCGACCGCCAGTTCACTCTTTGGATGTCCTTAAGATTGAAGCACACCCGGGAAAGGATTAAATAACCAGTTCTTTTTTACACTTACTAATTTTATTTATATGCATATTATTCTCATATTTTGCAGAACTAAATTCCTTTGAGAATTTTTTAGAGTGTTCTGTAGCTTTTATGGAAATATTGCGTCATTTGTTATAAAATAATTCACGACTATTTCTTGTCTCAACTTTCCATAGTAGTCTAATTATTAACATAGCTTGAAAGTAGTCGGTATCCAAGTGTCAAACAAACTTGGTAATAAATAATATTTAATTCGATAGAAGATACATTAATACTGTAGTATAGAGGAATAAGTCCATTGTGGAAGTTATTTAGACAATGTCATTGTATTAATGTACTTAAATGTTTAATAATAACTAGCTTAGTGCCAGATGGAGTTTCTCATTTTCAACATCTCAGCATATTTAATCCCTTTGGGATATACTTTCAAAAATCCTTTCTTAGTACTCACCTACATTAAAAAAGGAACTTCTTTTCAAAATTTCATGTTTTTAGACCCACCGGCTTAGGCTGTGCGTTGTCTGTCAATCTTATTTTTTTTATTAAGTAGATTATTACTGTATAATCACAATGAACTAATTTTAAAATATGCTTGTAATCTTAAAAAATTAGTAGTAACGATTAGAATGCGCGAGGCAGTTAAGACATTTATGATTGAACGGTGTATCCTTGACTTGATAGTAAAATGGTAATATAGTAAGGCGGTACAATATATTTAGTTTAATTTGTAGAAAATAGTTTAATAATGTACTATTATATAATAAATTCATTGGAAATAATCGTCACAATTCTATACATATATCTGCATTTTATGTGTTTTATTTTATTATTTAGACTTAAATGGGAATTGTGTGCATAATAAAATTTGCAGATTCTTGTTTGCAAACATAAAAATAACATAATTAAAAAGCTTTTTGATGAGGTTACACTGTAATGGCGTTTGCAATCAACACTACGAATGTTTCTATGTAACAATGAAAAACATGATTTAGTTCCGAGATGTAACGATACCGATGCGATATATCGCGATCGCCAATGATTTATCAATCGATTACTAACAATTTGAAAAGCACGCCAAGCGTCGATGATGCACTCTCGTCGTAGATTATTGAGTCGCACGTGGTGCTAGTCAGACATTGCCGTCTTTGCTAAGCGAGGTAATGTTTCGCGCCTATTTATTATTATTAGTTTTCGATTAGATTTATCTTTTTATTAATACCTACTTCTTTTGAAATTAATTATCGCCAGTTTTATGCGTACTAAAGACACATACAATGACCCAAAAAACTTAAACTACCTCAAGTCGGGTAAAATGTATAAGTTACATACTGCGTTAGGTATTTATTACTAAATTTTCAATGTTTGTATCGGTATTGTACCGGCAAAATTATGTATCGTTACATCCCTAATTTAGTTATACTAACGGATCCCGAAACGATATAGTGAGACTTTTATATTTCAGAAAATTGGCTATTTTCTGATGTAACAGAGCTATTTAATTTAAAATTTTTAAAATACAGATTACATAGTTTTGTATTATTATTTGCTAGTGGTATTTCGAGTATTTGTTTACCATCGGTAAACATTTATTTTATAATATATAAAACATATGGTGTCTGCAATGACGTACGTTTTTATTATTTGTAATATCTGGACTACTACGTCTGTAACAATAACTGTAGTAAATTCGTTGTGCTTGGTTGTATGAAAAAATTGGGCCGCATAAAGCGTAGTTCATAATGTATAGTAATTGGCGGCACTACTCGCACTCTATAACATAATTCTCCTAAGGAGTAAGTGAGATAATATACTAAAATGTCTCCATATACACTTATTACCAATATAAAATAAATTACTTATGCACCCAAAATAAAGATTAAACCATTTAAATAAAATGCAATTGTATCGTTCACAATATTGAATTGTAGTATTTTCTTTATTGCGATATTAATGTTGTCATAATACGGAGAATTTTATAAATTGTGTACGTACCTGTGATTGATTATGAGGTAACTATATTGATTGTTGAAACGTATTTTTTGTTTTTATGAAACTTGTATTTATCGTATTAGCGTAGCGTAGTTCCATTTATGTATACTGCCCTGAAGTCATTGGCCGCATTCCTCGGACTTCCTTGCTGCACTTTTAGTATGTGAGCGTTGGATGGAGGATATGAAGTAATTTATGCCACAAATGTGGAAAACAAGCATACGGCTCGCCTGAAGGTAAATGGCTACCGAAGCCTATGGACGCTTGTAATACTTAAAGGTATCCCCCTTACCCCAAGCAGCTCTGGAAACTCTACTCACCGCAGGAATTCAACACTAGGTTATTTGGCTGCGATCTTCTGTAGGGTGGAGGTATTCCACCAGTAGAGAGAAATTTCACTGTACCCTACCTCTCTTATCAGTTAAACATAAGGGACAAAATTATTTACTTGCAAGTTTCAACACCGTAATATTCACATGTAGCTCTATCAGTTGAAGTTGACATCGCTTAAATATATGTAATTTAGAATACAAACCGCGTCGCTTTCAAATGGAAGACTCTTAAACAAACATTCTCCCATCTCATTCTTGTCCTTTAAGGCCCGGCCAATGACTTGCTCGCAGATTATTGCTTGTAGTCACAGTATGTTAGATATTTTGATTGGATACTTTGGATATATGTATTTACAGTTTTAGTAATCCACAATATTTATTTTAATTTAATTTTTATGGTTGAATGTTGCTACTTCTTTTTTTTAGTTACAGTAGTCACCTTGTCGACTGGTAAAACGTTTCTGATAGTCAACGGATATACCTTTAAGAAAGAATGTGGACTGATGGATGGAACGAGATGGTGTTGCAGCGAACCAAGCCAAAACAAATGCGGTGTATATGTGCATGTCAATGAAAAATTTGAACTTCTATTGATGGTAAACGTTCATACTCATGAACCCATACTATGCAGTGTGTTTCAAGAAAGAATGTCTTGAAAACAAATTTAAGCTTAGAAGTTCAGATAGTCAATTACTTACAGTGTTTTTGTTTTAGTATCGTGATTTGTTTTGTTAACCATTTAATCACGTGTCTTCTGTTTTGATTACGTTTATGTTTAAGAATTTTAATAAAAGTTACAATGCTAATATTTTCTTTTTATTATCATATTGTTCTGGGTAATTTTTTATATGGTTTTTATCGATTTTATGACTTTCAAGATAAAGTGGCAATTTATTTGTTGACAGTTAAATGGAACACAAATGAAGCCAAAGTAATATCGAAAGTTCAACATGCAAACGAAGAAGAAGAAGGAGCAAATGATGACGTTGCAATTTTCGTGGAATCCCGTAGAGGGAAGGCAATTTTGCAATACAACGGTTACAGATATAGAAAAGCTTACAAAGCTAAGAATGGCACGAGATGGGTATGTTCACAAAACAAGAACTGCTCAGCATTTTTATATATAAACGATCAAGACGAGATTATCATGGTCCATCAAAATCATGACCACCCTAAGGTTCAGAGATTTGAAGATATAGATGAAGATCAGGACGGTGAGTAACAAGTAATTACTACTATTAATATATATATATATACCCATATATATAACCTTGTAACATGACCAATATAGCTTTTTATTGCAATAATGGAATAGGTATAAGTGACCTCCATATTTACTACAGTGTAGTCGACCATAAAACTGCCCGTTACTACATCAAGTTGATTTCACATTTACAAATGGCATGCTCACGTTCTTAATCCTGAATAAGCTCAAAAAATTACAAAAATAATGTTGTGTCTATTTTTTTTTATGTTTCTTTGTTTACAGATACAGCAGTGGTTATAACATCCAGGAAAGGCAAAGAAATGCTGCTTTTTCGGCAATACACGTATAGAAAACAATACGACAAAGGTGGCCGAGCTCGATGGGTTTGCTCGACTTTGAAAAATTGCCGAGCTTGTGTTTTCACGGATAGAAATAACTTCATCACATCAGTATTTGAAGAGCACTGTCACGATCCACCAAAGTATTATCTCAAGCCTGACCATGTTCTCCAAGCCATGAGAAAACAAGATGCCTTTGAAAATGATTAATAGTTTATGCAAAAAATTATATCCAGTACGATCGAATTGTAAAATTACTTTTCTATTTTCAAATCAAATCATGAACATCAATTATCATGAATATGCAACAGTGTAACTCGTAATCAATAAATTTCGCAAACTTAATGTAGGACGCTATCGCGTAAATTCGGATTAGTGGGTCTAATTTTTGAAGTAGAAACTTCTTTAGCACTGTTGTGATTTGAAACTCGATGAAACTAAAATGCCACAGTAGAAAGAGACAACCATATACATCTATAGGATTTAGCCTACGAGTGAATAAGATAGAATTTACATTATGCCCGTTAATGCAAGTCTATTTTCATGATTGTGATCGTCGTCGGATTGGCCTAGCGGTGTGAGACGACCAGACTTCATACGCAGTATGAACGAGTGGTCTATAGTTCTAATCCCGCTGATTTAGGATATTAAAAAAAGGTGAACTGCAGCACTCATTTTTTTTTGTTTTTATAGTCTAGCGTTTTGATGTTAAGTGATGTTGTGGCCCAAGATAGTGACACCTTCAGCCTAAAGCGAAGACTTGCTCTCAAATGCACATTTCCTTCACCGTCAACCCATAGTGTTAAATACACTTTAGTAAAATGTATGTAATTTCCGAAAAGTCCATTAGTACATGCGGCGACATGTATATGCAAACATTGGTTGTATATTCTACTAGCGACCGCCCGCAGGCTTGTTTGCGTTAATATATTGTATAAAGGCAACTACACACTATGCCAGCGACACAGCTGTCGGGTATACCGCCGGCATATGCCGCAGAAATTGCCAGTAAGCCGCGAGCATCCTTTCAGTTGTGACACTTGCCGCGAGCCGCCGGCACAGTGTGTAGTGTCTTTAATATGGATTTTATGTATATATGACATTTACATGTATAATATAAATACAACACCGCTTGACCGATCACTATGAAAATTGGTAGATCTAAGTGTTTTTTAACCCTTTGGCTCTCAACTTTACACAAAATGCGCGTAAAATTTACATTAATGGCATTCAAGTTATTAATGGAGGTTTTTATGCAATCCGCGATAAGTGGCACTGTGATCGAGTTATTGACTACTAAAGGGAAGAACAACACCAATATAAAATTTAACAAGAATAACCTATAGCCAATGTCACTCGGGGCGAACTTATCTTTTTATCAATGAAATAACTTTTAATCTTGGAACCTGATTAGTAGTTCCAGAGAATACCTGTTATAAAATATAATACTAATCTTTGCAATATCACTCTCTACGTCACCTGATGGTAAATACAGTACAGTCGAAAAACAATGGCGAAGACAACAGCAGCGGTTCTTTGTAGAACCCCATATCAGAGGAAGGAGCGAAATCGTTAATTAGAAGACCGCGTCACAACCGCACGGTTACCACGCGCTTATTAATAACTTGCTAAGGGAGGTTAGGAAGGGCAGCATAATAATAAACCTAATTGTTGTGGATGAAAATCAAGAGGGTACACCTGTAAACAAAAAATAGGGCTGTGGCTGTATTTTATGTGAATGCATGTTCGCTCTGACGCTTTTTAACGTTCCCGGCACCGATACACTCTATTTTATTTTATGGATGTTTACTGATTTGCTTTTGAGAAGCCCTTACGATTACTATATTCTGATTTGGCTTTTTGACGAAATTGTGTTATGTATTCCTTAATTTTTAATTTTAACACCTATCTATTATATATTCACAATAACGTTTTCTATACGCAATCGATAAATTTTGATGTGACCTGTCGATTGAAACTAAAACGAGATAATTTATCCAAAATGGAAATTATGTGTCACGGCGAAATGTCCTCAACATGGCGGCGTGTTCCCCTCCCCCACACGCGGTATGTCATTGTCCTCTCTAAGTAACGAATTTTTTGATCCTTTAAGCATTGAATGGTGTAGTTAAATTTTGGATATACATGATAGATCTGCAGCTGCAATGCAAAACACTATCTCCAGGTTAGTAATAGGTGTGTTCCGGCAGCTGCAAAGCAATGATGACTCAGTGGTAGCGTGTACGATTTCGCGTCGAGTGACGTGAGTTCGAATCCCTGAAATGAGTCTGAGCTTTCGGTGACGGAAAAAAAATGTGAGGAAACATAGCATGGTGATAGGGCTTTTTCTAATGCCGGCCTGGCTAGCCTAACAACCTCAAGTTGAAAATCTGTCGCCAAGCACCAATAGGTGTATTCCAGCAGCTGCACTTGAGAGCCAGTATTCCACTAGGTTTAGCGTGTTATCATCTTGGGCCACATCGTTACTTAACATCAGGTGAGATTGTGACCACTACGTCAAACCTATAACGATAAAAAAAATTACGGTGTAACAAACGCGTGCGGAGCAGCGGGGTACTGCTAGTCATTAATATAATATCATTAAGTTGGGTAGTAGACATTTTTAAAATTGTTATCAATGCCGTATTTAATTAACAGTTGATACATAAAATAACACGTTACATTCAAGTAAGTAAATAGGTATTATTTTGTAAAAAACATACCTATTCCTAATTAAGCGTGTAAATATATTCATCAGTTGAAAAAACCAAACCTTGTTTATTTTATATTTTCATTCATTTGTACAAAGTGATCATTTCAGATTTCTGTGAAGAGAATACTATCGAGGATATAATTAATTTTGATAGATCTAGTACAGAAAGGTTTAATTCTCTTATATGTATAACGGATACAGATACAGAGTGCATAGTAATACGAAAAAGAGTATGCGCTGTGTTTTTTCTGTAAATAAAAGTTGTAACGCATATTTATGTTTCTCGAATAACAATTACATTGTTAAAGCACGCAGTAAACACATACATGCTAAGGAAACCATAAAAATATAAAGTTTATTTTTATACTTAATCTAGCACTTTTTATTGAAATATTAAAATTGCTCTTCCTTTGTAGGATACGTGTATACGTATTCGTATACGTTCCTACACGTATTCCTCTTGGATAAAAACATAAGCTAACAAAATTAAGTATGTAAAAGTTACTACGAGAATCCTAGCTTGAACCCATATAAGGTTTTTCAATATTACTGACTGGCCGTAAAAGCCGTCTGAGGCTTCAGGGCTCTTTTGCCTCTAACTGTTTAGTCAGATCGATATATATTTATCTAATTTAGACTGAGCTTTTTTGTTTTCGTACTGACTATACTGTTATCCTTAGGCGCCCTGTAGCCTTGCGGCTTTAACAGCTTCACCGGGCTTACAGGCGAGCGTTAGACTGAGCTGCAAACTACTACTGTACGCGTCCTCAAAAAAATAATGTATCACTCTTTTTTTGTTTTCTAAAACTCAATAACCTAAAACTAGTTTATTGCTTAATCTAAACATTATTCATATACTCGATTAGCTAATTTGTAACGAATAGTAAAAGACTGTACAATTGAAGTTAAGTAAACACTTTTTACAAATTTTCTTTAAATGACGTTTTTCAAACGATAGCTTTTCATAGAATTATTAACATATTTTAACTATCCAAATAATTTTAGATAGCAGTGAAGATGAAGAAACTAATGAGGATTCTAAAGACGTGGCTATCTTCACAGAAACATTGAGAGGATCCAAAATCTTGGAACTAAATGGTTATAGATACAGAAAATCTTATAAAACGAAAAATGGGGTACGATGGGTTTGTTCAGTTAATAAGAATTGTAATGCTCATTTAGTTTTATCGGAAAACGATGAAATTGTAGCTGGTCAGGAGGAGCATGATCATACTAGAGGCAAATCAGAGAAGAATAAACCCATATTCCTTACTGAAAAAGGTAAGTTGTTGCAAGTATATAATAAAAAACATAGTACTGAAATAAATAAAAATGTCACAATATATTTTTATTTTATACAGAAAAAGCAGAGCAGGTTGTATTCCGAAACGCGTCACGCAAAAGCGAGTCACTATGACGTACTTTTCACCACTTTCATTAATTCTCAACCAGGTTTTGATGAAATTTTGTACACGGAAAATGTACGTCATTCTATAATTAATAGGCTATAAGAATTCTCAATAGTAATTTTTGTAATAGTAAATGTTCAGTGAAACAGTTAAAACAAAATGTTCATTAATTACAACCGATTTTGATGATAATTGTACACGGATTCTTTAATTGATAGGCTACATAAATTGTCCTTGTGGATAAAAGAAAAGATTGCCGCTTTAGTTCTTCCAATTTCCACCGCCAACTTATACTGGTGGCACTTATTTGTGTATATTTTTTCGTAAAAACATACCTATTCCTAATTAGGAGTGTAAATATATTCATCATTTAAAAAATGAATCCTTGTTTATTTAAAGTTTTCATTAATTTATACGAAGTGCTCATTTCAGATTCCTGTGAAGAGAATAATATCGAGGATATAATTCATTTTGAAAGATCTAGTAGAGGAAGTTTAATTCTCGTATATAACGGATACAGATACAGAACGCATAGTAATACGAAAAAGGGTATGCGTTGGGTTTGTTCTATAAATAAAAATTGTAACGCATATTTATGTTTATCGGATAACAATGAAATTGTCAAAGTGCGCAATAAACATATACATTGTATGCAAAAAAACTCGTAAAAATATAGTGAGAAATAAAGTTTATTTTTATACTCAATCTAAGACTTTTTATTTAAATATTTCCATTTTATTTCCTTTTTTTGGCTTTACTTGTAACAACTCTAGGATAAAAACATAAGCCAACAAAACTAAGTATTTAAAATATACTACGCGAGTATGTAAATGATACTAAGTACGCGAATTCTTTTTTAACGTGGACGAACCCATCATTGGTACACACTCGCTCGAGGGAGCGAGTGTGTAAGAACTTTTTACAAATTTTCTTTCTATAACTAAGGTTACCATATCGTTATTCGGACGAAGGTGTAAACGATAAGTTTGCATAAAATTATTAAAATATTTTAACTATCCAAATAATTTCAGATAGCAGTGAAGATGATGAAAATGATGAGAATTCCAAACATGTGGCTATCTTCACAAAATCATTGAGAGGATCTAAAATCTTGAAACTAAATGGTCATAGATACAGAAAATATTACAAAACGAAAAATGGGGTACGATGGGTGTGTTCAGTTAATAAGAATTGTAATGCTCATTTAGTTTTATCGGATAACGATGAAATTGTAGCTGGTCAGCAGGAGCATGATCATACTAGAGGCAAATCAAAAAAGAATAAACCCATAGTCCTTAATAAAAAAAGTAAGTTGTTGCAAGTATAAATATAATAAACATAGTACTGAAATAAATAAAAAATAAACTGTCACAATATATTTTTCTTTTCATACAGAAAAAGCAGAGCAGGTTGTATTCCGAAACGCGTCACGCAAAAGCGAGTCGCTATGACGTACTTTCATTAATTCTCAACAAGGTTTTATGAAATTTTGTACACGGGAAGTGTACGTCATTCTATCATTGATAGGCTATAAGAATTAAAAGATTAAATAATTAAATAATAGGTATAATTACGGTATAAAACGCGTGTCGAGACGCGGGGCATTGCTAGTCATTAATATAAAATCATTAACTTGGGTAGTAGACATTTTTTAAATTGTTATCGATTAACCGATGATACATAAAATAACATGTACAGTGCTACCAGTATAAGTTGGTGCACATAAAATGAGTTCACTATTTAGACTTTAACACCATGATTGACACTAAAATTGAATTAAGTTCTATACGAAATTAATGCACAAGAATAGTTAGTTTAAATTTATTCTGAATCAGATTGCTCTGACAACGCAAAGTTGCCGCTTTAGTTCTTCAAATTTCCACCGCCAACTTATACTGATGGCACTATATTGTGTATTTTTTTGTAAAAAAACATACCTATTCCTAATTAAGTGTATAAATATATTCACTAGTGTAAACAAACAAACCTTGTTTATTTTAAATTATTCAATAATTTATACGAAGTACTCATTTCAGATTCCTGTGAAGAGAATAATATCAAGGATATAATTTATTTTGAAAGATCAAGTAGAGGAGCTTTAATTCTCGTATATAACGGATACAGATACAGAGTGCATAGTAATACGAAAAAGGGTATGCGCTGGGTTTGTTCTGTAAATAAAAGTTGTAACGCATATTTATGTTTATCGGATAAATATGAAATTGTCAAAGCGCGCAAAAAACACATACATTGTAAGCAAAGAAAACGTAAAAATATAGTGGCAAATAAAATATAAAGTTTACTTTTATACTTAATCTAGGATTTTTTATTTAAATATTAAAATTTCCCTTTCTTCGTGCTATGCTTGTAACAACTCTAGGATAAAAACATAAGCCAACAAAATTAAGAAGGTACGTAAAATATACTATGCGAATCCTTTTTTTTAACGTGGAGGAATCCGTCAGGGGTAGTTATATACTCGCTCAGGGGAGCGAATGGGGTTTTTCAATATTTCTGATTATCATCATATATATTTATCTACTTTAGACTGATCTACAAAATGATTATCTACTATACGCCTCCACAAGAAAAAAGAATGTTTTACTCTTTTTTGCTTTCTACAACTCAACAACCTAAAACTAATTTATTGCGTAATCTAAACATTATTCATAAACTCAATAGCTAATTTGTTAAAAGTAATAGTAAAAGATTGTGTAAGTGAAATTAAATACTTTTTACAAATTTTCTTTCTATTACTACGTTACCATGTTGTTTTTCGGACGTAGGAGTAAACGATGGGTTTGCATATAATAATAAAAATATTTTAACTATCCAAATAATTTCAGATAGTAGTGAAGATGAAGAAACTGATGAGGATTCTAAAGACGTGGCTATCTTCACAGAAACATCGAGAGGATCCAAAATCTTGGAACTAAATGGTTATAGATACAGAAAATCTTATAAAACGAAAAATGGGGTACGATGGGTTTGTTCAGTTAATAAGAATTGTAATGCTCATTTGGTTTTATCGGAAAACGATGAAATTGTAGCTGGTCAGGAGGAGCATGATCATACTAGAGGCAAATCAGAAAAGAATAGACCCATATTCCTTACTGAAAAAGGTAACTTGTTGCAAGTATGGAATAGAAAACATAGTACTGAAATAAATAAACTGTCACAATATATTTTTGTTTTTATACAGAAAAAGCAGAGCAGGTTGTATCCCGTATAGGAAATATGAACTTGATTCATCGTAAATTTGTATTTCGGAAGAAATATACAGGAGTGGATAGGAGCCGATGGGTTTGTGCAACGGACAAATCTTGTCGCGGATGCATTTTTGTCGACAAAGATTATCATGTAATTTCAGCGCTCATGGATCATTGCCATCCTCCGCCGCGTATCTACAAAAATATGGAAGATTTTACCTTGGACGTTGATTGTTGATAAAATAAAGAGGAATGTGAAGAAAAATAACTAAATAAATATGTTTCCGATTCTGATTAAAAAATAGTTTGTTTATCGAGATATTAACCTTGACCGACCGCGGTCAAGAGGTCATAGAAGTTAGTTGAGGCTGATTATTGATGTTCATCAATTCCTTAGCGATAAATAAAATCTAACTGGGTGAAGTTTGAAAACTACATCCTTTAGCAATCAAATGCTTAAAACATGGCTTCTATGCTTAGATTAATTATTGGTTTCAGCACTAGCTCTTCAAAGAGGTGCGGAGACAATCACTAACCTAAGCATCTATGTACTCTACTACAAAATAACTTGTAACAATGAGTTATAACTTTGTTCCAAGTTAATTCCAGAGTTGACATTGAGTTGACAGAGATCATATTTTTTGCATATATGCAAGCGACTAAGGTTAAAACGATTTTATTGTTTGTCAAGTCAGCATGCACGTCTATAGATATAAAATTTTAGAGAGTTAAAAGTATCTGATACCATTCTCAACGTTCTCTCGGCTGCAAGCTAACCCACTACACTAAAATTATATTAACTTTTAAATCTAATTTAAAAAAGCCTAAATGGCATATAGTTTGGGAAAACGATTGCGGTGAACATTACAGTCTAAGAACAATGGAATTACTATAGACAGTTGTTATATCAAACAACGACAGTGTCGAGCTGTTAAGAATACCAAAACTCGACGCTTTTGATAAAACTATATACGAGTTTTCTATTTTCAACATATTCGATATGTTAATTTTTTACTGCTCCGTTATAATTTCCTGGGACGTCCATTTGAGACCAGTCTTGTTGTGGTTATTCATGAGCGAGAAAGTATACGAAAACTCCATGCAGCCATGTTTGTAGAAGTAGGTAAACCGCGGATTTTCCTACAAAAATCACAGAACAGTACTTACTGTTCATATTGATATTATAAAATCTTCACACTTATGATTGTGCAGTAATACTAACTCACATTCGTTATTAGGGTTCCGAAGTTAACAAGGAACCCTTATAGTTTAGTCATATCCGTCCGTGTTCTGTCCACTGTGTAGTTCAAAGCCTAGATTATTAGTACTAATAATCTGTAATTTAGTATTGGTATACATATTCATTACGCCGATAAAGTGGTGAAATAAAATCTTGAATAAGATTTTTGTTAGGGTGCGTCCCCTACAGGTAAAGTGGGGATGAATTTCATTTTCTAGTCTATCCCATCCCATGGTGTAGGGTGTTGTCGTTGGATAGGTCGTTCAAAAAAATATTGCGGGTGTGTGAAAACCATTTCTCGATTCAGGGATCCGTTTGCGAAATATTAAGCTTTAGCGCAATTTTTATTAGAGTCAATTGTGGGAGACAGTTACTAGCTAAATGGTTGCTTTTACATGTGAGAAAAAAACCACGGCAATTTATGTAACGAAGTTAAAAAAAAAATCACAGCTACATAGGCTTTGCAAGTAAACAAGTAATAATCGACCAACTTATAAAAAAATGTACTTGAAGACGTAAATAAAAAGGAATATTTCGTACAAATTCCATTGAAAATGACTTAAAACCCCCTTTTAAGTCTGCATATTGTGACGGGCAACTACGGAACCCTACATTGCGCCGGGCCCGACATACACTTGGAGGGTTTTGTATAATTATGTATTAATTGCAATTTCTAAAACCATATAATGGTTTTAAATTAGATTAACACAAAATTTAAATTGTATTTATGGTCATGTACCTTACCTTTTCTGATAATATTCAATTTCACTTTGGATTAAAACCTCGTTATACAATACCTCGTTAAAAAGATACCAATGATAACCCATAGTCAACTAAGGGTCGAAAATTTTGTTTACAGTTTAAAGTCTATAACCCTCTAATATTTGGTTATTGAAAAAATGCTTGCCATGATAGCATACTTGTTTACGATTACTGATTAAAAAATTCGTAGCTAGTTTGAGCTTTTTCCATTTCATAACAGTATAACCGTTTCATAATTCTCATACTAATATCATTTTCAGTGCTTAGTATTAACTTAGGAACAAAGAGCACCTTTTTATGGTTTGCTCTGGTGGCACCCTAATATCGGGCTTTTTTGTAAACCCAGACTTTTTCAAATCAGTTAATACTATTGTGTGGTCAGTACCCTATGACACCTATGTTGCTTCACTTTTTCACAAATGGCATTGACTTATATGTATGTAACCAGCAAACTGCGTACAACTACAGGAAGTAACATATATTAGCGTTAATATTTTAGATTCATGTTTGTTCTAATTTTTAGTAAAGGGCATAAGAACGATTCATATTTAACGAAATCAAAGACGTCACCATTTCAATTCACACTAAACAATTGTGCCACGACTACGATTTTAAACTTTGGTAGGTACTTGATTTTCATGAAATAGATAAATCTGACAAAGGTTTCGATTAGAATCTTAAGATACAAAGGCCAATGAATTCACAAGTAAAATTATGTTATGTTCATAGTATTAAAGTTTTCTTTATTAAAAATTAATTTCAAATCCGAAAATACAGTTATAAACATAATATTGAGGTAGAAGAGTATTGAATCAGTCTTATTAATTAATTCTTAATATCAGTCTATTAAAAATATTTTTCTCTATTAATATATGGTATATACTTAACAATTAAACTTGATCCTACAAACTAAGTGCTTGTAGTTTATTTTTATATAAAGATTTATTGCTTTCATAAATAACCGACAGTAAGACCATTGATAAAAAATTGATGCAAAAATGTCTACAGTTTGTTAAATAAGAATAACTAACTTTATGTTTAAGTTTGATTGCTACCTTTAAATGTCTTAAAATATACCACTTATTATCATTCCATGTTCCTCCTTCAGTATTACACTTTAACTCTTAACACAGGATTATAAATGACAACAGTTATAATAATTTATTAACTTCAAATTTACAATGTAAAAAATTAGAAATACATGAGGTAGAAAAATGTAAATATCAGTCTTCCATACAAATCTAATGAGCAATTATTAGGTCTACATTAAATAAAATATAAGTACTTGATAAATGTTATAAATTTTAGGATAAGTCTATAGTTTGTATTCAGTCTCGTCATTAACAGTTTAAAAGTACTAAAAGGCATTGAGGATGATGTAAACTTTTATCGATAGTTCAAAAATGAGTTGTATAAAATCAAAGACAGCAAAGTAGGCCTGACCAACAATTTTGTTATTGAAATTAAACTAAGTGATTTCAATTGTATCAATAGATATTAATGGTCAATATTTGACTATTAAGTTTGGGTGAAGGTGACAGTAAAATTTTCACCATGGATACATATGAATTTTTTAGCTTTATTTGCATTACTAATTTATCAGTCAAACCTACTTTGTCGATGTTAATTTTATATGACTCTAAGTCATACGATAATTCGGAAATAAAAAAACATAACCAATTACAATAGTAACCATGGTGAATATTTTACTGTTAGTTTCACCCAAATGAATAGTAAAATATACATCTAAATATTTATAGATAAAGTGAAATTTATTAGTTTTATTTCAATTGCCAAATTATGGGTCAGACCTAATTTACCACTTTTGATATTTGTTATTTGATTTGTACATCATACAAACTCTGTGATTAAAGTTAAATTACTTTAAAAAGAATCATACATATAATTCTTTTTTATTTGTCTAACATATAAAAATGGTTATTGAAGCAGTAAAATGATGAAAATAAATAATTTAGATCATCCATTTTAAAATTAGTTGTAAAACTATTCATAACATTAATTCATTTAAGCACAATAGAATGGAATATCACTTCTTAAAATGCTATAAAATTGACAATATATTTTTACAAAAAATATAACATGTTTGTTAAAATACCTTATTATTAAACAACTTTGAATGATCCATCTTTTCGTCGGTAGAAACCAGGAGGTGGATGATTGTGACCATTACGTACCCTTTGAACTATATTGCCCAGTCGGTGTACTACTGTTGTGACATCTGCATGACAGCCAGTCTTAGTCCGAGATGTGCAATACCATTGTTTTTTGCCATATGCCAATTTATTCTTTAAACGGAATGCGTATCCTTCGTGAACAAGTAACAGACTGCCTTTCCTTGTTGGTATGAAGTTAGCAACTGAAAAGTAATATTTTGTTAGTAAAATTATAAATGAGATATAATTATTTACTAGTTGCTAATGCAAACAAAAACTGGAAATAATAAAACTAAACCAATTTAATTCTGCTTTTATTTATAATAAATTTTACATTAAAATTTTAAGGTTGGAATAAAACAATTATTTTGCTATACTTTTAATCATTCATATCTTTCGAAATCTACACATAAAATATTTCAATATGTGCGTATACAATATAACAAAACTAGAATAAACGAAAAAAAAAACTTATTAATAAAGAATTACGGTATAAGAACAACTCTACATTTATCTGCTTTCTAAAACTGTTACGCGCGTTATCTTAACCTAAACTGGGGAGTGGGTATGTTTACCCTCCTTTATTAATATCACATGTGTTCAGCTATAACATATCATTTTATGTATAAATAAACACGTTAATAAAAATAATCACGCTAAAATTTAAAATACAAACATAACTACTACTATTCACACACACGTCACGTTCATAGATAATATGCATACCAAGCAGCAGTGTTGCAAGACATCGATTATATCGAATAGTCATTGGAAGAACGAAGAATCGACTGTTGAAAGAAATAAAACAATCGAAAGTTCGTGCCGCTTTCGGAACACGCGTGACCTTAATTTTTTCGCTGTCGTTGCCCGACGGGCTGAGACATATTCCGTAGTAAAAACTTTAGTTAGTCAATCAATTAATTGTATGTTTTTTTTTTCAAACTATCGATATCAAAAAAACAGATATTTAAGCAACACTACCAAAGAGAATTTTGAAAAGTCGCCGTTCAGAAACATTCGTTTTAACACAAACAGTACATACATAATCATAAATAATTATATGTAAGAGAATCGTGTCTATGTCATTATTTAAAAAGAAATCATGTCTCATAGTAACGATATAACAGGCCCTGTCAGGTATTCAAAATACGGCGTACATAAAATAAATGGAAATAAAGTAGAGATGACGCCACGCGCTCGTAACAGGTGTGCTCTGTGATCCACGCAATCACATAAGCAGACAACGACGGGCTTGAAGGATGGTTCTAGCACGAGCCCTCGTAACGTGCAGATCTCCATTGATATTGGATCCTAAGATTGTTCGAGACCACCTACTAAGTTGGAACCCGAAGAGAAGATTATTCTGGGTGGAGCTTGTCGGATTGTGAGGACGTTCAAGATGAATTACTAAGTCACCTACGCATAACACAGATATGCGAGGCATGGAGTGGCTATAGGGGAGGTTGGAGGCTGTTGATTGGTAATCTCAGATTATACATACTCTTTTGATGTCAACTCTGATCTGTTTGGTTTATGCATTATGTTTGAATTACTTTAAATTTGGAATGTAAGTTTTATTTGTTCAGATTGAATTGTCATATTTGATTAATTCCGTGAAAATCTTTTGAAGAAGTAACATGTCTAGTTGTCTGACATAACTCTTGTATTTTATATATATTTCACAATGTTAACGTTTCATTTAAAATAAATTCAAAAATTTTAACTTAAAATAAATATTTTTCTAATCAGTACTTCAGGGGGTTTTTTGTTTGAAAGTGATCCCATTAGCCACATCTACCATTTCAAGAGGTTATGGGCCCATAATATCCTAGAAATATTTATATTTTTCCAGTTTTTGAGCAAAAGTGACAGCTGCGTAGAAATTTTCAAAGATGGACAAGCCCATCAAACGATTATTAGCAAAAGATTCTAACTATCATAGCTGGAAACAAAAGATTACTTTGAAAAATAACTGCAGCAGATTTTGAAAATATTTTGAAAAAAAATATGAGCACACTGCGACCAAGACGACAAATGAGGAATTATTATCCATAAATAAAATGGAGGCATGGGAGACCTGGCCATACTGCGGATAGATGTTTTAAAAGAAATAATAGAAGCTGCAATAATCAAAGCAGTAATAATCATAAACCAAATCATTAGTAAAGAAAGAATAGGAAAAAGTACTAGTAGCGCATAGGAACAATTCAAAAGGAAACAATTGAAAAAGGAAGAAAAAAAGGAAACAATTGAAAAAAGAAAAAGTTGAAAAAGAAGGAACAATTGGCGGTTTGAAGAAATTGGCAGTATAGGGGGTTCAGGATCAATCGGTGATGTAGGATGTGCTGGTGGTGTTGGTTATATAGGAGATATAGGAGTAGGCGGTATAGGAGGAGTAGAAGGTATAGGAGGAGTTGGAGGTATAGGAGAAGTAGGTGGTATATTAGGTATTGGCGGAATAGGAGAAGGTGTTATAGGAGGAGTAGGTGGTATAGGTTGTATAGGAGGATTAGGTGGAGAAGGTGTTATAGGATGATTAGGTGTTATAGATGGAGAAGGAGTTATAGGAGGATTAAGTGTTATATAGGTGGAGAAGGTGTTATTGGAGGATTAGGTGTTATAGGAGAAGTAGGTGGTATAGTAGGTATTGGTGGAATAGGTGAGGGTAGTATAGGAAGTATTGGGGGTATAGGAGGTATTGGTGGAACAGGTGGCGAAGGTGTTATAGGAGGTATTGGTGGTTTAGGAGCTATCGGAGGGATAGGAGAAATTGCAGGTGGCTTAGTAGGTGTATGAAATGTAGAAGGTATTTATTCTAAACCTTTTAGTGTAGGTAATGCTTGAAAACAGAATTTTTCAGAAAAACATTTTACAGAATTTTTGATATCTCCTCTTCCTTTATAGTGTATTGTGTTTTTTGGGTTTTCTGTACTTGTCTAGTGTTATGATGTATATCTGAGATTAAGGGGGTGTGTTGATTGGTAATCTCAGATTATACATACTCTTTTGATGTCAACTCTGATCTGTTTGGTTTATGTATTATGTTTGAATTACTTTAAATTTGGAATGTCAGTTTTATTTGTTCAGATTGAATTGTCATATTTGATTAATTCCGTGAAAATCTTTTGAAGAAATAACATGTCTAGTTGTCTGACATAACTCTTGTATTTTATATATATTTCACAATGTTAACGTTTCATTTAAAATAAATTCAAAAAGTTTAACTTAAAATAAATATTTTTCTAATCAGTCCTTAAGCGTGTTTTTGGTTTGAAAGTGATCCCATTAGCCACATCTACCATTTCAAGAGAGGCCACTGGGGGCAACCCCAAATAAAACAGACATCATGCTTACTTGGATTTTCGGACCATGTGCATCTCTACAATGCTTGCACTTAACCCAGATTACGCCTACAAGATTTATTATTCCATAATGAAGAATGATATCAAGGAAAACCCTGGTGTCTTCGATAGTATATTCTGATGTCACTCTCTCTCTCTCTTTTACATATATTAAATATTTTGCGTTATAAACAATTCTTGCTATATACTGTGATATGTTTTGAGTCACACATTAATGTGACTGTGATATGGTTTTCTGCATATCTATTTGACATATAATTTATATTTTGAAATTGTAACCAAATTGTACTAACCAATATTTCGGAATATATTCATTTAATCTTATTTCATTTATAAACTATTATCGATCCATATTAGTATGTAAATGCATACTTATTGACTTGGAAATTTTTATTTCCCTAGTCCTCCACACGCCACCGGAATGGCCGATTCTGTAGAAGCCCTAGAGCTAAGGAGGCTCCGTGCCTTCCTTAAGCAGAACGTACCCGATGCCTTGGTTTCCTTTCATAGGAAGTACCCACGCGTCCGTCCCGCGCCGGCACAGACCCCCGCGGAGAAGTGCCCGCCGCCGCACACTTCGTACCCCTCACCGCCGCGTCAAACGGGGTACCCGCCGCGCCGCGCTCGCCGCGCTCGCCGCGCTCCCCACGCCCCCCGCATCCTGACACGCGTGCCCCGCGCTCGCGCTCGTCGATCTTACGGGCGCGTTCGAGCTCTAAGAGCTCTTCTCTCCCGCGTCCGCGGTCACGTTCGCCCGTAGTGCGAACCTTCATAGATACGGCGAATTCTTTCTCGCCTTTATCTCCGGATCCGGAGATCCAATCGCTAATGCCGCCTTTCGCGCGGAAAAACGAAAATGTCCCCGCGATGGACACCGCGTTCCCCAACGAGACCCTACTAAACGACGGTTTCATAACCGTCAAGTCCACCATGAGGAAGGTCCACCATAACCGTCTGTTGTGCAGTATGAGGTCGCGCGTTGTCGTGCAGGAGCAGCGGAGACGAGCGATTGACCAATGCTGGTTGGAGATGTGCCAGCTTCTCCATCATTGTGTTCAGTTCTTCACAGTACACATCTGCAGTAATGCTCACCCCGTTTGTTAAGAAGCTGTGATGAATCACACCGGCGCTAGACCACCAAACAGTGACCATCACTTTTCTAGGGGTAAGTTTTCGTTTAGGGCATTGTTTAGGTGCTGAACCAGGATCCAACCAACTTGCTGAGCGTTTGCGGTTATCAAACAGAATCCATTTTTCATCGCAGGTAACAATGCGGTTCAAAATTCCTTCAGTTGTGTCATTTGTGTGTCTTTTGAGCAGTGCAAGGCACGTCTCGACGCGTACTTCGCGCTTGCGATCATTGAGTTAGTGGGGCACCCATTTGTCAAGCTTTTTTACCTTGCCAATTTGACGCAAATGGACCAATATTGTTTTGATGCTAACGTCGAAAGCTGCTGCTAATTCAGCCGTAGATTGTGTATAATCAGCTTCCACAATCGGCTTTAATTCGTCATTGTCGACCAAAGTCTTCGGACGACCGCGAGGTTCATTTTTCAGGTCGAAATTCCCAGAACGGAAGCGAGCAAACCAATAACAGGTGGTGCGTTGGTTTGTAGTGTCAGCTCCGTAAACGTCGTTGATGTTGCGTGCCGCTTGTGCCGCATTACTGCCACGACGGTACTCAATAATTACTCGAATTTTTAACGTATCCATGATGACAAAAAAGATTGAAATGCGATGAAAATGTAACACTAATCAATAAACAAATGACTACTTGTGGAAAAAGAATTCCATGTTTTTAAAATAAAATTAATTTGAAATTAGAATTCTTAGCCAAACAAAAATTATTTTGATTTGAAATGGCCAGTACTGCAGAACGGCAATTTCATAGGTAAAGACCTATTAAAAACGTTGTGGAAAACTGGCGTTGGGCGTGTTGTTTCTGCACGATAAAGCTCCCGCTCATCGATCGGAAGTTGCGCTCAACGCAATCCGCTGTGCTGGCTACAATCTCCTTGACCACCCACCATATTTTCCGGACTTAGTCACAAGTGATTTTCACTTATTCCCAAAATTAAAAGAGGAAATTCGTGGAACTAAATTTCACGATAATGACGCCATAGAAGAGATTTTTGAGACTCGAGAAAATCATTTTTTTCGCATGGAATAAGGAAGTTAGAAACGCACTATTCTAAATGCATTGTATTGAAGGAAGACTATATAGAAATATAAAATATTTTTGTTTAATTTTTTGCATTTTTTAATATTGATTCCAAGAACTTTATGATTCACCCTCGTAATATACTATTTGCTAAGCTTGCTGCCTTAAAACTGGCGGAGACGTACAAAATAACCAGAGAACTGATTTAATTTGAAATATTATTAGCTTTACATTATGTAATAGTGATCTTTATAGGGTTTTGAAGTGAAAACGAATCCTTATAGTTTCGGTGGTTCCGACTGTCTGTCCGTGGCTTAGCTCAGAGATTCATAGTACTACTAGCTGTAATTTGGTGGGTGTATACATATAAAGTACGCAGACAAAGTGATAAAAATTCTGGAAAAAATATAATTGTTTAGAGTACTTCTACACATAAAGTGGGAATGATTTTATTTTTGTCGTCTATCACATTGTGGGGTGTCGTTGGATAGGTCGTTCAAAAATATTGTGGGTCTGTGAAAACTATTTCTCAATTCAAGGATCCGTTTGCGAAATATTAAGCATCAAAGTGCTAATTTTTGTTAGAGTCAAGTGTCCCTCTCCCCTGCCAGCTAAATGGTTGTTTTTTGATATGTGGAAAAATTCATGGTAGTATTATACAGACATTGAATAATTACTGACACTGGCAAATACAACTGCAACACTAGTTAGTAGAATAGAAAATAAATTGTCAAAATGACATTAATCTGACTTCGGGTATAGTGGTGAAATAGTAGTGTAGTTAAAGAAAAAAACAAATTATTCGGTTTGTGTTATCTGATCGTTATTACATTATCAGGAATTAATTATTTGGACAAAAAGTATATTTTATAAATTAAAACATTTTGTGATAACATCCTTGAACGGCTTTGCTGACAAAAACGTTAGTTAAAGTTACGTTTTGTGAACAGTTTTAATTCAGTTGATCAGTTTCAATTAGTTTATAGTAACTGTTAGGTCGGTTTGAGGCTGTCGAAGTGTTGAAATGTGTGAACATTAGTTTGACTTTTTATTGATTATAATGAAGCGTTATTTTGTTTTACAATTGTTAAAAAGTTTACACTATTTATAACCTAAGAGTTGTGAAAAAAAGAAATATATAAATAAACCTCTTTGTTTATATACCTCTAGAATGACTTAAATTAATTATAAAACCACAATATAGGCTGATTTTTTTGGTACTAAATGTGTATATGTGTGAGCATAATACTCCAAAATACTAAGTATACATTGTGAGGATTTGAACTTTTGTTAAAAATAGAATTGGATAGTTTACCACTTAGCAAAAGTTATATTAGACCAATAATAGGGTCTGACATTCAAAATCTCAATTCTTGTAATAAAATGATCTCAAGCATATGAGATCTATGTGATTAATTTAGCTTTTAATGTGCAATTTGAAAACATTTTTTTTATTAAGTATGTTATGTTTTTATTTCATTTAACAAATTTAAGTAACATGCAGAGTTATAGTCAAATGTATATATTTAAGTAGAAAAAAAAATATAATTTCCAATAATAGAGGAACTCTGGTAAATAAAACAGTTTAATTTATGAAAAAGCTTATTATTTTATAGAAAGTTTATAAAATTTACATAATATAAAATACACACACAATTAGGCTTTAAGTAAATATTCTAGATAACATATTCCTCAATTTTCAAATGAACACTCCCTTTTTTGCAGTGCTTATATATTATTAATATTGTAACTGAAGATAATTAAGCAAATTTATAATGTTCCATACTAATTTTATATAATATCTTCATAAGTATAAAATAAATATAAATGTGTATCAGTTGCTATGCACTTAATATATTGATTTAAATTTCATATTCATCCCATCTTCTTTCTTTCTCTCCTTCATCCCAATTTTGATTTCCATATCAGTAATTTAGTATAAATATAGTAGTCTATAAATGTCTTATTATGTTTTTACATAACAATAATATTTTATTGGAAAATTCTTTAGTTTCAGGCAAGAAGCTGAGATGACAAACATTGTAATAAAATAATAATTGGTATAAAAGTTTGTTTTATTTTCCTCCTTTATTGTATTAGTAGTACAGATTCCAAACTTTATTTGCACATTTAAAACAATTATGTAATTTTCAGGTATATTTATAAACACCAGAGGCAACTCAAAATTGTTTATCTACCAGAATCACACATTTCGGTTTATGTACAAGAAAGCATATGGAAGTCAACTTTGGTATTGCTGGTATTTCTTCAGTAGGTGTTGCCCTGCTAAATTAAGGATAAACAATGCAGGGAAAGTAACTGAATGCATTGGCAAACATAACCATGACCCACCGACTTGTTGGATGACTCCAGATGGCAAATCATACAGTCTACCACCGCTCCCAGATAAAAATTCATCATAATGTACACTGTTAATAAATTGATTACAAGTGTTTCAATGCCTTTATTTTGTTGTGAAAAACACTTTGAAATGAGATTTTACTTTGTATTACATATTTGTAAGAATATAAATGTTTTGTTAAAAATTACAAAACAACCTACCTGTACCTAGCTGTATTGTATTTTTATTAATATTACCTAATTAAATTTGTGTGATAAGATTATTAGTTATGCAAGTGTCATTTAGATACTAATTGCACTCTGTTTATGTTTAAGTTTTGTTGACATTTAGTATGCATTTTTATTTTTTATATACATAGTGCCTAAAAGACACGAATTATGTGAATAATATGTTATAAAAATATCATTTTAATTATGTATTACAAGTATGCGTCTTAATAAATATGCCTATTGTTTATAGTTTAAGGTAGCATTTGTAAGGTAAAATTTATGCCAGAATAAAAATAATTATAAAACAAAGAAGTTCCTAATCTGAGAAAAATAGTATAAGTAGTTATACTATTATAAATATGATCTAGATCACGATTTCATACATACATTTATTGCGGTCGTTATCTAGATAGAAAGAAAGAAGTTTATTGCTGGCTTAATACTATATAGAGTTTGAAAATATTAGTTTATTATTTTATTTTGTAATATTCTGATTTCAAAATCTAATGTTAGTGGTTCGCCCGTGTGTAATGTCGAGGGATTTTATAATAGTCCCTCCTAAGGCGTCGTACGCACTGCGGATAGACATGAGCGGTCTCTAAATGACGTCTGTATTCGAAGAAATAAATCGTGTGTGCGTTCGTTTGCAAATAATTTAATCCATACCTATATTTAGTATACGAATGAAATGTATGATTTAATCACATTGATAAAGCAGTACAACGGATAATACGTTTGAATAAAATTCACAAAAAATACAACCCAGAGCTAACTTGATATTCAGTTTTATCGTGATCAGCGGCATTAGTGATTCGAAGTTCGTACATTAAATTATATGGTACGTCAATAATGAATCACATAATATTTCCAAAAGACCCCGAGCGGCTAACCGCAAGTGCGTGCGTTACCATATCTAAAAAGAATCTAAGAGTAAGCGTCTCTGATTTTTTAGTAGTCTAGGTCAGTTAGCAAGCGTGTCTGCTCCTCATCCCTAGCAGGGTGTGACCTGGGTAAGCCGATTACTGGTTGGTTTGACTCATACACAGCAAGCCTTACTTGTTGCATTTAGTAGGAAGAATATCAAATATTGATATTTTTAACAATTTGAAGACATCGTTAGAGGTGTTTCAAATATTTCTAGAGAAGGCAATGCTGCAGGGAGGTATTCGTAATACTAGTTTTCCATTGTCTTAAGTTTTAGAAATAAAATTAAAATACATTATTGGAATATGTACTTTTGACTACAGCTTTATTTACTTTAGGTATAATAAATGAAACGAGTAAACTTACAGAATATTAATATATTTAATTATTCATCTATTCATAGATAGTAACTATTATTTAAATAAGCGTCAAGTGCCTTAACCGACATACTGTTCATTGGTATTATAAATAAAATTATAATTATGTTTATATTTTGTTAGCAAATTATTTCCTGTCGTGTGTTTTAAAAGTTCCACATAAGCAAACCAAATACAATCAATAAATCTGAATAATGTTTTTGTAATTTAAAACCTGTTATTAAATTTCATACTATATTATAGGTATAGGAATATTGATTTTGATTGGCATGGCATGAAACATCGAGAGCGCGCCGTGTCGAAAAATCGAAGTGTTTTGGTGTTTGGATGTACCGATACTGTCGAGCGTTCTTGATGACAAGTTTTTCTTTACAGTAATTTGTAAGGTGTCAAATCGAATTTAGAAGTGTCTTGTTACCATTAGGTTTCTACCAGATGTTCTGATTATTATTGTTGTTCTGTGATACTGATAGGATCAGTTTAAGTAGAAATTAAATGTTATTTATAATTTAGAGGGTAATAATAGCATCAGCATCATTTACTTCCAAACCTTCACTGCACCGGTCTTGGTATTAACAACACGTTCCCGCCAATCTTTTGTTTTATAGTCGTACTATGATCGTAATCTGTGTATAGTTTATAGACATCTCCATCGGTCACCACGGCTTAAGCACCTTATTATTGTTTTTATATATAATTTTACTATTCCTATTATAAATTTAAAGTTATGTAGACAAACAAATATTGAATATTTTAATATGCTTTACCATACATACTCTTGCTTGGATTTAAACTAACGTCATGCAATATAGGTACATACTGAAATAATTTCTTAATATCACTAACTGTATTATTCCACGGATGTTGGCTGTACGTATGAAAACATTTCTTAGGGTTTCTCACATGTTTTTATCAGTCAGCCGATGGGATCTATAATAATACAAACCTATAAATGACCTACTTCTGAGTACAGGACTCTTTCCGATGAAGGCACGGGGCTTAATCACGACGCCCGATAGTAAATGGTTTATTCCTTTGAATTATGTACATGAACCTACATAAAGCAAGTTTTATTTTCAAAAGGGTATTACTATAGGGTGGGTCATTACATGAATGAAAGTGTTGTCTGGAAGTGACGCCTACTCTATACGTCTGTACATACTCAAGACAAAACTTAGATATATAACTAAAAAATATTGATAAAAACGATCTACTTTCTTGTCAGCTCTTCTCGATGTCTGGGCTGTTTTTCAAACCGGTAGTAGTGTTTTGACATTTATAAGTGCATTCTTAAGGTCTAAACAAAAATTAATCAAAAAAAAAAATGGCGAGGGTTTAAAAACGTGGTACAGATAATAAATATTTTCTACTATGCATTCGACCATCTCAACTTTTTTGTCAGCATGTTTTTTAAAATACAAGAACTGGGGCCCAAGTCTGCTATTTCACTTTTAAGAATATACCATTGTCATTATATCGACACTCTACTGATATTATATCGAAATTGTAACAAATTTGGTATTCTGCTAAAATTTCATTACTGTCTTGATAGAATCTCTATAGTGTTGTGATAGTGTGTCAGTGGGATGGCAATATCTGTCGTCGGTGTTGCCTATCAATTGATATTATTTTTAGGAAACGTGCAAGTAATCGTACAAGAAACGATGTTGTTGTTCAATGGCTACTCAATAGTCAAAACACCATAGAAGAACGATTGATAAAGCTGTTAACATTTAAGAGAATACCATTTTACCTACTATCGAGTTGCTATCGAAATATCATTGAGACGCGATTGTAGAGCAGATTACCAAATGAGTCAGTGGTGTTCCGATAGAATGATAAAGAAATAGGAGAATACCAAATTGTGACCAAATGTCTATTGACATACTATCGACACACTATTCAAACGCTATTTTGTTAGCAAACTTGGGCCCCTGCACTGTGCCTAAGGGTAAGAACAGTACAATTCAAAAACATCGATGATCACAAACAAACGAGAGATCGGATTTAATATATACACCTATTACAATGAAAATCATGCTTTTGATATGTGTTTAAAAACACTATGGGACGTGGATCACAACCGAAATACATTCGATACATTTAGATAGTAAAGAAAATGATGCGTAACCCACGAGCATTGAAACATTCCCGTCGCGCAGTCGTATGTACCCCGACTTATTTGAAATACCTACCCGTTTGTAGTAGGTAGGTACCAACAAATGTTTAAAAAATATTTTAAAGCCATTTAATCAAACATTCGTCAGATTATGGACTTTAGCAGGAAGAATGAAATACTATCAAGTTGATTTTGTTTGTTATCTTTTTAACATATACCTACGTACATCGTATATTATTTTTATTGTTAGATAAGTAAAATAAATTATTTGATTATATTGGCACTTAGGAATTCTACAAATCCATGCTGATTCTGAACAATATTTTTGAAAGTATTTATTTATTTAATTTCATTTTAATAAGAACTTACAGCTAACAATAGTAAAAAAATATCGAAATAGAAAGCCAATTACAAGTTTTCACAAATATATATATTTAAAAGAAAGATAAATGTGCATTCCACTTTTATTGAAATATTTACTGTATATTAACGTACCTACCTATCTAATAATATAAAATTGTAATGTGTCGTTTGTTTGTGTCTATAATATAGTTATGCTTTATATTCATATATTCAACACACACATATATAATATACTGGCAAAGCCCCGCGCTTTCACCCGCGTATAATTTAAAAGAAATTGATGATTTATAATACTTTAATTTAAAAAATATTTTATGTGTCCAAATAAAATGATATAAAAGGCAAAGTTTATCTTCATCAAATTGTCTTTATGATAAAGTAACTGTCTCATGCCTGATAATAATGCTCATAAATTACTTTTTAATTTTCAATAAAAAATATCACAACATACCTTATTGTGGCTTATGTATAAGAGATAGGCATATGATATCTTAGACTTTTTTAGACGTACTATGGAGCAATATTTTTGTAGAACATTGTATTTACGCATCACTAACCATTACGCCGGCGCTCTCGGATAAAGCAGTTCGGGTGCTTAGTTTCTTCCGACTTAACAAAAATTAATATTTAAGGCTATCTGAGAGGTGTAGCCTAATGCTAGATAGCCTATACTATTCCACATGGATCATATACAAAAAAATTTTTTTCGAATCCGACTGGTAGTTTTAGAGATTAGCGTGTTTAAACAAACAATCAAACAAAAAAAACTCTTCTGATTTATTATATTATAGTATAGATATAATTTGATAATATTACTGCACATCCCATTACTAAATATTATTTATAGTACAAAGGCGGAAGCAATAATTAAAAAAAATAGTCTCTATGAGAAACAAAAATATTAATACAAAAAAATACTTACTGAAAAAAAAACTCAGCTAAACTGTGCCTTAAAGATGACACACTTGTATAGTATAATAGGTAAGTCAACACTATCATTCAGATCATTAATGATTTTCCGCCCGCATTAGAAATGAATGCTGTCTATATCATTGACGTTGTATATAGGTCTATATGTTGTCCTTACAATTGGTACTTATACAAGTTTAAGGTTTTAGATCTACAACACCTGTTACAAGGAGAGGCGTAGAAGGTAACGAAAATTATTCACCTTGGTATTTTTTTTTATGCGAAATTATTTGAAACTTCTGACAATACATAACAGTAGCATATAATTAATTAAGAAAGTCAAATAAATAAAAATATATACCCGACGAATCTGCATTGTGAATCACGATCCATAAACAATCAGGATATGAGCTCATCTGTCCTTATTGTTTGAAATCAAAATATGACCTAATACGGCCTCTATGTATTTGTTGAATGGGTTGTATATTAACAGTCCCGAAAAAAAAATGCATTAACCTTTTAAAATTAAGAATTAAGCATTAAGAATTTTAAAAATGTATCCCCAAAACAAAAGGTGATTTTTAAAGGACCGAAATCAATGTTAGTCTACATCATCGTTAATTCATTTCCAAACACTTTTTCAGAATGTGTTTTAGGGATATCACATAAATGATGGAATACAACATGTTGCATACAGTATCAAAGTTTTATTTTAAATTTAATTTTAATTATATTTCATATTGCGTATCAGAACATTTATATTAAACATTTTGCGTGGGTGACGGCTTACGTAACTTCCCATATTGAACGTTATCTAAGTGATTAACGCCCTACGTCATAGATATGCCTTCAGTCTAAAGTCCGAACATTTGACAAGCCGTCTCCTTTTATTGATGTAATTACTTTGTCTGACGAATAAGTTTAAATTGCATCAGATCTCAAGCGCAGTCGATATATTCTTTGAATTTCATGGTGACACTCCAGAGTGTGATTTGATAAGGTTTTGGAAAATAATCAAAATTTAGCACCTTTTTTTATTGCTCAGGAGGAGCTTTACTGTTCAGGGGCTCATCAACCTTATTAAACACAAATCTAGCAATTATGTTTTTTTTATTCTAAGTTAGTGTTTCGCCACAATATCACCTTATGTTAAGTTACGATGTAGCCCAAGATTATAACACGCTAAGCCCAGTAGAAGGACTGGTTTTTAACTGCAGATGCTGGTACACCCCTATAGGTGCTTGGTGAGGTAAAAGATTGTCAACTTGAGGGTGGTAGCTGGCCGATCAAGCTCATTACAGGGATTCGAACTCACGTCCATCGACGCGGTGTACGTACACGCTACCGCTGAGCCATCATTACTTGTGGCAAGTGGTCTTTCTAGCCACTTATAATGTAAGTCTCTACGAGTTCAATATCAAGAACAGTCAGTTCCAGAAAAAAAAAGCCAAACCTAGGCTGTCTACCACCCGGGTGCAAGATAGAATTCGTCGCTCCTATAAACTATAAATTCTGCATTTCCTCGATACATAACCTGTATGCTTGTCTACTTTAAAACCATACAATAGTTTGTGTCACCTGCAAAAATCAGTCAAAATGATAATGAAAATGAAGAAACAAAAAACAGAAACCTGTTTTTTTTTCTAAAACAAATTGAACTATTTGAAAACAATAAATTATTTTCTATATTGATAGGATTTTCCATATATATTATTTTTTTCGTCCCAGTAGTTTGCCGCTGCACTCCTTGCACCCCCCGCACCACTCGGCCATGATTATAATCTTTATTGGCGACGTTTATAAAGACATTGAATAAGGTACAAATTTAGTTTACCATAGAAACCAGTTCATATGTTCTACTGAGTGCTAATGGCCTTGACTTTCCAACACGGGTTATCTTATCGGCTTATCTTTGAACTTTGACCACTTAGTTAGTTAATATTTTTAATTTCGTATGCAAAATTTGTAAAAACCTAGATAGAAACGCGTTATTTCATATTTATTTTTGCATGAAGGCATTTGTTTCTGCATTATTATCTGATCTGAAATAACTTTTTTATAAATATGCTATTTATTTACTATTACACACTAACTGGTGGCCGCTTGCTTCGTTGGGCACTTTTTTAAAATATCCGTATAAAAAGTATCCTAATATGACCTATTCCATGACATAATCAACTTGTATAACAAATGTCACTAGAATCCGTAAGGCAGTTTGATCCTGACTCATGAACAAACAAGCTGTGATTCCCTCAGTTTCAATCATGTTAAATTTATCCGACGCCGCGCTAACGCACCTGTGTAGTCTAACGTTGTTCTATGGAGGATATGAATCCTATAGTCCGTACTTGCCTACAGCTTGCCAGATTGCTTAGCGTTCATAGTTACTGCTCAGCTCCTTAGGTTGGTAGCGTGAAGTTATATAGCCCATAACTTTGCTAAATAAAAATGTCATAAAATGCAAAAATAATTTTTCACATCTGACTAGTAGTTTCAGAGATTAGCGCGTATGAGTATTAGATTTTTGAGACCTACTTTGTACGTCTATAAAGCATGCATTTATTTAGCGGGATAATTCTGGACTAAAACTTCGTTATATAAACGCAAATATACTCGGTTGTTCAGGCCGTTTTCAAATTTGTTGCAGGTAAAAGTAGCTTAAATTTATATTAATAAAATGATTGTAAACAGTTTAAATATAACTTCTTTCCTTATCCATGCCTGTAGGAGCTTCTCAATATTGATTTCCAAAGCCCGGTAAAGCTGTAAAAGCCGTAAAGGGTCCAGGGCCACTAAGGCTAACAGTATAGTCAGTTCGAAAAAAAAAAATGGTTATGATGGCGGGATGTTTTACTTATAGTGTAATTTCTTTTTAGGGTTCCGAAGTCGCTATAGTCTGCATTGAGGTACTACTCGTAGTACATAATAACTCAATGTATAGTCTGTCCGCGGCTTAGCATAGCTTAGTACTAGAAAGCTGTAATTTGGTATGGCTAAACATATTAATTACGCCGACAAAGTGGTAAAATAAAATGCTGACAAAAAGTATTTGTCAACATTATTTTAAAGTATTTTTAAAGTTGTTTATGTTACTTCCCCTACACGTAAAGTGGGAATGATATAATGTGTGATGTAAATGGATAGGTCGTTCAAAGATATTGTGGGCCTGTGAAAACCATTTTTCGATTCAGGGATCCGCTTGCGAAACAAAATGGAGGCAAGTCCAATTTTCAAAACTTGAGGAAAATAAGAAAAATATCCTTTTAAAATTTATTAAAGGAAAACTTCCTTTGCACCGTTGTGATTTAAAACCCGATGAAACGAAAAATTGACAATAAAAAGAAAACCATATACATCTATAGGATTTAGCCTACGAGAGAATGAGATAGAATACATTTACATTATGCACAGTTAATGCAAGTCCTGATTTTCATAACCGTGATCGTCGTCGGATTGGCCTAGTGGTGTGAGAAGACCAGACTTATACGAAGTATGCACGAGTAGTCGATAGTTCCAATCCCGCTGATTTAGGATATTTACAAATAATTTTTATAGAACATATTTTATATTTTTTCTGAAGGTTTAACTTCTGACACCTGTGAACTGATGCACACATATATGTTTTGTTCTTGTTTATGTGACTAAATAAAGTATAAATAGTTTTACACATTTTTAAAGATAAATAAGTAAGTATTAGAATTACTGCGAATTTTTAAAATTTTGGAGTTGCGTCTTTTTAGGGCCAAAATTTAAAAAATGTTCTACTTTTTTTTGTTTTATGAATAATAAAACATATAAATATGAGTATGTTTTATTTTTAAGTACTATTATTCAAGACATGAACGATTGGTCGATGAACGAGCGAGCTTAAAACGCGTAATTATTTGTCACAAATGACACTTCTGGACCTGCCACCTTCTTGCATCAAACTGACGTGAGTGGCAGATCCAAATTTTTCAATAACGTGCTTGCTTTTATTCAGAACTACCTCGTTTATGCAAAAAACGATAGAAACTTTCTTTGTTAAAATTGTGAACGAAAAAAGAGTAACACTTTAAATTTGCATCTTCTCAATAGTACCTTCAATCTCAAGATCTCTCTACATAACTTCGTTCAATTTTTTTTTCACTTGCTTTCTAATCGCGTTTACCACCTATTGTCATTAAATCTGGACTGTTTTCATGAGAAGTACACATTTGACGTGTAGACAAATGGTAAGACACGTTGAATAATTTTATGTTGACCTTCAGGGGCTGGAGTATTTAAACGAGGAGTTATGCTACATTTCTGGCCCGATTTCGCCTTTTAGCATTCGCAGAACGCCATTTCTTTTTTATTGCTTGGTGTTCTCGTGAATTTAAATCTCGTACTAAGCGTTTGTTTGCATGGTATCTCTCTAGACCTTTTTTTTATGCCGCTTCCTTTGCCGGATTATTTTTACGCCGTTCTAGGTATCGTCGCTGCTTCTCAGCACCTGTAAAAGGCACATCTTTATACCGCAAACAGTCGCACCATGTTCTGAAACAATGTTTTGCGGGCTATTTTATAATTACCAGTACTACTAATATAATATTAATGCATTGTTTAAAAAAATATACAAATTTCATCCAACCCATGTGCTAATCACAGAGTTGCGTAGTACCAGAGTGGTAAATGTAACATTCTCTAAGATATTTATCACAAAATAAAGCGAAAATAGAATGTTTGTTTGAGATTAAAGATATTTAACCTCCTAGATTACAAATTTATTGCAAAATTATAGAAAAAACACATATATTTGCGTGAACATGTCGGTAACGAAATCGACTGAACGAACGGATGAATGAATGAATGAGTTAGAAATCCCATAACAAAGAAAGTAATAAAGTGTTTTTAAAATAAATTGAAGAACGTTCATTCCTACAGCTACATCGCCGACTACACTTCCACTGCCGTGTATCTAGCCCTTTGCACTCCGTTGTCGCCGTATTTGCGACATTAACAAGCTAACAGTAATCCGCTGGAGTGTATCTCACCGAATAAGAAAATTCTTCTCTTTTCATTTAACATCTTAAACTTATTGTTCTAATCGTATAGTTTATAGACGCTGCAAAAGCGAACTAGGCTGAAACTTAAAAACGCTATATTTTATAAAAACAAAGAAGAAGTACAATGGTCCAATGTAACAGTTATAAAGTTTATTTCAATCCGTCTCGCGTCGTACGTCACTTCGTAGTATAATAAATGTAAATTGTAACTTATCAATTGTAGATAAGATGTGGCGTGATGTCGCGTGTTAGTATAAAAGTAAACATTTACATTAATTATAATCAACACTAGTCGCGCCATCTATTGACATTTTTTTTCTATATAAGTACTTTGATCAGAGACAAATAAAAATACATTGATATAACCGAACAATAATTCGAAATGGTTAAAAATACTATGATATAGACATAATAATTTTTAGAGGTTTGTGTATTTAAGGCAGTTTATAGAATTCCGTATATATACTTATATTACTTAGGGCACACATTATGCCGGCGGCATAGCCGGCAGTTTCTAGTTGCACGGGTATGCCGCAAAAATCGACGGCTCCCACGCATAAAGTCGAAACACATTTTTTGAGTAAATTGTATTTTTGTGTCATTAGAACCATAATATACCGTATTAAACATTCCTGAACCCTAATTACTGAATTCCTGAATACTAATATCTTCTATAAATTATGAGTTTTTGAATTACACAAATCAACTATATCAGTAACGTTTACAAAAATAGCTCTCCTGAAAAATATCGTTTTTTGCCTTACGACCTTATGCGTGGGAGCCGTCGAAATCGGCAGTAAGCCGCGAGCATCACTTCAGTTGTGACAGTTTGCCGGAGGCTAGTTTTTTACGGCAGTCGGCACGACGGCGGGCATCCTTGAGATACATACATATACGATATGCATACATTTCATAACATAGTTCAGATACGTAAGCTGTTCTTAATCTTTCTATATTAATCTTATCGAAATTATTAAAAAAAAACATCCAAATCCTTAGAGCTGTTTTCAAGAAACCAATGTTATATGTATATACAAGAATTTCTCATTAAACTAAAAAAAATAAAAAATATTAAATATAAATATTGTTTTACAGTTGCGGAAATAATTGAAATGACATCTGGGAAGATGCTTCTACTATACACCGGTTTTACATTCTGGCGTGGTAACCATTTCGCAGCTTCGATGGGGACCACACGATGGTATTGCTCATCGCGAAGCAAAACCAAATGCGCTATTTCTCTTCTATGTCGCGGGAACGATATACTTTTTGTGAACGGTGATCATAATCATGAGGCGCCAAAACTGAACCGCGATTCCGATGGTAGATATTATAGAGTATCTAAAAATACTCGGAAACGGCTATATTGAGTGTACGTAGGCACTGACAATGCGTCCATCAATCCAAATGGAGTGGTCGTCTTCCAAAATCTTATTGTGAATTTGAAAAACGTATGCCATTTGAATGGACGTCGTCCAGTTTTGGATTTCCAAACAGATTGAAATGCATGCATCCAATCCTACTGGACGTCATCCGCGGCCATCTGTTATGTCAAAAACCTATGCTACGCCATTAGGAAGACGTCCGTATTGTTTCTGAAAGGGCAAATACGCGTCAATTTTTTTTGTTTTTTTCTTTGTTAGTTTATTAGTTAAAGGTGCTGGGTGTACATGTGCTGCTATAAAGGAGAATGTCCATTCATGGTATCAAATTTTTCCATGCATCTATATTGATACAATAGTTTTTTTTTCATATTTTTTACTACTTTTGTCTTATGAATTTATTTTTCTAGATGGGAATATTTTTTTAAATCAAAAAGTAATGTAATTGTTACTGAGCAATAGACATTTCCGTAGACGTCGCGTTCCATTACACGTACCATTTCATAATTGATACTTGAAATGAAAATACTTTTTCGTAAAAATCATAATATATTATAAAATAATAATATTCAGTCAACTCAATGTTTAATTATAAATAACTTCATAATTAAAAATAATATTAGTAAATTATTTTGTGCTAAGTGCGTTCCTTTCTCATATAAGTATACTTATATTTAATATCTAAGGTTATTTTACGACACCACAGACAGCACAGCTTCGCAGTCGTAATAACTAGGGGTGTAAAAATCGTAAATATGTCCATGTTTTGGTTCATAGTTTTTTTAGATATGTCTGAAAAACGACCAAAGGAACATCGGATTGTTATTCAATAAATGTATGGTTGAATTTTATGGTATAAATTATTGAAAGAGATAACTAAATTGACCTCAATGCTGTATGTAAGTGAGAAATTCGATATATTATCTTTTTATTTCAGTAACAGTCATGTGTTCTCTTGTCGCCAGTAAAAAATTACACGTGACATAGGGGCAATAGCATAGATTCCCATACATATACCATAGATTTTTGTGTCCATTTGAAGTGCTACATATGTCAAATAGGTATGTCAAATAGTACTACTAATACTAGAACCAAATTTTTGATCCTTTTTTTCTGCTTATTATTGATCCATTCATTATATATATAAACAAAGACAAAAAAGTCGTAGCCTGATATTGCACTAATATACGGATCGAGGTAGTTAAAAAAACAGAAAACATTGAATTGATGTTCTTCAAATCTTAACATCGATAGCAGTTATAGATGTTTCTTACTTTTTTAATTAGATTCTTACAAACTTAAGATAACGGTAACATTGTATTGCAAATTCAATTGAAACATAACATGTTTTATGTTTTTCTTCATAACATGTATGAATATTTTAGGGGATCTAATATACATGTCAAAACGATATCGGTAATGTACTGACCTACTTAACTTTGTTTTATTCGATGTGACACTTCGATTATTCAATTAACATTATTTTTGTAACGTTTAGGCTATATAATAATGTTTTGTATCGTATTTGTGTGTATATTAATGTAATATGTGTAATAAATTAAAAAAAAAAATACGTTAGCTAAACTCCTTGGAACTAGGTAATCACATTTTCACATACAAACACGATTTCTAATTTTTAAACCTACATAATCAAATTTAATATTAATTTTCTTTTTATCTCTTCTACATGGATAACCGTATTGGTAAAACTGCGTATCGACATATCCCTAGTTTTTAGGTTATGTTGGATTTTATAAAATATCTTCGCAAACCAGTTTTAGCTTTAAAAAATAATATTTGCGGGTGTTAATACAGTTCTGTTAATCTAGAATATAATAAACATACACTGACTTAGATGCAATATGAGACGGGATTGCATATATACATGAGCATTATTATCCTTTCCATTAGATGTAATGTCAGGGCGTGAGTCTGTGTTAGAAGTAAATGTATACCTTAGTTGCAGCCACTCTTTCATATTTTATTTTTTTTCGTCGTTTTATTTTAATACACATTGCTGGTGGCCATTAAAAATCCATTATTTATTTTTTGTGAGAATATCGTAACCTCTTCGTTCAAAGTGAAGGCGCGCTTACGTTCAAATGGAAGTATAGTCAATGATGCCGTAATTTGGAGTATATCCATTGGAAATGCGTCAATTTGGAAATCTACTACGTATAAGGAATTCTCGTCGGTAGCTACCTTGAGAGAAAATTTTATAAGTTTTGATAGTTACTATACTATGGCTCTGTAGCGACACTCGATCGACGCAGGTTTGAAGTTTGAATGCTACAATGATCCTGTACTTTCGGTGATGGAAAACATAATGATGAAACCATAGCATATTGGTAGGGTATTTTCGAATGTTCTCCTGGCTAGTTGCCAACCTCATGTTTACATTTTGTAACCAACACCTATAAGTGTGTTCCTGCAGTTGCACTTAAAATCCAGTCCCACTACTAGGATTAGCGTGTTAACATCTTAGGTCATATCGCTTGACATCAGGTTTGATTATAGTCGTAAATGCTAAAAACCTTTGAGGGTTATGGCAAACTGGAGGCGGTCAAGTTTGTCGCCGCTGGCCCATACCATCGAATGCGTTCTTTAGGTTGACGTAATGTAAATTATATTGATTCCATTGGATTTTGCAACCCGTAAAAGGAGATTATATTGAATAGGAGTATCAATGGGAATAACTAAAGCTGTTAAGATGAGCATGCGTCAACTTTGGATTTTTTATTTATGGTCATTGCGGTGCACCAACAGCATTAAAATATAAAAAAAGGATTACTAAAAATATAACTATAACATATTCTAGTAAAAGATTAGTCAATTAAAATTTACCATTATGAATCGGAATTTTGAAAATTGACACTGTATTTAAATAATGATTTACAGTTTTATACTGACACGAAATTATGTACCATACACTACAAGTCCTGAATATACAAGTCTCGGTGTAACAGCCTGCCAATATGTATAGCGTATTGGCTTGCAATTAACAGGCATCAAATTCGTTTATATCATGCTTAGTTTCTGGTGTTTAGTGTCAATCAATCTGCCCTTAGAGTGTGAAATCGAAAATCGCATCGATAAAGTAACGACATAATCTATGGTAACGAGACGATATAATATATTTGTTTCATGGCGGCGACCATGTTTGGCAAGCTCAGTACAAAAGTATGTAATAATAAGCACCTTACTAATAAAACGAAGATGATCGTGTACCAAACATGCATCTTAAGCAAGTATACTTTATGCTTTTGTATAGAGGAGAAAGCTGGACAACGTATTCAAAATAAAAGCGTCGGTTAAATACTTTTCAAGCACGTTTTTTTTTTCGTAAAAATCATGGGATAAAGTGTGAGAATGATATTTATTATTATGTTCAATAATAATAATAATAACAACACCAGACTGTTATACTACAGCAAATAGCTCTTCTAGAAGGATGTTACCGGTTTGAATACCAAGTCAGTTCACGACGTACAGATTTTAAATTTAAACAACCAAAAAGCTTAATGTAATGATATAATTTTTACATTAAAAAAAAATCTAAAACTATTACTAAAACTAAGTTGCATTTGTTTTAGTAGTGGAGTTTATAGAAATGACATCGGGAAAAGTGCTTCTATTGTATAATGGTTTCACGTTTTGGAAGACGAATCACTGCGGCATAAAGAGCGGTAATACAAGGTGGTATTGCTCTTCGAGAACGAAAGAGAAGTGTCTCGTCTCACTCCTTTGCCGCGATGGTCAGGTATTGGACATCAAACGCCGGCATAACCACCCTGCACCAACATTAGCATGTGACACCAAAGGACGATACTATAAGTTACTCTCGAATTTTCGTATGCCCAACTCTGCAATTGCTTATATAAACGAATATATGTAAATAAAGTTTTTTTAATTCGGAATCGATTTTATTCTTTTTTCTGCCTGTGCTTTTGCCTGCTTGCAGAAGTCACATACAGGTACTCAAGTCTTACAGCATGTTTGTTAATGGCTAAAAACTGAAATTTACTGTATACTGATAAGCTTTCCCTTGGAAAAACGTTATAATATGACTTTCTGGATTGCAAAAAAATAATTATTAACTTCTTCTTCTTTATTTGGCGCCACAAAAAACACTTGCCGCCGTGTCAATGTGTTTAAATCTTCGTATGTAGTATTTTTTATTAACAAAGTTGGTCTAACAGGATGGTCGCTCCCTTGTTAGAACTATCTAGAGAGTTTTTGTGACATCTCAAAATGCATGTTTTCAGTTTATATTTGTAATCCACTTCACGAATGCACAATAACCAAATTATATCACGCAAAATGCCACCAATATTACATAATATAGGGTCAAAGAACCTAAGTTAATGAATTAAAATAAAAACCACAACATGGCAGTTCAAGATCCCGCCAAAAACTCTTAATAAATGAACCGATGTTGATGCAAAATGAGCTTGCCAGCGACATCTGTCGTCTTTCATAATATTGTACGATGAAAACATTTATTGCAAACACCGCCATCTGTTGATAGCTATCACAAAGTTGTCATGTTTTAGTTATGTTACTAAAGAATACATAATTATTAACTTTCGTCTTTTATGAGGAATGTTTTTTATAGAATGGTTAGGACACGATGAATAACAATAAAATTATGTATGTATTGTTGCAGTAACGAAATTTTGAGTGTAGGTGGGATTAAAATTACTTATAGATATTTAATTGATAGAACAAGTCACTCTGAGAATCTAGAATACTTATATTGAAAATATTGTATAAAAATCATTATTTCCATAGTTTCTACATTATATTCTGCATTTCATTGAAATTATTCCTTTTTAATTTATTTATCTGGCTTACATTTTTCATAATAACAATGTTTGTAAACGCATATTGTCTAAACGTCAGTTTGACACATTTGTTGCGTCACTAATTGTATTTTCCCACGTTTATTTTTATTATTGTTTTATTTACACATTACATATTTCCTAAATAAAATATGACTTTTGTTTCTAATACACAACTAGTTTAGCTACTGTCGTATGTATATCGAAAATTAACTATTATTAGTGTAGTGGTAATTATGGAATAAAAAGCGTAGTCATCTCTGTACTGCTGAAATAATCTTATTATTGTGAACCAAAACCAAATATGAGCTTTTAACTGATTTTAAAACGTTGCAGGTGATGATTTAGTGCTATGTGTACCAACGAGAAAGGGCCATCATATTTTATATAAAGGTTATACTTACATTTTTAAAAGTAGACTGCAGTGTGGCGCCGAGCAGTGGATATGTTCTTTTCGCCAAAAGACAGGCTGTATATCAGTCATCAATATGCAAGCTTATGGCGTTGAGGTTGTAAGAGATTTCCATAATCATAAAAAACCTATGTTTTCTGATTAGTTCTCATTATGGAATTGTTTTGAGAGAACAAGTGCATCAAACTCTTTGTTTAAAACAGATTGTCCATGTTATTTTTGATATATTTTTGATTTGAACTAGATATAATAAAACATTAAGTATTAATAATTTTAGTAGCCTTGTATGGCATTGAACTTACTTGTCCTGTTACCTGATATCCTGTTTACCCCAACAACATTTTAAATAGACAATAGTGTGATTATGAAGTTCTATTGCTACTGCTTCCTACTATGATAGATTTTTGTCCTATAGCCATAAAAAAATGTATTTTTTTACCTGTACAAAACTAACAGGGTTCACATCATTGACAAAATTAATGGAAAGATAGATTTATTATTAAATAGGCCCTATAAATAGAAGTAATTTGTTCTTTCTAAAAGTAACTTCTAAAGTAGATAATTTTGAATGCACTAAAGAAATAAAACTATATAAGAGGATTTGTAGAAAGAAGTTATTTATAAATAAACTTTATTTCACGATATTGTCTTTTATTTCGTCTTTAAATTAATGTTTTTATAATAACAATGCAAGAAATCCAATATTTGAATATAATACCTAAGTTATAAAAATATTAAAATTTTAAATAAAGGAAACAAACTTTTAATTATACAGTAACAAATTTAGAAATTTGTTTCAATAAAGAGCATAAGATATGTTACAAATGCAAAAATTTCACAAATATCTTTGTTACAGAAATTGTTCCAGAATGGATATCAATTTATTTCATGAAAACTATAGGGAAGGATGAAATGAAATGTAACATTTGTGAGACAATACTGCAAGCTGATGAGAAATCTCTAAAACAGTTAAATCATATAAAATCTAAACACAAAGATGTGTACACTCTACATAAAGATAATCCTGAGACAAATGTGGGTTTCCGTATAGAATTTATACACTTAAATGTGTTAAAAGAAGAAGACGGGTCTAAATCACAACCAATTATAATAAGGGAGATGTGTATGGGAGATGGGGACCCTTTGTTAAAAGTGCCCGAGCCAGTGACAGACAAGGATGATGAAGTAAACACTCAATATGTTATTATTAACAAGAAAAAAAAGAAGAAAACTGAGACATCAGGTTAGAACGTTCATTGTGTTAAGTTAATGCTAAGTTTTGTTCTCAAAGTAATGTTCATTGGTAGCATGCTCGGGACAATGCATTAATTAATGTAGGGTTCGAATCTAACAGTGAACCTGAGTTTTAGTGAAGGAAAACATTGTGATGAAATCATATCATCTGGTACGTCTACCATCCCTGTTTCTGACCCATAAACATGATACTAAAGTGAATCAGTATTAACCTTCAAGCAGTCGCGCCGCGTTGAATACTCGGTCGATACATTTTTGTTCAAACATTCTTATTTATTGTAGTATGCATTTCACATCCTTAGTAATTACTCTTGTTTTTAGGGAGCATTTAAATAAAATTAGTGAATAGGTAGGTGCTTGTCATTGTTTCACTTTGCAGGAAATAAACATTTTACCTCTCCTCCCCGCGCCCTCCGCAGCGCATAAATCGAATTTGTCAAAACAAAGCGGCGTCGATAGCACATCACGCGACTGTTGTTGAAAAGGTTACGAAAAGGTTGAAAGTTTTTTTTTTTCAAATATATCCCTTCCTATGGTTTTACTGATATTTGCAACTATTATAAAAATAGTAGAATATAAAATTCTCTACAAATTTTGTTTCATGTTTTTATACATTTTTGAGGTAGAGGTCGGAGACCGCGCAGCATAATGCAAGGTCATCTGAGTCCCGGTAAATAATACGTCGTATAAAGATAATTAACCACTAAACATCATCAATTATGAATAATTTACATTATTTATAAATCATTTTATTTTATAATATTTCATATAACAAATATATTCGTTTAATAATACTTACCTAATTCGTGTGATGAAAAAATTGCTAAGTAAAATACTTTAAGTGACTGCATTACATTGATTACAAATTACAATTGACCGCGCGCCCGCTTGGAGGTTCATAATTTTATCATGTCATACAAGGTCCCACCATCTTTCTCCTTTTGTTTTTGAGCCGGGTATACCACATGTAGGTGAAGCTATTTTTTGTGTCAGATGCTAATCGATCTTACATCTTCGATTTATTACTGACTCTCGATAGCCAATTAATTATCTATTTAAAAAATTATTAAATTACATTTTAGATACGAGAAAAAGAAGTTGGGTATGGAAATATTTTGACAAACTTAGCAACATAATATATCGATGCAACTTGTGCCACGTTGTGCTATCGATAAAGGGGTGTAACACGAATAATATGAATCGTCACGTGAGGACGAGACATCCGCAAGTGTTCAAAAAGGAAATCGCTAAACGGGAACTAGGCGAAACTTTTGATATGAATAGCGAAGTTGACACTCCGCTTGCGATAAAAACTGAAGAGATATACGCAAGTGATCGTGATCTAGATGAAGTTATTGGTAAATATTGATTTGATTTTTCATTAATAATATGTCCGTGAGTTCGAACATTGGCAAGTACCCGAAAATTTGAATTTGACGTACATTTTCTACTTGGATTTCAATAGTAATAATACCCTTGAAAGCAAATCACGGTGAGGAAAACAGAACGATTGAGAATTTTTCTTTTAAAAGTGGGAAAACAAAAGTATATATTTAGTGTTTGAAATAGGCGTAGTGACCGCGGATTCTTTCCCTCAAAAAGCGGTTTTTTCCAGCAATGGGGAATTACATATAACAGTTACGATGATAATTTTTAGAAATGTCTCTCATATCATGGCGTATCTGACAACACAAATAATTATAGGATAAATCCTGAAATTTTGTTTACGTATTAATAAAGGTAATGCTGAATACTCATTAGGGCCAAATAAATGTGCCTGATTTGGGTAAGTTTATGGTAGTAGATTTTTTAGTGATCATCCGACTGGTAACAACCCAGTCGAAAATCTGGACATAAAATAAATTAAATTAATCTCTTTTTAATTACCTAACAACCTACTCTTACCTTTCTTAGTTATCTTACCTTGTCTTACCTAACAATATGTTATCATTTACAGAGACATCGAGTCAGAAGCTGCGCAGGAGTTGGATTTGGTCTTATTTCGAACGTGTCTCGTCAACGCAGGCGCAGTGTAAGCTTTGCCGTCGTCACATAACGCACGGCGGCAACGCCACCGGCAATATGAACAGACATCTTAAAATGATTCACAACAAGACTGGATATCAAGGTACCTTATAATAAACTCTTATATCTATTTATACTGTTGTTACATCCGTGGTATTATTAAAAGCCGTTTTCGGTAAAATAATTTATTCCTACACATGATAAAAGTTAAACAAATTCACTACCGGCTTTCTCAATCCCAATAATAGTCGGGTCAATTAAATATTTTATCCATACTTTGCTGTCTCTGACATCTTCTTCTTATATATAAAAATGCATGTTTGTTTGTATGTATGTATGAAATTTTCAGACAATTTTCATATTAGCCTAGCAGGTAATCCTGTAAAGCTTGGTAGAGATCGGATAAAAATAAATCCGAGCCACAGCAACACGTGCCCTGGTTTGCTAGAATTATTATTATACACTAGCAGATCAGGCTATGCATTGATGTAGCTCAATAATTTTTTTTTTAATCCGATCGCAATCGAGCTTTACAGGATCACCGGCTGGGCTAATTTATTATAGTCATAAACAAAAGTAATATCACAATTGTATCTAGGATTAATAGGCACCACGGTTATCTTAATTCCATTCTCAAAAATCTTTTGTTCCTATGAAATTTCATGGTAATTCAAGTTACGAAATATCCGTTCCATAGAAAATATTCCTGCCCGAAATCCTCATGTATTTGTGATCTATTTTTTGAATAATTTTTTACATAAACACTTATTCGTGCATCTTACAAAATACGTATACGGAAATTACCTTCAGGAGTTTTGTCAGAAAACACATGGTTGTTTTCTTCTTAAGCGTCCATTGTGTTTGTATTCACTCACACGGGCGCGACGATGCCCAACAAAAAGTAAGATTTATTTTCTCGAAAAAATAATAATAATTATTTAACCTCTACAAAGTGTGAGTACTTTTGTTGATTGACCCAGTCCTCTTGTAGATTTCTTCTGGTTGTCACTTCTAGTCTCTGCTGTAATGCCCAAGATAGAACTATCATCGGTCGCGGACTGTGGCTCGCATATACGAGGGTGCGTTTTTAAGTTCGCGGAATGAGAGGGTTGGAGGGGGGTGATTAGGCTCATTAGGATCATAACGTGTTCAGTGACTCATAATTAGTATAAATACGAAGTTTCATTGTTATTAGGCAAATTAGTCTTTGAGCTATCGTCAACCAAGCAACATAATCGGGAAAAAAGGTGAAATATAGAAAAAATCGAATATCGTGCCGTTATAAAGTTCCTTACCAAGCAAGGAAAATCAGTTGCGACAATAATGAATGAGATGTCATTGGTTTACGGCGACTCTTGTCTAGGAAAAACCATGGTGTACAAGTGGCACAGTTTATTTAAACAAGGAAGGGAATCCCTTGAAGATGACCCGAGGCCGGGCAGGAGCATCGAGGTGACCACGCCTGAAATTATCCAAAAAGTCGAAAAAATTGTACTCGACGATGCTCGACTAAAGAAGAAACAACTCGCAGAAATGGTTGGAGTATCCGATACAACCATTTTTAAAATCCTGCACGATCATCTTGGCATGACTAAGGTCAGCGCAAGATGGGTGCCGAGAATGCTCACGCCGCCGCAAAAGCAACAGCGCGTAGAGTGTTCACGTGCATTTTTGGACCTCTGTAATGAAGACAAGGATAGTGTATTGAGTCGAATTGTTACTGGAGACAAAACTTGGGTGCATAATTATGAACCCGAGTCCAAACAAGACTCCATGCAGTGGCATAAAAAGGGCACAGCACGTCCCAAGAAGTTTAAGGTGTCACAGTCAGCTAGAAAACTCATGGCAACGGTCTTTTGGGACTCTGAAGGAATATTATTGATCGATTATAAAGATAAAGGTGTTTCTATAACCGGAGAATACTACGCTTCAATATTAAAGCGACTAAAAGAAGCAATTAAAGAAAAAAGACGGGAAAAATTGACGAAAGGTGTGCTGCTTTTGCACGACAACGCGCCCGTTCACAAGAGCCGCGTTGCGTTGGCTGCCCTGCATAAAGTGGGCTTCGACATTTTGAATCACCCACCCTACAGCCCAGACCTGGCCCCGAGTGATTATTACCTATTTCCAAAAATGAAAAAAGAGCTGCGGGGTAAAAAAAATTCTACCGATGATGAAGTCAAGGAGGCAGTTTCGGCGTATTTTGAAAACATTTTTTTATGAGGGTATAAATAAATAAATTGAACGATCTGAAAAATGTATCCGTCTTGCAGGTGAATATATTGAAAAGGAAAAATAATTTGGTTGTTTTATTTCCACCCCTTATCCCCCATTCCGCGAACATAAAAACGCTCCCTCGTATATATCAGATAAAATCGTCTGATAAAAAATAGCGCTCGAAAATTCCTGTGTATTGATTGATTTATGACAGACCTATAACGTTTGAAAGATAGGTTGAAATTTCTAGTTAGAATAAATAAAAAAAAAATTTTTAACGTTACCAGGGGCGGTAAGGTTCAGTATGTGCGTGTTCCGTGTGAGCGCTCGCTACACATAAATATCATTAAAAAAAAAACAAACCATTTTCGTTAAAGATCGACAATAAACATAATGAAATCTATAATTCTATACATGAGAATGGCATTTTAATATTTTATAGGTATATGTAATAGATCCTTCCCAAAAGTATATAGATTATCTCAGTAAAAGAATCATAAAAATTAGCAGCATAGTATCCGAAGAAAAAAAAAACAAACATATACAAAAGAGAGGATCCCTTCTGTTTTTGGTGTTACTTAAAAATCACACATTTTATTCACATTACAGACGACGAGAAAACGGACAACGATTGGGTCTGGAAAGTGTTCGAAGTCGACGAAGAAGCTAACACGTGCAAAATCTGCCAGTACAGGTGTATCAAATACAACGAGCACGACAGGACAATGGCTCACGTGCTGCATCACTTGAAACAAGAGCACGGCGTCGTGTCCGGCGACCAGATCATCACCGGGGCCGATTGTGACGACACGATACAATGATTCGTGAGTTTATCGTTACGACAATTTTTATGCAATATTAAAACATTTTAAGCGTTTCCATTCGGTGATGATAATGCTTTGTGATGTCTTTACAGGTTTTTGAGGTAGTTGAACTTTTGGTGTATGGTAGATTTTATCATAATTGTACTTAAATCGAATGTCAACGTTTTGCTTAACCTGTTCAAACGACTGTAGTTACAAATATTAGTGTCAACAATCAGTACAGGAGGAGGCTGGGTGGTAGGACACTACCAGATCAACCAGTGTATATTGCACCATGACGCTAACAGTTGAGGCTTTGCATAAATTACAAGTGGCATAAAAGTACATAAAAATGTTGAGATCTGACATCGCACTAAGGTCGGCGATGTTGTTGATGTTGATGTGTGATAATCTTATCACAAAACTAAAATGGAATTGGGCAGGAAATGTTGCCAGGCGAGTGACGGCAGGTGGACTAAAGCGTTGACAAATCGGTGGCCACGTATGGGTAAACCAATAGTCGCGACGCCCACCAGCATATGGTGGACGATATTGTAAAAATCGCGGGTAAAACATGCGTGAAATTAGCTCAGAATCGGGATGAGTGGCGAACAAGAACAGTGGTCTATTCTCAGCAGTGGGCGATTACGGGCTGAAGAAGATGATGATGGTATTCAGCTACAGAGAGGCTTACTGGCCGGCATGACAGTAACGACCGTCGATGGTATGCCGATCACTCGATGGTGGCCGTTTGTTTTGTAGGTTGTACTGTGCTACCATCAGGCATAGTGAAAATGTTTTTACAGTCGCGTCGTTTCCATTTTATCGTGTTCAGAATTAAAAAAAAAACTGATTTGCGGAAACAAGCAAAGTTTTATCAGCGTTTTATATACAATAATTCAACCGAAATCTTAATTAAAAAGAAAATTTTATTGTGTTTTTACAAGTGTCACAGTTAATTTCATATTTTCACAAAGATTAAATAGGCATACTATACACTCTAATTGAAGCGTCATATTAGTGACAAGTTATGGGAATAGGTTAAGCAAATGTAAACTTACATTATGTAAATAATCTACCAAGCACCATTTTTGTTTAGTAAATAAAGCATTTCATAATATTAACTAATATAAAAACAGATTTTTGTGTATAACAATTTGGGAAGATTCTGTTAAATGATATAAATAAAACAATACATATATGGTTCTTAGATTAAATATTAATTAATATAATAGATATTGTTAGTAAAATTTTAAATGTTTTAATTATAATTTACAGAATTATGTAAATTTATATTCGTGAATAAAAAGTGCATTATGATGTATTCGTTTTTAATTAAGATAAGGTATTTCTGAATTAAAAATTCAAGAGATTACTATTGGTAACTTAATAAAGGAAAAAAACCTTAACTAAAACAATAGCTGACAAAAAAAAAACTTAATAACAGTAACATTTACAAACTGGTTACAAAAATATCTATTAATTGTAATATAACTAGTTGTTAGGATTTGAACAAAAATATATATTAAGATGAAAATTTAATTCTCTCGTCTTCAAACATATGCAACAAGTGTTCGTAGAGGATTATTTTTGGTGAAACTAATTAAAACGAAATAAATTTTATGACTAGTTTTATTTCGTCATGTGATCATTAAAGTTTATTTCAGGAATTCGCATACACATGATTATTTATAAATATTTTAACAATTACAATAAAAATACTGTGTTTATTAGTACATTGAAAATCTACATTGTTGAAAAACTGAGTATCGGATATTAATTTCAGAAGACATTGAAAGGTATTAATGTTATTTAAAAAGAAAAAACACTATTTTCATAACTGTTTTTAATACAACATTGGTAACGCTGGCCATACACACTACGGCCTACCTGTACAGGTGTGCCTGCGCAGGTAGACCGGAACCTGTATTGGAATAAACCTGTACAGTTCTTTGAACCTGCGCAGGCAGACCAGTGCAAAATCAAAAAACAATTATTTTTAAGTAACTCCGTACGGTGAACATGTGCGTGTGTACGTGCCCATACACGTTACTACGTGTGGTCGACCTGCGCAGGTAGACCCCTGCGGTAGACCGTAGCGTATGTGGTCGGCTTAATAAGTAGATTCAATAACATATTTCGATAGTTATTGTTAAAAATATTTATTGACTTAGAAACTATTTGGCAAACATGACTACCGACATAATGTAATAAAATACACAACCACGCTAGATGATTTAGACGGTTTTCATGGGTCAGAGGTAGGTAACATGTGGCACAGTTCACATTATTATTAATTTATGTACCTTATGTATTAAAATAAATAACATCATATATTTTTATGTTTATTACCCAATTATATTTTTTACATAATTCTATATGTTCTAAAACCTAACTGAATCATTTACATTATAATAATTTATGTCATGTTAATCGAATTAGAATGAGTATAAACCCTGTATTAGATCCTGTTCATATTAAACTTATGATGACGCAGCAGTTTATATTTTATTATTACAAACAAATTCATGTTTGAACGCTATTTCATTTCTCAGTTGTTAAAAAAACTTGCCACGATTATCTGTACATATTATATTACACATGCAAACATCTAAGATAATTCTAAAATACACAATAACTACTGAGGTAACTCTCTAAACCTATTGAACTACATTTTTTTGATTGTATATTTTTTTTATTTTAAGAGGACGGTAACTTAAATTAATTTACCATAAAGTTTGTTGTCTCTTTCTATCACACATATAATAATAATTATAGATTCCTACAACTCAACATCAATAATGTATAATATATATCAGAAAAAATATTTACAGTATTTACAATGTTAATGCCACAATTTTGTACTATATATTTAGCTGTCTAAGATATTTTTCGGCGTTGCCATCCATACAATATTTAACAGTAATGTAACTACTAATATCATACATTTCTAAAAAGATATTTTTAGACATTGTTTTCAAATAGTTTTAAATTTTTGTATTACGTTGGCCAAATGTAATTGTATAATTATATTTAAAGCATACAAACGTATCGATTAGGAGCTTGTGACATTTGATAATTTGTCTCGTAAAGAGGTTATTTCTTGTACACAATCAATGTGAAATCTAAAGATATTGTTAGCTTTTCCACAAAATATTTATATAAATGAAAAAAAAAGTTTTCTAGTGTAGGTACTGTATTTGAGCATTCAAGTTAGAAATATACTATATTTATTTGAAAATATTTGGCAACTTTATTTTCATTACGTACAGGAATCGATGTGAAATGTTTTTTAATAAATGTGTGTACATCCATGCTAAGGGATATGCCAAAAAATATAGTTTCGATCTTATACGTATAGCCCTTTGACACTCAGCCCAGTATGGACTTGCTAACAGTAGTCGATAACCGTGCTCAGTAATAACATAGTAATTGATTTTTAGTCGATAGTAAAATACTTGTAACTGACTGGATCGTGACAAAAATACAACGGTAACTTAGGAATCCCTCAAGAAAATTTTGTAATCATCCCATTGTTTCCGCAAACTTTCCAGAAAATTTCGTATTTTTTGATTGTACAAATACTGAATGTTATAATGGTTCTTTAACCAATTAAAATATAGGTAGTGCATTCGCTATCAAGCCACAATACTGACAAAGAAACTTTATTACTACTTTCATGAGAGAATTTCTAAAATATTGCAAAACAAAAATTACATGGGTGGCTTAGGTCCACAATTGTGAGTACTCTGTATATAAACTATTCGTCCTCTGTAAGTATGAAGAGCTGCTTTACACCAGGGTCCGCGGGAACACCTCCACCTTATCTTCCCGTTTCTCGCACAGCCGTTGAATCGAAATCTGTAGCCGCCGACATTTATACCCATTTTACCCTGCTTACTCAAGCAGTAGGACGCGAAGCAATCAATGCCGGTGCCGATGATTCCAACTGTAACAAAGATTAGTGTTCAATATCTGATAATGGTATAACACACATTCTTAATAGACTAATGAATACTATTAGATAATTTATTACCAAACTTACAAAGTCCGTGAAAGAGTGCTGTAGAAAAATTGCACCTACAAGCAGCATTAAATATGTATGCTTTAAAATCAACCTGCAATGCTAAAGATATTAAATATGACTTACTATATATCATAGTCTTCTCTTGTGAGTAGATATTTAAATGTCTACTGTAGCATTAACTCGGAAGTTACACTGGTTTTCTACTAAGAATATGGAATTGGCTTGTTAAAGAGAGATTTAAAGGTAAAAGATACTAGGATTTGATAATTCTGAAAATTAATATGGAAACCGACAAAAATATAACATTGCTTTATTTTATTTTTTAGTTCGTTATGGTTATTCCAATCGTGGCCATCTCGTGGTGCATGTCGGAGATCACAAATTCATCAAGCACGAATGCTATAGAAAGAAAGTCAGATGGACCTGTTCTAAGAGAATCCAGCTGGGATGTAAAGCGAGCATCACTACCCACAATACAGTTATCGTCAGGTCTTTTTTAGATCATAATCATTCCTAACATTGGGATCTAAGAAGCTGAATAGAGGATACACATTTTCTCTACGTTTTGATGTCAATATTTTCTGATGTTTTTTAAACTAGATTTAAGATTTAAATTGTGTGCCTTAGTATTGATAAATGAAACTTTGTTTTAAGATGCCATTTACATCAAATGTTCACATAATGTTAGTAAAATTACTCGTTAATTTTATTGATAAATCGATGGTAAAATTAAATTATATCTTTAAATGATTGTAACAGATATTCCCTCCGTCTAGAATTAATAATTTTAATGTTGTATCGTAAAAAATATGATTGCATATACAAAGTATATTTTAGAATACAATATACAAAAAGATGATATAGTTAATTATAAGTACAATAATGGTAAACTTTGAAAACTTACTTATAATGGTTGTTACACGCTATTTTTTAGTTACTGGTATTTTTTTTAAAGTTACTCATTTTTCAGTCAACTATGTTTAAATATTTCATACTTTAAATGTTAAGCATTCCATTAGATTATATCTACATCATTACTTTTTACTGTTTAAGAAAATATATGAAAACTTTTAAACTAATTATCTTTATACTAAGAAATAATAAAGACCTACATGAAGTATAATTTCGAAGAAAACAAGTTAGGAACTCAAAAGATTATTAAAATTGAATTTTCTTTAAAATATAGAGAATTATGAATAAATATCCGATGAACTATGATTCCAAGTATGTTTTAACCATAGATTTAGTGTAGATCGGCAATAGGTTGAATGAGACGACACCAAAAACGGAATACACTAGGTGTGTATTTTTTTTTTCTTATACTAGTTACATCCAACTACTGTTCTACATGTAATCACAATTAATCACGTCTACTAAACCTTAAATTACACTTTGAAACCTTAGCTTCTGCAAAAAATAAACGTGATTTGTTTTGGTTACGATTTACGTAGAACAATACAGGCCGATAGCACATACGTTAATACGTAATATGGTCTCGTTCTAACACACAACACTACGCATTTTCTCTTTCGAGTTGCCGATCTTTAATTCTATGTTTCACATAATTTTCGTCTATAGTGTAAGATATTCTTAGCGAAGCAGAAATAATGATATTTTTATATTAAAAAATAATAATTATAATTAATGTGATGCAATTTGTTTATAAGAATTAACTTGACCAACATGACAATTCATATTAATTAAATATACGAAAAAACACAATTTACATATTAAAAAAAGAGTAATTTTATACAATATAATATGTTCACAAATTCTGTTGTTTTATTTATTTATTGACAATACTTCATATTAATCTTCATCACGATTTAAACATATATAATATCTTACGAACTCGTTATATAAATTCATCGATTTATATTTATTTATTTGATTTTCAATAATAAATTTACAATAAGTTTAGTTAAAGGCATTCTATTAAACCTCTTGGGTTTGTCTTAGCATGCCATGGCCTGAGGTATTATTCAACGCGCTGTTTGTAATATATGTATGGTATGAGTGAAACGTTCAGTTAATATTACATTGTTATTTTATGCATTTATGCTTTTAATAAGTATATAATATGTTATAATCATTATTTCAGTGTACGTGGATATTGCCACTTCTCCTTCTATATAGCTCAATTGTTTTGTATATTTTTATGGCAAAAACTGAATCACAACATTTAATATAATACAATTTACTTTAATTATGTATGTTAAATACACCTATGTATATATTTATATTTATACTATATGTGTATTTATATACATAATATCATATTAAAAAACCAAAGATCCTTATTAGATATCTCTTAACATGACTGAGCGATTTTTTAAATATTGTTGTGCTTAGAAGTCGCAAGTAAGCTTGAAGTCCACATCTGATGCTAAGTGGTCACTGCAGCATATAATGATAACCAACCTATACATGACCACAATCATGAGCAGTGGCGTATTTTAAGATAAGGCACATTGAGTCTATAAATCTGTACTGCATCATAAATTAACAAACAAGGTAATGACTATGAAGTGTAGTAATGCTATTAAGAAGTCCTAGGTTAATTTAGTAATTTTTTTAAACAAACAAAAAACTGACCCATTTGTGGCCCACATTTATTTTACTAGGTATTTTTCTGGTAAGTTTGGGGCCAGCAGAATTTGCTTACAGAAAACACAAAAAATACCTTAACTTTCAAGGTTCATACATATTTTATTTTCCACTCTGACCCGAGTCCTAAAAGCTCGATTTGTCTCACCTCGCAGCTTACCTCAATGGCCCAAGGGCAAATACGCTCTGATCCTGAGGCAAGTCACAATAGTTTGCTACTAATAAGGACCTAGTTGCAACTTCTCGTGTGCCAGTATGTATTGCCAAATTCACCTTTCGGACCAGAACACAGCAGCGCAAGCAACTCTTCTGCCTTAGAAACTAGTGTTTCCTCTGTGGTACCCATAATAATTGTAGTAAAACCCATTTAAGGATGTAAGTGGGCGTACATAGTTCCATAAGCAAACTATCAACATTGTCGAACAGAAGGAATAATATGGAACATTATATCATTTCTGCAGAACTCATCTGTAAATAAGATAAGGTACTTAGTTTATTATGCTAATTTTTGAAAGTTTGGAGACTATAACCTACTTGTTTATCATGTTTTTTGACTTTAATTCCAACCCATAGGAAGTAATGTCATCTATATATATATATATATATATATATTTATAAAACATATTATTTTTGTCTGTTTGTTTGTACCCTATGCGTTCCTAAACCGAAATGAAACTTTGGTGAGTTGCTGTGTGAACGTCTGTGAAGGTATCTTGTATTAGTACAACCAATTTATAATAGACGGCATGCAAGTCGTTTCATTTTCAAGACAACAGGAGCGAAGTGTAACGGGAATGTAAATTAATTTTATTTTATAGGTAGGTATTATAAACAAAATTTATTGGCTTTCCATATATTGCTTCATACTACGGCTTACTCATGATTATGAATATCAGTTAGTTTTACAATCAAATTTCCATAGGTGATAGCAATAGCCAAGCATTTAGTAAAGGATTTCCTACATCGCCATCGTGTTGTACCTTTTCTGCTAGTGTAGTGCTTCATGAAACAGTTCTTTCCAATCATCAAGACATTCCGTCCGTTATAGTTTGTAAATATCGCTGTGCCATTACCTAAAATATTGAAAACAGTAGAATATTAAAAGCTTAACATATATAAATAGTACGGTTTGAAATCTGCCGTGTGCAAACCTTTAACATAGCAAAGCTTTGCTTTAACGTGGAACAAATCATCTAAACTTTTTACGAATGTTGAATCATGTCGATCATTATAAATGCTGGGAAAAATTGAGTACAAAATTTTGCTATGATTGGTCAAATTTTTAAATTCATATTACCTCAAACATATGTATATAATATGTATTTCAGTTCAAGTATATTCTGCAGGTTCGTTCTAGGTTATGTGACTTATTTGATAAGTACTGTCGGTTCAGATCAGCCTATCAGCCTTCAGTTGTATCAGACAGAACCAATTCTGTCTAATACAACTATAACAGCCCTGTCGACGTATCTTCATTGTCGTATGAATCTGTGGATGGCTTGCATACAAATGCAACGTTCAAAGGCCTAACTGATCGGATAACTGAATATTCATCTCATAATTTTTCTAGATATTTAATACACGTAGAATTATAGACTGAACATATTTTCCTAAAAACTGTATGCTATCGATGCATTTTACACTTGTGCACTCACTTAAAGTATTAATAGAAAAGTGCTATAATCATTAAAATATTGTGTGCTATCAAAATGTAAAAGAAAATATTATGTTTTACCTCAGTTACTTCACAGGTCTTCATTGCCTACTTTCTTTTTATGAATAAAATAATGATAAAAGTTTAAATATGATAATAAAAAACAAAACGAAATGCAAGATTATATGCTGTTTAATAACACTAATCACACTACATTAAAGAAGAAATCAAACTATATAGAAATAGTCAGATACAAATTGAATAAATTTAACATCGGGTAAAACGATTAAAGTAGATAATGAAAAGTAATTAATTTAATTAATGTTTTTGTTTTCATCGTTGCAAGGAACTTCATCTTTATTTTCAACTACGTCTATTTTGTGATCAATACTATTTTCTATTAATTGTAAGTTAGCATTTTCTGTGATGCTTTGATTAATATTATCAACCTTGTCCTTATCCATGACATCAGCTGGTTCTGTATCTTTAAGTACATCTTTTTCTCCATCACCTGATTCAACACTTGCTAAAACTGCCATAGTTTCTGTAGAATTTTCATTGTCAGCATCACATTGAAAAATCATTGTCAATGGATCGTTTAAATACTCGTTTAGGTTCTTTTCTTCAATTGGAGATTCTGTAAAAGACGGCAATGAAGTGAAATGAAAAGTTTCTACCGGAGATATATCCTTTGTTTGTCGAGTTTTCTCCATTGCCAATTCTTCACTATCAGATAAAATTTCGATGGGTGCTTCATCTCTTACAACTTCGATGACGTCGTCATCTGATGCGTTATCCTGGAAGATCTGAGATACTACGTCGCTGATTTGTATGTCCATAAAATTGTTACCTGTAATAACAACAACTATTAATAATACAAATTATAACATTTTTAATTTCATGTACGCTTATTAGTAAATAAACTAAATACAGCTAAGGAAATAGGTTAACCCACGAGGCAATTGTTGTCAATTCACAGAATCATAGGAATAATATAAAATAAATACTTTATTGTGACCACACATTTTTAATAAAATAGACGTCCAAATAATTAAAAAAAATTAAGAGTTTCTTTTTACTTAACCGAGTATAAACATTTTATATTTCAATATAAACCTTTAATAAAATAATGAACTATATATACTCTTTTAAGTAACACATTAAACATAAAAGTCAATTTTCAATATTACATCATGTCGAAATCAGTGTTGTACATTTTTAGACAGCCTGATGAGTAATTCATAGTTTTTAACAAGAATTCATAAAGTAGGTCATCGTGAGGTTTGTTTAATTTAACATTTACATAATAACATTCAAATTAAAAAAATCTTTACAAAGCCAAACCATAGCACCCATAGATTTTATTTGACCACATAAATAAATTTAACTTCAAGACGAACTTGTGATTTATTCAATAAAATTAAACGAACCCTAGATCTAAATTAATAAAGAATCCATTTAATTATGTATCGATGAATTAAAAATACAATTACGATCTATCATTTCAGTTACTTAACTTGCTATATAACTAGCCTAACCTGGGATCAGCAGAATGTGAATGAGTATTAGATAGATAAATTTCTCCACCTATAATGTAAACTTTACATTTGCACGAATACGCAGCACGTTTCGTGCATCTCCAATAGCTTCTCTGATCGTTACCGTATTCTCGGTGGAAGCGGTAACCATCGAGCACCAACACTTTACCACCTTTTGATGTTGTGAATATATGACCTATGTGGATAAAAAATTACAATTAGTTAATATATTTCAAATAGTACCAAGAAGAAAATGATATAAGTAATAGGTAGAAAAAGGTTTTAAATAACAATTATTCACCAAATACTGATAAAGAAAATGAATTATAATACATTTTGGTAAATACTACCATACCTACACTACTAATTATATTTATTTCCTTGGATATAACGTTTGATAAGCCTAGTGATGGACTGGCTCTCAAGTGTATCTGCAGAAACACACCTATAGGTGCTTACGACTGATTTTCAACTTGAGGGTGATAGCTACTTAGTAACAGAGAATAGGAGAGCATTAAAAATTACCTACCACCATGATATGGTTTCATCAAGATGTTTTCCTTCTACGAAAGCTCAGAGGCATTGCAGGGATTCGAACTTACGTCGATCGACGCGATGTCTGTACACGCTACTATTAAGCCATTATTGCTACATTTTCTAAAATTATGTAGGTACTTCCTTTCGATATTTGATGTCTATTATTCTTCCTTATATTACGTAAAACATGGTTAAACATGATCGTTATGATATTTCTTAGTTCAATAATTGCATTACAGAGATATTTTACACTTTGGATTTAAATGATAGAGCGTATCCAAATTGTTGTATTCTACAATACTACTAAGGTCACTATTTTAGATAGTATCTAGAATCATTCATTATATGCGATCCACTATGGTAATATCGAATTTGGCAGAATGTTTATCAGGTACTAGAAAAAAAAGAAAGGTATGTTTTTAAATTAATTTTAATTGAAATAAACCATATTATTTTGTCTTCTATTTTTATACATCATTATATCATATCTCAAGGCTGCCAAATTACTTTTGGGGGTGGGGTATAATTTCGATTCGATCTCAGCTGGCGGGCAACTAGTGCTTACTTACATTAATGAAGTCTGATATATTCTATATAAATAGATAGATATTTCAATTAAACAACGCTTTAACTTAGGTATTAAGGTTTTATTAGGTATTAAAGTTAAAAAACACAGACGAAAGCGTGGTGGAAGCCCAACTTTGCTCTTGGCGAGCAAGTTCAAATACGTTGGGAGTGCCACTTTCTGACCCGCGGAGCCTGGATTGGGGCCTTGTCATATCTCAAGATCATGTAGATGGAATCGTGATAAAGTCATTGCGCTTGGAGTCATTTTGTAATGCCCATTTTCCTAGCTGCCACCCGTAAGATGAAAAAAAATGTCGCCTAGCAGCAATATATAAGTTGTTCCAACAGCTGTACTTGAGAATCAGTTCCTCTAAGCTTCTTACCGTGTTATCATCATCCTCAATTATTATTAGGTGAATCTGAGGTATGGACGTATATGAGGGGGTCGGAACCTTCTTAGTCTACGCTGAAACGGTAATATTCTCCAAGTATCTATGTGTTGTGTTCATGCCAAAAATTTACTATATAACTAATCTATACAATAAAAAATAAAAATTATGTGTGAAGTACACAAGTGTCAGAAGTGAACCTTCAGAAAATAAAAATGTTTTTTAAATATTTTTTAAATATCCTAAATCAGCGGGATTCGAATTATCGGCCAATGCGCGTACTGCGTATGAAGTCTGGTCGTCTCACACCACGAGGCCAGTCCGACGACTATCACAGTCATGAAAATCAGAACTTGCATTAACCGAGCATAATGTAAATGTATTCTATCTCATTCTCTCGTAGGCTAAATCCTATAGATGTATATTGTTCTCTTTTTATTGTCGATTTTTCGTTTCATCGAGTGTTAATCACAACGGTGCTAAAGAAGTTTTCACTTAACGTATAAAGCGATATGTTTTATTGTAAATTTATAATAATATATTGAGGATAGAGGTGTCTGAAGCGCTAATCGTAAGAACATAGAACACCAGAAATATGGAGAAATATAAACGCGATTAATTTCAGCATTACAATGTCGTAATCTTTCATTTTATGCACTATCAAATATTACACTTTCTTATATATTTGTATTAAAATTAATTATAATTCATGAGATTTAGAATTCTTTAATACAAAAACTCAATGGTAATTTTATCATAACGTCACGCATTTCACATTCGTGATTTATTCAACTTTGGTTTTCAATACAATCAATTATGCCAGAATTGTTTTACTGTACAATATTCATCTCACAGTCTCGTATATCTTATTTAGTTAATTTAAGGGTAATTAAATTTATTATTTACATTAACGATAGTTAACAATTAATATAACAAAGCTGAACAGACCGCAACATTTTAAATCTAACTGGTCAAACCATTGACATTTATTTAACCATTGATATACTTTTAACTATATACTCTTTGCATTTAATTCGCGGTGTTCCAGTGAACCCCCAACGAATTTTTAGGAATTTGCGTTTATTTACTCATTTAAATCGGTAACACTATCAACTGACAGTGAAGGAAGACATCGCGAGGAAACCGTAACGCTTGAGACATGTTCTTGTAGGTACCACTGTATGTGAGAAAAATATAGAACTGTTGATTTCTCGACGTCTGAAATCGCCAATACGTCGTGGACAGGCGTGGTGATTGAGCCCGTGCCGTGCTTGGAAAGAAGCCTCATTACCCAGCAGTGGGACACTTGCAGGCTGGAGATATTAAATATTTAATTGGGGTGTGTGTGGTTATTTGTAATATAAATTCTTCCATGGATTATGTTAATTTTACATTTGCACATATACGTTGAACGTTTCGAGCATCTCCAATAACTTTTCTGATCATTGCCGTAATCTTTCCTGAAACGATGTCCGTCGTATAACAAGATTTGACCACCTTTCGATGTCGTGTAGATATGACCTGTATGCGTACAGAAAAATCACCATTAATTTGACGAGTTTTACTGACTTGCCTGGTGAACCGGCAATAATAATGGACGATTATAATAAATAAATAAAATCAATGAAAAGCATTTTGAGGATGATAGAACATTATTACTTCTGAAATTAATTATATTAAGTTCATTAGTAACAATTGTTTTTATATTTCTTCTTTATCTCACGCTTTATTTCTAGTCTTTAAGATGCTCCCCACTACAGGTAAAAAAGCTTATCTAGTATTTAATTTTACAGGTCGCTTAAAAACATCTAAACTACGCTAGTTTTATAATGAAAAAAGTCGTGAGAGACTTTAGCGAGCGAGCGAATTAATGATATATAAAATTAATAATTTTAGGAAATATATAATTTCAACCATAGACCGTAACGAGAAAAAAACAATTTTTAACTCTTTACGAAAAAAAATTAAAAACTTAGGCGACCTTTTTGAATTTTTTTTATCGAGTTGATTTTCGTTGAGATTTCTTACGTTAAATTAACATATTTTCGTTTGAAATCAAAAGAAAAATATAATGGCTACTATAATATAAGAAGATATTACCCTTAGAAAAAAAACACCTTTAGAAAAAACCTTTCTAAGTAAATCAATTACTATCTCTTGATTTATTATTATTTTCTAACAAAATTACTGCAAATATATTTTTCTCCCCGGCCCTCCTCAAAGCCGCCTGGTTCAGTGGTATATAACACAGTTCAGTGGTGTTTTCGTAGGAGTAATTACAAATAAATTCTATTAAAAATCATTTACCGCATGTGGTACTCTACACATATTTTTTTTATTAATTATATAAGCGTGAATTAGTACAAACTAATTCTAACCTTACGTACGTCGTGATGCTTCTGCGGTGAAGATATTTTGTTGCAAAGAATTTCCGATATCAGTAAAGTTTATGATTATATTAAAGAACACTGTTTTGTCGGTGATAAAATAAACATCTTTATAATATCAAAAATAATTATAATGAATCACTGTTTATTTATTTATACATGGTATTTTTTACAACACTTGTTTAAAATAAAACATTGTATATTTCTTAAATCACACATTTACAGCCTTTTATTACTGAAGTCAATTTTATCTTTCTCTCTATATTTAACCATCTCATGGCCAAAAAAACAGTTTGTCTCTTTTGATCGTCACACCGACGATTTGTTATTTGAGGAACTTGCATGACCTATTTCATAAAAGTGGTGGATAAGCTAATTAGACCAGTGGAATATCAATTCGATGTCCCCAGGTTCGAGCACCATCAAATTTTTCAGTATTCGTGTAATTTACCAATTTAAATTCGTAATACTATTGGAAGACGGTGAAGTAAGGAAAATATCGTGAGGAAATCTGATTCGTTCAAAACATGTTTTTGTAGTATCACTGAATTTAAGAAAAATATAGACAGAACTGTGTATTTCTCGGCGTTTGAAATCGCCAATATGTCGTGGGCTGGCGTGATGATTAAGCCCATGCCGTTTCTTAGTAAGAAGCCTTATTAACTGACCTAACACATCACCGGAAAAAAAATCTAACCTGTAAAGAATTTGTATTGTTCTCTCTATAGCGTGTTTACACTTATACTCCCGGAGACGTGTACACATCGAGTTACCCAAATTTTTAATTAAAATATACGATATTTTAAAAAAGCTCACTTGGTTGGTTGGTAATGAAATAGCCAGCAACGATTCCTGGTATGAACCTTATACAGTAATTATAGTTGAGTATTCATATTATATTATTAGTAATTATATTAAAGAGGCTAGTTCGAATTACCTCGTAAACGGAATAAATACTTTTTGTCCAATTTACATATCTAATAATACAGGTGGTTCGAATCAGGTGTTCGGATGCATATAACTGAAAACACGATAAGCGCGTATTATTTAACATGATTATGGTCTCCCACAAATTCTATTATGCCATTCGTAATTACAACAGCGGCACTACAAGGCGGCATGCGGTACTTATTTGCGCAAACCCATCTGGCTTTATTACACAGTTGCAACGTCTTTCTATGTGTTCTGTAGAAACGATGCGAGCCAACGTTCAAAATGGGTTGATTTCGCCGAGACATACTGAAAAACACTAAAAATTAAATAAAAGACGTATTTAAATAATTATATATAAATCCAGGTTATATATAACCTATCTGTGTTCCAAACATCTAAATCCGTTCAGCCGTTTTTGTGTGATTGTGTAACAAACATCCGAACATGCAAACTTTTACATTTATAATACTTATTAGTAGGATAATATAAGCATTTAACAAAAATGTAAAATGCGACTTATGCGAGCGACTGAGTTATATTCGTATTAGTGTATGAATATTGAATTTGTATAAAATAGTAAAGTAAGATAAGGCGATAATAATAGTCAGAATTAATTTATGAGTTGACAATGTGTTTCGAAATTAGAGTTAATTATTTAATCATATTTGTTTATTGATATAAAAAAAAACAATGAAATAAAAATCTGCAAAAACAGTTGTTTATTTATTTAATTTTCCCATTGGAAAATTGAGATGTTTTGTCTGGGAGTCACGAGAGTAGAAAACGTAAGTCAGAAAACCTGACGTCATCATACAATATTTATATATACAGTTAAGATCGTGACAAGTGACTTTAAAATTATTACTGAGTGTAGAAGTAACTTTAAACTTACACAGATACTGAATAAATTTCATAAGTTTCAAGTGGAATTCTAGTAAACTCAACTTGCACGTAAATACCTTCAAACTTGGTTTTCTTTATTGAATTATGACGTCACGTGCGGACACATGAACATAACCACGTATTTTTGTGGAATATTTTTATTTAAATTGAAAAATGTAAAGGTGGTAAAGCAATGAATAAATGTTAATTCACGGGTATTTTTTTCATAAATTAAAGTGTTCAAAATAAACTTTTCAAAAGTTGTGTACGGACACTCGGATTGTGAACTTTTATTTTTTAATAATTTTATAGGAAATGACTATCATTAAAACATTTCAAACATAACTGTTTCTTGCATTTACTGCAATGCGTTTTAATCTTTTTAACTTTTCTTCCGGCCTCTTTACTATTAAGCGTCGATCTTAATTTTACATAACAGCCAGCACATTTTCGACTTTTTTCGCTTTTCTGTAAGACGTGTGACAATTTTCTTATATGGTAACCTGTAATAGAAACGGTATTGTACAATTACGTGCCAATTATAATAATAGATATCGCTATATATTTTTTCTCAAAGGTGTTTATTGTGGCAACGAAATTAGCGAATTAAACATATTTTTTAAAGCTTACGTTTCTCGGTACTTGGGTTAATTTATGTTAAATATATTAAACACTACCTGTGCCCACGGCTCCGCTCGCGTGGACTGCTAGAATAGCTAATTTCTTTTTGCGCGGTTTCCTAATTATTTTTCTAAAATAGAAGCAGCCTAAGTTCTTCTTTATAACATCAGCTGTCTGCCAGTGACAGCCCCGTCAAAATCGGTCAAACCGTTTCGGAGATTACCCGGAAAAATCGAGAGACGAAAATTTAAAAAAATCATTAGTTATAGGTACCGTATATATACTTTCATTTGTACTTAGTAAAAATGTGTTATTTTGACATTACAAAGAGACACTCCAATTTCATTATTTGTATAGATTGTCGGATATTTCGCACATTATAGAATGTAAAAAATATAACAGCTGTCATTTTAGTTAAACAACTTGGTTATGCATGGCACCTCTTATATATTATATTTGCACATTTCAATTGCAATTCATTAACTTGACAGTTCAAAGAAAAATAATGTTGTCATACTAAAACTAATAGTGTTGGGGTAGTGAATGATTTGCGTAAAGAACGAATAATAAAAATTGTTTAATTTAAATATATTTTTTTTGAAATTCGTATATAAGATGTGGAATATAAGAATAATTAATATTATTAATAAAAATAATTTTATTTTCACATTTTTTTTTATTAATTTTATGTTACTTTTGCTACGACAAGTTATTAAATTTAAAATAAAAAGTTTGCGTTTATGTACATTATTTAGATTTATTCAGTTTCGTTCAATCTTACACCATTCTACCACCTCACTATCTTTTTTTTTGTCAAAATCTGGTAACCGTTCAACTGTAAAGTTACTGAATACAATTAAAAGTCCAAATATAGTTCAATATATTTTCATTGGGTATGATGTTTGAATCGTTTATTTCGATGAAGAATAAAAAGAGATATGGCGTTTACACAAAAAAAAAACCTTTGAAGATAGTTATATCATTACAAAGTCGCGTCGCTCTGTATGCTTAAATCTTTAAAACTACGCAACGGATTTTGAAACGGTTTTTTTAATAGATAGAGTGATTCAAGAGGAAGGTTTACATGTATAATACATACATAATATTGTAGAGAAACACTGATAAATTTAGAGGTTTCTAATGTTATGTCGTAAATAAACACATTTATTGGCGCTTACATTGCAAACGCGGGCTGAACCTCACGAGATAAATCAAAATAATGTACTGTAGTATTGTACACCTTAAAAAGTTCAACAAAAAAGTCCGCGATGGTATATGTCTATCTCTTAAGGATAACCCACAATAACAATTTTTTATCCTTTACATTTTACGGGAACATGTGGCTTATTTACGAAGTTATTTTTAGCAATGCAGCATTAATCCTTATCCAATTAAGTACCTTAAATACATTGTCCAATTAATATAAATCAATACAGTCATCATTACAGCATTAGGTACAGCATGTAATTTAAATGAATATTTCCGAAGATATTACAGATTTAAAATGCAGGGACATAGCGGTGCGGCGATGCCGGTCCTATATAACATGGTCAATTATATGTCGCTCTTTCAAGAGTAACCTCTAAACAAGCATGTTTGTATCGTCTAATGACAAAAAAGCTGTAAACGTTGTTTAAGGACATTCTGTAGTAGGTAGGTATATTTAGTATCAGCATTGCACCCGTGCGAAGCCGGGGCGGGTCGCTAGTTATTTATATAAAGAATCACATTATTATGGTTTGTCGCCCTACTAATCTATATTTACACCAATTATAAAACTCATCGTCTCTCTTTCTGTCTGTCCGTTTATGTCCTTTTCACGCGAAAACCACTTATCTGATTTATATTATTTTTCCCATTAATCCATAGATATGTTATCTGGCTTGGTTGTAAGATATATTTTGTTACATAAAGTAACATACGATATAAGCAATAACAATAATGGTGAATCAATTTGGAAAAAATACGCTTTTGGGGAAATTATATGGCTAACGCTGAGTAAACCATAAGAGATATATCAAATTAATATTCTACATAATTGTAGACTTTTAGACATATTTGTAGAATTTAAACTTGAAAAAAAGGCTGCGATAACAATTATCTATCTTCTAAGGATCACCCACAATAAGAATTTTTGTCTTCCGACAGCCTTCTGTAGTCCACGCGAGCGGAGCCGCGGCCACAGCTAGTAATATTATAAATGTGAAAAGTCTCACGTTTGAATGTTTCTTACACAATCACGCAAAACGGCTGAACGGATTTGGATGACATTTGGCACATAGATAGTTTATAACCCGGGTTACTAACCGGGATACTTCTTATCCCGGTGAAGACCCAATTCTGAAGTCTACACAGATGAAGTCACGGGAAGTAACTAGTTATTTATAATAATATTGGTTGGTTTTGCGAAACGAGACGTTGACTAAGGGTTTGCATCCACTCCATATTGATGTCCGTGTATTTCTAAATACAGGTGATACTCGTTATTGTAAACCTATGTAATTAATTTTGAACATTTCACGTAGACCTGTAATACTTATGGTCAAATACGTGTTCATAATTGTGGAATTTATTAGGCCCTACTGCCTTCTAGAGTGAAAATGCGTATTTTATCTACGGTAGATAGTTTTTCTTTTACTTTAACTATACCTAATTATCTAATGTGTGAGTAGTTAAAGCCAAGTGGGCACTTCGCCGGGCGATATAACGACATAGAAATTATCCTATGTTGTATTCCAAGTCATAATCGATCTTATGCCAAACATCATTAGAATTCCTCCGGCCTTTCAGATTAACAGTATAATACGTGATTAAAAAAGTTTCTTATCTTAAGATTATTAAGAAGAAGCTGGGTAATATTGTAATGAAACCAAAGCATGGTGATAAGCCATTTTCAAGTACTCACCTGGCTAATCTTTCTAAATCTGTCGCTAAAGACCTATTGGTGTTATCCAGCAGCTGTACTTGAAAGGTATCTCCCCCTTTTGTTGTTGTGGTCAATGTAGCCTATATTTATGTAAAACCAACTTCAAAAGGACCGCAGTCCTGAGAAGACTCTGGTTGCTACTCCCGAGAACTGAGTTGGAACACCTGTGCACGTTATTTTTTTTTCGATCTGACTATACTGTTAGGCTTAAGAGCCCTGAAGCCTCAGACAGCTTTTATACCTTCACCGGGCTTGGGGGCGAGCGCTAAAGGCACTCAGCCGCGAAAGTGTGGCAACAACCGCAACGGTGACAAAGTGGCCGAACCTCGGCTTGGACTGTTGCCTACATATATACTCGTACATGTCTCTGCCTGCCTTTTGGAAGGAATCTGTCAATTTTGGTACAACATAATTAGCCAAAAAAGAAAAAAAAGATGCCTTACAGAACCTATGTACCTGAATGGTGTGTGCGTGTTAATGACATTCAGATCGCAACACAACGTGGGCAGTGCTGCTTTGTGGTAGAAATAGGTGTGACGGTGGTGCTTATGCAGGCTGTACTATCATTAACTTCCCTTTCTTTTCTAGACTTCACCATCTTCAGTACCATCGTTCCTCAAAGTACGTCAAAGGTTTTCAATAAAAAAAAGGAATGGTAGATCAAACAACAAATCGTTTATTATTTCAGTAAAAAGAAGAACAATAAAATTTTAATTTTATTCAGGGGTTACGTAGAAATACGGTTCCCATTGGGTAAGTTTGTATTTGAGGGCGTTCAGAGGATGGTTATGCTCGTTATCAAGATTGACTATCTCGTCGTCTACTGTGTGTACCTTCGCAGTGCAGCCGGCGTGAGTGGCGCACTTCCAAGTCTTCTTTATATGGTTAACGCAGTATGTTCTACATATGAAAGAATAACCATTAATGATGAGATGACGTGTACCTCGGGCAGAGGTTTTGTAGAATACTGTAAAGAAATTATTATAGTTGTAATAGCGTTGTCGGTTAATGTATTTTTGCATTGCGAAAATCGCGGTGTAGCAAAACTTATCACAACCTGCACAAATTTTCAAATTTCAATATAATTAGTTACAGAACAAACTTAATATGATTAAAAAACATTGTCAGATAATTTGGGTTAACGAGAAATGTTCTGATTGACGTTTAATTTAGCAGTAACTTTATTAAACTAGGTATACTTTAAAATCAACATACACGGCATGTACTATAATTGTGATAATAAAACTTTTGCCTTCGCTAAAAAAGAATCCTTTGCCCAGGGCTGAGACGGTTACAAGTTGAAAATATATAGATATTCCTATCGTAGATCTTTCATGACTACGGAACCCTAAAAAAGTATGAGCGCTAATGAACACATCTGATTATACTTCTGTGAAGTAGACATGCTTTATATGACAGTCGAATAATACCAAGTAAACCATATTCTTCATTTAAAATATATATGATTCTAAGTACAATTGAATTTTTAGAAGAAATAGTTAAATACAACAATATAGTTAATTGGATTGAGTACTCTAATCATGTATCGCGTAAATACCATTACACAAAGTATGAGTTTGTGTAAATTTAATTCATTATGAAAAAGTCTTATTTTTTACCCCACTGCCGAGAAGGAGTTACAAAATACTCGTATATTTGATATAGATTTTCACTCAAAAACTCTCACCGAATATATTTTAGTTCTTGACTTGTCCCCGCCTGCAATACCTTTTAACATTTCAAGTAATATTTATATTATAGTAAATTGTACCTAAATTTTATTATTAGTTTGAGTATGTTACCAAACAAAAATCATTCCATTATGCATTTCACATTGCTCCAATAAAATTCTACTTTGTAGAGCTTACTTTTCTCTCCTTTTAGTGGTGTTTTTTTTTGTAATATAGTGAATCTTAATTTATTAATCTTTTGAGATGATACTAGTCCATGTTAAAACTGTTAGCCATGAGGGCGCTAGAAAATGCTATGGTTTCATTAGAATATCTTCCTTCACCCAAAGTTCAACCGATGCCGGTGTTCGAGCGTGCTATTATTAAACCCATCAGATTATGATAAAACGATAACAAAGATTTCGCAATTATATTATATAAATATTTAGCCCATACCCGAATTGAGGATACTATATAAGCTGGTGACGGTGGATGTTACTGTAAATTAAGAGCTATATAAAAACACAAACCATAATAAGAATATCTTTATTATATCGGATAACAGGATCCGTTTGTTAGTAACAAATTTTACACTTACTCTCTAAGTAAATAGATAAAGAACCGTGAGTAATTGAAATACGGTTCAATTTTAATTATTTTTTTCCCTGAACAGCCAATACCAAATAGTGATAAACCGTATCGTTTAGGAACTGCTGATGACAATAAAAAACTACTGTAATATTTGTTCACATAACAGGGTTACTCGACTGTTAGGCAGTCGATTAGTAAATCTACACGTAACAATGCTATTCGCAGAAATAATCACTATCTCTTTTTCATCCTTACACAGAATATATATAAAAAGTTGAACAACAAATTACATAATATTCTTGTAGATTTTATTGTATGTAATTAGGGTTGCCAACTTTCGAACTAAAATTTTCGGGAAATACGATATTTCGGTACGCAGCAAAATACCGTTTAACCATATTGGAAGGTATGGTTGACAACAATAGTGTTATTAATAAAGATATTAAATAAAAATAAAGTAGACTTTTTTTTCTAATTTAACTTCGTAGTTAAAGGTCTCCCTCCATACGGGATAATTAGCGTCGTGTACACACTTTGCGTGGATCACCTCTTCCTAGATCCTAGAAATAATTGATTGATTTTTTGGTACTGTTAGAAACCCGGTTTTTAACGGTATATTCCTTTTAATAATCTAAAATTTCGGACACTACAAAGTTTATTTTAGATTAGCTTACCGTTTTTGTTCACATAAAAATAATTTAAATACCAACTTAAATTTAAATAAGAATTAGTACAAACATAATAATATTTACTATAACTATTATATAATATTCAATCACTGATAAAATATTATCACTATGGTCATGCCACTCCCGTGCAAAAAAAGGAAAACCTAAACAAAACGATTTCCGATTTTTAACATACGAAATATCAAAACATTCATAGTATATTTAACTTAGAGTTGAATTTTTGGCCGTGAATCCGTTTGAATGATCCGTCCATGTTTCTTAAAATTAACAGAAAAATAAAAGTAACTCTAAATATAACAGTTATCGTTAAGTAAAAAAAACGCATCTCATTTACCCCTAGCATAAAGTAAGGAGGGTAAACCACGATTTTAATATACCTACTTGACGGTTTGACTGGGTTACCAAGACTTGTTACCTATTTGCATTTTATACTGTAATAAGTTTAGGCAAATAGTTTAATAAACTAAAAACACGCTTTAATTATGCACTAAAAATTATAAAACTTTTAGTCTTATAATAACATCTCGTTAGCAAGCCCAATCTATTTGACTTGTCAAAACAAATCATATGAGTCTAAACTCGAGGTGTTTGCTAGTAACCACTGAAGAGTTCCACTATTCACCACCTGGCTCCGTTATCAGATCAGCTCCAAGATACCAAATTATTGTGTTGTCATCCGAACTACATATACATACAAGGTTTCATTTCGATACGACAATTAGAAGTAGGTTTAAAATTACTTCTAAGTTAGTTTGTTAGTTAGTGTTAGTTTTGTAATATAAAAGCTTGTTAAAATATACTATGTATGTTTGCCACGGATCATATTTAACAGGAGGAAATATATATAAACATGGCCGTACTCCTGACGATTAATTTAAAGCGACTTATCCTTATCGTCACTACAGTAGTAAAATTCAGAGTACCTTCTTATGGTAACACTGTCCTATAGGTAATACAGATAACGTAAAATTTAGCATAAATTATAACAATAATATACTATGCATTAAGTAAATAATAACTACTTAAAACAATGTTTTTAAGTACCGAATTTATTTCAATGTTATTTCATAATTATCAACTAATTTCTGTTTTAACGAATTATGAAATATAATATAATATACATATCTCTTACGACGAATTTGCAACAAAAAAGCGATCGTCTTCTAATTCTTAACACCGATGGTCCGAATTATGGCTAAGATTGTTCGCGATACGAGATCCAAGTAGGATCTCGTATGATCGTAGGATCTAGGTACTGATTTCCCATCTCATAACGGAACACTCCCGATGATTGGATATTTTATTGATAAAAAACTACTTTTCGATAAGGGCACGTTTAAAATTACAAATTCCCAATTAAAAACTAAATTACATTTAAACAAAACTGACATCGAGAAAATAATACTATAATTATTATTATATCTGCACTTTAGAAGCATAAGGGTGTGAGCCAGAAACAATATTACTAACTTACATACTTATGCTTCTTAGAGATATATACAATTTTAATTTATAGATTGTAAATATCAGCGAAAAATTAAGAAAGATCTACTAAATTATTGTTACACTATTATTAATCATAATTCTATGACAATTAAAATGTTTCCGATATTAATTTCATCATTCTATATAGTCGGATATAATCCGACATGTTTGTACCTGTTACACTTGTTCCTAAAATTAAACCTTCTTTTCAAAATCACATAAACAGCTATTATGTTAAAACGATATGTTATATACGACGCATTAAAACATAAAAAATATATATTCGAGTTGAATAACTAAAGTTACTTGTACTATACGTATTTCAATATTAATTTAATATATAACTAACGTCCTTAAACTAATTTCAGTGTAAAATTTTATTGGATGTTAATCATTACGCGATATCCCTTGGCTGAACAAATCTATAATCACTGGTCTAATAATGATAACTCTAATATAATGTTCGTTTTTATTATAATTCCAACAGAAATCAAAATCCAATTATTTTTTATCTTTACAAATCCTGCTTAGATTGAAAACTAGTACCGAATGTAATCACACTGGTTGGCCAAATCTTCAAATTGACCTTATTTGCGATTATTATGCATTAAAATTTATAACAGATATAAGAAATTAAAAGAAAAGTCAAAAACATACATATATTATAAATGGCATGGCACAAAACTTCAACTTAATATGCATTCATAATAAATGTTAGTCAAGGACTTGAAAGCCATGGTCTTGTCGATATAGTAATTTTTAAGTATTTATTTGCTTATTACAACATCACGTTAGTTTTTCCCTTTGTTGGTCCTTTTAATTTTTCGTAAGTCCATCTAAATCTTCTTCCTTGAAACTTTGTTTTTATTAGATCACCCGTATTACTTTAACATCCGTGCTAATTAGTTAAAAAACAATTTATTTGATTTAATTTTATCAATTACAAACTATCTAATATCAAACTGTTATTGTCCTTAAATCATTACGGTAATGAATTTAAAAAGAATAAAGTCTTTTCACTTTAAACACGACAATTTTGAACAAAACTGTACAAAAATTTAAACGTCTTCAAAATTTTTTCGTCTCAACGAGTTAAATTAGATGAATAAGTAATATCTGAAACAGCCCTAACAGAATAATTTGTCATAAAAATCAATACAGCGGGATAAACAAATGGGATATAGCGTTATGACGATATTTGATATAATCTTCTGTTAAAGTTAATCTTATCCAAGTTAACGTTGCGTTAAGGCGTTGAGTGTCGAGATTTATTTCTTTTTCGGCAGAGTTGGGCCCTTGGTAATATGACAATGTTGGTCGTAAACGATGACTATTCTATCCATCCTGTCTGGCCGAGTCTTGATAAAGGCTTTGCAGCCGGTTCTATTTCTTCTTGAACAATGCCATAGGACCCCCGTAGCGGATAGTACTTTGAAAGTATATGTGTAGTTTTTATACATAAGTAAAGGATGTTTCCCTTTTCCTGACGGAATTAATATCCCTGGAACAATAATGTATGTTAGTCTATCATATGTATTTCAATATTTTTAAAATAACAGAGAAGTATCTATTATTAGCTAATATTTATCGGAATATGAATCGATGAAACCGGTTTGCAATTTGAAAGATTATGCAATAATGTTTTGCTTATGTTAGTAGATTGGACAAGTCAGGCTGCTTGAAAGCTAGATAAACTAGATTTATCTATTCAGTTTACAATAGATTTGGAAGGTAACATTAATATACATGTATATTTTTCAATTATTTTTATTTCTTCATTGATTGTTTTCTGTGAATTGTCTATATTTAACATTATTTATCACAATAACATTGTCGATGAAATTAATCGTATAATTTAATAATGGCCGATTATTTATTTTTTGTATCGAGAAACACGTTTCCTCATTTAACTTACATTTAATATTAGTTTCTAAATAAATACTAAGAAAGTCGCAAATAATTTGCATAAACATATATTATAGGAACAATGTCGTAAAACTACATAAATGCGTCAAATAAAAACAATACATTTTTTTTACTAATTACAGTGATTAAACTAGGCCTACATAATTTTATGATACTAATGCAACAAAAAAATTACGTTCTTCGTAATAATACGTATATAATTGAATAATAAGGTATTTTCAAATCGAACAGTTTGCTTGTTGTTCGATTCAGCGTGGGTGAAATTTTATTTGAGAGTGGAAAAGTGTGTAAATGCATATTGCTGAGGCAATAAATCTGTGTTAAATGTATATATCTATGTATGTATGTATATATCTATGGAAAAATATTTAATAAACATACAATGAGTTACTAAGAGGGAGGGTTATCTAACTAATATATTATATTTTATTTGAAGAGAAAATGGACTACACTTTTTTAGACTATAAAAACACAAACGACTCAGTACAGTATTGTGTTGTGTTCACATCTATGTTATTACATGGTAACGAAAAAAAAAACTCAAAAAGTACTAGCTGTAAATATTCTACAAAGACTTTGATAATAAATTATGAAAACCAGACTATATAGCAAAAAATATCTTTCAAGCTTTATTACAATAAGTCACGTAGGGCTCTATACTATATAAAATAAATCTCATAGGTAGTTAAATAGTTAAACTACGATTATTCTACGAATTTATCCATCTACTTTTATTGCACGATTTATAAATATTATCATAGGAAGCCGATTTGATAATATTTAGGCATCTGGCGTTGACAAAATAAAAATTTAAACCAGTCAGTCCATTATTTCTAAATTATTAAATCATCACTTTTATATTATTTTCCAATTTTGCTAGCAGGTAGCAACACTACTTTACGTCAATGCTTAATTATGTTTCGGGTATATTGAGGTTTTTTTAAAGCAAAATTATGAATCGTACATAAAAAATCCACATATGCACACCTAATTTTCTATTAACCGGAAACTTATTTTTCTTCTGAAACATTAATTTGCAAAGGAAACTCAGCTATATTTCTTTTTACTATGCGTTTGAAATTAGAAGATAATCGCGTCCGCGCCTAATACGAAATAAGAGGCAAAATGGCGGTTTCACGACAATCATCTTCTTATTCAAAACGCATTGTACTTAGATTATTTGAAAAGAATTAGTTTTATCTCATAAATATTTTTAGATTGTAGGGTCTATACTCAGTGAACTTGACGTCACTATAAAATGTATATTCTTTCATTAAAACGTAATTATGAGGCGGAGTGCGGAGAACTGACTGTTTATAAATATTTACTAGATAGGATTTATTGTTTAATGTTCATTGAAGCAATTATTTATCGGATATATCACTAATCTTGATCAAAAATAAACTGGGAATTCAGTTTTTGATTTAGCCTCAACAGCTTCGGGTATTTTTGGCGGTGGGTGATCGTGGGGTTTGTAGGAGAACGCTCGTGTTCCGAAACTGATAGCGGACGCCCTGCAACCTTTCAGTCTGCGGGAACAGTACCAGGTTATTCTACCGTCGGCATTTTGTTTCTGATAGCTGTAAGTGAACCCGGAGAGGAGAAGCAGGGGATGCTTGCCTCCTCGTTTCGTCCAAAGGAAGGTGCCTGTTAAAGAAAATTCATACTTAGTATTACATTGGACTATAAATACTTAGATTATTCATAGTTGTATTAGTATTTCTTCATTATAACTTACTAATATTTCGTAAGCTTCTATTAGATAAGTTGATTTTACCAATCTTTAATTTAAAAAATTCATCCCTTAGAAATAACCATTCAATATTTTTATGTTCCGTGTGTGTGAGTAAATATCTCCATCTTATAGACGAACTATGAAATTTCATAAAAACGTATCTTCATACAGAAATGTCGATGGACAAAACATTCATAGCGTTTAAAAATATTTTTGTTATCGTTATAGGTTTGGCGTAGTGCCCACAATTTCACCTGATGTTAAGTGACGATGCGGGCCAAGATGATGATAACACGCTAAACCTAGTGTAAGACTGGCTCTCAAGTGCAGCTGCCAGAACACACCTATAGGTGCTTAGCGACAGATTTTCAACTTACAATACTTAAAACTTACTTAAAACAGCGAAATACTAATATTAATAAATGACATAGAAAAAAATTGGAATAAGGTAATTCTATTTTAATACGTTAAGATTAATTTGTTGTTGTACCATGCTGTAAATGTTGTATTATTTATCTATTTATCATATTAAAGCTAAATTGATTAACAGAATAACTACCTATAGTAAAAACTTTTATTTATTTAACAAACACGGTATATTAAATATTTACTGTATCAAAAAAAAAAAACGTTTATTCGTTTTCCATATTTTACCGGTTTCTATAGAACCAATTCCAATGCCTAGGAAATGTTAAAAAATGACGTGCATACCCCAAGCCCGGTAAAGCTGTAAAAGCCGTAAAGGCTCCAGGGCTCCTCAGGCTAACAGTGTAGTCAAAAAAAAAAAAAAAAAGACGTGCATACATCAAAAATACAAAAGTTATTCTCGAAAAATAATGAGAGTTTTCAAATGATCTTGTACTCTTAAAACAAGGAGTTTTTGTGATATCCCATAATGCATACTCTCAGTTAATAATTCACTTCACTCGTGCACAATAATCAAACTATATCACATTAAATGCCGCCAAAATTACATAATATTAGTACAATATAACACAAGTATATGTATTTAAAACAAAAACCATCACATGACACTGAGATCCCGCCAAAAACTCTCATGTGATATTCGGAACAAATCGGAGATGTATTTCATACTTGGCCAGTTTCACGTTTGGCATTCTATAGAATACCTAGGCAATTTATGAAATATGAATAATTTCAAACATGCATTGCCGGTTAGCTTCAGGCATTTTATACATTGCCTGAACTAAGGCAACAGTCCAAGCCGAGGTTCGGCCACTTTGGCACCCTTGGAGCTTGTTGCTCACTTTCGAGGCTGAGTGAATTAAGCGCTCGCCCCTGAGCCCGGTGAAGCTGTAAAAGCCGTTTGAGGCTTTAGGGCCATTTCGGCTAACAGTTTAGTCAGATCGAAAAAAATTAATTGTCTATATATAACATATACATCAGCATTGCATGAAAAATAAATATCACATACATACTATTGAATGGCGCGAAATTTGGTAGATTTCCCTCAAAAATCACATGAGAATTTAATTTTTACGGTGCATCCCTTTATCGTACGCTGGTAACTCATGCAAGATGTTTTGAAGAATGTTTATTATTCATTTATTTATTTATAAAAAAAGTTTATATTCGTAACATTACGCTTGGTCATAACATTATACGTTTTCAAAAAAGGAAATAAATGAGTCATCAGTCTAACATTCTCGGAATGGGAAACATTTACAATGGAAAGTAGTATATTTCATGGATATAAAGTATGAATCTGTTGAGAAGTCCCCATTATACCTATAACACGAACGTAGTTATAAAGCTAGTAGCTGATAGTCTTCTAGTATTACTACCCTTCAGGATAGAGTGTAAATGACTATATCACGTATTGCTGATCACTTACTTCAGATTGGAAGACAATATCGCGAGGAAGAATACTAGGTGATAGGATCGATTTATTATTAACAGTAAAAAGATATTTCCATAGCATATTTTGAAGGTGCAACAACCATGTGCCCTTTTTATATATCACACATTTCCTTATATACCCTGACAAGAGTGTTGTTTTTTATAACAAACTTTGGCTTTCCGTGGCAATGGTCCCCACGGTAATGTAATATCTGATTTTCAGGGCTCATGTACAACTTCGCCTTGCATCTTTTCGTTGTACCAGGTTCAATCATAGAACAACGCCACACAGCGAAACCTTCACTTGACCTGTGTCTGCTGTACGAGTAACCTTTGGAAACGACCAGTTGACTCCCCCGCTGCGATCGAGCAAATGTAACTGAAACAATACATATTACCTTATAATTATAATAATTGCAGCCCGTTAATGTAATATTGCCCAGAAACTTCTTCCCATGGGAAGGCGCGGGCTTTTAATATTTCAATTTAGAAATAATAAATAGATTTATGGTATGATTCAATATTTTAATTATAAAGGACTTTACTAAATAATACATGTTTTGAAGTTATAGTTCTTGTGGCGTTTAGAGGGTAAAATTTAAAGCTGCGCGCGCATCACGTGACCTATGTGCGACATGATGAAGTTAGGTTGATGGAATTCATTTTACTGACTTTAATTTTTTACATCATGTTGTTGGCCTTGTCTGTTTATGAATTGTTATTAAACAGTGGCAGTCGGCGCATAAAGTGTTTTTTTTGCAATAATAATTGAACTTAATTACGATTTGATAAAGATATCTAAAATTTTCTAATATGCACTCCAGCTGACGTGACAAAGAACTCAGGTGGTTTGTGATTGTGCTCATGAACCGATCTTATGAAGCTCCCTTCAGTGGTGAGAAAGATATGAGCCTTACAGCCTTGGGTGCACCTATATCGAATTTCTCCCGTTACCATTATCTTCGGCGCTCCGTAGGTGTAGCGGTTGAATAACTTGTGCATTTTCCCGTTGCCCACTAATAAATCCTTTATTGTGTAGTCTAAAAAAATAAACAACTCTATAGAATATTTGTATTATATAGTAATATTCTTTGTACATACACTCGTACTCTTGACCCTGGTGTTTTCCCAAAGTCCGGGAAGTTTGCCAACATTCAACCTATCTTTAAAAAGGGCGACCGTGCCGATCTTCCCAATTATTGCCTAATTCACACCACATCTCTCCTGTGTAAAGTTATGGAGCGAGTTATTAATAACCATCTCGTGGCATACCTAGAGTACAACGACAATCCTAAGTGAAAATCAGTACGATTTTTGTCAAAAACTATCTACTGGAGATTTCCTAGTGTAAGCCACACATAAATCGAACAGTACCCATATTATAAAAATACAGATACCTGGTTAGAATTGGTAATTCGGTTCGAAAAGGAAGGAAAACTCAAGAAATATAGGCAAGGTACCATATATTAGGTTCCTGATTAATCTAATTGTGTAAAACAAACGTAAGACAGGTATTATTATTGAAAATTTAGAATGAACGAATGAGTGCCTCTTCATCGCCTAACCATCCTACACATAATTGATACTTCACTAATAAACATGCACAATTTATATTATTACTGATATAAAGAATACCCCAAGCGATATTATAGATAGGCCCGAGGTACTGGTCAGTATTGTCGTAAGTCGTAACCCAGCTGTGGACTTCTCAATACCTCTACTTTTTGTGATATATGGAGCGACAAAAGAAAGACGGCAAAAGTCTATTTATCGCATTTAATTTAAAACAAACACTCACAAATACTTCTATTTATAATATGTAAATCTATACAAATATAATAAAGCGGAAGAGTTTTTTGTTTTTTAATCACGCTAATCTCTGTAACTACCAGTCGACTTCAAAAAATTCTTTTTGCATATGATAGCCAATTTCACGAGGAATAGTATAGGCTACCTAGCTTTAGGCGACATCTCTTAGATAGCCTTAAATATTGATTTTAGTCAAGTAAGTCGGAATAAAGAGCGTACCCTAACTGCTTTATCCGCGTGCGCTGGCGTAATACATGGTTAGTGATACGTAAATACAATGTTCTACTAAAATATGGCTCCTTAGTACATCTAAAAAAAGTCCGCGAGACCATATGCCTATCTCTTATACATAAGCCACAATAAGGTATTTTGTGACAAAGATTTATTGAATATTGTAAAGTGATTTATGAGCATTATTATTGGGCATAATATATTAATCCTTACGAACGAAAGGAAACGAAACTTCATCATCAAGACAATTTTATGTAGATAAACTGCCCTTTTTAGCATGTACGCCTGAACGAGCCGTGCAAGTTGTGATGCATAACCCTGGCCGCCCGATAAAATTTTGTCTATACTGCAGTATTATAAATCATCAATCAGAGTTTTTTTTTAATTATACGCGGGTGTGACTGCGGGGCACAGCTAGTAACCAAATAAAGTGGGTACAAATCAAATCACAACTTATCAAAGTAAATCGCAGAGATTTACATTTATTCCCCAAAAAATGACACAAATTAAATAGTTTCCACAGGTTACACATTATTCGGTCTTCCGGAGAGTGTGTATGGGGGTTGGGAGGGCAAGCACAAGCTCACCGTACGATGTCGCTAAAAATATACAGGGTGTTAGGAGACCGCTCCCGAAAACAGACGATAGCACTAATGACACCTTTGATGATGGCACAGAAAAAAAAACGATCCTCATAAAAAAAAAACATATTTTTAAAACGTTTTATTAGCATTATTTACACTCCATCATGTTAGTACAGCTAAATGAAACGATAGTTTCATAAAAAAACATATTACAAAAAAAAGGTGTGTGTTCATACGATTCACACACGATAGAAGTGAAACTTCATTTTAAAAGACATTTTCTATTTTATTTAAACAGTGTGCAATATACATACACACCAACATTTGCTCTCTCGCTCTGGCTCACACAAAGAGGAGAGACCGATAATGTGCGTTAATCGTCTAACGTTTAATATTTAACGTTTAACGCGTTGGAAGTCGCATAAGAAGTTTCACTTCAATAACCAACAATGGAAACGCAAATTCATAAACAGCTGATACTCGGAGCAACAAACTCGCCCGGGCGCCGACGCCCAAATACTATGCATAATAATCAACCCCGCCAAAACAAACCGCTCCTTTTGCGAATGCCTGCGGGCGTTTTGATCATTTCCACAGATCAATAAAGCGTTAGACATTCCCAACTTTTATTTTATAAGCTTAGTTATCCTAGTTATAGTTATCTATAGAAAAAATGAATAGGTATATTCCAATACACGCTACGGCGTAACTGCGCAGGTACACCTGTACAGATGGACCTCTTGGGTAGTCCGTAGCGTGTGGCCGGCGTTAGTTACACCGAGTTTTAAAAAACGACGAAAAGTTACGTTTTCCGTGGGTAACATTGTAGCGTCTCCTTATTTAACTAGCTGCTAATACACTACAAAATCTGATTGTATATAAAATCATTTAAACTAAAAACTATTTGCAATAATCATGAAAAAAAAACAGTTACAATTTTAAACCTTAACATACATTCCGCCCTTAGTTTTGAAATAATTCGGAGGCGGATGGTCGTGACTGCCCGCGGCCTTCAGTATTTCCCCTTCAAAAGTAATCGTCATGTACGCCTTGCACCAGCCCCCTGAGCTGCATCTCCACCTCTCTCCTGAAGTTGTCTTGTGTGATAAGCTATATGTATAACTCTTATACATGTAAAACGTCTTCCCGTTATGGAGTTTTATCTTTTTCAGTCCTGTGAAAACCATTTTGTCAGTCAACAACATGCGTTATTCAATTTATGAGAGAAAAAGCTTGATTATTTATAAAAAATCATAGAACTTGTGACCAATAATAATAATTACGTAAGAAGTTATGGTACTTATTTGGCGTAACAAAAAAAATATATCTCGTACTAACAAAATCATGACGTTAGCCATCAATGATAAAAATGTGAATTTATTTCATTGACCCTTATTTTTTCTTATGTAAAAAGGATTTAACGTTGTATAAATAAACATTATTTCAATCAAACAATTAAAATAATGTATACACATAATAAAATTGAAGTGTCTGTTTGTAATGTCAAAATAACAGCTCTTTACTAAATGCATATGAAAGTATACACGGTACCTATAACAAAAAAGTAATTTTAATTTTTTTTGTCTACCTGTTTGTTCCGGCTAATCTCGGAAACGGTTGGACCGATTTTAACTGGACTTTCACTGGCAGACAGCTGATGTTATATGTTTTATTTTAGAAAAATAATTAGCGTTTCGCGTGAAAAAAAATCTTTTTAGTAGTCCACGCGAGCGGAGCCGCGGGCAGGGCTAGTGTTTATTTATTTAAAAAAAGTCAGCAAAATGAATTCGCATTATTATCATTGATGAGTAACTTGATCATGTCGTATCTCCATCATATGATGCGTGCGCAACTCTAAGTACTCTTAGGTACTATACGCGCTAACAAAAGTATAACTTTGGCGAATAAATCTCATAATTGTAGCTGGCATCTAAATTTATTAATCAGGCTATTTCAGGTAAATTATGCCTATGATTCATACTGACTATGGCTGACTAAAAATTAAAAAAACGAATGATTAAATATGACTCTAGAATAGAGTGACCATAAGTATCACTTATAACCAATATACTACCATAACTATATTAGGACAGTTTTATTGCACTAAAATAATTCAAAACTTTGTATTAACAATTATAACAAAGCATTTATAGTATTACCACGAATGATATGTAATTGATTACGACCTAGAATAATGCGCGCGCATTGTAACAAAAAGTCTACACTATGAAGTTGCATGCTAAACAAGTGTTATTGTGGTGAAGATAGTCACACACGAAGTCATAACTCATACGTCGCATAAGTAAACGCATCCATTTTCTCAAATGTATTTTGTGAACATTTTTTTGTCGTTCTTAAAGAGCACCTTGAAGTTGTCTTTATTACAAGACCTTATTTTTATACTATCGTTTTCGAGCTCATTTTGTAAACAAAAAAATGCATTTTAATCAAAAACACATAATTAAGATAAAAACGTAATATTTATTTTAAATTACAAACCTAATACCTATATTAATAATACCATATTTATGTTAACAGAAACAACACCAAATATCATTTTGATTCAATTTAAATAAAAATATATACTGGAAACCTACAATAAAAAAAAAACTGGTCTGATTTCTTCGACATCTGAGGACTACTTCTTGTCTTTTGGCGCCATTCTTTTAGATAATGTTATTGGAAGTTGGAACTAACTTGGCGGGATCGATGTAGGATCGATTATTTACCAGTATTTAGCGTACCTTCCACTAGAAATCTTATAATATTTAGGTGGAGAATGACTGTGCTCGCCGACTACCCTGATTAATTTTCCAGTATTAGATAATATGATGCAAGCGAAACAGTTTGACGTGCTCGTGCAGCGCCATCTCTGACGTTTGTTCGAAAAGAACCCACGAGTGTACGTGTAATGCTTGTACATATAATAAACTTTTCCATTTGTTAGCGTTATCTGATGCGGTTCCTCTGAAATAATTGTAATTTTATATTTTATTTTGAATTGTACATTTTTTTAGAATTATTTGATACTATGTGACTGTATATTTCCTCGCCTTGGATATTATTTTTATTTTACAACAAAGGTTTAATAAGCGCACAGTTCACCTGATAGCAAGAGGTTATCATAGCTTATGAAACCTAAAACCTGACCTAAAGCCTTAACCTAAAGCCTAAAACCAGAAGTATCACTAGGGAGTTGCCGAACTTGAACCCCCTTTCTCGAGAAGCCTTGAAGCCATCACCGCAGGAAGACAATACAAGGTTATTTGGCAGCGACCTTCTGTAGGGTGGAGGTATTCTCCGGTCGGGCTGCCCCGAGTAGAGTAGAGTATAGAGAAATCTCCAAAGAGATTACTCTATGCCCTAACTCTCTTAAGTTAGCCAAAACATTTTTATTTATAGCCAATATTTTCTTATATGTTGTTAACACTTCTCGATATTAAATACTCAGTCGTACTTTCTCTAGAACTTTTAGCAATAAGTATACATAGTTCATAGGTTTATCGCAACACAAATAATCACGGTGTTTTGAAAGGAATGTCGGTAACTTTAATTTGTACATTGATATCCTTAATTCCATCGACGGCTATTCGTGTATGGTCTCTTTGGTATCTGTGTTGAATTAATACTGTCTAAAGGGTGTTATAGGAATGTAATGTAATAAGGGTGTTATAAGTACATTACGGGAATGATAGTGATGTCTGGAAGGGACTCACTGACAGTACATCGACAGAAAAAAAATCTTCCTAATTCAAGTAGGTAAAATAAATTTGTGGGTGATCTATATATTGATTTATTCGATATAAGTGTGCACAAACTAGAACTTGTTTTAAATTTATTTTTCTTTGTCTAAGATATTTCTGTTATTTCATCTGCTGTATATTTCTATTATCTATATGATGAAATGTATAAATGGCCTTTCTGTCTAAACATGTAATTTAATATTGCATTTTAAATTTTAATAAGGCCCACTGTGATACTTATCCGCTCTTCTCTATGACTGGGATGTTTTCCAAACCGGAAGTAGTGTTTTGATATTCATAAATGGCTTGATGAGCATACAATATTTTTGAGTTGGATCGATTTTTTTATCAATTATAAGATGTCTACCAAGGATTTCTAAAATTATTGATGACAATAATTCTTATATGGGCTATAAATTTCGCAATGACATTAGGTATTTACCGTGTCCAAAATAAAAAAATCTATCAACTCGTTTTTGAGTTGCACCCAGTCATATAAAATACAGATATACAGATAACTACAGATTTGTTAATAAAGATTATGTAGTAATTAAGCAAAGCGTTAGTAGTGAAGAAGTAAATTATCATTATTTTATAAATTGTATAAAACATCTAGTAAACAACTTATACCTAATACATAACAATCAATTACGTGATAGGCCAGTTGACTCTTTTAAAGTGAAACTTTTATTCTATCGCCCCCAGTATTTTTCGTTCATCTATCGCATGACATATTGTCAAGTCAGCAGTTTGTGCGCATAAGTGACGGACGCTAATTAGTTGCACTCCCGTGAATTTACGTGTGTTGTTATTTGTTTGTAGTGTAATTAATTTGAACCTATTAGATTATACTCATTTTTATCAAATTACTGTTGCAATGCATTGTGTAAAGTGTGATGAGATTGTTACGGACTTTGTGCTGTGTAGCAAATGTAATGGTCATTTTCATTATGGATGTGCTGGTTTCTCGGAATCAACCTACCGCAGAATGGGGCAAGAAAAAAAAGCAGCCTGGAGGTGTATCTCATGCCGCGGACAGTCATCGGAGTCGAGCAGTGATGGTGCTTCTCTTGCTGATGTCCTCAGGGAAGTTAAAAATCTCCGTGTTGATTTCAATACCATGAAATCAGATTTCAATGATGTTAAATCAGACATCAGCAGCACTAAAAAATATATGCAAGATCTTGAATCAAAATGGATTGATATTGAAAGCCGATTTTCTGGAGTTGAGGGTAGGCTTATTGTTGTGGAAGATAAATTATCAGTTTTATCTATTTTACAAAGAGACCTTATTAAAGCTCAAGACACAATCTCCGAACTTATGCTCGAGAGCAATTCTCATGATCAGTTTTCTAGACAAAACAATGTTGAAATTTCTGGCATACCCTCAAGAAATGGTGAAAATCTGTACACATTGTTTTCTGAACTAACTAATGTATTAGGATTCCAATTGGCCGATACAGATATAGATACAATACATCGAGTACGACCTTATCTTACCGCCCGCGAGAATAATAAACAACCGGCACGGCCACCCTCCATTATTGTGCGTTTCACCCAGCGCCGCCGTAAGGATCAGCTGATTGCGGCTGCGCGAGTTCGCCGTGGCATCACCACCGCCGACATGGGCATGCCTGGTATTGCTTCGAGAGTGTACATCAGTGATCACCTAACACCCACGAATAAGTTACTACTGAAACGTGCTCGCGACCTTAAAACCGAAAAAAACTACACCTATCTTTGGGTTAAGGATTGTAAAATTCTTATTCGTAAAAGTGAAAGTTCCAATATCATACGTATAACAAAGGAATCTGATCTGCTTAAAATAAAGTGACTTGTTCTTGTGTTAGCCCGGAATTTGATCTTATACAGTTTGTTTTTCAATTATATGTTTAATTTATCAGTTATGCATAGTAAGTTCCTATATGATTTTGCCATAACGTCCCTTATTTTATTTTGCTATAGTCGATTATGCAGCTATTTTTATAAGCTTAACCTAACACCTTTCGTATTTTATATTTTTATAAATTTACATAGTTACAGTAGGTATTACATAGTTAAATGTGTTTCTGTAATGGATTCTTATCTCAGAATTCCAACAATACATTTCGGCCCGGCAATAATTATTATTCAGTTTTTGTTGAGCTTATCGCTATGGAATCAGATAGTAAAGGAGGTATTTAGCATATTATTACTATTTTTATTCATCTTTCAATATTTGTTGTTTATACATTTGTACTTTAAAGGATGACTCATTTAAATTCTTTAAATGTTTATTATCAGAACGTGAGAGGCTTACGTACTAAATCTCATTCTTTTTTAAATAATGTACTGCAGAGTAATTATGATTTAATAGTTTTAACTGAGACATGGTTAACACCTGACTTTAATGATTCTGAATATTTCTATGTTAATTACAATGTGTATAGGAGGGACAGAACCGCGAGTGACGGGCGAGGAATGCGGGGGGGCGGTGTACTTATAGCAGTGCGCCGAGAGCTCTGTGCACGTCGATGTGATGCCGACTGGTGTTCTGCACGCATTGCCGAGGAGCTCTGGCTTAGTGTGGATCTTGTGTCTGTGCCAGCTGCCGCGACCGCTCGCGCTACTTCCTCCACCCGAACCACACACGGTCGCCGTGCGCACACTAATGTAAAACTGCACATAGCCTGTTGTTACTATCCTCACAATAGTAATCATTCTATTGAGCTGCAACAGTTTTATGACAATACTTTCGAAATTATGCAAAACAACCCTGACGATTATTTTTTAATTCTAGGTGATTTTAACATCTCACATGCAATCTGGTACTTTGATAATGATTCTGTGCTTCAATTGGACACCAATAATGATGTAAAGGCGACTTGTTTGTCTGACTTCATGAGTCTTTCTAATTTATTGCAATATAATGGTTGTACTAATTCTAATGGGCGTATTCTTGATTTAGTTTTGAGTAATAGTAATTGTATTGTAGTCGGTTCTGATATACCTCTTACCCCCGAAGATATCCACCACAAATCACTGAACATTACTTTCTCTTTACCCTGTATGGTCTATTTATGTGAAAGTAATTACTACAAATTAATTTATTACGCCACGAATTTTGAAGGGATGAGAGTGGGCTTATTAAATATTAATTGGTTGTCCGTGCTCTCTGGTCTTAATACTGAAGATTCGATTACTTATTTTTATAGTATTTTAAATAACTTAATTGATGAATTCGTGCCAAAAAAACTCGTTAAAGCCAATACGCACTTTCCGCCTTGGTACTCTAGGAGTTTAATCAAATTGATTAGGAATAAATTAAAAGTTCATACGAGGTGGAAAAAGTATAACAATAATCGTGATTATGTTACTTTCTCGTCTTTACGGACTAGGGAAAAGCAATTAGCGCATGAATGTTATAAAAATTACATTAAGTTCTCTGAAGATAAAATTAATATGTCGCCCCAATACTTTTGGACCTTTATAAAATCAAAATTAGGTGCTAATAATATTCCATCATATATGAATTATAATAACCAGTCGTCTAGCAATGCGATTACCATATGTAATATGTTTAATGAGTACTTTAATTCTGTATTTATACCTCACAATCACTCTTCTCATACTGATGGTGACTTTGATAATTCTGAAATGTGTGGCCCTTCCTTAATTAATATATCTACAGTAGAAATTACCCAAGTTTCTGTTTCTAAAATGTTTGAAAAAACTAATGTAAATAAGGGTGCTGGTTTTGATATGGTTCATCCAATTCTTGTTAGTAGGCTTAACAAGGAGCTCTCAGTTCCCCTTACAATTATATATAGAAAGTCTATTTCTGAAGGTTGTTTCCCAAGCATCTGGAAGAAAGCGTTAGTGACACCTATTCTAAAGAGTGGCGATAGACATGATATTAGGCAATATAGACCTATCTCAAAATTATGTATTTTTGGTAAGATCTTCGAAAAAATTATTACTAATTCTTTGAATGCTCAGATGATGCAAGTTCTTTCGCCTGAACAGCATGGGTTTTGTCGTGGTCGTGATGTAGCTACTAATCTGGTCTCCTATACAGATTTTATACTTAATGCACTTGACGCAGGTTTTCAGGTTGATGCCTTATATACTGACTTCTCGAAGGCATTTGATAAAATCAATCATGATTTACTCATTATAAAGCTTTCTAGAATTGGTATACATGGTGATCTGCTGCGATGGGTGGCGTCCTATGTCAGTAATCGTAGTCAGGCTGTTGCATTGAAGGGATATCGGTCAGGGTTCTTGGAAATTCCTTCTGGCGTGCCACAGGGATCTGTCTTGGGACCCTTCTTATTTACGCTATATGTGAATGATTTAGGACAGTGCTTTTGTAATTCTCATCACCTTCTTTATGCGGATGACACCAAAATTTTCAATGTTGTGAGATCTATTGATGATTGTGCTAATTTACAAAAAGATATAGATAAGTTCGAATCTCATTGTAGTAGAAATCAATTATTTTTAAATTTTGCTAAATGTCATATAATCTCGTTTTCTAGAAAAAAGTATACAATTTCATATAATTATAAAATTTCGGATAAAATCATTGCACGTGTCTCAACAGTTCGGGACCTAGGTATTACTCTAGATAGCAAACTAGACTTTAATACACACATTAATAACATAACTGCTAAGGCATATAGGCATTTAGGATTAATTCTCCGTATAGGAAAACCTTTTACTCGGGCTAGTACGTTAAAACTACTTTATAATGCTTATGTTCGCAGTGTTTTAGAATTCGGAAGTGTAGTTTGGAGTCCACAATATAACGTTCATAAGTCCCGAATAGAGAAAATACAAAAAAAGTTTATAAAGTCACTTGAGTATCGTGTTGGTTCTACTTATACTGATTATAATGAAAGCGCAGCAAGACATCATTTTCAATCTTTAGAACTTAGACGCAATTATTTAGATAATATATTTTTATACAAGATAATTAATAATCATATTAACTCTGCAAGTCTTCTAGAGAAAATTAAATTTAGGATACCTCGTTTGTCTTCACGTTCGATTGATACATTTTATATTCCTCCGTCTCGTACGAATTATGTTAAAAATAGCTTCTTCAGGCGATCATGCTCATTTTACAATACTTTTTTGAAAGATCTTGATATTTTTTATATTAATTTAACTGCTTACAAAAGGAAATTGCTACTTTTGTTGGATACTCTTTAATACTATGTATGTTTCTATGGTTTGATGGTATGTTTTATGTTTGTCATTTATGTGTGTAAATTGTATGTATATTATGTTTCTAAATGATTTATGGTACTTTAGGTCTGCTTGTGTATTTAATTGTAACTTTTTTTTGTACATGACTGTTTGTTACCTGAATAAATAAATAAATAAATAAATAATACTTTTAGAAAACGTGCAAAAAAAATAATGTTTCATTTATTCTTCACCGATTTTGTTGAAAGTCGTACAGAGGAAGCACCTACATGTCATTCCTCAATTGATAGGCTAAATGAATTGTCAATAATATGAATAGTACATATATAAAGACCGAAATGCGTTAAGCCTTCAAGAGACACGCAAACCTTTTTTAACAAATAAGTCAATAATTATCGATCCCAGGCGGATCAAGTTCAGCGCGATCTGAACGAATACCTCATCATTAATATCTGAAATTAAACATTAATCCTACATTATCATACATTTATTCCAGAAAATATACAACTAATAGAATAATGTAATATACTATTATATACATCTATTGTCTAAACTAATTATCACTAAATATACATGCTTCAGAAAATGAATAGTACGAACTATATTTTATGGTGTATTTTTTAAGAAATTTAATGACAAGAAATTCGATAAATGTATTAAAATATAAATCGAACGTGTAAAAGAAACGCAAAATGTATTCATAACATAAAAAAAGTCACTTAATTATACATTGTGAAGTAAAGTTTACATGAAAACTAAACGATAACTCTGATAATTATCATAATTAGCATAGACACGAATTTTTTGTTGTTACTATACAGTAGTATTATATAATAAACCGACTTACCTGCTAATTTTTATATAATTTACATAATAACGGATTATTATTGTATATTACGTTGTACGATTATTATAATATTAGTAATTCTTGTTGTTAGTATTATACATTTTGTCCATACTACTGACATTAATAAGCTCAAAATATTGTTTATTTGAATGCATGAATCTCTAAAACTGTTAACTTTAAAGGCCCCGGAGCCATTAGATAAAGGCGTTGACAGAGTCACCGGGCTTGGGGAAATAAAATGTAATAATATGCAGATACATATACACTTATAGATTTTAGTAACTAAATCTGTCTACAATGGTACACACTGCATTACAAATGTACTCGTATAGATCCTGTATGTAACGTCATCATAAATAAATCTAAAAAAGATTTCTCTTATAAGACCCACGAAATTCAATTTCTTAACTACTGAAATTAACTTATGGGATCGATGGAAACACTACAACTGAATCGTTAAGAAAATGAAAATTACTCGGTACCGAGTCGGAAGTGTGAAGCGACTATTATGAAAGTAAAGGAAACGATTAGTTTCAATTTATAGAAAAAGTTCGTCCTTTCTGCCTACCCCAGTACAAATATGATAGATAAAGCTCTTTCTGTAAACTGCGATGAAATTTTATGTAAAACATAAAAATCTCAAATTAATTTTGACTTTCGCGGGCAATACGAAATAATTACCTTAAACGAATGAAGAACTGAATATATAGGTACAGAAAGTCAACTCCATACAAGAAGCGATCACGGAACACGCACACGCACGCGTACTTACGAGGATCTCAGATCAAGTTGGTCGAACACTTGTCGCGAGTGTCCGCGTTCTGCCGATATATATACCCTATATAATTATTGTACACAGGTTCTAGGTACTAGGTTATGAATTGACACTAAATAAACAATGCCATCGAAATTGTGTATGTACTTGTACAAACACAAAGTCGATTTATAGATTTCTATTTATCTATATAGTACAAATAATAAAATAGTAGTGTCTGTCTGTAATGTCAAACTAACAGCTTGTTGCTAAATGCATATGAAAGTATGTACCTATATAAGGTAATTTTAACAAAAAAACAATTTTTCAAAATATTTGTCAGTTTTCTCAGTCTCATCTCCGAAACGGTTGGGACGAATTTGATGTGACTTTCACTGTCAGATAGGTGATGTTGAAATAATTTATAATAAATGTTTTTGTTGAAATTTCCAAGTAATGGTTCAATGGTAGCGTGTATGGACACCGCGTTGAACGATGTGGTTTAGAATCCTTGCAATGAGCCGGCGAAGGAAAACTTCGTGCAGAAACTATAGCATGGTGGTAGGGTATTTCCTAATGCTCACCTGGCTAGCTACCACCCTCAAGTTGAAAATGTGTCGCCAAGCAAGTTTAGGTGTGTTTCGTCAGCTGCACTTCGTAACATCAAGAGAGATTTTGGCCAAATGTTAAATCTACTAAGAATAAAAAAAAGTGAAATATTCACAGAATATTGTAATTAAATTCAATGTCGGCCGGAGCCGACTTTCTGTACCTATATATGTTTTGGCGACTGAATAGTACACTAGTTCTACAAACAAATCTCTTAACGTCACAATTTATTGTGGAAGCTCGCATTCGATAATATATTTATAAGGTTTGATGGCTGTGTCCTTGACAAGTTTATATTTTCCGTTACTCGTTTCAACGTATACTTTCGGTGGATGCATATGTTCCTCCGGTTCTTTATGTATAGAGAAATCATTGTTAACGATAATTCCGACGTAACAAGTGCTCGTGTTGATGCATCTCCACCTTTTCTTCAAGTACGGCGTCTTCGAGTAGTAGTGACCTTTGTACTTCAACAGCAGTTTATCTTGAACTGTCGTTATCAATTGAACTGAAAATAATGATACAGCGTGTTATTGTATTTGTTTATAAACTATTCGTTTTATGCGAAGACTGAATTCGCAAAGAGTAGATATGTATTTGATTATAGAGTTCGTAATTCATGAATAATAATGCGAAATGAGCAACTCGTAAATATTTTATTGACAAAGCTGCAGGATAATGAACACGTTATTGAGTTAAATATTTTGTATATTTTTCTTTAAAAGAAATTTTTTGTTTCCAATAATATTTTAAGAATCCATCCATATCCATAATTTATATTTAAAAAATAAAAAAAACTAGAAAAAATACTTGACTTTTAAAAATAAATAAAGTAATATAAGTATGTAAACAAAATTGAGTAAATAAAGTCGTTATAAAGTGATCGAAGTCGAAACTAACGATGTTTCGGAAATGTCCCTGTTACTTAAATAGTCGTTCACATAAAGGGTATTTGACTGTTTTTAAAAACCCATCTAAAATGATCAACAATATAATAATAATACTAAGAATAAATGTATTTCTTAATAATTTTGTGTATTTTAATAAAATTCGACAAATATATTCAAACAACTAAAAACCCGCGTAAACGCTCCCATTTGTAAGCATCGCACCGTGACGTCATACACCAGCCTAGGTATGAGATACGTAAACATTTGTGTGTTATTGTCGGGTAAAACTTTGTTTTATAGCTTATTTAGGAGATAAAATGATCTACAAATGGTGTAGTATATAAATGGTGTAGTACACAAATACAGTTTGAGGTTAGATATTGAAATCTTCAATATATACAACATGAATTTTTTGTTTTTAATTGATTGAACATTTGATTTTAATTGATTTTTTTAGGCTTTATTAAGCGGATCATCTTATATAACAAATCATTAATAAACTTAAGACTCCATTGTTTACTTTAGATGGGGCCCTTAGAAATAAATAAATATAAAAGATGTTCTATGTTCTTTAACTAACTCATTAGATGGTATAGTATGATTGACAGCGATTTAATAAGGTAGAACATCTATGTTAATAACTAGCTTAAAAGTAGTATATTCAATATTAATAAATTATTAATAATAACTTTATTATTAATAAATTTACTAAATAAAATACTCACAATATAGTTTTCACATTTTTAAGCTTTGCGGCGTAAAACTCATGCGTTATTTTTATAGAATAGTCCAATTATCAAGCTCGGTGTAGCTGTATAAGCCTTCTGAGGCTTCAGGGCCCTTAAACTAACAGTTTAAATAGTGAGATCAAAACAAAACTACTGTCGGCTTACACAAAATTTGTCTTATTACTTTAAATGTAAATAATGATTGCTAACCACTAATTAACAAGAAAAGCACAGGTATCAACCGAATTCTCTCGTTAAGCAATCACAATCTACTGGCGCGTGACGTCTTTTGAGATTCAACCAATAATAGAGCGTGGTGGAAGTTTAAAAGTATGTATTTTACTTCCCGTTTTACTGAATAATGTATATAATAATAATGCAATATTTTTGACTATTTTAATAAGAAATCTTAAAAAAATATATAATCATTTAAAAATGACACCGACCAGGTTTATATTTTCAATACAGTCAAATACCCAATTATTTAAGAGCACTGAATTCGCCCATAGAATAGGTGCTTAAAGGAGATCTGGATTGCGTTTGTCATATTTTTTTTTAATTTATTAATTACGACGAAAGCTAAATTTTTGTGTAAGTCCCATTAGAACTGACGTACAGTTTTGCCGGCTCATGATTATGCTCGTTTATTAGTTTCATAACGTACAAATCATCAGTAGTGTGAAGTTTGGCTTTGCACTTCGTATGAAGCGTGCACCTCCAATGTATGTAGTTACGAGCTTGATACTGTTTGGAATAAGTATACTTTTTGTAGAGAAGCTGACGGTTTCCATTCCTAAGTGTTATGAAAAAGCCTGAAATTAAAGAGAACGCGTAAAAATTAAAAATAAATTTCTAAAATTAACTTAATTGTTAATTTTGAAGAATCTTACATTATGAGAAAACCTTATATTAAGATTAATGTTTTAATTAATAAAAAATATTATATTTATTTTAAACAAAAACATGTAACGTCATGGCTACGGGAAAGAGAGGACGAGGCAGGCCGCAGAATGAAAAAAGGTTTGAGGGATATGAAGCGTCTTAGCCTGTCAAATGAAGATATAGTGCAAGCGCCTCTTGATTAGGAAAGCGGACCCCGTGTAACGGGAAGAGGCGAGGGGAAAGTGGAAACCGAAACATGTTTTGTCATCTGTAAGTTATTAGAAAATATAAAAATAATAAGTTGTTGAAAAGTAGTAAGAGCCTTTGTCGTTTGTACCGGCTTTTCTAGAAGTTATTTTGTAACTGAATTGCTTCCTTCAGCGTGATTATTGTTCAAAATTTTCGTTAGTATATAGAACTATCTGGACTAACAGACGTTGTTCTATCCTTTTGATTGAAGCGTGTATGGCGAGCTTTAAACCTATACTAACGGGATAATAACATCACTAAGTACATGGATGCAGCCAACATTTTAACGCGTGTAGCTATAGCGATATTTGAGGGACGTTAAATCCTAGGCGGTAACTGGGAAGACGGTTTTATAGCGTTAAATTACGGGGGGGGGTTCCCTGGCTATATGATAGATATTTACTTTCGTATTCCGAACGGAGTATAAACTACGACAAAACTACCGGCATTTCTAAAAATGACTAATCGTGAAATCTACATAGCGTACTGAGACTTATCTCAGACTTAAGTCCAGAATTGAAATTTATAGTCGCAAGCTTAGTATTTGCTTAGCATTACCCGAGCAAAGTTCAAGTTATCGATTTTGACGGGTTACGTAAACTTGGGTATTATACGTACGCGCGTTAGAAATTATACTTCTTTAATTTGGTAAAATTATTTTTAATTTACATGAAATTAATTTATTTACATAAAATGATTTAAAAAATTTCAACATTTGTAATTTAATTCTAGATAAACCCAATACAGCATCTTAAAAAATAACATCGAGTGTGACTAGGTTTAGCAAGCAACGTCTGTCACCATCTCGAGTGTCGCCATTTCGAGTGTCGCTATTTCGACTGTCATCACTTCAAATGATCGAAATTTTATAGATTCGATGACGTTGATAGTTTACCCGAGACTTCCTCAATTACAGCTAGCTAACCATAAGCCAAGCGTAGCTGGACTATAAATTCGAATTCTAAGATTGTGTTGGGTAAATTGTAGGCCGCCATCCACTAAGGGATTAGCGCCACCTCTGCCAATGACCTCAATAGAGGTCAGCGTAGACGAGGGGTAGTAGGAGGGGGCTTCACGCCTCTTTCCTCTGCTCTTGCTGAACCAAGGGAAGGTGGGTCGGGGGGCCCGTCTTCCCATTGCACTGGTTCAGCAGTCTGGGAGACAGTTGGGGCGTACCAAACTGTCTCTCTCTCTTTAGCGTCGGAGGCCTGTTGGGGCCAGCCGCCGGGGCGACGCGGTAATGCAACCGCGGTTCCGTTTCGTCCCAATTTGGCGGCCGATGGTACACCGCTTAGTTTTAGTCAGTAAGAGTCTGACATACCCCCCTTGCTCCTCCGAGCGAGGGGCTGGATCCATTCAGGATATCCCAGCGACAAAAAAAAAAGAGTACGTTCTATAGATTTCATCCTAAAAGTCTGAAAAATTTTCTTCGTATGAATCATCTTAAGTGTAAAATCTTGATTTGCAATTGTGTCGCGTTTCGGGTTCAGACGGTGTATATTCAGTTAGGAAGCGGGGTGTTTATTTATTTATTTTAAGCAACCAACAAGGCATACACTTCACCTAAATTGAAAAAAATACAAAACATGCTTTAATTGGAATGTAAGTGTTGCCTTAATTAAAGGTAGTTCCGACATGCAAAAATAGGGTAACTGTATCTGTGCCCAAATGAATCGCCATCACCATGGTGACAAGCCAGTCATAGTGACTCGTTTTTGGTTTTGTCGCGTTTCGGGATTAACCAATATATATCCAGTTCCCTGATAGGCTTGGAGGTCGGCATGACCGCGGTGATCGGGGCCATGAATCGCCGATCTTTCGATGGTCGTCGTTATTTACGGATTGCCCTGTGTGTACCATGTTTTTGGTCAAAAATTAGTTCACAATGGTGGCTTTGTGCGAAGGCGCATTATCGTGGTGCAAAATGCCAGAATTCTCTTTTCGCAAATCTGGTCTTTTTCATCGAATTTGCTCTCTTAAACGCCGCATAACGCTCAAATAATATACTTTATTTACTGTTTGATATTCGGTAAGAATTCCGAGTGTACAACAGTGCGATAGTCAAAGAAAACAATCAATGCGTTTCATGAATGTTGGGTCGGAATTGACTCGTTCTAGCATGTCCTCAGCGACTCTTATGCGATTGTGTTTTTGGCGCAAATTCAGGTCTTTTGGGCCTAGCCGAGCGGCAACATGTTTCATACTATGGGCACATTTTATACATTAAATTGTACCTGAACATTGGGGTTGGTCAAGAAACATAACTAGGCATTAATCATTAATAAAAAAGCTTACTTAAATAAATTAAAACCAATTGGTCAGAAATTAACAAATTTATGTTTAATACACATAATGCCTAAAATGGTTAGTTGCGAATAGTTGCTATAAGCCATTTCATGATTATCCATTCAATACCGGACCCTGTATACATAACAATTTTGCTCATGTATTGAAATGCATTGTCTTTTGAACGACTTCTTCTAAATGACAGACCGCCACTCATCATGAAATACTGAGATTTTTGTTAATAAAGGTCCAACAAGGGCATTGTTCTATTAAAATAAATTTTAAAAATCCAGCAATTTCTCATTCCATTTCACCATTAATTTGTACCCAATCATCCTGCCAAAAACGATGACCGACTGACACAGGCTCAAACCGCGCGTGCGCAATTCGAAATGAGAGAGTGTTAGTGTAGCCAAGATAACTTCGACCGTAATTTAACATAGTAAAACTGCTATTCGAGTTATTGTCTGATACTTAAGTTACTGTCAAACACTGAAAAAAATGAATAGCTGAACTGTTTGACTAATCAGAAAATAGCTTAAATTTACTTCTTAGTAACCAAACTTTTGTTAAAATAGCTAAACTGGTTTTGCTGCACTGCCCAAACTAGTTAAGAGTTTGGTTACTAGAAGGCCTCAGTTTAGTTGTCCCCCGAATATTGTAACTAATAGGTAAAATTTGAGCTAGTCTTAACAAAACTTTTTTTTCAGTGAAGCGTAAATAAAAATCATTCATCCCTCGCAGCCGCGGTAGCATGCACAACTCTTAATTTATATCGTTGCATTTTTCGCATGCGGTTATTGTAAACAATCCATTTTTCATCAGGCGTTACAATTTGGTCCAAAAACTGTCATTTAAGATGAAACCACTTAACAGTCACCATTATACCTTTTTCTGGATTATATTATTTTTAAGGCATTATTCCGGTGTTTTGGATTGAATCATTGGGTTTTTCGCATGCGATTATTGTAAACGATCCATTTTTAATCAGGCGTTAACAATTGGGTCCTAAATACCTTTATTTATGTGTGGAGCACAAGGCAAAGCCCAACGCGTTTTATTCTCTACTAACCATTCAATTCACGCGACACCCATTTCTCGAGCTTCTTTATTTTGCCGATTTAGCACAAATATGTCATTATCGTAGGTGTGCTTATCTCAAACCAAGCTGCTAATTCTGCATTTGTCATTATTGCCCTTGGTTCATTTTGTAAGTTAAAATTTCCACAACGAAAGTGAGTATACCAAAAACTATCTTTGGTTAGCCATGGTCTCTCCGAACACAGTACTAATGTTACGAACTGTTTCAGCTAACGCAGCTGGAACTCATATTCAAAAACTACTCCTATTTTCGACATATCTAGGTCATTCCATTATCGCGGGTGCAACATTTAGACACATGTTTTAGTTTCATGTAATCAAATAAAAAACATTTTTAATTGAATTAAACTTTAAAAGATTACATTTTAATATGTTTTTTTAATATTCGTTTACAAGAATTTTAAAATAATGTTTTAAAAGACAGGAGGAAGGTCCAAATTGACATTGCGGGTGCAACAGATTTGGTCCAACCATTCCAGATCATAGACAAAAAACTTATAAATCTGTTAATTGTGATACATTTAATATGTTATGCCTTTATATTTTGTAAGATGTTTGAGTAACCATAAACATACAATAAAAACTCTAACGAAAACAAAAATAAACAATTAATTATTCACTTTTGACCGGATCGCGGGTGCAACATCAAATTATCGCGGGTGCAACCAGTCTAATTGAAGTGAATATAAACGTCAATTTAACTTATATAGGAACAAAATAAGAGATCAAACAATATTTATTACTAATTAGTACACTTTTTTTGTCGCTTATATTAATTATTTCTTTTCAAATACGTCAATATTCGCCGAAAATTCTATGAACGTATTATTTCCATCACTTTTTTTCTCTGGCGCTTCCAATTTCGCGATAATATCTTCAAATTGCACGTCTGCATGACATTTACGATTTCTGTGAAACGTTTGCCATCAATCGTCGTCATAAATTGTACTCTAGTTTCTCCATCTTCATCCATATCGCTCTGACATACCCCCACGTATCGATATTGAGTAATTTTTTTGCCGGTTTTGCATAACAATTGTACGAGCACATACAAACCAGCGCAAATATCTTTTGGTAAGATAGCAGCTTGGACAGTAGCAATTTCAAGACATGCTTCTGGTGATAATTTTGAAGCTTGAAGAGACGTTGATGGAGTTTCGTCATTTATAAATTCATTGTCTGAATCACTGTAAACACGGAATTTCTTTTCGTATTTTGTGATTCGTAAGCGCTTTTTGCTTGCATTGTTCTTTTTTGGATTTGCATTTTCGTTCCGGTATTGGACTTTACTGTTTTTACATCTTTTATGCCAGGCATTTGCCTACTAATGTTATCCCTATTATAAAAATCACAAATCAATTTTTTCCCTTCATCTGTTAACTTTCGAGGCGCTGCTTTAGGGGCGTCACTTTTATCAAATGCAACAATATGGAATTCAGAAGCAATTTTTTTACAACCTCCACCGATTTGGTGGGACTGGCTGGTAAATTATGTTTTACTTTTTCCACAGCCTTCCCTAGTGTGCGAGGACTGTTATATTTAGTACATGTTTCGTCTAATTTGTTCTTCTTTATGCCGCTTTCTAGTTGACTGCATTCTTTCTTTAGATCTGATTCTAGTCAATATTTTCAAATCTACATCTGTCTCCATTTTCTCTTTTATTACTTCTCTCCGTTTTGAATCACGAGCCCTTTCCCGACGGAGGTGTTCGGCATGAAGTTCAGGATTTTCTTTTAATTTCCGCCTACATTTCTGCGAAGCAGTCTCCTTGTGTTGCTCTGTTGTCATTTTACCCGATATTTCTGTAAAATATACAGAATATAATATAAAGACACATATTAAATGTATATCATCAATAGTATTAAGCGTATATTATTAGTCAAGGCATATAAAAACAACATAATGGTGCAAGTTTTACATAAAAATAAAACTTGTATTATTGAGCATTGACGATGCACAGCATCTGTGAGAGGGCGTTGTATACTTCCGCTTGTTTTCCACCAATCACAGCGCTTTAAACTGATGACCTTGTGCTCTGCAGCGCCATCTACTGAGTTTAAGTCACAGGAGGCCGGTGGGGGCATTTAATCAGTCATAGCAGTCTCTCATCAGGAGCTTTGAAATGGATGCTGTGCATCGTCAATGCTCAATAATACAAGTTTTATTTTTATGTAAAACTTGCACCATTATCGGCATGTGACGATGCACAGCATCTGTGAGAGACGTGTTTATAACTCCTGGTGACGCGATAACGACGCTATATGAAGTGGATGTAATTAGTATCATTAAGCTATAATCACACAGAAAGAATTTAAACTAGTCACACGATGACACTAGTAAAATAATTCTATTATAGTAAATATTATTGGTTATAAATCCAATATTTAAATCTATCATCGTAATAATAAGTTATACGAGATAAAAATAACCAAGCACTTTTTAAATTATTGAATTTTTCTTAAGAGTTGTATTTTTGTTACACCAGCAACTATGGCTAAGAATATAAAATCCCGAACCATTTTAAAAAAGACAACCGATTCCAAAGTACTCAGTTAACTCAATCTCAACCCAGTTTTTATCCAGATACCAACAAGAGTTCACTAAGCAGCTTGTGTCTTAGCTTTCATAGTAATAAAAGACTAACTATTACACTCGGCCAAGTTTGTGTGGCCATGATACCAATTTCCACTGGCAGGATTCCGGAGAATATGAATATTAAGATATTGAAACTCCATAGCCTCTGTCTAAGCCTGCGTTAGCTTTACATAGAGATGGGAATCAAAATGACAAGCATCGTTGTAGAGGTTTTAGAACGCCTCCATTAAAACTAGGCAGTGTAGTCGTCGGCCTGACGCCAAGAGCAGAATGCAAGCCTACATGACGCCTTATGTCCTTCGCGGTGGATTATCCTAAAACAACCTCAGACAACCATGGCACTTGGACACCAAATTGACAATTTCTCTGCTCTAAATTACGAAGGGAAATTGCTTTTACACTTGTTTAACTAAGAAAAATTTGAATTAAAGCTTTTGCTATTACGACTCTCCCGCGAGTACATAATGTTTTAAGCAATAAAATAGATTGGTAAGATAATGTATCTTCTAGGAATTATAATGTTAAGAATCTAAAATTCGATTCCACAGCTTGACCTAACCCATCAATCCCATGAGGCTTTGTATGTTTTTAATATTCTATAACTTAAGTTTAAACGTTATTTGCGGGTTTGATCGGTTTGTAATGCCTTCACTCTGAGTAATAAGCCGACATCCTGGATGGGCTGTGTGACGTCGACTATCCTTGTAACGTACTTTCTTCATAAGTATTTGTATGGAAGCGAACGAATGTTTTCCGAGAATCCAAATAAAGAAATTTTGTCCTCAGCGCTGGCTACTCAGCTGCTTGCCTCCCTCGTGAGAATCTATCCGTGATGAGATAGTAGATATCAAAGAGATAATGTCAAGTTGCTTGGGATTAGTGACAATGTCCGCCTTCTTTGCGAATATATAATACGGATTATTCCATTTGGGATTAGTGACGATGTCCGCCTTCTTTGCGAATATATAATACCGATTATTCCATTGACTGCCTAGAAAATCTGTCTCTGTCAACGGCAGACTTTTCAGGCCCAATTATCTGCTGACCTAGATTCAATACTGACTTCACGTGAATGACAGTACATCTCAATATATACATTCACTCACTCCTTTACTTTGCATCTGGGCTTGAAATAACGACCATCACCAGTTAGATGAAAGTCGTCCTGAACTCATGTACTCTACACCTGGGCTTGAAGTAACGAGTGTGACCAGATAGACGAAAATCGTCCAGATCAGTAGTACTACCTCAAAGTTCTTTGGAGTACAAAGCCAATGACGGGCCAGTCACCTTAGTAACAAAAGGTGCGTTGAAAGTATGTATGAAATAAATTGAGCTAAACGATCCACTCTGCCCTCCGAAGGAATTGAGGGAGCTGAAAGTGCCCGATTAGTGTTGTATATCTTTGACCTGGTTCAGCAGGGTCTTAAAGAGCCAATGTTTTAGTCAAAAACATGTCATAAAGAAACTGCTTCTATGAAATAAATTGAGCTAAACGATCCACTCTGTCCTCCGAGGGAATTGAGGGATCTGAAAGTGCCCGATTAGTGTTGTATATCTTTGACCTGGTTCAGCAGGGTCTTAAAGAGCCAATGTTTTAGTCAAAAACATGTCATAAAGAAACTGTGTTTCGAGTTTCTGTCAGTCAGTAACCTCAAGAACATCATGTACTTAGAGTGTTCAGCAGGGTCTTAAAGAGCCAATGCTCTTGACAAAAATATGCTCGTAAAATGACTGGGCTCCGAGTTGCTGCCCGTCGTCAACATCATCGTTCACACCATCGTTCTTGGATTCTTATCTTTTGTGACATAGAGTCTGAGCAGTCTGCCGCTTTCCCCAATACGCTTTCGGAATGACTGTCGTAAAATTTGAAGCTATTGACGATTATTAATTGGATGATGTTTCATTAAGCTGACACTAGGTGGAACTTGGAGGGTGAATGGCAGACGCATTCCCAAGATAATCTTGAGAAGGGCCTACGGAGCCTACAGCGTCTGCCACTGTCCAGGATACGCTCGGGGACAGCCCTCGTAAGTTTTGTACTGACGCCACTTGCTTAATTCAATTGTCTCTGTTACTTAAGGTTGAGTATAGAGGGTAAATAAACGCATTCTCGTAATAATCTCGAGATAGACCTATGGAGCCTACAGCGTCTGCCACTGTCCAGGATACGCTCGGGGACAGCCCTCGTGAAAATTTGAAACCGCTGATGGTAATTTACTAGACTGTTTCACAAGGCCAAACTTGAGGGCGAAGGAATGTGTCCGACATTCCCGTGAAAATTAGAAGGGCTTATGAGGCCTGCAGCTCTGCCACTGTTCCCGATACGTTCGGGTACAGTCCTCGTAAAATTCGGGTTGAAGCTGCTGATAAAGACCCATTTTAATTCGACTGTGTTTTAGAATGAGATGAGAAGCTTGGGCTTAGGGGGTGAATGGCAGGTGCATTCGCGTGATACGAGAAGGCCTGCAGGGTCTGCCACTGTCACCAATACTGCTCGCCCTCCCTTCTCTTCGCCAAGAAGAAAATACTGGCTAATAAGCTTTGTTTGAGAATACATTTTTCAGTTTCAAACCACTGGATCCAACTATCTACTCCACCAGTATCAAGAGTGTAAGCTTCATACAATTTTCCCTTCGAACAAACATTTTATTTCATTGTGGCCCGATCCCGGTGGCACTGCCATGCCGGGACGACCCGTGACATAAAGTGCAGTAAGCCCCGAACATCTAGTCAGTTTACAAAAATGTTAGTATAATATACTGGTGCCGCGACAAGAAATTCAGATCAGAATCTAGAGCAGTAAAGCAATACTGTAAAGTAAAAGTAAAGCAATAGCGGCTCTTTGTCGAAGATAAAATTAAAACTTGCGCGGATTTTACGCAAATCCTCACACAAATCAATCAGGATACGCTCCTTGCGGTTTTAAAGGTGTTGTGACCGTAGACCGTATGTTACATATCGTGAGCATAATTCCGTACATAAAATAAATATGGGGTTTTTCTTCATATGCACACGCGACCATTTCATTCCAGTTAAGCATAACTTGTACGACGTTTAAAAACCAATATACACATATGCACATATGGGTGGAAGATTTCAGTACTAAATAAAATAAATATGGGTTAAATCCCCATATTTACACGACCACTTAATTCCAAACTAAACAGCGCTTGTACTATGGTTACTTGTATGTAAGTATGGTTGCTTTTACTGTGGTTAGTACTATGGTAATAACGGCCGATATACACATATGAGTGCATGATTTCATTACTAAATAAAGTGTATGGTATGTAATGTGTCCCCACATTTATAAACGACCATTTTAATTCTAAACTAAGTAAAGCTTTGGATGTACACATATATATTATATGGTATTTAACACCCAGACAACTAATAATTATGTTCAAATGTAATGGTCATATGCGGGGATCGAACCCGCGACCTCTCGGCTCAATAGTAAAGCTTACTAACCCTGCGCCATGAGAGGTCTGTGACTACTACGTGAAATTTCGAATAAGGTGAGAAATCTCAAATATACTCTTACCATAATAATACTGTTTTGGCGATAACATCGTACCAGAAGAAACATTACAGGTTAAAAGTTATTAAAAAATTTACTCCAGGTCTACGAAACCGAGTATTATTTTCAGTATCGGATACTGAATGTATATCCAAGATGGACCCGATATGCAATCATTCCAAACGCTTTGAGCGTTCAGGATCAAACAGAGGTACTCTAATGGCTTTTAATGTACTCATGAATTAAAAGACGCGATTGTAAAGGAAAGGTCTCAATAGTAACTGCAGTAAGCCGCTTTTAACTCGGTGCCAGATGGCACGCGTATTGGAGACCCTCCGATTTTAAAGCGCAAAAATTATTACACATTGTTTTTGTAATAAAATATCCTCGCCCCGTAATGAGGGTAAGTAAACTAGTAAATGAAACTAGACTCACCGCGTCTTCTCCATGTGTAAGTAAACTAGCGATTGAAACTAGACTCACCGCATCTTCTCCATGTTACCTCGCTATCCGAAAAATTTTAGGAACAACGATGACGAGTTTACTTGACGAGTCCCAAGCGTCGAATGTCGGGCGCGACAGTGCTATACCGGTGTTAAAACGCTGCGTGCACACTAACATTCATATCCCTTGTACTAAACACTCGTCACTTGCACTATTTTTTCTATTTTATTTAACTTTTTTAAACGAACAACAAAAAATATAACTCAAATTCACACAAAAACCCTAGGGGGTTTTTTAAACTTGAGCGAATATAGGACCACGTAGGTCTGTAGACGTGTTGTACGTTCGGGAAGTAACGACGCTATGACTGATTAAATGCCCCCACCGGCCTCCTGTGACTTAAACTCAGTAGATGGCGCTGCAGAGCACAAGGTCATCAGTTTAAAGCGCTGTGATTGGTGGAAAACAAGCGGAAGTATACAACGCCCTCTCACAGATGCTGTGCATCGTCACATGCCGATAATATGTGATTAATCACACAAAAAGATTAAGTGACAAAAAGGTGCACCCGCGATCTGACATTAAGATCTGGTGCAACCGATTTAAGTTAACGTTTATTTTAACCTAACAATCATTACACTCTTAAAAGCTATTAATTTAAGTTGAGTTTTGATTTCTTCTTACTTTTACGAAGTTTCAGAATGTTAGCTCTTAATTTCTGTGAAAAAAGTAAACTTTCTTACCTTTTGTATCGCGGGTGCAACAAGTTAACAATGTACTCTAGCACTCAATATTTTTTTAATAAATAACAACAATTACTTACATTTTTTGAAACAGAAAGATAAATGAATATTGTCACTTCAAGTTTAACGGGTAAAACTTAACCTCAAACTGTCAGCAACAGCTATTTCGCATCAGTGTTTCTAGGTATGATTTTCACTTTGTACCAACTCTTTGAATGGTAATATTTTCAAACGCTCCAAAGAATTTAATATGGAGTTAAAGAGAAAAAAATATGTTTTAATATTAAATTTGGACTTTCTTCTTTGCACTATACGCAAAAAAAAAACAACTAATAACGTGATTAAAAAATTGATGTCGGGAATCATCTACAGCGGAATCGCCCATCTATCTTTGTGTTCAGAGTGAATGTACAACAAGTACCCATATGAAAATGTGGGTACCTCTGTTTTTACCCAGTATGTTGTATGTAAGCATTGTAAAAGTTGAGTAAAAAATGAAAAAGTTTCATTTTTCTTCATTTTTAAAAATAATTTGAGTACGGATAACTAAAATCTTAGCTATGAATTTATTCAAGTAGGGTATGTTCATAGTAGATTAAGTAGTATTATATTATATTATAATTATTATATTATATTACTGACTAGCTGGATCGGCAGACGTAGTTCTGTGCTCTCTGGTAGCTAATGGGTCGACCACAGAGTGACCTATTTGGTTCAGATTTTGTGGTCCTCTATGGCAATATACTCAAAAACAATATAAAATCGGTCTTAATTTTTTTTTATATTATCTACAAACTATGATTGCTGATAAATTATATTATCCGACACACATCACACAAAGGCAGAGACATATAATCATAAATTTAGCATAGTATAAATCGGCAATAGATTGAATAAAACGAGAACAAAAACGGAATACACTAGTGTGCGTATTATTTTGCTGATTTTCTTTGTTATACAAGTCACATCGAGGTACAGTACACGTATCTACAATTAAACACATAATATTTAGTTAAATTACACTTATAAAAACCTTGACTTTGTATAAGTCCCATTAGAAGTGATGAGCATTTTCGTCGGTTTATGATTATGCTCGATCCCATCGTTGATAACGTTTAAATCATCGTCAGTGTAAATTTTGGCTTTGCATTTCGGATGATGCGTGCACCTCCAATGCGTGAAGCTACGAGCTTGGTAGGTTTTCGAGAAAGTGTGGTTTTTGTAGAGAAGCTGGCGTTTTCCATTCGAAAGTGTTATGAGTAAGCCTGGAATTAAAGAAAATTAGAAACCTGGAATTAGAGAAAATTCGTAAAACTCATTATTTTTATAAACAACAAATGTGAGACCTGCATTTAGCTGTGTACCCTTGACAACCAAATAACAACACGTGCGACCGTGTGAATAATGTTGCCATGGTAGTTAAAATAAGTTATACTTGTTTTTTTTTCTCACTCCAGCAGTGTAGTCGTTAATGTTGACTAAAACACTAAATTGTCCAGGGATCTCTATAATTTTTACTTTGAAACCATATAGCATATCTCTTCCAGTGTTTATAGATCGCTGTCAAACAAACAATTACGTAACAAATATACTACCTACTACCCTACTTTTACTTTCATGAAGTAGGTATGTAGGTTGTAAATAAAATGATCTTCCAACGCTACATGTATTTTTTTATAATTTCCTGGACAATATTTCATTGTAACCTAGCTAATGTGTTGTAGTTTTTAATCAGTAACAAATAATACGGAAAATAGTTCAAAATATGGTTTGTTACCTATGAAACGATGCTCCGTCTTCCTTTTTTGTTTTCGGGAAGAATTTTTACTGTGTACTTTACACACAAAATATTGAAACACACGGGGTGTTGGACGTTGCATGACGTTTCTTTGATGAAAATGAAAAATCTTACATTAGGAAAAAACATTTTAAGAATATTTATTTTTAATCAATATAAATGTAACATTAATTTTTAACATCTTTTTAAATTAGAATGTTATTAGAAAAACCATAATAATAACTCACTAAAAAGAAATAATTAACTTTTCTCATTTTTATCTACTTTTCTAAGGGTGTTGTAATAATTGTTACCTTCAGAGTAGCAATTATCAAAAAAAGAACTCTTGACCTACATATAATACACACTACAGAACATTCTACTTAAGACAGAAGTAAGATAAGATAATTAGAAGATGCACTGAGATGAGAGAGACCTTTAGGCAGCTAACCCAGTTATATAACTACACACAGGAGCTTTTAAAAAAAGTTATTAACTACTAGCAGTTCGGTAAACATTATTGTAATACAAAATATGTATAACATTTCCACATATTATATAGAGGATTTGTTATAGCCGACTGTATGTGTAATAATATATCCGACAAATAAATTTGATGTAAGTCACTACGCGAAACATACAATCAGTTGATGACCCTTGACTTAAAAGGGAACATGTAACTGTCAGATTTGAAAAAATGAAAATATCAACAAGTGAACTCTAAATTATATATAAAACGTTGCTAATAATTGAAATGTATTATTTTTAACTGACTTGTTATATGTGGGAGAATAATATTATTTTAATTTATTTAGATTTTTATATGTAATATATTATTTAATTTAATTTTAATTTAATATGTAATTACTGTAATATAACTTTCGGTACAGTTGTGTAATTGACTAATGCGCTCTCCCACCAATGACAAGCCATTCTGACAAGCAAACTGTGAAATAAATACGGTTGTAGGGCCTTTCGACAGATCAGAACTTGACTTAATAACTGCAGGTCTTCATTATCCACAACTCGTACTAGAATGTTACTATTCCACGGCTGAAGTAAGAATGCCCTTAAGTCGGTCGTAGATTGCTTATAAAGCGCGTGCAGTCAGAGAGCACACCTGCGCTCAGCCAATAGTGATAAAGTCATTAGTACTGTTTCCATAATTTCATCGATGATTTTCAGAAATATTATATTAAATAGTATGTTATTTGATAAGACGTGTAAGTACAGGAAGCCAGTCCATGTAACAGACTATAATTTCACGGGTAAAAATGTTGGCCCATCTTTGCATAAGGTAAATATATATAATCGTGGTAATTATAAGGATTAAGGCGCAAGTGTTGCAATGACATAATATAATGAACTAATTAAAATTTATAATATAATGAACTAATTAAAATTTTATGTAAGTCCCTTCAGAATTGATGTGCATTTTCGCCGGTTCATGGCTGTGTTCGTTTAATAATTTATAAACGTTCAAATCATCGTTAGTGTAAAGTTTGGCTTTGCATATCCTATTACGCGTGCACTTCCAAACCGTGTAGTTACGAGCTTGATAGTTTTTCGAGTAAGTGTATTTTTTGTAGAGAAGCTGCCGTTTTCCATTTATAAGTGTTATAAGTAAACCTAGAATAAAAGAAAATGCGTAAAATTTAAAAATTATATTATCCTTATTGTTGAAAATGTTTTATTAATATTTATTTTTTGAATAATAAAAATAACAATAATATTTTCTGCATGTAACATGATTTTTTAATTAGTAAATTATCAGAAGACATAGAAATAACAAATTATTGAAAAGTAATAAACAACCTTTTCTCAACTGTATGCTAACGAGTTATTCTGTAACCGAATTTTTTTCTTGATCGTGGCTAATATGAAATATTTTTGTATACCTGTAGAATAAAGAGCCCTTTACCTACAATTAATTTACAGTCGAGAACATCTCGGTGAAAATGAAATAAAACCATGATAGAAGACAGCACTAGCGTATCTAGATAGTCTGGTTTATAATCATGCACAACATTTTTTAAATTAAATTGATAACTAGTAATAGTTCGAAAAACTGCGTTGTAATCCATAATATGAATAACATACCCACACAGAGGGCTTGTAAAAGACAACATTGTGATAACAATACATCCGACAATTAAGCTTGATGAAAACTAGTACGCAAAACGCAGTAAAACTACCGCCCGAGTTATTGCCTAGTACCTATGTCGAAAATATAGCTATGGCTTCACGTGTTAAAATATAGGTCCCATTTATGTATTTACGACCCTTTTCAATTGCCTATGTATCGGTTGTTTCAGTAACTGAAGATAGACAAGTATATCTTTTTGCCCTTACTTTCATGTCAATAACTTAACGGTGGATAACATTTACTATCGAACGTTTTTGTAATCGGGAGGATGGATACTAGAGATAGGAACACTCATACAAATCATTTCAATATAAAATTCAAACGAAACTAACTCTTATTCTTGAAACGCAAACTATGGATATATATTCTATTTGTAATAGTCGGAAATAGAGATCTATCCGTAACCTCGAATATGTCATAGAAAACGGCATTTAGTGAATATATCAGTATTATTATCGTGTTAGTATACGGATTAGGGCGCAGGTGTAAAAATACGTTAATGTAATTATAACTAGATTTTTACGTAAGTCCCATCACTAGTGATGTGCATTGCCGCAGGTTCATGGTTGTGCTCGTTCGTGACGTAGATAATGTATAAATCTTCATTAGTGTGAAGTTTAGCTTTGCACTTCGGCTTAAGCGTGCATCTCCAATGCGTGTATCTAAGAGCTTGATAAGTTTTCGTGTAAGTGTATTTTTTGTAGAGAAGCTGCCGTTTTCCATTTATAAGTGTTATAAGTAAACCTGGAATAAAAGAAAATGCGTAAAATTTCAAAATTATATTACCCTTATTGTTGACAAACGTTTTATTAATATTTATTTTTCAATAATAAAAATAACAATAATATTTTCTGCATGTAACATGATTTTTTAATTAGTATAGTAAATTATCAGAAGATATAGAAATAACAAATTATTGAAAAGTAATAAACAACCTTTTCTCAACTGTATAGACTCTGAAGAGTTATTCTGTAACCGAATTGTTTTCTTGAGCGTGGCTAATATGAAATATTTTTGTATACATGTAGAATAAAGAGTCCTTTACCTACAATTAATTTACAGTCGACAACATCTCGGTGAAAATGAAATAAAACCAAGATAGAAGACATCACTAGCGTATCTAGATATTCTGGTTTATAATCATGCACAACATTTTTTAAATTAAATTGATAACTAGTAATAGTTCGAAAAACTGCGTTGTAATCCATAATATGAATAACATACCCACACAGAGGGCTTAAAAAATACTACTTTGTGTATAACAATACATCCGACAATTAAGCTTGATGAAAACCAGTACGCAAAACGCAGTAAAACTACCGCCCGAGTTATTGCCTGGTACCTGGCTTCACGTGTTAAAATATAGGTCCCATTTATGTATTTACGACGGTTTTCAATTGCCTATGTATCCGTTGTTTCAGTAACTGAAGATATACTAGAGATAGGAACACTCATACAAATAATTTCAATATAAGTTTCATTATATCAGTATTATTATCGTGTTAGTAACTATACGGATTAGGGCGCAGGTGTAAAAATACGATAACGTAATTATAACTAGATTTTTACGTAAGTCCCATCACAAGTGATGTGCATTGCCGCAGGTTCATGGTTGTGCTCGTTCGTGACGTAGATAATGTATAAATCTTCATTAGTGTGAAGTTTAGCTTTGCACTTCGGCTGAAGCGTGCATCTCCAATGCGTGTATCTACGAGCTTGATAAGTTTTCGAGTAAGTGTATTTTTTGTAGAGAAGCTGGCGTTTTCCATTCGAAAGTGTTATAAGTACACCTGGAATAAAATGCAAAATTATATCTTAAAAAATTACCTAAATTGTTGAATTTTGCAAAATCTTACATAAGAAGAGCATATTGATATGTATATTCTAATCAATAAAAATTTTAAGCGAAAACATGATAATATATTCAGCGTTTAACATGTTTTCTATGGTACTATGATGACAAATAATCATGCGGCCCGTATACCTTAGCATAAGAACCCTTATAATACTATAGGTATCAACTAGCGCGTTCCTGACCTCGAACTCTCCTACCCCACGGAGCTCTGGAAACCCAACCCTACCCCCTAGTAAATTATCGGAAGATTTATAAATACATAATAACAAATTGAAAAGTAATCCTAATATTATAAATGCGAAAGTGAGTTTATGTTAAGCAATCACACAAAAACGGCTAAATGGATTTAGATGAAATTTGGCATAGTAATTAGGTAATTAGATAATTTTGGTATAGTATAGGCAAAAAGACTTATCATGCAATTTTACTTAGTTAATCTGTCACCCGAGTTTTTGTCTAGTATCCAACATGTCACAAATGTAGCTGCAGCTTCACGTGGTAAAATTTTGGCCCTATCTTTGTATTTATGCTCCTGCTCCAATACCTTAATGTTAATATTGACGACGCCTGTGTCAAAATACGCAATAATTAAGACGTAAAAAATATCATCTTAAACGAGTGGCTACATTAATGTAGTTTTAGTCTAAAAGTTTTATTTTAATGAGTTAGTACGTTAACCGCGATGAAAATGAAGGTAATTTGAAATAAAAACCAAAATCGAAAATTAAAAGATGGTGAATGATTCAAATGCATCGTGGTCGAACAATGTAAGTATTTTTGTCGCATGAAATATAATATTCGATTTTCTGTAAATTTTGATTTATGGTACCTACTTGTGTTATGTCAAGAAAACACCAGAAGAGTTCTTGGAAGATCTTATAGCTGAGACAGCCTTGAAATTTTACACCTTTGTACATTTGTCGGCCACTGATTTTAAAGATTTGCTAAGAATAATTAAACCACTGGTATGCAAAAGAAATGCTAAATTCTGAAAAGAAAATCCTGCAAGTTTCTCTCTTTAGACAGCTGTAGAAGTTTACATTTTCTATTTAAAATATCCCATCAAGTTATTTCGAAAATTATTCAAGAAGTCTACTTTGCACATATAACAACTAAATAAACGCGGTTTGTTGATGGGATTATACAATGCACTTAAAATCTTTTGATGTGTCGAAAAAACCGCCACCTGAGTTATCACTTAAGTTCTAACGTTACTAGCAATGCCACATCTTAATTAATGTATTAAAATAGTGCCATCATCTGCATTAATGTTTAATTCTAATATTAATGAATGCGTTATGACACTTTTGGAGCAAGAGCATACCTGAATAATTATATATTATTATCGCACAAGTGCAGAAATATCGGAATGTAATTGAGATAGCTAAATTTTTACGTAAGTCCCATCAGAAGTGATGTGCATTGTCGCAGGTTCATGATTGTGCTCGTCCGTTACGTTTATAATGTACATATCTTCGTCAGTGTGAACTTTGGCTTTGCACTTCGGATGATGCGTGCACCTCCAATACGTGGAACTACGAGATTGGTGCTGTTTGAAGAAAGTGTATTTTTTGTAGAGAAGCTGTCGTTTTCCATTCGAAAGTTTTATGAGTAATCCTGGAATTAATGAAAACACGTAAAGTTTCATGATGAGATAACGCGTTTTATAATAATTATTTTTTATCAATAAAAATGTAACGTTCATTTTAAACGAAACCGTAATAAAATATTCTGCATGTAAGATGTTTTGAAAAATAAATTATCAGAAGATATAGAAATAATAATTAATTGAAAAGTAATAATCAACCGTTTATACCGTCTCTCCTAGGAGTTATTTTGTAACAGAACTTTTTCTTTCAGTATGGCAATTATCAAAACATTTTCGTTAAAAATGTATCCTATAGTAAAATGTGTCTCTTGACCTAACAATATGGAGTCAAAAACATCATTGTAATCCAGGATATAGATACGGCTACGTGTATAGCAACACATCCGACAAAATAAATATGATGTAATCCAAACTTCAAATCATTTGATGATCCTTGACTTCTAAGAAAATATGTAACTGTCAATTACTATAAAAAAAACAAGTGAAAACCAAAGGATATATAAAAAGTTGCTCAATAATTGAAATGCATTATCTTTTGAGTGACTTACTAAAGATATTTATTTCAGTGTGAATACAGGAGTATACTATTAAAGTTTCATTTTTGTTTTTCATTCTTTCGTTGGCACGTGAAAAATAAAGTCTTGTTGATAGACCGCTACTCATCATAAAGTACTGAACAATTATTATCAAAGTGTAACATAAATTGGGTCATGTTTGAAACAAATTAAAAATACCAGTATTGTCGCAATTGATTACAGCTTCTATGAAGGGCAGAAGCGCAGTTCCAAAGGAAGTTCTTATAACGGTAAATTTATATCAAGATGTTATTCGGCGGCTCAATCTCTTGGTGAAAACATTTGTCGTATTTTTTTGCTAGCATTGTACTTTCCAAGTGGTACAATACGACTAACAGATTAGGGTTTAAAGAATGGTTTAATAGATGCATCCTTGGATTTTGCTCAAAAAACTCTGCATATTCAGGAAACCCATACCAACCATAAATAAGTGTCAATAAAGTTAACAAATTTACAAAAAAATGCGCATTTCTTTCTTCAAACAAAAAGAAAAAAATACCTCTGATGAACTCGGTTGAAAATTGATTTTTCAAAATATCGACTTCTACTTAAATTTATTGAAAGCATCTGATATGATTTATATTTGTTAAGAGCTACGTCACAAACATGTATAGGTAGATATTATGTAGATACTAATATTACAAAAAGAGAGTGCGAATTTTGTGTGTATGTGAGGGTAATCTCTGAAACTACCAGACACATTTGTATAATTTTATAACCTATTTATTGAGGAAAGTTGGCTATATAATTTACACTAAGATTCTAAAGTGTGGAGAGGTATCCATTAATGTCAAGCAATCTAGCAGACTCTAGGCAATAACGGTTGTGCAGTGGAGAGTTGGTTGAATAAATTTAACACGGGTGAAACCGTGGAGCAGATCTAGTGTATGGATAAATGATGGTAGAACACAATTTCAGTCTATTCATTAAGTGTAACACTTTATTTGGCTATGAAGAGAAAAATAGAAAATTGTTACAACGATAAATGACGAAGCAACCTTTGCCATAGTTTATGATTTAGCCCTGTACAGTACCATCGGTATCGGCTTGTCGAACATTGGCTTGCAGTTGCAAAAAATCTAAATTAAATTGTATTTTGTTGTGCAAATGTACTAACAATGACTGTTAAAAAAAAAAAAAAAGACAAGTAATACTAGTTTTTCCTATATTTATGTCAAAATGTGCTTTTATCGACAATTTTTTGATCTTGAATAGCTATTAATACTTTTAATCATAAGAAAAACTGGATATTACAATTATTAAAACGGCTCCTAAGCATTTACTCAATCTATTTATTTGGTATCTTAGGAAGGGGGTATAAAAAAATATTGGTCCATTGGTCTGGCAACACCCAGAATCATAATGACGTGTAAGCTTAAAACAATTTATATAATGTGGTCGTCACATTTTTTGCACAGTCAATTCCATCCAGCTCTCAATTTATCACAATATACGGAATCATCACGTCAAAAACGTCGCGTTGCACTGACTGGCAAATGGATAAACCGCGCGTGCATTGCTCGAAATGAGAGCTAATGTTACTATACTCAAGATCACTTCACCCGTAATTGGACGTGGTAAAACTGTCACCTGATTTATATTGCCTAGTACCAAAGGAGTTGCAAATGTACCTATGGCTTCACGGGTTAAAATGTTGGCCAATCTATGAACTAGATGAATATATATTAGCACAGATTAGGGTAGAAAAGTAGCAGTGAGGGCATAATGTAACGCGATAACTAAAATTTTGTGTAAGTCCCATCAGAACTGATGTACATTTTCGCTGGTTCATGGCTGTGCTCGTTTACTACCCTAATAACGCACAAATCAACGTTAGTGTAAAGTTTAGCTTTGCACTTTCTCGTGCACCGCCAATGGATGAAGTTACGTGCTTGGTAGTTTTTCAAGTAAGTGTATTTTTTGTGGAGAAGTTGGCGTTTTCCATTCGAAAGCGTTATGAGCATACCTGGAATGTAAGAAAAGGCGTAACATTTAAAAAAGTATGTTTAAATTTAACCTAAATTATTAAAATTTTATACATTATGAGAAAATCCTTCTAATAACATTTATTTTTAATCAATAAAAATATCATTCATTTTAAACAAAAACACGTTTTTAACGTCATTAAATTATCAGAATATATAAAAATTATAAGTTACTGAAACATAGTCATGAACCTTTGTTGTTTGTATCGACTTTTCTAGTAGTTACTTATTTTGTAACCGAATTGTTTCCTTCGGCGTGGATATACAGTTGAAAACTAAAATTTTGTGTAAGTCCCATTAGTACTGACGTGCATTTTCATCGGTTCATGGCTGTGTTCGTTCATTACTTTGATAACATATAAATCATCGTTAACGTGAATTCTGGCTTTGCACCTAGGATATAGAGTGCACCTCCAATGCGCGCAGCAACGACCTTGGTAGTGTTTGAAGTAAGTGTAATTTTTATACAGAAATTGGCGTTTCCCATTTGAAAGTGTTATGAATAAACCTGCAAATAAAGGAGAATACGAAAAATTACATAAAACAATTCCATCTAACATAAATTATTATATTTATAAGTATGTCACTAAAATTTTGCTTAATTTTAATACCTTTACTATGGGGCCAATTTGATAGAATTTTTAGCTAATGCCTTTGAAGTCGAATCAGCCCAAACCGGAATTCTTTTACGGTGTGGTTGCAGCCTTATATACCTTAAGTTTCAATAATTTGCTAAATTCTTCATATTTTTGCCAAGAACGAGATAATATATTTCTATTTGTGCTGTAATTATTTGTCATGAAATGATTTAAATATACCTAGCTTCGCCCGGGGTTCCCTTGGACCATTGGTTCCAGATGAAGCACCTAAAATATTATTGTGGTCTTTTAGGTCTGAAAACGCACTGAATTTTGTTAAAGGCTGGTGATGGGAATGACTTATTCCGCTATAATATAGATCAATGTGATGTCGATGATATTGGTGAATTTAAAAAATAATAAATATAAAAGATATTAGTGATGTGAAAAAGAGTTTATTAAAAGTATTTAAATACAAAATGAAAAATATATATTTTTTAAATATCTTTATTTTATATGCTTGAAGAGCTGACATTAAGCCCGTTTCAGATGATGCGGAGTAGCTCGCGCAAGTACTACCACTGTCCATCAAATTTTATCGTGTGGTCACTTTTTGCTTAGTGCGAGTGCCAATGCAAGTAGTTTAGTAGTACTTGCTTTGGTCCTCATGCGAGTGCAACCTATTTGTTCGTCGCAATACTGTCTGCACCCCAACACTACTCCTACTACGAGCACCCACTGAGCGTTGTTCGATTGTATTGAGTGCGCACTTAGTACTGACGCCAGTGTTTATATTCTCGTAAAAGCAACCGCTAGTCCATGGGTGTCTACTATAAAATTGGATAATACAACGCACCTCAGGAGTGACAAATATCGTTTGAACGCTGGCGCGAGTATTAATGATAGCTACATTCGGAATTTTTTTTGAAAATTAATACGCGTTTTTGTTTTCCGTTGAACCAAAAGGAACAAATAAACGCATCTCACAAAATTACTTATCTTCGAATTTCTTTCTCTTAGAGGTCGGCTATAATGATAGAATATTGCATAAAAATATGTGTAAAGTCTAAAGTAGCAAGAACGCTTAGGAAGCTTTTATTTATTTATATATACAAAAAATGATATTGGTATATAAATATATAGAAGATTGATAAAATCCAAAACCAATCATCATGAAAGTTGGTATATCTATTTTTATTTTAAGTATTTTATCGAGAAAGTTTTTATCCCATCCCTGAGAACGGTATTTAGACGTTGTGGTTGAGATCTTAACTACTGGTAAGAGCAAAATGTCTGCGGGACCAGCTAATAATGTTTATAATTATTTAACGATTTATCACATTCATTGTAAAAAAAAGCAGAGAAATCACAAAGTACACGTATAGTTTGTAAAAAAAGTTAAAAAAAAAAACAATATAAGCTTAAATATTACCTAATTTCTACAATTATTTACATAATATATTTTCAATTATTTTTTGCATTTATCAACAGCCTAATTTATCACAAAAAGAGAGACCATATTATCGATACACATAATATATAAACTTATAATTTTGCTAAGTAAAATAGGTAATGTATTGTCTTTGAGAACAATATTCCTGAAGGTACTTGTCGATCCAAGTAAATAAAAATTAGAAAATAATTATTACAACTACTCACAAGTTCACTCACTTGTTAGCAAGGTTCTTTGTTATATGCTAAAAAGCAGATGTTTTAAAACAGTTGTAGACGTTTAAAAGTTTTAAGGGTCACTCACCTTTTTAGAGGCGCGAAACCAGTTGAAATATCCGTAAAGCTTTATTTTCAATATTTTTGTTCTAACACGTTTCTTAGGGTACCGCCTACGAACTTATACACGACTGCGAAATGCAGGTTTCGTTTTGAATTTAACACATCTATACATATTATAAAACTCAACGTATCTCTGTCTGTCTGTCTGTCCGTTTATGTTCTTTTCACGCGAAAACCACTAATCCGATTTACATAGTTTTTCATTTAGTTCATAGCTATGTTATCAGGTCAGGTTATAGGATATATTTCGTTACATAAAGTAACATACGAAATAAACAGACACGATAATGGTGAGTCAGTTCGGAAAAAAAGACACTTATGGGGCGACTAAATGGCTTTTAAAAAGACCTACAAAAAAGTCAGCGATAGCATATGATATCTTCTAACGATCACCCACAATAAGCATTTCTGGGGCAGCACAATTCGCAAGTGCGCTCTTCCGACAGCATTCTGTATGCCACGCGAGTGGAGCCGCGGGCTAGCTATATGATAAATATGCGAAAGATTTTGACATGATTGTCTGTAACCCAGACATTTCTTGGGAAACCAATTTATTAATGAATTACCTGGTTGTTATCCGTTACTTTATTTCTAGCTAGCTGTGCCCGCGGCTCCGCTCGCGTGGACTACTAAAAAAGGTTTTTTATTTTTGTCCGGAACCCTAATTATTTTTCAATAATAAAAGTTGCCCAAGTTATATATATAACATGGCCCTATAACATCAGCTATCTGCCAGTGAAAGAACCGTCAAAATCGGTCCAACCGTTTCGGAGATTACCAGGAACAAACAGACAGACAGACAAAAATTACAAAAATGTTTTTTTTATAGGTACCATGTATATTTTTATATGAATTTAGTAAATACCTGTTACACTTCAATTTTATTATATGTATATTTAGATGTATTTAACCGCACGGTTCATCCTAATTTTATCACGGCACAAGATAAAGGTTGACACAAAATTGATAATTCAATTATTATAACGTCTCACATTCACGTTCAAAGATTTCAACATAATTACATAAATAAACAAATAACAAAATCTATTTTCTCCAATTATTGTGCAAAATTTGACGTACATTTAATTTTTTCTTTAAAATATTTACCATCAGAACCTATCAGTAATCTTTTTTTAGCGTGATTGTGCGTTAGAAAATATTCGACAACAGTATTTTCCGGGTTATTAAGACAGATGATATACGCTTTGCAGCGAGGGTAGTTCGTGCAGACCCATTTGTCGCCGATCCTTATTTTGTACCTGTAGAAGAAAGTGTATCCGTCGTAGAAAAGATACGACTTGCCATTAGCCATTGTGATTCGTTGAACTGGAAATAAAAATGTTACATCACATTAAATAAACACCATTTAAGAGAAGAGTTAAAATGGCTTTGAGCTTACAATAAACGGTAAAATATTTTACTTACGTGATTGGTACATCAACTATTACTATTAAAGTTGCATGTGACTTCGATGTTATGCCGGCCTTAGGTATAATGTCTTTTCACGACTCGTTTTCAATCATAAGAAGACTAGATAACGTTAAAAATAAAAATGGCTTTTACCCAATGATATCCATCAATCCATTTAGCTGAAAGACGTCGACCGTTGGACAAAGGCCTCCTCAAAAAATTGCCACGTTGCTCAAATCGGCAGATTCCTACAAATTTCTTCGGTCCGTCGGTTCATCTTCTGTTGCGTGGTCGCCACTCGAGCATTGTTCGGCTGCATCTGCCGTCTATTCTACCAGCAATGTGCCCTGCCTATTGCCACTTGAGTCTAGTAATTCAGAGGGCTATATCAGTGACTTTGGTTCTTTTTCGGATCTCTTTATTTCTGATTCGATCATATAGAGAATCTCTGATTATTGACCTTTGAGTGGCCTTGAGCTTTCTTATGAGGCCCATCGTTATAATCATATCTTCGTACCAAATGTCAATACTGGCAACTCACACAGGTTAAAGTCTTTCGTATTGAGACGCTTCGATATCTTGGACGTGAGGATGTTACGTAATTTCTCTAATACTGTCCAGCCGAGATCGATGGTCAAGTTTATTTACTAGCTATTTTTGTACTAAATTCTCCATAAACAGATTTTTCAAGGGCTTATACTAATTAAGAATGAGATACCTGTTAAAGCAACACTTACCAGAAACTTTTTGAAGACCACAGAGATTCAATAATCGAACAATCTTTACCGTATCTCTATCTGACTATAGTCAGCCTTTTAGATCCTGAATTAGGCAAAATCATTGTATATTTTAAACATTATTATATTTTTTTAAATAAATGCTCGTTTTGTGATACATTTTTTATCTGAAAATTTACATAATCACTCATCACGTACTAGAATCTCTTGCATATTCAACCTATAAACATTGTATGGGTTACCGTAGCAACGCAGCAAGTTTTAATGAATAACGCACTTATTATACAAGATAATTTACTTAAATAAAATGGTATCATTTTTAATCTAAGTTATTAATAATAAAAATTAACATGATTTTAAAAATAATTTGCGATGATTCTCATATTTTGCAAAAAACATTACAGCAAGTTTTTTTTTTTAATATTGTTTTGCAATAATGCAAACAAACTGACGTATTATTAAACTCCTTGAATTTGTGTAACTTTTACAATATAAAAAAATGAGTAATAAAGCATCTTACCCAGAATAATAAAAATAAACAATGAGATAACGTAAACCGAGTTTTTCAAATAAAACTACAAAAAGTACTTACTGTCTAATTAAATATACGAGTAATTGACACTTAAAATGTTAACAAAGTCTCTTCTTCAGCTTAATGTATTTTCCGTCGGAACACCTGATCAACTGGGTTCTATAATGTTCATGGTTATTCGATATCTGTAACATTTGATTATCGTCGTCCATAAAAAGGTAAGCTTTGCACCTAGGAAACAATGTGCAACACCATTTTCGTCCAAATTTACATCGGTAGCGAAAGAAAAACGTATATCCATCGAACAGTAGGCAGGATCTGCCACCTACCATGGTAATTATTTCAGCTGTGAATATAAAAAATATATACGATATAAAACTCAAAGAGCAATGTGAAATTGTTACAAGCAAGGTTTTTATATTTTAGTTTAGATATCAAAAAATTACAAAAATAATATAATTTTTCTTTATTACCGAAGGACCAATAATTTTGATTGTTGACAAAAAATATTGATATATTGCAACAATCTGCCATCACGTCATCAATGGCTAAAAGAACGTGATACTATAAGCCGTGTAAGGTGTTAAGGCTGGGAGGAGTGACACGATGAATAAGCCGTTTTCTAGTAACTTTGAAGGTTAGACCGAGATAGGTCTTTCGAAGTAATAACGTGAAGAGAAATTCCTATAAATTTGGGTAACGATTGATTGGCCTCGATTTTAAGGATTCCAAATGTCATCTTTGGAAATTAACTTCACAGTGCATTGGTGATCTTTTTCACTAACAACTAGAGAATCTTTATTGAGTGCTATAGTGCCATTGCATTTACAGGCAGTCCTATAAACACACCTCCACATACTTGAACCATCCTTATTTATTCGTTTCAAATTATACTTAAAATTATGTCTGACGAGAATACGTCGACCTCTTAACGACACTCTGAATGAGTACACGCTACCGTCTGATAAGGGCTTGAGGCTTTTCAAAACTTTTCTTCTTTCTGTAAGCATATTTTTTAAATTATAATCAGCGACTTCTACAAACAATATCGCAATAGCAAAATAATAATATTGCACAATATCAAAGTGACATTAAAAGTGTTTATTAGGTATTTTTAACAAACTTAAGGACACAAAATATTATGAATACGTACGATTCTTTGAACATCTCCCCTCATCGCGAGACGCATTTACGCCACTCTTTCTCAAGCTCGGTGAAGCTGTAACAGCCGCCTGAGGCTTCAGGGCCCTTAAGGCCCTATATCAGTATAGTCAGATTTAAGAAAAAAAAAACCGCAAGTATTTCACCAATCGACCTTATTAAAAATTTAGCAACAATAAACGATCTACATGTATATGGAAATAACGTTTTTGATTTTTAACAGAACTATATGTAGACCTTTGTCTATCACACGATCAGTTATATCGAGTTTTTTTTTAATTGTTTTTGTGTTAATGTATAATTATACTGTTTGCAATGTGGGAAGTTTTAGGTTCACCATGATATATATCATATACTAGTTATGCCCGCGGCTCCGCTCGCGTAGACTACAGAATGCTGTCAGTTGAGCGCACGCGCGAATTGTGTTGCCCTCAAAAATGCTTATTGTGGGTGATCTTTGAACAGTGTTTATCAACCACGAAGGGACCTCCTTAGAATTAAAAAAAATCGCGACCCTCTATACTCCGCTGTTTGTAACTTTTATTTTATTATGTTACAAATATCAAGACCGTACATTTTTAATAATTTTTATAGTAATATATCAGTTAAAATTACATAATTTAAGTAGCTATAGACACATTATACATACAATATTTTTAATTCTATGTGTAGTAAAAACGGACCCACGAAGGGAGAAATTAGTTATTGAAAAACATGCCCAACCTTCATATTAATGTTTTTTTACTCTTGTTGATTTGCGTTGACCAGCAGATGTTCAATTAACATTTTCTTAATAAATATATATTTTTAATTAAACATCGTTTTATTCTTTCTTACTGAGACTTCGCGACCCCCTTATAGAGGTTTGACGACCCTCCAGAGGATCATGACCAGTGAGTCATAATAAAAAACACTGCCTTAGAAAATAGACATATCTATTGCTAGAGCTGACTTTTTTGTAGGTCTATTTAATATGTATCTACTATTACATATGAAAACGTTGATTTGATATACTTACCTCTTATGGTTTACTCAGCGTATGCCATTTAAGCGCCCCAAAGGCTTTTTTTCCGAATTGATTCATCATTATCCTCACTGCTTATTTCGTATGTTACTTTATCTAAAAAATGTGTCCTATAACCTGGCCAGATTATATAAAGAATTAAAAAAAAACACGTAAATCGAATAAGTGGTGGTCGCGTGAAAAGTACATAAACGGACAGACGTTGACAGAGGTCTCTCAGGTCAGAGAGACGTTGAGTTAATATGTATAGAAGACTAGCGGTGCGCCCGCGGCTCTTCGTGCGCTTATTACGCATTAATTATTTTCGTCTCGTAATTTTATTTTTACACATTTCAATGACAATTTTTATACCGTATCGAATGGGGAAATGTACTTCCCGTGTACAAATTATCATCAAAATCGGTTATCTTTTTTTACGATTTCTAAAACTATTATAGACCCATATGTTATAAACATGTTTATAGCCTATTAATTGTTTAATGACGTATCCTTCCCGTTTACAGAATTTGATCGGAATTGGTTCAGAATAGATTTTTTTTCCTTTTAAAATTATGTAATGACTCATAATCGCCGTGTACAAAATTACAATTGGAAAAATATACATGTAGACAACAAAGGTACACATTTATTAATATAGATGATGGGAAAGAATAAAGTTAATGATGTGAATGAAATGATCTCTTATTACTCAACAATTATTAGAATAGATCTAAGCAGTGATACTCCTTTATCTTTCGACATAAGTAATAAAGTTTTGCATTCTCTGCTAGTAATTTATCGTTTTTATAGCGTTATGGCCACAAGCTCACCACATATTAAGTGACAATGTGGCCCAAGATGACACGCTAAGTCTAGTGGGGAAACTGGCTTTCCAATGCAGCTGCCAGGACACACCTATAGGTGCTTGGTTCAAACTAGAATGGCTCATATTTGATTATTTTAAAGACAGTAAGTTTAACAGTCTCGATGACGACGGTTCGTGGTTGTGAATTAACATTTTCGATAACATCTGTGTGTACCCTTTCATTAAAATATATGACTGACATTTAGCAATACCGCACTTCCATCAGATAAATCCTTTCGTGTTTGTTTTTGATATGTGGTATACGTATCTTTTAATATTAAAACCTTCTCTCCCGTCGGTATCTGGAATATTGCGCCGACGATCGTTTGAGTTTTACCTGAAATTATCAATAAAGTAAAAATATATGTTATTTAAAGCGAGACAATCCAATGGACTCTATCACAAACGACGACGAAAATATATCTATTTTCATCTTACTTTTATCTTAAGATACCGAGCAATACGGTTATATCATCTTAATATGTTGTGACGTGTACTCGGTGTGAGGCGAGGGATGTCGATGATGCCACGGGAAAATGCGAAGTGCATTGCCATGCCTAGTCTTGGTAAAACATCGATTGTATGTAAATAGGAATATTATTATTTTCCGAATGTTAATTGGAATTACTATCATTATGCTCGGTAGAATAATTCTGAATTTCACATATTTACGATTTGAAGTCATTACACTGACAGATATAACACCACTCAATCCATAAAAGAAACAACAATCTGTTTTACAACTCCATGAAAAGGTACGCAAACGATGGCGTCCTCTTCTATTGGCGAATTTGGACAACGTGGCTAACCACATAGATTCCCTCTATTGGTTCACAATACGTTGCCATATCGAAGTCAGTTATCAATTTAGATTCTTTTTAATTAGAACTATGAAGATAATGTTACTATCAATTCAATATCTGCAGTATTTTTTTTTAATTTATTGTTAAATGGAGAAAAATTTCGTAGACTACATACACGCATTACAGCAGGTTATACAGAAGACCGAAGAGTGTAACCTGCTTTATTAATCGCTATGCTTATGCTCTGCATAGCATAATTGGAAGTTTAGATAATCTGGAAAAACAGCTGTTAATAGAAAACCTTGAAGGAAACGGTCGAGACGAAGATGCATAAAACGGTGGTAGGGCCAAATCACCAAATGGAAGTTACCCTTCAGTACGGACCTCTATGGAGCTGCAGATCGAGATCGATGAAGGCTAATTAGTACAAGGATTTGAGGATCACGATCCTCAGCATTGAGGTTACCGAACGGAAGAGAAAGAGAATTTTATACACCTTAGTAAAAATTATGTAATTAAATGAATTAACGACGGATTATTCCGGGATGTAGTGGCAAAAGATTCTTCTTTCGCAGTCGTAAAGATTTTCATTTGAATTAACGTTTGTCTCGCTCTCGTAGGGCTGTGGTATATTTCGAAATTTTTGACTCCAGTGATATTTCTGATATTTCTATGTGAAATTGCTCCGTGTGCAATACACGTATCAAGCGGATAGTTGAATAGAATCTTCTGTGGGTCGACTGTAACACATAAAACCATGATGGTTCAGTGGTAGACTTACGGATAGCGCGTCGACCGATATGAGTTCGAATCGCTGCAATGAGCTTGAGCTTTCGGTGAAGGAAAATATCGTGATGAAACCCTATGGTTTTATGGTTGTAGGGCATTTTCTAATGCCCGTCTGGCTAGCGACTACCCTCAAATCAGCACACCTAAAGGTGTACTCCGGAAGCTGCACTTGAGAACCAGTCCTCCCGCTAGGCTTAGTGTGTCACTTGTCTTGGACCGCATTGTCACATAAAATCAGATGATATTGTGGCCATAACGTTAAACCTATAAAGACATAGTTCTAAAGTTTTTGCCTATTTGCGCTGCGTTTCGCGATTATCTTGACTTCGCCCTCCCAATAAATTGTAGATAGTTTGATGTATATTCGTAAAATATTTAATAAACTTGATTTTGTGAAAGACCAGCACAGTTGAAAGTTGTTTTTATTTACACATGCTGGAATGACAGCGACTACTGGCGAAGAATTGTTGGTTTTTAAGATTGTATTGTGCATACCATCAGGCACAGTTCCGTTAGTTTGCCGTGTTACTATGAAAATGCTCAGTGTCACGTTAAAGAAAAAACCGGCCAAGTGCGAGTCAGCCCCGCACACCGAGGTTTCCGTCCGATATACAAAATATCCTCGTTATATATCGATAATTTTATGAGAAAATATCGATATTTTGATATGTTTTACCATCACTATCAAGTACAGCTATGTTTTAACTACTCACCATAGATAGCGCTGTGCAGTTTTTTTAAAATACTCGACCGGTGTAACTAATTTATAATTTAAGATATTTTTACGAAAAGATAAACTGGGCAAACTTAACTTTTCTGTTGGAAAACTGTGTCCCCGTACATCGACATATGCCGCGGTCAGTTTACCAACTGCAAATAACAAAATTATTTTTTAAAACAATATAATTACATATTTACAGTTTTCAGATTTTTTCCATTGCTTGTGCAACAAGACACTGCTTCTTAAAAAAAATCATGATTCTAGGTCAACTTGAAGTGCCTTATAGGTTTTTATTCCCTTTGAAATTGTTAAAACATGCGACATAAAGCGCCGTATCTTTTGATTGCGTTGACTTAGAAGTTTAAAGCTTCAAGGGATTGCAGACTTGAGTTTTTGGTATTAATTTCAACTTGATACCTCTACGCCTTGACAGACAGACAGACGGAAAACGAAGTGATCATATAAGGGTTCCTTTTCCTTTTCAGGTACGGTACTCTAAAAGTTTGTTTTTTACCCTAACGCCTCGCTATTTGCACACTTAACACAAACAGATTTTTTAAGTAATTAGAGAACATCATAAAATATAATAGTGCAAATTATGCATCAAAAATTAAACTTTAACAACGATAACCAGTACCTTCTACCTTTATAAAAAAATGGAGATGATCAATAAATAATAATAAGGATTATTAATTACAAATATATTGTAAATTTTATTTACACGATTCCTCATAACAATAATAGACATTTTATTAAAATTTCTAGAGTTTTGTTAAAAAACATCAACCATAGTTAATCTGAATCTGGTAAGTTTCAACTATAGCACTAATAGCAAACTCGCGATCAAGGACGTAGCCAGGTGCGGGCAGGGAGGCAACTGCTTCCCACTAACAGGCTGTGGGTAAGCTGAGTGCTGGATGACTTAATTCGCACCTAATGCAAATACTCTACCATCATGCGTATCACTTTAGTTGGAAAAATATACGTTCTTCTATTCTAAATTAACAACTCAAAACATTTTCAATAAAGGTTGAAATATTTCTAGAGAATTTAATACCTGTAGCAGACATCCCCCAAAATCTTGGCTACATCCTTGCTCGCGGTTGAATCTTATTAGATAGTTGGCAAAATTCTAAAGAGAAAACAATGAAGAACCAATCAGTTATTGGACCAAGCGATTTCAATCACTTGCAATTACGCATTCTATTTTAAACTTACCACTAAGTTTTTTATCAATCAAAATCAATGAAGTATTTATACTTGGGCCTCATAAGTACTAGCGATTAATCGCAGGGGCGGCTAACCGCTTTATCAATTTAATATGCAGCCGCTTATAAATGTACGGTGTTTGACGGTGTAATGGAGGTCTGTGGCCCACTTCGCGGCTAGCTGCCGTCTTGTTTATACGCACTAGGCGTTTCATGGGCGAACTGGCCAGATGCGTTGCGTGTTTCCAGTAAAGGATGAATTCCGTATTTATTTTATGTTTGTTGTTTTCAGGAATGATAATAGATACTGCAAGCTATTTCGACGGCGGTTATTTTGTTTATGGACCGAAAGTATCCACTCCGCTTTCGAGCGGTCCAACCGCTTGACGTGATTGGCCGCTATACCAACCGCGTTAGGCGGCTGGCTGCTCAAGCGAACCGCTAGTGCGATGAGGCCTTAGATTCATGACTGGTCTCTTAGAGCGCAGCGTAGACTTATTATTAATCGAAGCAAAAACATTATATCTACACATAATATTGGTTTAAAGCCTCTGTATTTGTTTTAATACAGTGACTTGTGATTCATGAGTAGGGTTACCAACTTTAGTACACAGTATTGCGAGATATATGTAATAATAGATCGGAATGTGGCAAAAAAAATTGTGTGTATTTTTATGTTCACACGTAAGAAGTTACTTCTTTGGCATAACAAAATATAAATAACTCCGAAAACTTTATCCCGCGTGCCAACAATATGAAGTTATCATATAACTTCTTCATTAAGATATAAGTTATCAATGATAATAATGTGGATTTTTTATTGTGTAACGTTGTATAGATAAACATGATTTTAATCAAGTAACAATACTATAAATGCGCCAAAAGAAGGTATAAATAAAAAAACGGGACAAACTTTGGAATTTTAAAACTCGTTAACGGATCAGAGTTTTCGAACTACTGATACGTATTCTAGTAGAGAATAGTAGGATCTACAGAAAGGTAATTTCGATTTGTTTGATTAACCTACTGGTACGAAGTTGACTTAAAGGCCAATGTCACGATTTTTTCATTTTTCTTGAAATACATCAATACATACGTTCACTTGTACTTCTACAAGAAGTTGATTAGCTTTAAAATAAAACCGGCATTTGGCATCCCCCATATATCTTTCGCGGGACACTTCCTCTAAGGTTTTGAAAACGTAACGTACCGGCGCTAGCCAGACAGTTGACAACCCTAGTCATGAGCCCCAAAAAATATAGAAAAATACAGTTTATGAATTAAATTAAAAACCACCATATGACAGATTAAAGATACCACTAAAAACTCCCAACAATATAACTTAATGCTTTTTGTATATAACAAATAGTTGAATTTTCACCAAGTTATGTGATACTGTCCGTATCATCACGATCCCGAGTTACATACATGCCGCCTTCAAGGATTTCAAAATCAGGTAAAGGGTGGGTATGTTCCGACATGGTCTTCACTATAACCTCCGAATCGTCCATATGAATGTACGCTCTGCACCGATTCAGCGCGTTGTATTTGTAGCACCGCCATCTGTAGCCACAACGTATAGCCATGTGTCGATAGAACATGTGACCTTTATATATTAAACCGATACCTTTGGGCCTGCTTACAAGAATCGCTGAAAAAATAAAACATATAATATAGAAATTACAAAACAATGATTTAAGACATAATTTAGTTTATAGGGTAAAGGCCATATCGCTTGGTCAGGTAGTATTTTTTAATGCTATGAATTAGCAAAGAGGCTCCTGATCTCTTGATGTTAAGTGGTCACTGTGTGAACCGCAATCTTAACAGACCTCGTGACGCAGTGATAGTAGGCGCTACTATTGAGCCGAGAGTTGGCGGGTTCGATCCCCGCACATGACTAACTTTTGTGTGATAAGCATGTCAGTTGTTTACTGCTTGAAATAATTTCGAGCGAAATATGACATGTCGCTTGGCGAGAAAGGCTTAACTAGAATCGATATGAGTAAAGTTTAAAAAGCAATCTCTATCATAAAATTTCCAATAGATCAATAAAATAAATACTATTTCTTGTTTTTGAAAATTTATTTAAAATGTACATATTATATCGTTTTTCATGCTATATATATTATAAATTTTATCTAATTTGACTAAATATCTCGTTGATATAGATCAAGTGACTAAAGACTTAACTGTTACAATAGTAATTTTATGTATTTCGACTTCATTTTGGGTATTATTTATACTACCTTTGCATTTTAAACAAACTTTATTTGTCACTTGGTTTATAACACATTCACTACAAATATTTATTATAATTATATTTAAAAATATGTACCTATAACTTTATAAAAGTAGTGTTGAATAAAATTATTATTTTGGAATAATTGGATTTATGTATAACGTACAATGTATGTGTACGTTAAAACTAACATGACAGCCATGATTATAGTTTATCTTAAATGTAATTGGTTAAATACACTGGTAACCTGATAATATTACATATCTTTTCATTCACATATAATAAGCATTACTACTTTCATATAAAATATTTCATATAAATTGTCTTAAAGTAACAAACTAGGTATTACAAAATAATAGAATATCACCGTTACATAAAAAATCACAGCTATAACAAAATTTATAAAAAAAACTTTTTTTATACCTATCGGCTTTTTCATTAATTTTAAATAATATAAATATATAATAGTCATTGCATATGATTTTCTTGTAATTATATGTTTAACAAACTTATATTCAGCTAAATTATGTTTTAAATGTAACATAACAATCATCCCCGCCCTTGGTAGCGAGTGGTGGGGGGTGACAATGTTGACCACTGACTTTGATGATCTTTTCTTTTCTGTTGAGGACAGCAAACACTCTGCATCCTTTCCTCTTAGCGGAGCAACGCCATCGCAAAGAGCTCGGACTATTCGTATTATTATAAGACTTATGGAATGTATGTTTGTTTATAACCAATCTACGTGAACCGTTCGCCATAGTAATAAACGTTGCTGAAATAAACAACACAATTTAATAAATACCTTGCAAACTTTTCAATTGTTTTTCTCAACTTGAACATTCTTAATTTTTATTTAATAAATTATAAATTTTGTACATATGTACTTACATTAAATTGTCATAGAACAAAAAACTTACTTTATTATTATTCTGTACTTACTACTTTAAAATTTAAAAGCTTCTTTCTAAATAATGTATAATAAGAAATTTTGATAAAATCGGTAAACCTACGTATATCTAAACATCATGTTAGTGTTAGAAATCAATTTAAGTTTCGTCAATAAATTATGTCCAATGGAGACGGGTATTTCTCAAAAATTTTATGAATGGATTAAGTTGAAGTATGGCTCATAAAAAGAGATTAACACAATCCACCTTGTAGAAAATGAAAAAACTAAAAAGTAATTTAAGGAGTAAGTAAAAGTAATCAATAATCGATACATGTGAATTAGTTCAACATAAAAAATAGAGCAACGCTAGTACCAGCTGATTAATTTAACCAAAATCAATTAGAATGCATAGATTGAACTTCTAAAAATAAAAACATCTTTATTTATATAATAAAACTTATAAATTCATGTTTACATTTCGATTCATTAGTTACTTTTTTATCGAAACATTTAGTCTGTGCTGACATTGACAACTCCGGATTCCGATACTTCGAGTTCGTTAGCTTTGTATCGTTTTATGCGTTTACGTTTTGAGTTTGTTTTCCTCTTTTTATTTATATTCCTCATCTACCACGGCATTGTTTCTACGGACTTTCTATCTTGCTTAACTTGTACGACACTAGTTTTCATAGCGGACAATGATACCCTTGCTTGAACGACAACGTAGACTAGTTATTTTAATTTAGTCAGATCGCGACGTTTAATTGCATACGCGCAATAGTCCGAGCCGAGGTTCGGCCACTTTGGCACCCTCGGATGTTGTTGCTTAGCTTTCGTGGCTGAGTGCCTTAAGCGCTCGCCCCCAAGCCCGGTAAAGCTGTAAAAGCCGCAAAGGCTCCAGGGCCCCTAAGGCTAACAGTATAGTCAGTTCGAAAAAAAAAAACTAGTTATTTTGGAATTTCCGACGAGTCTCTGGTCCATCCAAATGAAGAAATAGACACAACCAGCCGGGCCCTAATTTAGCACATTAATTACGGAACAATTATAATAGGTGTAGGGCTAATTTCAAAGATAACATAATGATGTCCTAAATGATAACATAATTTATTTTCCCCGGCTTACTTAGAGTGAACGTATACTAATTGCATTAGGAACATACCGAATAATGCAGGCACATTCTTATTTTGGTGAACATGTAAGAGAAAATGATGGATTTATTATAGAAGTATGCATGGAGGTCAGCAGCAACCTACTCAGAGAGCTGTCGGCTTCAAATACTGCTAAGTTAGAGGACACAAACAGTCCAGGCATATAAGCCAGAACACCTATTATGTTTGTGTGTTAGTTGGCAATTCTAACAGAGGTAGGGAAGCGACAAAAATAATATTATTGTAACTGTATTGTATTCAAAAGAACCGTAGGTTGCTGTGCCCATGTACTGCCATTAATATGGTACCTTAGTTGGGCTAGGTACCATAAGAGTATGTTTCTTCCTGCACAAGTTTTACATAATATAAAGGGTTTCTTATTTTATTTTTAAATATCATACCTACTATATGATCTTAAAATCCTCACACTCTATAGTAATAATTTAATAATAACAACAGCCAGTAAATTCACCGCTTCGGGGTAAAAGCCTCTTCCTGAGTGATAACACAGGCTAACAACTACACCAGTCCACGAGATATTATGCGATTACAGTACAAATCGATCGATCGATCGATTCATTATTATTTCTGTATTTTTCCGACTACATTATAGTACTAGACCTCGTGTCTCATGCGTTCTGGTTCGCTCACGATGTCTTGTTTCACTGTCAGCCAATGGCATCGCTAAATTAATTAAAATTAGTAAATGCAGGTAGGTACGCGACTTCCAAAACACGCCGAGGTTTAAAGCTGCAGATATCGGATCAATATTCCACTGGTTTTATTATTCGGTTACCACGACTTTTAATAGGGCTTATAATTATAATAAACCTACTTATCTATATAAAAATATTTATTACACTTCAGAAATCGTCTGTTTTAGTATAACTTGTAACATAACCTTACTTTCACGAAATATCTTAAAACTCTGCTCTCAGATTGTACCAAAAACTGCATAATTTTCAGTGAAGGTTTAATAATTTATTAGCTATTAATTGACATCATTTTCATCCTTTTCCATTTAGGTTTATTTTCATGCTCACGATTGTATGAAAGAGTATCTGTCTCCTTTAGTGGTTGTAATCTTCCCTTTACAGTTATTCAGTTCCAAATACGTTAAAACAGAACGACATTTTTTATCACTGTTGTAAATCCCCATATTTAAAACATGAAGACAGTTATTAGCATTTTTAAACTTAAATGTAAATAAACGAGATTTGTGTGGATATTTATATTGTTTCACTATAGAACATTTTTAGTACACGCATGGATAATACTATCAAATAGAAACTCTGTCATAAGGCAGCAATTTGAATATTTCAGCTGCTGATGCACCGTAAGGCGATGTGTGGCAAATTTGTTAATTCGGTCTTATAAAATTGCCTAATTTTACAAAAGGTGTCTGTCTAACTGTCAATCGTGCTCACTAATCAACCATTTTATTTGACCTCAGAATCAATATTGTTGATATGATAGTATATAAAACGTTGTTTACATTTTAACATACAGCCCTGTCGAGGTGAGAGCATATCTGGGTTTCTCATGGTTATGATTTAATTATTTTTTTCATAATTATTTTCGCATCCTTCGTAAGGAGAACGAAAGCGCTACACTTTGGCCTCTTGGAGCACTTCCACCGAGAATGGATGAGACTAAAAGCTCCGTCGGCTTTATGGAAGGTATATCCGTCCATCATAAGCAATTTCGTACCGTGAATTAATTTTATGAAATGGATATCTGAAAGCATTATTTCAGTGCATAACTAAAAATCTTGGAGATTGTTTTATAACAGAAACAATATTTGGATTTTGTCCGTTTTATTTTTTGGAATTTATTGTCCATTCTAGAATTTTACACAAGCCATAACACGAGGACAGGATAAGAGAAAGGATACCACAGTCAGAATAATCTATGAACTTGTTTATGAAACAAACACAGAACCACAAAGTCTACACGTCACTTGAAGAACACAAAAATAACTTATCGTACGAGCATGAAAGCAGAAGCCTACAGAATGAAGGAACCATGAAAACAAAAACTGTTGATAAGAGATGAAGTTTTATGATCAGCACGGTGATATGCTTATTTAAAGTCCTTGCATCCTCCAGCTAAAGCTGTTTAAAAACTGGAAAAAAGTCGTCAATGATAATTGATTGAATTGATCTATCGGTGTGTTCCCGCTTCTCCACTTGCAAACCAGCAACCAATCTAGACATAACGTGATACCATCGTTGACCACCTCATTACCAATGATTGTGATACGTTAAGAAATAACGTAACATCAAAAATAAGAATCATTAATAAAAAAAACTTTCCATTTATTAAGTAAAACTACAATACCAGCAATACAGTTGAACAGCCACAAATATATTACATAATTAAACTTCTAATGTTATTTATTTACTACAATAATGAAGTTAATAATATAAAATAATAATATAGACAAAAGATGATTTAAAATACACTAAAAAAAAGAAAATACTTGAAAATTCATATAGAAAATACATCTCTAGAGATCAAAAGTACATTTTAAATACCAAAATATTTAATCTGAGTACAGTTAAAATGAGTGGTATTTGACAATTTCTATAATATATATTAATCTTTGCTTAATATTAAAACTACTCTTTAAATGTTTTTTTATTCTAAATATTATATTTTTCTATTAACTATATATTAAGTTAATTATTTTTACAGCTAAATTATTAAAATTGTTTTTCGAAATGATTACATACCCTATTCAAACTTTTTATTTTGAAATGCTTAACCCTAAATTGTATGTTTCTTATTTCATAAAAAAAATAGACAGTGAAAAGTTTAAAGGTTGTTTTTTTTTAAACATAACCTTTTTGTAGAAATACATTATTATGCGTTTAAGGATTAAGGATCTTGTAAATAGTATCATTAATCATAATGTTATCCAAGCACAACATAGGTAACGAAAATCTATTTTCGGATATTATTCGAAATTAATAACGTTTAACAAAACCGAACGGTTTTAAAACCTATAATTTATTTTCGGTAAATAATAATGGTACTTCAAGAATAGCTTTATTACTAGTCATTAAATTATATACGATATTACAATAATTAAATTTATTTAATTATGAAGAAATACTGATATTTTATAACACTGAGAGTATTTAGTTCGATATTTGCAATTCGATATTTACTCATACTACATGTTTTTGATTTGATTTAAATGAGTAAAATTTTAGTTTTTTTAATGCTAATGATAATTTTAATACTTTTAATGAATCATACCATTTAAATATTCAGTTATTTGATTATCACGATTATATTACAATAGGATAAGCTTAAGTATTTTATTCCATATATTTTTTTTAATAATTCACTGCTTATGAAGCTACTAATACTTTTAAGTTTTATTTTAATCAAAATATAAACGAAATGAGTTTTGACGAGTATAAACGACTTTTTTCTTATATTTTTATCAGGTTTAAGAAGCTTTAAACAAACTTTGAACGGGCAACAGATGTTAAATAATAATAAGTCTCTAAAATGATAGATTATTTATTACTAAATCCGGTTTTTGAAATTTCGACAAGTAAAAGTTTCAATTACTTAAAATATTTTTTTAGGTATATGTTTGTAAAAAAACTGCAGGTAACAAGGAAATTGTGTTCGTACACTCAGTCCCATTGAAATAACTACATTTACCACGAATAAATTCTTTATCTTGAGAACTGGTATTTTGAATGAAAAAAGATGCCTCCGTTACCAGTAAAAGTTTTACACAAGAACCCTGAATGAATTTTCCTTTAGTACATGAATCCTAAATGTTGCATTAAAAATTCTACCGATTTCATATTAAATAAGGGTTCCGTTACAGGCGTACATTTTGGTAAAGTAAATTTAAATAAGCGTACCTATAGTTATTTTATTTTTTTTGTAACTGAGGAAAATAGCGTAAAATTAAACTACATCTAATGTACTTTTCTAATCTCAGACTATAGATTATAATTAAACAATAATTATTATTAAATTATGATACGTTCAATTTTAGGCTTCTCATCATAAAAATTAAATCTCTCTACCAAATACTTTTAACGACGAGGATAACTCGATCATCCTTGAGAAATTTGAATTTCGAATAAGGTGTCGTCGGTAACTGTTTCATTTTTACATTGAACATAAATTTTATTTAAACTTTTTTCAATAAACATCGTTTTAAAAGCCGTCTAGTAGTGTTGAGTATTTAAAGCCTTAACATAATTCCCCGCCGAAGTTACAGTGTAAGTAGGTCTCTCGTGGTTATGATTTAAGGACTTCTTCAAAATAGTCTTTTCATCCTTGCTGAGGACGACGAAAGCGTTGCACTTCTGTTTCTTGGAACACCTCCAACGGGAACCGAAAGGGCAAAGCACACCGACGGCTCTATGGAAGGAGTATCCTTCAACCATAAGCAAGATTGTACCGTTCACCATTCTGATAAATTGTATACCTGAAGATATCATTAAAATATTAGAATATATGTAAATAACGTTAAATGTAATTTTATAAAAACCCCTATATAATCTTTGCCCTTCAAGGGTTTACATTAGTGGATTTTAAATAATAATAGAAAAAACTATTTTTTATTGGCAGTATAGATTTTATTCTTCCATCATGTTTTTCATTATTAAACGTTATTTTAATAAACTTAATTCAAACTTGTTGTAAGTTTTTTTAAATTATTAGGTACACGAGATTTTTATCACGATTCTATAAACGGTAGTGACTACTCTGTAATTTTGAATGTGTACCTGATGACGTTTTTTTTTATTATGGTTTACTAAACAGTTCTTTCTATTTTATTGTTAATGGAATTCATAAAAGGAAGGTTCTCTGTTTCTCTAATAATATGTTTGTGTGTGAAAGTTTTAGAAACTGAACTACTAATTTTGAAAATTCTTTTAGGATATAGGGGCGGGTAATATATATACTTATTGGAATGTTTTAGAATATAAAATTAATATTAATTTAGGTACAATTCTTATGAACAGACTTATAGATATAGTTGTGGTTCTTGCAAGGTCTTTAATGAAATCGTGTTTTTTAACCATTGTTTTCTTAACAGTTTACTTGTCTTAATTTGCAGTCACTTTGTAGAGTTGTTTATATTCAGAAAAACATAAATTTGAAAAATTATTCAATTTAAATTGTCAAATAATCTGGAAAGTATTATGATATATTTTACATGCACTGTCGAGATCATTCATAATTTTTATAAATTTTATTTTAATTTCGATTTATATACAAAAATATATTAAATTATAACAACAAAAAAAATACGCAAAATTCGTTTATATAATGTGATCACATTTTATCAAATGGATGGATATTTCAAATACATATAAGCAATTACCAAAGTTAAAACAATTTGAAAATTTTAACTAATATACTTGATTCAGACAATACTTTAAAGTTTAATCCACTTCCCATTCGGTAAAGTTGTGTATTTAGGGATCTCGTGGCTTATATGATCTAGGAAAGTTCTCGTAATCAATGTGTTATCATTTGTCATTATCACAAATGCTGGACATTTTTTCTTATGACTGGAACAAGTCCATCGATAGGTTAGGGATGACGATTTCATATTTTTATGAAAAGAGTATCCATCGATCAACAGAAGCCTCCTACCATTCATCAGTTCAATCATCTTTATATTATTCTTGCCTGTAATAAATTTTATGATCATTAAATTTATATATAAAATGCCCTTCTACAGTCTTTGTTGCCGAAACGTATTTTTGTTTCGGCATGGCAAAACAACAAGCACGGCATATTATTTAATGGCGATGTAATTTTTGTCAGTGTTAAAAATGTCGATATCAAGAATATAACAGGAAACAACATTTGACTAAACGTGCTTAGGCTAAATGATGACCCAGTGTTAGCGTTTACGGACACTGTGTCGATCAAAGCGGTTCGAATCCCTACAGTGAGCCTGAGCTTACGGTGAAGGAAAGTATCGTGATGAAATCATAGCATGCTGGTAGAACTTTTTCTAATGCCCGCCTAGCTTTCTAAATCTATCATCCTCAAGTTAAAAATCTGTCGCCAAGCACCTACAAGTGTATTCCGGCAGTTGCCAGTTCCCCCCACTAAGCTCAGCTTACCATCTTGGGCCAGGTTATCTTTTAACATCTGGGTTGTGGTCAAACGTGGTCAACTTATAAATTATTATAAAAAAACTAACGTGAATTACCGACAGAAATTTTCATGATGCGCTAGGCTACCCGTTCCCTTCAATATACAAAGCTGAGAAATGGCTGCCGTTATTATCGTAATCTTCCCATAAAGTGTTTCAAGATATAGCAGACATACATGGTTGGAATTTCACGCTCTTGGGTGAAGAGATATATTAAAATGATTAAGAATACAGGTTGTGCTCCTGCTGTTCGCGCCTGACGTTTCAAACTGCACCAGCGTCATAAAAAACCATTGTTCACACAACCGCGTTTCTCTCATTTATTGCAAAATGTTAGACAGATGACGAACGCCAAGAGAGCTACGATTGCAGCAATATGATATAAGATTGTGATATTATTGAATTATTTATTTACATGTTAGCACATAGTAGATAGCATGTAGAGAGCACGAGTAATTTCTCTTTTCTTGGTTGGAGCAGTCCGACTGGTAAAATACCTCCACCCTACAGAAGATCACAGTCATTACCCTTATGTTTACGGTGAGCCTTAGTTTCCTTGGAGAAAGGATGGAGGTAAATTCAAGGTTAGCAAAGCGCTAGTGGTACCTACGGTGTTACAAGCTACGGTAGCTGCTTAGGCTTGTTTACCTTCGTGGTACAAAAAAAAAATAGTATTTCTCTTGGTATGTTTTTCCTACTGAAATCAATTTCGAAACTTTGTCAATCATTACGCGACTCTACTTGTACAATGTTTTGCGGTTAGTTAGTATTAGTACACATTTTATAAGGATCCGAGGCGTGAAGAGGCATTCCATAGGCCGGCATGACATCGATGATTGCCGATGAAATTTGTGTCACCGACGGAAGCTGTTGTTTGTGGACTATACTGTAATAACCATCAGATGCTATACAGTCATTTTGACGAGCTAGTGTAAAAAAAAAAACAATGTATTTAAACTATAGGGACGATGGACTAAGGGGTAATAGGCACTCACTACTCAAGCGCCGGCTTGAATGCACAATTACAGTTATGCACAGACAGAAATTTCGTTTTACTTATTCACTAAAATTAATCACACATGAAAACAAAACATTTCTTACGATTTAATATATTTACCAAGCTCCAAAGCTTTATAATTAGGGATTTCGTGATTATTATGACATAGACGCATATTAATTACAGTTTTATCGTTCTCGCTTAGAATAACGAATGCGTTGCACTTTTTCTTTTTAGCTGAGCACTGCCATCTGATTCCTCCGGATATTTCGACTGCCTTGTGAAAGATATACCCGTTTACCATAAGAAGTGTTTGACCGTTAATTAGCTTGATGAATTGAGGAACTGTAATTGTCAATATATTATAATGTACAATGTATTAAATATTTTACAATCTATATCAGACATGTCCAAAAACTACCGGACTACTGGATTTTTTTCTATATTTTGGAAAGGATGTTTTGAAACTGTATTATTTTATAGACCCTTTATATAAAGATGATGATGTAATGACCACGTAGAAAAAAGAACTGCTCAAAGATTTCAAAATATTAAAACGTGCATTAGGACTAAGCGTTCGACGATTTAGAGATGCCATAAACGTATGGCGATGTCGGTTTGTTCGTGGTTGTAAATCGGTTCCATTACGATTTCTTTTACACACCTTGAACGAAACATGGTAACTTTTCTGTAAGCATCAACGATAAAAAGATTTAGAATAAAAATAATTAATCAAAATTGGAATATAAAATCTAAGGCAAGATAATTTCTTACCAAAAGTCAGTACGACAAAAACGGCAACTTCCTAGGTAAGTACTAAAACGAATGTTTAATTAAATTCTTCATGTCGCGTTATTTCGATTTTCAAATATCAAGGTCGAAGTTCCAATAAGAGAACTCTATCTTAGTTCTCATTAATAAAACACAATCGCGAAACACAATGTGTGTTGAAGACGTTATCGATTAAAAATCGAAGATTAATGTATCACTGTTATATGATACAGATTACAGTAAATCTTAATCCATTAAAATAACCAGGTATTTGAATAGTAGTAAACAGCTAATAATAATAATATAAAAAAAAAACATTTATTGCAATAATGGTGCTGACAAGATTTGATATCACTGGCTTTAAGCCCCTAAGACATTAAACACAAAGAATTGATATTTATGTTTTAACGTAAAAATCTCCACATTTTACGAAACACGGTGGATTGTGGCAATGTTCTTTGTAAGTTTTTACAACTTTAAGGTTATCTTCGTTAAGAACTATGTTAACTGGACATTTATCTTTATATCGGCTGGAACAGAACCATCTGATACCGCCGACACGTACCGCTCCGTTTCTGTGAAATGTGTAACCTTTCAGCATCAGTAACTGTTTTCCATTCTTCAAATTTATGTACTTGGCTGAAAATTTAATTACATTTAATAAATCTGTAGTTCTGTCTGTACATGTATTTTCTATAGACATACCATAGAAGGACATTGATTATGAACATACCATGAATTTTTTTTGTCTGTCTGTGTGTTTTTGTATATCTGGATTTTGTTCAAAAACGGCTTGACCGATTTTTATGAAATTTTGTACACGTGAATATTATGTGCTTATGAGCACGGGCGCACAGCTAGTTATTTATATAATTAAATACATTGAATTATAAAATTTATTGTGACACATAAAATTAACCTTTTTATAAGTATTGTTGTAAACACAATAGCGCCCAGTACATCACAAATCCTTTTTCAATTATAGTCCTAAGTTACAATAGATGCAACGTTGATAAAGTAAAGGTGAACTAATCGTGAATCTCAAAAATGGAAGATTCGATTCACACCTATTGGAACGTCACAAAGTAACATACCGCCTCCTCTTCACGTAAAAAGTTTATGAGAGGATATTAGCGCAAACCCTACTTAGATCATCCGGTAAGTCGACGCCTGGTGATTCAGCGCAGATATTGCTGGCGTGGTGCGGTAGAGCTAGATCTGTCCCACTTTCAATTCTTTAATTGGAGAGAAGCCGCGCTTGATAGAAAGAAACGACGGGCTCTCGTCTCGAAGGCTCACTGCCTATGGGTCATTGATCTAGCGGAGTAACTAAGTAAGAAAGAGAGCACCGCAGGAAAAGACGCACGAAGCTCGAGTACGCTGGCTCTGTCGGCGAAAATGTTTTGGAATCTTCACGCATATTTACCCAGAAACTTCTCGATTATGATGCAAATTGTATATAATCCCGATACCAATCAGTAGACAATGTTTTCTATTATAATACATATGAAAACAATATTACTTATTTACCCTTATATAGAGATTACATTTCTATTATTGCATTGTAAATAGTGCTTCTGCACTCATCAATGCGCTCTGTGTAGTGTAAAACATATATATCGTAATATAGCGTGAAGTCAGTTAATAAGGGATCAGAAATTTTAAATCATAACAATACCCTCATTGGTGTCATAAAAGAAGAATTTATGATATCCTAATCAAAAGACCGGTGCATTTTTGTCTGGATGGAAAATTTACATTTGTCTTCAAATGTTCAGGAAAGTAATAAAGAATAATTCCACACGTCTTTCGTTGTCTGAGAATAGCGACCAATTGCAATATTGGCAAGGCGTAAAACAAAATACAAAAAGAAGTGATTAAAATTATACATCTAAAGATCATAGCATGAAGCGTCCGATATATTCTTAATGATTGTAGGGACATACATGCTTATCTATAAAGTGACTGCAATCAAACAAGACATTTAAACAAATCTCGATGTTTGGGAAGTTATATATTTGTGTTCTTTCTTCATATTATTAAATCGCCATACACCTCCATATTTTAATATGTTTATTAATGAAAATATTAGGCTTTGGGGAAGTAAAGATAATAGTAGGTACTCGTTTTAAATTTATATTTATTACAAATAAGACAGTTCAAATCCATTATTTTCCACAAATATTATAATTATATATTCCTTCTAGCCGATTGTAGAAACATTGTCGTACTTCAACAATCTTTAATATAGATTATTTCTTTTTGATATACCGTCCATCTTTTGTAATGTGAAATTGTGGAGGGGCGTGATTGTGAATAGTCATAGCTTTTAAAATGATGTTGCCTGTACTCATGTGAACATGCGCTTTGCAATTCTTCGAAACGGTGCTCGAACAGGCGAACCTTGTACCGCCTTTACGGATTGTAGTATTCTTGCTATAAGTGTAACCGTCGATCCACAGTAGTGTGGTACCTTTAACGGTCCGTATGTAGGATGCTAAAAAAAATTATAACATTAACAGCCACGTCTTTTCCGAAATATTATATCGTACGTCATATCTTTTTACAATCTATCCAGTTATATTTTAATGTAAATCATTGTCTCGTGAAAATGAAAAAAAAAATCCTTGCCTATAGTTTTAAATCTAATCTAATGAATATTACATAACTATATAAAACTAGCAACCACCCGTAAACTCGTGTACGTTGATTGCAAAATAGTATAGCATTTAATAAATATAAAAAATAGCATATCTTACCCAAGGATAATGTAGCTTACAAATATTTACCTCTCTATAATAATATAGTATCGATAAATAGAAAGAAAGCACATTTATTCTATGTTGGACGCGGACATAATTACTAATTACAAACACGAAATTACAATAGGTAAAGAGTGTCTATACATATTAATAAAACTCAACGTCACTCTGTCTGTACGTTTATGTTTTTTTTTTACACGAAAACCACTAATCCGGTTTTCACTGGTTTTCCTTTACACTACTCTCTACTAAACTCGCCAAAAAGAAAGTATAACTTGAAAAATTTAAGAACTTAGTATGTGACAAATACGATGCGACGTGTGGGAATAAAAAAGAGTATAATGAAAACAAAACTAAAATCCGACTGAAAACACTTGCCAAAAAAGAGAAAATCAATCTCTATATAGTCTATAAAATTTTCTTTGGCATATAGTAAAATAAAGTATTTTATTACACCTGAGTGTTATAAGTTATTGCAGGCGGCGACAAACCAAGAACCAAAATATGTTTGCTGACCGTCTTTAAGTGTTTGAAGTCTTTTGCAACAAATATATTCTACATTTTAATAAATCTTCAATCAATAGGTTTTTTGGATGTATTTATTTGTGTGAGTCAACATATTCGGGAATGAATAAATTAAATCTAAATAAAGCTATGATGGCTCAGTGGTAGTTTAAATGGACATCTCACGTTGATGGGCCTGAGTTCGAATCCCTGCAATGAGCATGAGCTTTCGATGAAGGAAAATATCGTGATGAAACCATAGCATGGTGATAGGGCTTTTTCTAATGCCCGCCTGGCTAGCTACCACCGTAAGTTGAAAATCAGTCGCCAAGCACCAATAGGTGCGTTCCGGCAGATGCATTTGGGACCCAGTCCTCCCATTAGACTTGTGGTGAATTAGTGTGGTACGATCTTAGGCCACATCGTCTCTTAACATCAGGTGAGATTATGGCCATAATGGTAAACCTATAAACGATTGAAAAAACTCATACATCAAACGAATCTGTCTTACTGCTTACGGTTAGCACTCGGTAATTACGTGCCGTCTTATAAAAATTACGCGGATGATAATTTGCGTTTTCATGCATCAACATCCAGAGACAAGTGATATGTGAGTTAGTACTTTCTTTTAGTACCTATTTAATTTCAAAATGAAGTAAAAGTCGTCTCATATACATTTTTTTTAAATAAAGCATTAATACTGCAGACTCGTAGTCCGCACCTTTTTTAGTGGGCGTTCTTATTAATAAATAATTGAGTCAAAAATTGCTTCAAAAATAGCTGCCTTACATGTGAGCAGCTTAGTACTACATGCTAAGTGAGAATTTTATAGCTAATTAATTTAATATAATATATTTTAAAAATACATACTTTCTGCTAAGTTACTTTCACTAACAGAACAGGGTTGTCACTAAAAGTAATTTAGAAGTTTTTTTTTTTATGTTCTTATTATATTGTTTTAAGATTAAGACATGCTTTTTTTAATTTATTTATTACAAACTAATTGAAACTAATTTAAGACTAATTACTATGATTAGTTTTAGCTTTGCAAGACATGAAGACATTTACGGTTTTTAAGTATACATACTAAATTACATTTTTTCAGCGCTCTCCGCTGAGGTTATGGATGTTAATGTATTGACTTTTATGTCACCGTGTCTGAGGGCCATTTTACGGTTGTAATCCACTATTTCCTTCGCCGATGCGCTCACCGCTCGATGGATGAACCTGCCAATCACGTCGTCGGCTACGTCGGTATAATAGGCACAGGTCTCGGTGTGCCTTGAGACTGCCACGATAGCGTGGGAAACACTATCGTGGATCTGTAGTTTCCTCCCCTTGGTTCCGATGCGCTCACCGCTCGACGGATGAACCTGCCAATCACGTCGTCGGCTACGTCGGTATAATAGGCACAGGTCTCGGTGTGCCTTGAGACTGCCACGATAGCGTGGGAAACACTATCGTGGATCTGTAGTTTCCTCCCCTTGGTTTGGAGGATCACCACCGATTTAAAGGTCAACCCCTGTGACTCATGGATCGTCAGGACGCGCGACCCCTCCCCTTTTCCAAAGCCGTTGTTGGTCAGGGCTTTTTTCTCTGCCTGGGTAATCTCATATACATTGTTTTTTTCTTTCCTAATAGTAGGGTTGGCAGTTCATCTCTTTTTAGCTAAATATGTGGTGTATTAAATTTGTGGTGTATTACTGACGCTATAAGTTTAAACACCCTTGATTTACTTCTGATGAATTATAGCCGTTGTTAACTGCAGCGTCTTTAAATCAGAGACACAAACCTCGACAAAGCAAGGTCACCACATAACTTTCTGTAAGTTGTACTCACACGTAATACCTATATGAGTCATTACAATATTTCTCATATAATTATACAAATAACAGATTATTTGCACTGTAACGACTGTAACCAGTATACAGCGTGACAATGTATATAGTCACTATTCACAAATCGTATCATAATAGTAAGTTACAAATTTTTTTTTATATAAAAATGCATTTAGTTGTGTAAAACTTATATTTCAGTCTAAAATTCTACAATTTAACATATTTACCGTCTCTCGTTCTAATATATTTTAGAGGAGCGTGATTATGTTCAGTGAAGGCCATGGTTATAACATTGTCCACATTTAGATGCACATAAGCCTTACAATTTTTCTTGAAGCTGCTGGAACAACTGTATCTGGAACCACCCGCTCGGATGCGACCACTCTTGAAGAAAGTGTAATCGTTTAGCAGTAGGAGCTTGGAACCGCGCGCTAATGTTATAAATTGGGCTGTGAATAAAAACAACAATTACATTGATATTTTTTCTCAAAACCTTCAAATATAACCGGCCCGTGGCAGCGGCGGATTTAACCATTGTAAGGCTTCGGGCAACAGATATTTGCGATGCCCTTGTCTTTTGTGCAAAGTATGTCAATGGAAATTAGATATATCTGATGATTGATAAGAAATACAAATATTAGAAATAAATAAATCTTGACATTTAAAATATAAGACTAAATGTTAGAAGCTTTATAAAAGTTAACAAACAAAGGCGACAACTTATTTATTAGTTATATTAATATATATAAAGAACATAAACGCCTTAAAAAATGTACACAAGAATTTAAAAATGATGCTTACTGTTTGTTCTAAGACTCAAATCATTAATTAAAGCACAATAATATAACGAATAAGATACAATTAGATTAATTTTTAATCTCCCAATCAATAATCTAAGGACCTACGTCATCTCCAATTGAAAGAATAGCAGGGGTTGCGTCATAGAAATCAACAAAAATACGTTTTAATAACTTTTAACCTTGAAAAACTTCTGTCTGCAGACGCAACTGCAGATTTTACACTTTAAAATATTTACCGTCTCTCGTCCTAATGTATTTTATAGGAGCGTGATTATGTTCAGTGAAGGCCATGGTTATAACATTGTCAATATTTATATGAATATAAGCTTTACAGTGCCTACTGACGCTGCTGGAACAACTGTACCTGGAGCCGCCCGCTCGGATTGGGCCACTCTTGTAGAAAGTGTATTCGTTTAGTAATAGGAGTTTGGACCCGTTCACTGATGTTATAAATTGGGCTGTAAATGGTAACAAAAATAATATTGTTAGTTTTTCTCGAAACCTTCATAAATAACCGCCATGTGGTGTTCTGCAAGTACTAAATGTACTTCGTCCGGTCTGCGATTCGTATGTTGGTCACTTGAATTAAAAAAAGTGTTCTTGTAAGATTACTAAACGCTCAAGAGTTAAATAAATAAAAAAATGAAAAAATATTAGCATTCTATTTTCTTTGTATTTATGTTCTTTACTTTTGACTTTATCATCAGTAAGTTTAAAGTTGATTTTAGGTATAAAAATAATTTATATTTATTACATTAGTTCTTCTAGGGATATATAAAGCCCTAGATTAAAATTATTGTTAACTGTATCCTTATACTGATTTACGGTTATTTAATTTTTTAGGCTTTTCTCGTTGCGAATACGATTCGATCCTTAGAAACGTTGTATGACTATCCATGAACTAGGATTGAACGTGAATTAGGGCACAATGTATCATTACTATGAACGTTTAATGATAAATATATGAATGCAGATAAAGTCAAGTGATATAATTTCTCGATACACAGACTATTTCAGTTACTGCGATGGACATTGGTAGTGGAGATAGTCGGTGTCAGTCGGTCAGTATAAAAGCGCATTTCGTATTGAAACAAAAAATAATGCTGTTACTGCAAAAGAACTAGGTAACTAGGAAGTACAAGCCCGGTAAAGCTGTAGGCTTTACCGCCTGAGGCTTTAAGGCTCTTAAAGCTAGCGATATAGTCAAATAAAAAAAGGAATTACAGTACTTAGTATTAATTTTTATTGTTTTCAGTCATGTTTATCTTTTAAAAACACAAAGCAAAACCTTAGATAAATACTTTATAAGAAGAAAATAATAATCAAGAAAATTGCGATGGATTGGACATGCCCTTCTAAGACCTGATAACCACTATAGGTCTCTTCTGGCAGTCTACTGATAAAAGAAAGCCGACCCCCGAATTACGTATTTAACGTACTTAAGTATTTTATGTACAAGAGCAATTTCAGATTGTGTTTGAGTCATTACAGTTATTTAGCGATTTCTACTATTGCTTTATTCTTCGTAAATACGTAATTAGGTGTCGGGTCGCCCGGAATAGGAGCTCTGCTATACTTAAATAAGTATATATTTCCACTTAAAACTAACAAAACCTTATATATAATAAAACTATTTAGGTACATAATACGTAAATTTCATTAATAATCTTTCACTCTTCAATCTTTAAAATACATATGTATCGTTTTCTATCATTCTAACATATTTGTAATAGGAGGGTGATTGTGTTCAGTGACGGCCAGGGTTATAACATTATCGGCGTTTATATGCACGTAAGATTTACAGTGCTCACTGAAGGCGCTTGAACAACTGTACCTGGAACCGCCCGCTCGGATCTGGCCACTCTTGAAGAAAGTGTAATCGTTCAGCAACAGGAGTTTGGAACCGTTCAGTAATGTTATAAACTGGGCTGTAAATGGTAAAAAAGGATTGTTACTCATTTTTCTCACTTTCGCATAAATAAACACCACCTGTGGTGTTCCGCAATTACTAAATGTAGTTAGTCTGGTTAGTGGCTCGTAAATTTGCCATTAAAGTACAAAAAAAGAAAAATTCCGTGTAAAAAATTTAATGTAATGTATTTACATAGAACATGGCTCTTATTGTTCTCAGTGTTTTTCTATAATAAGCAGTGCTTGACCGAAACAGGATTTTAGCCGAAACTGAAACCGAATCTTCGGCCTCGGTCTCAGTTTCGGCCGAAACCGAAACTTATTTAGACATGTTAAAATTTATATTGTCTACTAAAATTAAGTGTAGGTATTTTATTATTTTATAGACATATACAGACAGTTAACGCACTTAACTCGACAGTTAAATGAAATAAAAAACAATAATTAAAGTATGTAAGCAAAATAATTATTTAGTTATAATAAACATGTTAAAAACTTACTCTTGTAAGTGAACTTTGGAAAAAATCAACACTTGGATATAAGGTACAGAGGTTAATTGAGTATTTTAAGTGTGCTCATAATATTCTTAAGATTGAACACGAGTGTAGAATACACAAGTCACGAACTCATCCGAAGTAAGCCGAACGACGCGCGACATTTTACGAAGTTTCGGCCGAAACCCAAAACTGTGGCTAAAACTGAGTTCAGTCGATCATTAATAATTAGTTCAGCCAAAGAGTTGAACTAGAAAATAATAATAGCTTTATCTCTTCTTCTTTCTTTGCATTTATATATGTTCTTCATACTTCTAAATTTCATCATCACTAAATTTAAGGTTGATTCTAGATTTACCTAAACATAATATATACATAATAATCCAAGTAATTTATTTGAGGGATAAATTTATACATATAATTAAATTTAAGAATCTGTTTGTAATGTCAAAGTAACAAGTTTTTACTAAATGCATATGAAAGAAGTATACACGGTTACATATACCATTTTTTTTATGTTTGTCTGTCTGTTTGTTTGTTCCGGGTGATCCTAGACCAATTTTGACGGGACTTTCATTGGCAGATAGCTGATGTTATAGGGAACAACTTAGGCTATTTTAGGCTTATTTTAGAAAAATTATGAAGGTTCCGCACAAAAAAATAAAAGCTTTTTTAGTAGTTGACGCGAGCGGAACCGCGGGCACAACTATTATATACATTATTGGTTAACTGTGTCGCTATCGGACTTTTAGCGGATTTTTTACTGTACATATTAACAAAAATAAATTCATTAAAAGTACATACCTAAATTGATTATTTTAATTTTTAAAAATGCTATTATATAAATTCGATGTGTTTACGTGGAACATGCCTCTTATTAGTTCATGCCGAACAAGTTGGATGTAAAAATATAAGCCCAAGACAAGTGCCCAGATATCACTTAACAAATTTAACTTTATTCGAAATATTAAATAAAACAGCAATCAAATGACAACGGATTGTAAACACAATTAAGTTTTTTTTTATACTACAATGGTAGCAAACAAGCTTACTGTCTGCCTGATAGTAAGCGGCTATCGTTGCCTGTGGACGCTTTTAATAAAATAGGTATGACTAACGCGTTGCTGACCTTGAACATCCTACCGCAAGGAGCTCTGAAATCCTCACTCACCGCAGGAATACAACACAAGGCTATTTGACTGCGATCTTCTGCAAGGTGGAGGTGTTCCACAAGTCGGGCTGCCCCAAGAATTCTCCAAAGAAATTGCTCTGTGCCTTACCTCTCTTAAAATTTAGACGCTCTATGCAACCTATGTAACTACAAAAAGATGAAAGGTTTTAATACAATTATTATTTATTTTGGTCTGATATTATAATGTGCCTACCTTTTTTATTCATGCTATACGAAATTTATATAAAATAATTAATATTTTTGAGAAATTAGCAATTCAACAACTCGCAATTACACAATACATGGACAATTTACGTTGGACTTTTACTAACGAATGAATAAAACTATTACTTGAAACAACTGTATCTTGTCAGACAAATTGGTTGTCCAGCAACTTTCGACTAAAAACTAACTTTCCAAGATCCACTTTCCACTTTTCCGAAGATCTCCGACACAACACGTAACTTCAAAATAACTATTAGATTTCCCTAGAATTCGAGGTGTGTGTGCTATATTTCAACGACCGAATTATGCATGTTTTAAATCTATGAGTAGAAGTAATCTAATAAGTTATTCACTCTTAATTTTCTAGCCTCTGAATCCTATGTAGTAGTGTAGGCTTGTATGTGCATCAGACAAGTTGTCAATGCATTAACACAGTTTTGTAGAACATATTTTTATTATACTGGCAAGCCTACTCACACAATGTCACACATATACAGTATTGTTATATGGTTGTCAAGCACACAGCTAAATGTAGGTCCCAAATTTGTTATTCTGAAGTCTCCGTCTAGCTTATTCTCAAATCTGTAAATTAACAATGAATTCTGAGGTGTCATAAAAAAGCACCGTGGTAAGTTATAATAAGTAGTCCACCAGTTTGTAGGAACACTGAAATCTTCATCTGTAAAATGAAATAATTATCCACTTGATAATGTAAGCAACAGCCTTCAATAGTGAGGATTGGTTGACAACATAGGAAAAACAATAATAAACTAAAATTTCGCTAGCACCATTTTGTTGACTGCCAACAATGTCTTTGATGTTTATAAAGGCTTACCATTTTCAGCATCGTAAAATGAGTAATCGATACAAACGTGTCAACTTGTTCACCAACTTATCGCTAACTTCGCTTATGCTATGGCGTTAGTAATTGTAGATAGAGAATAGATACGAAATTTATGCAAGTTCGCTAGGTCCTCTGCTCCATACTCAATACATAATATTGCTAGTGAAATCTGGTAGGAACACAAAGTTACTAAGAAAAAAAAACGAGAATCTTCCAAGCCAAAAATTACATAACTATGAGATTTCAAACATCTTCATTGTTATGGTCAACAATCGAATCCAAAACTGCCACTTTTCAGTCTTAATAAAATTAAATTCTCTGATAGCCTTGAATAACCTCCTTCATATTTTCAAAAGAAACCATAAGTTATTGATTGTTTAAAACTACAATTAAACTAAAATGTATAATTGTCCATGAATTTATTTAGAAGCTAAAATCTTGAAATTGATAGGACGGGCATAAATCCTTGCTATGGTAAATTCACGGTAGGTACAAGAAGCCGTCTGCCAATCATCAATAGTTGGGAAGGCGGTACAAGAAGACAAAAATTAATAATCGATACACATAGGTTATATTCGTTGATGTAAATGAGAAAAAGATTTTACTTCTAAAATATATTCTTAACAAAAAAAAAATGTTACATTGGATTATATATAAAAAAATAATCAAATAAATACTTGTAAAACGCACACTCTTTAAAGAAAAACCAATAAATACAAATGTTTCATATTTGCTTTTGACAAATTGGACATAATATTTCTACATACATAATGCCATTATGAAACTAAGCTAGGTACATATTGCAATTTTTAAACAAATTTAAACAATCGTTTCTGATTTCATATCTTTTTAAATAACGAATTAATTGCCATGAGTTAATAAAAAAAGTAATTAGGTACCTAATAAGATTTATAAGATGAATTGATAACAAAAAGCTTAAATCGTTGGGCCTAGAAGCATATAAATGAGCACATAACTTCCTTAAATAACGTAGGACGGGATAAAAAAGGATTTTGGACATTTCATGAGATATCACCGATGGGAAATCATGTTACATATTGGGCATACGGCTAGTCTTTAAATAAATTCATTCATAATACTCTTATGTCACTCAATATATATAACACATAACAGCAATGGCATAGCTTGGAGCGGCACTCCCCAGGAGTACCCGTTTGGGGGTTAAACCCGACCGTGAAAAAATTAAACTTACATAAAACCATCACAATGTTATTCAAAAGTCTGCAAGCCAGGAGTTTCTAGGTTGTTTGTGTGCGATAATAAAAGAAAATGAGCAAATGGAAAAGAACACTCAAAAAGAGACCGTCTACTTGGGAGGTTCACACATATTTTACCCTGCTCCTGCTCTACTCTGCCTCAAAAGCGTGATTTGCAGCCCCGGGTGCCACGCGTGCTAGCTACTGCACTACGTAACAAACTTCACATTACTGTGATTAGCATAGCTTTTGATTAATTTTTTTGCTATATACTTAATATGCTATATGCTTAATATATAAATAGATTGAGAAACACCGGCACAACAAAACTTATTCCTATTATAATACAGAATAAATTAACCATTTGGAAAGTGACTAGAAAATTTTACAATCAGTCGTTACTAGAATTTTATACAATACAATCACAATTTAATTTATCCCCTATCACTGAAAACCTATTACATAAATAATCTAAACAATAACGATATAAGAGATCAAAATCAAATTCTGGAATGTTCTCAAATCACATTAAACAATATCACTCAAATAATATATTAAGCTTAACAGTGGGCCATAAACTTATTCTAAATGGTTGGATAATTGTTGGACTGTTACAAAGTATTTTTATATGAATTACAACGTTTATAATTATATAATATTTCTTTCATTTAAAAATTGGTTTTAATATAATTTTTTCTTTTAATTTTTACAGTTCAATAATGTATTTAAATATATTTTTTTAAGTTATAATACATAAATGGACTTTATTTTAAACTAAAACCCAATAACACCGCTTTTTTAATAAAAGCCTTTGTTCTGTATGTACTTATGTAGGCATGTAATAAGTAATACTTCTTTAGTGTAACAAAATAAAAATATCTCCAAATTTTTTATCCCGCATGAATCAAAGAATCAAAATAGCCATCAATAAAATAATGTGAATTTATTTTACTGATTTTAATTATAATTTGATTAAAACAAATATCTATTTGTATACCGTTAAATTATTTTTATACAGTAAAAAAATTAAAAGGCACTATAATAAATGCACATTACTACCATTGTTGAGTAACTTTATCATTTCATCACACTTTCCGTAGCAGTCTTCAGTTTTATCCTCTACTAAACACACCAAAAGAAGTAAAAGTCCAAAAAATTCGTATTTAAATTATAAATGGCCTAGCAAAAAAATATATATTTAAACTATTGAAAGGTAACTTCGAAAATTCTCACTTTATGATATCGTTCGCTACACATTGCAAATCACACATCATCCTTAACAAAACTCATCCTACATTACAGACGATCAATCTAGAAAGTTGATAGAGAGTTGACACTGTAACATACAACACAAATTTACGTTTCTCTTTTCTTGACGGGTGTTCCAAATGGACTATGCGTATGCTCCATATTACTTCTAACAATAGTGAGATCATCAGCTAAGTGAAGAAATGCTTTGCATTTATGCCACCTGTTCTTTGTACAACCCCAACGAAACCCGTGCCGGGTTCTACTCTGTTTGTAGTAGGTGAAATTGTGGTAAATCAGCCTTTCTTTGCCTCGGGTGGTCATGAATATATTCACTGAAACATTCGACCATTAACATTTACACTGTAAATGATGAAGATTTTATAAATTACAGTGCCATATAATATGATACCACTAGAGAAGACAATATACTATAAAGAACGTGCATTGATTCTTCAATCTATCATACACACATAATTAACATTAAATTAACAGTGCAGTTACAGTTATGATAAATAAAATATTATACTACAAATTTAAAAATATATTTCAATTTATGAGATCAAAAACAATATTTGGTGGTTACATATACAGCCTCAAAGTGAGGTTAAATTTTAGCATATTGCCCTTTGTTTGTTATAAAAAAATTAGATGGTGGGTGCATGTGCAGCTTTGTTGAAACGTTAAGAACTTCCAGTTTATCGTCGAGATGGACGTAAGCGGTACATGTAGCGGACCTGGTACACGCCCACCGGGTAGCAATTCCATTTGATAGACGATGCCTTCTATAATATGTATGTCCATTGAAAAGAAACACGTGCTTTCCATTTATTAATTCAATAAGCTGACCTGGTGAATAATTAATTACATAAGTCTACCATCATCATCTATCATGATCATGATCATCATCAGTCATGATCTAACCATTCTTATAACTGTGGCGATAGAAACAATTAAGGGCCAGCTAAGAAAATAACAAGTATTTGTTCATACGTTCATTTTATTCTATTTGCTTATTTGGACTATAAAAAATTGATGAGTTTTTATCTTGCAAGCACAAGCGTAAGAAATCATCTTATATATTCCGACAAGTATTCCTAATTTAATTTAATAATTCTTAACAAATGCCATAAAAAGTGTGAATATGCGTTTTTATTTCATTCCTCTTACGAAACATACTCATCGATGCTACATGTGTTAAGTCTACTTCTTCTATCAATCATGTCAATGAGTATATTACATTGATTCTGACAAGCATTAGGCCACCTTCAACTTCTACGTCACCTATGTGTGACGTCTATGTAGTAATGAGGCAACAGTGTACGAAAAGAGATGTTAAAATCTCTCTGGAAATTTCTTTTTACTTGGGGTAAGCCTGACTGTTGAAATAACTCCACCATACAGAAGAACGCAGCAAAATAACCTTGTGTAGTGTTCTTGCATTAAGTAGGGTTTTCAGAGCTCCTTGGCGAAGGGGGGTTCAACGTCGGCAACGCGATAGTGATACCTCGGGTGTTACAAGGCGGGCCGTACGGTCATATTGTGTTTAGTTTTATTGACGAATTAATTTGCGTTGATACTATAATATTTAATGACAATCAGACACCATTTATTATAGTTATCAGGATATACTTATGGCTAAAACTTAAAAGAAAGTTAACATCGCAAGTACTTTCCAGTGGATGATTTGCAATATTTGCTCGGGGGATGATCATGATCATAATTGCCCCCTAAAATAAGAAAATCGTGAGTTACTCGAACGAAAGCCTTACAGTTTTTCTTGTTACAGCACCAGCGATCGCTATTCTTAAACGAATGCTTCTTATAATAAGGATAGTCGTTTATCATCAAAAGTTGTTTACCGTTAACAAGTTCGATAATTTCACCGTGGAAGCCTGTAAAACCGTATTGATTAGTGCACCAAGGCGTAAAATATTAAAGGACTAACAAAACAAAATCCGAGTTATACCTATATATTATGCATAAAAGTGACTTCTTTCATCTTCATTAATTAAGATGATTGAAACACATTACATACGATTACTACAATGTTTAATAATTTATTGCTTTTATGTTTAAATATTTGTATAGTTTTATATTCTTATAGACATATAGTAAAATATTAGCTACCCAGGACCCCTTGTGGTGTTTTGAAACGCTCTTCATGTTTGATCACGTTTTAATACCCACTGATAAATAGGAATCTCCAAAACCGGCGGATAAGCCGCCTGCTTATTAGAAACGGAACTGTTTGCATCGTAATAGTATTAAATTAATAAATGTAATTATATTAGTCAAAATTAAAATATATACGTTGCTGTTATGTCGATACATTTCACGGTTATGCAAAATAATTTGATTGTTGCAATTTATACAAATTAGATTTATTTTTATTTAAATTCTAATATATTTTCCATGCGATGCTTTACAAAATCGCGTGGGTTCGTGCATGTGCTCGTATTTTTCAAAAACGACGTAATGTTCATGTGTTGCATGAATATAGGCCCGACAATTGCTCCTTGTGCAACACCATCTGTACACACCATTGGAGCCCACAGGCTGTCTCTTGTAAAATGGATAACCTCTGGAAAGTAATACGCGCTTGCCACCAATAAGTTCGATGAGCTTGCCCACTTCAACTAAAACAGATAAATTCCTTTAAAATATTGTTTAAATTAAAATACAAAATTGTTAAGCAACAAAAAAAAATACTCGAAATTCTTATGAAATTTTTATGTCATGTTAGCATTTAAGTTAGATACCTTTAGAGGCTAGAATTTCGAGGCATTATAGACCAGGCAAGCGGATTATTATGATAGAAGCTCGAACAAACATCGATAATCAAAAATTTAAAGTTTGGAACGAAAGGTTTGGGGCAAAGGACTAAAAGAATAATATTTCATAGAAAATAAATGAGTCATATAGAATTATAGAAGCAATATTCATTTACAGTGAAAAATATATTGACATTAACGTTATTCACAATGCATGCAACGATTACTAGTTATAATAAATTACAAATATAGATAAAGAATAACGTTATTTGCACAAAACTTTAGAACAAAATTCGTTAATAAATATTCATAAAAATGTTAAATAATTCATAAGTTCCTTCTTTCAATTAATTTTTGATTTAATTTTGTTCTGAATGAAAAATAATAGGATGTCCCTTCTTTTGATTTCTATATCACTCAAATATATCCACGTACATGTAACGAAAAACAATTACTCAGTATACAATAAGTATTTAATAAAATAAAAATAAAGGCAAGACCATAATTATAACTTAAATAATTACTAAATTGTGATAATAATTATCGTATACAAGGTATCTAAATGTTTTCATTATGTAAAGGACATTCCTTCTTAAATTTAAGAGTTGCCGAGAGACTTTCTCTAAACTGGTACATTGTGTATTATAATATTCTTACATATTTTTGTCGACGAAGTTTTTTTTTTTTCAAGAAAATACATCAAGTTACTTATGTGCATGCTACTTTTAAAAATATCGAGATCCAAAATTTGAGATGCCACATATCACAATATTAATCAAGCAAACTTACATAATACGGATTAACTTACACAAAATTAAATCTAACAAAATCACAATGAATAATACTGGATATGATAAAGAAATGCAAAAAATATATCACAAAAATACAGTACAGGAAATTAGTCTTGATAAAATTTAATAAAGTAATACTACAGTCTATACGACTATCAAGTGCTAATTTCTAAAAGACACGTCGTTTGAAAAGGCACATAACAAAAAATCATTTAAAAAAATATAGCTTACGCATATGTTATTTCAAAATATATTGATATGGTGTATTATTAAATTTTATAAATGCATTTCACAAAAAGCTTCACTCGAGTGTACTTATTAAAAAGACTTATCGCTATCAGATAGTGTGTATGCCTAAATACCCATAATATACAAATAAAAAATAGGATTCAATAAGATCCAAAAACGCTATGAGCTACCAAATAATTATGTAGTGGTGATGTCAAATGATAACCTTGAACAGGAGCCACTTCGTTCTTAACAACATTTGTTGTATTCGGTACTTTTATATCGGTTTTCTTCGAAGGGGGATGACTGTGACGGATATTGGCTTTGAGGACTTCCAGTCGATCGGTAATGATTAGGTGTGCCTTGCACTTCCACTTGGAACCGTAAGCGGTGCAACTCCAGCGGTGGGCGTTCGACCTTGCCTTCAAATGCTTGTAGAAGGTAAAGTTGTTGAGACGAAGGTTGATGCGACCGTTAGGTCGGAGATAAAACTCAACTGTTGAAAATTTAATATAGTTATTACCTGTTTAAGAACTAACTTTAATATGTCTTTTAAACTGTAATCTGTGTATTATAATGGATCATATAAATTGTATAAACCGAGAAATAATTACTTATCAAACACACTTAACATTATTTGAGGGATTAAATCTAACGCTGGCCAAACACGCTACGGTCTACTTGTGCAAATGTGCCCATACACGCTACTACATGCGGTCAACTTGCGCAGGCACACGTGCACATGTTAACCTGTCCAGTAGAACGAAGCGTATGTGGCTGGCATAATGATGCAACTAATGTTAAAGGTTTTAATCAGATCACTGTTCATTACAACTTTAACAAGAAAATATAGACCACATGTGAACAATTCATGATCAGTTAGAAAAAAAAAACAATAAATTTTTACATATTTTAATAAGCGATGTCTATAATTTTCTACATGATATATTTTGTAATTTTTATGTCGTTACATTTGATATACAAATAAGAATCTAAAAACGATTGAGAATGAATAGAGGCACCAATACATTTTATATTTATGAACAGGTGCCAAGTCTTTGTAGACAATAAAGAAACCAGCCACTAAGCATCATGTTCAAATATTAACAATTGATGTAGGTAGGTACTTTATTTACAATAATATCTCTTAATCAGTACACATCTAAATTATGATACAATATTCAAAATTTAATTTTACAGAGAGTAAATCAAATAAAATCTATACAGTAAAAATGGAATTACATAATTGAATAAATTTGATTTAAATCAAAATATTTATAATTTTACTATAAAAAATAAACTTAACAATAAAACTATAAACAAGTACATAGCAGAAACTTATGTACCTTTTACCAAGATAAGGGAAATATTTCCCGACAGAGTACATATTTTATAAGGATAGGAAAATATAAATTCTTATTATTTTTTAAGGAGTATTCTAAATTTTAAAGTCAAAATTAGCGAACTCACAATGCCTGGGCAACGGATAATCTAGGTATTATAACGAAGATTTTTATGAACAAACTAAATATACTAATATATGACTTAAATAAAATAAGCTAAGGCAATATTGCTTAATGTTCGTAACGTCCTTGAACGCTATGAATTTTTAACGCTAGAGGATTTATTGCTTCATTGTTTTTCTTTGCCTGGAACAATAACAAATGTTTCCGATATCACTTTATTCATATTAAGAGCATTTTCCTAATAAGAGCACTCCGAATTTTAACTTTGCTAGTATAAGAAGAAAAATTTGATAATTGTAATTTATCTAAGATTTTAATAATTTTGGACCTATGAATATAGTAAGAATTCCAACAGCCCGGTGTTCTGCAAATACAGCACACTGGCTCAAAATTAAACAATTGAATACCCACGGCCTCGGCTCTTGTCTGTCTCCTGGTGCTCTCCAGAAAATATGTAGACGGTGGATGTGTGTGTTCGGTGTGAGCTCGGACCACCAACATTTCCTTAGTAACATGGAGGAAACCTCGGCAGGACCGTGAGCCCATCTGCGTACAGCTCCAACGAAATCCGTCTCTTAGAAGCTTATGTTGGTAATATGTATAACCATTGAGCATCAATAGATCCTTCCCGTTTCGTCCTTTCACCATTAACACTGAAAATATTGAATGTATCAATGACTGTATGCCATCTCACATTATGAAAACTTCTTAAATTGTCATGCAGGAGAAAAATACGGTCGATTTGCAATTTGCGTCTTCAATAATTCTGCCTAAACCGCAAGTATTTACTACACTTCACATATACACACACCACACACGATACTGTGTACCGGATATAGGTTTACCTGTGCAGGTCGACTACGCAGGTTCAAAAAACTGTACAGGTGTGTTTCAATACACATTCTGGTCTTCCTACGCAGGCATACCTGTACAGTTAGATCTCTTCGGTAGATCATAGCGTGTATGGCCAGTATAAGGTTTCAGTGCATAACCATCAACGCTAGCTAATCGTGATTACTTTAATTTATTATGAATTTTTAAGAACGGTAATATCTATGTAAGACTCTACTAGGGAAGTACCATCGCCACACTTATTTCTGCCGCAAAGTAGCAGTGTTGGTGCTGCTCTGTATTTTAGTACAAATGGTGTGGTAGGAAATACGCACTGGCACACGACGCGCTCCAATTCAGTCCTCAGTAGTAGTAACTTATTAAAAATTAACCTCAGTTAGGACTTCAGAAGGTTGTTTATAAATAGCTTTAAGCTGCAGTATCCCCTTAACATCCAGTGAACTGCGTGTAAAAACTAACAGAGCGTTGTTTGTGCATTATATAGACCAATTTAATACACATTACAATTCAACCATTCACAAAACATATTTAGCTTTATCGTTTTTACACGTTCAATGAGTTGCCTCCGTGCGGTCTTTTTTTAATGCTTTAGAATAATCACTAATGTGTTTCATCCGAATATAATTTATTGTGCTATTTAAATCTTAATATAAATTCCATCCTTGATAGGAATATATCTTTGGGGTTTATGATTGTGGCAGTCGTTAGCTCTTACGACAACATAGTTATTATCGACTACAATGAACGCTAAACATCTTTTAATTCCCCCTGCAGGACACCGCCAACGAAATCCAGTTTTCGGTATGAATGAACTTCACTGCGAATTACAAAAAAATAAAATGAAATTACAATATAAATTAAAAATCTCAAATGATAAAATCAAAATTAAAGATATGGGGAACCTTATTATCCTCATTATCGAATAAAAAATGCTGTGTTGTGATAGTATTTTAATATTTTTTATTCTTTGAAGGTTTATCAATTGGCCACAATCTCAACAGATGACCTAAATCGGGGGAGGACTGGAGGAAATAATATACAGTATGTATTAAAATTCTCAAATGAATGAACCAAAATCAAAGATATTGTTGAGTAATGATTATTTATTTGTATCATGAAATAAAAACCTAAAGTTTTATAATTAACTTTTTAATGTATTTTTATTGAGCATTTGCGGATTAAAAACCAATATCTGTAAACATAATTTCTGAGAAGTATCATTTAACTGAAATTCAAACGATATAAGCTTTTAATTTGAAAAAAGTTTATAAAATAAAAGAATTACAGATATTAAAAATATGTGTATAACAACAGAATTGATATTCCCATATTTATATTACTTTAATTTTATTCGCCTTGTTTATTGTATACCGTGATGGTAATATGTGACAACGTTTTCTGCTTGACTAGAATTCATTATAAGAATGTAGGTAAATGTAATAAGGTACGCATTTTAAATTTAAAAAAGTATTTACTTTTTATTTTTATTTCTTAAAATATATTGTATATGCATTTTTTAAAATACGTGTTACAAACAAATATAATTTATATAAAATTATTTATTTAGTAGATACATATCTCATAGGAACTAAAACTTGTTTTGAAAAAAAAAAAACATAATTTACAAAATACACGCATTTTCAAGTAGAATGGGGATCATTTAATGTCATATTTATTAAGTACAAATGTATGAACTAGAAGAACCTGTGTAATGTTCGACTGCAGAGCAGCATCTCCACCCCCACTGTTACAAGGACCGGCTTCCTTTACCAACACGTCATATTAAATAAGATACTATTTAATATATTATATCAGAGAATCGTGTAGATGTGATCATGGAATCCGTACTAATGACTTAATATTCGTACTATTAACCCGCACCATTGGCTGAGCGCGATAGCAACAGGTGTGCTCGGTGATCGCACGCAACTTACAAGCAGGCAACGACCGACTGGAAGACATCTTGCTCGAGCTGTCGGATCGCGAAGACCGCAGTTTATATGTCGACTACAATAAACACTGTTCCTGAGTGACATGTCGCTGCGTATTGTATACACCTATTTCAATCGCAAAGCATCAGCGCTCGTGCGTGCAGCTGTGATCCAGTTCGAAGGGAACACGCACTTACATACGAAGCGTTTTTAAACTCTGTCCTCGGGAGAGGAACCTATTATCAGTGGCCAAGGTCCTTTTGACGTTGGTTATGCAAAACTATACGCTACAGTGACCACTTAATACTTGGCATGACTGCTTGCTACTGCATACTATACCAGAAAAAAAGACGGTGCGCTTTTTATTATATATTTGTTTGAGAAATTTAATGTACGTTACATTTTGCCCACCTACTAAGGAGACGGAAACTATTTCACACAATCCAAGGCCGAGACCTAATCCAGATGTCTATAGGTGAAAGTGGTGTCAATTCGCTAGTTAACACTATGTTTTAATCATAAGGGTTTATTGATAAAAAGCTTAATATTAAGTAATTGTCTGGGAGTTATGTGACTGGAATCGCCAATCAGAAAACGTGACGTTATCATACAATATTTATATATACAGTTGAGTTTTATTCAAAATTTTATTTATTGTACTTTCAGTAAAAAAAGTATCGGGAATGGATGATTTGTTTATGGTTCCAAATTCGTTTTTTTTATTTTGTTTTTATTATGGCGCGGATTTCGAATTGCATCTGTCATTTAGATAAAATATAGTGTTATTTTTAATTAGACCATATCTAGTGTGTATTCATCATCATCTACCTATATTAGTCCACTGCTGGACATAGGCCTCCCCTAATGAGCGCCAAAGCGCCCTGTCTTCAGCTGTCCTCATCCAGCATCTGCCTGCAGTCTTTCGCAGATCGTCATCCCATCTGGCTGGAGGGCGTCCTACACTACGTTTGCCGAGTCGCGGTCTCCACTCAAGAACCCGTTTACCCCAGCGGTTGTCGGTTCTTCGCGAGATATGGCCGGCCCACTGCCACTTCAGCTTGCTAATTCTTTGAGCTATGTCGATAACTTTGGTTCTCTGTCGGATGTATTCGTTACGAATCCTATCCTTCAGAGAAACTCCGAGCATAGCTCTTTCCATAGCACGCTGAGCGACTTTGAACTGGTGGACCAACCCTACCGTGAGTGTCCACGTCTCAGCTCCGTAGGTCATTACGGGTAGGACGCACTGATTGAAAACTTTCGTTTTCAAACATTGCGGTAAGGATGACGAGAAGACTCTACGTAGTTTCCCAAACGCTGCCCAACCCAGCTGGATCCTTCTCTTGGCCTCCTTCTCAAAATTGTTTTTACCCAACTGCACAATCTGCCCGAGGTAAGTGTACTCAGAAACAATTTCAAGAAGATGACCATCCACGACGATCGGTCCTGGATCAATGTGGCCATTGATCATGACTTTGGTTTTATCCAAATTTATAGTGTGTATTGCGAATTTCATAATGAAAAAAAACATCGAGCAAAGAGTTTGTCTTAAATTTTGCATCACCAATGGAATCTCATGTATGTGTAACACTGAAAATGTTACAGAAGACTTTCGGTGAAACGACTTTATCAAAAACACTTACTTATGAGTGGTACAAAGCGTTCAAAAGCGGTCGAGATATGCTGGAAGATTTGACTCGCCCTGGTAGACCATCAACGTCTTCAACTGAAGTTATCATCGCAAATGTGAACGAAATAGTGACTGAAAATCCTCCAAGTTTGAGAGAGATAGCAGCTGAAATTTGAGTGTCTCAAGAGTTGATCCATATAATTTTAAATAATCACTTGTGTATGAAACATGTTGCCGCTCGGCTAGTCCTAAAAACCCTGATTTTTTTTCCAAAAACTCACTCGCATAAGAGTCGTTGAGGAGTGCTAGATCGACTGAAACGCATTGTTACTTGGGTTTACGAGATTGACATGCAAACTAGTCAACAAGCTTCGGACTGGCGCCTTCCAACTGAACCGAAACCGAAAAGACCACGTCAAAGTCATGTTGACTGTTTTCTTTGATTACCGCGGTTTTGTGTTCTCGGAATTCTTACCGGAAAATCAAACGGTAAATAAAGTATATTATTTTAGCGTTATGCAGCGTTTAAGAGAGCAAATTTGACGAAAAAGGTCAGAATTGTGGAACAAAATTATTGGATTTTGCACAACGATAATGCGCCTTCGTAAAAGGCCATCAATGTGAACGAATTTTTGACCAAAAACTTAACAAATACCATCGAGCAACACCTTATTCACGAGATATGGCTCCAGCCGTCTTTTTTCATTTTTCTAAACTCAAATTACCACTTCGTAGCACCCATTTTCATTCGGTACAAGACATAAAAGAGAATTCGCGACGAGAACAAAACTCAATTCCAGAAAAAGCGTTTTAAAAAGGTTTTGTTGATTGGTTTATTCGTTGGCGTAAGTGTATCGTTTCTGAAGGAGCATACTTTGAAGACGATAAAACAAATTTGGGATGAATAACTAAAATTTTGTGTATTATTGATCTTTTCCCGGTACTTTTATGACAGAGTATTATGATGAACTCACGCCCGATCATATGACCATGATGCCGCGATTTTGTAGCATATTTTTTAATTACTATTCATAAATAATCAAATAATAATAAAATATAATAAAAAAAATCATAAATTTTAATTCACGGGTATTATTTTTACCAAATGTTATGCGGCTTTTGGTAATCTGTGAGAACGCATTTTAAGATATTTTGTAAAGCGCTTCACACATGATAATATGTTAATAAAAATATTATAGCATGTTAAGGTATCACAAACGGGTAAGATTACTTCATTAAATATGAAATCATTTCAGACTCTTTGGAAGTCTGCTTATGTATCACATATATTTTTTCTCCGATTTCTATTTACAGTTGATTGAGTATAAGTAACACGGCTTCACTATTAGATTATTAGACAGCTCATCAGACGAGGATTCTGATTTATGATTTGATATTTATGCATTAGCACACTCTAAATGGCGATCAATTTGGGTAGAAAATCATAGGATACACAGAAAAAACAGCGGAGTATTTAATCTTTACGAAGATCTCTTATCGAAAAATACTGCAAAGCACTCATGGGAGAGAAGTGAGAGTCATCGATGATGTCGCCCCGCACCGAGAAGACATTACAAATCTTAAGATAAAATAACGATATCACTAGATACCTTAAGATAATGGTAAGATAAAATATATATTATATTCGCCGTGTGTGATAGTCCATCTATACTAATATAACAAAGCGGAAGCTTTTTTGTTTGTTATACACGCTATTCTCTGGAACTACTAGTCGGATACGAAAAATTCTTTTTGTATATGATAGCCAGATTCACGTGGAATACTACAGGCTATCTAGCATTAGGCTAAACCTCTCAGCCTTAAATATTGATTTTTGTTGTAAGTCGGAAGTAACATCACACCCGAACTGCTTAATCCGCGTGCGTTGACGTAATGGTTAGTGATACATAAATACAATGTTCTACAAAAATATTGATCCTTAGTATATCTAAAAAAAGTCAGCAATACCGTATGTCTATCTCTTGTCTATGTCATATGTCTATGTCTTCTACATAAGCCACAATTAGGGGATTTTTATTGATGTGTATTTTTTATTGATGATTAGGCATGGCATATTAATCCTTACGAACGAAAGTTACTTCATCAACAAGACAGTTATATGTAGTTAATCTTTAAACTTTATAGCGTGTTATTTGGACGAATAGTTTGGGAGATAATTTAAAATTAAAATAATTCAACACTGGGCTCGGGTCTATGTCTATATAGGTGTAGTGGTGCGAACGAGCCCCGTGAGTTGTGACGTATAAAATATTGTCTATAATGAAGTATTATAAATCATCAATCAGCGATTTCTTTTAAATTATACGCGAGTGAAACTTCGGGGACACAGCTAGTTGGATTATACGGCGAGCTACATTTTATCTTAATATAAAATAGTAAAGCATCTTCACCGTGTGTCACGCATTAAAAAGTATAATTATATAATCTTATATATCTAAAGTTTAATGTCGTGAGATCGTATGTGTTACCGGCCTGTATCGTCCTCTAAACATTCCCGTTTATTTTTGTAAACTGTAAAGTTTATTAAAGTTTAATTTAACGTTCACTAGACGTGTTTGTGGTTACGTAGAAGTAACTCGTATAACAAAGAAAATCAACAAAATAACACGCACCCTAGTGTATTCAGTTATTGGTCTCGTCGTATTCAAACCTATTGCCGATCTATTCTATACTAAATCTATGGTTAATGCTGATTGCATTAATTATCTTTTATTTACGTTTTTCTATTTTTTATCGTTTGAAGTCGCATCAATCGATTAGTGATAATCCTTACTTAACTTACTTTTGAGTTTATTAATTTTCTAGATTATGCAAAATATTAATTAAAAAATTAAAAATATTACCATTTTTATTAACCATACTATAACTTATTATAATAAGGGCCCAGAGATACCTCTTAATAAGTCACCTTTAGCATTTTTTCTCATCAAATTCAACGGGTTGATCTTCGTGTGCTTTATGCATTAGATTAATAATCTGAATATAATTTAAAATTATATCATTTAAATCCTATGATAAAAACCATCCTTAGTGCGGAAATATCTTAGCGGCTTATGATTGTGGCCGTCTTTACATTTTATGACAGTGTTTTCATCATCGACAACAATGTATGCAAAGCATGCTTTTTTCCCACCTACAGGACACAGCCAACGAAATCCAGTTTTCAGGGCAATATGTTTATTGTACGTATAACCTTTATATACAGCCAGAACATGGCCGCTTCCGGTTCGAATGAAAGTCACTGCGAATAATAAAAATAAAAGAATATACTAAATGTTTAGTATGTACTAAAAGTCTCAAATGAATGAATCAAATTCAAGGAAATTGTTGGGCAATTAGTATTTATTCTTATCATGAAATAAAAGCCTACTGTAACATAATTAACATTTTAATGGAAATTCTTTAACGGCTATACTAAGATGAACTTACGGGCGAGGAAAAAATTTCTGTGAAGTGTCTTCTTGTATCTGGAATTAGTTTAAATTTAAAGTATGTAATATAGTAATTAAATCTATAAATCTGTCTAAAAAAGTCTGTCCTAATTTTTCTGAGCAATTCACTTACATAAGGTACGCACAAGGTAGGCACACACATACTAAGGAAACAGAGAACCTTCCTTTATAAGTCAGTTACAAACACTAGGATATACAAAGACGAATCTCTTGTGTCTTCTTTACAGTGATTCACAAATTCAATTCTAGGTTTAATTGCATATTGTCGGTGATACTGCAAAACGGGTTTTGTTACTCGTACTATGACCTGATTTCACAGGAGAGAAAGAGAAAACTTTATTTAAACGATCCAATAGGCGTGTGACATGCATATTTAATGTGGTGTTATATCTTGTTATATCTTTAATTGCTTTATCTACTGATTCTCCACATAAACATTCTATATCACACAATGCAAATATCTCCTATATAGATTTCGCAATATTTCGGGTAGTTTTACTATGGTGGCAATTATACCTGCTAAATATGCCATCACAAACTTTGGCGGCAATTGCTGCTAATTTGTGTGTGCGTTCGCAACTTGTAGGTAATGAACTCGTCGTATATTTTGCGCGCTCTCCACTTCAAACGTAATTTGTTAAGGTTCCGAAGTCAAAAGGAACTTTTATAGTTTCGATATATCCGTCTGTCTGTCTGCGGCTTATATATGCGGCTTAGCTTAGAGAGACATTCTTAGTACTAGGAAACTGTAATTAGATATGGGTAAACATATTAACCACGACGAAAGTAGTAAAATAAAATCTTTAAAAAAATCGCTTAGGGCACTTCACCTACAGGCAAAGCGGGAATGAATGATTTTTTTTCGTCTATCGCATCGTGTGGGTAGTTCGTTCAAAGATATTGTGGGTCTGTGAAAATTATTTTTAGAAATATAAGCTTTAAAGTACTAATTTTCGTGAGAGTAAAGTGTCCGGCCAGTTAAATGGTTGTTTTTGGACATGTAAAATTTTATGGTAGTAGTATATATAATGAAGTTATAAGAAAAACTAGCAGAGGTAAGTAGGCTTTACAAGTTAACCAGTAATAGTCAATCAACTTATAAAAAATTTATTTGAAGAAGTAATTTTGTACAAAATTCATTGAAAATTACTTAAAGACCCTTCTCTAAGGGATTATTAATGTTACAACGGGCCGAAGTCGGGCAGCCGACGGCGCGGCAGCCCAGTGTTGTATGAATTACTTCATACAAAAGTATACCATAAATGTTTGACAGTGTCAAGGCCGGCGCCTGGCCCGGTGTAACATGAATGATCCTTAAGTCTGCATATTATGACGGCCAGCTACGGAGCCCTACACTACGCTTGGCCCGACACGCACTTGACTTTATTTTTTCTAATAATGTACAAATTTTTTGTTTTTTTTTATAATTTAACGTCGTTTTGTAATAGGGATTATTGAATATAAATAAATCAGCCATAAATAAGATATTGTATTATACATTTATAATATTATTATAAATTTCAAAAACTAGTTTTTTTATTTCATTAAAAGTTTTACACGTGCACTACCTAGCTAACATAAATGTGAGAAACAAATAATTTAATGTTTTACAAACAAATATAAGTTATACAAAATAGTTTATTTAGAAGATACATACCTACCTCATAAAAATTATAACCTGTTTAAAAAAAATAAAAACATATCTTTAAAAATACATACACAATGACCTTAAAATAAGACTCTTTAATACGTTATTACGTACATAAAAGTGTATCATAAAATTACATTGAACAAACTTTCTTGGCAGTTATTTTTAGAATTACATATTTTGAAAAAATGGTGACTTAAAAATTATGATTTTCATAATATTATGTCGTAAATGATAGTAGTTACACATATATATGATATAAGTATTTCATTCGCGTATTCTTATTTAAATAAAATAATTTTATATTTACAAATAAAATATTACTTAAGTTAACATAAATATGCAGAATAACAATAAATGCGACGAATCTCGATCTATATCACAATTACAAATAAATATATATTATTTTTAAAATTTGGCACATTATAATCGTTTTACTGGAAATGAAGGATGACTAGGGACATTAACGGTAAAACTTATTCGAATAAGTACATAGGTGAGAGTAAACATAATCAGATATACACTTTCGCAGATTTAATAGAAAAAAAAAGTACTTACACAAAAACCTAAATATTTCAACATTTGCTTAGGTGCGCCATCTCTTAGTAATTGTTGTAAAGAAATCAAAATAATTCCACGTGTAACCACTAGGTGGCGTTAAAACTAATCATACGACAATAAATATGACTTTACAGCTCGATTAATTACCATAATGTTAAAATGTTATTATTATTATGTATTTTTCTAAGTTCCATTAATTATATTCAAAGTATAGTAATTAAAAAATAACTTATCACATATGATTTTTCTTAATAAACTCACATTATAGGCATATACACACTTAACGTTAATTAATCTATAGGGAGATCACAAAATGTTAACGTCTTTTATAGTTTTCTAAAGATTGAAATCTCACACACACATACAACTCTGTGAACCACAGCTACGACAAACTTAAAGCAAATAGAATGTACCATTTTATAAAACCCAATTACAGCTTTTAAACTATTATTTTCGTCAAAATTACATTCTTCTTTCATAATACATCATTGTACTTAATAATAAAAAAATGTTGAGAATATAAATCAAGGAATAAAATATATCAACCCGCTTAAATAAAACATGCACTTGCGTTTAAGCGACGTGGCTGAGTGCCTTAAGCGCTCGCCCCCAAGTCCGGTAAAGCTGTAAAAGCCGTTCGAGGCTCCTGGGCCCTTATGGCTAACAGTATAGTCAGATCGAAAAAAAAAAAAAAAAAAAGGGTTTAAGCGTTTCACCACACACTTTAAATTGTTCTCTTCGATTTCGCTTGTACTATAAGCAAGCTTCTTGCTTTTTGTTGATCGAAACGAGTTTGAACGAGTGGTGCTTTAAGACTCGTCCTCAAATTAAGTAAAATGAATTATTGAACACTCTTCGCTATGTCACGACTTTTGGTAGATAAATTTTACCCCTATATTATGTGTGACGTAATTTTACACTTTAAGCATAAATAGCGTAAGACCAAAAAACTTGTTCCCATATACACCCTCTTTCGCTTGTATGGTGTAGAATTTTTTACAACCGTGCACCACAACAATTGGTAACCGGAACTATTTGACAAATAAAATATAGTGTTGATTTGGCTCTCGAACAATTGGAAACGATCACACACATCGTAAAATTATGTTCGAATTTCTTTTGACATTTACATGTAAGCAGTTTGTATCACAGACCACTTATGACTATACGTGATTTACAGTGCTCCCGAGCTTGGGATCAATTTTGTCTAGATTGATTAAAATCTGAGTGATCCTATAACATTTACGTATATATAGTCTTCACATCTACTGGGTGGCCGTTAATTCCCGTTTAATTATGAGTGATCTGTGGTCGATAATAGCTCCGACTGAACCACGCTTTTAAACTTAGCTTGCGTATCGACCAGAAATGCATAAGGCGGTGCGTGAGGAAAAAAATCCACCAATAGCATTACTTCATTTTCCTAGCCTCTCTTAGCGCAGCTCGGGTGGAAAATGTTGGCGATGCTAGATATTTATAAATACAAGAAAGTAAGGGACGTGAGCGAGAAATATGTGCGAGGAAAGTGTGCAGATGTAAGATGCCGCCACTTGTTTCTCAGTTGAAAAGAGAGTGTTACTCACATCCCCACCCCACTCAGGCACACCGTTTCACAGCTACGCTACGCATACTCGTACCATGTAAACTTCTTGCACAGCTTGGTGGAAACCATCATACCGTTTCACAACGCTACACATCCACCGCACCACCTAGCTACCTCGCACAACTCTGGTGGATTGACATCCTTATAGTGTTACAGTCGTCAAACACAAACCTGCAGCTTTATGTATTCAACATAAATATTTTATAATAAACTATTATATTGATGAGCATACACACACAAATGGAATATTTCTAAGTAACTAGGCATTATCATATCACTAGAATCCCCTAAGATACTTTTAATAATTTTCTATAACCTTTTTTACAATTATGTAAACATGTAATTGTACGCGTTTATTTTTACTTACAATTATTACATTTCGTATTAAAGCTACAAATTGTAATTCCGAGATTTTATTAATATATGAGATACAAAAACAAAAAAATACGAAGAAACCCTTGGAAAAGTGGTTTAAGTAAGTAATTCTAATTCTATTCTACTATAGTTGCGAGTTACTGTAAGTACATTTTCCAAGCCCGGTGAAGCTGTAAAAGCTGTCTGAAGCTTCAGGGTTCAGGGATGTAATACCATAGGTATCACAAGCGCGTTGCCGACCTTGAACCCCTCTACCACAAGGAACTCTGGAAATCCTACTCACCCCAGGAACACAACACAAGATTATTGAAGATGACTGGTATTCCATTTTGATTGATATTAGAAAAAAAAAGGTATTATAATAATATTAATTTATACATGATAACACAATTTAAAAAAAAACAGTAAAATGAATCCACATTATTACCATTGATGGCTAACTTCTCATGTTTTTGCCACAAAAGATAATTTTTGTTTTTTTCCGCCATATAAATTCCTACGTACGTATATAAGTATACACATTTTTTAAGTTCAGAATATTTTTTAACTAATTAAATTAAATTCATGTATAGTAAAACGTCTTATACTCGCAGTTAATATAATCGCCCTTAAACATAAGTCCCCTTAGAACGTATCTACTTTCTTCCTCTTCACAAACTATCGCACATGTAGGAAGAAACGGCCACTTAAAAAAATTTAAAAATAAATTTTATTTTGTAACTACTGTACTAACTGTATATTTCGTAAGTTGATAAAATTATACAGTTATCTGCACAAAGTTGTGACAGCATTTAAGAAATCTCTTTAGGACACAAATAAATCTCTTTGAAATTTTTTATCTACTTGGGGCAGCCCAAAAATATAAATACTTACAAAAGATCGTATCCAAATAACCTTGTGTAGTGTTCCTGCGGTGAGTAGGATTTTCAGAGATCCTTGGTGAAAGGGGGTTCAAGGTCAGCTGTGGTCTTGTTTCAAGCGCCCAAAGACTAAGAAACCGCTGGGGTAGTTATATATATTAAAAAAAATGTTTTTAATAAAAAAACTAATTTATGTGGGATAAAATGAACTCAGATAATCAACATTTTAACATTCGACGACCTTCATGAGCAAAATCGACCCTAACCAAATGAAAAGCATATCTCAGTGAATTACAGTGACTAAATTTATTATACCGAGACATAGATAATACTTTGATTAATATCCTAAAAAAATAATAGAAAAGTATTACAGAACGCAGCATATGGCCATTTTATTGAAATTTTATGCTATTTCATTTACTTTTTTCAATATTTACCAATCAGCACAACTGATAACAGCCGTGTTAGATTCATGCTACACTTTACCGCTAACTTTTCATTTCCTACCTACATAATATGACACTAAAATAAGTAACAGATCAATCTTTCTCGTCTTCTCAGTAGATAATCTCATTTCTATTGACTATTAATAATTTAAAATCTACAAATACAATAAAATTGAAGTGTCCGTTTGTAATGTCAAAATAACGTGTTTTTACTAAATTCATATGAAAGTATACACGATACCTATAACAAAAAACACATTTTTAAAATTGTTGTCTGTCTGTCTGTTTATTCCGAGTAATCTCAGAAACGGGTGGACCGATTTTTCACTGGCAGATAGCTGATGTATAAGGCATAATTTAGGCTGCTTTATATATTTTTAAATAGTAGTCCACGCTAGCAGAGCCGTGGGCACAACTAGTGTAGAAATAAAAATTTAAACGTTAAATGCTTCAAAGTTATAAAAATGTCTTCTCTTGAACACCAAGAAAGTGTAATCTTTTAGAAACTATACATTACGCTTAATAACTTAACTGCCATTGCCAATGACTTGGCTTAATGCCAATTTTACGCGCATTTTATGTAACGTTGGAAGCCGAAAAGTTTAAAGGACTCGTAATCTGTGACTAAACCAACATGTGCGTAGCTAGGTATGGCCAGGAGGGGCAACCGCGAATTGTTGGTAAGCGCTTGGTCAGACTGCTCCCGAAAGGAAGAGTAATTGAATTTATCAAATTAGTATTAAAAATACTAATTCTCACTTGCCTAAACCCTGACCAAAATCCTGGCTACGCTCATATCATCAAAGCCTAATCTTTCCAGCTTCGTATAGACGTGATTACTGGCAACGAATCGCTCGTCTGCCATCAATCGTTAAAATTGTATTTAGTGTAATTGTCAGCGTGATTGTGGAAGCCCTTGTGCTTGATGTACCTCCCTTCGACGGTTGTCTGCACACAGCTGGTGCAGCCGATCTTCTTGCGATCCCTGCATGTCCAATTTATCGTGTTCTGATAACGGTTGTTTATCCAATACTTGTTATCTTTAAATATCAACACCATGCTACCGGTCCGATGCGATGGGAGATAGTATATATCTGAAATAAACCTTTAAATCATTTCTAGTTCATTTGTTATTTAGTTACATGTTCTTATAAAGGAATTATTATAAAATTTTTGGTTAAATCAACCCAGAAATTTTTAAAATCTCAGCATGCGAATCATTGCTAATATCTTATTACTGTATTGATTATAACGTAATCTAAAAATGATAAATATTATACCATTTTATCAGCGGTGCAAAACATGAAAAGGTTGCTTGAGGAATAAAAACTTAAAAATTTACGAGAATACTGTATTTCTAGTTTTTGTCACAAAACGACAGTTTTTCTACGTCTAGCAGGTCCCTCCTACATCAGAAACATGCGTTTCAAAAACACGTCTGTATAAATAAGTACATCACATAATCTCATAAAATAATATAAAATGAATTAAAAAAAATATCAAATAATGAAAATAAACATTAAAAAGGTCTGATAAATTCCTTTTCCCTAATAAATCTACCGTCGTGGCATTGCCTCAAACGTGGTGGATCGTGTATATGTTTCCCTCTGAATATAGATATATAGTCCCTCCCATCTATGCCTTTGTAAGTGATGACGTCAGCACGACACCCATGGACATCTCTCGATGAGCAGTACCATTGCTTTTTCCCGTGCGCCTGATGGTTCTTCATGTAAAACGTGAAGCCATTTAATATCAGCAAGCCAGCACCCGTCCTTCCTGGTATGAACTGTGCTGGAACTGATGAGAACAACCACAAATTAAATACCATACATATACCAGGTTAAAATAAAACAAAAAAACCTTTTTAAAACTAATTTATTTGTTACCTTTACATGTTTTCTTAAATCAAAATGTTACCGATTAAGAAAACATGTCTTTTTTATAAGTAAAATCAAATTGAGTTTTTATTTGATGGGAAATGTGGATGGAGGATGGGTCAATAAATACACAAACCATTCCGCATATCTTTATTGCACATATTCTTTTTTATTTTCATTTTTATTTATTTATTCTGTAAAATAATAATTAAGTACAACATTTATTTTTCTTTTTTTAACAAATAAAAACCTTTCAAAATAAATAAATAATTTTATAAATACATAAGATTAAAAAATTAAATAAAAATTAAAGTAATGGCACCATGGTTAAAAACAAAAATATTAATATCCTAACCATCCCTAATGATAACAAATATGAGAAGAATTTCCAAATACTAAGGCAGATTATCCATAGTTAAAATAGAAATACAGTATGCAGGAGCTTTAAAGTCTGTCAAAATAATGAAATAAAACCAATATTTTTTATGAACTACAGACAGAAAAAAATTTGATGAAATTAAAAAAAATAAAAACCCCAACAATGTATACTGTCGGGACATGTAACTTGCTAAACCATAATCAGAAAAAATACACTTTATTTATTTTTCTGTGGAGAATTCAAGAGTGACCCAAAATGCTTTTATGTACACTTGCAATTGTTAATATTTAGTGTATGATGGTCGCGAGCCAGTCAAACATAATTGTCAAGCAAGCAATAAGTAGTTCAATACTATGAAAGGTAAAAATATATGTTTTGTAACAATAACGTCTAGAATCCCCTCACTTACATCTCAACAAAATGGATAGATAATAAAGACAAAAGGGAATCGAAACTAAAATATTTGTATTAAATACCATTATGATACTTCTTACTCCTTGAAAAATTATTTTAATGGGAGTCGAACCCAAGGTAACAAAAATTTATTTTATATATCGTTGCTGTTATAATTCGGCATAAGCTGGGATTGGAACTCAAGACAATTAATATGGTATATAAGTTTTCATTATATATTACATTTGAATTAAAAATTCTCTCAACTGGGAGTCGAACCCAGAATTGTTTTGTTTTGTCGTTACAGCAATAATTGAAATTTTTATCCAAAAAAGTTTTACCAAATATTCATATTTTTAATAATATAATTTGTTCCAAGAGAATAATTTGAGCCAGGAGTTGAACCCAGGTTTTAATATACATTTTTATACAATTATTTAACTATAGGCTTTTATATTGACTATAAGTTCGTTAATGTTGTAGAAATTTGCTTACTCTGTGAATATCAATTAAACTGAACTAAAAATATTCTCAACTGGGAGTCGAACCCAGAATTGTTTTGTTTTGTTGTTGAATTAATAATTGGAATTTGTGTCCAAAAAAGACTAACAAATATTCATATTTTTAATAATATAATTTGGTCCGACAGAATAATTTGAGCCAGGAGTCGAACCCAGGTCTTAATATATATATTTTTACAGTTATTTAATTATAGTCTTGTTATTGTCTATAAGTTTGTTAATGTCGTAGAAATTTGTTTACTCTGTAAATATCAATTAAACTGAATTAAAAATATTCTCAACTGGGAGTCGAACCCAGAATTATTTTGTTTTGTTTTTATAGTAATAATTACAATTTGTACCCAATAAACTTTACCAAATATTCATATTTAAAAAAATATAATTAAGCCAACAGAAGAATTTGACCCAGGAGTCGAACCAGGTATTAGTATACATTTTTATATCATTATTTAACTATAGTCTTTTTTATTTTGCTTACTCTTTAAATATCAATGAAACTGAATTAAAAATATTCTAGACTGGGAGTCGAACCCAGAGTTGTTTTGTTTTCCTGTTACAAAAATTACTGGGAATTGTACCCCAAAAAAAATTACCTAATATTCGTATTTTTAATAATATAATTTGGTTCAACAGAAAAGTATGAGCCAGGACTCGAACCCAGGTTTTTGTTAATATACATTTTTACACAATTATTTAACTGTGCTTTTTTAATTCACTTTAAATTTGCATACTCAGTAAGATCATACAACATCTCATTACATTGAATTAAAATTATTCTGAACTGGGAGTCGAACCCAGAATTTGGAGAATTTTTCTTACTCTTCTCATTTTGAGAAGAACACTTCAATAACTTGTTAAGCAATAGAAACACCAGTCAATATATGATTAGTACATGTTTAAATGAATAAAACCACCCTGTAAATATCTCACAACTGGGCATAAGCCTCTTCCTGAGGATAGGTATGCACTAAGCCACCACACCGGTTCCTGATTTCACACAAATTAAAAATTAATACTACGGTATTTTTGTACTGCATGAATATAGGCACTATAGAAACATTTCTTATGCATTCAGCATATATTATAAGCTTATGTCCTTTAACCAAAGTGTAGCCTTTTTACTTTGTACACCATCAGGGAAGGTATTATCCTTCACCACATAATTAGAACCATGATAATTAACTGAAGGTTGGTAGATGGTTTTCATATAATTAAGTAGATGTGCCAGTATTAACCAATAATTGAACTCCAGCAGGATTCGAACCTGCAACTTATTATGTGTCTTATTAAATATGGATAACATAATATTCAGGAATTTTGGATACTTTTTACTTTTTGGGAAAAATGCAAGCCATAAACCATAGTCTTTTCTTTTCATTTGGTGTTTAAAAGTTGACTTTGCCAATCCCAAAGTACACCAGACCAACAGATAATATGTTTGGACCATGCAGAAATAGAACCCACAACTTCTTTCTTTCAAATTAGTCCACAAATGTTTGAACTCTGAACACTAAATCAATTATACTTCTTGTTCATTAAAACATTTTGATAATTTAAATGTATTAGGAGTATTAATAGTGCACTATACTTTGTAAGAATGATACATGAGTTTTCTATCTTAACATATTTGATTGAGACTTCACATGTAACCCAACATCTCATTTTACTTACTTTTGATATTTCAAATTTTTGAGTCTGTACTTAATGACTTCATTACATTAACATACCATATATAAATTTTACAGTAATGGTCATCTTTTCACTGCATCCCACATCACACATCAAACATCCTTCACCAGAAAACAAATATAATCAATTAACATTATAAAAATTTGGGCTTGAAAAAAGGCTTTCAGCTTTATATATTGAGGCAAATGCATAAAGATGTGAATTTTGTAACAGAAAGTGTTTCACTGTGAACAAGATTTTAATGCATTATACAACCACAACAATAATTAAAAAGGTTTAAAAGAATAAAAAAATCTTGCTTCTCCTGTTGACACTCTCGATACTGAAGGACTTAATCTGTCCGCTATTTTATTAATTTGGCATATATGCTAAATTCAGAGGCAATTTTTTATTGCATCATCGACCCGGACTGATTAAGAATGATTTTAACAACATTAAATATAGTGGTTACTAAAATATTATAAAAACAAACAATGTGTCTGTATCTCCCCAATATTTTTTAGTGTCTATTCTATCCGAATACCTTGGAACATGTAAAAAATATATTACTTATTTATTTAAAATGATATAATATAGTAACTACTTGGCTTTTTTTTTCTTAATATCACCAGTATATAATAGTTTCGGCTTTGTTATACTATATTTCTACCACCTTCATGCATTTAGATATACCTGCCTTAGTTATGACCACAAACATATATCATAAGTGATAAAATTTATTAAGAAAATACACAATTTAATAGTGAACTAATGATTGGAAATCCTTCTATTAAAAACTTACTAGCTATTACTCACCGAACCGCAGACACAGACACAGACAGGACCCCGGGAATAGCGGGAACAAAAACTAACCTCTTAATAACAACACAAAACTGATTTTCAAGATTGCTATGATATTCCAGTCTATTATGTACACCATGGAATGAATACTGCACTATCTAACGTCATATTCATTATATTTTATGAATACTTTACACCAAAAATATATAGAAAACACCACAAAACAGTTTGACATATTTCAAGTGCAGAATTATCGACAAAAAATAGTCATAAAAACTGCTGTAAGATTATTCTTTTACGTTACAACTGAGAAATAAAGAACGCGGTAAACTCAACCTCGATGCATTCCGCGAAAATAAACTAATAAACAATATAAAACAACAAATAGTTACTTAGCATCGAGAGAGTTATTTTGACATTTATTATGAAGTGTAGTCTTTACGTCTTATTCCGTACCACCGAACCAAAAGTTTGGTTAAAAACCTTAATAATTCGTTACTCTTTCGCACAATAGCAATGTAAGTTTGATAAAAGGAGACAGAAGATCTGAAGTTAAAATGGACATACTTTAGAATCTAATTATCCAAAGAGATAACTTTTTAAACTTGGTAAATCAAAGTTTGGAGACTAAATATTTTTTTTGTATTTGAGAAATAATTTCAAACTTAAAAATGTTTTACACATGACAGTGTTTGATGTAATTTATTTATTTTTATATGCGGTTTCATTCTTGTTGTCTTCCAAATGTAAAAATTCACGCGCCATCTGTTGTAAGTAGGTTGTACTAATACGGAACATTAGCGGGTAGAGTACCTACAACTTAATAAAGTTTCTTCGCATTCGATGAAGTGTTTAAGAACGCATCAAGGACAAATAAAAAAAAAGGTGTGTGTGCGATTCACACCCGATAGAAGTGAAACTTCATTTCAGATATTTTCTATTTTATTTAAACAGTGTGCAATATACATACACACCGACATTTACTCTCTCGCTCTGGCTCACATAAAGAGGAGAGACCGATAATATATTGCTCTCTCGCTCTGACTCACACAAAGAGGAGAGACCGATAATGTGCATTAAACGTTTAACATTTAACGTTTAACGCTTGGAAGTCGCATAAGAAGTTTCACTTCAAATATGCATTTACCTATTGATTGTTTGAAATCACTGTATGTATTGGTTAACGTTAATGTGCAAGTTTAGTAACAATAAAAATATTTTACTTTAGTATCATCTATTGAATCGCACTCGAACAAATATTTTTACATACATCTTGATTTACATAGTAGTTCTGATATTGTCACTAGATGGCAGATTGAATCATTTTGATTTACAAGAGCTTTCCTAACTAAATAAATAGCAACGAAGATTTTGACAATTCTGCAATTGAATAACTTAGTTTTATCAATAATAAACCTATTTTAGTATATTCTTAATTTCTTTTATACTAATTTGTTTATAAAAAAACTGTTTATCATAATAAATATAATTATCTATACATACAGATTATTATAATAATATAATAAAGATGAAGAGTTTTTTGATTGATTGTTTGTTTAAATGCGCTTAACTTCGGAACTCCCAGTCGGATTCGAGAAAATCTTTTTATATATGATAGCCAGATTCATGAGGAATAGCATAGAATATATAACTTCACGCTACGAACCTAAGGAGCGGATCAGAAACTATGGACGTCAAGTAATCTGGCAAGCTGTAGGCAAGTAATGGGAAGTGGAACAACGATAGAACTACACGGGCACGTTGGAGGCACGCCGCCACAGGAGTTTGTCGAATAAATTTAACACAGATGAAACCGTGGGGCACATCTAGTCAATTATACTCCTGGTACCCAGCACAGGTACAACCTCTCGCCAAACTTTATGATCTCTGTGAACATAAGTGCGTTGGGTCGTGCGGAACATAAATTTAGATACAATTATTATAGATATTTTAATAAATTAATTTAAATACATGAAACAGATGACGTTCGAAGTATTATTTAATCAATATATACCATGTGCAAGTTCGAACACGTTGTTGTAGTCAGACCGGCTCTTCACGATTATACATAGATTTAATATATGTAATTTCATTGATTTAAGTAGATAGTTAATTTTTATGAAAAATAAAATCATGTTTATTTTTCACGGAACCTAAGGGCTTGTGTAGATGGCGCCGCGGGTACAAGTGTACAACGCCCGCCACGACCGTCCTCTCCTGCGGCAACTCAAGCCTAGGTCCGATCCACCGGCATGAAGCCCGTAAGCCAAGCAGCCGCTCGCGCGATACAGTAACTCTACATTCACTAGCTATCACAGACATATATTACACTGCATCATGCTCACATGCACGTTACACAGGTATATAGGTTCTGTAAGGAACATTTTTTTTGCTTGGTTAGATTATACAAAAAAAAAACAGATTACTTAATACACATACACATGTTCCTTTCCTCATCCCAAGGGGAAGAAACATGTACCTATACATGTATATTTAGTTTAGATCGAATGATAGGAAATTAGACAGATCGCGACTTCATTGCATACGCGGCAACAGTCCGAGCCGAGGTCCGGCCACTTTGGCACCCTCGGAACTTGTTGCCTTGCTTTCGTGGCTGAGTGCCTTAAGTGCTCGTCCCAAAGCTCGGTGAAGCTGTAAAAGCCGCAAAGGCTCCAGGATCGCTAAGGCTAACAGTATAGAAAGTTCGAAAATAGGGGGCATAACGCGAAAGCGCCGCCAACGTGCAAATGCCGCGCCGCGCCACCGAGCCTCTACGCTGTGTACACGGCACACACTGCGAACGCGCCGCCACCAAACCGCCTCCGCGCCGCCACTGCGCCGCCGCCGCTTAATTAGACATACTACGGTACATTTTTAGTAATGCATTGCTAGCCACGAACATCATACGTGTTTGTTTTATAGAGAAAAAGTTCAAAATTCAACTATATCCATTAATCAAGTGGAGTGGTAGTTGTCGCGACCACCATACACATAGTAATAAACTAATCGTCTCACAGGGATTTTCGTCTGGTTTGTCGCGTTTCGGTATCACCCAGTGTATAGATATAAAAACGGAGTATTAGTTTAGTTAAACTCAACTTGTTCATTATGCCTACATACATAATATCACTAAAAAAAAATTTCTGAAGGTTTTTTCTAACACGTGTGAACTGCTGCACACATAATTTCTTTTTAAATTTATTTTATCCATTAAAGAGAGGTGAAAGAACCTGAGCACACAGCCAATATATCCATCTAGCAAGTTTTTGGGTAATCAAGTGAAAAACTGTCATTTCTTTACATGTATTTGGGTACATTATAATTATTCTTTAAATGTCCTAAATCAGCGGGATTCGAACTATCGACCACTCGTGCGTACTGTGTATGAAGTCTGGGCGTCTCACACCTAGCGCTAGGCCAATCCGACGACGATCACAATCATGAAAATCAGGACTTGCATTAATCGTGCATAATGTAAATGTAATCTATCTCATTTTTTCGTAGGCTAAATTCTATAGATGTATGTATATGATTGTCTTTTTTATTGTCGCTTTTTCTTTTCATCGAGTTTCAAATCACAACGGTTCTAAAGAAGTTTTCATTTTAAAAATGGAAACTCGATTTTTTAGGTTGAAATATCGGTTCACTGGATCGATACAGTAGTGTACCGATTAAAAAAAAACTATTTTTTTTAGCCCGACAAATCGATTATTCAATTAATCTATCTCAGATCCTCATTCCTGTTTGTTAGGTTGTTACCTATGTAATGTATTATATGTTTGCCCCTAACTTCGTTTTCTTTGTCTTGACATGCGCGCCATCTGTTGTAAACTGATTGCATTAATACGGAACCATTCGCGAGAGTGCGCACATATTATTACAGAACGCATATAGTACAGACCAACAAAGAAAGATTCATTCACTTTTATTTACATACTAGCTGTATCCCACGATTTCCCGTGTTAAATATATTCGACCAACTCTCTAACGCGCTGTGTCACCGGCAAAGCACCCGTGAAGCCTATTATTGTTAACTCTTCCCGTACTTTGCCTACAGCTTGCCATATTGCTTGACTTTCATGGTTACTGCTCCGCTTTTTAGGGCCATAGCGTGAAGCAATAAAATGCAAAATATTTTATTTAATCTGACTGGTAGTTCCGGAGGTTAGCGCGTTCAATCAAACAAACAAACAATCTCTTGAACTTTATAATGTTAATAATACAGATATTCTGAACGTTTCAATTCGTTAAAGTTGTTAATCAGTTTAATATTTACTTCGTTAACAACCCACTAAGTCAGTCGTGACATTTAAGATAAGAAGTTGATTATTGAAGGCTTTAAATGTTGAATGGTACGTCAGAGGAGCTTTATTAATGATCCCGCTTAATTATTATAGCTTATTATTCATTGCCAAGTTTTGATAACGCAAGTTTGTGGTTTCCACTGTGATAAGCGAATTTGTTTAAAAGTTTTTGAGCCGCTTACGCACTTAATAATTTTTTTGTGTATCAATTATTTTGTAGCTACTCAGTACAAACAGGTTAAAAACAGATCAAGCACTTTGTGAATAATTCACGATAATGTTAATTATTATTATTACAACTAGTGGTCGACTATGATAAATATGATATGAAAATATCACCTTTGACGGAGAACTGAGTAATAGGTTACCGTAGTATGGACATGTCATGAGGAGGAATAAAAGTACTATAATTAGAACAAGGTTAAGTATGAAGAAGGACGGATATAAGAATAGAGGAAGATATAGATGTAGAGAAAAAGGTATATATAGATGGATTGTGTGGGGAATGATGTGTGTATAAAAATTGTGAATACAGACATAACAGCTGATAGGGGAGAGTGGAAGAGAAGAACATGTTGTACCGAACCTAGTTAGATGGGGTAAGGATAAGAAGTAAACGAGGGGTAGACTATTAAACTAAAAAGATGATTAAAGCTTAATTTTTTATTGTCATTGGTTTACAGCTACTGGTGTTTTAAGTAAACTGGTTGGTACAATAAAAATGTAAGTTCTATTATGTCGACCGTCAGACGTATCAAGCTCAGTTCCATTTGAACAGTTACTATTTAATTCGATAAAAGGACTGTCATAGTTTCCTGACAACCCCTTCTTTTACTCTTGAATCTACATTATTGTTAGTCGTCGAGTTTAGGTTAGATAAGATGTGCCTTTTGTGAAGTTTATTACAAACATAATTTATTCAAAATTGAAGAAAAACAATTTAGTGTGAGGTTCGAGTTAACAATTCAATATCAAAAAGGCTGCATCGGCCGGGAATCGAACCCGGGCCGCCCGCGTGGCAGGCGAGCATTCTACCACTGAACCACCGATGCTTATACATATGCATATGAACATAAAAGTAACATTTTTCAATTTACTTTCACAAAGTCATCATTTAGTCGGAACGTGACGATAGAACGTTTGTAACAATGAAATGTTACAATTACAGATGTATTTATTTCTTATAGTTATAAGCATCGGTGGTTCAGTGGTAGAATGCTCGCCTGCCACGCGGGCGGCCCGGGTTCGATTCCCGGCCGATGCAGTGATTTTTACTTTTGTATTTATAAAAAAATAGCAACTGTCCGCGAATTTGTTCATGTTAATTACAACCCCACCAAAAACAAAAATATGAAAAAGGGGTCAAGTTCGTTGAAAACGACGTTCGGGGTTATCGTTGTCATAAAATAGCTAAAATTTCACGGGTTCCAAGTTCCATAGCAGTTCCTTTAATTATATCTGTAGGAATATACGTTATACAATTAATTTACAAACAGTTAGGGATTTCTAACTTTGCAAGTCTTAATTAATAAAAATCGTACTTTTTTTGCAGTTTCTTGACTTTCTTCTTTTGTATCTTTTATACTCAATTATCCACAATAATTTTCAAGTTTCTGATTCACCTAGGTCTAGGTTTTTGATGAGTAAGTCAGTGATAGAAATACTACTTTTCACACCCTAATAACCCAAGAACTATAATAGGATTATTCGTAAAATTTGGGATTCTAGGTGCTCATGGGAGGTTTATTAAACGTACAAAATTTCAAGTGTATTAGGTCGAATGGTTTTCTTTTATGGAGGTGTAGAATTTAGCTCGGAATGGTTTGTGTAAATATTAGGTCTTTACCTATGAAATTGCCGTTTTTTATGAAAAAATTTAAACGATGTTTTTTCATGTATTTTTTATTTGTATTAATCGAAGTAATCACCCATGCAATCAATGCATCTTTGCCAGCGCAGTGGCAGTTTATTGATGCCCTTCTTAAAGAAATCAGCTGGACGGGAGGCAACAAATTCTTCAAAGGCATTTTGTACTGCCTCTCGGGTATTGAATTTTTTCCCCGCCAAGGAGTTATTCAAATTCTGGAAAAAGTAGTAGTCTGTAGGCGCAAGGTCTGGTGAGTAGGGCGGATGACGGAGAACTTCCAACCCCAGTTCTTGCAACTTGGAGACCGTCTGTTGTGCAGTATGAGGTCGCGCGTTGTCGTGCAGGAGCAGCGGAGACGAGCGATTGACCAATGCTGGTTGGAGATGTGCCAGCTTCTCCATCATTGTGTTCAGTCCTTCACAGTACACATCTGCAGTAATGCTCACCCCGTTTGTTAAGAAGCTGTGATGAATCACACCGGCGCTAGACCACCAAACAGTGACCATCACTTTTCTAGGGGTAAGTTTTCGTTTAGGGCATTGTTTAGGTGCTGAACCAGGATCCAACCAACTTGCTGAGCGCTTGTTGTTATCAAACAGAATCCATTTTTCATCGAAGGTAACAATGCGGTTCAAAATTCCTTCATTTGTGTGTTTGTTGAGCAGTGCAAGGCACGTCTCGACGCGTACTTCGCGCTGGCGATCATTGAGTTCCTGGGGCACCCATTTGTCAAGCTTTTTTACCTTGCCAATTTGACGCAAATGGACCAATATTGTTTTGACGCTAAAGTCGAAAGCTGCTGCTAATTCAGTCGTACATTGTGCATCATCAGCTTCCACAATCGCCTTTAATTCGTCATTGTCGACCAAAATGTTCGGACGACCGCGAGGTTCATTTTTCAGGTCGAAATTCCCAGAACGGAAGCGAGCAAACCAATAACAGGTGGTGCGTTGGTTTGTAGTGTTGGCTCCGTAAACGTCGTTGATGTTGCGTGCCGCTTGTGCCGCGTTACTGCCACGTCGGTACTCATATTCCATAATTGCTCGAATTTTTAACGTATCCATGATGACAAAAAAGATTGAATGCGATGAAAATGTAACACTAATCAATAAACAAATGACTACTTTTGGAAAAATAATTCCATTGAAATGGCCAGTATTGCAGAACGGCAATTTTATAGGTAAAGACCTATTATACACACTGGCCGGTATCGCCCGTTCCAAACTGGGTAGACAGACATACTGCCGTTTGTTGAGGTATAAAATGTAATAAGAATAAAAATAGCCTACAGAGATTAAATGTACCTTTCAACTATTTAAATACAGACCATTAGTTTGGGAAATTACCTCCTAAAAACTTTACTTAATTATTATACAACTAGCAACCGCCTGCTACTTTGTACGCATTAATTATAGTATGATAATTAGCGATATATTATTAAAAACATTTACTTATACGCAAGATATCTTTAGGAAACCTTTATATTGTAACATCGCACATTAGAAGACTACCAACGAGTTCTCGAAGAAAACGAACGCTCGTGGTACGAATACCGGCGCGGTGCGGCGGTGCTCCTATAAAACGCAGGGAGTTAAGTCACGTGGGGCTTTCACGGCTGAGTTCCATAAGCGCTCGCCCCCAAGCCCAGTGAAACTGTAAAAGCCGTCTGAGACTTCAGGGCCCTAACAGCTAACAAAGTAGTCAGATCGAAAAAAAAACGATGCGGGGCTTTCTACTTCTAGTGTAGTATTGAGACGTAACTTTGGTCGTCCAATCAGTCATTATGTGTGGTCATTACGTAAAGTGTTAAACAATAAACTATTTGTTGTGTGTAAAGTAATAATTTATCAACCAAGTCAAGATCATACCAATAAAAACATGCTGTAAAAATTTGCCAAGTCTCGATTGAGATGATTTGTCTATAAAAGTTGTGAAATTTATTATTATTTAACACTGAATTAATATACTAATTAAATTATAAGGACTATGAGTGTCACGGACCGAGTCTGAGAAGGAACTGAAGAGTAGTCTAGAGGACCGTGAGAGGACTGTAAAAATAATTAAAGAATTATTTCTTAAAGATCAAAATGACAAATCAGGTCATAAGTAAAATATGTTTAAAAGGTTTATAAAGTTGAATATTGGTGTTCAGGGAGACTAGGTCCATCTCAGAATTATTTGATAATCAGCCCATCCAGGATGTTGGCCTTTCGATCCATCGACTTCGGCTTCAACGGCCCTTACTTTTCAAAGGCATACATTTCAATAGTGGGAAAATGCGGGTAAAACTGCTATTAAAGTATTTAATATTTTTCTTCTTGCCCTTATCTCAAGCTATATAAAGCTGGCAGAACATTTTTCGTCTACCACTCTTCGCTGTCAACTGTTAACTCAGTATTGATTTTTTTTTCACATATAATTCCTTACACATTACCTACTACGATCTTCCTCAACTTCTATATCCGTCCATAAATGCTTCATGCTTAATAGTCTTCTTGTTGTCATTGTTTGTGTCCCTCTTCCTCATTCCTCTTCATGATATCTCCAAACCACGCTAACCTATTACTCCTTAACTTACCTGTCACTGGTGCTAGTACTTCTATACTTCATTTCTAAAGGCCTAAGAGTAGTGCCTAAAAAACAAGCTGTAATTGTCGAGAAATTAAAACATAAAATATTTTGTGTTATGAAAAAAAAAGACTAGCTGTGCCCCGCGGTTTCACTGGCGTATAATTTAAAAGAAATCGCTGATTGATGATTTATAATACTTCATTATAGACAATATTTTTATCGAGCGGCCAGGGTTATGCGTCACCACTCACGCGGCTAGTTCGTGAAACTACACCTGTAGTCATAGATCCGGGCCGATAGTCTTGGATTATTTTAATTTTTCATTATCTCACAAACTATGCGTCCAAATAACATGCTATAAAGGGCAAAATTTATCTTCATAAAATTGTTATGACGAAGAAGTAACTTTCGTTTGTAATGATTTATATGCTATACCTAATAATAATGCTTATAAATCACTTTAAAATTTTCAATAACTTTTTGTCACAATATACCTTATTGTAGCTTATGTATAAGATGTATTAAAAAGCAATTTTTTGTAGATCATTGTATTTACGTATTACTAACCATTACGCGAGTGCACGCGGATAAAGCAGATCGGGTGCGCTGTTTCTTCCGCCTTTCTTAACAAAAATCAATATTTAAGGCTAGCTGAACCTAATGCTGGATAGCCTATAGCTATACTATTCGTCATGAATCTGGCTATTATATACAAAAATATTTTTTAGATTCCGACTGGTAGTTTCAGAGATTAGCGTGTTTAAACAAACAAACAATCAAACAAAAAATCTCTTCCGCTTTATTATATTTGTATAGATTTTTATCATCATTGCTATTTCCCATCAAGGAAAATGGCAGTAATAAAATCTTTTAGACCATATTTTTGTTATTAAAAATACGAAAAATTACATGATTCATTTGTAATTTTACTGTTTAGGTATTATACAAAATATAATCTAAATTCAAAAATTGAATCTGCATCGGCCGGGAATCGAACCCGGGCCGCCCGCGTGGCAGGCGAGCATTCTACCACTGAACCACCGATGCTTCGTTGATAACTTAAAAAATACTGAAGTAAATTTAATACTTCATAATATTGCTTATATTTTAAGTGTTCTATCATCAAGTTTCGACAAAACGATGACTTAGTGAAAGTTAATTGGAAAATGTTAGTTTTATGTTCATATCTGTTTATACGAGCATCGGTGGTTCAGTGGTAGAATGCTCGCCTGCCACGCGGGCGGCCCGGGTTCGATTCCCGGCCGATGCAAATTCTATTTTTTATATTTCATAACTTTTTTTTGTTTATCCTCCTATACGATACTAGAATTTACATTAGCTTCATGCAATTAATTCATTTTTTTAACATAATTGTATTTCCATAATCATAAAGTGGGAACGATATAATAGACAATTATCTTAATTTTACATAGTCACTGGTGTGTACGCGCCAAGAAAGGTTCTCTTTTGTTTGGGCATTGATTAAGACTTAATCTAACGTAGAATATATTTTGTTTCCGTGATATGGAACTTTGCAGTGCATGATTTGAAATCTAGAAACAACGGTGATTACCGATGACAAACTCATGCTGTCATGCTAGCCTGCAGCAATGCTTCTTCACGCCTTGTTTGAAGGACCCGATATCTTAGAAGAACAAGCTGACCGAGAGACCATTCCACCGCTTCAAGTACGGCAGACATAAGAATTTGCAAATTTCTTTGTTCTTACCGAGGTGGATGCTACAGTGTAGTTATGGCTTCGAATACCAGCTCGCGTGGATTTGTAGTGGGATTGGAGTCAATGGAGATAATGGGATGGGATAAAGTCAAACAACATTCAGAACACTGGCCATGATACAAATTATAACACGCTTAATGAGGCAATGTCCCTCTAGTATATGGACATTAATATTCTGTAGGATAAGCTTTGACATATCTTGGGTTGAATGATCTCAGCAGACCATAGCATCTCTCTTTATCGAACCAACAGAATGATGGTGTAAAATGTCTATCGCCGGTTATGTAAGTTGTTTAAAAACTTGACACCCATTAATGGCATTAACGCCAACTTTGTGTGACGTTTAGAGCCAAAGGGTTGGTTAAGTCACTCCGATTAGGCAACTTAACTTTTTGAGGAATTTAGAAATTAAAGTTTCTGTCACTTTTACACATTTATTTCATATATACAAATTAATCATAACACAAACTTAAACTAGAGGGTTGAGTGCGTCTCCAGCCGGCCAGACCAACACTGGTTCTGATTTCAGAATCGGAACTCTACAGAAGATAATATGTGCGGTAAGTGCTGACACAGACATTCGCATTCTATGACACTACAATGGCATGACCATCCGACATCAATCACTAATAGGCTCTGAGTCTGAACCTGAACGAGAGCTAAACGCCTGAAACACAGGAGCAATGCGAAATTAATGTGTTGGAAATGCAACCGCAATCTGACCTTACATAGCTTCTACAAACTTAGCAAACCTTAAGTTACTTACATTCTTCTTCTTGTCCTTATTATTCATAAGTTGTGTCGACACAACACTAACTTTTCTCTGTCATTAATTCCGCAAACAATAGATCCATACATTCTTCACTCCTTTATCCATCCACCTTTATACGTAACGTCCTTCTAGTTATATGATTTTCATCCTTCATTAACATCTCTGTGACTGGTGCTATTTTCATACTTCCTCGGATATATTAACTCGTAATTTAATCAACTCTTATTACACCACACATCCATATTAATATCGCACCTATGTTACATGCATCTTCTTTCATTCGTATCTTTCGCTGCTCAGAACTCAGATCCCTTATAAATATCGAGTTGACAGTATGTTTAAAAATTAAAGTTAATTATTTAATCATATTGGTCTGTTGATAAAAGACGTAAAATAATACAAACCGAGAAAATATAATTGTTTATTTATTTAATTTTCGTCACTCCGCTATTTACGGCATGTTTATTACTTAGATATAAGATATTTTTTAGGTTTAAAGGTGTATGTAATGGTTTATTTCCAACATATAAAGCGTTTAAAACAATTTTCCAAAAGTTGGTTACTCCCAGATTGTTTTATACAACTTTCCCTTAAGTTTCAACAAGTTACTTACATTCGAATAAGCAATTTTTATATCAAAAGGCCATTTTATTTTACATTCAAATACTTAATACATGAGCAATCAATAATAATTATAAACTAAACGAAAACATTTTAGCATTTTCATCAATACCAATCTAAATAACAGAAATAGACTTGCCTTTTCAATTTCCTCTATCATTTTTATACTAGACAAATTTTATTGGTAATAGTAAATTTCCTTATGCGCATCGTTGTGATTTCTACAATGCATAAAGTTGGGATTTAATTTTTTGAAAGAAGAAATTTGAAAATGAAGTTTTACATTTTTATCTATTAATTTAATTAATAAAACTATAAAAAATATATATTAAGGTATTGAATGCTTTTCCAAATATGCGTTTAATTTTCTACATAATATTTTTCATATAACTTATTTGATACGAATGATTTATTGTCTTTATTTAAGGGGTGTACATTTACCGAAAACTAGCTCCAACGGCAAATACAAAAATTGTATAGTAACTACATAAATCTTTCTATATATAATCTTCCATATAAATAAAATGAAATGCTTTTCTTTGGTAAGCGCATCACTTGAGAACAGAGATTGCTTTTGTTCTTTGGATTGTTTATGAACTCACTACCATAACTTGCGATTCGAAAGATGAATATGCGTCATTATTCTTATTTTCTTTTGGTTGTTATGGTCCTGGAAGAGTATACGAAAAAAATAATGGGATAGGTGGCTCTGTAGGCGACTATTTAAAAGAACAAAACAACTTCTGTGCTGCTATTTATATAATATAAAAATGCATTTTGGTAGATATGAGATTGATAAACTTCAACACCATTTCACCGAAAACTAAGAAAGTTGGTAGATCTGTGTTTTTTCATGGAGAAGGTTTGTATGTTATCCTTGAACCCGATAGATGGCGCTGTAGTCGAAGTTATTGATTACTGGAAGGGGCAGAAAAACGTTTGCGGAGCCAGCTAGTATCAACTAAATGACAAAAGTACAAAGAAAAAACTCGATTAATAATAAAGTTCTACTGCATACTAGCCGAAACGGAAGTAAGTTCAGCTAGTACACCGTGGAACATAACTAGATCTAAGGGAAAAAAATACCTAACCTATTACCAAACAAAATTTATCCATTCTTATACAACTGTTACATATAAGTATAAAAAAGCAAATTCGTTCAGCGACCGTGACAGGACTCGAACCTGCAATCTTCGGATCCGAAGTCCGACGCCTTATCCATTAGGCCACACGGTCCTTATCCTTGTTTAAACATCTAGCCCTCTGTACAAACGGGAAACCTTAATACCCTTTTATTATTTCCCACAAAATAATAGAACGTACAAATACGTACAATACGTATTAATGAGTAACTTCAAAAACTAAAAAACTGTAAAATAATTTTGAAATATAATTGGGTTGCTAGGGCATTCGAAACTACTATAGCAACCAACACATACACGGTGAAAAACACATACCTGTGCGACCCCTTTCGAAATGAACCATCGTAAACATAGTTCCTAAATTTTCAGCTGTAATATGGAAAATCTTAAGCCGGGGCAGGAACCGAAGGAAGTGAAGGAAAACATCGTAATGAAACCATAGCATGGTGTAAAGATATATTCAAATGCCCGCTTGGCTAGCTAGCTACCACCCTTAGGTTGAATATCTGTCGGCAAGCACCTATAAGTGTGCTCCGGCAGCTGCACTTCGGCCACATCGTCATTTAACATCAAGTGAGATTGTGGCCATGCTAAACCTATAAAAAGATAAAAACGGGGCGCAAGCCAGCAATGCCTTGAGCTAGCAGGATATAGAGGGTGAACGATAGTACTGATAAAAAAGTCAAAATGAACTGAAATGTGGTTTATTAGATACCAATGTAATTTCTTGGAGTTGGCTGATCTACTTTGAGCATAATGTAGTTATGATGAGAACAAGTCCAATATTTTGGCGAAAATCATATGTGAAAAAATCAGATTCTATTAAACTTAGAGAAATGTACCTAAGCTTCTTGCTCTTTAAAACACTGGTGACATCTAAATATATAAAATTATAACTAATTGACTGATTGACATATCAACGACAAGTCCAAATTATTGGGGCTAGGATCGTGAACATTTGCACTGTAGGTGAGCATTTTGGAAGGATTTTTGGAAATTGAAAAAGGGCAAGAACTTTCGCATGAAAATTGCTTTTTTAAATATTTTTCTACCCGTGCGAAGCTGGGGCGAACCGCTAGTAGTGATTAATATGAAAACTAAGTTTTGTCTGATTTAAAATGACACAGTAGTTTGCTTTCAGAGTTTTACAATATAACTATTACTCTCTTAATTTGTTTAAGAAGTAACAACAATAATTATCATTAAAACTGGTACATTACGGCATGCGGTATTGTTTAGCTATTTTAGTACTAACTTTAGTCCAGTGGTCCATAAGTAGGCCGAATTACGTGAAGAATTTTTCAAAGTAATTATATTCTGCTATATGGTTTGCGGAACGTGATTGGCTGAGTGTAATATAAAAAAAATGGTTTCACATTTCATTTCTAAATTAATGATTTGTGATAGAACGTAATAGGATTAGTAAATTTTGTCTTCTGGAAAATTTCACAGTACAACTTAATGTTAAAAATAGGTTAAGTTATGATTCATATGTAAATAAAGATTAGAAAGGTTAAATAATGCAAACCCGTTTGCATTGTATAGTATTCTCTTACAATTAAATAAATCAACTATTATAATATAATCTATATTAATAAATCTTTAGTTCTGTCTGTACATTTAACTTTCTTCTCCAATTCCCTGATAGGCATCTATTATAGATTTGAATTATTCATATTACTGATTATGAATAAACATTTAAAAAAATTGTTTCCCTGTTTTTATGAAAGAGTACGTCTCTAGAACAGATACTCGTGCTACCCTAGAACGAGACGGTCGCTATGACAACGCATATCAACAACGAAAATAATTTAATATATTGCAACGCCATCTTAATATATTTAAATTATATTAATGGTATATGTAACATTAAATAAAGAGCTTTCATACAATAAAGGCTTACTACTAGCATCCGTCTCCCACGTGTATTAACATTCATTAACACTCTTATAAATGAAAAAAATAATTAAAAATAAACACACGAAACGAAGAAATTACACTGAAAAAAAAGTTTTGTTAAGAGTAGCTCAAATTTTACCTATTAGTTACAAAATTCGGGGGACGACTAAACTGAGGCCTACTAGTAACTAAACTCAGTCTTGTAAAATAATTTTGGTTACTTTTTGATGAATTTATTTTGTTGGCTGGTAATGAACTAGTTTTGTTGTTTTAACAAAACTGTTTGTGTACCGCGAGCTTAACAACTTTGCAATACTAATCAAACTGCCTTGTTTACATATAACAACAATATTTAGCTGTTTTCAAAATATAGTTTATTTAACACAGGTTTTAATTTGCTTAAATTAGCTTAACTTTTTGGTTACTACTAATGAATTGTTTATCTATTAATAACAAAATTTTTATGTAACCCGATCAGATTTATTAAGCTACTGCTAACTTAATTATATAGTTACTTTTAAATAAAATGTTTTGTTACCAGATTTAATAAATTTGGCTACTGCAACCAAAGTTTATCTACTTTTAAATAAAATGTTTAGTTACTAGATTAAATAAATTTGGCTACTGCAACCAAAGTTTATCTACTTTTAAATAAAATGTTTAGTTACTAGATTAAATAAATTTGGCTACTGCAACCAAATTTTATCTACTTTTAGATAAAATGGTTTGTTACTAGATTTAATAAATTTGGCTACTGCAACCAAAGTTTATTTACTTTTAAATATAATGTTTTAGTTATTAATAACTTAACTGTTTATTTATTACTTACTGATATTGCTTTGCTACCTGTCGCTAGTTGGTTAGCTGAATTTTTATTTGTTTTATTTAAACTAATTATCACGATTGCCATTAATTTCAATTACATTAAAATAACTTATAAGAAACTTCCAAAGAAGAGACCAGGCCTGCGTAGAAATCCTTAGGGGAAGTTCTCTAGTCAAAATGTAATTTGTTGTTGTTGTTTTAATGTAACAATATTAACCAATTGCAATCGTTCTTATTAGTTAATCTAAATAAAAGAAATAAAGAATCAGCTAACCATCTAGCGACAGGTAGCAAAACAATGTCAGTAAATAATAAATATACAGTTAAGGTACTAATAACTAAAACATTATATTTAAAAATAAACTTTGTTTCAGTACAATAAATAAAAGATTATACCAATTTATATTTTGTTTTTATTGATGTAATAACTAAAAATTACAATTAAAAATGGTATCACCATAAATGTAGCTTAGTCTGCAGCCTCTTCGTTACCCTCTGCAACAAAAAGATTACTTTAATAATTGATTGTAATACAAATGTATAGTAAAATACATTAGTACATTAGCCCAAATAGAAACTTACCAGTTATGTCTTCTATAATTTATTTTAAAATTCTGTCAGTTCTTTTCATTGCAATAATTTTGGGTCTTGTTATATACCAATTATTACTTAGTTTGTCATCATTTTCAGTATACAAAACTCTAAAGTCCTTCTTCAAAAACTGCAAAAAAATAATTACGTATTGCAAAAGTATATTTAAATACTATATTTATACAATGTATTATATAATTAAGAAACTGTATCACATTATCACTTACCAATAGATGAGATAGTGGTCAAACGCTAGCCTATCAGATATAAAATGTTGACAAGATGGTGGCCGCCTTGTTAAAATTAATCAGTTCAGGGAGTTTTTGTGACATCTCAGAATTCATATTCCGTGTTATTCTTTCACATCCCATTCACTTGTGCACGATAACCAAGCTACATTAAGCAAGATGCTAGTACTATTACACAAAATAAAGTGAAACTATGCATGATTACGAATAAATACTAAAACCAATAGTTACATAACTGACTAAAATCCCGCCAAAACTCGTAACTTAATTCAACCAGCCAGTTGGTTCCTATTTTCTTGAAAACTAAATAAGAAATAATATTGCGTACCTGCAAAATTATTGGTGTAGATTTCGAGACCCCATGATCGTAACTCATCGGCCATGGGATCGACTGGCTTCTCCATGTAACAAAGTCGTCGGTGTTTCCATATTTTGAAAGTAATTTAACATACACCATGAATATTAAAACAGATGCACTTGAAAAACGCATAAAGAATACTCTTCATAACAACAAAGCAGTGTAGGTAATTCAGCAACTGCCGTCGACGGAAAGAAGGAGAAGAATAATATAATTTTAACACTATGTACCAGTGTTTCCATATGAAAATTAAAAACTACCGTGTTTCTAGCTTGAAATTATCGTGTTCAGAACTAGAAATACCGCGCATAAATAAATAAAATATGATCTTGTTTTTATAATAAAGACAGTTTCAGTCAAATCTTGTAAAAATCATGTCACTAAACGTTCTATTATTTTTCAAAACCTGTTTTTTCTAGTGGTGAAACATATATTTTTAAAACTTATAATAAAGTTGGCACAATTTTATTAGGGTCTTCAAATAAGTCTTGAAGGAAGCGCACCGAAAAAGAAAAAAAGGGCAATAAAAACATATGTACTACTTTTAAAGAGGTATGCAAAAATAGATTGCAGTGGTGCTCTATTCTTTCTACCTTTCCCGTGAGAGACATGGCGTGAAGTTAATTAGTAAATAAATCAGTGGAATGCAGTGGTGGAGAAGAGTGTCGCCTAAAGTTACAGGGTCTCAAAAATACGTAAAAATAAATAACAAAAGATTAAATTATTGTATTTTAAATAAACTTCATAATTATTATGGTTGCGATCAAATAGTGCTGAAAAACGCAATAGCAAAATAATTCACTTAACGATAGAAAAATTTCGCAAAAGGGCGACAAAAATCACCGAATCTAGAGAATAAATCGCTAAGGTGGCAGCACTAAAAAGCGCAGAAACGCGTACCGCGGGTGGATTGGAGATTCATGTCGAAACAAGTTCGTTTAGTTGAAAAAATATGTTTAATTATCTACTATTTATTAAACAATTTGAAATAGATAACCAAATTTTAGCTAGGAATGTTCTTAATAACTTAGTTACATATAACTGTAAAAATTTGTCTTCTAATTGATAATTATTTTTTGCTACAATAGGAAAATAAATTAATAAACATTTAATGGATTTGTTAGTCTATTATTTACTTAATACTTGCTTAGATATAACTAAACATTTTGTATAATAATTACTAAAGTGTTTGCCTATCAGTAATCAAATAGTATTTTTTTACTAAACTTTGTTTTGTATAAAGTAGATAAACGAGTTTAGCAAACCCATTTCATTAAATAATAGCCAATTTTTTAATTAATAGCAACAAAAGTTCGAATAGCTTAACTAGTTTGGGAAGTGCAGCAAAACCAGTTTAGCTATTTTAACAAAAGTTTGGTTACTAAGAAGTAAATTTAAGCTATTTTCTGATTAGTTAAACTAGTTCAGCTATTCATTTTTTTCAGTGTACCTACTACGTAATAAACGCGTGCAAAATTTATCTATACAAATGAACTTTCTTCAGGCTCTACTAGTACAAAACACGTTAGAAACCTGACATAGATTTGCTTAAGTGTATCACTTTTCAGAATCAGTATTTAAATTTGTAGCAGAAGGTTAAAAAAGACATCAAGTTAGTGAAATAAACGAGTTTCTTTTTTATGTTATGTAATAAAAAAGTAAGTCGACCCAAGATAACTTAAGCTAAGTAATAAATGCAGGATGTGACCTATCTCAACGATCAAATGTCCTTTTTATCTGTATACCTATAAATTCTATTCTAATTGTTGCGCGTGGATTTTACGAGAGTACATATTATTAAAAGTGAGAATTAATAAAAAAAAAATTCTATTTGAAGAAAAAAATGTCTACGTTTGATAATTATTTAAAAACAATATTGCTACGTTCGAACTGTGCTGTGAAACGCTGAACTCGGCGAGTTACGGCATAAACGGGCCACGTCGAACGATGGGACAAACACGAAATAACTAAAAACACTGACATAAGAATTTACTAGAAATGTTAATAGAAATTTATTCTAATTAATCAAAAATGCTTTATTTAATTTAGCCCCTAAGAAACCACTTTAATCGTGCGGATGCGAAACTAATAGTCAATAAAAGAAAAAAAGGAAAAGAAATAGAGAGCGTGAATCGTCTGCCCTGTAGATACGTTTGCAACAAATCTAGGTATCAAATAACAATACGTACTCACAACTCGATCTCCTAAGTGTCAGGTCCCGGTTTTGCTGGTATTTTATGCGATGAGGCGATGGTTATGATATGATGTAGTAGGCGATGCGATGCGATAAGATCTTTAAATTCTTATTGTTTGTCTCTTATGCGGTGCGTAAAATTATTGATTGTTTTTCTTCAATGACCTGTATGTGTAAATATTTGAAAATATGTTATTTGATGCGAAGTATTTAATAAAAATTATAAAGTATATTATGTTGTAAATAGTTTTATAAAAATTCGATGCGATGCGGGTTTATATATTTTAAAAATCCAAGAGTAAAAAAAATATAACATGTCAGGCATATATCGCACATGCGTGTTCGTGAGCGATAATCGCGAGCGGCAGAAGATGGAACTTGCATAGTGAAATATCCGATCAAATCTGGCTCCCTATTTATATATTTCGCAAAAGCAAATTAATAGCAGAAACAGCTAAATATCGACTTCAAAATGGCAAATGCAAATTATGTTTCATACATTATGACTAGCATACGAATTTTGTATTTACCATTTCTGCTATGACTTTGCTCTTGCGAAATACGTAATTAAAGGGCCGACAAGAAATTCATATCGTACAGATACAGAATACTAAATAATATATTCTGTGGTATAGATGTATCGTTTTTTAATCATTCTATTATAGTGCAAAGACAACAAAAACAGTTTGCTCTGGTACTCTTGTCAACAGCAAATCGAATCACGACATTTATTTACTCAGATTGTGACCGCTAGACCACACAAACGAATGTTCAAACTTGCCTAAAGGTTAAAAACATCGTGGTCACTGTTTAGTTTGCGGTTGGTATTAACTAGTAGTTTTATGCCTGATGGTAAGCGGCTACCGTAGCCTATGGACGCTTGTAATATCATAGCTATCACTAACGCGTTGCCGAACTTGAACCCCCCTATCCCAAGGAGCTCTGGAAACCCTACTCACAGCCGGAACAAAAGACTAGGACATTTGGCTGCGATTTTAAATAGGGTGGCAGTATTCCACCAGTCGGTCTGTCCCATGTAGAGAGAAATCTCCAAAGAAATTTCTCTGCGCCTACCTTTCTTTAATCTTAGTCAAACTATTAAGAAATAATAGACAACAAAGACATATCTAGTTAAATCTACATCATTAATAACGAACAGCCCAGCCGTAGTGAATTTGATTGAAGCGGATATTTGAAGTTCCGGGCCGAGCGCATACAGTTTCGACGTTTTATTGTTTTATGACTATACAAATCCATCAGTGCTGGCTTTCATTTGCTATTCATTTATGCGTAACGATTTAAAATAATGACGAGCTTTTAGAGGAAATGCGGGCCGCGTTTAGTGCATGCGTACAAACGTATTCCTTTGATTTATTAAGGCTACTAGAACAAATCTTTTTATAACGTTCGCATGTCTTGATTTTTTTATATAAATTAATTATTATATGAACTACGAACCTTCTAAAACTACAAAAAATGCTTAGTTGTAGCAAGCAAATTTAACGAAAACGTACAAGCATAATCAAAGCCTTTCTTATAATATTTCTTGAAAAAGAATAAAAATACAATAGATCTAGTTTTGGAGGATGAAACAGGGAAATACAAAATTATGATTTCGTCTATTTTACATAGTTATAATCAGATCCGAGCTACAGTTATCTCTTTCGCGCTCTATTCGGTACTCAGGGCAAAGTGCGACAGCAATAGATCTCTGTTAAAACGTATTCTTCAAATACAGTCATTACACTGCATTATACACACATGCACTACATTCAGGTGCATAGGTTCTCTAAGGGACCTTTTTTTCTTTTTTGTTTGGTTAGTTAGCCTTAGACCAATTTTCAGAATACTAAATATATGTACGCGTGTTTTTTCCTTCCTCCCAGAAGGCAAGCGACATGCATACATGTATAGTTAATTAGCTCGAAGTCGGATAGGAATTTAGCTAGGCCGCGATGTTGCATATATGGCAACAGCACAAGCCGAGGTTGGCCACTTTGGCACCCTTGCGCATGTTGCCCTTATTTCTCGGCTGAGTACTTTAAGCGCTAGCCCACAATCCCAGTGAAACTATTAAGGCCTCCCCGCCAACAGTAGGTTCAATTCGAAAAAAAAAAGGATTTTTCTAACTTTTTGCCATTTCCTCTTAACACTTTCACGGAAAACATTTTTTAAATATAAATAATAGGTTTTTGAAAGTATGCTACCATTTTCATGTTCGTAATTCTGAAATCTATAAATGTTGGTAAAAGGTTGCATAGTTGCAGTTGTTATTTTCTAGTTGTTTATGTTATTATAAGCGCTCTACACACCCAACCCGCCGACCCGCCGACATGTCCCGACGGCTTAGTGTCGGCGACATTATTTATTAGATCATGTCAACCGCTTGTATCCACGCGGGCTACGGCGGTTATGTCGGCGAATTGTGTTGACTGGCGACCTATGGTGTGTATTGATGTGGCGATTGTTTAGAAATATGGAGTGGAACAATGAAAAGATTTCACTTTATCATTTATCATTTAAACGATTTATTGTTAAACCCTGAACAGTGATTATAAACGTTGTCGCAAAGGCTATGGAATGAAACTCCATTACTTACGTGTTTTTAATGATAACCTGTCTGTTGGTGAAGCTGCATTTCTGTAATTTGTATGACAACAAAAACATAAATGTGAAAAAGAGGCGAAGTTCGGTAGAAACGACGTTAGGGGTAGTCGTTGTGACCGATAAAAAACCTGAGATCTAACGGGTTCCAAGTTCTATAGCTGTTCATTTAATTACAGCTGTAGGAATATACGTTATTCAATTTATTTATAAAAAACAATATTTTACTTTCTTTGATATGGGATTTTTAACTAGGGAAGTTTTAATTGTCATCTATCTGTACACGTCAAGTTAGTTACCAAGTAGTTACCTAAGAGTGTAGTACAAGGTGGTGGTAATTTTTTATGGTATATAATATTTTTACATGCTAATAATACTAATTACAATTATAAAACTCTACAATTTTAATAGTCTACGCTAGTGAAGCTACGGGAAAGATCTAGTAACTTGTATGAGTGTGTACAATACAAAAGGTAAAAAGAATGTTGCATCGGCCGGGAATCGAACCCGGGCCGCCCGCGTGGCAGGCGAGCATTCTACCACTGAACCACCGATGCTTATATAAAGCAATTCGAATAAGAAATTAACATTTTAAAAAAATACGTACATTACAGATCAAAGTAATTGATTTGGCTACACGTGACTTTTTGTTAAGTAATCTGTGCTTATGTAAACGAAGCAATCCAAGTGAAAAATAATTATTACAAACCTTTTAGAATTTATTCAATACCCGGCCGATGCAACTTATTATTGCATTTTTCTAATCTACTCTTTAGGTTATTATGGTTAATCGTAAGCATTTATTTATTCCAGCTCGACAGAATAACTTCTTAATTTGATTATAAATAAGTGCAGTTTTTTTATCGTTTTAGGTTTAGCGTACTGGCCACAATCTTATCTGATGTTAAGTGATGATGTGGCCCAACATGATTACACACTAAACCTAGTAGAAGACTGGCTCTCAAGTGCAGCTGCCGGAACACACATATTGGTGCGACAGATTTTCATCTTGAGGGTGGTAGCTAGCCAGGCGGACATTAGAAAAAGCACTACCACCATGCTATGGTTTCCTCACGATGTTTTTCTTCACCGAAAGCTCAGGCTTATTGCAGGGATTCGACCTCACGTCAATCGACGCGAAGTCCTACACACTACCACTGAGCCATCATTGCTTCAATAGTGACATATCGCGATACATCGTGCTGACTGGTTGAGCAGCACCTTATGTACGAGCCACTATCGTTTGGTAATGTTGTAATAATTGAGAAGGCCAATAGCAAATATCTCTTTATGTTTTTACACGAAAAAAATGTAGCAACGCCTTATCTCCCACAATTCTAAAACTAATGTTCTCCGCTATAGACGAATAATAAACCAATAGTTTGAAAAAAGTATTTTCGTTAAAAAAATATATAAAAAAATTAACATATAGCAGGCGCCATTTTAAACAATCTGTTTAAATAACATGTGCGAAATATTCGCACAGTTGGTCAGCTAATCAATTCTTTAAAGAAAAAACTTGAAGGGCTGTCTCGTGTCAGGATCTGTATATATTCGACTATGTATTTAATGGACGTCGTATCTGCAGACGACTAAACCAGGTTCGTTTGTGTGGTGAAATTTGCTAAAGAAGAAATGGCAATAGAGTGTAAGAGTTTAGGGTGTAAGGGGTATCGTGATAATATCTTGAGCCCTAAGAACCCGAGTCAACCTCACCCGTATGAGGTGCTTGTGCACTCTACTGAGTAATGAATGAGGAAATGACGATAGCGGGGCGGTAGTATTGTACAGCCCTACTGGGTCGCGACCACAATGCCTAGTTAAAAAGCTTGTCATAGTGACAACCACTTATGTGCGTCGCGTTTCCGAGATTCGCCGATGCATATCCAGTTTTTATTTACATATGCCGACAAGACAGTGGCTGTTAATGACGGATCCTTGATCCCTCGGTGATCGCCACTGTTTGTATATTATGCTGTGCTTACCATCAGTACATATGATTGTGCGTTAGCACGGAGCAGATTAAACTTTGGGCTATCATGTATCAGTTACCTCGATTTTCGGACTGTTGTCACAATTTTATGGGTTTATATTGAAAGTAAGCGTATTGCGGCTTACAATATACTTAAAATGTTGCTCAGGGTGTTCCATTGGATGTTTTGCATTTAAAATCTCGTCTAGGAGACTTTTCCTTAGTAAACGAGAAGATACAGTTGCCTATACAAGCTATGGAAAATCCATCATTGTGACTGGCTTTGCATCTAGTTTTCCGGAACAGTAAGACTAGCTAGCTAGAAGTTTATTTTGTATTTGTTGATTCTTGTAAGGTATGAAGTAGGAATCAAGATCTTAGTAAACTTTTTTTATACAACCAATGTGGCAAATAAGTATACGACCCGACTGATGGTAAGCGGCTACCGTAGCTTATGGACGCTTGTAATACCTTGGGTAACAATAACGCGTTACCGACCTTGAACCCTACTGCCCTAAAGAGCTCTGGAAACCCTACTTAGAGCAGGAACACAATATAAGGTTATTTGGCTGCGATCTTCTTTAGGGTGGAGGTATTCCATCAGTCAGGCTGCCTCAAGTTGAGAGAAATTCCCAAAGAAATTTATCTGAGCCCTACCTCGTCTCAACTAAGTCAATAATAGTTTGCAATTCCTGAGGATTGATAATTGAGAAGTTTGCAAATTCTTACCATTGCCGTACCGTAATAATAATATAATAAAATAATAATACCATCCTATAAGTATCCCACCGTAGGGCAATGAGGCCTCTTCTCGAGGGATGTGCGGATGTGGAATAGTCTCCCAGGTAACGTGTTCTCTCGTTCCTATGATAATTGGGTCCTTCAAACGAGGAGTGAAGAAGCATTCAGCAGGCCAGCCGATGAAATTTGTGTCACCGCCAGTCGCCGTTTTTTGTGGACTGTACCATTACTTACCATCAGGTGCTGTGTAGTCATTTTGCATAGCTAGTATTAAAAAAAGAATTGGAATACGTCATATGCCGGCTTATGTTGGCATGAGATGTCTGACATGAAGACAGTCACTGTTGGTAAATTCCTATCTCCCGGCAGCCGTTGCTGCTGTTAAGTAAGCTTACTTACTATCAACTGAGGTGCTGGCAAACTGCTTGATTTGAATAAAAAAAGCTCAGTACCGAGAAAGGGAGGATTATTACAAAACAGCAAAAAAGCAACGTTGCATCGGCCGGGAATCGAACCCGGGCCGCCCGCGTGGCAGGCGAGCATTCTACCACTGAACCACCGATGCTCATACATATCAGCTCGAATAAGAAATTAACTATTTTTTAAATTTACAATTATCATGTCTAAGTTTTGTTGAAACATGCCTTTTATGTGAATAATATATAAACAAGAAAAAAAAATACAAATCTTTTGGAATTTATTAAATAATTTAACAAGCATCGGTGGTTCAGTGGTAGAATGCTCGCCTGCCACGCGGGCGGCCCGGGTTCGATTCCCGGCCGATGCAAATCTTTTATCATCCATTAGAGAAATTGTTGTTTTAGTGAAGACTACATTTTAAGGTATTATACATATATAAAAATGTATTTTCTATATATATCTATAATCTTACAGTAAACAAAATATTATTCATATGAAACTGTTACTAATATATTTTAGATCAGTTATAATAATTTATTTTTAAGTAATAGAAGTGGAACTTAATCACTATCAAATGCCACTCTTAATCTATTAATGTAATTAGTGTAATTTCAATTTATTTAAGATTTATGAATAGGTACTAGAACTTTTCTTAATTCTTAAATATTAATATACACAATTGTAATGGAAACAGTCAACGTGCGCACGCGTCTTCAAAAATGTGATCAGCCTGGGGATTATTTTATGGCACGCCCTCTACTAGAAATTAGAATAAATATTTTTATGTAATAATATTATATAGTAACGATTGTAATAGCCGAGGGATAGTCACGCATACTACTATCTAAGTTCTGAAAATTCAGCTTTTTAAGGTAAACACAAACATATTCATTACACTAAAAGTCTAAAATCTAATTCGTAACCAGCGGCGGCCCTGGGATAGAGTGAGAGATGCGGTCGCACTAAGCGTCAGTAAGCAAAACAATTTCGAATGTAAATTATAATTTTTATGGCGTCTTAGAGTCACGGGGCTGCTTCGAATGAAAATGAAAATTTAAGAAAATAAATTTTGTATATCTGCAATACAAATACAATACAATTTATGGTATAAAAGCGTCTACCAAATGGCGCTGAAATACAGTGTCACTCTATCTTAATTAAGGGCTAGGGCCAGCGCTGGTCGCAACTACTTGGCTCTTTTCTCGTCACACTGCTGAATCTATCAAAGTGTGAACTAAATAGATCAGAACCAAATTTATATTTAGAGATGTGTTAAATTATGGCCGATGAAAGAGAGAAATCCTGTTGAAATTTCCATTTTATTGGAAGAGATGGAATCCAACATCACTTTAGTTATCTTTAGACCTGTCAAAACCGTAATTATTTAAGGGATGGCTGGAGTACTTCTTATTAAAATATTTATATTCAATTACCTATTTCGCAATTCGGTTGAAGTTGTTTTAGAGAGTGATCGTTATTAGGAGTTCACGAAATTTACATCTATTGCCGAAAATTATTTTACTCACTGACCTTTGGATTAATAATAAAACCGAAGTTCGAATAATTATGATCTATTACGTCACATAATCACGAGCGTTTAAAAGCGCTTTTTAAAGATACGACTATAAGCGCATTGCCATTTGTTCTCTTAGAGGAAGTTGGAGAAACACTCGTGCGTAGGGTAAATAAAAAAAAACTAAATGCTAAATTGTTAAAAAAAAATTGCATCGGCCGGGAATCGAACCCGGGCCGCCCGCGTGGCAGGCGAGCATTCTACCACTGAACCACCGATGCTGGTAATTATAGCTACAAAGTTTTTATCCAATCAAATATGTAATTACAGTGAGAGTAAAGATGCGCAAACGCAGTTGTTCTCTAAAGTTCATCGGCCGTGACCTCGATATCGCAAAATGATAGTGCAGTACTCAATTTAATTTCACAACACAAATGTTATATTCGATACGTTAATTGAAAATAAACTTCAAATAAATAAATAAAGTAAATCTATTTATACATTGCTATAATACTATTATCAAACTCGAGAAATTGTGGTTTTGTTTGTTTGAACGCGTTAATCTCTGGAATTACCAGTCAGATTCGAAAGAGTCTTATTGCACTGTATAGCTTATTTATTGGTTATATAGCTTTACGCTACCATTCTAAGAAGCGAAGCAGTAATGACGAATGTGAGGCAGCAAGCTGTAGACAAGTAAGAACGATAGGATAAATGGGTACGTAGGAGGCCGCGCGGTGGGAACTTGGTCGGATCCATTTAACACGGGTTTCACACAGCACAGAGCTACTCTCAAATAAAAGTAAGCCTCAGTGAGATTAAAACATTAAGGTACTCAGTGTCATACTTCATGCTTTGTACATAATACTTGTAAATAGAGCAAAAACCAGATTAAGGCTTGACAGTTACGTGAATCATCTGGTCTAAGTTAATGAGAGTAATTGAGTTTACTCCCGCGTCATTTGTACTGACCTTAATTTCTTGTTTACTAACTGCGGTTGTATAACATCGCTTCTATGCTTATTTTTTACCTTTCGCTGTTAAAATTAGTAAGACCAGCAAAAAGTAATAAAGTTGTGTAAGTTTGTCCATAGTTATTATTATAATTTTGCGTATTAAAAATTACTTATCCAATATTAAGGTAACTTTAAAACCGACAGCATAATTTTGTGTCGAATTTGCCACAATGGCTTCCAATTGTGTCGCCAAATATAAAAATAAATAATTTAGTCTTTATTAGATATCTTTTTGAGTTTAATTTAGTATAATTCGTAATTACTATGTTACCACTAAAAGGGTCAATTTCGAATCACATTTAATTATAATACATACTCGTATGATAGACTTAAATAATTCCATTTTTTACCAATTATCCAACGAATTGAATGAATGCACTAAATTTTTTTCGGTAACGTTAATGTTTACCTCATTATTTAATCGGATTTAAACAGTATATATTGGTGTCATAGTTTTCGTATATGGTTAAGTTTTATCGTTATTATGTATATCGTTTAAATATTGGGAATTACATATCATGATGGCAATTTTTAATCCATTTTTGATAAAAAACCTTTTCTGTCTAACACTGGTTATTTTATTTGTGGCGACTCTCGCAACTAACTGACTACAAGAATCCAAGGAAGAAGGAAGACTACAAGAAATTATAAAATATAAACGTCAGTCACGATAACAATACACGTCTCGCTAAAGTGGTAACACAGGCGAGGTTAAATAAGCTTTATTTAATCAAATTAATTTATTATTTTAATCAAATTCAAATAATGTTTATTTGTACAATGTATAATTATTTTTAAGCTATTAAAGAAATATAAGTCAGTAAAATGAATTCACATTATTATCATTGAAGGTTAATTTTAGCATGTCCCATTTCGCAGTTTTAAATGTTAACCTCTTAAATGCGCCAAATGAAGAATAATATAAATACGTTTAACTGATTATGTTTAAATAATTTCTTCTTTTATGCTACAAAATTATTAATATATTCTCTTTATAAGAATGTAAATGTCGTACTTTATTAAAATTAAATGTCTTTAACAAAAAGCTACTTCTAGTAGCGACACGACGCGGCGCGGTTTTTGTCCGTGGCCCGAGGGATCGTAGCGTAAACCCTTTCTTTATAAAAATGTACTCTCTAAAGAAAATGGACGTTGTTACACATTTTTTCTTTTCAACTTAAGAAACAGTGTAAGCATGTTTTTTTATCTATTCTAATATTATTAAGCTCAAGAGATTGTTTGTTTGAAGGCGCTGGAACTACCAGTGAGATTTGAAAAATTGTTTTTGAATATTATAGCTAGGCTATCTAACATTACGCTACCATCCTGACTAGCGAATCAGTAACCATGAATGTCAAGTAGTCTGGCAAGCTGTTGGCAAGTACGGTAAGTGAGAGTAACAATAGTCTACACGGATACTTTCATCGACAGGCTACACAACTTCTTTGGTGGCGGCGCGGCGTGGTGGAGAGTTATTCGAATAAATTTAACACGGGTGAATCCGTGGGGCATAGTTATTTTCACAATATAGAAGCAAAAACGAGATGTCCTTGAAAGGAAATGACAATCATAATAAAAGGACGACATGAAAATTTTACGAGGATGTTTGTTTTTCCTCGCATCTTTCATCGTTTTTGGATTTTGTTAAAGAAATCAGCCACGAGAGAGAGTAATGCTAAAGTATTTATAAAATAAAATCTATGATAAGATTTATTGAACAGTACCTACCCCGACTGGGATGTAACTATTATGAAATCAAATACATTATCGGATATACTGATATACATAATAATAATTAGGGATGTTATGGATACGGATACGGATATCTTAAGAGTAGTTAATCGGTTTCGGTTACGGATACGGATATGAAATTATTTCAGATGTACGATTGTTTCGAGTAATTTTGGTTACGGATATTACATTTTTCAAAGAATTTTTTACAGTATGTAAATAAAAATTGTCCGATCCGTAAAGGTGTTATTAGGTATCGAGATTCAGTTATGTTTATGTAATCATTTTGAGATTATAAGCTAAAAAAAATTCCGTTTATCATCGTTCAAATAGTTTGATTACAGTCGTCCGAAACTTTGGTTGTGTATGTGTGTTGGTTTAACAATGGCTTATTCAACTTTGCCCTATCCGAAATATTTATATGGGATACGGTTACGGATATTTTTTTAATTCGGATTTCCGATAGTTTCGGTTACGAACGCAGATATCCGTAACATCCCTGATAAAAATCACCTCTCAATCATACCAGCGCTATACTGATTCAGTGTAGCAAATATGTTGAGACTGGGACCTGTTAATTCCCGCTCACCATCAGGCAAGCAAGCTTGTTTGCTACAATCGTGGTTTTTTTTGCATGCTACATTTGGGAAAAGGCGTCTCGTAAAAATTTTAAAACCATGGTGAAATCGCTATACAAGATCTGCAATATGATAAAAACACTTATCATTTCGTAGAATATCCTCCATATTAGTTGTAAAACAGCTAATGTAACCTTACATGTAACCTACCTACTTAAATGTGTTATTCCTAAATCCACAACTAACGATAGCAAATGGGCGGATAAAAGGCGTCAGAAAGACTTTCTTCAGAAATAATGTCTTTACAAAGTTGTCTTCACACTACTGTAGTTGCTCTTTTGTTTCAGGATTATTCCTCTCAGGTTTATATGTGTATGTGTAGTATGCGTAGATTGTGATCACAATGGGATACATTGTGAACTGGGAACGCCTTGTTACGTTCTTTTTGAAGTTACCAACTTACTTTATTGTGTAACGTAAGTGTATGGAACATCAAAAGAGAATGTCTGTTCTATATCGTTGTTAGGGTTCATATATGTAGGTATCGTGTATGTACGGGAGTATATTTAGTGTGGGGGACAGTAGCTGAAGTAGAGACCATATTTATGTTTTAAAAGCGGGCAGTTCGAGCATGGGACCTCGCGCATCACTAAATGACAAGTTTCAGTAATCTAATACCTTAACTTTACCCTCTCAATACATTCTTGGAACTTTAATGTAACTTCGCAAAAACTTAAACACGCTAAATCAAGAATAACCAAAATCTATGAATCTGGTGGTTTCCAAATATTGACCTTGACCTCATCACATTGCTGAGTGATTGTGATCTATCCAACAATTATAGTTTTGTTTGATTTTAAAATATGTATGCTATTTTATGCTTTGATATAAAACAGTTACAAGAAGATTATAAAAAGATGATATAAATTTTTACAACAAATGACATTGACCGGGACGTGAAGGATAGGATAAATGTAGGGTGGAAGAAATGGCGACAGGTCTCGGGGGATGAGAAGATAACATGTGGCATAGATGCAAACGTTAAGATGGATGTGTGATATAATATCAGAGGAAGATTTAAAATAGCACTAGTGACAGAGAAGTTGAGGGGTTATAAGGTTAGCGTGGATGGACATATCATGAAGAGAGATGAAAGTCATATAACTAAAAGAATGCAAATTATGAATGTGGATAGATATAGGAGTAGAGGGAGACCGAAGAAGGTATAGATGGATTGTGTAGGGAATGATATTCGTATAAAAGGTGTGAATATTAATATGACACAGCTGGTGAACAGTGGAAGAGGTGAACATGTTGTACCGAGACTAGTTAAGTTGGATAAGAAGAAAAATTTTACTAAATAACGATGCATTTTTTGATAAAATTTTGAAAACTACAAACAGAAGGGAATTTTAATTGTTATTCAGATGTAAAATCGTGCTATCAAAATATACGGAGCAGTTGAGCTTGTCCAGGTTAAATCTCATTACCCATTCACCGTACAATTGTCTGGTGCTGTCGTTTGCTGCCCGGACACCGCTCTACACAGTATAAAAGGACTAGATCTGCCCCACGGTTTCACCCGTGTTAAATTTATTACATCGATTCTTCACCGCACCGCTGCCAATACATCAGTGCAGTCTATCGTGGTTCTCAATTCTTGTACTTACCTACAGCTTATCAGATTACTTGACATTCATGGTTACTGCTCCGCACCTTAGAATCGTAACGTGAGGTTTAAATAGTCTATATATAAACTTACACAATAAAAGACTGTAAAATGGAAGATTTTTTTTTTCAAATTTGATTTGTTGGCCCAAAGTTTAGATATATATATGTTTGTTTTTTTTTTATTGTTATAGGTTGGCGTAGTGCCCACCATCTCACCTGATGTTAAGTGACGATACTAAACGATGCTAAACCTAGTTAATGGAAAACTGCCTCTCAAGTGCAGCTGCCGGAAAACACTTATTTGTGCTTGGTGATAGATTTTCAACTTGAGGGTGGTAGCTCGCTAGGCGGGCATTAGAAAAAGACCTACCACCATGCTATGGTTTCCTCACGATGTTTTCTTCACCGAAAGCTCAGGCTCATTGCAGGGAATCGAACTCACGTTAATCGACGCGAGTATGTATGTTTCCAATAAATTCCAAAACGGCTGGAGCGATTTTGAGAAAAATTTTTGGCAATCTTCATATTTGCCGAGTGGGTGATCCTGTGAAGATTGGTAGCGATCGGAAATAAATATTTATTTTCTTAGCCACAGCAACGCGTAGTCTTGTTTGCTGTTGTTTGGCTTGTAATATGTCCCAAGATGGTAACACGTTAAGCCTCGTAGTTAGTTGGAAGTGTAACCGCTGGAATACCTATAGGTGCTTGGCAACAGATTTTCAACTTGCAGCTGGTAATATACTAGTCAGTTTGCAGTTTAGATAGACAAGTATATTGTTGCCATCGGTTAAGTCGTTCAGAAGTTACACGATCACTATTATAGACGTAGCAATGATTATCTATGATAATAAATCTGTAGTTCTGTAGTAGTATGTAGAACATATAATTGATTTTTCAAACTTCTCTGATAGAATTTTATTAAATAGGACACTAAAAAATGACTGTTAGTTCGGATTTAACCCAAAGACGTCTTGACAGATTTTTATGAAATTTTGTACACGGGAAGCTTATGTAATTCGTAATTGAGAGAATATAGGTATGTAAGTAAGTAAGTATTTTTTTGTTCTAAAATGAACTTTTTTAAACATATTCGGTTTTGATGAAATTTCTTAAACTGAAAGTATAATTGATAGGCTATAAAAATTATCAATAGTAACTTTAAAAATGGTAAAAAAAACAATTCTCAACAGGTTTTGATGAAATTTTGTACACGAGACGAAAGTAAGAGAAGCGAATATAAAAAAAATGTATAGCGGTAGAGAGCCCGATCAGCACAACGCCACGTACTGTCCATTTCATGTTTTCTTTTATGAATAAAGTAAAAAACAAATTTCAGGTGTAGATTATAACCTAACAAATTTAAAAATAAACTACTACTAACATTGAACCTTTTTAGAGCGACGTACACAATTAATTATCGTATTAGAGGAAATAAATTGAACCTTTCACCGAGTACCTCTCGTTGCTTGAGTTTGACTAATAGCATTTACGTTCACAGGATTACCTGCTATCAATCGTCGGTCTTGATGTATTTTACGATTCATTTTTTATTTTTTTTATAAATTAAACTTTGAACATAATCACACGGGATTTTAATTGATGATGACATCGAATAGAATAACACTCAAAGCATAATAAGACGACAGGCTTCAAGAGTTTAAGTTTCGCCTAAGTTCCGCTGCAGGAAGGTCGATAGTAGCTTGAAGGCATTAGGTATATATTATATATAGGATATGTATTAGGTATGTCCTAATACAGCTATACCTAAAGTGAGTTCCGTGGAAAAGTCACCAGGGTTCCGTAAATCAGTTAAATTTGTAATTGTTAAATAGATTCACTGTTAGAAATATTATTGTATTACAGTTAAATCTTATTTCATAGTGCACAATCTTTCATTTGTCATTATCATGAAGTATTCCATAAAGTAAAAGAGATAGTATTTTGAGTTTTCCTAGCTTTAAAAGTTCAGTAACCGCTATCCTAATAGCTAATATAGCAATTTTTTAATAATATGTACAGTTGCTATTTTTATTCACTTTAACAAGGTTTACATAAAAAATTATACGTTTCTAATGTCTAGAATGTTATACTCGGGATAATTATTGTAGCATGTACTTAATTAAAATCGTTATAACAAAAAAAAAGAAGCAGAATCATTTCAGCCGAAAGATGCTGACTGCTGGATATAGGCCTGCCCCCAAAAATCGCCACAACGACCGGTTCCTCCGTTACCCGCATCCAGCGGCTTGGCGCTGTAGTCCTTTTTAGTCGTATTGATTGACTAAAATTGAAAATAATCCAGTTTGTAATGTTTTAATCACAGATTTGAGAAAAGGGGTCTTAATCAATTAACTAACAACGCAATCCGTAGATTGTTCGAGTTGAAGTTACGATTTTATGCATATTAGGTGTCTACTTAATTATTAATAGGATCAGACTAGTATTATTATTATTACATATTATACTTTATATTGTCCACACGCGTTTATTGCTCATTAATAATTTTCATCCCGTAATTTTAATTCTCATATTATTGACAATTCATATAGTCTATGAATTGAGGAATGCCATATACTTCCCATGTACGAAATTTCATAAAAAAAGATTAAGAATTAAAACAAATTTAATTGTTTTTTAACTATTTCTAAAAGTGTTATTGGTGATTCTTATAGTCTATAAACGTATGTAATAACATATATTTCTCATGTATGAAATTTCATAAAAATCGGTCGAGCCGTTTTCTTGTTAATTCCTGATATACTAAAAGACACACAGTAAAAAAACAATTTTAAAGTCATAATCGTGATCAAGTTTAGTGTCCTTTATACAGGTCGACAATAATGAAATTTGGAAAAAAAATAACATGTCTAGAGAGGACTACAGATTTATTAGTATAGTTAAATAAATGTTAACAATGTTTCATCTTTAACCCAACTCAAAGCCAACGACGTTAGTGAATTTACGCTCTCATTTTAGTTTTACTGAAGTTTAAAACGAACGAGTTTCAAACAACTTTCAGTGTTCTGTAATTCCAGTGTTTTGTTTTTAAGTCCATCTTATCTGGGTTTGTAGTTTGATAATATGATGTCTCGTGGATAGGGTTAGCAAACCTTTTTTATTTTACTAACAATTTTATCAAACAAATCTGTTATTATTTTTGCCTCAGAATTAATTGCCAAATTTATAGTTTTATTTTTACATACCTCTAACAGTATTAAATCAATTTATATAGAATTCTTACTAAAGAATTGTTTCTTTTTAAATCTCGTTTGACTTTATTATTAACTTATGAATTCCCGGTGAAGCTGTAAGAGCCGTTTGAGGCTTCAGGGCTTTTATGGCTAACAGTGTAGTCAGATCAAAAAAATAATAAATTCATAAAAGATGGCACAAGTTATTCAATCCTTTCACAATAGTGATTGGCTTTCAGTCACAAGTTACTTTAAATATTGATGTAAGGAGATAGTTATTTATGTAAACTTTATATAAAATAGGTACTTTCTTCAAATAGTTATTTTTGAATTTTTAGAAGAACTGGGCATTCGATAATCTATAAACTAAAATTCAACTAAATGCGATATGTCAATAATGTATTACGCGGTTTAATAGAGATGTATTTCAAAAAGTCTCCCGAACATGATTACTCATAATTCTTATTATTGTAGAAACCAAGTTTATTACTTTGGTATTTTTATGAATATTTATTGAAAGTAATTTTAGCATAATGTTTTTATTTTTAAGACCAGAAGTACGGTTAATTCAAATCTATACTAATATAATAAATCTGAAAACTTTTTTGTTTGTTAAGCTCTAATCTCTGGAACTATCAGTCGGATTCGAAAAATTATTTTTGTGTATGATAGCCAGAATCATGAGGAAGGACATAGGCTATGTAACTTTACGATACAACCCTAAGGAGCGAAGCAGAAACTATGAACGTGAAGCAATCTGGCAAGCTATATGCATGTACGGGAAGTGGACCAATGATAGGTTGGTTACATAGGCGCTTTGACGAATAAATCCATCAAATATATTCTTATTAAAGCTGAAGGTTTTTTATTTTATTTTATCTACATTCTGAAATGAGATTTGAAATATTTGTAATCTGTTTCAGACGAGAAACTAAGCTAGGCTACACAACCCTGTTGTAAGCCGATAATACTCTTGAGCACTAGGTGATGTCTCTCACTTTGAAAACTCGATGACTTGTCTCTATAGAATATATTTTCCGACAATCCAAGCGAGAATGTTTACTAAAACTATGACACCGGTATGTCACGACCAGCGCTACGAGGGAGGGAGGGAGGAAAAAAAACGCTGGGAGGAAAAAAAAACTTGAGTATATACATTTAGTAATCTGTGAATATTGTTCTAAGCCTTATCAGCCAAATTAAGAAAAAAAGATCCTTTACAGAACCTATGTACCTGAGTGGAGTGCAGGTGTGAAGTGCAATATAATGAGTGTGTGTTGATAGCTATTGAATACAGTGTCAATTTCTAGAGTCTGGGTCCGGAGGAACGGACCTAGGCTCAAGTCACTGCGGTAGAGGGTGGTCGTGGCGGGTGTGCGTGAGCGAAGTTAGCCGCCCGTCCCCTGCGGTGTTTTCACGGTTCAAACCTGTCGCGGTCTGCTTATATAATACGTACGGCCACAGAACACACCTATCGCGCCCAGTCAATTTTACAGGTCAAGATTAAAGTCAATAGTAGCTGTCGCTAGTCAATAATACTAACAGTAGATGGATGGAATAATCACACCGACAAATATCTGACACTATAACTTAACATTCACTACAACTGAGGGACACATATCGCCAAACTTAAATTTTTGGTTTGTTATAGTCGCGAAAAATAAAAATTCTTCTTTTTACCCTTATCCCACCTATGTAGGGGTCGGCATAATATGTTTGTGATATAGTCATTAAAATAAAAAACGGATTTAACTACTAAAAACCGAAAAACAAAGTTTTCTTGAAAAAAATAATAAAAAAAGTATTAAATTTGGGCTGGAATTAAATTTCTAGCTATGAACGCTAAGAATATAGGTTTCGCCAACTGGGAAAAAAATGACAAATTGATTTAGTACTATATTATTTTATTACTTTAAGAATATTTTTAGTGTCTAGATTCGTTTAAAACGTTCTATTTCTATCTATCTATACTATTTAAAGACGAGGAAATTAGGTAATTATATGATGAGTTTTAATAGTAGTGACTCTTAGTATTTCAAGACCTTAACGATGCAAAGTAATATTCCCAGTCTTAAGATAACACAAGTATACTGACAACCACTCCAGATGGAATAGTCTTGAGATAGGTTACACATACTTAGATATAGCTTTGTTTACCAAGTTAAATACCTTCTATCTTACAGATAATCGCAGTCAAATAACCTTGCGTCGTGTTTCTGCGGTGAGCAGGGTTTTCGGAACTCCTTAAAGAAGGGGGTTCAAGAAAAGAGGTAAGACACAGAAAAATCACTTTGGCAATTTCTCTCTACTTGGGGCAGACCTACTGGTGAAATACTTCCACCCTATAGAAGACCGCAGCCAAATAATCTTGTTTTGTGTTCCTGCGATAAATAGGATTTTCAGAGCTCCTAAATGAAGGGTGTTCAAAATTGGCAACGCGCTAGTGATACCTCTGGTATCATCTGGTACCAATCATCAGGGGGCCGTATGCTTGTTTGCCATCTTAGTTGAAAAAAAAAGAAGTATAATCTGGTAATTGCCTAATCTCCAAAAGATTAAGATTCATAGGCAATAACTGTCGGGTTATAGGTTGGCGGTTATACTTGTTTTGGATTGATATTCCAAAAAATATATTAAAATAATGTTTATCTATATACATGATTACACTACACACAATTTTAAAAAGTCTGTAAAATTAATTCATATTCAATATATCAAAAAATACATAATTACTTTAATTACAATTAAAAAAGAGTCTTCAGATTAGAAAACCAAACAAAAAATGTAATCATTTAATTGACCCCATTATTAATCCGTCCGGGATGAAGTTGTAATAAAAAATTAATTTTGTTTCCATATTCGGCATATATGTCGAATGAGATCCAGGACGGGTTAAGGAGAGAGGTTGTCAAAAACCATAAATAACTTTTCTACAACATTTGTAATAGAGTTTAAACACAGATTTATATGTTTCGTTTTTACACACCTTCTAAAAAAGACTATTCAAAAAGGAAACATTATAATTACACTAACATTATAAAAACGAACTGGTTGTTTAAATTTCATATTATTTCAATGTTATTAATTGTTTATATTTTCCATACGTAGCTTTTTTTATCGTTATCGTTATCGTTAGCGTTGTGGCCACAATCTCACCTGATCTTAAGTGACGATGTGGCCCAAGATGGTTACACGGAAGTTTAATGGGAAGACTGGCTCACAAGTGCAGCTGCCGGAACACACCTATTGGTGTATGGGGACAGATTTTCAACTTGAGGGCAATGGCTCTAGCCAGGCGGGCATTAGAAAAAGCCCTACCATCATGCAAACCAACATACCTACTTAAAATATATTGCAATTTCTTTAATCTTTAACCTTAAATGCTTTTGAATACTTAAATTAGGAATCTTTACTGTACATTACCTAGCATCGTTAATTTATTAAATATATTGTAATTTATTAAATTTAATAAAAAAAGTATTATGTTAAAACAATACCTTTGATGAAGGTTTATGATTAATTTTGTTCAAACTTAGTACCGACGATGGTGTAGAGCTAATACCATTCAATTTATTAATCTGGAGCTTGGGAATTCGTTCTATGCTTTTGACGTTTCACGGGAACTACTGTTAGCTGGAATAAAAGAGAGCGGGCAGTCTTATTTTATCATTACAATTTTGCCGCATGGAAAAGCGTAATAACTGCCTATATCCTCCCTCGACATATTTGAAATTTGTTCTGTATTTTTCAAGTGACGCATCTTCTAAGACATGTTCTTCGTCATGCATCGGCATCGGTTAATATGTATGGTACCTACGGGATAATCTACCATATATACTCAGGGGAAGGGTTTATTAGTTAAATAAAATATTAAGGATGGTAACATTCTTATGTACACTTCTAGATACAATAAGTAATTATTTTTATTGTTGATCTATAACGAAGACGGTTTGTTTACTTTTTAAAAACTTTTACATACAATCTTAACTATTAACGGACTTTTTTACTAATTGTTATTATGTTATAATGGTGTGTTCATTATTGATGGCGAACTTCATAATGTCGTACCGCCATCATATGATGCGCGCGCAACTATCAATTCTACTGTCTGCTAAACGCACCAACGGAAGTATAAATATGAAAATTGATCAAATCTTATAATATACGCTATAGAAGCCGCCAGTGGAAAGCTAGTACCAATATTATTCGTGTGTAATATATACCAGTCCCCGAAATGAAGCCTATATTTGACGTCTAGTCATACAGTTGAATACTAAGTTGTCCGGCTGTTTCTAGTTCGTGACATGAATGTTTCTTTGATCCCTGGATCCTCATAACCTAATCCTGAATTATAGAGGTCTGACTCCGGTTAGTATTGGAATTTATTTTAATATACACTAAAGCCTTTGTGATTCTCGTCTAAAATTTTTTTTTGTATCTACGTATTTATAGAATACTCGCGGTGGCCGGCGATTTGATCCGTGTTATAATTATTCGATCAAAATTCCAACTGGCCGTCGCCGCGTTGTCAACGCACAGGTGTAGCTCATCGTTGTTCTGATTTACCGTAATTGCTTGCAGCTTTTAGATTGCTTGACTTTCATGGTTACTGCTCCGTTCTTAAGAGTCGGAGCGTGTAGTTCTGACCTTCTTAGTTTATAACCATCCTCAATAAATGGAATTCATAAAATGCAAGAAGAATTTTTCACATCTGACTGGTAGTTCCAGAGATTAGCGCGTTAAAACAAACAAACATTCTCTTGAGCTTTTTAATATTAGTAACATTTCCAGTAGTAATTTAGTAGATAGAGTTCCTTTAATTGTTACACAGGTACAAATAATTAGTCTTAATCCAATTAATTTATTGGTATCGAGTGAATTAATATTCACTTGCTCACGGTAATCAGATATTGAACTGTAAACGAGGGAAAGATAAATTTATTTATTAACGTTAAACGCCTAAGAAATACAAGCCTTGCAAAAAATTATGATTCATTTATTAAATTTTCCTTTGGAAATAATTAGAATCCGAAAAAGTGACGTCATCATACAATATTTATGTACATTGAGTGTAATTCTTATTAGATTATCTTTTTTTTTTCGAACTGATTATACTGTTAGCCTTAAGGTCTCTGGAGCCTTTAGAGGCTTTAACAGCTTCACCAGGCTTGGGGGCGAGTTCGGGAGGCACTCAGCCGCGAAAGCGAGGCAACAAGCTCAAGGGTGCCAAAGTGGCCGAACCTCGGCTTGGGCTGTTGCCGTACATGCAAATAAGTCGCGATCTGACTAATTCCCTATCTGTAAAATTAGATATAACTATACATACGATACATGTTTCTGCCTTCTGGAAGGAAAGAAGAAACATGCGTACATGCATTTAGTATATATGGCAATTTTGGTGTAACTCTAACTAGCCAAAAATGAAAAAAAAATAGATCGCTTACAGAACCTATGTACCTGAGTGGTGTGCATGTGTGAAGTGCAGTGTAATGTGTGTCTCTCGAAAGCTAGTGAATGCAGTGTCAATGTATCGCGCAAGCGGCTGCTGGCTCAAGGGCTCCATGTCGGAGGAACTGACCTAAGCTTGAGTTGCCCCTGGAGAGGGTGCTCGGGTCGGGTTAGGTTATTTTGTAACAAGTGACTTTCATAACTGTAACTGAATCTAGTAAGCTGAGTTTTCCACATAATAAATACCTTTAACCTTAATTTTATTAATAAATGATAATATATTTTTTCATTAAAAATGTTTAGTAATGAATAAATTTACGGGAATTATTTACAACAAAATATGTAAAAAAAAATGTCTAATCCCGGATTGCTCGAGTTTTATCACACAATAAAAATACGTAATAACCAGTGGCTTATAAAAAAATAAAATGAACAATTTAGTTTAAAACCAACTTATTCATGAACAGATAAAAAAATTATTACTGAAAATCATTACTGGATAGGGGAATAGCATCGATTCTATTCTATTTAAACAACTAATTAGTAATTAGAATATAACAACGGGAAAGCATAAATTATATAGAGATATATAATAAAAAGAAAATATGAAGTGATAAAAGACCTCAGTACCCAACGTTCTCAACTCTTCAAATCGAAGCGTATTACCATAAAGTACGCTGATGGAGCCCAGGTATGGATTGAAGATCGATGGAATATTAATTGAAATGTAATTTTTAAAATATATTATCACGTATGGATATATGAACAGTCTCTTGAATTTTGATTAGCGATTGTTGGATTAATTATAACAAATGTCGTTGATGTATTTTTAAATTATTATTATTATTAATTTTTTTTCGATCTGACTATACTGTTAGCCATAAGGGCCCAGGAGCCTCGAACGGCTTTTACAGCTTCACCGGACTTGGGGGCGAGCGCTTAAGGCACTCAGCCAAAAGTTTTGCAACAACATCCGAGGGTGCCAAAGTGGCCGAACCTCGGCTCGGACTGTTGCGCGCTATGCAATTAAGTCGCGAACTGACTATTATTATTTTATTATTTTAGTAATAGGTTTCATTTTATACTGGAAAGACGCCAAAGTTGATTATTCAATACATACTTACTACATTGTTGATTTTTTTTATTGTAGCACGGCATAGTGACTACTCTGTACCTGATGGCAAGCACAGTGCAGTCCAATAACATCGGCGACCACCGAGGGATTAACAATCCATCGACGGTCGTCGCTGTCATGCCGGTGTTATGTTTGAAGGAATCGATGTTGTAGGAAGGAGGGAAAACACTGGCCGGGAGACAGTTGCACAGCCTCAAAGTACGGCAAAGATACGACGTAGCAAATTTCTTTGTTCGACCCGAGATGGATTAATAAATATAAGGTAAACTATAGATTACTATGTAGGTGCAAATATTTTGCACACTTTATAATGTAAACAGTATAACAGAGCCTGTTATGTGCCTAAAACAAATTGCTAAAAGATGGCGCCTCGTACATATTAAGTAGTTGAATATATTTTTATACGGAACACCGTTTTTTAATTATTTTTTTTTAAACACATTTGAGAAATAACATATAGGGGAGAGTGGCGTAATCGCGGACGCGGGGTAATCCCGGACACCACGATTTCAGTACCTTAGGAAAAAAAAAATTGTTTTTTTTTTTAACTTGGAATTGTAGGTTACTGTATACGTAGTGTCAGGCAATAAGTCAGCTGCTCAGGTTCTGCATTTTATTCAAGGTAAATATTATTTAATATTTTCATCCTTTTGCATGTAATTTTTGTCATGTATATATTCGTTAAATTCTCGCTACACATAAATGATATAATCATAATTTATTTACGATGTGTTAAGTAGAATTTAAGAAAAATTTTCTGACACAAATACTTATTTTTATTTACTTCTAACCTCAAAAAAATATTAAGTTTTTATTTTTTAACGTTGTGGGGCAATGGCGGACGAATTGAGTGGGGTAATCTCGGACGTTCGCAATTGCCCCACATCGATAATCATACTGTACAATTTTTAATTTTAATTTTGCTTTTTTCCAGATGGCTCGAAAATATAAAAAGAAAATTGAAAAAAAATATGATTTAAACAATTTGGAACGTGCAATAAGAGATGTAAGAAGTAAACAATTAACTATAGGAAAAGCAGCTAAAAATTATTCTATACCAAAGTCAACTATATATGATCATTTAAAAAAAGAAGTTTTAGTTCAGCCCAAAAGTGAAAGAAAATCTGTATTTTCTGAAGCACAAGAAAAAGAATTAGCAGAGCATATTATCAAATGCAGTAAACTATTCTATGGATTGACTGTTGAAGCTGTACGGAAAACTGCTAATAAGTTTGCAGAAAAAAATAAATTAAATCACAAATTTAATAAGAACTCTCAAAAAGACACGAAACCAAAAAAAGACGAAAAAACAAAAAAACAAAACAAAGAAAATAAACAAACTCAAAATGAGTATTATTGTATTTTTTGTGCGGGAAAATATGAAGAACCACCCATTGAAGAATGGATAATGTGCTATGGATGCAATTTATGGGCACATGAAGAATGCAGTGATGGTGAAAGCACAAGCAAAGGGTTCCTCTGTGATTTATGTAGAGATTAATTCAAATTTACTTATTCTTTATTAATTATTTATTTTTAACTTATCTATTAACAAATGACTTATATACGTACTGTTCAAGATCATTTTATTAAAAAAAAAATAATTTCTTATGTTCAAAATAAGTTGAAACTATTTATTTATCTTAAATTATTCTACTCGTTACTACTTAATATGTACTGTCCGTAATTACCCCACCACTGTCCGGGATTACCCCACAGATTTTAGAGGATCACGAAAATAACACTTTTCTTTTTTTGACAAAAAAAATACTTAATTTTCAAATTTAATTAAATATTATGAATAAAAGTAATAAATAAAACCTTTATCTTTGTTATTAATCAATAAATTAACAGAGTTTTTATTTAGTATTTTTAATATTTACTTTTTTCCTTAGGTGTCCGCGATTACCCCACTCTCCCGATATAGATAGGATTGGGATTAAATAAGATATTTTTAATTAATTTATTTAACGAAAACACAATATTGAAACTATTTGTATATTTTTCGTCAATAACGGGGAATATAAGCTTTAAAATTTTATTTAAATCATTAATTGCTATGAAGAATTAACGGAGATATTGCATTGCCAAGAAAAAACACATTTGGGAAATAATACTAGTATATACTCGTATAATAAGTAAATTAATAACTTATATATCATAAAACATGTAATCGTGTTTCGAGCTCTGTGAATGTCTCTGACTCCCGGACATAGCGTGACATTCACGGTTAGCAGGCAGCCTTGCCCCACACTCTGTGAATTTACTATTAAGAGAGATGAGGCACAGATAAATTATACATTTGTTTGGAGATTTCTCTCTATTTGAGGCAGTCCGACTGGTGGAATACCTCTAACCTACAGAACGAAGATCACAGCCAAATAACTTTGTGTTGTGTTCCTGCGGTGAGTAGGTTCTGTGTGTAGGTTTCTGTAGTTTCTGCGTGATTGGCGTACAAAGTAAAAAGACAGAGAAAAATTCTAAAAACTGTTGAAATGTTTTCTGTCCATGACTTTAAACCCCCCGTAGTATTTTTACTCAAATATCCATAATGTACAGATTTAGACTCTTTACTGTTTTATTATAGGTAACTATATATAGATAAATTATAAAGTTTGACCACATTTTAATTAAGAAAAGCTTATTACTTATACTTTATTTTAAAATAGGTAAAAATGTATAACCTATATCAAATAACAGAAATATAGGCATATAAACGGGATTGGGAATTATGATTTTGTAAAAATTTATTTATTTAAAATAAAATTGCAAATACTTACTATCTTGAACTACGTATATTTAAATTTATGTAAAAAAATTAAATAAGATACAATATTACACCCCCACTTTAAAAAAACTGAATAATACACTGTTACGTCTTCGAGAGTGATCTTTTTATGCAAAACCCTCACATTTGCATGAATATCGAGACGCGAAACATACATGAATTAAACATACTCATAAATCAGGTTGCCTCCCCAGTAAGCCATTGTTTAAAAAAAAATGGTTCGGTATTCGTAAATTACCTGTGTGGAACAAAAATCATATATTAAGTATTTTGAAATCTGCGATCAGGTCCGACAGAAATTATAAGTTCAAGGCAAGGATGCTATTAAACTCCGTAACCGTAACAGTAACTATCGGATAACCGTAATAAAAAATATTTGAAACTGTAACCGTATCCGATATAAATGCTTCGAATAATTTCGAATATGGACGCAGTCAAATGAGGTATTGTCGTTTACCAAAGAATACTTTTTAAGTAATAATTATCTATAATAGAAATTAATATTGTTCACTTATAAAGAATTAAGAATATACACAAGTAAACTTAAAATAAAGTTTCTTTATTACAAGTTTGCTGTACGCCGTAGTCTTCTATCTATATATATCTATACATATTATAAAACTCAATGTCTCTCTGTCAGTTTATGTTCTTTTCACGCGAGTACCACTTATCCGATATACATGTTGTAAAAAATATTAATAGCTATGTTATCTGGTCAAAATTAAAAAAAAAACAAGTAAATCGAACAAGTGGTTTTCGCGTGGAAAGAACATAAACGGTCAGACAGACAGACAGAGAGATGTTGAGTTTTATAATATGCATTTATATATATAGGTGTATGTTTACATATACATATATAAAAGATATAGACGTCATATAAATGGATATAAGGCAACGATGTTATTATCTGACGGTGAGTGTGACTTTGTGACACACACGATACGTGAATATTATATGTACATTATATCCTGTCTTTGAGTAATAGATTTTGATAGAAAATTCCAACTTGATAGAATTTGATAGAATAGAATTTGATAGAATATCGCCAAAATAAATACGATGCGGGGAAATTGCTTTTTAAATTGCACAAGTTGGACTGCCAGCGACTACTTCCGCTTTTCTACCCGCCGGCTTTGTTATATTGTTTTAGTTTGTCCAATCAGGGGTAACTATTAGTTATTTTTCATCGAGTACATTATTTATTTTAACTAAATACTAGTTTTTTTTAACAGCTATTTGTATTGCGTGTTTAAATTATGGTAATACTAGCAACCCGGCTTCACACGGGAAGCAAAATATTACATATAACTCTATCGGTTTACGCGGCGCACGCCTGTAACGCTCCCAGTCGCATGATTTTTTCCGACATTTTCAACAATCATAATCACATTTTAGCCAATTTACACAAAACCGTAATTAATTATGCACCTAAACCTTCCTCATCAATCACTCCGCACATTGATGTAAATCATATGAAAATCCGTTCGGTACTTTTTGAGTTTATCGCGTTCAGACAGACAGACGCGGTGGGGGACTTTATTTTATAATATGTATAGATAAATATTTAAAAAAGTCAACATCTGTAGATAAAATTTGATAACCAAATTATTTTTATGTCTATAAGAATGAGAAATCGTTGATTTATATTATGAAATAGAAGGAATACTTGTTAGTCTCGCTTCATTCCGGGCTTATTTGTTAATTGACAACAAAAGGCTCCTAATTGCAGACTTGTTTAACGTTCAGTGGTGTTCAACTCGGGCAAACAACTCGATCTACATGTAATTTATTAAGTGCTACCAGAACGAATAATGATTGTAATGTATATAAAGTATTTACAGTAGGGAGCGTTACAACACAAAAAAATTACATACCTGTAACCTACCTGTAAACATTGAGTAAATAAATGAATAATTGCAATTTTTAGTTCGTATTCGGGCATTCTCTTCCACTCATCGGTTTTGTGGAAAAAAAATCATTCTTGGTAGTGCACATATAAAAATTAAAAATGAACAAACACAAAGTGTTTAAAATGTAAAATAGTAATAAAATGTAATACATACTATGTAACAAACATATAAATAATAATTACAATATTAACAAAATAGATACCTAAATGACGTAACTTATAAATACGAGTTATATAAATAAAGATAATTTTGTATGTTGTTTAATAATCAAATATTAGTGCAGTTGTGATTTGAAGATGATGATTGTTTTAGCATCTTGAAGATGAAGCTGTAACGCATTCCACAATTGTATAGCGGGGATCGTGAATGAGCTGGAATAGAGTGTCAATCAGATCTCAGCGATCTCTATGGTATTGTTGTAAACTGAGCGAAGATTGCGACTGGGATTCAATAGGGACATAAAGCATTCCTGGAGATTATGTGGAGATCGTGGGTTAAAAAATAAACGGTAGAGAAAATGCTGTATATGACCACAGAACAGATATTGAACCAGTATAGTCGATATTGAGAGACGTAATCATACTTACGCAGCCCGTAAATGTAGCACATATACAGGTTTAATTTACGATGGAGTTTGATCAGCTGCTCCTCGGTTAGGTCAGCGTAGGTCACATCTGTAGGCCAGACTGGAAGTAATAACGAGTTGACTAGCGTCACTTTAGTCTTAATTAGTGAAAACTCTTATATTCTTTTTAAGAAGTGCATGCCACTGAAAACCTTTTAACTCATTATGCTGATATAATGACCCTATGGTAAGTCTAGTGAAATGTGCAGACCTTAGTTCTCTACAATATTATGCATGTATTATACATATAAACCTTCCTCTTGAATCACTCTATCTATTAAAAAAAACTGCTTCAAATCCGTTGCGTAGTTTTAAAGATTTTACTATGAAGGAAGGTTTTACTATGAAATGATAAGTATATTAAAAATACATTATATTTCAATGTTGTTCAATGGTATGTGGTATATGGAATGTTATATGGAGTCAAGATCTGTACATCCTTACAGTAAGTCAATCACAAACTACAAGTCACCGAGATTTATGGAGCGGGTGGTGTAAGATGTTTCTTTCCGAGACAAGATCCAAAATACGGAGTCGAACCAGGCTCAAAGGAAATTGAAGTGGGTGGGTCATATATTTCGCAGGAATTATGACAGATGGTTCAAAGCGGTATTGGAGTATAGACCCAGAACTAGTCATAAAAGTGTGGGTAGGCCGCTGATAAGATGGACTGGCTTAGTTGATGGCTGCCTTATAAAGAAGGAAATGGCATACAATGAAAGAGGCCTACACTCGACTTTAGGTAGAAATCGATTGAAGAAGAAGAGAGACGTTGCTGAATACGTTTTTGGAGTAGCACCTGATAGTGATGTCTGGTTATTTTATTATGTTTATTATTGTTTTTCTTACTATTATTTTTTGTTCTTCTTATTATTTTATATTTATTCCAAAACAATCGTTCTTGAAGAGTAAACTCCAGTCGCGCGTCGAAATTGACATGCATAATTTTTATGCACTTTATTGAATTTAACATTAAGGCTTCTTATATATTTCTTTTTATTTACCCCATCAAATAATAATATCAAAAGCTGTATATCAAATTCCATTATGGAATAATCTTATACGACAATCGGCAATCGCTTACCCGTATTCCCCCTTCTTTGAACATCCCGAGTCTTTACTGAACGAAATTACGTTCGTATTGCTTCGGGCATATTGCATGGTTAGTATCTCTAACGACCATCTCAGAGTTTTATACAGAATTTTATAAAATAAAATAATCATTTTAAAGGGGAGATCTAGCGTAAACTATCGTCATATTAGGGAATTATGGTTCGATACAACTAAATCTATTAAAACTTGTAAACCTTAACAGATTGTTAGGTGGCGTTTCTTATACCATTTTCTTATCCATAGTTTTATTATACCCCAGATGAGTGAGATAGTTCTGTACACCAGGGAATATTGATGGGAGAGGATTCAATGGTGTAAGCACAGTGTCTAGTGGTAGTTTAATGGTTACCCCGCAGTTCCATTCGTGTCCTCCGTTATAACAGCCGAGCACTTCCGTGGCAAGAGCAACAATTCCGTTCGATTTGGTCACATCCAGTTAGATTCAGCTACGTTTCATACTAAATCGCTAAATCGCTAGTCCATACAAAGTTATTAATTACCATAGTTAACTTCATAATTTATACTAATATCTTAACACGTTTATCTCAGGAACTACTAGCGAGATTGCATGAAAGAAAAAAAAAATTGCATGTAATATCCTATTTATTGAGAAAGGTTATATACTTTACTTCTACTATACTTCACGCTACGACCCTAAGGAGCTGAACAGTAACTAAGAGCGTCAAGTTTTTTGGCAAGCTGTTGGTAATTACGGGAAGTGAGAATGACGTGAAATTTAACATGGGTGAAACCGTGGGGCACAGATAGTTGATAATATTAAGTTATTTTTCTTCCATTGCGTGAATTGAAGACTCTTCAAAGTGTCTTGCTATAGAATGTCGCATTTTGTGATCGTTCGGTATACATCCAGTAATCAATTAAATTCAATTCTCGTTTTCTTTTATTCTACTAAGGCGGCAAACAAGCATACGGCCCGCCTGATACAAAGCGGCTTTCGTAACCTATGGACGCTAATAATACAATGGGTAGCAACTAGCATGTTGCTGACCATGAAACCCCTTCTCCAAGGAGCTCTGGAAACCCTACTCACCAAAGGAACACAACAACACAATATTATTTGGCTGCGATCTTCTGTAGGGTGGAGGTATTGCAGCAGTCAGGCTGCCTCAAATAGAGGGAAATCTCCAAAGAAATTTTACTGTGCCCCCACCTCTCTTCTGAAATTTCTCCAAGTTACTATTATGTACACTAAATTAGTTTAGATGGTTTAATAACAACAATAATCGCAGATGTTGTCGTCAATAGTGAGTGTGTCAAGTAAAAGCTTATATTTATTATTAATAGAAATTTTCAGTGACAATAATTATAATAGACCTATCGGTTAATTGGAAAAACCATAGTGACGAGAAAGTTACCGCTTCAATGAGATCACTTTAATTCAATCTGTGCAAACTTTCATGATTATTCGATTGAATGAAGTACGCCGTTGGAATTCTGTGTCTAAAAAGAGGTCTTTGGAAAATTGAATTGTGAAGCTTGGAATATTCTCTTCATTTACTTTGAAAATAATAGTTTTAGGTAGGAAATTATATTTTTTTTATACATCTAAAGTGGTAAACAACCGTGTAGCCCGCCAGATGGTAAGAGGCTTCCGTAGCCTATGGACCATGGTAACATCAGAAGTATCAATAGCGCATTGCCGGCATTGAACTCCCCTTTCCCCAAGGAGGTCTGGCAACCCTACTCACCGGAGGAAAACAACACAAGAATATTTGGCAGCGATCATGTTTTGTTTATGTGTAACTTTTTGAAACTTACTAGCTCGGCAAAATGACTGCTCAATACTTGATGGAAAGTACGATGCAGACCAGAAACAATGGTGACCGCTGCTCCGGTAACAAATTCCGTCGCTCATCGCATCGATGACAAAATCATGACGGCCTGCAGAAATGCCTCTTCACTCCTAACCATATGAAAAAATCTTGTTAAGACATAAATTTAGCATTTAAGAGAAGACTATACTTGTGTCTACAGCGCAGTAAATATCGTAGTTTAAAATAAGCGCTTTAGTCATAAATTTCCTTAAGCCGAATTTAAGAAAGTCCTCATATCTATTCGGGCGAAACTTTTAGGACTGTTTGCGGGTTTGTTTAGAACCCGGTTCTTTTATATTTTTATATGTTTGTTACCCTTTATCCGAATTGAAAGTATACGTTATAACAAACCCACAAAACGTAGCATGATAGTGCAAATAAAATGTTTTTCCACGTGTAGCAAAAAATCATTTTTTAGCACTTAACGGTCCATATCTATAGTGTGATAGTAAATTTCATTAAAATCATGTTATTTTTTATTTACTATCATATAGGTACTATTGTTATTTGAGTTTGTTCTTAAATTGTATAAGATATGGTTCGGATAAATACAGTCGAGATCGTGAGCTGGCACCGAGTGATAAAGACAAAGGCTTCTACAGTTCGCTGCATCTATAAAGTCTGTGAAATTTTACAGTTTGCTTAGTATGGGTTTTTTAGTTTTTGGTTGATGTGGGTGTATTCGATATTATTATATTTTAATTATTGATGAACATGATGAACATGATTGAACATAAAAAGTCCTACATATAACATAATTTCATTCTATGATAACATAATATTATTTTTATCTTATATTATGATTGTTATATATTTAAATTATTTTATACCTTTATTACAGGAAAAATAATTTTGTTAAAATAATTATTTTCTGTTACGTGTGTGTGTGTGTGTGTGAAATTTTGCCATCGGTTTTAAAAAAAACTTGATGAGTATATGACAGAAACATGTGAAAAGTTTTTTTTTAATCGTTTGCAAAATTCGTACCCAAAAAACACACAAGAAAGCGAGTTAATAAAAACGTGGTAAATAAAATATTAGCATCGAATCATTCGACACTAAGCAGTGCACTGTTTTTTATTTTTTTACTTGTTTACTCTTGTTACGGTGGAGCGGATATCTTTTGTGAACGAGTCGATCGCAGCGGACCGTTTCAATGCCAATTTCTTGATAAATTCGGAAAAAAGCGAGGCCACCAAAATTTTCTTCTATTTCGTAATACAGATTTTATTTTTTATTTATTTTATTTATTAAATATTACATTAGGTACTATGAGGGTTCATATGATACGGTTAAAAATAATTTTGTGTCCCGGATTCCTGTGCCCTTCCTCTGGTTATAAAAAAATCATATATTATAATAAAAATAGTTACATAGAACAACATATAAAAGGAGAAGTGTTTTGTGTGTATGTGTGTGTGTGTATGTGCGTGTGTGCGTGCGTGAGTGTGTGTGTGTGTATGCGTGTGATGTGAGTGTGTATGTAACAACTCATAGAGTGCTTGGAAATACCAAAAAAGAACTATGTACCAGATACACAGTATTAACCATGAAAAATATGAATAGGGTTAGGCAAAATATTTGTACATAAAATTAATATTATTTAACAATATGTAGTAAAATTTCAGTATCCAAATAGTTTAGATTTGACAACCAATTTTTTAGTTTTGTTTAAGATAAGGGTATTAAGGGAATATATAAGTTTTTTTTTATTAATTAAGTTATACAAGTATGGTGCAAGGAAAATGTTTTGATGATTTGTAAAACTGGTTCGGAACTTTTGGGTTTTGCAAACTATATCGATTCTACGCTTGGTTGAGATGAGTTCTAGATCAAACAAAACTTTGGGGTGGTGACGTATAATCGTACTGGCAATAAAGAGTTGGCGCACGCTGAGAACTTGACCACATTTGTAAAGTTCTTGAGTAGGAAAGAGAATGGTTTGAAATACATAACCTTTAAGACCGTTAAAACCTTTAAGGCCATCGCTGGGCCAATGAAATTAGGTGCGTTTTATGAGCTCTACCCCACACTGATATACCGTAAGTAATAACAGATTGACAAATAGCAACATAAACTATTTTCAGTAGTTCTGGTTTAGTAACACATCGCAGTTTTTTAAAGAACCAAATCAATTTTCTTACTCTCTTAGAAAGGAGATTGATATTAGGTGACCAAGTCATACATTCATCTAAGGTAATACCCAAGTACTTAAGCTGAGTTACTATTTCAATATTTGGACATGTATTGCATATTGAAGGAGGGAGTGTACAACTATGAACTTTAATAGTTGTTGAGACGGGAGGGATACCATATGGACGAATGTTATTATTCTGCCATTCAACTACTCTGAATAAACCAATCTCAGCAGAGGCAAGACAGATATATATATCAAGTGATTTATCATATATATGTATTACATTCTTGAATGCATGCAAAATATTTGAATATGAAGTTCAATTTACAGAATATGTCGTCACCCAATATGAAATTTAATTACAATAAAACAGTCCAAGTGTGTCAGGTCACGCGCAATGTAGGGTTTTTGAAGTTGCCCGTCACAATATTGTAGACTTACTCGTAGAAGGGGTCTTTAAGTAATTTTCAATGGAATTTGTACGAAATTAATTCTCCAACACATTTTGACTATTATTCGTTAACTTGTAAAGCCTACTTAACTGTGATAGTTTTCCTATAAAACAACTTTGGGGCAGTCTGATCGTACTTGAAAATACTTTGGGATTTTAATTTGTACTTTCTTAAAATACTAAAATATAAGATTCAAATGATTTCAAGTAGCCTGGAGAATTTATTTTTTAATTATTTTTTGTAAAGGTCATATTATTCTACGCAGCAGCGAAAAACCGCAAACACTCTTTGAGGCTTTCGATTCCAGATTCGCCAACATCGATAATATCCTGTTTTAATCATTTTAAATTGCCTAAAAAACACCCAAATTCGTCACCAGCTGATAGGCTATAAGTGAGATCCATTTTTTTATTGTATATTTTTTATTATTTTTCCACCGGTGTTTTTAACCGTTAAGGGTAGTCTGTACTGGCCACCTTGGTATTTCCATGCTATTGTACTGAAAAATATCGACTTTCGTTGTATTTTAATTTGACGTTCATCAATATCTGGGGAGAGTATTGTACAATGATTATCAAAATTATGAAATAAATCAATAATTTAAACGAAGGTTGTAAAAATCTTTGCTGTTTTCTACTAAGACGTAAGCAATAATTAAGACAGGCATATAAGACGTCAATAGATATCCTTTACGAGATGGAACCACCTAATTCGAAACTCTTCGTCGTATTTTATTTTCACAGCGCACTCCAACATAATTAGGTAGTAAAAAGGTAGGTAGTAAAAAAGGTAATTAGTTGAACTCATTAAAGGAAAACTTGGGAGCTATCTCACCCGAATGTTTTTGGAGGAAAACTGGTAAATATTCTCGCACGGACGTATCCAAACTAAATAGCAAATATTGAAGAATCTCCTTTGATTTAGTTTTAAAATTGGTTTTTTAAATGAAACTTTTTATCTATCGCCCAAAAATTTTCGTTCATCTTTCGCATATCGCATTACATTACATTGTCGCAAATAAAATTGGATTTTATGCCGCGCAGTCAAGGAAGTTGTTTACTTATTTATTGATTATTATTTACAAGTTATTATTATTATTATTTAGTTGATTTATTTACAAGTTCGGAACTTAAAAAAATTAAAAAAAGGTTCACTTGTATCGTGGTTTCATAAAACCAAACAATAATTTTTAATTTTGATAATTTACTATAATATTTATTGCTAGGCCGCTCTATAAAGAAAATTAGAGTGACTACGTCACCGGATATTTGTACGCACTGTTCGTTTATAATCCATCTAGTGAGATTGTAAACTGTCGATAAATTGTGATCTGACACTAAAATTTTCAATCTAACGCTTAAATACTTTAAAGAGAGGTAGAGCAAAGAGAAAAATCTCTTTGGAAATTTCTCTCTACTTCGGACAGCCCGACTGGTGAAATATTTTCACCCTATAGAATACGTCGTCGAATAAATTTGGACGAGTAGAGTTCTTTGGAGAAAGTGGAGTTCAAGGTTTGGAATGCGTTAGTGATACCTCGGGTGCTACAAGCGTTCGCAGGCAACTGTAACCGCTTACAATCAGGCGAGCCGTACGCTTGTTAGTCACCTTAGTTGTATTTATTTTTCGTAAGTTTAATGGGATACGCAATGGACACATAACGTATGAGTTGAACGAGTGAAACGAAACACAAACAGATTAGCCGTTGAAAATGAACATTTTGCAAGTTCTATTATTATGATTTTGCTTATTTAATAGATTTAAATTATTAGTGTCCTTTCACAATATATCAACAGTTAACAATCTCACTAGATTGATTATAATATAAACTAACGGTTCGTAAAATTATCTTTTGACAACTATGCATATCAGTTTTGCGTGCGTTTATCAATTGTATCAACATAGCTACGTCAGTTTATAGTCCAGAATAACAAACATGGATATTTATGACGTCATCATGTCAAACGAACTTTGACATTTTTATTTACCTTCTATTGCTTATTGTTAGGGCTCCGTTCCTCGAATGGCTTTACTTATTGACCCATTTTTCTTTACGGTAATTTGTGTTTCGGTTCTCTTAATATATTTTTATACGAAATTGTGTTTTTTGTTTTGAAGCATTTGTATTAGTAGTATTAATTTCGGATATTAGCACTATTCAGTAAAGGTACCTAAAACAAAAAAAAAAATATTTTCTCAAATATATTAATGCTGGTTTTTCACTAATTATTTTATATAAACTTTTTGTAGCTTATTCACGAATAAACAAATCATTGCTGTGTTATATTTGTTTAGTCTGTTTAAACATTTAAACATTAAAATAAAATACATCTTATTGACAGGTTCTAAGATCGTCAATTTAGGTTAATTCTTGTTTGAAAGGCTATTGCATCTATACTCATCTTGCGACCGTTGAACCACTTTGTGAGTGACTCAGCTATTTATTTGACCCTTATACCAATGCAGTTTAATAAAACTTAAAATATTAGAAAAAAAAACACAAGGGTAAATCTTTCAATTTGTGGGCCTTTTGTGCACATCACGCATGAGTATTTCAACGATACGAATGCGACGAACTTATTAAAACATTTTTATCTTTAATAAATAGATACATACTAATTAACATATTTTTTCTAAAATAGTTGTTATATTTATATGGCTCAAGAAAAATAAGGTTGAGTATGGATGGGCTGTTGTCATCAATTTGGAATAGACTCAATGTACTACGGACTAAGGACTAGACACCACTTAGCACTACATGTGCGAAAACTAATGCATAATTAGTCATAAAACTTCCAAGGACTTTTGTCATAAAATCTCCGTCCAAGGAGGAATAATGTAAATATATCAAAGAAAGTGTTCAATATTCAGTTAGGATAGATAGGATAGAATAGATCACTTAGGATTACCTGACGGTAATATTCCTAATTGTAATTTATTTTTTCTAAACATTTCGAACGAACCAATTACGACTCCTTTTTGTTTAGTCACTGAAATTTTTGCGAATCTATTTAAATAAATTTATATAATTTATTCTATAATTATTCTGGTACTCTGTGGTAATTACTTTTCTCAAGCTTTATTCAAATTGAGGTGACACTTTAAAATTTAAATAAGTGTTTAAATCAGATTAATATTTTAATTAAATAACCTATTCAATAAAAAAATTACAACTTTTATATATTAAAACCGAACAGTAACCCTTTGATTATTGTCATAATCAAAGCAGTAACCCTCTAATTCTCTGACAATTACACAATTTTGAAATACGAGTATATATCTTCCACATTTTTTCCTATTTATAAAATACGAACAAATAATACTTATCCTCTGTATTTTATAAGCTACTAATTTTTCCGTTTGTTAAATATCAATTATATTATAATGTTACCACGTGTATTTTACATTATTATCTTATACTTATTTTCCTACGTTAATTCAACTTTTTCTTATACAAAGCAAACACTCTGTGCCAAATACCTAATTAATATCCTGCTGTCAAAAATTCTAAATTATTACATAATTTTGTTTCTTATTAAAATTGAATGGTTAAAAGATACGATCTTAATGAAGTTTATAAGCAAATATAACAAAATACTAAACACTAATATAAGAGTAAAAGATAGTTTCAATGCATTAAATCAAATGAATATTATCAAACCTCGTTAGACGGAGAGGTCGACTGAAATAAATTGCTTTGAATATACAGTCACTAATGATTATTAGTGGAGGATTTCCAGTTTTTTGTATCCCGTCAGCCGGGGATGACAGGTACCGTTCTCATTTATGAATAATAGTTTCGTAACTCGTCGGTGTAGTCAAAGGGTTTCTGCTTCCCACCCTTGAACATACAATTATATTTATCATGATATTTGTTTCTTCTTCCATTGAAATTTACTTGCTAAGTTATGAGTTTTTACTCGATTTTGTTTTTACTTACTGTCATCATTATCTCAGCCGAAATACGTCCACTGCTGGACATAAACTTACCCCAAAGGTCACCACAATCGGTCAGTCCTGCGCTACTTGCTTCCAGAGGCTTCCCGCAACCTTCACCAGATCGTTAATTCTCCTCTTCCCACGTTGCGTCTTGGTACGCGTTCGATACTTGAAAACTCTTTGACTCCATCAGTTATCCGTTCTACAAGCTACGTGCTCCGTCCTCTGCCACTCAAGTCTAGCCATTCTTAGAACCATGTCGGCTACTTACGGCACTTAAATGTTATGCCCAACTAAATATTAATATTGATACAAATTCTATCACTTCTGAAATTCATACCTTTAAGTATTAAGTCACGTTGTTTTGAATTCTCTAATAAGACAAAATATTTGGCGTAGGACAACATCGTGGTGGAAGCTAATGTGGTACAGCATTTTCTAATGCACGCCATATTAACTACATGCTTAAGTTGAAAATTTGTCGCCTATATGTCGATATAGGTAGCCTTTAAAGGCTAACTTGAAATGGCTTCACTCTGCGTGAGACGTTCTGAGTGTTTTTATTCTATGCTTCTACGAAACTTTAGGTACTTTCCTTCCATCATGTTAATATTAGTGGAGTAAATATAAATAATAAATCGGTAGTTCTTTCTGTACATTAATTTCTAAACTTTCTGATAGGCATCTATTATAAAGGACACTGATTACTGTCTAAGTGTGGATTTAACTCAAGAGCGGCTTTACCGATTCTTATGAAATTTTCTATACGGAAAGCTCAAATCAGAATAAAAAAATACTTTATTAAATTTAAGCCCTATGGAGGTATTTAGGAACGTCAAACACTACTACTACCGGTTCGGAAGAATAAAAAAATAAAGAATTGTCTTTAACACATTTAGAAAGGGTATATATTTATTTATAATATTTATTTAATTGATAGGATTGATATAAAATTTTGTACAAGAACTTATATGTAAATCTTCAATTGATAGGCTTTATTAATTATCAATGACTAAAAATATTATTACGAGTTTGATATAAAATAATGTTATAAGATTAAATTAAAATGTAAAATAATGATTAGTAATTTCAAGAATTTTTATTTTAATCTTTAGGTAAAGAATAACAGTAATACGAGTATGTGGCGTGATTTGATATCGGAATTTCGTAGAAGCCTTCATGAGTTTCAAAGTCCATACATTCGTATCGTCCGTTAGTAAATTGAATTCTTCGCGATGGGACTCGAGGTTTCCATTTTATTTTATTTTGTTGACTCATGTCCGGCTTTTGATTTGAAACGTTCTTTGAATGTCTCTTCATTTCATTAGTAAAATAGATTTGTATTTTTAATGTCTTTGGTGTATTTTGGATATGTTTATGGGTATCACTGGATTACTGTTGAGAAGCCCTTTTCAACCGTATACGATTTTTATATTTTGATTTGGCTTTTCTACAAGTAAATGCTGACATTGTATTAAGTTCTATTAATTTTTAACTTTAACGCTGTATAAACAATAATGTTAAAAGCTGTCGATTGAAACTAAAACGAGCGTGGTATCTTCTCCAAGTGACAGTTCATACAAAATGGAAATTATGTGACGCGGCGAAAAGACCTCAAAATGGCGACGCGTAACCGTCTCTTGATGCGATGCGTCACAGTACCATAATGAATTATAGAGTGGTCTAATTTAAATTTTGAATGTAGATGGTACATATATAGCTGCAATGTCAAACTGTATCCCACGATTTTGTAATTATCATTTTTTTTTATTACCTCCCACTCTGAAAACAAATTTATAGATGCAATATCCAATAAATTAAATACGACGCTGTATAAGTAAGATTACGTAATTTAATATTTCGTTCAAGTAGATATAAAAATGCAAGAAAATTTTCTAATATAAAAGACCGAGGAATCAATTGATCTGCCTATCGCACGCAAGCGAGTCGGTAATAAAGGGAAAAAGTTGTTCGTTTGTCGATCGTAACAGCGCCACAAGCTCCTTTCACTCGAATCAACCCAAGTTCAAAGGTAAAAGGAAATAAATTAAAATGGCACCGAAGTTACCTGCACGAGACATCTCTCAGCGAATGATATTTATTGAATATGCGTAATTTTTTTAACCATTATTTGAAAAGGACATGTTTGAATAACTTAACTATGAAAGATTATTAAATTTTTGCAGTACAGTTCTATATAAAGAAGGACAATAATTGATGTAGTTGGTGTTATTTATGTAAAAAACATTTTTTTTATATGTGGACACAGTTTCACACACCGCCCTTTAATTCCAAACTGAGCAAAGCTTATATTATAGCATATATAGATATTTAACATCCAGACACACAACTGACAGTTGTACTCATCAAACAAAAGTCAGTCATGGTTGGGGATTGAACCCGTGACCTCTCGGCTAAGTAGTAGGTATATTAAAAATTAAGGAAGGTTCTCTCGACGGTCCTAGGTTTGTGACATGAGTCAAAATTTGGAAATATATTGTTAATAGTTATCGAAAGATCTTAGCTCAAATTGGATTAAACAATTAAATAAAACACCGGTTGTACAGCACATTGACAGAGAATAGAGTATATATATATATATACAAACATATACATATATATATATATATATATATATATATATATTTATTAGTGTCTATGGTTGAGCTTATTCAAATATGCATGTGCCATATGACCATTGCTTTTAGATTTAGACCTAAAAATATGCATTCCTCGGTGGTAAAGTTGGCCATTTACTTACAAACCCGCAATATAGACAATATAAGGCTGACCATCCGTTTCACATTAATAGAGATAGAATACAGACACAGACTCAAACTATTGATGTGATAAAAGAGACTAAAGTACATTTAGTGCGTGTTCACTTGTAGTACTTTACACATAAAACTACTAAATAAATCGTACATGTTTATTGTTAGAATGTACTATCAAACTAAATTCCGTGAACCTTAAAATGTTTTGAATTTCCATAATGTACTCTTGATTTTATTTTCTAATATTATTTCGAGTTATTATGTTACTTTGGTCGTATTTTACTCTAAACAGTTTGCTTAAGAAGCACAAATGTAGTGAAATGAAATATCCTACTTATGTATAATTAGCAACCTCCCAGGCTTCGCACGGGTAGCAGAGTAATACATATAACTCTATTGGTTTACGCGGCGCACGTCTGTAAAGCTCCCAGTCGGCATGATTTTTTCTGACATTATCAACGTTCATAGTCCTATTTCAGCCAATTTTCACAAAACTGTAATGAATTATACACCTAAACCATGCTCATGAATCACTCCGTCTACTAATCAAAGCCGTATGAAAATCCGTTCGGTAGTTGATGAGTTTATCGCGTTCAGACAGACAGACAGACGTGGCGGGGGTACTTTATTTTATAATATGCATAGATTATATTGTTGTATTTCATATTAGCACTACAAATTCCAACAACCCTTTTAGTGGAATAAAAGGGTATTTAAATATTATCAACTATACAAAATTAAATAGTAAAATACATCGTAAAATTTTTAAACTTATTATACTTCTTTTGGGAATTTAATAGGGTGTTATAACTGAGAAATGCACGCGCAACATTGGTCGGAAATATGAAACGATGAAGTTAGACATCAATGACAATTATGTGAAATTCAGCTTACTGACTTTATTATGTATAATATTATGTTTTAGTATATAATATTATTTAATTTTTATGAACTTTTGTGTTTTCAGCAACAGAAAGCTTATATCTAAATTGATTGTATAGAGAACGAGCGCGCAGTAAGCCCTTACTCCCTTGTCGAGGTCGTAGAAACGAATGGACCCTAATTTTGTTAGATTAAACCAACGGATAAACCGCTTCGGGTCCCTCGTTCTAGTCAATGGGATGAGATTTTTTAAATCAAACAGTTAAAATATATTCTTAACGAGTATCATTTAAACTGATTAGCGCGTTTTAATTGTAAATATATAACAAATAATGATAAGAAATAAGTATAAAAAAATCAATGTGTCAGAGAAATTATGAACGATGATGGCTTTAGCGATTTCGAAGAATGCTTAGATCGACGTGGTTCGAATTTTACAATAAGCCTGCATCATAGTAATCATAAGTCTATTAGTGAGCCGAGAGGACGCGGGTTCGATTTCCACACATGACTGACTTTTGTATGATGAGCATAATTGTCTTATGTGTGTGTCTGGATTTTAAATATCTATACATGTATGGAATGTAATACGCAGCGAGATGGGCAGCGAGACGACACTCGGGAACAGTTTTTATTGTAGTCGACTTATCCACAGAGGTCTTTACGATGTGTGATACCTCGAGTGAGAGTGTCATCCAGCCTGTCGTTGTCTGCTTGTAAGTCAGCGATAGCATACGACTATCTCCTAAGGAACCCACAACAAACATTTTTGTCTTTAAAATAACTGGCGGGCGACCTCCGTTTGTGGTAGCGGGGGCAGCACAATCGCGCATGTGATCAACTGACAGCACTCTGTAGTCCACACGAGCGGAGCCGCGGGCACAGCTAATCTTACATAAAGCTTTTCCTTATATTAAAACAGTAGCTCTATATTACGTAGTAAATTTCTTTTAAATGTGTTTTTAAGATAATTTGAAGTCAGAATTAGTCGGTTACTGAACGGCGACACTTCACGGACCCCAATTAGCATTGATTAAACCCGTTGATGAAACTTTTGAGGTCCGCCATTCTATTTGTCACAACGGACAAGTATATATGTAGTAGACAAGTGTATATATAGACGGAATATTTTTGGGTATATAACTATAGTTAAGTGTGTATATATGTATATATATATGTCGGATATTTTATTATTTAGAAGTTATTTGTTTATATTTTAGAAACAGGTTGTTGGCAATACAAGATGAAAATGACTGAAGTTGTCAATTAATTTGTAAAAGCTGCAAGATGTGTTTATGTTATGAATAATTTAAATAAAGGTTTTATGGAACATATTTTCGCTTCAAGTCTTGGAATATCCCACAACTTTTGGGGGCTCGTCCGGGATAGCGCAAGATTTGAAGTAAAGTAAGATTTAAATCGAAGTCATATCGCAAGTCATCCAATGAAAGGTACCTGTAGGCCGCCATATTTGCATCAATTTTACCGAATTTGTGTTGTCTGAGCATAGACACAGGTCAGGGTCGGCATGAGTACTTCAACGACGTTGCGAACAACTTCAACGACGCGTTATGGTAGAATATGTTGCAAGCTATGAAAAAATTCTTCTAAAATGGTAGCTTTGTAATTTGGATATGAAGATTTATATTTAAAGACTAAAGACTAAATGAATCCAAATAAGCCATCATTTTGCACGAAGAGTAATAAAAGACGCAACTCAAAGAATTTGAAGAATAATACTAGTTTAACTACCAAAATGCCGCCGAAGAAAGCTGTAAAGGAAAGTGAAGATGAAGAACAGGAGTTGGATATACAGATTTCTTTTAAGGATTTAGAGAAGTCGATGACTATTTTTACCGGTGATGACACTTACCCAATTTATACATTTCTCGATGAATTTGAAGATACTGCTGAGCTTATGAAATGGACTAAAATTGAGAAGCTGATCTATGCAAAGAGGCTCTTAGATGGAACTGCTAAGCTGGCTACAAGAAGAATTTGGACCCAAGATTAACAGCGCAATCATGATACCTGTAACTTTACTGATCGGAAATCCTATCCTTAAAGATTTTGAAGTGTGTTTCACACCTGAAGGTGTATTTGTGCAAAAGATTATGCATCTTACACTTCTAGCGGAGGAGAAACACGAACAAGAATATGATATAGAAGACTCTAAATACGCTGAACAGATTTATAAGATGTCTGAAGAGTACAAACCTAACGAAAAGAAGAAAGAAAGCAACGTTGAATTGAAAATAATATTAACTGACGAAGATCCAGTTTTCCAGAATCTGCGACGCCTATCTCCTTTAGAAATGAATGCTGTGAATACACAAGTAAAAGAATGGCTAGATAAAGAAATAATCAAACCTAGTAAATCTGATTTTGCATGCCCTATAGTTCTGGCTGAAAAAAAAGATGGATCACGAAGAATGTGTATGGATTACCGACGACTAAATAAGAAAGTAATCAAAGAACGGTTTCCCCTACCTATAATCGAAGACCAGATAGACAAACTGAAGGAAGCTAAGGTGTTCACGTCCCTTGATCTGAAGAATGGTTTTTTATACGTAAAGGTACACAAAGACAGCCAAAAGTACCCCTCATTTGTAACTCCACAAGGCCAGTACGAATTTCAAAAAATGCCTTTCGGATTGTGTACAGCACCATCTGTTTTTCAAAGTTTTATCAACGACATCTTTAGCGATTTTATTATCGACGGGACTCTGCTCGTATATCTTGATGATTTAATAATACCCTCGAAAACAGAAGAAGAAGGAATATGTAAGTTAGAGAAAGTATTAGAAAGAAGTGAAGAATTTGGTCTAGAGTTTAATTGGAAGAAATGCCACTTTCTAAAGAAGGAGATTCAATATCTCGGTTACATTATTTGCGACAACGAAGTACGACCGTCTCAAGAAAAGATTAATGCTGTAGCAAATTTTAAGAAATCAAACAATATAAAGACTGTTCAGTCATTCCTCGGACTGACAGGATATTTTAGAAAGTTTATCAAAAACTATTCTCTGATTGCGAAACCAATGACGGACATGTTAAAGAAAGACGCTATATTTAATTTTGGTGAAAGATGTGAGAAAGCTTTTTTAGAATTGAAACAGATATTGTGTAGTTCACCAGTTCTTAGAATATACAATCCAGATTTAGAAACAAAATTACACACTGACGCAAGTGCAGACGGGTATGGAGCGGTTCTTCTACAGAGAAATCCCAAAGATAACCAACTTCACCCTGTTCACTACATGAGTAAGAAAACGACTCCAGCTGAAACAAAATACCATAGCTATTACCTAGAAATATTAGCTATTGTCGCCGCTATAAAGAAGTTCCGAGTCTATCTACTAGGGATACATTTTAAAATAATTACAGATTGCTCTGCCTTAACTATGACACTACAAAAAAAAGACTTACCGCCAAGAGTCGCTCGTTGGGCTCTGCTTTTAGAAGAATACGACTATACTATCGAACATAGACCAGGAACTCGAATGAGACACGCTGACGCATTAAGCAGATATCCTATCTGTATGATGATTACTGAAACTACGGCTCGTATAAGGAAAGCACAGAATGAAGATGATTATGTAAGACTGATTAAGAAAATTTTAGAAACAGAGAATTACCAGGACTATATCCTAGAAAATGAAATACTATATAAGATGAAAGATGGAAGTAAACAAATTGTTGTACCTAAGAAAATGCAGTATGAGATAATCAGAAAGAATCACGAAAGAGGACATTTTGGAATTTTAAAAACTGAAGAACTGATAAATAGAGAATATTTTATTGAGAATTTAACAGACAAGATTAAAAAAGTCATAAGCAATTGTGTTGAATGCATTCTCATATCACACAAAAGAGGTAAAAAAGAAGGATTCCTTCATCCGATAGACAAAGGTAATATCCCACTCTCGACTTACCATGTTGATCATCTAGGACCAATGACTTCAACTCACAAGAATTACAAGTACATCCTTACCGTCGTAGATGCATACACAAAATTTACTTGGATTTACCCTGTCAAAACTGTAACAACTGAAGAGACATTGGAAAAACTAAGACTACAACAGCAAACTTTTGGAGCACCAGAAAGAATAATTACCGACCGAAATGCTGCTTTTACAGGAAAAGACTTCCAAGAGTATTGTAGAAATGAAAATATAACGCACTATACAATCACTACCGGACAACCAAGAGGAAACGGTCAGGTTGAGCGCATCCACCAGATCATCATCGCCGTATTGAGCAAGCTAAGTGCTGATGACCCTACTAAATGGTACCGCCGTGTGTCCAAAGTACAACGATGTCTGAATGGAGCATACCAAAGAAGTATAAAGATGACACCATTTGACACCATTAAAATAAGAGATGAAGACGATGAACTTCAGAAAATGATAGAAGAAGAAAACATACAGAATTTTATCGAAAAAAGAGAAGAACTTAGAGAAAAAGCCAAAGAATCAATACAGAAAGTACAAGAAGAAAATATAAGAAACTATAATAAGAAGCGAAAGGAAGCAATAGCCTATAATGTTGGCGATTTAGTAGCCATAAAGAAGACACAATTTTCGCAAGGAAGTAAGCTGTATCCTAAATACTTGGGACCCTACGAAGTCTTGAAAAGAAATCGAAACGATCGCTACGCCGTGAAGAAAATTGGTACAAACGACGGCCCGATTAACACGACTACCTCAGCTGATCTCATGAAGCCGTGGATATCGCCGGAAGACGATTCATCTGGGGCAGATGAATAATCAGGACGGCCGTGTCGGATATTTTATTATTTAGAAGTTATTTGTTTATATTTTAGAAACAGGTTGTTGGCAATACAAGATGAAAATGACTGAAGTTGTCAATTAATTTGTAAAAGCTGCAAGATGTGTTTATGTTATGAATAATTTAAATAAAGGTTTTATGGAACATATTTTCGCTTCAAGTCTTGGAATATCCCACATATATATATATATATATATATATATATATATACTATAATATATAGTATGCAGACTATCAGAAAACAATTTTTACAAAGTTCACTGTCTAGTGTTTACTGTCTATCACGACATCTAAAAGATTCACGTGTATATTTCACAATATTAATTTTGTTGAAAAATGTCATAATAATGGGATAAAAACAGATAATGTTATACTCGTATGTATGTATTTAATTAATAACCACTGAGTACTCGTTGTTCAAATAGACAAGATTTAGCTTTATTGGCTTACTATAAAGTGTTATATTCCAAAACGAATAAACCAATAATGAATATCAAAATGTGCTCACAAATCTTAGTCACGAAATCAAAATTTGTTAGATTTTTTGTGATGAAATTTGTAAATTTTGATGTCAATTGTGTAGTTTATTTTTATTTTATGGCCTTTAATAATTTCAAGGAAAATTTACATCTTACAGCTTATTTTCTACTTACATTAGTAGGATAACATAAAGATAAGGCTGAACGTAATTTATAAGTTTTTTCGAAAATGGAAGATAATAATTTTAATGAAAAAAAAAATATAGCTTACGGCGGAGAGAAAGGGGATAGAGAAGCCTCTGGCTCCCACAAAGGTAAGCCAAATTAGGTGTGCCTCCACCTACAGGCGGACGTTTTGCGGTGATGGGATGAGGTCCTGGCTTGGACGGTGGTGTAAGAGGTAGCGGGAGTCTGACTTTTCATCTGGTGCAGGTACTGTCAAGCCATGGGTTCTTTTGCTGGTACCTGCACGAAATTGCCCGCATTGAGCCTACCACCGGGTGTCACAAGTGCGGCGTTGTGACCGCGGTGGTTAGAGTGGTCCTCTCACTGCCGAGTATGGTAAGCGTCATGCTCGACAGTGAGGATTCTTGGACGGCTATGGTCTTCTTCTATGAAGATGTGACGTCGCAGAAGAAGACCGCGAGGGGGTTCCTCTGAGCGGCCCTCTCCGCCCTAGCCCAACCAGGGGAGACGGGTCCGGGGGCCCGATATGGTTGAATGCTTGCGCGATCCCGTTTCACACCTTCATAGTGGCGGGGTACTACCATGGAGTTTAAGTGAGTAGTAGTCTTACATAACTCGCTCCCCTGAGCGAGTGTGTACTGATGAAGGGTTTGGCCACGTTAAAAAAAGGGAGCAATACCTATGGTCAATATTTTTTAATACATGAGTTAATATATAGTGGCATAGCTATAATATTGAAAAAATAACATCACAATTTTATTGTAATTCTTACCATATTTAAATATTTGTAAGTTGTTTCATGCATATCCGCTGAAACGTTAATAAATGAAACCAAAAGCTAAGCTCTTTCAGCGGCTTAATAGTTCCTACTTCGCGTTAATGACATGGAGGTTTTAGTCTAATACGATTCATATTTTATTTTAATTATAACTCAAATATATTTTTTTCTTGTTGAGTTTAGTGAGGATTATTATTATTCAACTTTACAATACTAATAAGACTTTATTAATACTTTAACGCTATATAATCTGTTATTACAACGAAATTTCATAATATACTACAAAATTGAATACAATAATTGTGACACTATTCATAACTAAATACTACGATTATCTTCAAGTTAAAAACAAAAATATTTTGTTCAATTTACGTCTTAAGCAGGCACTTATGAATTGTCAATACACTAACCACCGGTTCGGAAAACATCCCAGTCATCGAGAAGAACTGGCAAGAAAGTTCATCGGGTTTATCAAAAAAAAAAAAATGTTTTTTTTTTGTATCACTAGCGCTTTGCCGACCTTGAATCACCTACCCCAAAGAGCTCTTGAAACCCTACTCACCGCAGGAACACAACACTAGGTTACTTTGCTGCGATCTTCTGTAGGGTGGAGGTATTCCACCGGTCGGACTGACCCAATTAGAGAGAAATCTGCAACTAACGGAACACACCTGTTGGTACTTGGCGACAGATATTCAACTTGGTGGTGGTAGCTAGCCAGGCGGGCATTAGAAAAAGCCCTATCACGATGCTATGTTTTCATCACGATGTTTCCCTTTCACCGTAAGCGATGTACTGTAGATCCCTCGGTGGTCGTCGATATTGCATGATTGTACTGTGCTTACCATTAGGTACAGTGCTATCACTTTGCCATGCTACGATTAAAAAAAAGAGAAAATAAAAGAAAAATAAATTATAATACATCGAATTTAATTTATCATATCGTTAATCAGTTTTTAAGTAAATCTTAATTTTTATTCATATGAGTATAATAAGTTTAAACTTTTAAATGATATTAAATTTGTGATATGTAATTGGAATGGTCCAATGTTATTAGGATTAACGAGGTATATCTATTATTGCGAATTAATATTTATCGATTATTTGAAATATATACAATGGACTATTTCGCAGTTAGTTATTCAATTAAATAAGTATATTTACTCAATTTGGAAACGCTGAAATGAGTAGATGTTTCGAGAGCAGGGCTCCAATTAAAATGTTAGTAAGCCCTTACTTAGGCATTTTCATTAATGATACTTGCTGGAAATCGGTTCCTTAAGAGGCTTATCCACTGACACTCTCTTCAAAATTAACATAATATTTATATATAGTGCATTTTATAGATGAAAGATTATTGATTAAAAAAAATACAAGCATTCGTTCTATTTTAAAATACATACCCGTCACGTAATCAACATGTGTATACATGTTATTCTACTAACTTAAATAATATTTTTCAATGATATTGGCCTTTTTACCTACTCGTATGTAAAAATAATTTATGTAAAATAATAATAAAAAATTGTGATAATAATATCGGAGTTATTATGTTATAAAAATATATCTCTGATATTGTTTGTTGTATGTTATTGTGGAAACTTTATTGGTATGTGATTTATTAACCGTATATATAGTTAACTATAAATTTAATTTTTGTTTGTTTCCCTAGCTAATATAGTAAATAAATAAATGTTGACCTCTTCATTTGCATTTGATTTTTATATTCATTTTTTAATAGAAGCTACCAGTTGGTGAAACCGTTTGGGTACCAATGGGCTCATTGTGACCGAGTACAAATGCCTTATATAAAGACATTGCAGGGCGTTTATTCGAGTCCACACGAGACCAAAAGGTAGGTTTTTATTTTGCCCAAAATATTATCATTGTCATTTGATGATGTTTTGATGTTACATAAAAATTACGCAGCGTTTATCAACCCTAACTAACAGCAATTTTATTGTACCGACAACCTAAATCCATGCATATTGCTTCGCGAAGCCTGCCTGACGCGAACTGAAAAATGTAAGGGCCTCAGTACGTGCAACGAAAATAAATGGCAACTCCACACTTTATTGAGTGAAAACATGTTTGTGTGAAAACTTATTTAACATTTTTGATGCGAAGAGAAAAAATAAATTGTAAAAGTAATGCTGGGCAACGAAAGAAACAGATGAAATAAGATTACATGTCGCAGAGATGCGAATGTTAAGACTGATGTATGATATGACTAGAATAGATAATATCAGGAATGAGTATATCAGAGAAAGTATGAAAATAGAACCAGTCACAGAGAAGTCAACTTTGACCATGCTCATTCCTATGGGCATGTCATGATGAGCATGGCATGAAAGTAATATAAGAACCGTATAAAGGATATAGGATTGATAACGGCCAAAGAAGATATAGGTAGATTGTTTAAGGAATGATATGCGTATAAATGCGTAAAAATATTTAGATAACGATTAATAGAGAAAGGTGGAAGAGGAAACCATGTTGTGCTGACCCTATTTAAGTGAGATGATAGTAAAAAGAAGAAGTTTCGAAGAGAAAAATATTTACATAAATTTTAACTATAACCATATGCATTACGAAAGTATTTTCTTAAAATTTCTTTTGGAACTATCATGATGCTTCTACCGACCCGGCCATTGTCCACACAAGACTCGACCCCATTGGGTGATTCTTCACCGAACATCTTAAGCGAGTGTAAAACGGTGTCAAGGCGTGGTTCGTGCGGTACCCGAGCGAAGACTATGATGTCACCGTCGGCACAATCTCGCATCATGAGTATATTGTTGAACACCGCCCATTGGTCTGGACCCTCCACACTTAGAGTTGCATGTTTGGACTTCCCTGGAATAATAGTAATAAACGTAAATAAGTAACTCAACGATTGCGATTAACTAAAGCATTTCTATTGCTGGGTGGTGGGACATGAGAATTATGTACCACTGGATCGCGAACACCGTTCACTAATTAACACGCGGCATTTTGTGCGCCAGCTTATGTGTGTTGCGTACCGCAATCAGCTACTGCATATCCAGTACGTAAGCAGAGTGGCAAGGTATCCAAACGATCGTGCACACGGCGATAGTCCCGTCATATATTATGCGATTAATATATTATGCGTCATATATAGGCGATAGTGCTTAACGCAATACCATTGTGGGCTGGTTTGGTGTTTGAGCCCATACCTTTCTTCGTGAAGAAGCCTTAGCCCAGCAGTGGAACATTCTTCTTCTTCTTTTTATTTAATGGCATCTGTGTTCATCCACAATTCTGCCAACGTCATTTAAATAGAATATTTTTATAATTATTCTTGTTATCTTCAAATACAACTTTAACAAGATGGAGGCACCGTTGTTAAAACTGACCAGCTAGTTTTTATGGCGACTTAAAATACATGTTTAAAATCATTATAATTACAAAAAAAACTTACAGATTACAAAAAAAAACAAAAGAGTTATTTCTATTATACAGGTCGAAAAGATGATTCTTAAACTATACCACATAAATAAGATTTAGTCACAATATGAACACGGCTTCAACAAGAAAGCAATAAGGAATTTAAGCCTACAGGCTTTGTGAGTAGTGAATGTCCCAAGAGGATAAGAGGATTAGAAAAATATAATTTACAGTACAAGTCATGAGTACAGTTTGGAAATTAAAATCTAGCTGTATTGATTACCTTCCAAAATGATCATATTTTCAAAAACACCCTTGCCCATGCTGCCTTGTAAGAAATGTTTTCTACCTTTGGAGTAGAGCTTATCACTCGATTGTATTTCTAACAAGCAGTCGTTCCAACTTATGTTACCATTGAAGTCTCCGTATGTTTGAGCGTAATATTCTCTTTCCTGAACACACAAACACACGTAATAGTTTGCTAGCAGTATAAGCTGAATGTTTAGCAAATTTTAAACTTACAATATTATTTTGTATTACCTTATCAAGTTTCTTTTTAATAATTAGTACAATCCATTAATAGAGGCGGACCCCGAGATATCAGTAATTCATCGCTGGTCGTCTCTGTCATACCGACCTGCAAGCCTTTAGCGACAAACCAAATGTGAGTCACTGTGAAGGGTTCGACTGCGATCAAGCCTGGTACAGGGGGGTTACTCTTGCAACTGATTCGAATATGATTTTGTTTCTGATTCGATTTCACTTTTCATTCGATCTCGACACTACAATGTACTCTTGAACCAAACCGAATCGAAAATCAAGATTGAGTTATAATCGAATAATATCAACGTCATTATCTGTATCCGGCCACATGACACACACAAGTCACCGTAAAGTATTATAAATCTTTGCTTAGATTCTTTTAATTGTAACATTTTAACATAAAAATGCTAGATTGAAAATCGATCGAAGTTAGTTCCGATTCGAGCCACAGCACGATCGTGCGCTAGTGTTGATTTCAAGAGTGCTAAATCTCACCAAATCGAATTTTATTTTATTCGTTTCAGAACTAGAAAGCGTCAAGAGTAAGGCGGCAGATCCCTATCCCCTATCCCTATCACCCCGCTTGGTTACTTTATTGGATACACAGCGGCTGAGAGGCAGACACACGTAAGCGTGCCACGATGGCGGTTTTTATACCTTATGTATGGTGGTCCTGATCCAATCAAACACAATTCTCTACCCAGCAAAAAGATTTTGGAGTAATTTGGATATACGTAGTTAACATTATTGTATTGTACATTTAAAAAAAGTAAGATGGCAAATATATTTAAACTGTTACAAGATTAAAAACACTCGAATGTATGTATGTATGTAGGCAAGTAATTAGAAAAAAGCTATAAATTATTATCGAAAATAACAGGATACTAGAATATCAAATAAATTATAAAATGGACCAAATTGTTTAAGTTTGTTTTCCGTTTATTGTTACTAGAAGTTATAAAGGCAATTCTAAAAGCAATTAAAGTTTGACGCTGATAAAATGACCGCTTATCAAATAACGAGGAAGACTAAAAACATTTTTGAGCATTATTGTTTTTTTTTTTACAACAACTCAATCTATTTTTAATTACCATTTTTTTACTAGGGAAAACCAACTATCTGAAATTATAATAAAAATAATCGGATAAGTAGCGAGTAGAACTCGTGCCCTGAGGGTTCCGATTTGATTACAAAACTTACCGTAGATTATTGTAACGTATTTTACATAAATATTGTTTATATAATATCCTTATATTCTTTAACTAGCGACCCGCCCCGGCTTCGCACGGGTGCAATGGTGATACTAAATGTACCTACCTACCACAGAATGTCCTTATAAACAACATCTACAGCTTTTTTGTCATTAGACAATACAAACATGTTTTGTTTAGAGGTTACTCTTGAAAGAGCGACATATAATTGACCATGGTATATTATATGGCCGGTACCGCCGCACTTCCCTACATTTTAAATCTGTAATATCTTCGGGAATATTCATTTAAATTACATGCTGTAAAGGGCTATATTGATCTATATTAAATGGACTTAATTGGATAAGGATTAATGCTGTATTGCTTAAAATCACTTCGTAAATAAGCCATTTTTTCCCGTAAAATGTAAAAGATAAAAAATGGTTATTGTGGGTTATCCTTAAGAGATAGACATATACCATCGGGGACTTTTTTGTTTACCTTTTTAAGGTGTACAATACTGTGGTACATTATTTTGATTTATCTCGTGGGGTTCAGCCAGCGTTTGCAATGTAAGAGCAAAAAATGTGTTTATTTACGACATCACATTAGAAACCTCTAAATTTATCATACATATAAACCTTCCTCTTGAATCACTCTATCTATTAAAAAAAAACCGCTTCAGAATCCGTTGCGTAGTTTTTAAGATTTAAGCATACATAGGGACGGACAGAGCGACGCGACTTTGTTTTATACTATTTAATGATTAATGATAATGATTTATCTCGGTCTGTCCGTATGTCTGTCTGTTAATGCGCCTATAACTCAAGAACCACTTAACAAATAACAAGCACTTATCAGACAAGTAATTTTGAATGTAGCAAATTTAAATTCAAGATACCTATGGTTACCATAAAATATGTAGTTATTGTAATGTGATCCACTGGTGTAGTAGTTAATAGAAAGAGTGGAGCATCTTCACCCCGTCTTAGTCAATCAATTATTAAATATTATTTACATTTAGCAAATGTCTGTTATTGTTTTTTTATTCATCTAGGTACATAATAAATAAATGGATACAAAAATATTATAATATCCTTTATGCTTGTAGCTTGTTTTCAGTGGTATATCAATTTGCTCGAAGGACAATGAATGTGAGGCACAACTATTACTTTTGCCGGTTCAGTATTTTAAAAGCGAAATTTGATTTTCTCTAAAGATGCCCATATCGGTTCGTAAATGAAAGACATATTCACAAGTAAGTACGGAAAGTACCGCTCAAAGCGCTCTATTGCACCGTTGCCTTCTGGTTTGATTTTATCATATTTCAATTATTTACAATTGTGTGATCATTTTATGCTATAATTATTAATTTTAATTATAAAATTGTATAAATATTTAATCTAAATAATTGCGAAGAAACTTACATCAACAGTTGTTTTTCGTATAAATATTTTGAAACACGATAACATCTCCGTTGTCCGATAGTAAATAGTCTGCCAAACATCTGCTATTCTGTCCAAATTGTGAGTAATTCCTTTCTTCAAAGCGGGGCATATGACATCTCTATTTTCCTGACCTTCATCTGTGTCATGTTGATTAATTTTGAAACGTGTTTCAAGTACTTCGTATTCTTTAAGTTCTTTTTCTTCTTTGGTGTATATGTTTTCGTATGGTGTCGTCAAAGTGTTATTATCTTCTGTTGGTGTTTTATCAATTGTCGGTTTATCACTTTCAGTATCGTTTTGAGAATGTTTTTTGTTACAATCGCAACAAAAAGCAATTTTTAGTATCATGAACATATATAAAACTTGTGTATTACAATGCCACATGCTTACAAACTATGCTCTTCCTACAGCAGATTTGTTCATTGAAAGATTATGAATCAATTCAATTGTCTCCTTTTAATGTTTGATTTGTTTGAACTAGCAAATTTGTATTTGCTAAACAATGCATTGTAAGATAAGGTGTTCATGTTATAAGTCTTCAAATGTTTTGTCTTATGATGCATACTGTGAGTCAAATATTAGATAGTACTTGTTTATTTGTATAGGACATTTAAAGTTTGATGTCAATGAAATATTATTATACGAGTATTATATTAAATTACATATTTCATTTCATGGCACTCGTACCATAATATGATTCTAAGAGATCAGATATAAGAGAAGAAATCTACACGTTTAAACTTATACATTGGCTAAATTCCATCCATTATTTAACTGGAGTTTGAATAGAAACTTCAATTTACGACGTTTCACTAATTCTCAGTTAAGTGTTTGAAGAATCTTTCGCCTAAAAAACTTTTTCTAGCGCAACACGAAACTTTTTTATTGAGAATAATTATGAGAAATATAAGGCTCAACGTAGCAAGCCTGGAAAAAGTTAAAATAATTTCCTTATAGACGCTAACGAATGGTGAAATCTGAGATTTAAGCCATGCAATTTTTTTATTTTATTAAGTTTTTGTGTATTTTATTTTAAGTTATAACGTTATACACATTTATATACGTTATTATATATGTAGTTACAGGTAATACGATAGTTACTTCTAATATTATTCTCGTACAAAAAATGGTCCATGATCTGGTTTATAAATATTCCTTTTGTATACTCATCATCAGCATCTCAGCCGAAAGGCGTCCATTCCCCCAAAGATCGCCACAACGACCGGTCCTCTGCTGCCCGCATCCAGCGGCTTCCCGCAACCTTTACCAGGTCGTCGAACCATCTTGTGGCGAGTCTGTCTAAGCTGCGTCTTCCGTTACGTGGCCGTCACTCGAGAACTTTTTGGCCCCATCGGCCATCCGTTCTACGAGCTACGTGGCCCGCCTACTGCCACTTAAGTTTAGCTATTCTTAGAGCTATGTCAGTAACTTTGATTCTTCTGTGGATTTCCTCGTTTCTGATTCGATTATGCAGAGAAACTCCGATAATAGCCTTCAAACAAAAAGTGTAGAGGCATTGCAGCAAGTCAGAATTACATCGACGACTGCCAATGAAATTTGTGTCACCTATGGTCACCATTAATTGTAGACTGCACCGTACTTACCATAAGGTGGTGTACAGTCATTTTCTCGAGCTAGTATAAGAACAATATATATATAAAACAGTACAATCCATTAACAGCGGCCATCGCTCAGAGATAGGGGTTCTCGTACAATGACTCTCATCGTGCTGGCTTATAAATATCGTTAAATATATTTATTATCCAGCGACAAAACATTGCTAACTATGTAATTAAATTACATAGGATACTAAAAGTTGTGAGCTCGGGACCGGTAAACTTTACCAAGTGATTTCCTCTCCTATTTAAATTAAAATACCGGCATAGCTCGTAGTTTGTTGTTTGATATTTAAAAGTTGTACTCATGTCAAATACTGGTTTACAAATTCCAGGTTAAAGTCATCATGACTAGACCAGAAATTTATAACTAAGTTAAGGTTGATTCTATAAAAATAAACATCTGTGACAACGTTTTTTTTGTTCGGTTTTGAAGCGATGATGGCGCAGTGGTAGCGTGTTCGACTTCGCGTCGAATGACGTGAGTTCGAATCCCTACAATGAGCCTGAGCTTTCGGTGAAGGAAAACATCGTGAGGAAACCATAGCATGGTGGTAGGGCTTTTTCTGATGCCCCCCTGGCTAGCTAACACCCTCAAGTTGAAAATCTGTCGCCAAGCATCAATAGGTGTGTTCCGGCAGCTGCACTTGAGAGCCAGTCTTCCACTAGTTTTAGCGTTTACCATCCTGGGCCATATCACCGTTACTTAACATCAGGTGAGATTGTGGCCACTAAGCCAAAGCTATAACGATAAAAATAAAAATGTGTTTGTAAGTGCATATGAGTTTTGGTCGTCGTCTCTCCTGCTCCGATATCGTTCTTTGTTGAAGCACATAAATAAATCGGTTTCATTTAAAACCGAAATAGTTATTGGAACGAATGCACAGAATTATTCTTCTAATTTAGAGGTATGAAAAGAAAATATACGCATGAAAGTGGTAAATTGGTGACTTCGACGTGAAATGACAAAATATTTTAAACTAATATATTTACGATGATTTCTTTTCAATTGCGGAATCCTGTTTGCGTATCTCTGTATTTACTCGAATGAGTTCAGTATATTTACTAAACATTTGAAAATAAACTTAGAATAGTTTATCAATGAATGTACAAACAACAAATTTTCCACAGCGTAGGTAGCCTAATATATTACGAGAAATATTACTTCCTGTCGAGGTAGGAAATGATAGATGTCGGTCTGTTTATAGCGTTACATAGCGCGGTGGAATAAAACCTAAATCACCGTCGCTACGTAGTTTTCCGTCACGTGTTCATCGTTATTCCAGAGTTTTAATAAATAACCTAGTCACAGTGATAACTTTTAAATCGTAATTTTGTGAAAATACTACAGTGTTAAAGATGTAATAGGATTTGGAGGACTAGAACAACTGGATATTCTTATCAAGTTATCGGCCTACTGTATACATCCACAAACCGAAAATTACCAAACTACTTGGACGATAACAATTCAAAAGAACTATTTGAGTAAGCCTTAGAAAATATTGTAATACATAGTCTGTCGTGAATAAATTAGATGGGGAGCAAAATTGAATGTTAATAAAAAGTGAAGTCGTTATGTTGCCTCTCCGTGCATCTTATACTGAACGCATGTATATGCATATACTTAACTTACTTGTATACGGAAGTAATAACATATGTAAAAGTAGCTGTGTCCCATGGTTTCACCCATGTTAAATTTACTCAACAAACTCTTCATGGTGTTGACGCCAACGCACCCGAGCCCTATAGTTGTTCCACTTCCCGTATTTGCCTACAGCTTGCCAGATTGCTTGACGTTCATAGTTACTGCTCCGCTCCTTAGGGTTGTAGAGTGACGTTATTTAACCTGTACTATTCCTCATGAGTCTGTCTATTATATACAAAAAGATTTTTTCGAATCCAACTGGTAGTTCCAGAGATAAGTGCGTTTAAACAAGCAAACAAACAATCAGACAAAAAACCTCTTCAGCTTTATTATATTAGTATAGATATGAATAATGTGCTTATTGAATATATATTCCAACACAATCGCTTATAGAGCAAACTCCAATCGAGCGTTAGAGCTGACACGCATTTTTTTTAATTTTCAACTATATACATATATAAAACGTTTTAGATATTTTGTCCACGAGTTTCATTCCATCCATAAAACGTGGAGAAATGTCCATAAACATTTATGGCCACTATACTCTACAAGCGCATTTACTGTACCCATATTAAGTACTAAAACGTGAAATTTCAACGCCGAAGTCGAGTTATTGCGACCGGAGTACACGAATGTGAATTTCGAGAGAGTAACTCCAATAATGTTGTTACGGATGCTTTAATATTATGTGATAATGTAGTAAGGATAATAAAAAGAAATGTACAAAATATATAAAACATAGTACTCTTATTAGCTGCCATTTCATATATTGATAATTTTAGTATTTTACCGTAATATTATATTACTTACTAGAAGAACGAGTACTTTTTGGTGCACTTTGTTGGGATTACATAAAAAGTTCAGTAAGTATATATTGTCGGATCCCTGAAGACCCTTCACTGGTAGATAGGTTCTTTGAGCTGCCACCAGGTGTTCTTTTTAAACAGAAGAGACCAGAAACTGTTGTTGGCGATTATTCTGACTTATTTATACAAGTGCTTATCCTTATATTGTTGACGACGAGATGTCCTAAGGATGTAGGCTACTGCTGTCAGTATTGCCGTCTGGTTCTTGTGTGATTAAGTTGTATGAGAAGTGCTTATCCTTATATTGTTGACGACGTTATGTCTTAAGGAATTTTAGATGTTCGAAGACAAAGTAAAAGGATCTTCTATTTTCTTTATTTGAAACTTTCTAGAGTATTTCACAATATCTTGTTTTTATTGCATAATGTTTTGTTTTTATTGCGTCAACTTAATGACATCTTATTTTAATTAAAAATGCATAGTAGCATTTTAAGCTACGCAACAATATATTTTCTTTTAGTCGCCTTGTTTTTTTGTATATTTATATGAATTTATAAGCGGCACGATATGATGGCCTTTTTGACATTTATCCACTCATAAAGATTCGTATAAATTTTGAAGAACTCTTAATGGTTATAATTATTAATGTATTTATTTACCACACAACTCAGCATTTGTTTTACAAAATTCTATATATTTATAAATTTAATTTAATACGATAGTCACATATAGGATCGCTGGCCAGCACAACTACTACCTCAGGCAAACTCGCGTAAATGCTCAATATAAAACAAAGCAGTTTCGACTTGACGTCGCTTTGAAAAGAACAAACTGTTAAAATATGTTAATTTTATTTTATTTAAACTTTTTAATCAGTTACTACTTGCAATACTAGTTATAGATCCAAACCCTTATAGATGCGACTCGCGTTTTAAAATATTATATTCGAAAATAAATTGACATTTCATGTCACTATTTTAATGTGTCAAAACGGCCATCATAGTGTGATGTAATAATAATGAATGCAGACCTAATTAAATAAATAAATATTTTACCACTAACCAGGTGAAATAAAGTAAATGCATTTATGGAGAATTGGATATGTTACTTCATAATAATACAAGCGTATATAATCTCTATATTATTTTTTTCAAATGTTTTTTATGTGTAACTTTTATTCTTTAAAACCAAAATTTTTCGTTAATCTATCGCATTTCGCATTACATTACGTTGTCGCAAATAAAATTGAATTTTATGCCGTGCAGTCATGAATTATAATCGTAAATTCCGAAAATTGTATACGTTAATGTGTGTTATTAAATAATGTATGTCACATGTCTTTGTATTTTTTTTTAGTTTCACTTGCATCGAGGTTTTATAAAACAATACATTTTTTTTAAACAACGCTAAGGTAAAACCACCAGTAATTGACACTGCACCAATAGTTGACACTCTGACGAAGAAAATTAAATATTAAGAAAAAAAAGGAAGCCAAAGATCGAGATGGCCAAAATCACTGATTACTGATATATTTTTAATGTTATAAATACATATAGGTACAGTCAGTTATAAAAGTCGGTTAACAAACTCAAGACTTCAAATATTTAATTTTCTTCGTCAGAGTGTCAACTATTGGTGCAGTGTCAATTACTGGTGGTTTTACCTTATATCTCTCTTGATTCTTCATTAAATTAATGATCCAAACAACGGTTTAAAGCGCATGTTCGCTGCTGTTAACGACAAAAAGCTTAAAACTATTATTTCAATTATTTTGAAATGTTAAAAACTTTTAATATATTCAAGTATTATGAAGGAGGTGCCAACTATTTATAATCTGTTTACCTAGTATGACAACTGTAAGTTAGATTGTTTACATTCTATATAGTGCGAAATATTCCCAGGGGTTAGCTAGTAATATTAAATATGTCAGGTAATAATAATAAACTGTTCAAGCTGTCAAAAACGCTGTCATACTACTACTCCAAAGCTTATTATTAACCAATTTTATATCCTTGTGCTGAAAATAATCCCACGTCTTTTTTCCACACTTGTACTTGTTTCACCGCATTCTACCAGTCTCTTTTACATATTTATAGTAATCCTGGAGCCGCTTTTTTGGTCTTCCTTAACTTCACCTGCTATTTTGAGTCCAATTTTTTCCACCTTTCAACAGGATAGATATGATCGTCTTCTAAAGAAGTTCTAAGGTTCATAAAACTAGATTCTTAAACCTGGTATAACGGGGTAATTATGTGACACTATCTACAAAATCTAATGCCTGATTTACACTCACGCCTCGCGGATCGTCTCGCTGCTCGCGCGAGAGTGTAAATCAGGCATTACAAACTAACTCAGCTAGTGATTAATTAAGTTAACCATGACAAAAATAATAATAAAGTAATTTAAAAAAATCAACCACATAAATTTACTCAAAAATAGTAAATAATATTTTTAAGTATACACGAAATTAGCCAATAAACCGATATCAAAAGTACGTACGAAACAAATTAGAGGCCTACAATTTTTATTGAGGTTGGTGCCGGTTTTAACCCACTTTGAGGAAAGGAGTTTATTTTTATAAATTAATAATTCATAGGTTTCATAATTTTGAGTAAATTTTTGTGGAGTCGATTTAATTTTTTTAAATTATCTTTTCTATTTCGTAATTTTTGCTTTGATTTTTCTCACATGCACTAGAATTTGATCAAGGTTTTTTTGAGATGTTTCCCTATTGATTAAACTTGCACTATTCCCTAAGATAAAGTAAATGTAAGCCAATAAAAAAATGGTCACTATACAATTAACATTTTCAGAAAAATGCGTGGACTAACACACATACATACATTTATATAATTTTGTATATTTGTTTGGAAGCCCTAATAGATTATCATCATATGTGAATATATTGCAGTTCTAATAATATTATATACATATGTGTCTAATTGATAACCTATTTGTTTTGAAGTCCAATAAAATTTGCCTTTAAAAGTAATAAACTGGATGTAAAATTCCGAAGTGTTACCGTATGAGAGTAGCGGTGGCTACATTGTTCTTTATGATTAATAATACAGCTTCAAAATACTGACGAAGTTTGTATTGTAAACTGGTTTTCCTTTATATTATTACGTTTTCAAACATTGTGTTTTGACAAAGTGTGACAAGTCGTGTGACAAAGTGGTAAAACAAAATATGGAGAAGCAAAGTTGTTTAGGGTATCCCTACACGTAAAGTGGGATTTTTTTTCTCGTCTAATCTATAATATGGTTTGTCTTTGGATAGATCGTTCAAAAATATTTTGGGTATGTGAAAACCATTTTTTGATTTAGAGATCCGTTTGCGAAATATTCACATTTAAAGTACTAATTTCTGTTAGAGTCAAGTGTATGTCCCCTGCCAGCTAAATGGTTATTTATGGATATGTGTAATAAAGTTAAAATGAAAACTATCAGAGTCTGTAAGCTTTAGGAGTTAACAAGTAATAATCAATGACCTATAAAAGGATACTTGGAGAAGAAATTTGTACATTTTTTTATATGCATCATTAATAGATGTGATAAAAATTAGAAAATCCGTTAATGTTTTTCAACTGGTAACGCAAATTAATATCGCATTACTTGATACAACAGATTATTTCCGTGATTTGATTTTTTCTTGTGTTACAGATAGATATGATTGCAAGGGTAAAGAGACATAAGCAATAGTAAACATTACACACGAATGCTTCTCTGAAGTACAGGAATTAGATTCCAAAAATGGGCTTACGGTAAAGAAAAACATGATCAAACCATAACACGACGTTAAAATATTTTTAGTGCTCGACTGACCAGCAACGAACTGAAAAATCGAAGCATAATTTGCTATTTCCCTATACGCTGTATTCAAACTTATAAATTTCATAATTCAAAATATATAGATTCTATAGTAATCGTATAGAATGAGAAAAAGTATGAGTTACAGATCATGTGTAACATGACATGAAGCAAAAAGTTGCTGAGTGTCAGCTCTGTAATGTCACGCGGGTGAAAGGCTGACGAGGCAGAAACTTGATACATTACTTAAACTGATGGTAGTATCTATATATGCTTATGTCGAAAGTTGGAAACTAGTTTTTTATCACATTCGTTTCTACAATTCTTAAGACACATAAAAACAAGTACTTATTGATTGAAGACAGGCAAACGGTGATTTTAAATGTATCTTTTAATTATTTTTCATGAATGTTTAGTTACAATTTTACTTTTTTTTAAAAGAGGCTGTGTTCGACGATTGTAATACTTTAAGTCTAAATCAAAACTAGCTTTTACGTATAGTTGCCGGAACACCGGTACGTGTTTGACGATAGATTTTTGATTTGAATATACGAACTTCAGAAAATGCACTACCATCAATGAGCGATGGTTTCATCGTGATGATGATTTAAGTTACTGAAGCATTGGACGATAAATTTCCTCTATTCTTTTTTTTAACGGTATATAACATTTTTAATGTTTCTTTGGGAGTCCGAATGAAGTTAGATTAGGTGGTTAAAAAAAATCGAAAACTTTTATCTGCATAAATTTTTAATTACTATTATGAAGTTTATATAATAAGTGAATAAAAAGCAATAGATGCTACAAACATTTTGGTGCTTTCTAAAACACTGTAATTTCGTTAAAAATGACATACCTAGAACAAAAAATTAGTATTTTGAAACTAGAAATATCTTATCTGTTAAGTTAGCCTTTATTAAATTTATTTGATGAGATTAATGAAGAACTAGAAATAACATATCGTTTCATTAATTACCAGTCCGTCTTTAATCAATCAGAGATATGTAATTGTGTTGTTAAATAGCATAACAGCATTGCAGATGGTGTCGGTTTTATCTTAAAGCCGATATGAGTGATTACGAAGAGTCGAGGCTATTTGTATTCATTTAAGAATTATATGACGGATGATATTATAAAAAAAATTAAACTTATTAATATTTTTGTAATTATAATAGTGACTTAACATTCGCAAGTGCTTTCTTAGGTCCTAAATTTAATACTTACTGTATTTTATTTATTGTATGTATTTACTTTTGATTTTGATAATAATAAATGGTTTTTATTAAGTTTTTTAGATAACCACGAATGATGCCACAGAAACGAACAGCAAGTGGTATTATAAGAGTTTGAAACATTTAGATTGCTCAAGACAATAAAATAATTATGCGCAATTTCTTTGCTACTTTCGCCTGCAATAGATGAATAGTCATTTCAGCTACCTACGACATTAAATGTTTGAATTTAAATAAATTTTTAAATAAATAAATGTGTAAGTGAATGTCTTAAATAATTTAAAATAGTAATATTAATATAACTTATTTGTTTTTTTATGCTTCCAAATTGAAGAATTTTATATCAAAACACTTTTAAAACAAAGACTAAAATAAAATTAACATCCAGTAAACATAAAAAAAAGATTAACTTTATTACGTTAATTATTAATGTTTATAACGTTTATATGTATCACTTACTTGCTACTATTAAAATAATTAAATAATTATAACATGTAGTATTTCTTTAAACATGTCACAGAACTTTACTACAAATATGTCTTCATTAACGTTATGTAACATGGACTGAAACGAACAAGTAGATAAGTCGGGTAGGATGAGGGGCGTGGGCTACCCACATGTTTGTGTTATCCTCATGGCTTGTTTCATTTCAAAGCTCGGAACTCACTCGTCATGAAACGGATCTTAGTTGATTACTTGCTGTTTATTTTAATGGTTCACTGTGAATTTCAAATCAAACATCAACAGCGACTTATGTACATTTTACTAGACGCGTAGATAATGTCAACATTATAATTCAGAACGGATCATCAGTATAACAATAATATCGAAATATTTGTTCTAAGAATCGCAAAACTAAATGCGGATGGGTTTTTTGTTTAATAAATAATAACGTTAACTTAGAAACTGTACCCAGCGCACTCTGTACAGTTCTCAACAACCCCTAGATATCATCTCTGTTGAGAAGCAAGAAGAAAAAATATCCTTTTAAACGACGTATTAATTTTCTAAAAAAATCGTCAATAACGAGACAGAGGTTATTGAAAATTTCAATTAAGAACAACATTTTCATTCTTAAATGAAAGCTTTAATAATAATTCATTACCTTACTTGTTTCTATCGACTGAATGAAAACGAAGTCAAAAATAACCGTTTACGTTCATGTCTATGAAGCAATTTCATTCGTTATGTTCCCTTTACTTGCCTGGCTGATAGGAAGCTGTCTGGAATTTCAAATAGAAGTTAGTTCACACCTCACTGAACTTATCGTAACGTTATAATCAAATTAAAAAAATAATAATTAAAGACTGTTCGAATAAACAAGCCATGTGTGCATACATGATTAAAACAATTGTTTCCTGTTTACTGTCAATGGATTTTTAAATATAATAGTACTAAAATGAATGTGCAAATGTATATTTATATATGCTAATAAATTTGTAGTTTTGTCTGTACACGTATTTTTTTTTAAACCTACTGAACCAATTTTAATTTACTTTAGTTTTAGACTACATATACACTTTTCCATCGGGGCTAAACAATAATTATAAAAAATTGACCTATTTAATCCAAACATAGGTAGTTCCAATGGAATCTGTGGAACATCAAAAGCATTTTCACGTGAACAAAGTCTCGGCCAATAATTAGTCAAACTTATAAACTAAAATATGGAAGAAACAAGCAATCGTTTAATAAATAATTATTGAATATTCCGGTAAAAACAATACAACAAATATTTAAAAACAATAAACTATTGTTATTCTATATGTATACGAGTACATACATAAATCACGCTTCTTTCCAAACGGCGTATGCAGAAACCACGTCCTTCCACGTGCGACGATCCCGACATACATCTTTCGCGTCTTCAATATCGTTTCATAAAGTGTGAACGCATTAGTATTTCGTATAAAAATCTAAAAGGAATTCACTTTACGTAGCGGAAAGGGACTATTTACTGAGATTAGATTTTTACCGGATCATTAAAAATAAGTAATGGTCGTAATTTCAATGTCTTTACCTATTAAATGTTTACTTCAAACGGTTAAGGAGATGGTTTAATTGGTTTTGTGTTTCATTTTGTTTTTCAGTGTTCGAAAGAAACTCGGTTCAATTCCCTAGATTGTTTTATTGCCAGTATTCATTAACAATAAAACTCTTCTAATATTTTATTAATTCTATATGTATTCGTTTTTACGATCGAAAAAACAAAGAAAAAATAAACATGTTTCTTGTATAGGTACACACTTATTTCAGTTTTTATTATTATTTATTTTGTTGCTCTATTAAAATAACCGCCATCATTCTGTAAAAATTTCAACCGGTTACCAATTCTAAAAAAAACTTCTTTAAAAAAACAAAGAAAGAAAAAATTTGTCAAAATATCGAGCATATTCTTTTTCATATTATTATTATAACTATGTAGATATTGTACCTATTTTTTTTATTGTAAACATGACATAGTCCCAAACTTGACGAAAATCCTTACCTCAAGATTCTGGTCACGAACCTATTGTATAAATCTCGGTCCGCTTTTCATAGTAAACATTTTGCCATCTCCCGCTAACGTAATTCCGTTTGAGCCAATATTTGTCAAAATTTAAAAAACAGACATGAACTTTATCCCTCCTATTTCTGCATAGATCGTTGTGCAGTGGTAGTAAGCACTACTATTTAGCGGAGAGGTCACTGAGTCGGTCCCTGCCCATGACTGACTATTGTGTAATGAGCATAATCGGCAGTTGCGTTCTGGGTATAAATCAAAATCAAAAGATACTTTATTCAATCTAGACCCCAAGAAAGCACTTATGAACATCAAAGCACTACTAACGAATCGGAAAACATCCTAGCCAACGAGAAGAGTCGGTAAGAAACTCAATCGGGCTTTTTTTTATTTATTTTTCCTACTGTACATATAATATATATAGTTACCATAAACGAGCTCAGTTTGGAATTAAAAGGCCGCGTGTGAAATTGTGTCCCCATATTAATTTATTATTATTATTGTATGAAAAGGGCAATGGAAAGGGCTATGCTCGGAGTTACTCGGCGTGATCGAATCAGAAATGAGGAGATTCGCAGGAGAACCAAAATCACCGACATAGCCCGAGGAATAGCTAGACTTAAGTGACAGTGGACGGGCCACGTAGCTCGTAGAACAGAAGGCCAGTGGGGCCAAAGAGTTCTCGAGTGGCGGGCAAATACCAGAAGACGCAGCGTGGGCAGACCCGCCACAAGGTGGTCCGACGACCTCGTAAAGGTTGCGGGAAGCCGCTGAATGCGGGCAGCACAGCACCGGTCGTTGTGGCGATCTTTGGGGGAGGCCTATGTCCAGCAGTGGACGTCTTTCGGCTGAAATGATGATGATGATGATTGTATGAAAATGAATATTGATAAACTCCAACACCGTTTGACCGATCACCATGAAAGTTTTTAGATCTAACTGTTTTTTCACGGAGAAGGCTTGTATGCTATCCCTGAACGCTATAGGTGGCGCTGTAGACCAATTATTAACAATTGAAAAAGGTACAACGTCCCCTGTGGGGTCAGCTTGTTGTATTATATGCAAGGTTGAAATTTATCCATTATCATGCCATACCCCAATAGGTAGAAAGACTGGAGCGATACCTCTCTCTGTTGTTCAAAACCTCTTTCGCCTTTTTCATATTAATTAATTACTTAATGTTTCAACGCCAGCCAAGTGAGGTTGTACGTAGCCAGCCAAACATTAGAAATATATTACCACTAGAGTGTGTATCCGATAGGTTTTTCTTTGCTCAGGCTCATTGTTGGAACGATGTCCAGTCAAGCCACAACTGAACCTTCATGGTTCAATTTATGTGAAACGTTCGACCTTTAAAGAATATATACGAGGCGAGGTCACACGATGTATAACAAATGGAATAGGGGTGGGTATGTGAGATAAATTGCTTTACCCTGAAACATCTGTGTCACGAATTTTTTGTATGTTTCTTATTACTTTCCATGTTATGGATGTGTCTATACTTAATTAGAACATTTAGTTCTTATTTAGTTTAAGTATTATGAATTTAGTTTCTTTTTAATATTTATTTATTCAATCTCAGCAGACACTTGGTCCGGACTCTTTTACAACTTTTTTAATTAAAATAATCTACTATTTTATTAAATTCCTAAGTACATTTCATTATACTGATGACTTAATACTGACTACTTGATAGTACATTCCTTTATAATGCTGTAATTAAATATTACCAAAAAATATTTGATAGAGAATGTTAGAATAGGCATTTTTTTATTTTAAAGGCATATAAACCATTTATAATAAAATTTGAAATTACAATTATATAATAAAAAAAATTGAAATTAAAATATGCAGCAATATAGTAAGTGTTTTTTTAATTGACCTCGATGTACTGACGGTACTGTCCTTGACGGTAAGCACAGTATAATTTAAACACAAAGGCCACCACCGAGAGATCAAAATTCATCGGCGGTCACCGCTTTCATTCCGGCCTGCATAAATATTTTTTCACGTTGTGCTACAAGGACACGAAGCAAGAAATACATTAGTACGATAAAGATAAGACACAGAGAAGTTTTGTGTTCGTGCCGGGATGAAGGTTGTCGTAAAACGGTGACTCCTAAGCCCAGTGCATGTGGTTTTGTTGTGGAAAGGAGAGAAGGGAACTAGATTGAATAGCTTTTCAGAATACTCACCATGATACTGACGGTGGTGCACGCTCAGTGAGGCGATGTTCATGTGCAGCTGAAGTGGCTCGAAATATTTGGTAACGTCTGCACTATTAGAAATGCGGGCTGCTCGTGTATGCAACTTGTCTAGAACACTGACGAGGCGTTTTGAAGATTCATCCCAGAGATGCAAACAATATTTCATTCACGGCCGAAATTGGGTCTTGTAAAGAAGTACAGTAGACCGGACGTGAAAAACCGTCACACCCTGTTCAGGATTTCGAGTCTCCGCGATGTAGTTGATATGACACTCCCGATGTAATCCATGGAGTTGACATAGCGGTGAATATCCACACCTAAGATATTGAAACTATCACACATTGCTAGCTAGCCGTTCTGAAAAGACAGGACGGGCGAAACGTTTTTTTTTTAAGTAAACGCGCATACCTGATTTTTCTTATCATTGAACTTAACTAAGTTTCTGTGTATAACCTATTATGTATAACACCAAAGATTTTGGTGGCTCTTTAGAAGATTATGGAGGATTACTTTACCATAAAACCAGGTACTTTGCAGTCGGGCTAAATTAAATATATATCAAGACCCCACCCCAGAAAATACTACATTTCTGGTCGCATCCTTCTCAGCTTAGAAACCATATGATCAATAGTGAGAACACAAAATAATTCTCTTAGGTGTAAAGGTCTAGAACAATGCGATTTAATATGTGATTTGTATGATCATAAATATAGGACGTTTTCTAGTAGTCACCTGATTAATTACTTCTCTAAATTAACCTCAGATCTAGCTGTGTCAGTAGCTTGTACATATTCATAGACTCACATTCAAATGTACTTGGAATACAATAAAATACTATACTGCTCCGAAACCATAACTTAATCTGTAATCTTATGTAAAACATGTGTCGAATGCAAGCGTTCAAAAGCAAGAGTACTGACACAACGATGCATTCATCGGAACAGTTGATTGCGACAATAAGGTTTAGATATATCGTCAATGCTACGCTATTGTGAAAGATTTGAAACTAATATAATAAAACGCATGCGTAATATTACGCAGTAATTATTTTCATCTTGTAATTTTTTAAGGGCTGATATTTCAATAGTCAGATAATTGCCAGATAACTTTATATGAAGAATAATTTAATCGTTTTGACGGATAATGTATGGAATAACTGTCAAAAATTAGTCATTCAGTAATGTTATCTGATTATTGAAAAATCGAGCCATAACTCATATTATATAACTTATCAATTAAGAAATGACATATGTTTCCTGTGCACAAAATTTCATAATAATCTATCAAGCCGTTTTTGAGTGACACCCAAACACAGAATCAGTCAGCCAAATTTTTTTTAAATGTCATTAGTGTTTAATATTCTTTATAACAGATGTGTATTGAGTAATTAAGTAAAGAACTACATATACGAACATAACTATACATATATTAATATAAAGCATTCGGATATCAAATCGAACCCTAAAAGAAACTTGAGTGAAAACCAAAATCAAAACTTTTGTCCAATTTAGGCCTTCAGTAGGCACTTAACAACATTACAATTAGAAGATTCGATCCCGGCTCTATTTAATAATCCTGGGATTTCGGGAGTGTCTACAGAAAATCTCGGGATCACGGGATAAACCCTGGATTGAAAACAGGTAATGAAAAGTCAGAGTACTAATAACGAATACTAAGTCATTAGTACGTATTCCATAATCTCATCGACACAATTCTTGGGGTAGCCAGTCCTTGCTACAATATATTATGGTAATTCTATTAAATTCTACCAGTTTAACAATAATAATAATAAATAAATGATTAATAAATAATAATATAATAATAAATGATTTACATAAATTTTGAGACATGGATTTCGGAAATTGTTATAGAGTGTCCCTTATCCTTGTAAGGGAACCCATGAAGATTTATTGCAAACATGTTCATGATAGGTCCTCGATTCATTTTGAATATTGGTTTTTCCTGCATAATATAAGGGATAAGCTTATCCTATCCTTAGGTTAAGTATATAAATCAGGCTCATGGCTTATTGGTATCAATATTAGACCATCTGATTTATATTCATCGTCTTGATCAACTCTGAAAGAGGTTGAATTGCCAATAAAAAATATATTTGTAATTACTCGTTTTGAAAATATATTGGATGTTTTACAAAATGAATTAAATATTCACATAGTAGTAGGATACGACAAATGTATCAGACTGGAATGCGACTACCATACACCTAGTGTAGTACCTGCTACAGTATCGCTTAGACGTGTCACGTTCCGTGATCAGCCGATGTAATCAAGCAGGTGGTTGGGTATTTGTATCTGATGGGATCACGACCACAATGCACATATACTGTCAAAGTGACCGTTTTTTGATATGTCCCGTTTCGGGTACATCCAGTCTATCCAGCTGTCAAGAGGCTTTTAAACCAACATGACAGTAGAGACCGCCGATGAAATCTCGGAGCTCTCGGAGTTCGTCATTGTTTTTGAATTGTCCAATGCTTAATATCGAGTACAATGCCGTTTCTTTGCCATGCTACTATAAAAAAACAGTTATAGCTTTTTATATAGATTTAGCGTTTAATCATAGTCTTTTAACTCCTTAATCTGACTTGATGTTAACTTGCGCTTTGGTCAAAGATAGTAACAGGATAAGCCTAGAGGGAGACTAGCCGTCATGTGCAGCTACCTAAACATATCTATAAAAATAAATAATGTCTGTTTGTAATGTCAAAACATCTGTTTGTTCCGGGTAATCTCCGAAAACGATTGGACCAATTTTGACAGGACTTTCACTGGCTGATAGCGGATGTTATAAGGAAGAACTTAGGTTACTTTTATTTTAGAAACAGAATTAATGTATAGCGCAAATAAAAATCCATTCGGGAAAATGATGATTTTGGGGAACTTAAATGGAGCTTAAAATAACCGAGAACGGGGGTAGCAGGTTTCGCACGTGTGCCCGGTCGACGGCATTCTGTAGTCCACACGAGCACAGCTGCGGGCATAGCTAGTCTATAAATATATAAGCTTTTCAAAAAAAGAACAACTTGAGAGTACAAAGCCAGCCGAGTATTAGAAAATACGCTACCGCCTGTCTTAAATCTTTCAGTGGCGAACCAAGTTAAAAATTACCATAGCGTCCTTCCAATCAGGTCTAGTGATTGCATTAACCCACATGATCCAGTGCGACTTTCGTATTGATTTTAGCTACAATAAAACCTAAACTGCGAGAAGTTACTTCTCGATTGATCAAATTTCCGCTTCAAAGGCTGTAAAAGATCTCACACTGTTTAAAAAAGATTTCTTGGGAATAATAATATGGCAAAGGTCTCTCTCTGTATAAGATTTGAAGTTTACGAATGCCTCTAGTTTGTCAAAATAAATTAAGCTAATTAAAGTAAAAATTGGACTCTCGGGCGTGTTAAAATTCGAAAAGCATAATCTGGACGTTTCAGCTGTTTATCTCCATTCTCTTTTGTTTTAATTAATCCTGTTTATCTATCTAATACGTGTTTACTACATCTATTCTTTCTATATAAATAAAATTATTGAGGTTTTCCTTAGTGCACGCTTCACGCAAAAAGTACTGGATAGATTTTGAACATTTTTTTTTTGTTTTACTCCCTAGATATTTGATCTTTATCTAAAAAAATATATCACGGTTGTCTTCATAAACAATAATTCTGTAGTCCTAGCGATTAGAGCCGCGGAAACAGCTACTATTAAAATATATATATTTTAATTATTACACTGCACACAATACTTAATATTTTACTTTTTTTTCTGTAAACCCAGTTGGCTGAAAGTGAAAATCAGCGTTGGGGTCACTAGGAACAGTGGTATCCAACTTATGCCCAGTTAAAAAATATGTTTTCTTTTTTAAATATATTTAGGACGTAAGGTATAAAGTGTGACTGTACTGTCATGCTAATTGGAATTCTACGTTACAGTAAGACAACTAACGGTATGGTCTATTTCAAAGCTTTTTTATTTTACCACGTCAAAGTGACGACAGTATAGCTGATGGTAAGTCTTGTACAGTCTAAACCACCGAGAGATCGGCAGAATCACCATGGCGACCACCAGGAGATCGGTAATCCATCGTCGGCTTGCAAGCCTTTTGGTAGCTGGGTATACACTGGATGACCCCGAAACGGGACATATCAAGAGAGTCACTGTGACGGACGCATGTGCATGGTGGTCGTGATCCCGTCGCATACAAATACACTACCTGTATATATATATACCTGTATATACCCTATCGCTTGATTACTGGATATATACCGGCTGATCAAGGAACGTGACCTGCCCAAGCGCGCTGCGGTAGGTGTTACACCAGGTTTATGGTGGTCGCGTTCGAGTCTGACACATTTGTCGTGTCCTACCACCAAGGGAATACTGAATTCTTTTTGTAAAATTTCCAATACATTTTCTAAACGAGTAATTACTAATGATTTAAACACGTTTTTATTAGCTTTACTTGTAACTAACTAAAAAACAATGTAATAAAATCTTAGAAGTCAATTTTAACCTACTTCTAATTGCCGTATCGAAATTAAACTTTGTATTTATATGTACTTCGGATGACAATACTATAATTTGGTATCTTGGAGCTGATCTGATGATGGAGCCAGGAGGTGGATAGAGGAACTCTTCAGTGGCTACTAGTGAACCCCTCGAATTTGGCTCATATGATTCGTTTTGAGTAATCCAATAAATTGGGCTTGGTACCGAGATGTTATTATAAGTTTAAAAGTTTTATAACTTTTAGTGCGTGATTGAAGCCTGTTTTTTAATTTTTTAAACTACATATTAAATTTTATTAGGAAATCTACCTGCTTTCAGAGTTGATCGAGATGATGGTATCACAATTCAGTCGGAAACAATTGTACCAGCAAAGTTAGTTAAACAAGTTAAGTTATTCAATTCAGCATTATTGCTCTTTTTAGAGTGAGTGATATAGATTGAAAAAACCCTTAAATATCTACCTGTATGAAACATCAAGTTCATGTACGATAAGATTACAAAAAGATATCAAAAGTAGGCAATTAACATTACTTATAACATTTTAGTAAATCACAATGCAATTAAATTCAGCAATGTAGAAAAATCCTTGTGAATACCGGTTGCCATAGTTGTTAAATTCCAGAACTAATTTATTGTTACAAGGCACTGGTAAGTTTTAATTAGTTGGCTAAAACTCCAGCATATTTATCCAGTATTGTCTGCTTTTGTTGAGTTTATCTTCAACTTTGTTAATATTGAAAATGTGCTAATTGCGAACTTGTAATGATTTTGTAAAAGCATTTATTGTTCTTTAACTGTTGATAGAGATTTGGTAATTCGCGCAAGGACATTTTAGTTTAGAAATTGAAGTGACAAAATATACTAGAAAATACCTTATTAGCATGTATAGACTAATAATATACTCGCCTTTAAGTGCCCCACTGCTGAGCAATGAGGCTTCTTCTTAAGGGAAGGCCCACCACGCCTTAATCACCACGCCAGCCCACGATATTTGGTAAAAACTTGACTATTTTCCGTTGTAAGGGCTTATAAACAATATAGGTCACCGTATAATTTTACGAAACGTGATTATTATCTCCTGATTAATATAAATTGTGAACTTTAGATAGATTGTTAACTTTAGATAGATTTTGAAATTTAGATAGATTGTGAACGTACATTAAAATTGCAACATAACCTTACATTTTCATCTTACATTTTTGTAGGTTAACTAACCGTGTCTAACTAGTTGCGCACTGGATTGGTTAGATAAGATTGAAACCGTGACTCCTAGAATTTGGCATATTTATTACAGTCATGTACTAGTACAATAAAAAGATATTACTAATTGCAGACATTCTTATCAAAACCGCCATTGAACTGGTACGTATTATTTCGAGATTGCCTGTAAAACGCACGTCTATTCAGAGTGGACAAATTTACGCGTTATGCTAACGGGACTATTATTTTTAATTATATATTTTGTAATGTTGACAAGAGGATAAGCTTAAGCTCTTCTAAACGAATGTTACAAAGTTAGCGTTTATTTTGGAAAATAGTACCTTATGATAAAGGAAATATAATATTTATAATTGAAACAGACCATTTGATTAATAATTCAGCGTGTTGTACATTCAAGTTATAACAGCAAGTAGGAACTAATTCAAAACTGCAGGGTCTAGTAACAACATTATTTTGTTTTAACTCCAGACTGTGTGTGGAGCGCAACTAGGAACTAGAATTACTCATTGACTTGTTAATGAATTCCCCAATGTTTGCTTGCGGACAATTTAGAAGTTTAACTTCTATAGGAAGTTACAGAATGTTTTATTACATAGATGATTATATCAGAATAAATGAGTTGTATATTTTAATATTGCTTTGGCTTTATGTCCCGTTACTCTGCATGCGTTTATTACGTGGTAGTTATTTTCATCCTGTAATTTTATATTTACTTATATTGTTGACAATTCTTATACCTTATCTAATAGAGAAATGACTTCCCGTGTAAAATAATCGTCATAATTCGTTGAGGTTTTTTTACGGTTTCATTAATATTATTGAAAAATCTTATAACCTATAAATAATGGAATGACATAAGTTTCTCATATATATAATTTAAAAAAAACTATTGAGAATTAATAAAAAACAATATTTGTTTTACGATTTCATAAGTAATGTTGACAAATCTTATAGCCCCAATCAATTGAACAGTGATATGTCAGCTTCCCATGTACGAAATTACATACAAATCGGTCAAGCCATTTTTGAGTTAAATCCGGACGTACAATTAGACAGACATATATGACAGAAGAAATAAGACAGAAGCAATGATGGCTCAGTGGCAGTGTGTACAACTTCGTGTCAATTGACGTGAGCTCGAATCCCTGCAATGCGCCTGAGCTTTCGGTGAAGGAAAAACATCGTGAGGAAACCATAGCATGGTGGTAGGGCTTTTTCTAATGCCCGCCTGGCTAGCTACCACCCAAGTTCACACAAGTTGAAAATCTGTCGGCAATCATGAATAGGTGTGTTCCGGCAACTGCACTTGAGAGCCAGCCTTCCACTAGGTTTAGCGTGTTATCATCTTGGGCTACATCGTCACTTAACATCAGGTGAGATTGTGGCAACTACGCCAAAACCTATAACTATAAAAAAAAAAACAGATAAATAATGTTAATGGCATACCTATTTGTAATCGGTGTTCTTTATATAGGTGTATGTAAAAAAAACGCGCCTATTAGCATATATTAAGACTGCTAAAATTCGTGAATATAACGACTTCAATCACTTTACATTATTGGGAGGAGGAGTACAACCGTACGGTTGGCTTGTTAATTTGTTAATTGGTTTTGTCAAGTTTGACGTTTAGCCGTACGGTTTGGGAATATTAACCGGCCTAGCTTCTACTAGTAGGTTAATACGCATTGCGGCGATATAAACGATTATAGATACAAATGCAATGGATTGCGATAATTGGAGCTGGTTCATCAATGTGGGAATATATGGCACTGGATCGTAATAAACTTAAATAGAGCTGTATTTTCTTTATAGTTTAATTTTAGGCTAAATATGCGCCCATTGGAATTTTGATTAAGCTGGAGCAAAATTCATATAGGCTTCAGGTGACATATGTATGATAGGAATTTAATTATGCCATTTCTCACAAGCATGAATATTCTGATGATAGAGACATATCTCAGCTGAAAGCCGATTATGTACCTTTCGGTTTAACAAAGGAATTGTCCACTGGACTTGACGTTTATCCCACAAAGGTAAGCAGAATCCTTTGTAGGTAAATACGGAAATGTGTGATCGGTTGACAAATTATCGTTGACCATGGAAAACGTAATGAAGTTTAGATTTGTAAATGTTACCTCAAACAGACGCCGGAATTCGAACGGCAAAGAGGCGCTAATTAATTTTGTATGGCTATGGTTTGTAGATATATAAATTATTAGCGATCAAATTTAACGTCAAATATTTAAAATTAAATAATATCGACACTTTGGATTACAAAGGGCGTAAAGGACAAAAAATCGTACATATCATATTACATTTTTACACTCTTTTGATCAGGCATACACCCATTGTGATATTCAAAATCAAAATATCTTTTTTTGATTTAAATTAGGCTCTAAGAAGGGACGTATCAATGTCAACACACTATTACCTGTTCGGAAAACATCCCAGTCATCAAGAAACACGCAAGAAACTCGATCGTCATCACCAAATTTTTTAAATTGTTATTAAAGTGTTTTATTGTTTACAATTATTACCAGTTTTAAAGGATGCACAGAGAGAGAGTCACTTTCAGACATCATCGTCATTCACGTAATGATTGACCCTATAATATCCTTCAATTTTATCCTTCTTATAAATACAAAAAAAAAAAATCAGATAGGACCCACCGACCCACGCTATTATTTTTCTTAAATATAAATCATCAAATTAATAGGACATAAAGGACACGTTGCTTAATTATAGAAATATCGGGTCGTAAAAGACAATAGCAACTGAATTCATAGGTCTATGAGATATCTATTTTTGAAACTACTGACCAGACATTTCAATGGTCATCACAGAATTATAGATTGTTACTTTTTTCTAAGTTTTCCCTCATATCAATCTATTGTAGCAATTATTAGAAAACAGTTATAACCTAAAAACATTTTAAAATTTTACCTTTTACTTGACGTAAATTATTTATTACAAGCCACTCCACAGTTTTCAGTGGCTGTATGCACTGTGTCTGGTCCTGTAATTATTCAAACTTAGTTCGGAGCTGTTAGGCAAATTTTGTACCCAATATAGAACGCGTTGCAAAGAGAATTAATTAAACTCGATGGGTCTTAGTGAAGTGCTCCATGAAAATTGTTCAAATAGCCTTAGTTCATGTGTGATACACTAGTTATCGCGTCCACAGTATTATTATTAAATTATATCTCTTAGGTACCTTTATGTTTTGTAATACAAATAATGACTTGTACCTATGTTTTGTATTAAGCTTGAATAAAAACTGGCATAAATTCGATGGGCTTCTGTGTAGTAAGGGTCGGAGTACGCGGGCGTCATAATATATAATTTTCACAGCACTACTCACACAAACATAAGGTATTCTACTAAAAAGGAAGCGAAACAGATATACTAAGATTAATTTACTGTTACTCCATACTCTCGTTTACAATAATTAAGATCACGACTTTTGTTACTTATAAAATTTAAAACATAGGTATTATACAGTCATTTATTATATATACAGGCAATGGTCAACGAGTTTGAACTCCTAGGAATATTTAAAAATTAAGTGTGTTCGAGCAGGTTATTCACTCAAACACTTTTTAGAATCTGTTTTACAAATTTATTGTGGTTACCCAGTAAACAAACGACCTATATTTGATGTCACCCTTACATCACATATGTAAAAATAATGTAATTATGACATATGATGTAAAGTGATGTCAACAAGGTAACGACTTCACTGGAATTTTTATAGTTCTATCTTCAAAAAAGACGGATGTTAATACAAATTTCTTCCCTTTTTCACCTTAGGGTTGAGTTTCCAAAAATCCTTCCTTAGTGCTCACCTACACTTTAAAAGGAAACCGTATGTAAATTTTCACGACCCTAGCCCCAGGCGTTAAAGCTGTGCGTTGATGAATCTGTCAGTCAGTCAGTCTGTAACGTCAAGTAAATAATATATCTATAGAAGATTTTGTTAATTATCAATGAACACTAATAAAGTTCGGTTTAATCGTAGAATTTACATAATATTAAATAAGATTAGCCTTTATCTTGTAAAACCTAAATAACATTATGAGGGAATGTTAAAAAAACTTACTGACGAGGTTTGATAGTTCATTATTTCTTACTGTATGTGGGCCATCACATCCATAGTTAATAAATCAACGGTATTGCATTTACGCATACGGATATTACGATGAAGTCCGCCGATAGACCCTTATCTTTTTGCAATCATTTTTTTATTCTATAGTTATGTGATCATAATAATATACTCGTATGTACGAATGGTAGCATCTTCTTTTTTCAATTCTTTAATAGACTTCGATTTTTCAATATCACCTGGTGTTAAGTGACTATGTGACCTAAGATGGTACCAAACTAAGCCTGGACAGACTGGCTTTCAATTGCAGCTGCCGAAACACACCTATAGGTGCTTGGGGAAAGGTTTTCAACTTTAAGTTGGTAATTAGCTAGGCGGTCATAAGAAAATGGCTTACTACCATGCTATGGTTCCATCACGATGTTTTCCTCCATCGAAAACTCAGGCTCATTGTAGGAATTCGAACTCACTTCTATCAACGCAGTGTTCGTACACGCTACCACTAAGCGATTATTGCTTCGAAAGTCTACTAAAATGTAATAATACCAAGTAAAAATTACTTTCTTCACTAATGAAGTATTTAAGCATAGGCGTGACTGAAACCGCTCGTTAGAGCTACTATGCGAACGTAGCATGTTGTATGCTAGCTTAATATTGATTTTGCGTGACGTAATAGGAAATATGTAAATTTATCACGCCACAACATCTGTATAGGGCGGTCACTAGTTCAGAAAGTGAAATTTAATTTTCGCGCCGACCCCGGACCATAGATTACAGAATAAGGATAGCTCACTCCGTAATAAACTTATTAATATATTGTAACTTATTAATATATTAATATGTTAATTATTAACTTGTTAGGAATGCCGCGTGATTATGAAATAATTTTGTGGCATCACAAATTGTTGACAATTCAACTTTTTTAATTTTATAGTCTCGTTTCCTCTCCTGTTATAATAATATACAAGTTCGATGTCATTGCCTGTAAGGTTTTTATCAAAAAATTTATAAAATATATATGTAATTGATAATGTAATGTAACGGACTTATTTAATTAATTAAGTAATTTGACGACTATAATAACAAAAAAGCTTAAAATAAACGAGTCGTTCTGATTAAAAAGTGAGAACGACCCTTTTATTTTCTTGTAGATTTGCACCATAACATAGAAAGTATTTCTATGTCTGGGAAAAATTATGTGTATACTTTTTACATGGTACCATTTAGTGTTTTTTTATGAGTATTTTTATTATTATTCGTATTATTATTGAGAAACACGCGGTGGTGGCCTTAAGAGGCTAATGCACTGAGAAAAGTCTTATTTCTTTTAATATATGTAAACTATAAGTATATTGCCTACTGGTCATCTATTTCAATAAATAAATATAGTCGTCGTATTTGCGAAGTGAACATGCTACTCTCTCTGTTATATGTAAGTAATATTGTTTCTTACTTGTTTTGAATTTAACATCGCTCGTTTACCCTCGCTATATTGATTAGAACAATCCGGCGCTCGGTGATTTTGTACAAACAATTTGTTTGTCGAATTTTCATTTATTTGTTTGTTATGAATATAGAATTATGATGGTTATTTATGCTAACAACGCAATATGTTTTAACAATTAAGATACAAAAACAATGATAACTGGGAGATTTATTAACGGTCTCTTTTAAAGCCGGTGAGAAACCCAAAACATAATGCCAATATTTCATTATACGTAAAGTTTTCACTGACCAATCATTCTCGGATACCATCTTACTGGGTCAGCTTATAGAATTTTACATTATCTAAGAATGATGGTGTCCTCAGTCAGTCATTAGAAGTAACAATTTACTGATTGATTTGCCTCAGTTAAGACTGCGATCTTTTTCAGGATAGTTATAAATAGCTATTCATTTAACATCAGATGAACTGCATGCCATTTGCTATTTCTTAACATAAAAGTAGAAGTTATTAAAAAAGACTTAGAAGCTATTAAGCATCTATTTGCTAACGTACAGCGGGAAAATACATTTCAATGTTGGTCACAAACAAGAATTCAACACAGGGTCGCAACAACAAACTTTAATTTCCAATTACGATAGTGGATTCCTTTGGTGAACGGAATTAAAGAGAAATTCTTTGCAAATGAACTTAGTAGAAGTTTGTTTAGAAGTGTCAATAAGTTTAATGTAAAAAATATCGATTTCTTTTTAACGTTGTACTGTATTATATTGGCACTGTACCAGATAGTAATCACACTTCAATACAAAAACAACGATGACTATCGAGAGATCGGTATACTTTGACGATCACCGCTGCCATGACGGCTTGGGAGCCTCTATACCTCTGGCTGGTCCTGAAATGCATAAATACTAAAAGGGAGTCACTGTGACGGACTTACGATCGTGTAAATGGTAGTCGCGACCCTATCGAATATAAATCCCTACCACCCCACTTTATTAAAAATGAACTTTTATTCTATCGCCCCAAAAAATTTCGTTCGTCTATCGCATGTCGCGTTACAGCTGGAGTAGGGAACTGTGAGACTCAAGGCGAAGATGAAGTTATTGATAGCATAATTGAAGTTGACAACGATTCAATGATTTAAATAAATATTGCTCTTAGTTTTATGATTATTTTTATTTATTTTTAAAGTTTCACTTGCATCGTGGTTTCATAATACCACATAAGATTTTTTTACTAGAAATATATCTGTTGATCCTGTTGTTGTATCGCTTTGAATGCCATAAGCGCACGCCCCAAGCCCGGTGAAACTAAAAGCTTTCTGAGGTTTTAGCGGCCTGAAGGAGAAGTGTACTCAGTTTGAAAAAAAAGAACGCGATACTCTTAACCATGCTACTATGACGGATGTTAAAACTGGTGTATGTTGGTTTGCGATCCAGTCGGAAACAACTGAACTTTCCCTGCCTCTCAGCAAAAAAATATGATATACAAACTTCTTAATTGAAAAGAATCGGTTTTTACAATGTTAACTCTTTCGATAAATTTTAAATCTTTGAGATTCGTAAAAGGTTACATATCTCGTAGGACCGTTAAGTTACCAACTCTTGTAAATATATTTAGGCGTAAGATTAGGATGTTAAGAAGTTTACGACCGGTTTTGTGTGAAATTGTTCTGATAACATTGACAGATGTGTTGAAACTCGCTGTTTGCGTCTATTTCGCTAACTTACTGTTAAATTTATCCTAACTGTTGCCATTTTAGAGACTTGTTGACTGAAAATCCCTTTTAATATATTTTTGGAAATCTATATCATTTTTAATATGAATATTTTAAGATTTCCCGGAGATCCAGTACTTGTTAATAATAGTAATAGTTGAATAGAAATAGTACGGCGGAGTAGAAATGAACTTTGGTGGAAACTCAAATTTAAATCGCATATTTGTTCAACTTATTCCTGTTATAATGATAAAAATATTACTAATAGAGGACGACAGAAATTAAAAATAGGGTTGTTGCCTACTAAGGTATCATAAATTTTAACACATAACATAATCTAAATTTCGATATGATCTGATCAAGCTTCTTGCTGGCTCTTTTCGGTGACGGGGATGCTTCCCGAACAGGTGGTTGTAAGGTTTATAAGTATATAGTTATAAAGTATAAAGTTATAAGTGGCTTCATAGGGTCTGAATTTAATAAAGTATTATTAATTTTTTGGAATAGCGGTTTTTAAACTGTCTATTGTAGTAGCTGGTGTTTAATAAGAATGTGATTGTCGTTATCGTGTTCTCATAAAATTCTATAGTTTAAGAAGAAATCGTTGGCACTATATTGTTATTTTTTACGTTAACCAGTTCTAAATCTGGATCTGAATATACACTGGCTGATCCCGAAACGCGACAAGCCAAAAGAAAAGCACTGTAGCGATTTATTACCATTTATACGGTAGTCACGATCCCTACCACCCCACTTGATTACTAGATATACATCGACTGATCCCGGAACTCGACATACAAGGTGTGTATATCCACCTTAGTATGCCACTATAGCTGGTGTATAATAGTCACGATCCAGTGACACAATCATAACACCCAGCACATTTTCCTTTCATATCTTAAATTATTTTCATTTTTTGTACAATTAATGTTTCCTGCACACACGCTACTGTATACCAAAGACCTCTCAGATGTGCCTGCACAATTAGACCGAAGTGTGTATTGGATTAGACCTATGTAGTTTTTTAAACCTGTGCAGGCGACCGATGTAAAATCGATAATCAACTATTTGAGTGGCACTGTAGACCGTAGCGTATAAGGCGGGCGTATAGCGTATAAAGCTTTAATTTTCAGTCTGTGGGAACAAAACAACGACGTTTCGTCTCGATAACCAAAACCGCGGACAACAGACAACAACACAAAAGTAAAACATTTTATTCGTTGCACGACAAAAACACTACAACGAAATACATAGTTACGTGTCGTCGGCTATAATAATGCTAATCGCTAATGCACTAATAGGTATTTTCAATAACTATACTTCTATAATCCTACTATAGACTGTAAGTTTCGCGCTACAGCTAGGGAGTCAGAGACATTCATATAGTATGAGGAAAGGCTAAATGGTAGCCGTGAGTACAACTAAAGGCATTCACAAGGCACGAAAACTCACGTAAAGCTATTTTTATACTTTGAGTTTTTATTTATACAATATTTAATTTTCCTATAATATTATATGAATGGTATGAAATAGTGTAATTAATACGTAGGGAGATGGGAGAAGACAGCACTTAGAAACACACTGTTTATTGTAGTCGACTTATCATCTGTCTTCATAATCCGATCGCTGGAGCAAGAATGTATTTAAGAGGGTCATTGCCTGCTTATAAGGTGTGTGCGATCACAGAGCTTTACTGTTGCTATCGTCCCTAGTCAATAGTAAAGTCAATAAACAAATACTAAGTCATTAGTACCTACAGATTCCATAATCATATCAACACAATTCTCCGATTTATGTAAAATAGCCTCTTATTTAATATGACGAGTTGGTCCTTGAACAATTGTTGTATTCGATACCACGTAACCAGACCTAATATTCTAAAGGACATATTTTACACCACGTCAATTAAATAGGAATGTGTTTGTATTCTCTGGTATTCTCGATAAAAATAATCATCCGTCCTTTATACGGTATCACAAAAATATTAAAAAAGATTAACCAATAATTATAATTTTAAATCACGATATAAGTACGATCGGTTGTTAATGAGTAAGATGCATCGTTATCCGAAAACGGTAACCGCAGACAAACGACCGCGACCGGTACCAACAGATAAACGTTTAGACTTATTTATGCGATAAGAAAGGCGTATCGTTAGTAATGGCCCATATAAATATATTTTATTGGTTTGCAAAGAAACTGATTAGGTAATTTGTTTTTTTTTGTATTTCATTTAAATACAGTAACAGTGGATGTATATAATTGAGATTTTAAATTACAGTATTTCGTCTATCCATGACAGCTGTCACAACTTGAAAATAAAAATACCGAGTCTTCATGGATTTTTTTTGACATCACAGAAGTATTATTCGGTTTCAGTGAATTAAATTTCGAAAGTTATTCAATATCTAAGCCATTTTGTAATATAATCAAGCGAAATTTAATTTTAATTTACAAATGTTGGAATAAATATATATTTTTTAATTTTTTCAATACTTTGCACACCCATTTACACACACCCATTTTTTTGAAATCAAAAAATATTATTTTTAATTTCTTTGAATTACTTAGTATTATCATAAAAGCTCAATGCTAAAGGAACATGTAGGTTCGTCTTAACCACACCTGTGTTGAACATTTAGTTAATACGTGCTTCGTGCTTCGTCAGACGAATATAACTGGGATTTGTAGAGAACCTCAGATAATTTATAATTTATGTGGCTCATAGTCTGCTGGAATATTTCTGACTCATATAGATGGCTGTAATATTTTATGTTGAATAATTTTGAAATTGAATAAATAAAAGTGTTAATAAATAGTTCATGGTCAGAATTATTGCATTGTACTGTACTTATCACAGATGAAAATGATTTTTTTAAGTACGCTCGGTGGCAACCGAGTCCTAAATTAGGTTTCTGATTACCTATTTTATCACGGTTAGGAATGTTACACACAAATTACCGTCACATGCGATTTTGCGTGTAATTTCCTTTCACTGAGCAGTTGAACAATAAATTCTCATTGTGTTAAAATTATAATTTAAATTTAACTTTTCTTTAATTACCGTCTCGGGTGTGCAAGGCCTTAGCGTCAATTAAATTAAAATAATCACCTCGTTTGTTAAGAAGTAGTTATGGTTTTTTGTCGTAAAATATATTATTACCAGCTACTAAAACCCCCATTTCAATCAGGAAATTATTAAGTTGTAGAAATTTCCGCAGAAAGATTATATAGTAATATATAATCACGATATACACTTCGTGATTTCAAATTATACAGTTTTTTTAAAGAAAAATATATAGAGAAAAATGTTTAAGTATTGACAAAAATATCACAAAATAATCTTTGCTAAATATATACGTGTGATTCCACATAAAAATATATAAGGAGTCTTTAAAAAACTCCCAATATTAGAAATAATTACACGACGTTATAGACATATTATAATTTACGCATACCGGAAAGCAAACCGAGTTCGGAGTAATTCTATTATTTACCTAAGTGCACGAATTGCTTACGAATAATTTGACATACAAGTAAGTTCAAATGTCGTCGCTTCGATTGACAGTTTTCACCAATATCTGCTAAATACATAAAAAAAATATGTAGGTAAAAGGTAGAAAAGAAGAAAAAAGTTTCAATGTCACGACGCCGTTCTTGATGATATAACGGAACGATTCATTATTAACACAATCGACACATCAGACGAGAGTGATAATGAAGATGCAATGTCCGGTGTAGAAGAATTGTTATAATTTCAATATATGTATTTGAATTTTATTTATTGATCTCTGGCTTCTCAGTCACACTTACATATTATGTAATTTTAAAATTACACATATATATATATATATATATATACCCATCAATCATATATATCATAGCCTTTATTTTAACAATTTTTGCTTATTTAGTTTTATTTTATTTTTAATCTAGAATAACTCTCCCATTTAAGTTATGTACCCATCTAAAACATAAAAAATGTGATTATTGTTAAAAATATATTTACACAGGTGCAATAGGTTAAAAATAATAAAAAAGAACATTACACTGAGACAAATAGAGACAAGCTTACAAAAATAATGTCTCGGAATACATCTGAGAAGGATAATTGGTTACTATGATAAAAAAACAAAAAAAAGCGTTATACCGTTAATGAAATTAAAATAAAGCGGCTTTTGTTGTTGTATAGCAACAAAATTTTCGGAACTATTTTCAGACCAAATTATATGTATGTACACAAAAAGGGACACATCGCTCCTAGAACAGATAGTCGACGGGGTTGTAGAGTTCTCGAGTGACGACCACGTACTGGAAGACGCAGCGTAGGGAGACCCACCACAAGGTGGATGGACGACCTAGTGAAGATTGCGGGAACCCTTTGGATGCGAGCTGCACGGGGGTTGTTGTGGCGATCTTTGAGGGAGGCTTATGTCCAGCAGTGGACGTCTTTTGGTTGAATGGATGGACGAACATACAACAGTTTTGTTACAGATTCCGTGGATACATATATTTATATGTATAAATATATGTATACATACATAATCATTGTTACATATTTTTACGATAAAACGATTAAGTGAACAAGGGTCAGCAAAAGTACCCAACGTGATTAAAATATGACTATCCAAGTTGAATCCTTTGGGTATACAAACAAATAAAGGTATTTAATGGCAGTTTTGGCAACCCAAATCCCTCAGCATAGGTAAATGTCGGGTTATATATGCCACACGAATAAAGATCGAAGTACCTTGTCGGAGCGAATAAAAGTTGATAAATGACATTTCGGTAAGGCGCGCCCTCCGGGGATATGTATGCATAGGACGTAAATCATGCCACCAGCGTAGTTATACCTATATAGCATATTGTGGATTGTGGCACAATATCTGAAACACTTTTGTTAGAGGGATGAATATTTTGCATAACGTATTAACTTTTCAAGAATCGACTGTTTTTGTCTCAAATAAGAATACGCCTGTTACATACGTATAGAATATTCCAAAAGTTGTGAATTATAAATAAGTAGATAATTCATTTATTTGTCATATATTTTTTTTTACCTTGTAATTATACTTTTTCGAATGAACAAGTTACTATAGGCCATCGCTATCTTTAATAAAGTAGACTGTAGTCTTATCTGAGATCAGTCACAAATCGATTCCTCTTCTTAAAGGCTGATTGTGAAACTTTTTCTTTTTCTTCTTATTTAATGGAAACGTGCTTAGACTAATAATTAGTCTCTGCTGCGCTCCAGCTAGATACCGCCGACGTACTATAAAAATACGGAAACCAAAAACTACTTTCTCATTTCAACAGCTCTATCACGCTGGCAAACCGCGTGTTTTATTAAATAATCGTAAGGAAATTCCAGTACGCGTAGTGAAGCTATGTAAAAACAAAACTATAATTAATAAGAAAGATACCGGGATCACATGCCATCAGTAAGTATTGTATAATGTATTAATTTTAATGTAAAATAATATGAACAACAAAATAATAATAGACGACATTTAATATTATCGCGTAAATAAAAACCAGTTTCCTCATGGTTACGTTTATTATTACTATATTCTGTCATCGAATATTTTTATATATGAATTATCTATTATAGTTTTTAACTATCTTCAAAACAAATGGAGGTTCTGCATTCAATGCAATATATTCATTATATTGTTCAAATTATCTAATACATATTTCTTATTAGTGTTCTTCTATTAAATATAAATTAAATTAGTATTTTTGTTTGTCAACGTATTTCGTGGAAACTACGAAACCAATTTTCATGAAACTTAAGTTCATTACGTGTTATTATCGTTAGATTTTTTTTTTATTTTTATATATTTTTCTATTATATTTTTTTAATATTTCATTATACTAGTTAACAGTTGCGATTTGCTTACGTCAAATTGGATCAGCTTAATCATTCAAAATATTTTTGTTATTAATTTTCAGTAGGTTTATTAGTTTTCAATGTGCCTTATGTTATAATTAAAGTTTTTAACTACCACTATACAAAAATTATCAAATTCGGTTTAGCCGTGAAAACGTAAAAGACAATTACTTTTCAATAATTAATAATCAATAATAATTCATTTCCTTTTTTTTTTTGTTTTAGGTTCCAGTGGATCTTAATACGTCTGCTATAGCCCATACGCGGCTCTCTCTTGGCCAGTTTCACTATTCATATTCAAAGAAATATACGTTAAATGAGGTTGAATTTATATCAACGTAAAACCTACTTCATGCTACCAAGAAGAACTGGTTAACTGAATTCGCTTTCAAGATTGTACTTATAGTGGACTTTTTCTATGAACTGTTGTACTGTATATTTGTGCGTTGCATAGCAACGTATTCTCTTATCATGAAAGTATTAGGGTGCTGAATAAATTATTTGCTTTCATACCTAAGTTGGTTTTTTTTTTCTCAAACCTTAATAATTGACGTACTGATACATGTATAAATAAGACTAATAATTTAAATACTTTATTAGCAAATATCATTATTTATATTAGTAAGTTTTTTTTTTTAAATTAATGGAGAAAATATTTTATACAAACCAATAATTAAATTAATGTTATGAATGTATTTAAAATACATAAATAATGAAAATAAATGAATGGAAAATGCATGAATGCCAATTTTACACGCATTTTGTGTAACGTGGTTACCAAATGGTTAATCGGGTAAAGCTTAGAAGTTCACAATACCATACATTTCAATTAGTCACTACACACTACGATATTAAGATGCAGTATTCTAGGAGCTATTTTTTATAGGTAGCACGGTATCTATATGAAGCTAAATCATACTAGCGGAGACTAATCATTAATCTACGTTTGTATATACACAATTATCTTAATGTCACATGGATAGAATATTTTCCTAATCTTCAGAGTTCAAGCAATACGATGGCTCTCTAGTTAAAACAGTCCAGGGAGTGTTTGGCAATTTCACTTCACTTGTGCATAATAACCAAACTATATCACGCAAAATGCCACCAATGATACATAATATAGAGCCATATAATAAGTTTATGAATAAGTCCAAAAACCACAACAAAACAGATCAAGTTCCCGACAAAAATTCCAACTTTGAAACTTCTCGTCTGCCGGAATCAAGCTGGCCCGCTGATTACGTATTTCGCAAGAATACAGCGATAGCAGAAATGGCTAAATATCCGCTTCAAAATGGAAAATTCATAGTATGTAGCAAACATAATATTATCGCGTTGCATTGCGGCAGAGACAGGTGAAAATATTTACGGGTAAGGATGACATTCACAGTACGTTAAAAATAATACGTTGTGTGTGTTGTTGCTTGCTGTTCATGAAATTACTAGGGAAGTCAAAATATCGAATTTAAATTACATTGTGATAAAGAATTGATTAACATTTCTTAACAAAACATGAACGCTTTGTATGTCAATAAAAATAGGTGTAAAAAACTTTTAATATAAGAATATATTATTAAATGTTATGCAGCAAGCTATTTTTATACGAATTAATGATGAGACTCTCTAGTACCTATCAATGGAAGCACCATCTGTCGATGTCGGATTTTAGTAAACAAAGACTGATACTCACACAGACATGATTATTAAGTAGGTAGATATTACAATAATTATTGGATCATTATAAATAAAACAAATTATCAACTTGTTAGACTAAAAATCAGTTTCGTTATAATATAAATTTAATAGTGTAGAATACGACACTCAGTGGCATGGGGGTAGCCCGCCACGGGCCACTAGTCCTGGGGGCCTCCATATCAGTGAAATCTCTAAAAGCCCTGGAGATGCGAGGCCCTCCAGAACACGATCATATTTATAATCGAATCACAAGAAAAACAGTATGGAGTCCAGACCGTATAAGTATGTATGCAATTCTAAAAAAGGTCGTCCTCCTGGGAATTCCACGCATATTTTACTTTCTTGGTATGTTTTTATTTTTAAATTATTATGTTGGGGGAAGGGGAAGGAAGCAGGACGGTCATCTGGCGAGAATGCCAGGAGCAATATTTAGGTAACGATGATAGGTTTAATCTACCACTGACGATACTATTCTTTTACTTCCGGTTTACTCGTACATATATTTTGATGTAAACAAAACTGTTTTCTGAACAGACTGATTGAAATTTCTATTTCTATGACTATGGTTTTTTTTAACCGTAGTACGTCAGAGTAACTACACTAAACCTGATGGTCAGCACATTGCAATCCAATAACATCGGCGAATACCGAGAGAACTATAATCCATCACCAGTCTTTGCTGTCTGTTCAAATGTCCCTTCAGGTTATGTTGTAAAGAAGGGAGGGGATCATACTAGCCTCGAGACAGTTCCACAGCTTCACAGTACGGCAAAGATATGATGACATATAAGAGTCTTATAACTATACAAGTCTTGCTTCCCTGACAAGTTAATTGAGCATGATAATCCACGAATATGCAATGGAACTCTTCCTGCAATGAAAAGAAGAAGTCTTTTCAATACAGAAATATGCAAAGTGTGTTCGAAAAAAGTTGTTGATTGCATTTATAATCATTTCCAGATTATAGATATAAATAAGAAATGTTGAGTAAGTTGTCATAATAAATCTAAGTATTGGCGAATTATTGTTTTTCGGTAACTGTCAGCTATAATATATCATGTCAAGTCTTCATTAATTATATTATATACAAATTAATGCCCTTTCATACTTCATAATGAAACGCATTACTCTGCAATCTACACACTGTTGCGGAAACGACGTACGTTCGCAAGTCACGGTTACGTTGCACTTCCGTGTAACTGGCGGCCAAATTTCGGTACCTTAACACTCCCTCCACAGCAAAGGAAGACAAATGAGCCCTTTTCGTTATGGTAAAGCGGCAAGAAAAGCAAATATTTTATGTTGACTTGACTTACTAATGATACGCGTCATAATGTGATTTTATCGACAATCTATACATATAATAAAACTTTGTATTTGAGTCCAATTTGTACATTAAATATTAGTTTCAAATTATAATCAAGACATACTTTATTACCGTACAAAGGGCAAAAAAAATATTATCTTTAAGTTTTGTCTGTCTGTCTGTCTGTCCTCTTGCACATGTATCAATCTGAAAGTACTGGACAGATTTTGTTGAAACTTAACTAACTTGATAATTAATATTAAGGATATAGGATGCTTTTTATCCCATAATAGAAAAGGGTTTCTTCACGATAAGGGATAAAAGTTAAAAAATCGTAGTAAATGAAATTCTTGATGGATTTTAATGGATTGCTAAAAATAGCGCGTGGAAAACAATAATTTTTTGATCAGCGTCGTGAACTCTGTAATGGCATATAGCAAGGATAGTTTAAATCTCATCCCAGTGCTTGTCTTGTGATAAATAATCTGTTCTGTTAAATTATTCGTGCAAAATTAGGCATCCATTCAAGATACGCGATTTGCATACCGTTAGACAAATACTACGAGAAAATGTAGTAATAAAATTGTGATAATGTTATTCAGCTTCAATAGTTATATATACAGTCCATAAAGTAACAGTAAATTTAATACTATCTCCAAAAAAATAAGGCCCTGAAATAATTATATGAACAGTCACAAAATTGTTATTACATATAAGTTACTGTATAATATATATATTTCTCTATAATATAATACTATATACCCAAAAACTATTTATATAAATAAATAGACTTACATAATTTGATAATTTGAGATGCAAAGAGATTTCTGAATAAACGAGGCATAGTAATAAAATACAACACAAGGTTATTTGGTTACGATCTTTTGTAGAGTGGAGTATTTCACCAGTCGGACTTACCCAAGTAGAGAAAAATCTCAAAAGAGATTTTTCAGCTCTCTTTTTTTTTATGGTATACTATATACCTACACAACTGATGTTTGGTTAAGGCCTTTTTATAATTTTAGCTCCGAAAGCAAATGCTATCAATTGAAGTTGACAAGACACAGCAACAAAATCTTGGCTACAGAATTTTTAGTTCATATTTAATTTTTTATTGGTTTTTAGAGTAAAAATATAACAATTTCAAAGCAATAATTGTTGTAATTACGTGATATACATCATAAGACAGTTTGATTATAATTTATCTATTTCCTAAATAAGCTATAAATAAAGTGAAGGCAAGCGAAATACTTATTATTCGAGAAAGCTATTGAAGCGAAAGCTATTTAAGTCTATTATTTTTGGATAAAATCAGAGTGGGGCGCTCTTGTATGTTATTCATTAAGTATTTTCTCAAGTGACACGCTATTAAGACGAAGTGGGGTTGCGCCGGCAGCGGACTCGGCCCTTCCGGTAACTAAATAGAGAGGTCAAAGGCATTAATCCAAGTACATAAGCACATTTAATCGCCTGAGCTCGCTAATACTCCGCTCTAAAGGTTCGAGAGTGCTTGTCTAGAGACTTCGTTGAGGATTAATTGAAATAACGGTATGAAAGTTTAAATCAAAAGTTTATTAAAAAGGCGCTTTATAAAATATATTAGTGTAGAATTACTTTTGAATTTTAAATGTATATGGTTAATTTTTTATTTATAATTCTATTCCTTGGATTTTTATTTCAAATAATTGCTATATTTCCTATATATAATGAAATATATATTTTAACTGAATTTATATTACTTAAAATTAGATAATGAATTATTTTTTTTACCTCACTAGCTTTTCCCCGATTTCATATCCGGTCTTTTCATATTATGTCCTTCTGCAGGTCCCAGGCAGGTGATCAGTCAAAATGTGTTGGGATTTATCTATTTTATATTCAACATCTATGTATTAAAATCTATCTATCTATTTAAAATAAATAGTTTAGTTTTATGAGTTGTTTTAAATTAAAACACGTTTTATTATTTACATACATGTAATTGATTTCCTATAATGTATATATCATAGCGATATAACAAGATGAAATTCAGTTAGTTCACAAACAAACAGACATACATGAAAACATAACGATATTTATAAAATATAACAAGAATGTAGAAATATGACTAGAAAGAAACATTTGTAAGAGCTACTACAGACACACCATATAACGCAGCTGCGATCATTAATTTACTTTTAAATATTATCATCACGAATGTTAATGTTAAAGTTTATTTTATTTGCAATTTACAATATTTATTACACAAAAAGTAATAATTTTTTTAGAGCATTCAGATGATGCAAAACTGCGATGAAGTAGTGAATTCATTGATAGCTACAAAATCATTAGGTTTGAATGTTTCAATCAACATTATTTTTGAAAAAATAATAATATAAAAAATGTTTTATGGCAAAAACATTATTACATTCCTCTTTCAGAGATTAATATAAGCTTTTAAATAAATTATTTAAAATATTATAATAATTTAAACGATTAACAAAATTAACAATAATCAATTAACAATCAAATAACAAAATTTGAAACTTAATACAGAAAATTTACAAAAGAATTGTCAAAAAATTGTATCATTAGACTATTATATATGCTATTTTTATAATAATGGGAATATAGTAGAAAGGTTCGTTGTTTTGAAAAAGTTGAAATACCTACTAATTAGTAAAATTTTGAGCATAGTTTTAAAAAGTGAAATAGAGAAAAACGTACCCACTATCAAAGTTAAATGTGAGATGACATGTACTTTATATATTAATTAATACCACATACATTTTAAAATGGAAACATTATTTGGAATATTACATTGACTAGAATTGAGGCAGTGTTTAATATTTATCAACTACATTGCTGCAGCTAATAACTGTCGGTGTGAAATATATCCAAAATGTTGGAATATTAAGACAGTAGTCTCCATAATTTTCCGTTCGATTTAAAGTAAGTGGTAAAGTTTAAGGACATCAAATTTGTTCAAACAGATATTTAGAAGCTGGTCCTGCCGAAAATGAAGTTACCCGGAGCGTTGGGATCTTCAGTGGAGAAGTACTCCTTCCAGAGTTCCTGGAACTCTTCCCAGGAGACGCTATTCTTGCCCTGATGAAAACAAAATAGAAAATATCTTATACAAATATTATATTTTGATACTATATAAGCATATTGTATTCTCCTTCGTGGTGTTATTTCACCTAAGCAGTTTTGTATAACATGCTTTCCTCTTCCTCTATCACCTAAAATTTCACTATTCAAACTTGTTATACATACATAATACAACATATATTGTCTCATATAACATTCGTATTTTGCCGAATTATTTGGTAGTCATTTAACATAGGGTGATCTGGTCGAACATACTCGACCGATGATACCCACTCTGCATTCTAAGAATACAATATTTTATTATTTACACTAATAAATAACAATAAAGCCTAAATAAAATCACCAAACTATAAAAATACCCAGTAACTTCGATTTTATAGACAAACTGAACGCGGAATTCAATGTCACGATTCGATTTAGCCAATAGCGTTGCGTTTTTTGATTTTAAATTTATCTGGTATTTCTACCACTTTTTTTAAATGAAAATCTATAAACAAACAGCGAATAAATAGAAATAAACCATTATAGATGTAACTGTACAGTAATAAAGATTCAAAATAAAAATATTTTACTTTTAATTAAATTGTATTGCATATTCCCTATTCCAAATTGTATGGTCTCGGGCTTCAATGAGTGCTAGTGATGAATAAGAACTAAAACTCACTTTAGCCATCTTAGTGAAAGCCATCTTGCACTCTTGAGGATCGATGCCGTAACACGAGCAAACGGTGGTGAATTCATCGCAATCGATAGTCCCATCAGCACTGGCGTCTTCCAGTTGAAACATAAACTGGCTGTAAAGTTGTTGCCATTTGAGTGCGGCTGATGGGTTCTGAGCGTAGTCGTTCCACATTGACACCCACTCCTCTACGGATACCTGGGATATTTTAAAGATTTTAATTTTATTATAATTCGGATAAATAAATACATGGAGTTTTTGGCCGGATCTGGATCTATCGTATTATAGTGGTTTTTATTTTAATTAATAAACTTATGTTAATTAATTGCCCTTTATTGTCTAATTTTGGTGGCATTCTACGTGATGTAGTTTGGTTATTGCGCATAAGTGAAGTAGTTTATCTAAATAAAATAAAATAAAGCTGAAGAGATTTTATGTTTGAATTATTTTTTTGTATATTTTTGTGTAAAAGAATGTCAGTCCAATAAATTATTTTATTGTAAGATATATATGGCAACCCCAGTAATAATGCGTGTCGCTGTCTGTTTCGTTTCCTATGGCCGACGCAAATGTAAGCTTTCATGTCACGCCAGTATATATTGTGTACAAGTCTTCTTAACCGTTAATAAACAGAGTTATAGCCATACGCAACTTTATTTATAAAACCCTAACTTATATGATAGTCAGATACATTACAAATAGTATAGATTATAGGCACGCTACGACTCTTTGGAGCAGAGCAGAGTAATTAGGAACGTCAAGCAATCTAGCTAGCTGTAGACAAATACGGGAAGTAAAACAACGATAGGGCTACACAAGCACGTTGACGGTTAAATAAATTTAACACAGGTGAAACTGTAGAGCACAGCTAGTAAATAATAACTAGGAACACGCATTTTAAGCTGCCCCAAAAATTCCCTGGTTAGTTTTAAAAAGAGAGCTGCCGTATTGGTAGAACTATCATTGAAGAGTACAAGAATAATTATAAAAATATTCTATTCTCGTGACATTGGCAGAATAGCGTATGAACATAGTTGCCATTAAATAAAAAGAATAAGAAAAGTGCACACGAAATGAGACACAATTGTCCTGTAGGTTAGAGTTTGAACACAATAACACTTGATGTTAAGTTACGATATTGTAACACATTATACTAAGCAAATAAGTGATGTTACTGAAATGCATTTATTATGTACATAAAGCAATGATGGCTCAGTGGTAGCGTGTACGAGTTCGCGTCGATTGACGTGAGTTCGAATCCCTGCAATGAGCTTTGAGCTTTCGGTGAAGGAAAACATCGTGAGGAAACCATAGCATGGTGGTAGGGCATTTTCTAATGCCCGTCTAGCTAGCTACCATCCTCAAGTCGAAAATTTGACTCCAAGCACCAATAGGTGTGTTCCGGCAGCTGCATTTGAGAGCCAGTCTTCCACTAGGTTTAGCGTGTTATCATCTTGGACCACATCGTCACTTAACATCACGTGAGATTGTGGCAACTACGCCAAACCTATAACGATAAAAAAAATGTATCAATTGGTGCTTGGCAGTAGATTTTCCATCCAACAATACTAACTAATTGAGCATCAGAAAATGCAAGCATTTTTAAGTTAACCCCAAAAAACTTTTAACAGATCCTTTAAAGTACTATACTTTAAAAAAATATTTACACATTTTTTTAGTAAAAACCTAAAATTTTATGTTGATGTTGAGCTATCCGCTGAGCCTTTGAAAGCCTTTGAGCCTTTGTCATAATATTTTACTATCAACGTTTTATAGCCGGATTATCGATGCTTAGTAGATTTGGGTTAGGTAACCACTTAAATGCAGTTATAAGCGTAGATTAAAGCAACTCTTTTAAAGCAACACTGGAATAGTCATTGTAAACTTAAAAGAAATTGATGTAACTAATACAAAAAAATACCAAGTTTTCTAAACAACTATGTTTACAAAAAATGATCTCATTAAACTAAACAATTTTAAATATCAAGATAAATGTCTCAGTTTGATATCCTCAGTAAAGATATCATGATAGAATATAGTAACCAATATCATCAAGTAGTACTATGCGTTACCGTTTTCAGGTTTTTTTTTAAGATTTGGCCTTTGGCCACCGTTTCAACTGATGGTCAGTGACAATGTGGCCCAAGAACACGTTACGAAGAACACGCTCTGGCTCTCAAGTGCAGCTATTAGAACACACCTATAGATGCTTAGTGACCGAATTTCAACATAAGTGTGTATAGAGAGTGGTAGTTAGGTAGGTAGCTTTCATCACAATGTTCTCCTTCACCGGAAGCTCAGGCAAATTGCAAGGATTCGAATTCACGTCCATCAACGCGATATCCGTACCCGCTATCACTAAGCCATCATTGCTTAAGTTCTTTAAACATAACTAGTTGTGTACAAGACATGATCTCTATAAATTTAAATTTTTTATTTAATTCATTTATATGAAATGTCAGGAAAATATCTCAATTTGAAATAATCATTCCGTCATCGAGTGCCTTTCCTAAATTAGTAAATATTTAAATTTAATCAAATCTTAACGGAACAGGTGAAAATTTGAACGGCAGATGTATTTATATTAATCGTAATAATATCAAATCATATTATCCAAATTAGGCAAAAGGAAAATTTTAAAGGGTAACTTTACAACACAACAATTGAACTTCAAGGCAGTTAACGATGTAATTAAGCTTTCGTGTAATTAAATAAACTCCAGATCGATACGTAGCGTGAAATGGGAAATTCAATGTTTTCCATACCTACTTCATTATTCAACTCGATTCTCGGAAAATTTATAAAAGCGAATGAATTTATGAACAATAATGAAATTACTCAGCGTATTTCTGATATAGGGAGTCCTGGGGCAAAATCCTTATAACAAAGCAAAAAAAAAAAAGTCGTATGCGTCGCTGAATTTGAAAAGGACTCTGTTATATACATATTATATTGTTATTCTGTTTCAGTGTTGATGAATGTAAGTACTTTTATGGTGAGAGATAGCATTAAAATATTTAAAAATACACAATTCTGGTTCAATAAAATGTATACTTGTATAATAAAATTGAAGAGTTTTTGATTGATTGTTTGTTTAAACACGCTAATCTTTGGTAATAACAGTCGGACGCGAAAAATTATTTTTGTATACGATAGCCAGATTCATGAACTATATAACTTCATGCTATGCACCTAACTGTGAGCAGTAACTGTGAACGTCAAGAAATCTGGCAAGTTGTAGGCAAATACGGGAAGTGGAACAACGATTGGGCTATACGGGCGCGTAAGCGGCAGCGCCGTGGAGAGTTTATCGTAAAAAAATTAACATGAGTGAAACCGTGGGACACAGCATAAGGACCAAGATAAGCCGATTACATGAACGATTGTCATGTCTGGAAACCCTCCCTCTTTGTACATCCACAAATTTTTACGCCTTTAACCTAGCGATGATGGCTCAGTGGTAGCGTGCACCACTTCGCGTCGATCGACGTGAGTTGGAATCCCAGCAATGAGCCTGAGCTTTCGGTGAAGGAAAACACCATAGCATGGTGGTAGGGCTTTTTCTGACACCCGCCTGGCTAGCTACCACCCTCGAGTTGAAAATCTGTCGCTATGCACCAATAGGTATGCTCCGGCAGCTACACTTGAGAGCCGGTCTTCCACTAGGTTTCGCGTGTTACCATCTTGGGCCACATCGTCACTTAACATCAGGTAAGATTGTGGCCACTACGACAAACCATTAACAATAACAAAAAAAAAAACTTGCTCGCATGGCTTGCTGGCTCGATGACAGGGGTGTTTTCCGAACCGATAGCAGTGTTGTGACCTTCATAAATGCCTTCTAAGGACCTAAATTGAATAAAATATTTTAGGTTATGAAGAAAATAACAATAAAATAATGAGGAATAATAACCTGCCCATCTTTATTGGAATCAGCTTTCTTGCGCAATCCATCCCATATCTTGATCATAATCTCGTGGGTCTCAGTATTCTTGGCATCTCCAGGCTTCCATCCTCGAAGGCTACAAATTTTCTGAACAAAGTACAAAGATTTATAAAATAATTTTATTTTTATTGCTTTCCGTACACCTGGAATTCTTAAATAGTAAAGCAGTTCATAACCCTAATCAGAAATCATTAATATCATCAGCTAAAATCTTACATAGCCTTTTGACTTGAAATAGTCGTTTATATAGTCATAATTATATTATTTCTTATTTCACCACCACACCACAACGGTGAGAAAGAAGATATTGTGACACGGATTGAGAAAGGGATGCTAAGATAGTTTGGACATGTAGAGAGGACGAATGAAAGAAGAATGAATAGTTACATTTATAAGATGACTGTGAATGGGAACGTTGGAAGAGGAGGCATAGACGAACGTTCCACGATCAAATCGGGTACGTTCTGAAGAAAGGTCAGGTCTAGAGTACTCTTAACCGACGAGCATACATCCAAAGAATGATGAATCTTGAAGAAGCGAAAGATGTATGTCAGGATCGTAGCAAGTGGAAGGACGTGGTCTCGGCCTGCCCCGTCGGGAAAGAGGCGTGATTAATGTATGTAAAACCTTGCTAATGACGTTTATCAACTGAACTCCAGGAAGGGAAATAAAATTATACGTTAAACTAGCTAACCCAGCGAATATATCTCACATCATAGAATGTAAATAATCTAATAACTATCATGTTAGTTCCACAAATTGTTAATAGCCATCTATTAACATACATTGAATATATTTTCATGAACATCAACAAATCGCGCTAATAAAAAAGGCTTTTTAATATAAAAAATAAAGAAAACATTACCGTTAAACTATTTGTCAATATTTCGTCAATAGCGGAGAGTATAAGCTTTAAAATAATGGTTGAATTATTCATTTTGATGAAGACTTAATAGATATACGGTGTTGCCAGGAAAAACACCTTTGAGAAATAATATATATAACTATATAAACGCGCATTTCAAATCAAAAGGCCGAGTTAGGGTGCGACATCAAGTAATGCTATGTAAGTGTTTCATTATATAAAATAAAGACAAAATTTAAAGTAAAAATATATCAATATTGACCTCTATAGCCAACTCGAAGTCCTTCCTTTCAATAGTCCCACTCTGATTGACATCTATAACAAAGACAAATGGAACAAAGTTAATAAAAGTATAACAATAAAAAATAAAAGTCCAACCAATTTGTATTCTATTTACCGAAAAATACATTGAAGACGTAGAGAAGCTTCTTCCTTCTGAATTCCGAGACGGACATTTTAATCTGTAACAAAGAGAACGTGGATTAAAACTTTCTTTAGCCCTCGACATAGATACGGATCTGATAACAAAATATGTAATGTAGATTTCATAAATACACATTTGAAATTTCTGATAAAGGCATTTGTACATGAAGATATCGAGATTTATATGATAACTTTTCTTTTCTTTGTTTGAATTTAAATTACCTTAGTTATCTCAATATACCCATATGTATGGAATATATAGAATGCTACTCATAATTTTATTAATATTACTGTACTTAAAAGTACAGTAAGTGTTAAAACACTGCTATAAAATTTATAGTACCTACTCACACATCCATCAACCACATTCATTCTATTTAAAAATAGATATAAACAAGTCGTTTATATTCACTCTGATGTAACTGATATATGTATGGTGTGTGCGAATGGGTGTTTTTTTTGTAATGATGAAAGATTGTAAAAAAAAATTGTTTAGCGCATAATTCTATACTTAGTGTTTATTGTCACCATTAAATGACGCCGCATTGCTCTATAATGTTTCAATTCAGTAGAAGGCTATAAATAATTTGTATTTGTTTAGTAATTTACAAGATACAATTCCCAGAAATGTACCAAGGCTGAGGTTCGGTCACTTTAGCACCCTTTCGCTAGATGCCATTTCGGCTGAGTGGTTACTGCGCTCGTAACCGAGCCCGGTGACACTGGAAATGTCCTTTAGGCTAACAGCTTTAGTTTAAAAAAAGTCAATTATTGGGTTGTAACGGACACAAGGTGGCGTCTATGATAATTAGGGATAATTAAGAGTATGTTCTAAAATGAAACAGTTAACTTTTTTGTCATACGCCATTATATCGAACAGGTAATTACTTAGGAATTGCTTTTTTTTACTTACAAATAACAATTCCAAGTTGTTACTTGTAAACACCTATAATTATTTTAAACTGTTCCGATAATTACACCTCACCTCTAGTGACAATAAGCATCACGAATATAATTATTAGTTAAACACATTACCTATTATAAACACGCACTAACGGCATTAATAGACAGATAATAAAATCGAACCGAATCTAACTAGTTTCTTCAACAGCAAGGAAAAATATAAATGAAAAAAATAATTGCAGATAAGCAAATAGAATCCAATTTATATCTACTTGAAGTATATTATGAAAATGCAATGTTAAAATAACAAATCATTTATGCAACGAACGAAGCGGAATTTTCCTTAACGAAAATACGGAACCATTGAACGGTGCACAAATTGGGATGTTGCGGTTCAATTGGTTGAAATAATGGGTTTGTGGTGCATTGAAAATTATTGGAATCTATCCAACGGCACATCTATTTATATAATATGTTATTGTACATTATAGTATGGATGCATTGACACAATAGAGATATGTACCTTTATATTTATTTAGGTATGTTTTTGCAGGCAACGAGAAAGGATTACTTATATAGAAGTAATATATTACACGTGTTTTCTATAGTTCTTTGTTTTTCAGCTAGGTGATATCCCTTTTTTTAATAGTATATGATGAATTCCCTATATTGGGTTTAAAGTTTAGGATATATGGAATATTAGCTGTTTCATACGTGTTAAATTGCAGTCTTAAAGTTGGGCCGAAATGCGGCCATACCTTTTTATGTATTTAAAGGTAGACTGGACCAAGCTCCGAGTCTTATTTCGATAAATATTTTCAGTAGTTTAGTAGTCATATTTTTTTGCGAAATTTTAATTAAACTTCAATAATATGTTATGAGTTTAAATAGTCTTAAGGCAGTAGTGGTAGGCATTAATGATCTTGACTATTTAGCTATAGTTTACTTTAAGCAAACAAGGGGATCCTAAGGAGTATTGACGTCAGGAAGGCGGCCAGCCGTAAAACATTAAGCTGACTCTCAATTAACATAATAAAGTAAGAAAACGTGTTGTGACAACCCTACTTATGTGGAACAAGTGAAGGAGAAGACATTAAATAAACATTCCAGCAGTCGAATTGATTATGCGATAAACTTTTTATTTTATATAGGTTTAACGCTTGGACACAATTTGTTTACACTTGATGTTAACTGCCGATGTGGCCCAATATTGTAGCAGGTTTAGTCTAGTGGTAGGAGGAGGGGCTTGTTTCTTAAGTGCAGCTATCTGAACACATCTACACATCTATAGGTGCTTGATGCTTGGCGGGCATTAGAGAATGCCCTACCAACATAATATGGTTTCATCACGAAGTTTTGAAGCTTAGGCTCAAGTAGTAATTTAAATTTATCTTGCCATACGCGGTGTCCATACACTCTACCATTAAGTAATAATTGCTTCCACTTCAACAATTATAAAAATACTAGCTGTGCCCGCGGCTCCGCTCACGTGGACTACAGAATGCCGTCGGTTGAACACACGCGTGAATCATGCTGCCTCCGCTACCGTACACGGCGATCACCCGCTAGTTATTTTAAAAACAAAAATGCTTATTGTGGGTGATTCTTAGAAGATACACATATATTATGCTATCGTAAACTTTTATTGGGTCTTTTTAAGATCTACAATAATTATATAGTACATTCATTTGATATATCTCTTATGGTTTATTCATCGTAAGCCATTTAAGCGCTCCAAATGAGCCTTTTTCCCAAATTAATTCACCATTATCGTCACTGCTTATTTCGTACATTAAAAAATATATACTATAACTTGCCAAATAACATAGCTAAGCCAAATAAAATGAAAAACAAGTAAATCGGATAAGTAGATTTCGTGTGAAAAGATCATAAACGGACAGACAGATAGACGTTGAGTTTTATAATATGTATAGATATTTTACCAACACAGTACATCACTAAAACTTCGTCAACATATATCCGCATCGTCTGCACCACGTCATAAACTAAAATAATGACGATCTCAAAAGTAAAATATAACGTCACGAAATCGCATTACCATAAACAGATCTAAAATTCCGCTTTTACGGACATGGCTATGTAAATTTTTGAAATATTATTTCCATTTAGACTTTAGTGGAACCGTCCGTCCAAACTGTATATTTTGTACTCGCCCTCTTTGCACACATAAACGTAAGTCACATAATGAATACGGAATTAAGTATACCAAACGTTTTTATGACTTCAAATTTTATGTAACTATGTCATATTTAGTAGTAAGTTTTTTGAAGTGAAACTTCTTATGCTATTTCCAAGCGTTAAACGTTACATGTTAAACGTTAAACTGAACGCATATTATCGGTCTCTTCACTTTATGTAAGCTAGAGCGAGAGAGTAAATGTCGGTGTGTATGTATATTGCACACTGTTTAAATAAAATAGAAAATGTCTTTTAAAATGAATTTTCACTTCTATCGTGTGTGAATTGCACACACACCTTTTTTTAATTTTTTTTCGAGGCTTAGCATTTGACTACAATTTATGTAGTTTGTATATAATCTATTAGCTTCATGATTTTTTAATTTTAATGGCTAACAGCAAGCTTAGTCCACTTGTTTTTGTTGTTGATTAATATTATAATTCAATAATTATTATTTAAATTTATCCATGTATTTCTCTTTATGTCTTTTCAATGACATATTTTCTTCGTGTTTTTATTTATTACTAGCTGTGCCCGCAACTTCATCTGCGTGGACTTCAGAATTGGGCCTTTAAAAGGATAAAAAGTATCTTATGTCTTAAAAAAATTAATCTTTGTGCCAAATTTCATTTTAATACATTTAGCCGTTTTTGATTGATTAACAAACAAAGAAACTCACTTTCGCATTTATGATATTATAGTAAGGATTTGAACTTTTGTGTTTTCAATGTTTATAGTGTTCCGAACACTTGTAATTTCACCATGTCCATCTATCTGTCCGTGACTCAACTCAGAGATTCTTAGTACCAGCAAATGATGGCTCAGTGGTAGCGTCTACGACTTCGCGTCGAGTGACGTGAGTTCGAATCCCTGCAATGAACCTGAGCTTTCGGTGAAGGAAAACATATACACACATAACATGGTGGTAGGGCTTTTTCTAATGCCCGCCTGGCTAGCTACCACCCTCAAGTTGAAAATCTGTCGCCAAATACCAATAGGTGTGTTCCAGCAGCTGCACTTGAGAGCCAGTCTTCCACTAGGTTTAGCGTGTTATCATCTTGGGCTACATCGTCACTTAACATCAGTTGAGATTGTGGCCACTACGCCGAAGCCTATAACGATTAAAAATAAAGTTGTAATTTGGCATTGGTATACATAGTAAACACGCCGACAAAATAAGTCTTGGAAAAAAATATTTAGGGTACCTCCCCTACACGTAGAGTGGAAATGAATTTTTTTTCTCGTAATATCCATGGTGTTGGACGTCGTTAAAAAATATTGCTGATGTGTGAAGACCATTCAGGGATAATTGCGTAATATTAAGCTTTAAATACTATTTTTTGTTAGAGTCAAGTGTCGTCCCCTTGCTAGCTAAATGCTTGTTTTTAGATATGTGAATAAACTAACGGCAGTAGTATACATAACTAATTTAAAAGGAAAACTATCATTGCTAAGTAACTTCACAAGTTAACGAGTAATAGTCGACCAACTACGGAAACCTACACTGCGCGTGGCCCGACAACACTTATTTAATAGTTGGATGTACTCATAGATATACAACATTTCCATATTTAATAATTATTTGATGTTTTAAAATATTAGCGTATGAATTATTTCTAATAAGTCATTATTTGACATACGCTATTTGGTTCTAATAGTAGTACTATATAAACTTCCTCCACCAAAACTTCATTTAAGTAAGATACCTACTATTTAATATTTGGTAATTAAAAATAATATAATTATGCATTATTTATAAAATCATATTTGCATAATATTTAATTGAAAACTGATATTTTGTAAAATAAAGACATTTGTTATTTATATAGATTATTATTTGATCATGCTGTGACTATTTTCTACTAATATGTTATTTAAATAAGATACGTGCTTTTTTCATATTTGTTTGTTTGAAGATAATAGTTGATTGATTGATATTTGATTTTATATTTCATAAAATTAGTTTATGTTTTGTATCATGTTGTCATTTGATCATGTTGCCACTACGGATAATTGTAAATAAGGGAGTGTAACGCAGAAATAGTTTCAGGTCGGGCCACAACGAGAACCTCATCGCAAACAAAAATTCCGGGGAACAAATCCCACTCAAAACGATGGTACAAGAAGCCGCGGATGGCAGCCTGATGGCTCCAGCTAATGACTCGACTCAACGCGGCGCTGTCAGCAAGAAGAGGTCGCAGGCAACACCATCCACAGAGGGTACTATCCCTCTATTAAACCCACCAAGGCTCAAAGGGACAAGTCTATGGAGCGGATTTTCCACACCACAGACGAGCTTAGCAAAGCCGACGGTGACGAAAAATCTATGGAAATCTGTCGCAGATTACTGCGCAGCCTCTCCACAACAAACAAAAACGAAATCCACCAGCGTAAGCTGTTTGTTGTTGTCACAGTTGCCCACCGCCTCCTAGGAAGAGGGTGTGATGACCACCTTGATGAAATAGTTTCAGTTATGTATTGAGTTTGCTACAATAAGCATTGTTCTGAAGTGCCTACAAGTTTTCGTTGAACACCATCATTTTACCGAATCGCTGCTGATTTTGCAAGTACTTATTTTATCTTATTTAATTGTTCCGTTAAATTTATGTTAAAATTATCAACTATTAGATTATAAATATTTGAAAAATGAATGATAGGCTTCAAATTAAACTAGTTTTTTATATGCGTTTTTGAAAACTGACAAAATAACTATACCAAAATGATTACAATTACTATTTAAAGTACACAAATGAATATTTGTAATACAAACACGTTTAGTAATAAATCTCTAAACATATGCATTCAAATATATGTACAAAAAATAACCCTCAATGTTAATTTTATTTCGAAAATTTACATAATTGTATACACAAATGGCCTGTGATTGCGGTTGCTATGATTTTTATTTTACTGTATAAAATTATTTCAAGTCTGTTTATGTCAGGTGAAAACACAACTAACGAAAATATGGAGAATGCGCGTTCCATAATGAAATATAGTTATACTAAACAAAATATAGATATTGTGAAATTATTTCTTGAAGCCCAATATGTAAAAAAAAATAAGTATTGTAATAAAATACAACACTTACAAGTATTGTAATTTAATAAAAATTCTACACTATAAAGTTGCTTACTAAACCTTTGTTTTATAGTAATGACAATTGTCACACTCGATGTTATTAAGTCATATATCATTGTCATCTAAGAAAAAATAAAAAGTTATGAAATCAATCAATTATGATAAATGTCTTTGTTTGACTGTAGTTCATAATTGTAATGCTAAAAATGTTATAATATTTTTAGATATTTGAACCTCTACAATTTTTGTGAAGAAGATAGGCACCGCACATTCGATGTTATTTTTTATTGAGTATTGATTTAGTGTATTGATTATGATGTTATGTTGTTTTTACAATATAAAACGAAGAAATAAATTATAATGAATGCTATTTTTTTGGTTAATATCTAGTTCATTATTGGAACGTTAAATGTAAATATAATTGTTAGATTTTATAACCTCTAGAATTTTTTTGGTGAAGATAGTTTAACTCTATGGTATGTGTCACATTGGTAGTGAGCTAAACTTAAAAATGGAAGTGGCTTTCGCGAAGAATCACCATAATAGATATAGCGGTCGTCGACCCGCTTCAGCTGCGCAGATACATTACCTCGCTGAGAGTGTTCTGAAGAGCTTTTCAACCCAATTCCCTATTGTCCCTTTTCATACCAGAACCTCGCGCGCTGGGCTCCGGAGCCACAGCTTTTCGATAACCTTCGCTTCACGTCGATTGACGTGAGTTCGATCCCTATAATGAGCCTCTGAGCTTTCGGAGAAGGAAAACATCGTGAAGAAACCATAGCATGGTGGTAGGGCTTTTTCTAATGCCCGTACCAACCTCAAGTTGAAAATCCGTCACCAAGCACCTATAGGTGTGTTCCGCAGCTGCAATTGAGAGCCAGTTTTTCACTAGGTTTTAGCGTCTTATCGCCTTGGGCCACATCGCCACTTAACATCGAGTGAAAAATGTGGCCACTACGCCAAATCTATAACAATAAAATAAATGTATCAATAGGTCTTGGCAATAGATTTTCCATCTGACAATACTAACTACTTCAACATTAGAAAATGCAAACATTTCTAAGTTAACTTCCAAAAACTTTTAACAGATACTCATACTACTTTAAAAAACTATTTACACATTTTTATAAACATAAACATAAATAACATTAAATATAACTATAATAATTATAACATAAAACTCCCAACTCGGCACAAACATAGAAATTTGCTACGTCTGATGTTTGCCATACTGTGAAGCTGTGGAACTGTCTTCCGGCCATTGTGTTTCCTCCTTCCTACAACAAGGAGCCCTTCAAACATTAAAGAGACATTTGAGCAGGCCGGCGTGACAGTGACGACTGACGATGGCTTGTAAATCCCACAATAGTCGCCGATATTATTGGACTGTACTATGTCGTCACTTTACCGTGCTACGATAAAAAAATCTGCAGTCTAAACGAAACTTGAGAACGATAGCAAGCAAGGTGAACCCCAGCAAATGGCACAATGTTACAAAGACCGGCTTCCTGTACTAACAAGTCATATTAAAAAACATACTATTGCATGTAAACCCACTTTCATAAGAGGATATTCATAACTACCCTACTAAACGAGTCGAGTGCAAGAGTATAAAAGGCGTATCACACAAGGAGCGGGGCGGGGAGATCGGACATTATGGCTTGATTCGCGAGGAAGTTAAACTTGCATCCCATAATGGTACGTACATCTGAGTGAATGCTAAATTAACGCAGCTTGACAAGGCTGCCGAAACTGTAAAACTGTAAAATCCGTAAAGGCACCAGGGCCTCAAAGGTTAACAGTATAGTCATATCGAAAAAAGGAGCGGGAATTCTTACTGCAGCTGTAGAATAGTAACATTCTAGTTCGAGTTGTTGGATAGTGAAGACCTGCAGTTAAGTCGACTACAAATAAGCACTGTTCCCGAGTGACGTCACGCAGTCCGTCTCGGCCACGTTATATCTATCGTCACAATATTGATTCATAATAATGTATCTTTTAGGTTCATTATATAATTTAAGCAAACTTCATTAATTCGGCGTCCACGGCTGAGCCTTATTATCTTTTCTCTTATCTTCTAAGGCATATATTCTTATAAGGCACAGTGTCTAGATTTAAAAAAGCCATCATCGTTTCAAAAGCCATTACGAGACATCATTTCTTTTAATGGTTTTCTTATCGGTTGCATTCAATTCTCTTTCTTCCTATTATCTTATACAGGAAAATACAATAAGAAATAGGCCGAAGCAGGAATGGTAGATAGTGACCAAATAAAACTAGTACAAATGTTGCTAAAAGTTGGTATTTGGAAAAAAAGCTGGCAAGCAAATAGCAAATATCAGGGGCTTATTGACGAAAAACCGACAACCATTGAAGAATAATTCTTCAGTACTGAATTGCTTATATATATTAATAAATGTGTAGTTCTATCTGTAAATGTATTTTTCTAATTTCCCGATAGACATGCTATATGAAGGACACTGATCACGAATATGGCATTAAACATTTTTTGTCTGTCTGTCTGCCTGTATGTATATCCGGATTGAACTCAAAAATGGATTGGATGATCAATATGAAATTATGTACACGGCAAGCTTATGTTTTTGGTCAAATGATATATGAATTTTCAATAATGTAAGTAAAAATAAAAATACGGGATGAAAATATTAATGCGTAATAAATGCGTGTGGAGCTGCGGGGCAATGCTAGTAGACTAATATACTTGTTACTTATATGCTTGACTACTTGTTCTATAGTTATATAAATAATGTCTATTGCTCTCATAGAGCAAACTGGCTTTGCAGTAACGATTCCAGACACCTGGGACACATATACGATGCGTCTGTGCTTAAAATTATCCCGGCATTCTAATATTACCAACAATGTATGGGGTGTAACTTAAACAATTTATGGTCAACGTGCGGAGGGAGCACTTTGTTACTTCATACAATTTTAGCAATGATTTATGTGTGCACCCAACAGCCAGGACAAATCTCGCATAGAAATGCAAACTAGATTATAACCTATTGTATATTTATGGCACACAATAGATAAATGTGCCAGTGATTACATATGGTGCTGAGACGTGGTCGCTAACTATGGGCCTCATAAGAAAGCTCAAAGTCACTCAAAGGGCAATGGAGAGGGCTATGCTCGGAGTTTCTCTGCGTGATCGAATCAGAAATGAGGAGATCCGCAAGAGAACCAAAGTCACCGACATAGCCCGAAGAATAGCTACACTTAAGTGGCAGTGGGCGGGCAACGTAGATCGTAGAACGGATGGCCGATGGGGTCAAAGAGTTCTCGAGTGGCGGCCACGTATCGGAAGACGCAGCGTGGGCAGACCCGCCACAAGGTGGTCCGACGACCTGGTAAAGGTTGCGGGAAGCCGCTGAACGCGGGCAGCACAAGACCGATCGTTGTGGTGATCTTTGGGGGAGGCCTATGTCCAGCAGTGGACGTCTTTCGGCTGAAATGATGATGATGATGATAGATAAATGAGTATATTTTGACATGAAAAGTTTGACAGAAATTGTATTATAACAAATCCATGTCAATTTTCATATCGACGTAAGTGTCCTATTTAATATTGCTATAAATATATACAGGTATTATTACCTAAATAAGCGACATATATAACTTGAAATAGTCTCGAGGATATGGGCGCCTTATCCGGTGTGTCTATATCGCCATCTATCAATAAAATTTGGTGCTTTAGAACCAATAATTGGAGAATATATTAATTGCAAAAGAAATTATCGTAAAATATTCTTAGACATATTATAATTTTTTAAGACTAATATTAATTAGTTTAATATAATTCCTTTTTTACCAGTTTAGTCAAATTGTCTACTATATAATTGATAAACAGTTTAATTATCGTGTTTATTATTTTATTGTGTCCAACTAATTTCATTATTAATAAAGTCAGACTTTATTATTATTTATATCAAGTACTTGAAATGTTTAATATGACTAGAATGCGTCATAAGTAATATTTCATTTGGAAACATCAGAATTTAAATTTATTAGGCATCGTTATGACTTCCTTCCTTTCATTATTTTTTATACAGTCTTTTTCCCAACTCGGTAAAAAAATGTTGAATTATTCTAACTCTATTAAATTAATATAAATATTGTATGAATCATCCTTTTGCTACTTTTGTGACGTTTCCCAAACAACTCCCCGGCCATAACGCCGCCAAGCACGTCGCGACAAAAAAGGTTTTCTATGTTATGCCAATCCCAATGCTACCAAGAAAACACTACACATTTTCTAAATTCATTGTATAATAACCGACATAAAAAAATATGTGCGAAAACATAAGAATTACTACTTCTTTGGCGCAACAAATCGAAAAAAAAAAAACAATATTTAAATTTCGCATGCAAAGTTAATGTGAATCTATGTTACTGATTTCTATTTCTTTTCATTGTATAATAATAATTTGACGTATAAGAATGTAATCATTAATATAATTGGATTAAGTTCTAGCTTCATTATGTCATACTTACGTCACATGACCCACGCGCAGCTCTCAATTTTACCCTCCACTAAACGCGCCTGAAGAAGGATGACTTAAAAAAAATGTTTTAATTGTCATTTTACTAATTTATTTCGTATTACTTTCGGATTAAATAGCGCACCCTAACTGCTCTACTATACGCGTGCGCTGGAGTAATGGTTTGTGATACGTAAATACAATGCTCAACAAAAATATTGCTCCTTAGTACATCTAAAAAAACTCCATGATACAATATTCCTATATTTTATACATAAGCGACAATAAGCTATTTTTTGATAAAGTTTTATTGAAAATTGAGAAGTGATTAATTAGGATTATTATTAGGCATGGTATATTAATCCTTACGAACAAAAGTCACTTCATCATCGAGACAATTTTGTAGATAAACTATGCCCTTTATAGCATGTTATATGAACGAGTAGTTTGGGAGATAATGTAAAATTAAAATAATTCGACACTCGGTTCGCGTCTATGACTTTAGGTGTAGTGGCACGAACGAGCCGTGTAAGTTGTGACGCATAATAACCCTGGCCGCCTGATAAAAACATTGTCTATACTGAAGTATTTTTCCAATCAGCGATTATACGCAGGTGAAACCGCGAGGCACAGCTAGTATACTTATAAAGGTAAACTAAAATTGCCAGAAAGTTGACAGCTAAACCGTTAATGACAAGGGATCCCTATATATTATACATAATTTATTTGAAAGTGTTGTGAACCCTCATATTTCTATTACATTCAAGGTTATTATTATTACTCCCTAGCTCCCAACTGCGTATAAAGGTGATAAAGGAAGGTAAATACCGCTGTACTAGGATATTTGACTTGAATGAAATTAAAGGGAGTTTATCTTTATTTCTTTCTTACACAAACATCGTTCATAAATAGCCCTGTCTACACTTTCAGTTACTTAAGTATTTTAGTATTTTTTGAAATAAAAGTCACAATCCGAATAAAAAAACTTTATTCAATTTAGTCCCTAAGAAGGTACTTATGAACGTGAAAATACTACTACCGGTTCGGAAAAAATCCTAGTCATCGAGTAGAGCCGGCAAGAAACTCGATCGGGCTTATCAATTAATAATTATATTTTTTTACTGTGCAGTTATTGTTTACAATTCATAATTCTATTTAGTAGATTTACAGAGAGGAGTCTTTTCCAGATATCATAATCATTCACGTAATCCACCCTATAATAACTTTTCCTTCACAGTAAAACTTACTTGACATGGTTCTAGTGTTAATACTATTTCGGCCATTTACAAACATACTTGAGGGTGGTTACTAGCCAGGCGGGGATTAGAAAAAGTCCTAAAGACCTATGCTATGATTTCATCACGATTTTTTCCTTCACTGAAAGCTCAGGCTCAGGATTCGTACTCACGTTGATCGACACGAAGTCCGTACACGCTACCACTGAGCCATCATTGCTAAATGGAATGAAGATTTATAAAATAAATGTACTTTTAAAATAATAAAACAACGAATCATTTCAATATCGGTAATCTACTGGAACGTGTATTAACAGTGGCTATAAATTTAACAGTACAATTGGCCAGGGATTTCGGGAGTATTTACATAATTATAAGGGCTTATTAAAGCGAATGACAAGGGATGTATTACGATTGATATTAAGTACGACGATTGACTTGTGGTAATAAATGAAAGGAGATTACATGTGGCAGAGATGCGAATGTTAAGATGGATGTATGGTATAACTAAAATGTATAAGATTAGGATTAATTTTTATAGTAGTTTGGTAAAATGGACGGCACTGTCCCTGATGATAAGCACAGTACATATGAAACATAACGGCGACTACCGAGACATCGAAATCCATCGATGGTCGCCGCTGTCATGCCACACAAAATGAAGGAACGTGTATATAAAAGGAAGTATGGAAATATCATCAGCCTGGAGTTTAGAGGTGATAGGTTAGTATAGTATGGACATGTCATGTAGAGGGTTAAAATAAAATACAGACAAAGTTTACATTATTATAAATATTCAACAAACAATTATGTTAATTACTTGAGTAGTTAAGTAAGGGTTATGAACCATAATAAGCCATACGTTACGGTTATACCGTATATGGCATGGCAACGGCCACTGTAGGTGATGAATTATTGTACCCCTGTATAAGCCTGCATAAATTATAAATTAAAATATTACAAAATATTCTTGAATATTGCCAATACATCATTTTAATTTGGTTGTAAATAAATAAATAATTATTTTTGTTTCTGAATTTAAGCTTTGGAATGCGTTTAATACGTTAGAAACTATTCAATTTCTCTTATTCTATAATTTTACAAGGCTTCTGTTTCTGATGTATAAAATAGGTTTTAAGGTTTAAGGTTCATTTATATCCAACCGTAAGTCTAGGTATCTCATAAATTACCTTCGTTATAAAACAGGCAAGTTTTTCTTGAAAAACTATAAATGTGGTTCAGTATCCCCTAAATTAGTTGTACTATATCTCTGCTATGTAGGGAATTGTTACTATTAGTATAAGAAGAATGAAAATATCTCATCTCTTTCTTTAAATGTGCAAGTACATATGAATCGGGTCTTATGTATATTACTATAATTATAACAATATTCGTTATAAAACTGTATACATAAATTATTCAAATTGAAAAAATCAAAATCATGAGTGGTAGTTTCGACTGTCGATATATTCTCAGAGTAAGAATTATGTAGTCATCAAATATTTACATAATTTATTCGTATCGTCGCATATGTAGGTAGGTATGTATGATAAATTCGCCCGTACCTCGCAGCGATAACGGAATTTTGTACCCTCCGTCTGGGATTAGGGTCATATCTTTTTATTCAGGTTCTATGTACAACATTTATTAAAAGTTATGTAATTTGTTATACTATGTCGTGGAAGATAGGAATAAGTGAGCGCTGTATTATTTTATATTTTAACATTATTTTTTATTTACATCAAAATTACGTCTGATGTAAGTGACTATGCGACTAACAAGGTAACCCTAAAAAGAGAAATGGATTTCAAGTATTAGTAGATAAATTCTCGGAAGTAGATTTTCAAATTCAATAGCACTTTATTCAATATAGGCCCTAAGAAGGCACTTATTAATGTCAAAACAGTGCTTTGTAAAACATACCAGATGTCGAGAAGAGCCAGTAAGAATTTCGATCGGGTTATTGTTTTTTTTTTTAACTATGTAATTATTGTTTACTGTGTTATATTTTTTTGAACTATATAATTATTGATTACAGTTGTTATATTTCTTTGAAACTATGTAAGTATTGTTTACAGTGGTGGTAGGCAAGCTTTTTTTACAACCTACCGAATTATCAGCAACCCATCATGGGTCGCAGCTGTGAAGCCGGTTTGCAAGTTTCTTGACAGATGCTTATACACTAGTTGATCATGAAACGCGACAAACCACAAGAGAGTCAGTCACTCTGACTGATTTATCATCATGTGCACAGTGGTCGCGATCCAGTTGGATCTGTACCTACCTACCTACGTGTTGTATCTCCAGTCGCGACACAAAATTTACAGGCTAACATTAATAACTTTTTCGATCAATTGCGATAGATTATTTACCAGGAGTGTTAACCGTATCCGTTACCGAAAGTATGGTATATCCGAAACAGTAACCGTATCCGATATAAATGTTTCGAATAATTTCGGATAGTTACGAAATCTAATGTAATCTTTCATACACCGAAACTAACTTAAAATATACTTAAATAATAATTATCAAAACTAAGGTTAATATTGTTTACTTATAAATGTTTAAAAAAAAACCATTTTATTTGTATATAAAATTCTTTGAAAAGTGAAATCTGCATGACTCAAAATGACAAAATCTAAAACCAAAGTAGCCTAAGTTATTCCTTATAATATCAGCTACCTGCGAGTGAAAATCTTATCAAAATCGATTCAATCGTTTCATATATTTGCAGGAACAGACATATAGACAAAAAATTAAAAAAAAAATATTTTTTTCTTATAATAACCGTAAATACTTTCACATTCATTTAGTGAAAAGCTGTTATTTTGACATGACAAAAAGGAACTTCAATTTTATTATTTGTATGTATAATGATGATCGGACATTCGAAATAATTTCATAACCAAAACCTATTAAATACTATTATGATATCCAAATCGCATATCCGTGACATCGCTAATATTTACAAGTTGATATTAATAAATAGGCTTTTTCAGACATAGCTCTATTATCAAGAACAAAGCGTTCATTATAAACATACCAATTCTTTTACAAACATGTAATTTTATAAAATCTAATCTAACCACAAAGTTATTTTGCAAAAGATATTTAAGCATCTTTCGTTTGTGACGTCAAACGAAGTGACTTTAACAAAATGGAATACAACTTATATTCCCTTCGAACGTAACGACACCTCGGGCGCTATAGGCAACTCGTTATAAAGCTTCACACGCACTGACAATTTTCACCGCGCTGTATTATTACCGCGGGGTGAAAATAGACAACTCGCTTTGCGAATAAAATTACACGACAATTTTAATGTCGCTTTAATGCTTGCTTTTATTTCACAAATTCACGTATCAGCTGTAGCCTGTTAGTTATCCAGACCACTATATTTACACATTATCTCTATATATTACCTTGTATATTATTTCTCAAAGGGATTTTTTTGTTGGCAACGCTATATCTCCCTTAATTTTTCATCAAAATTAATGATTCAAATATCATTATAAAGCTTATATTCCCCGCTATTGAGAATATTAATATGTTCGGTAAAGATGACCAAGAAAGCCAGCTGTCAATGAAAAGTACAAAACGTTTAATCTGGATGTCAGGGTAAATCTATCTTCGGTATGGAATCCGGTGATAGGAAAAATGTAACCTCGGATACGATCGACAAATGATACAGTGAGTGTAGTATATCGGAACATCTCTAGTGACAATTAGCAGATGAGAGTAATTATTAGAAACTGCTTTGACTAACAAAGGCGCCGCAACATATCAGTTGGCTCGTGACCACCTATGAAACATAGAGCTATTAAAAAGTAAGACGCAATTTAGAACCGTTTAAACATATACCAGGTACTTCATAAACCAGGTACTAAATTTAAAATAAAACGGTACTTGCCTCTGCTGCATGGTTTTTTTTCTGATTTCCTATTCTGGTGTATCTCTCTAAGTTCATTTCGATATCGTGGCACTACTGTTCTCTCAAGGACACTGAATGCTGATGTGTTCGGTAGGGTTTTTTTTAAAGCGGAAATGGAATTGGCCGGGACACGTTTTTAGAATGCTCAATGAGTTATTTTTGTCACAGCTCTTGACTATTGATAAATTGTCTCAGTGAGACAATTTCAGTAAAATTATATCTAGGTAATGTTATAAAACTCAAGAGATTACTTTTAGACTCTTTGGTTGGACGCGCTAATTTCTGGATGCGATATGTTGTCTTTGTTAATTATAATATGCTTCAGGGTTCTTAGGTTAAATCTTAAAAGCTAAAGGAAAGGTATGTCTTATCTGATTTATTATGTAATCTATGCGTTATATGTAATTAACCTTTGTGCCCACGGCTTTATCAATAAATTATGCAAATAGTATAACTATGTTCATCATAAGAAAGGTTGCATGACGTATCCATAGAACGTAATTTTTTACGTCGTGCAAATTTCTATCAATTATTATTAAAAAAAAAACCGTTAAAAAAGTATTATCACAATTGCCCATTGAGAGCAAAGATAGTGCAGTAGTAGCGTGTACGGAAACCGCCTCGATCGATATGAGTTTGAATCCCTGCAATGGAGCTTTCGGTGAAGAAAAACATCGTGGTGAAACCATAGCATGTTGGTAAGGTATTTTCTAATGCCCGCCTCGCTAGCTACCACCCTTAAGTTAAAAACCTATCGCCAAGCAACTATAGGTGTGTTCCGGCAGCTGCACTTGGACCACATCGTTACTTAACTAATCAAAGGAGATTGTGGGCATAACGCTAAACCTATTAACGATTTTTTTTAAAGGTGACAATTTTATTAAATAATTCTATAAACATCATAGGAATAAAAAATAAAATAATATGCATCTATTTTAGGAAAATCTTATATATAAAACATTAAACAAAATAACACATACATTTGTACAGGGTAAATAAAGGACAGAAGATAACATAAAATAATGGTTAAATCACTGAGTTATTACGGTATGGGTACAATACAGTACAGAGTAGAAAGCGCCTTCTAATGTTTAATATAGTTTTCTAATGGTTACGAAGTTCCAATATAAGAGGGAAATAACCCGAAAAATACTAATATTTGTTTTAGAAGAAATGATCATACATTTTCTTGGTAAGCAATAAAAACATGTCAAGATCTTCACTGTGAAATAGAATATTGAACGAGTTCCACCAACTTGAAATACGTAATATATTTTCCGCTTGTCACCACATGTCGGTTCAAGTCGCAACTAGTTACGATGATGTTCTGACAAGCGCTTGGAAACTGTCTACAAGCTAGATATTATCTTAGCTGCTACCCGAGAGGTACAAACTAAAAAGGTTTTTACGGGACAGGTAATAGAGATAACAGTAAAGATTTTCGGAGAATGGTAACACATATTTTCGTCCTTCAGAGAAAATTCATCACGGGTAAAAAAGATTTTTTTCTTCTTTTATTTAATGGTAACTGTGTTAATCTACAATTCTACCAACGTCATATGAATATAATATTTTTATAATTATTCTTGTAATCTCCAAATATAGTTCTAATATGGTGGTTTCCCTGTTAAAAATTATCAAGGAGTTTATATGGCAACTTAAAATGCATGTTCCTAGTTATTATTATAAGTATTAATTATACCATTTCAGCAAAAACAACCATTAAACTGGCTAGGGGGTGGGGACGCGACTCTAACAAATATTAGCACTTGAAAGCTTAATTTTATAATTTGATTGACTATTACTCATTAATATGTAAAACCTACTTATCTCTGACAGTTTTTCCTTGAACTTCATTATATATACTTCTACCATGATTTTTCTCACATATCCAAAAACAACAATTTAGCTGGCGGGGGAGGGGGGACACTTGACTCTAACAAAAATTAGCACTAAAGCTTAATATTTCTCAAACGGATTCTTGAATCGAAAAAAGGTTTTCACAGACCAAGATTTTTGATCGACCTATCCAGCGACAACCCATACTATGTGATAGACGAGAGAAAAAAATTCATTCCCACTTTACGTGTAGGGGAGTTACCCTAAACATTTTTTTATTTTATTATTTTTTGTCGGCTTGATTAATATTTATACACATATCAAATTACAGCTTTCTAGTAATATGAATCTCTGAACCTGCGGACAGATAGACGGACATATCGAAACTATAAGGGTTCCTTTTGACTTAGAAACGCTAATAAAAACCACTACATGACATATCAAAACGTTCACCAAAAATGTATCAATTCGTCCGGTGAATGTACTTGGCTTGCCGCGTTTCGAGTTTCGGTAGACTATATCTAGGTATTCAGTTTGTTGTTGCTTTAATTGCAATCTCTACAAGAATTTACCATGGAAGTTAAAAGTTTGCAGTATTAGTGCTACTGAGTTTCAGACCGAAACGTTTGGTTGGTAATACGTGATAGCACACAAGGCGTTCAAACACATTCTCAGAAGTAGAGACCTATTATCGACAGGCCTCATACTTATACTGTCCTAGATAGGACAGTAGTCCTATTTGCGATTTTTACAGATTTCAGAGTTTGGCCACAATCTCATAAGATGTAAAGGACGATATGGCCAAGATGATAGCACGCTAAGCGTAGTGGAGAGACTGGCTCTCAAGTGCAGCTGCCTGAATACATCTATAAGTGCTTGGTGATAGATTTTCAACTTGATGGTGATAGCTCGTTTAGAAAATGCCCTACCATAATGCTATGGATTCATCACCGTTTTCCTGTTTACCTTCAACGAACGCTCGGGCTCATTGCAGGGATTCGAACACACGTCGAACAACAATTGCTATAGGCTGTAGTAATCACATAACGTCAGAAATACTGCAAGCCTGTTTTACTGGCTCATAAAATTAGTTACCTTTGCGAGGAATACAAAATTATTGAAGAAAAAATCAATTATAAGAAAGAATGTGTCGTAAAGTAAAAATACATTTCGTGTTGTTTCATGTAAAACAAAGTACAACCTTGTTATTAAAGATCAAACGTATTATTTTCCTTAGGTTATTATTACTCATAACGATAAGCGGACCCTTAGAAATTGTTTTATAACATATAGGTATAATTGCTTCGTTAAAATCTTATACATTTAATTATAAAGAAGGACCGTTATGTTTTATATCGACTTAAATATCGTTATAATACCGCTGATTCAAGGTGGCGCAGGTTAATTTTATGGGACTTATTAATAACAACTAAAGTGATGTTAATGAATATTTTAACAATTGTATTCCTAAAAAATGTTAACATTGAAACATTTCATTAATATATGTTACAATATAATGCAAAAATGTCACCGGATAATTGTATGTTATCCGTTAGTTTATAAGCAGTCTAGTGAGATTGTAAACTATCGATAGATTGTAAACGGACACTAAAATTTGCAATGTAACGGTTACATTTTCATAGTGTTTTAAACTAATTAGATTTATTAGGTTAGGTTAGAACATTGAGATCATAACATAAGAGCCGAGCGTGCGAAGCCGCGTCAGCGCCAGCCGAGTGCCAGAAACAAATTAGCCGTCGAAAAATCATATTTTCAAGTCCTAATATCATGATTTGCTTATTTAACAGATATAACTTCAAAAAAGGTGGATTATGATATCTTTTAAGCACTGTGATGGTTTTATATAAAGATTCACGACAGACCCATTTTCTTTGCCAGGTTTAAAGTAATATAAGGTTTATCAGCCAGGGATAGCACTACACATAATCTATACACAAACACTATATACTAGCTGTGCCCGTGGCTCCGATTGCGTGGACGACAGAAGAATGCGTAGTACTTATAAAAATGGTAGTTTTTTAAATCTTTAATAAATTCATGAAGAATTCATGAATTATTATTCAATGAAGATATCTTCATATATAGTAGTTTTTGCGTGATGCGCGCACAACGGCAAACCTCAATCATTATATTTATATAGAAGATATACAAATGGATATAAGTATATACATAAGTGATTAGTAAACTCCAACACCGTTTGACCTATCACCATAAAAGTTGGTTGATCTAATTTTTGTTCCATGCAGAATGTTTTTATGATATCTCTGAACGCGATAGGTACGCTGTGGAACAGTTATTGATTGCTGGAAAGAGTGGGGACTGACAATAATATCATAAAGATATGTAAAAAAAAGTCAACAAAAGAAAAGACTAATATCTACACCATGATCCGAAGTTCCTTTTGTTTATTATAATATCAGCTTTTATTTAAACATCTGCGAAATACCTACTTCAAAGAAAGCGCAAAAATTTCTTGTGTATTTTTTTCATGACAATTCTGTATATTCAGGCATTGTCAGGAAGATTGGCTGGAGGAAATATCGAAAGAAATATTGTTGAAGTTTGATAAATTCCGAGCTCTGTCCACCTCCGTATGCTCGAAATGAACTTAACCCCGAGGGAATTTTACTAGAAAGAAAAAAAAACATTTGTCAAAGTCCTTTGCGCAAAATAAATTATGGTCTCTCAGAGTAGAAAATCTTTGTGGAGAATACGATTTTATTCGTTTCGATTGCGGGCAAAAAATGAAGCGATTCGTTATAAATTGTCCAATTATGACATTTTGCGAGAGTTATTGTTTTAGTAGAATTTATTTCTTTTTTTCGTCATTCTTTTTATTTTATATACTGAAACTGTATCTCTATTTGGTAGCTAGCATAGAGTATAGATTATTAAGTTTGTTTATATTAATTACAGAGGTTCTGTTTGAGGGGATTAAAAAGCACGCTCAACGGTAGGGGAGACCGAGGGGAGTTGAAACAATTTTGACGTTTTGCTCCATACACAAAAAACTATAAACATCAATCGTATGAAATTAGTATCCATCGATAGTTCATTTCTTGCACTTGCAGATTAGTAACACAGAGACTGTCTAAATATGAATTCAGTGGAGAAAAGTTGACCTACATGTCACAAGTCAGTTTGTTTCAACACCCCTCATACTGAGGTAAGTTGAAACAGGGGTCTAGGTGAGTTGAAACAGATAATTTCTGGGTAGAAATTAGGGTTGTAAAGTAGTAACGACCATACATTTTAAAGGTATTTATTAGAATATAACTTTCAAAGATAAATTTTTAACAATAGTTTGTACGGAAGGTAATCAGCTTCCTGGAATATTTCGGTGTTTACTGATCAAAGACCGGTCGTGCTGAATCCGGAACATATATTGCGCGATGTGACTGCGATATCAAATGATGTTTTCACTATCCCAGGAATATCATAGATATTCATGACTTTTCCTGGATTACATCTCATCCAAGTAGTCTTGACTGCTTTTTTGACCGGCCCAAAAATGGCTCTATCCATTGGTTGCAATTTATGGGAGCAGTGAGGAGGAAATGTCAGTAAAATGATTGCGTTTTCTTTGCAATACTCAATATTTTGAACAGCTGTGTGAGAAACATGATTATCTAAAAGCAATAAGAGTTTTTTTTTTTGATGTCCTAATTTGCTCACCGTTGAATTCGTGAAAGGTATAAAAGTCATGTTCTTACATCCAACCTGATCCAGTACCAATTGATCCAAAAGCTCCATCGCGTATAAAAAGGTCGTTAAATCTTTTCCGCAGAAAGATGAACATGGGAGATATGTGATTCCCAAGACCGTTTCCAGCTAGAGCTATAGTAACAAATGTTCCTCTCTCCGCCGAAGTCATAGAACTCATTTTTTTCTGTCCTCGCCTGGCATTGATGCGCTCAGATTTCTGATCAGTAGTGATACCAGACTCGTCAACGTTCCATGTATCCTTACCCTGCATATATACTTGTCAATACCGGTGCTGTAATTTTGAAGAAAAATAGGCTCCCAATTTGTGCGATTAAAACTTTGACCTCGAGCTATACTTGTTGTTTGAGGTAGTTTCAGAGAAAGAACAGGATGACGTGTCATAAAAGACCGAAGCCAAACCTATCAGTGTTCCTTTTGTACTCAGTATATAGGCTTGCTAAAACAAAATAAACAAATAAGCCTCACCATTTAGGCAAATCAATCATACAAAACTTAAACGAGGTGAGTTGAAACAGTCTGTTTCAAATCTCCTCGGCAAGAAAAATAGTCTCAATTTCTGTTCAATTAAAAATTAAGAAGCAAAACACATAGAAATGCGCTGTAACCATGCTATGAATTGAATCGTTAGTTAATAAGCGTTCGAAACTATATCACATGCATTAAAATACAGACGCATTATCCACATAAAAGCATTTAAAAAAAACGTTGATTACTTACTTTTTACGATTTGCGATGTGGAATCCAAAACTACGTAACCACGCACTCAGAGGCACGTACGAGTACTGAGGGGCCCGCAGGCGGTGTCGAGCAGTTCATATGCGACTATGCCAACTTGCTAACGGTTTTTAGCCTCGTGAAATAAGTGTTGTTTCAAATCACCTCTGTTTCAAAACACCTCGGTGTCCCTACAGTAGAGGGCCTGATGACGACAATGACGATTAGATTGTACTTATAGGTAACCCCTTTTAAGATTTTAATTTAGATATTATTAATTAAATGGGAAAATTAACAGTATATCTATTCACAGTAGGAAAGGTCTAGTTAAGAACGAAGCACGATCTTGCACACTGCCATAATGGACAAGAAGGTAATAATTGTACGTGGGTTAATTAGATAGATATTATATCCGATTTATATGTCAGTAATATATTTTGTATTTAAACCTCGTACAACACAATATATTCAGATTGTTCACATGATATTTTTTCATTTTCAACAAACTTCAATAGATTGGAAGTCGATACGTATTGAAAACCGTTCCTGTAATAGAAAACCGGTCAAGCACACGCTATTTCTGTATCCGAGAAAAATAATGAAAAGGATTCAGGCCGTATTTTTTTTTAAATATTTTTAGATGACATTTATCCTCATTGACATCTTATTGACATGACTTTGAACAGATTTGCATCTTTGGTAAAGTTTACACTTAAAAATTACAGTACACTCTTTTAATAAATATATCAATACATGACAAAACGTATCTACTTAATAAACTTCTTAAGACTGACTGACGGAATAATGCACAGCTTAAACCGGTGGGCCTAGGAGTATGAAATTTTGAAAAGGTTTTTTTTTATAAGGACTTTCTCATACAGGATTTTTATACCCCAAGTAATTTAAATAGGGGATTAACAAATAAGATAAAATCTACGAGACTAATTGCGTACTAATCACTGATTTGTGTAAAAACAGAAATCGAATCTATCCCAGAGGTCGGGAACGTGCGGCCCCGAGGCTACATGCAGCCTCTGTGAAATTTTTGTACGGCCTTCATGAAAGAAAAATATATAATAGTACAAATGGGAAATTTATAAAATTAATGTCTTCACTATCCCATGGCTCAAGCGAGAATGTCTTCAAGCCGGTCTTTGCCTGCTTATAAAATGCATGCAGTCATAAAGCACATCTTTGGCTATCGCGCTCATTTAATAGTGCGGGTCAATGGTACAGTCAATAGTATCCATAATCACATCGACAGGATTCTCCGACTTATGTTAAATAGTATCTTACCTGACGTGTAGGTAGGGGAAACCGGCCTTGTAACATCAAATAAAGATGAGATATAATAATTGCAGAATGCTTCCATTTTCAGATTTTAATAAGCACACTCCTGGTATGAAACTGATATGTGAATTACATTAAGTGGATATTTCCGAGCCTTCTATGGCACTGCAAATGGTGTTTTTTGAGTTGCTGGAAGACAGTATCTTCAAATCCCCATTTGACGTTAAAAAGGATCCAATAGAAATCTGGAAAATTGTATTGAATATCCATGTTCTTCAAGAGCATGCACACCGTTTACTCCAGCTTTGGAAGTAATTACTACTGTAATTACTGTAACATGTTCTCAAATGGCAAAAAACAAATGACGGTTACTCATTTTAAAAAACAACTATGACTACATGTTACGAAGCTTAATACAAATATTCAATTACTTTGAATGAAATGAAATTTTTCATTACATTTCGAAATTATTTCACGTATTTTTGCTATGTTTTTTTCCCTCATTCCATATATTTATAAATTATTAAATGTAATTAAAAATACTTATAGCAGGTCTTTACCTATGAAATTGCCGTTCTGCAGTACTGGCCATTTCAAATCAAAATAATTTTTGTTTGGCTAAGAATTCTAATTTCATATTAATTTTATTTTAAAAACATGGAATTCTTTTTCCAAAAGTAGTCATTTGCTTATTGATTAGTGTTACATTTTCATCGCATTTCAATCTTTTTTGTCATAATGGATACGTTAAAAATTCGAGTAATTATGGAATATGAGTACCGTCGTGGCAGTAACGCGGCACCTGTTATTGGTTTGCTCGCTTCCGTTCTGGGAATTTCGACCTGAAAAATGAACCTCGCGGTCGTCTCCACTACTCCTGCACGACAACGCGCGACCTCATACTGTACAACAGACGGTCTCCAAGTTGCAAGAACTGGGGTTGGAAGTTCTCCGTCATCCGCCCTACTCACCAGACCTTGCGCCTACAGACTACTATTTTAAATACATGAAAAAACATCGTTTAAATTTTTTCATACAAAACGGCAATTTCATAGGTAAAGACCCAATATTAAAGATTATTTTTATTTGAAGTATATAAATATAAATTTGTAGTTTTCATTTAAAATTACCAGTAGTAATACAAAAAATAATAATTGCGGCCTCTTTAATTATTTTCTAATGAGACCTGTAATGGTAATAAGATTCCCCACCTCTGCTCTATCCCTATCATTAATTAAACTAAGGGTCCGTTTGATATGTTAATGTCTTAGAACCCGCAAATACTTGAATTTGGACTTTGAGGATGTGGAATGATTTATTTACCTTACCATTTGTGTGTAAACGAGGTCTGGGTCTTGGAATAATACCGAAATGATAGTTGTTACATCGCAAGGGAAAAGCTAATTTAGTTTCCAAGTTATTGTGCTTAATGTTACATAAATTTTTAATTAAATTTTCTTTACATTCTTCTGCTCTTTATGACGTTTCTCTATGTTAGAAAATGGCTTACAAATATATAAATCGATATGTATAAGAATGCATTACTTTTAAACACTACAAAAATATCTGAAAACTTTTCGAATTCACTACAAACATCGAGTAGAAATTCATAGGTAAGACAAGGTGTAACAGTCACGCGGAACACGCACATATTAAAACCCTATCGGTCCAGTTACGTAAGCAAACAAACAATTTCAACAATTTAGAAATTTCTATCCTTCTTTTCAACATTAACAGTATGTGAAGGTCATTCTCGAAATTTCAACTCCTCGTTTGTATCGAATATATAAGTAAATACATACCGAGTGAGGATAATTTTATATATCCAAGCGAATATCAAAGGAGACAAAGAGAAAAATCAACAAAACTGTTACCGCAGAGACTTTAGTAAAAGAAAGTGTATAGACGTTTTCTCTGAGCTAAGACTGCGACAGGGACAACCTGAATAGTCAATGAGTTTGTTCTACTTCTGTCTTTTTGGTACGAATAAATTCTTTTACTGCTAACGAAATTGTATTACCAAATGGTGTAACAATATATTTTATACTTCCCGCAGTCACAAACGCTGAGATTGGTAATTTAATATTATTTATAATAAGTTATACACATTTGAAACAATGATGGCTCAGTGGTAGTGTGAACGACTTCGCGTCGAGTGACGTGAGTTCGAATCCCTGCTATGGAGCCTGAGCTTTCGGTGAAGGAAAACATCGTGATGAATCCATAGCATGGTGGTAGGGCATTTTCTAATGCCCGCCTGGTTAGATACCACCCTGAAGTTGAAAATCTGTCGCCAAGCGCCAAGTCGCGCAGCTGGACTTGAGAACCAGTCTTCCACTAGGTTTAGCGTGTTATCATCTTGGGCCACATCGTCACTTAACATCAGGTGAGACTGTGGCTACTACGCTAAACCTATAACGATAAAAAAATACACAAAAAGCATACACCACCTATCTATCTAATAAATACGGTACTAAGTGTAAAAAAATTTTTATTATCACACAAAGAATATTTCGAATAGTTTACTTTATAACTTGTATACAAAGATTCTTGAAAAAGGAGCTGGTTACCGAAAAGTGTTTTTTCATGACAAAAAACTGAATGAAACTGTTTTGATTTTACTGTGTGATTAAATTTACAAATAAAAAGAGACATTACTCATTTTAGCGACATTCAGTAAAATTTCCAGCAGACAATAGGTATTAGAAGAATTGTTTGTTGCTTTGACAGGGGTTCAACAAAACAACAAAAAAGAAACAATGGCCCTTTATCTTAATCCGGATAAGTGAGATTTTACGGGCGAATGGCTATTGATTTAGGGGACTTTTTACGACACTTAAATTTTCTAACCTTTTCCCCTTGGTTTCTGTTTCGAGTACAATGTACGAATATTAAACGAGGTTAATCTGATTTTCAGTATTCGTGTCTATTGTTCAATAAACGTGATCATGTCTGTTAATAAAAAGTAAAATTATTTTTACACAATAAAAAATACAAGTCAGTAAAATGGATTTAGATACATTATTATCATTATATATATGTTTTGTTACACCCAAGAAGTATAACTTCTTACGTACGTATATACGCACATTTTTTTTTAATTACTTTATAATATCAGGGCAACCGGACTAGGCTTGATGTCTTGCAAATAACACCTTTGAAAGTAAAACTTTATCTAAATACAAAATTTCATCTTAATCTTTAGAGTTGTTTCCGATAAACCATAGATACTAGTAGTGCCCGCGACTCCGCTCGCGTGGACTGTTACTTATTATTGAATAAAGATATCATGTTTTTTTTTATAAGGACCAAGTTTTTAAGGAGTAATACAAAAAAGAAAATATCAAAATCTATCCAGCAGTTTTTGCGTGATGCGCGCACAACCTTAATCATTTTATTCATACACTAGCTGTGCCCGTGGCTTTCTCGCGTGGAATACTGAAAAGAGTTTTTATTATTTGTACGGAAGCATAATTATTTTTCTAAAATAATAGTAAGTAGCCTAAATTATAGTTTATAACATCAGCTATCTGTCTCTGAAAGTCCCATCAAAATCGGTGCAACCGTTTCGGAGATTAGCCGGAACAAACAAACAGACAAAAATTTTAAAAATGTATTTTTTGTTATAGTCACCATGTATACTTTCATATGCATTTAGTAAAAATGTGTTATTTTGATATAACAAACAGACACTCCAATTTTATTATAATTATAGATGGATATAGATATGTTTATTACACATACATCGATAACAGTAGAAATCTATTCAGGAAGAACTGGACAAGGCTGACACATGGCAGGAATGAATGGCATAAAAGGGCTTATGCCCTGCAGTGGATTGAAAAAAGTCCATGATAATGATATTAAATTTATAATACCAGATGTTTTCAGTTTAAAAAATACGTAATATTTTAAATCACAAGCCGGTGCAGTAAACAGACACAACCACACTTTTTTATACCAGAGCCACACGCTTTCCACTTGCCACAAACTTCAAACCTCTACAAACTTTTGAATAAAATAGGCAAGCCAAACATCGTTATCCACACGTTTTTACAAGAATTTTGAATGAGCAAGCATAACGGACGTCGACCTTGTGTCGGTTATAACATTTGGTTTTACCTATTTTTTTATCTTAAAAAGAAGCAAAATGAATGATACGGGGAAAATTATGTAGCGAAGATAGTTAAGTATTCACAGAAACCGTAGTAGTTTTTTTTTAAATATTTATCGACTCTTTATTTCTCGCAAATAATACTATCTACATACAAACATCGCAAACGTGTGGACGAATCGTAAGTGCTTGCTGCAAGCTCCTTTAATTTGTGCATCAAATACCGACTTCCGGATCGGTGGCAAGCCAAGCCAAACGCCCTATCCACAAGTCTGAATTTGTAAATTTTTGCGGAGGTTTGGCAAGTGTATGGATGGGGCATTAAATGGTAGCAATTAGGCCTATGAATGAGGTTTTTTAAATAAAACGATACAAAACACTTGGAGATTGAACAAATATTAGAACATCATAATGATAGAAAAATCTTATTTACTTTCCGTTTTCTCAATTTTTTTTTGCTCGTTAAACATAGTGCACACACATAAGAACTCACTTAATATCATCAGATATAACGTATTACATTCCGTGTACTAAAGGATTTATATAAAAAAAACATTTCCTACATAAAAAACTTGAAGATTATAGAAAATATAAAACCTACCTACGCTTATAAATTTTTTTCCTCGTCGTAAATAAAAATCCACTAATGAATATTTGCTGGTCGTAAATTTACATCTCAAAGACAGCAAACACCTTGAGAATAAGAAACTTAAGTAGTGAAATACTCATTTTTTTGTATATTATTTTTCATTACTTCATTTAAATAATCTATCTTTCTCCAATCTAAAATGGCTTTGCCTTGACTGGGTCATCATCGCATAGCCATGCCGTAACTATCAAAGATAGGAATATGGAATTCGCGGAGAGGTGTTGATTTTATATTGTAGCCAACATTTAAGAAGGGATTCTCGAAATTCAACCCTTAAAGTTGTGCTAATGAGTGTCAAAATTCGTATAGGAAGTTAGTATTTTTTGGCTTGGTCTTAAAAATCTCTTCACTTTTTTTCTAAACACGTATATCAACGTTTTTTAAAAGTCAACACAAAAATGTAGAGTAAAAAAAAATTTTATGGAAATATTATTTTTCGCGTAAGATATTATATTCTGTGAGATTTGTTTACTTCCAGAGTTAATTTCAACAGCATCTTGATAATTTTAGTACTTGACAGTTTAATCAACAACGTTGTATACCTTTAAAGAATCGTGCTTTATTGAATTCTAACTTATTGTCGATAGCTTTGCTCACATAAATCAAGTAGGTACTCTGTTTACATAATTTGTTGATTTATATATGTGAACAATAGACATCTATACCTACATATAATAAAATTGAAGTGTCTGTTTCTAATGTGAAAATAACAGGTTTTTACTAAATACATATTAAAGTATATATGGTACCTATAACAAAAAACATTTTTTTGAATTTTTGTCTGACTGTCTGTTTGTTTTTGATTGTAATGGGACTTTCACTGGCAGATAGCGGATATTATAAGGAGAAACTTAGGCTACTTTCATTTTAGAAAAATATTTAACGTTCTGCGCAAATAAAATCAAATATAATAATAAGCTTTTTTAGTAGTTCACAAAGTATACAGAATATGCCTTTTTTTAAGTCTGTCACAAATAATATTTTACAGATACCTGTATTAAAAGTCAAAATCTCTTTATAATTAGACTTAATTTAAAAGAACCTATTTATCATTAAAATGACTCTGTGAACTCCCGTCGTCGTTTACACATAAGCCCCTAACGGCTTCTACCGACCATTACCGCCTGAAATGTTACGTGATGTGAATGTAAAACGTTTTGAGATAATAACATTTACAAGTTATATTAAAGCAATTGTTGATTATGGTCTTAATACAACATGTTGAGTATTAAACACTACAAGTATTGTACGTTATTATCTAATTGTTGTAAAATAGTACGGTACCAATGAACATATCTGGAGCGAGAAATGTTTTTATTATATTGCTAGCTAGTGGAGAAATCTATAGGTGATGTTGAGAGCCAAAGGATTAATGCCATTACAGACGTTCTGCATCCTCAAAACAGTATCCAAACTGCTATTATGCAGAGCTTGAAGCCAAAATGCTCACCGTCTGTTATGACCCTTAGATTTAATTCGCTAATTTACCAATAGTCGGCATTGCGTTCAAATATTCCCTCGGAAAGAGATCTATATCAATATATTTTTTTAGAAGCGCTAATACTTACGATTTTAATTTAAACAATTATACATTAAAAACATAAACATTGGATAATTCCAAAATCATTTACGACCGAACTCATTACAGTCTCAAAACAACTTACAGCTTCATACAAAAGATAATATAACAATTAAAACTTTGGAATAACGAACGTTAATTTATTCAGAGTACCTTCGGTAATGAACTTTATCTTCAAGTTCTTAACAGCATATAGGACAAAAGGCGAGGATTTCTACGTCATAACATCCAGTGATTACGTGTCCAGAATGTGAAGCACTTTGTAATTTTGACACGGTTCATTTGCATGTTGTTACACGTTTGTGTTACATGTTTTAAATTAATTTCTTTGCGTCGATTGACGTGAGTTCGAATCTCTGAAATGGGCCTGAGCTTTCGGTGAAGGAAAACATCGTGAGGAAACCATAGCATGGTGGTAGGGCTTTTTCTAATGTTCGCCTGGCTAGCTACCACTCTCAATTTGAAAATCTGTCGCCAAGCACCAATAGGTGTGTTCCGGCAGCTGCACTTGAGAGCCAGTCTTCCACTAGGTTTAGCGTGTTATCATCTTCGGCCACATCGTCACTTAACATCAGGTGAGTTTTTGTTCACTAAACCAAACCTATAACGATAAAAAATAACTGAAAATCTGTCTTATTTTTTGTATAATAGCACGTTCAATTGACATATTGTGCCTGGTGGTAGTAAGCACAGTACAATTCAAAAACAACGGTGACCACAGAGATTGGCTATCCATCGCTGGTCACCGTTGTTATAACGGCCTGTAAGCATCTTGGCTGCTGGATATACATTATACACTGACTAATCACGAAACACGACATACAAAAAGAGAGTACATAAGATTCCATAATAATAATAAAAAAACACGAAAGCAAAATCTTTCGCTATTAGACGGTTACGTGTCATGAAAGCAAACTACCTCGATATCTCCAGGATTAACATTATCCCTTCGAATTGGATACGTCATGTTCTTGCTGGAAATTATTATACCCAAAGGTATTTATTTATTTTTATCGTACAGCGGGATCCGTATCCAAAGTTAAATAGTATGTTCTAATAGGTACTTTTGTTTGTTACGATCTACGATTGCTTACCTACAACAAAAAATTACTAGGTATATCATTGTTAGGATAGGAGAGTGTCTATTTTTGTTCTTACCTGATTTGACGCTGTAGTTCGCATTGAATGTCTGTATAAATGTATTTATAAAACGAAATATTTATTATGCGTATATTTCTTTTTGTATAATATGCTAGGTAAGCTTTGTAATTAGATATACATAATTTACAAGTTTTAATTTATTAACCAATTCAATCAATCGCATATAGTAGCCATAAGTGAGCGATTAAATATTATCTAAGCAAATTTTTAATTATTTTTGATCCCTCCACCTCCATCCCTGCACCAAAGGATTAGAGGTTTTATTAAATACTAGCTGGCCCGTTGTTCTTGTGCGCTGTGTCACCACTACCTATCCCGTCTTTTTCTCTTATAACTTTTCCATTACTATAAACAAAACACAATTACGCATATTCAGCCTTTGAATCGTGAGTTATGGACTTTTAAGTTTATACAAAAAAGGACGTTCAGCTTTTCCCAAATTTGAGAATTGTCCAGGAAACTTTTACCATTTTGCTTGCCATAAAAACCTAATTCGGTCTATTACGGTTTTTTTTTAAATCAAAAAATAGCCAAATCAGTCCAGCTTTATCAAGTAATCCGCTTACCAATGAACAGCATTTAATTTTTGTTTATATAGATTAAAATCAAAAAATAAAATATCAATCATCATCAATGTACAAAAATCATCAATCTACAAAGATTAAGCTTTTCCGAAAAGTATACGAGACAAAGACGTTATTAACTGTTACCTTTTTGTATAAATTGTTTATCTATTTTCGTAAAACGAAATCCCGCTTCGTGCTTATTGTTATTTTAACCAATACTAATTAAAAGTAAACAAAGAGGCCGTTTGAAGGTTAAAAGCAGACGGTAATCTCGGGCACCTTTAATTAAATTATAAAATAAATTAGGCAATTTCTTTGTAAGTTTTTAACTTTTTGTTACAAAAATTTTCCTTGATTGAATTATTAAGATTGAATTATTAAAGGAAGTAGATACACTTTCTTACGTTTTTGGGCCTGGTAAAAATTAAAGAAATTAAAAAAAGAGAATTAAAAATTTTTGAAAGTGGTCTCATTTAATAGCTAATACATTATCAAACAAATGCCGCAAATTCTACGGATTTTAGCAATCAGAAAAGAGTTATAAGATATTTTGTAAATGTGAGAACTATTGTTGAAGTGAGGTTGATATAGAGTTATGTTTATTATATATGATTAAAAAAAATCCATATATTAAGTGAATGTAGAACATAACGTACTATATGTAGTAACCCACACATATAATACAAGAAAAGACATTAAAAATTACATTACAATACGAATTGAGTCATTCACAGGGCACAGGAGTAATGAAGCCCGGAGCTGACAGATGCACAAACTTTAAATACAGTTCTGATTAAAAGCTGAGGATGACAAGGTAAATAGAACATTCAAAAACACCCTGACACATGTGACATATTCCAATGATACGATATATCTGCTGTAAGTTGGAGAGAAGTTGCATATCCTCTAGTTTCCAGATGATTTTGTAACCATGTTCTTCCAATATAATGGAAGTAACAGAATACCAAATTTCGACTCGATCAGACCTGTGGAAAATACATCTATTTATCAACTACAAAAGAGCTGATAATCTTCATACAGCTGAAGAGATTAAATTCAATCATAGCTAAGAACACTCTCGATCAAATCACCTTTAAAACAAAAACATAGACAGACACGTTAAAATTATAGATAAATAATAACCAGATAACATAAAATTGATGACAAATAAAACAATAATTAGGTAGTGTATCCTCAGATTAACTTGGAATAAGCGAAATATCAGGCTCCCTTTACTTAGAATTATCAATATTAGAATTATTAATACTAGAATTATCAACACGCTTTAATATACGAAACTTTCCAAGTCAGTCCTCGGATGTACTAAAACTACCAACCTATTAATGAATGGCCCCAGTATTCGGTCTCTCTAAGTTTGGTTAAAAGAACTATATCTTGCAATGTCTACTTAACATCAGGTAGACTGCATGCTTATTGCTATTTTATACGATATAAAAAAAGAGTTGATAATTGTATAAAAAGTTATCTTCTACCGGCACTATTGTTTTTTAGAATATTAGACTTCTAATAGACTTATAACATCACGATACAACCAAAAATTGTTATAACCACAGAAAAACACGCGAGGAAATATCAGTGGTAGGTAGGTTCAGCTTGATGAAATACACTCATGTCTTGACTATGTATTTTGCGACCATTATACGAATGACGAAAATTCTTCAATGATAATTTTATTTGCGATAGTAATATTTATTATAAGAGGAATTGCAGTCGGCAAGACATTTGAATAATACGTTTTAACAGAAATCTATTGCTGTTGCACTATGTTTGAACGACCGAATTCAGAGACAACTATAGCTCGGACGATTATACCTATAGATGATATCATAATTTTATTTTTCCGTTTCCTCCTCCAAAACTGAATCGATTTTAATATTTTTTTCTAGAATAATAAAATAAATACTTTTGCTTTTTTACATATATTTCTTGTTTTTTTTTTGTTAAATTTATTTGCTGGATTTCAGAAGACCGGAGAATATGTGCGGTGGTGTTTCGGTTATTAAGTCTTACACAGATTCTACCACTCTTAAGCTTTACTAATACAGAAAAAGTGGTGATACATACCCTCTCTACATACCCCAGTCAGAATATGGCGTGATGATAAATAAATACAAAATAAAAACTTACTTGGTACAAAGGCGTCGAAGCAGTAAAATCTGAAATACAAAAAATTCAAATTACATACAACATTTTAAAGCCATTATTTACTGTTTTTATTTATTTATTAATTACTATTTTTATTCATTACTGTTTATAGGTTTTCGTGTTTTGGCGAAAATGTCACTTGGCTATGGCTAGTTCTTAAGTGCAGCTGCCGGGACACCACAGATTTTAAACATGAGAGTGGTATCTAGCCGGGCACGGGTATCAAATGTTAATATCAAATGTCCTACCATCATGCTATGGTTTCATCATGATGTTTTGCTTCACCAAAAGCTCTTTGTAGGGATTCGAAGCCACGTTGGTCGACGCGATGTCCGTACACGCTACCACTGAGCAATCATTCCATCGCAAATGGATTTTTGAAAAGCGGAGTTTCAAATAATTGAAAGGGATATCTTCGCTGTAAGAAATATTCGAAAATGACGGACCTTAATAGAATTGTAAAGTCTACGTAATGTTATACAAATGTGTAACATTTGTTAACTCAGACCTAATTGGATTGTCTGTCGTTTGCAACGAAATAACAACAAGCGTTCGAGCCACTAACCTGGTCGAACCATTTCGAGTAGTTGGTTATTTAGTTTAATATTTAGTTATAACCATTGTTCAAATCAATACCCAATTTGAATACCATTGTTAGGTACTCATTTACTTAGCTATGGGTTTTAGAAATAACGTTTAATAAACTTAACGTTTTTTTAATCATAATTCTAATTTAAAATGGATGATACATATTTAAAGATCATTCGACTTAATATTTTTGAATTGTATCTAATTATAATATAAGTATGTAACGATAATATTTTACATGAAACGTCTTCTTTTTTAATTCAGAATGGTATTTTTAATCAAGTAAAAATGAATCTATTTATAGTATAAGAGGCTTTAAAACTCAAATATAGTTTTTATGATGTATTTTCTAAGCGTATAGGTGTATTCTATTATAATTAAAGCTATGATTTTATTCATATTGAGTGTCGAAATATTTGTAGCGAAAGTGGGTTACATAGAGAAAAGTCTTTATTTTTCTATAAGATATTTGTTTGTATACGAACATTTTATCAAAATAAAAAAGCTAAAAATTTTCATTTTCTTTGTGATCTTTTAATATTTTTTATTTTAACCTTTAACCCAATGTCCAAAGGGAAAAGCGTCTATTCAACTTTATTCAACCTTTTTCAGACTTCATTTATTCATAAGCCATTATTCAGACATTTTTAGAATCAAATATGGAAAGGTTTACATAATTCACTATTGTTTTTCTTAAATTAACTAAATAATATCGCTAATTGAACAAAAATAGACACGAATAAAACATATAATGAATTAGTCATAATATCTTGGATAAAAGGATCTACCAATGATTTTGGTTTACTATTATTTAGAATAACTAGGGAATGATATGATATAACTATGATAATATAAAATGCAAAGCAATGCAAAAATATACCAAATTTTATATAAAATAACAATGTCAAAATATGTTATGTACATTTTTATATTTTACAGGCACACAGAATGCAGAATGACCGACAGTTCAAGCGCACGCGCGAATCGTCCTCCTCTCGCTCAAAAGACGGAAGACAAAAATGCTTATTGTGAGTGATCCTTACAAGAAGATAGATATATGCTATCTTTGTCTTTTTTATATGTATTGTAATATCCAAAATTATATACAACATTACTTTGAAATATGTCGTAGGTATAGTTTACTCAGCGGAAGCAATTTAAAAGCCCCAAATACGTATTTTTTCCGAACTGATTCACCATTATTGTCTGTGCTTATTTCGTAAGTTACTTTATCTTACAAAATATGTCCTAATATAGCTATGACTTAAAATAAAAACATGTAAATCGAATAAGCGGTTTTCGCGTGAAAAGAACATAAATGAACTGACAGACAGAGAGACGTTGAGTTATATAATATGTACACATTATTATTTTCTGTTTTTTTTTTATAAAATGAACGCAGCTATAAATAAATAATCGACTGAGTAACATGCGCTTTTTCGTAAGAAGTACTTATTTATTCTTTAGTATTATGTAAAATTTAAGTTAATAACGAACGAAGTAACGAACCTTTATTTTTTACATCTCAGTAGATTAGACTCACCTATAAGTTAGCTTTTTGTTTCTAACAGAAATCGAATGGCAGGAATATTTCTAATTAACAGTTGTCATGTTTCCAAATGTTTCACAGCCGTAAGGGAAAAATTAAATAAATAAACAATTATTTTTTTCAGTTTTATATAGTTTTAGACGATTTATCCTAGATCAATATTATGAAATAATTAACGTGAATTTTGAAACATACTGTCAACTCGCGGATTAATAAATAATAGAATTAAAATATTGTTTCAATTCATTTATCAATTATATTATGTATTTAAATTAATATTGTAGTAGCATATCATCACGTTTACGTTCGCACTATAGTCGCATAAAAAATATGATAATTATTAATAATGATGACATTATATAAAATTAATTTCATGACATAGTTTTATACTACTGTTTATATTGGTTATGAATGTGTTTTACATAGTTTGAAGACGCGCATCGGTGGTTCAGTGGTGGAATGCTCGCCTGCCACGCGGGCGGCCCGGGTTCGATTCCCGGCCGATGCATAATTTGCTTTTTGTTTTTCACTATAATAAAAAAATATAGGTTTTATTTTATTAAATTACTAGAAGCCGCCCGCGACTACTTTCGTATTACTTGTTATATCAAATTTAATAACAATTAAAAATAGTTAATAATACACAGAAAAAAATTAGATAGCACAATGCTTAGAATCGGATCAGTATTTCCAAAGATTATCTCCTAAAACTTATTCACAAGTCTATCTCTTTATAATAATAGATAGATAATTTAGAATAATAGATAATAGTGTTAATACGGGAGGGACTTTTGCAAAAGCTGAGTGAACATTACAACCGCATAATAAGAAATGTCACAATTAAATAATGAACATCTGGGCGACCGAACTTTGCTCAATGTCTTGTAATAAAGATCACATAATTAGGTAAACTTGAAAAATAAAACATTATCTAAATACAACATTTCATTCAAATCGTCCCGTTCCCGAGTGACCTATTTATAAACAAGAACTTCTCACCTAATAGTATAAAATTATAATCATAATTGTTTTATTACTAGAAATTATATATAAATTTTTCAGTGTTTAATATTAATCATAAATAAAGAATATATATATATATATATATATATATATATATATATATATATATATATATATTACTTTTGTATATATTATATATTTATATATATATTTGTATATATATACTATTGTTATATTTCATTACTTTTGTAATTCTTTTTGTTTATCCCGGTTTGACTAGATTAAGAAATTGAGTCAGGGGGGTTATTATTGAAACCGATTCGAATTTGATTTTGTTTCTGATTGGATTTCACTTTTGATTCGAACTCGATCCTACAAGCGTACTCTTGAACTAAACCCAATAGAAAATCAAAATTGAGTTAAAATCGAATCATATCAACGTCGTTATCTGTATCTGGTCACAGAACACAGACAAATCACCGTAAAGTATTATAAATCTTTCCTTGGATTCTTTTAATTAGTCTAACATTTTTACATAACATGAAAGATTGAAAATCGATCGAAGTTAGTTCCGATTCGAGCCACAGAACGAGCGTGCGCTAGTGTTGATTTCAAGAGTGCCAAATCTCACCAAACAGAATTATATTCGATTCGATTCAGAATTCGATTCGATTTACGTGTCAACTAATTAAATATCCCCGGGTATACCTAAATACTTTAGCGAAATGTGAGGTTAGGGATACATTCATTTTATTATATATTATTATTTTAGTACGATATAAAAACGAATAAAGAAAACGTTTCATGAGAAGAATTTAAATTACCATTAAAATCTACTTTTAAATTTCGATTCCCAATAATAACAGGCTTATGCATAACAAATGCAAAAACAATACGATAAAGAAAAAGTTTTAATGTATCGTATAAATATTTCGGGTAATAAAAATGTTTGAATAAAAAAGGTTTTATAAAAAGGTACTTTTACGTGGAGAGAGTACGGTTTACGTGCATTCCCTTTAAACGGAGATTTAACGTGTGCATAAATTACATAGAATTCTCAATATAAAATCTCCGAGAGAAAAGTTTCGAAAAAGGCTTTTCACATCTTATAAAGTACATTAAGGATGTATATAAAAGTTGATACGTTCCGAAAGACTTGCTTCCTAACGGTTCGAGTAAATTTATATGTTTACTTTAACTAGTGAATGCAGGTTTTTTTTAAATATTATATCTATATATCTTATTTTATATTTATATATTAAACTACGAATACGCTAAGATCATACAAAAAAAAAACTTCATATTTGACTAAAACAGCCACATCTCTACAACTACGTAATAGATCCGTTTTACTTTAAATAATAAATATTAATAATAATTTATATTAAAAATAATAATATAAATATTTACTTTAAATAATAAAAAAATATATTTCAAGTATAATAACATCGTTAATGTAATACAATACAATTCATAAATTATTTTGGAGAAAGAGCTTTAAAAATCGATATCATATATTCGATATTTATATTTAAATCATGACGCATTAAATATCACGAAGTACATTTTTTCTAAAACGGTTCCTGAAAACCATGCTAAATCAGTTACGATGTTATTCATATAAGTTATCGGAACCCACGCAAAATAGGCGCATATAGACATCGAGTTGGGGAACTTAGCCCGTGTATGCTTAATAGGTATAGAATTATCCTTTAAAAAAAAAAGAAGAAAACTTAGTCTTATAAATTTTATAATACATCACCGTGCGTTTGTGGGTTAACATTAAAAAGTTTAAATTATTTATTCGTATTAACCAAAAAAAAAACTCGACAAATATGATCACAGCAACAATTGTTCTTTAATATTTTCTGCTATTAACACTGTTTTAATATTATTTAAAATTTAAATCTGCGAACAAATTTAACTTTTGAGATAATTTAAGTTAAGTTGAAGGAACATACCTACCTGGTTTATCGGCGGGCTCCGGCGGTGGTGGCGCGACGTGGAATGCCGTACGGCGATCCGTTTCCGTACGTCCTTTACTCATGGCACACAGCGCTGAAGCTGAAAAGAGCTCTGGGGGTCCAAGATTGATCGGGTGGGTATTTGGGACCCACGGGACGTCGCTTCTATATCACTTTCGATTTACGTACCAAATTGAACTGTAATGAAAGTTTAAATAAAGTTACTGAAAGATTCGACTCCTGGGTTTTTTTTTATTCTGGAGCTATATAATTTCAACATGTATAAATTTCTATTAGGACACTAGTTGTGCCCCAAAGTTTCACTCATATTAGATTTATTAGACCAACACTTCTTCCGCCGCTACCAACGTACCCGTATAGCCAACCTATCGTTGTTCACAGTTCCCGTACTTGCTATAATCCTTGACGTTAATGATTACTGCTCCACTCCTTACTGTCGTAGTATGAAGTTATATAACGATATATTATTTTTACAAAACAGAATAAAACATTATTTTCATTGATTATCGTTATGTATTTATTTTCACGAATATTTTTTTTTAAATAAAATTTAGTCGTAGGCATCTAAATCTTAATGCTTCTGGTAGTTCGTATTGGCATGCCATGGTCTGACGTTTTATTCAACGCACTGTTTCTATGATAGGTATGGTATAAGTCAAACATTCAATTAATAACTCATTAATATTTTATGTATTTATACTATTATCGAGTTGACGTAGTAACGCTTTGTTTGCGTTCAATGTTTTTAGTATTTATAAATACTACAATGAACAAAAAATAGTGAATCTATAACATATTCGGTATTGTGAAAGACATAAAAGTTATTTTTACGTGGTATTTTCAATGATTTGTTTTTTTTATCATTATAGGTTTGGCGTATTGGCCAAAATCTCACCTAATATTAAATGACGATGTGGCCTAAGATGATAACACGCTAAACCTAGTGGAAGCCTGGCTCTCAAGTGCAGCTGCCGGAACACACCTATTGGTTCTTGGCGACAGATTTTCAACTTGAGGGTGTTAGGTTGCCAGTCGGGCATTAGAAAAAGCCCTACCACCATGCTATGGTTTCCTCACGATGTTTTCTTTCACCGAAAGCTCAGGCTCATTGCAGGGATTCGAACTAACGCGAAGTCGTAACGCTACCACTGAGTCATCATTGCTTAAAAATTTGGTGTTGCTTGTCGTGTATTTAACTTTGTAATTGTTAACTTTGTGTTTTACTGGTACTTGTATATCGGCTATATCGGATGGCTAACTTCATCATGTAGTTGGGACGTGAGAGAAAATTATTGGAATTATTTTTGTTTTGCTATGCCAAAGAAATAAAACATTTTTCACTTTGCACACAATTGTTTCTTCAAAAAAGGATATACAATTAAAAAAAAATACATTTTGTAATTATGTAAGCGCGTGGGTTATGTAAAAATGGAAACGTATTAGTGTTTTTTGGAGTTTTTTCTTTTGGGTGATATATTTATATTTCTTTCCCATTTCAATTACAGTGAACATGTTGAAATTTTCAACTCTACGATGTCGATTTTTATCTAATTAATTTAAATCTCCCATATTACTTTATTAATGTCGATAATTATTACAAGTTTGTAATAGACGAATTGAGAACCGTTTATTCCTATGCACGGAATATCATAAGTATTATATTTTATTACAGAAAAACTACAGTCACTTTTAAACATATAATAACAGCCTGTTAATATCTCAATGTTGAGCCAAAGCCACTGTTGAGCCAAAGCCACTGTTGATCCAAAGCTCAACAACTACAACAATTGTAACTTTGAAGCAAGTATTAAAAAATATGCCACACATGATTTGGACTATTTTCAACCCTGTTTATTTGACTTTACATTATAACTTATAAGATAAAACATAATTAAACTGACTTTTAAATAAATATAAAAGAAGAAAAATAAGGATAAATTAAGTAATAATATATATTAGAAATATTAGAGATTTTCTCGACAATTCGGAGGAGAGACTGGACCATCGTCATGTAGGTATGTTGATGTAAATTTTTTTTGCGAAGGAATTTAATATAAATTCCTCGTCCACTGATGTTTTATTGTGTATCCATGACATAAATTCTTTTGTGATGTCACAGGCGTAACGTTCTGGACTATAATTTAACGGTTTTTGGAGTTCCGTACCTCGAAAAAAAATACGGAACCCTTATAGGATCACTTTGTTATCTGGCTGTCTGTCTGGCCGTGTGTCAAGACCCTTTTTCTCGTTACTTGAAATTATGATCATATACTAAGGTCTATGGCCTCATGCTACTGTAAAACAAGTTTCTAGGTTAACGCATTAAAGAGATACGGCACTTCATAGTTAAAATACCACCCACGGGTCGATTATTTATTGAAAGTATAGGATATAGTACTTGATCTTTAAATTTGACACAAAGAGAGTAGTTTTAACACAAGCTAATAAATAAAATTGTAAAAAAAAAACAAGTTTCTATAAAGGATAACACAACAAAGAGATACAGCACTTCTAAAGAAATTGTAAAAGATGCATTCAATGACCAATTATGAAATCCTGTAGGACACTTTCCGGAGACCTAGTCTTGAAATTTGGTAGAAAGGAAGATTTTAACATAGTTTAAGGAATAAATTCGAAAATAATGAATTTGTAGTTATGTGTGAGATAAAATACAACAAAATTATATTCAGTTTTATTTTTTCTTTCGATAACAGCTTCCGGTATAAACTTGAAATTAATATTAAATACTAAGACTCATGATCTCATACTGCTGTAAAAAGTTCTAGTTTCTAAGTAAACGCAATAAAGAGATATATGCCTTCATACGAAAAGTTCAAAGTTACACTCATTGACTTATTATCAAAACCTATTATAGGGTACATATAGTTTTGCAGTACCTAAACAATAATCCGGGTAGTCTTTTTAAGTATACGATTCATATATCAATATTTTACGAAAAGAAACAAACATTTTTGTTTTTTTTACAATAGCTCGGCACGTTGACTATTATCCCTGATGGTAAGATTGAAACCCGAGAGATTGAAATCCATCGGCGGCCATTTCTTTTGTAACATTAAAATACTTATTATAATGATAATATATTCATATAAATATTTTCTTCTGAGTTGATTTTCTATTATCATTACTTCTTTTTTCTTAACTACGTAATTTAACAGTACGGAACCCTTAGAGCGTGAGTTCTAATCGCTACTTGTCTGATTTCTAATTTTTATCAAGTACAAAAGTGTTATTTTTATGGATTTGATAAAATTATTTTTAAACAGTGGCGACATCTGAAAGATGACAATCTAATTAATGCTGAACAAATAACACGGCATAAGCCGCTAAATAATATATATAATAATAATAATACATAGTCGAGCTCGAAGTGCGATATATCGATGTAATTAATTATTAGAGGGTATGTAAAAGATTGCATAAGTCAGGTGCAGTCGATTTTACAAAACACAAAATTATTCTTTAAATCGTGAAGTTCAACTGCAATGTATTAAGCCGGCTACACACATTACTGCATACTGTACAAAGAATACGGGTATTTCTGGGCCCATAATCTAATTTATAGGTAAGTGTACGGTTTATAAAATAGATTATATAAAATGTTAAAAATTATCACAAATCACAACCTACAAAAATGTTAAAATGTTTTTTATGCAAGGTGCTAATTTTGTTTAATCACTTTAAATGCGTTTATTCTTAATTTAATCATATTTAAACATGTTACGCAAATCGCCCTTAAGACATTTTAATACTATTTCCATGCACTATTTCCATTTATTTGACTTTTACAGACAACGAACAATGACATCCAACTATGCACGTTTCATTCTATGCATAACTTTATAAGTCATCGCGCTTTTCGGGTTAAGAAACTCGTCAAGACGTGAAGCGGAATGCAGTCTCGACTTTACCTACTTGCTAATTATGTTTAAGTAAATCAGTGCGCTTTATGTACTGTACTGTATGTAAATAAATCCATTTAAGAGGCTAATTGTAATTAACGAATTTTGTTTAGCGGTGAGTTAAATGAAATGTTGCGCTAGCCGTCCTAAGACTCAGCTCTGAGGTTGTCAAAACCTGTAGAACAATCGGTGATTGTTTGATAATTAATTAGCTATTAATTGACTTTCAAATTTTACATCGCTCTTTTTAACCCAGAGCCAAGGTTGAATGAAAGAGTCTCCTTTATATGTTCAAGTATTTGGAAAATGCGATTTTACAATAAAAATAAACGTAATTGTGTGGATTAAGCTAGTTTCATACTCGTTACATCATTCTTGATAATTGATAAAATATTTTGCATTAATGCATTAGTCTGTGTTGATAAATGGTTTAAAGTGGTACTTGATATTTGTCAAGTTTGCATATACAACTATTTTACACAAATAGACAAATAAATGTACTGTATATGCCGGTTACACTCAATGTAATAGTTCAAGTAATTTGCACAATTATGTAAGTAAACTATCGTAAACACCAATACATAGTTTCACTGAAAATGATACAAGGAACTGACAGACAACTTCAAATGACTGGATAAAACTGACAAGGTAATTTGAAAATAAAAAAACCAGTGCGTGTCGGGCCATACGCAGTTATGGTTCCGTGGTTGCCCGTCACAATATACAGACTTAGAGAGAGGGCGTTAAGTATTTTTCAATGGAACTTGTATGAAATTACTTCTCCAACTACATTTTATAAGTCGATTAACTATTACTCGTTAACTTGTCAAACCTACTTACCTCTGATAGTTTTCCTTTTTCACATTTTCAAAAAGCAACTATTTAGCTGGCATAGAGGGGAGGGAATCTTGACTCTAACAAAACATAGCACTTTATGGTTTAATATTTTGCAAACGGATTCCTGAATCGAAAAATGGTTCTCGTATTCTCGCAATATTTTTAAACGACCTATCCAACGATACCCAATACGATAGGATAGACGAGAAAAAACATTTATTCTCACTTTACGTGTAGGGCAGGTACCCTAAACATTTTTTTTCAAGATTTTATTTTACTACTCTGCCGGCGTGATTAATATTTATAACCATACCAAATTACAGCTTTCTAGTACTAAGAAACTCTGAACTATGCCGCGGACAGACGAACATGGCGAAAGTGTAAAATCCTTCCGACAAAAGTATCCCATTCATTGAGATCACTCCAGTGAGACCAAACACAATTCATCTCTTACATCTCTGCTGTAAGTTGGCGAAGAGTTGGCTATTTTGGAGGCCCATATGATGCTTCAGTATCGGGTCAAGGTTGCCATATTCTTCTAATATAATTGAAGTAACAGAATATTAAATTTCGACTAGATCAGACCTGTGGGAGATGCTCACATTCATTTATCAACCAGAGGAAAGCTGATAATCTTCAAACGGCTGAACAGATTTTCTTGAATCATAGCTAAGAACACTCTTGATCAAGTCACCTTTTAAAGAAAACAAAAACTGGATCAGCAGTTTGGGATTTACGATGCCACCAACAGACACACAGATATAAAATAGTCATTCCATCTTTTAGACATATTATAGTAAGACTATTAAATATTTTTTAGGTAATTGTGTTAGGCACATTACCAATTTAGCTTAAAGAAGTCCAAGAATCATGTTAAGCAAGTTTTATTGTCTAAAAGCTCGATCATTACGTGAATGACGGTGATGTCTGGAAGTGATTCTCTATCTCTGTACATCTATTAAAAATTAAAATAACTGCAAATAATAATGTTACGATATATGTGTAATGTAACCGATACGGGCAGCGTGAAGTCACTCAGGAACCGTGTTTATTTATTGTTAACTTAATAACTGCAGTTCGTCACCATCCGAGACCTGTTACTATTCCACGGCTGAAGTAATTAATGCCCTTAAGTTATATAGCATATGCGGTCACAGAGCATACCTGTCTGCTATCTCACTCAGCCAACAGTAATAAAGTCAATAGCACGGACACCAAGCCGTATTGTTTCCATCAACGATCCTTCATCCTTCATGGACGATTCTCCGACATAATAGGTCTTTACCTATGAAATTGCCGTTCTGCAGTACTGGCCATTTCAAATCAAAATAATTTTTGTTTGGCTAAGAATTCTAATTGCAAATTAATTTTATTTTAAACACATGGAATTGTTTTTCCAAAAATAGTCATTTGTTTATTCATTAGTGTTACATTTTCATCGCATTTAAATCTCTTTTGTCATCATGAATATGTTAAAAATTCGAGTAATTATGGAATATGAGTACCGTCGTTTACGGAGCATTGGTTTGCTCGCTTCCGTTCTGGGAATTTCGACCTGAAAAATGAACCTCGCGGTCCTCCGAAGACTTTGGTCGACAATGACGAATTAAAGGCGATTGTGGAAGCTGACGATACACAATCTACGGCTGAATTAGCAGCAGCTTTCGACGTTAGCGTCAAAACAATATTGGTCCATTTGCGTCAAATTGGAAAGGTAAAAAAACTTGACAAATGGGTGCCCCACGAATGCAATGATCGCCAGCGCGAAGTACGCGTCGAGACGTACCTTGCACTGCTCAACAGACACACAAATGAAGGAATTTTGAACCGCATTCTTACCTGCGATGAAAAATGGATTCTGTTTGATAACCGCAAGCGTTCAGCAAGTTGGTTGGATCCTGGTTCAGCACCTAAACAATGCCCTAAATGAAAACTTACCCCTAGAAAAGTTATGGTCACTGTTTGGTGGTCTAGCGCCGGTGTGATTCATCACAGCTTCTTTACAAACGGGGTGAGCATTACTGCAGATGTGTACTGTGAAGAACTGAACACAATGATGAAGAAGCTGGCACATCTCCAACCAGCATTGGTCAATCGCTCGTCTCTGCTGCTTCTGCACGACGACGCGCGACCTCATACTGCACAACAGACGGTCTCCAAGTTGCAAGAACTGGGGTTGGAAGTTCTCCGTCATCCGCCCTACTCACCAGACCTTGCGCCTACGGACTACTACTTTTTTCAGAATTTGGATAACTCCTTGGCGGGAAAAAAATTCAATACCCGAGAGGCAGTACAAAATGCCTTTGAAGAATTTGTTGCCTCCCGTCTAGCTGATTTCTTTAAGAAGGGCATCAATAAACTGCCACTGCGCTGGCAAAGATGCATTGATAGCATGGGTGATTACTTCGATTAATACAAATAAAAAATACATGAAAAAACATCGTTTGAATTTTTTCATACAAAACGGCAATTTCATAGGTAAAGACCTAATATTATACCAAATAGTATGTTATTTGATATGACGTGTAGGTACGTAAAGCCAGTCCCTGTAACAGTAAACATACTGTAAAAAGATTAAAAAAAATATGATAAAACCCGATCGAGTCTCTTGCCTGTTCTCCTCGATGACTGGGATGTTTTCCGAACTGGTAGTGCCTTCCTAGGGTCTAAAATATTTTTGATTATGCTATTATAATACTCAGACACACAAATACATACGTTAAACTTTATTCTCTCTGTTTTCATTAGGGGTTAGAAAGAAGTTCTATTTCATGCCACGCGTTCAAAACATCCTTAGGCAAAATTGCTTTAACGTCTACATTCACCAACAAAATATTATAAAGAAAGGGTGGTTGTCCCGAATAATAGCACTATTAGTTTGTAATAATGATAATATAATCTTCTGTAATCTGAAAAGATCATAACAATACATCGTAAATGAACGGGCTCTTCGGGTTAATTGGATCACTAAGTACTTTTATACCTGCTACGCATTGACGTCGTTACTGTTCGAATTAGTGAAGAGAACATGTGATATCGATAAACAGATTATCGGTGCGAAGCTAGATAATAGGAAGGTGGTAGGAAAACGGTTAACGCTTCCGATGCGACGCGGTGGGAACTCCGCCTCAGCTGGAACGGTACCGTGGGAATCCAATCACCTGAAATGTATTGATCCGCTTTTGGTCATTTTACGTTTAATTGGATTCTTTGTTGTTTGATCACTAACACGTGTTGTTATTGTTCGCAAGTTTACGAAAATTAAAGCGTTTCATTTATTTTCTCCGGTACGAATGTATTTAAAAAAAATAAGGTGTAAAATATAACACAAATATAAACTGTACGTTAATTATAATTCCGTATACATATAATAAAATTGAAGCGTCTGTTTTAATGTCAAAATAACACCTTTTTACTAATTGTATATGAAAGTATACACCATACCTATAACGAAAAAAACATTTTTTACAATTTTTGTCTGTTTGGTTATTCCGGGTGTATCGAGGAATATGTGGCGAAGTACCTGCAGCCCACGCGATGTTGACCCCACGCTTCTTTGGTGAGGGTGCCTCCACCGCTTGGTGTGGTATTGAATCCGTCGGTTCCAAACCTCGGTACGGGATCTTCCACAGGTGCTGGTTGGCTTGAGTCACTTGCCGCTATGGAGGCACTTATTTGGACTGATGTACACCTCACTCTTCATTAATCGTTCAAGATAACTCGGACTACTCGGAGCTCATGAAGCCGCCGGCCGACGCGTTATAATGTTATTTTCTTCTTTCCGTCTTCGCGCCTAGCGTGGCGTCCACGCGAGCGCGGGAGCCAATCACAGCGCGGCAAGGCCGCCAATCACATATCATTCGATGTTACAAACAAAAAAGATTATATCTAGTGTTGTCACAATAACAGACAATTTTCTGTAACGGTGGATACGTAACACCGGGTAATCTCCGCAACGGTTGGACCGATTTTGACGGGACTTTCACTGGCGGATAGCTGATGTTATAAGCAGTAACTTTTAGTTTAAAAAATAATTAGGGTTTCACGCAAATAAAATAATAAACTTTTTTAGTTGTGCACGCTAGAGCAGCCGCAAATACAGCTACTTTCTAATAAAAATAAAATATTTTGATTATGTTTCAATCTGTTTACATTGTTGGTGACTATGCCCTGTATATTTCGTCTAAACGCGTAATACTGTAAATATTGACATATATTAATTCAGTTTAAATTTTTACAGTCCTTACTATACGTAATATTTTAAGATATGTTATCGGTGGTATATTTTGGTAAACGTTAATCTGGCACGACAACTTGTTGGCAGGGCATGGAGTATGTAATTACTGAGACACAGTCTAGACTACTGCAGATTGTTACGTAACTTAAAGTATGTTATGGCACTATTACGTTTCTGTTGCAATATTAAGATATTTTTTTAGGAAATAGTTTTTTAATACTATTATATTATCTATAGTCATAATAGAAGTGAGATATATCGGATAATATTATATATTCAAATACTATATTATGTTTTTGTTACTATACTAAATTTTTTTTTTTATCGTTATAGGTTTGGCTTAGTGGCCACAGTCTCACCTGATGTGATGATATAGCCCAGGATGGTAAACGCTAAACCTAGTGGAAGACTGGCTCTCAAGTGCAGCTGCCGGAACACACCTATTGATGCTTGGCGACAGATTTTCAACTTGAGGGTGGTAGCTAGGTAGGCGAGCATCAGAAAAAGCCCTACCACCATGCTATGGTTTCCTCACGATGTTTTCCTTCACCGAAAGCTCAGGCTCATTGTAGCGATTCGAACTCACGTCATTCGACGCGAAGTCGTACACGCTACCACTGCGCCATCATCGCTTCAAAATTTATACTTTGTTCATTTTTATAATTATAACAATGGCATTTTTTCTATAATACCGCTGGTTAGCCGGAAGAAAATGCCTTGTGAAATTAAATTTACCATTATATGAACCAAAAAGTGGAATAAAGTATTCATTCATAAAATTAATAATCTTGCAAAAAAAATCCTATGTAGTTAACTTGTAAAGTAATATATTATCTATACTGATATTGTTTATTGGAATTACCAATTAGATTTGAAAAAAAAAAAGCGATTCGAACTATCCACCGCTCGTGCGTACTGCGTTGAAGTCTGGTCGTCTCACACCACCAGGCCAATCCGACGACGATCACAATCATGAAAATCAGGACTTTAATTAACCACGCATTAATGTAAATGTATTCTATCTCATTCTCTCGTAGGCTAAATCCTATAGATGTATATGGTTGTCTCTTTTTACTGTCGCTTTTTCGTTTCATCGAGTTTCAAACACAACGGTGCTAAAGAAGTTTCCACTTCAAAAATATTTTAGATTTTTTTAGCCTATTTATTGAGGAAAGTTTTAGAGTTCATAAATTCACGCTACGATCCTAAAGAGCGAAGCAGTAACCATGAATGTCGAAGAATCTGGCAAGTTGCACGCAAGTTCTGGAAGTAAGAACAGTGATAGGCTACACGAGTGCGTTAGCGGCGACGCGTTAGAGAGTAAGTTGAATAAATTTAACACGAGTGAAACCGTGAGTCACTGTTAGTCTAAAAATAAGATTTCATCCAAATCGTTAGAGTTGTTTCCTAAAAACCAATTACATATGTCATGTACAAGAATCGGTCACTTTATTATTGAACAGATATTCATTAATAATATTAAAATGTATTCCTGACTAATTTATAAATCAAACGTGTCATTAAGTATAGATTAATACTTATTATGCAATTTCGTAAAAAAAATTATTATCTTTATTTAAATTCAGAAGTGACATTTTTATTGTTGATGTTAACAAATGAATTTAATCGATAAATGAGTATTCGCATCTCTATTGACTTAGAGATTAGCAACTCTCTTAATCCATAAAGGGGCAATTAGTGGCGAGAACACTTCGCTGCTAGTGTTACCTATCTGATGTTACTATAAAAAATCTTTTTAACATTTTTTTAACTCTAAATAAACTCGGCTTCTGGAAACGTTTACTATGAATTACTTTTGGATTATAATAAATACGATTTAATATGTTATCTTTTAATTAATTAAATAACAGACGCGGGGATCGAGATGTTTTTTTATAATAGTACGGCAAAGTGAAAGCACTTTGCCTGATGGTATGGTAACATTATTCAAAAACAACGGTTACCACCAAAAGATCAAAGTGCATGTGCCTGGTGGTTTCGAACCAATCGGGTAAAGATCCCTACCGCTACCGCTACTGCTTAATTACTAGATATGCACCTGTTGATACCGGAACGCGACACGCCTAATTGCGTCACTATTGCAGGTGTTCTATCTGACGTATGGTAATTAGGTTGAATTTGTGATAATTGGAAAGATCATATATAAATTTTATAACACACTATTTTTATTTTTTTCGTAATATTACAAAAGTGATTTCAAAATAAAAATTATTTTTGTATTCAGTACCGAAAACGCGCCGATCGTTCTCGAATAAATCCAAGCGCGTGTGACGTCACAATGTTAATTTCTACTCATTGTAGCACACAGCTGATACAGTGCTTTGACTCTTAATCGATGAAATTCCCTTAACATTATGACGTCACAAACCTGGCGATCAATCGTGGCGCGTTCGTAATCATGTGATTCTTTTTAAAAATTAATATTTTCAATTGTTTATTATTAATAAATAAATATGTTTTAAGAGTTTTTCCAATTGACTATTCTTATAATTATCATTAATATTCTTTTTTTTAATCGAATACCCAATTGCCATCTATTCGGATTTAATTCGATTCGGCGTATAGAATTTAGGTATTAACCGAATTTATATCAAGCTATGTAGAGATACTGCAAATCTGCACGAGAACGACAACTGTTAAAAGTTAGTTAACTTTTAAATTATTGTATATGGCAATATATATAGCGATAAATAACCACATTTACTATAATACCATAGGTATCAACAAGCTCGTTGCCAACCTTGAACCCCCCTACCCCAAGGAGCTCTGGAAACCCTACTCACCGCAGAAACATTACACAAGGTTATTTGATTTTATTGTTATAGGTTTGTCGTAGTTGCTACAATCTCACCTGATAATAATACTGTTAATTTATTTATAGTATTCGGTATTGTGAAAGACACGGTACACCTCCCATAAAAGTTATTTTTACGTGGTATTTTCAATGATTTAGTTTTTTTTTATCACCCCACCACACAGCGCTGGTTTTCAGTCTAACACACTCTCTTATAAAACAAAGCATTACGCGCAATCAGCAGCTCGGCTTATTACATGATATTACAAATAAAAATAATAATGAAATGTCAAATTCATATAGCAATTGAAGCAATGATGGCTCAGTGGTAGCGCGTACGACTTCGCCTCGATTGACGTGAGTTCGAATCCTTGCAATGAGTCTGAGCTTTCGCTGAAGGAAAAAATCGTGAGGAAACCATAGCATGGTGGTAGGGCTTATTCTAATGCTTGCCTTGCTAGCTACCGCCCTCAAGTTGAAAATCTGTCGCCAAGCACCAATAGGTGTGTTCCTGTAAGCTGCACTTGAGAGCCAGTCTTCCACTACGCTTATCATATTATCATCTTGGGCTACATCCTCACTTAACATCAGATGAGATTGTGGCCACTAAGCCCAATCTATAACAATAAAAGAGAAAAAAGAACAATAAAAACAAAGAAAAATTAATATTTTAGTCAAGTATGTCCATTTACGTAACTTATACACTTACTTACTATCCATTTAATTTTTTTTTATGAATACAAAAATGATGCATTTAACGTTTAAACTCCTCACGCATTATAATAATAAGGAGTTTTTGGCGATATCTTGATCATTCATATTTGGTTTTGCATAATAATTCAAAAACGTTATTATTAGGTCCTATATTATGTAATAATGGATGCATTTTGCATGGTTATTGTGCTCAAGTGAAGTGAGTTATAAAAAATAACTTGAAGCATGAATTTTAAGTTACCACATAAACTCCCTGGACAGTTTGAACAAGAGAGTCACCATCTTGTTAAAGATTAGAAAAATATTCTATCCACGTGACATTGGCATAACTGTGTATAAGAAGTACACGTTGCACTATCTAAGAAGAAGAAAAACCTATTTTAATTTTTTTCTCACAGAGTACATTTGTTGATTTGTTTATTATAAACAATGTGTATTTTTACATATTACATTAATCTAAGTAAGCAAACATAAAAACATATATATATGACATAGTATAAAACAAAGTCGCTGTCGCTCTGTCCCTATGTATGCTTAAATCTTTGAAACTACGCAACGGATTTTGAACCGTTTTTTTTTAATAGATAGAGTGTTTCAAGAGGAAGGTTTATATGTATAATACATTTATAATATTGTAGAGAACCACTGATAAATTTAGAGGTTTCTAATGTGATGTCGTAAATAAACACATTTTTTTGCGTTTACTTTGCAAACGCTGGCTGAATCCCACGAGATAAATCAAAATAATGTACTACAGTATTCTACACCTTAAAAAGTTCAACAAAAAAGACCCGATGGTATATGTTTATCTCTTAAGGATAACCTTCAATAACTATTTTTATCCTTTACATTTTACGGGAAAAAATGGCTTATTTACGAAGTGATTTTAAGCAATACAACATTAATCCTTATCCAATTAGGTACCTTAAATACATTGTCCATTTGATTTAGATCAATATGGCCCTTTACAGCATGTAGTTTAAATGAATATATCCGAAGATATTACAGATTTTAAATGCAGGGACATAGCGGTACGGCGGTACCGGCCCTATATACCATGGTCAATTATATGTCGCTCTCTCAAGAGTAACCTCTAAACAAAACATGTTTGTATTGGCTAATGACAAAAAAGCTGTAAACGTTGTTTATAAGGACATTCTGTAGTAGATGCACCCGTGCGAAGCCGGGGCGGGTCGCTAGTATTTAATAAATATCAGTTTATCTGAGTAACAAAAACTTTAGGAGGTTTATTATGAAAGATGAGTAATTGAGACATGATTTGCTTGACAGATTTAATATATATGACATACAAACTGATTTCAATAATTTCAGCGATGGATACTTTCACTTTGTAATCGGATTTATTAAAATACCATACATATTTAAGAACGACATCTGTCTGACAATTCTCGCAATTCGGAAAATTCTAAATTACAATCACATTGCTCGTAAAAAGTACTTGATGTTCAGATAATCGATGCTTTAAGAGTTATTTATTCACTCACTAGCTACGCTCTGCGGTTTCACCTGCGCTATGAGTTTTATAGAATCTTTATCAGAATTAAAAAAAAAACACAGTACTTAGGGTTAATGTAAGCTTTTTATCAGAGACAAAGCTTTCAGAATCGGATCATTAGTTCCAAACAAACTCACAAAATTTAACTCTTTATATCATTTATAGTATAGATTATAATATAGTATAGTATATATAGTGTAGTATATATAGTGTAGTATATATAGTATAGTATAGATTTAAATAAACCTCGCAATTTCCCTCGTGTTAATTTCGTTTCTCGCCTCCCGATACCCCGCGCCGCACTACTCGGTCCGCCCACACTATTACTTTGTTATCGCTGAACGTACTTTTTAACATACACTTTGCATAATATTTCTCGTATCTTGCTTGTCGTAGCGTAATATTAGGTACTTTACTACCATCCCCAATAAAATAGCCTATACAATTCAAAATATTTTTTCAAATCTGTCTGGTAGTTCCAGAGATTAGCACCTTCAAATAAACAAGAAAAAATCCAAATTGCTTTATAATATTTAGTACTAGCCGTGCCTCATGGTGTCACCCGTGTATTATTTAAAAGAAATCGCTGATTGATGATTTATAATACTCCAGTATAGGCAATATTTTTATCGGGCGGCCAGGGTTATGCTGGTTATGGCTCACACGGCTCGTTCGCGCTACTACACCTATAGTCATAGGTCCGAGCCGAGTGTTGAATTATTTCAGTTTTGCATTATATTCCAAATTATATGTCTAAATAACATGCTATAAAGGGCAAGGTTTATCTTCATAAAATTGTCTTGATGATGAGGTAACTTTCGTTCTTAAAGATTAATATGCCATACCTAATAATAATGCTCATAAAACACTTTTTTATTTTCAATGAAAAAAAAACACAAAATACCTTATTGTGGCTTATGTGTAAGAGATAAACATATGGTATCGCGGCTTTTTTTTAGATGTACTAAGGAACAATGTATTTGTAGAACATTGTATTACGCCAATGCGCGCGGATAAACCAGTTCGAGTGTGATATTTCTACCGGCTTACTTAACAAAAATCAATATTTAAGGCTAGTTGAGAAGTGTAGCTTAATGCTAAATAGCTTATACTATTCTACATGAATCTGGCTATCATATACAAAAATAATTTTTCGAATCCGACGGGTAGTTCCAGAGATTAGCGTGTTTAAGCAGACAAACAAACAAAAAACTTTTCCTCTTTATTATACCTATTAGTATAGATAGATATAAATATATATAAGTGTTTAATCCTGCTACGCTTTGACGGGACATAATTATAAACGTACTTGATATGGTCATTACTATTAGTGTACAAAATTTAATAACATGATGATAGAATCATTATTTACAGGAATCTCTACAAATACAAAAAATATCAGAAATATATTACATTTATGTACGAATGTTCTGAATAAAATTTCTAATAGTTCCCTTTCTCACCCACGAAAACAGACGGGAGAACCCAACGTTATTGAATACTCTCGAACTAACGGTTTTCTTCAAAGTCGTATCACGTACTAGTGATATTTATTCCTGCTAGCGAAGTTATAAAGTATTGCTAGATGTGTCGAATTTCTAACTAACCTAACTTTTGTAACGCGTAGCGTGGATACATTGTAGTTAGTATACATACTTTTCCTAGATTACTGCTGATCATGAATACTGTAGCGATATGTTAACACAGTACACTATATTCAAAAATAAACGAAATATCTCGAAAAATCTAGAATTAGTATAAACTCATAGAAAGAAATAAAGAAGATACGCTTCAATTCGCGTAATAAGTACACGATGAAAACTTATTGGCTCGAGTATCGTAAAAAAACTTATCATGCTTCAAAACATCCCAATTCCTCTAACGTTATTGGTCTGTCATAAATTGATCAAAACTACTCTCGAAATTTGGACCTCTCGTTTTTATCGGATAAATAAGCTAGCCACATTCCGATGATAGTACTATCTTGGAGATCAAAGTAGGAGCGAGGCGTATTTATCGGAACAGTTTAAAATAACAGTTATTTACAAGTAACGGTCTGGAACTGTTATCTGTAAACTGAAAAAGCTGTTACTAAAAACTAAATACCTATTCCACATACAGCAGTGTGACACAAAAGTAAACTGTTTTAGTTTGGAACACACTATTCTCTATCAAAGTTTAAGGATGTTTACTTTGTTAGAAAGAGATACAAAAAAAAATTACTTGGAACAAGCTTTTTACTCTTTTCAATTAAAGTAATAGAAAGAGATAGCATCATGTGACAGACTGTTATTTTGAAACTGGTTTTTGGAAGTGTTATTTCTCTTAAACAGGAACTGGTGGAACAGGTTTCATATTTTATCTGTTATAGCTGAAGGCGAATACATGAAGCGACAATCGAAACAAATCTACACGAGGACTAACTAACATAAGTTGAAAGTGACTTTCGCACTAATTCCATGTTTATATAATGTTAAAAATATATGACAGAAAACAAAATTACATAGATCATTTCTACTAGACAATCCGGTGTCACTTTGATCAAACGCGGAACTAAGAAGATAAAAAACAATTATAAAAAATAGTGCTTCCAGGGAATTATTATCAACGTGCCTAAGTCAATGTCAACATGAATAGCAGTTTCGTTGATTGTACGTGACTTACGATTGTGTTATATATATACCAAAATATTTTTTTATATTTCTATGGTATTCTATGTTAGGTCCAATAAAGGGATGAATTTCAGAATTTAAATGTTTGGCGATAAACTATTAAGGTTTCTCTTTCACTCTCAGCTCACTTTTATATTTGTATTTCATTTTCTTTGATAAAGCGTTGATTTCTAGATGTTTACCTCATTCCCTACTTCAAAATAAGTAGGGCACAGATAAAGTTCTTTTGAGATTTCTCAGTAGGGCACAGAAAAATTTCTTTTGAGATTTCTCAGTAGGGCACAGATAAATTTCTTTTGAGATTTCTCAGTAGGCACAGATAAATTTCTTTTGAGATTTTTTTCTACTTGAGGCTATTCGACTTGTGATTCACCTTCACCCTACAGAAGATCACAGCAAAATAACCTTGTGTAATGTTTCTGTGGTGAGTAGGGTTTCCAGAGTTCCTTGGGGTAGAGAGTTCAAGGTCGGCAACGCACTAGTGATATTTATGGTATTACAAGCGTCCATAGTCCACCTTAGCTGGTTACCATCAGGAAACCCTTGTTTTCCTCCTTAGTTATATAAAAAAATGTGATATACCATCAATTAATCATAATTATACTCAATCGTGTTTTCCTGGCAACGCCATTACTCCGTTAATTCTTCAATAAAATAAATGTTTAAAAAATCATTTTAAAGCTTATTTTTTCTGCTATACATAAAATTGTTGAAAATTAATATTTTCTGTAAAAAAAAAATTAAACCTTTTTTTATTAGAAACGCCATCTATGGATGCTAATGAAAATATTTTCAAGGCGCCATCTATCAACAATATGTTTAACTAATATAAGAGCTGTTAGAATGTTTACAGTCTATAATGTTCGAAATATTCGCACGGGTAAGTTAATTTTTCAGATATTACAATAATAAATAAATTAATAATGATTTCATTTCGATCGCGGCTTTTTCGTCAAAATACTCCTATATTTTACGATGAAAAAATAGATAAAAAACTTGTTATCACATAATATTATCCGTAACAAGCCCGCAGGTGTAAGCCCAGGGCGTGAGTTAACCTAACGAGCGGGTAAGATAAAGGTCGTGATATATACGTAGGTACATTTGTCGGCTGTGATATTTGGGGAAAAAGGTTTTTGTTATTGCAAAACGATTGGCAGTTAAACTAATTTGTAGGTGAGATAGTGTTTTAGCTTTTGGAACAATCGTTGAGGGTATAAAAATATACTTAGCCACTCAGCCACGAAAGCTTTGCAACAACATCTGAAGGTGCCATAATGGCCGAACCTCGGCTCGGACCTTTGCGCGTTTGCAATTAAGTCGCGATCTGACTAAACGCTCAGAGTGATAGTTTCATATAACGTGCCGCTCAAAGTTGAAGCCAAAACTAAATAAATGTGTGCGTAAGCCACACGTAATTACAGTTGCCAACACAAACACACGAATGATATTGTAAGCGATTGAAATTTTGTCCGAAAAATGGGGTAATGAAAGAACCTATCCACTATTTGTCAGTCTCATTCATCCTATGGTCATTCGAATTAAATAATAAAAGCAATAATTGAGATTTTTAATTATTGGTATTCACAAACTAATTATTATATTACTATAATACACAAAACAAAAGAAAATCAGTGATGCGTGACCACCACCATACACATAGTTGATCGCGACCACTACCACCTCGCTTTATTGATGCATATACACCGGTTTATCCCGTAACGCGACAAAACAAAAGAATATCAGTGATGGGTTTAATACTATGTGTATGGTGGTCGTAATCCCTAGAGGCGCGCTTAATTACTGCATATATACCGACTGATCACGAAGCGTAACAAATCAGATGAAAATCAGTGATGGGTTTATTACTATGTGTATGGTATAGTAATTATTATTAATAACTATTGCATAATAGTTATTTTTGTTTTTGTATTAATAACAATTATTTTTGACGTAAAATTATAAGCTGCTGTATGTGCTTTTCCGTGAAATAGGACATTTAAATGTTTCTGGTGATTATGTGATGACCTGTGACGTTATTGCACTACGCAGTAAGTCATATTTTGTCAAATTGCGGGAGTTGTTTGCATTATGACCTCATTTTTAGCACTGACGTGCCGAGAGACCTAGGTAGCCTTTACAGGCTAACTTGAAATGGCTTCTGTGAAACGGCTTGACTACTGCCGTTCTGAGTGTTTTTATTCTATGCTTATACATACTTTATTTTTAAACCCCGACGCAAACAGAGGGTTGTTTTAATTTTAACATGTGTATTTGTAACATGTCTCTGCGGATATTATATCTCCCAATCGGATGAACCGATTTTGAATTAGTTTTTTTATGTATCAAAGGTTACTTCATTGGGAGTGTTTTAGCTATAATTAAAAAAAACTGTTCATCTGTTTGCATACCTCATTTCTAGTTGATGAAGGGGTGTGAAAGACTTTCACGGGTCTGATCGATTGCAAAATTGGTATCCTGTTACATCAATGATATTTCAAGAACATGGTAAACAATACCTGATGCTGTTGCATCATCTGGAATCTGCAGGATACCCAACACCTCACCAACTTATAGCAAAGGTGTAGTGTTTGAGCTCATTGGAATAGTCTTAATGTATAGGTTATTAGTGTCGGAGTATTTTTTAATTTTGTATTATTTACCTTCTACTTCTTCGAATTATAAATATATATATTATATTTTTTTTTGATAAATATATTCAATTTTAATTATTGTGTTTATTACAAAAACGTATAAACATTACAAGCATAAAAGATTTTATGACGACGTTATTACAGAAAAGTGCTAAACTTTGAATTGCCTTTTTTATATAAAGCCTATCTGAACAAGACAGAGGCACTATAGGACTCAGGTGTTTTAGAGAGGACAATTTCGTTCTCACATCCAAACTATCTGATCGGAGATAATGTCTTTTGGTAGTTATTTATTGTAAGGCCGATCTAATTTTTAGTCTAATTTTTATTGTCTGAAGTCGCAAACAAGCATGCAGTCCACCTGATATTAAGTTGGCATTGCAGATTATATATACTTATAACTAACCTGCGAAAGACCAGAGTCTAATCAAGGCCAGTCATTAATAGGTTCAAATCAGCAGACTTAGAACTGTTTCACACTAGGTCGGACCGACAGTTTTACCGTCGGTCGCCTGTCGCCTATTTCTGTTCACATTATACTGACGATCAATCTGTAGTTCCGACTCAATGCCGACACCGTCCTACTTTTATCGTTGGCTGGCTCGTCATAATTCAGTTATGAGTTGGCTTTCGGTGTACAATTAACGACTACGAAGCTCTGGTTCTCATGTGGTTTATCAATATGTGTATGGTTGATCACCACCCCGGTTCATTACTGGATATACGACGGCTGTTCCTGTAACGCGACAAACCAAAACAAAATCGCTGTGATGAGTTTATGACTATGTGTATACTAATCGCAATCTCTACCATCCTGCTTTATTATTACACCGGCCGATTCCGGTACGCGACAATCCAAATAAAAATTACTATAATGGGTTTATCACTATGTGTATAGTATAGTAATTATTAAATAATATTATTTATAATAATGTTGTTCCAACCCATCTAATGTACCCATGTTTTAACATGAAACGATTCATCTCTGCGTAAACGCCACTGCACTCCGCAGGTACTACAGGTGGCGGTGATGACGAAGGCTGGGTATGTGCGGGTGGATGTGTTACAAGTCGCCGTTTCGGCGACAAGTGTGAACGGTGCAATACAAACTGTATGCCAATAATATCCGATCCGACAGTAAATTGTGGGGGAAAGTCCTGTAAACGTGTCGTTGCCGACTGTATTATCGGGTCGCTCTAATGTGAACACTGTTATTGGAATTTATCCGACTCTGATATCGTCTCGACGCGTCTAAACTGTATGTACGACCTAGTGTGAACAAACTCAAAGTTGGAACGCTTTATGAGCCAGTTTGTGTTGCCAACACACTCTTTGGATCGGAACGCAGCAGCTCAAGCAATGTTGCTGTTCTACAGAAATGGGTGTGGCGGTGATGCTCTTGCTGTAGAACCTTCCACATGTTCCTTCGCTTTAAAATATTGAACTATGAGAATATTTTTTGAACAATCATTTATTGAAAAAGTTTTTTTTATTAGATTTAGCTGTTGTGTGGTGTGTTTAGATTGTACACTCTAGCAAGATAATCACGGCTTTTGATAAATATTCCTATCTACCGCTCCACTATATACTTTTGTACTTATCAACAAGTCGTCAATTCCTGTACATTTTTATCGTTATAGGTTTTGCGTTGTGGCCACAATCTCACCTGATCTTAAGTGACCCAAGATGGTAACACGTTAGGAGGACTGGCTCTCAAGTACAGACTGCCGGAACACACCTATTGATGCTTGGCGACAGATTTTCAACTAAGCAAATATTTAAGGAAGTGATTAAAAACATTTGAAACGACAAAACTCAGTATAACTTATCCCATATTACATCTGAAATAGCTTTACTTTAAAAACTTCAAAGTTATAATTGTAAAAAATGAGAAAGAATAGTTTAATTTTAAAAGTTTAAATTTATGTAAACGGCAGCTAAAAAGAAAAGATCTGCGAAGGTTATATAAGGTTTATTTCGGAAAACTTTCCTTGTTAGCATGTACTTTTTTATTAATGAAAATTCTTTTACTGATATAAAGTTACGTTTTGCCTGAATCACATAGGTGGTTTTATTATTAATTTTTATACTGTAATGAAATTGTATGAAGTTACGGCCTCCCCAGTTTTAAATAGGCGGGAAAACACGCCAGGAGTGAATGCCACTTTTTTTCTCCCGCATTTCTTTATTTCCACGCGATTGCTAGTCTGATATATTATAAATGTAACAATAATATTGGTATTATAAATATGTAAAAAAGGACATACGATAATATTTATCAAATATTTCTGTAATTTATTTTAACGCCCAGTGAAACCGACTACTAACTTACTTAAACGTTTCAGTCTACTTAAGATTTTCTAGATAAATTTACTTATCTACCTAATAAAGAAATGCTTACACATGAGAAAAAAAAACAGATAGTCCCAGTAGTGGGGATATTTAAAATGCAGAAGTCTTAAATTGGACCTATCATAATAGGGTTTATATTATTATGATAATTTGTAATGCTGCAAATTCAAAGCAACTTTGTTTTGAATTGTAAACCAACATATTATTTATGGCGTGAATAAAAGATCATTTTAAATTTTCAATCACTAAGGAGACATTCCTTTTCGCTTAGCGCTCAATGTTTTCAAGTATAAGCAAAACAAAATGTTCACTCCTGTCACGGATCCGCCATCCGGTATATGTACGACTTTCAAACGGTCTGAATAATTTATACTCAGTTTTGTTTCCTGTCGTATAGGTACTATTGTAGCATATTTATACATATTATAATATCACTACTAATATCTTAAAAAAATGTGAGGCTTCACGGGAGCCCTGGCCGATGCAAAACATCTAAATTAAATCATATTTTCAAATTAAAATGTGTATGAATAAAACGAAAAAAAAAACATATGGCTACTTATGAAATAAAATATCAGTTTTTTTTATGATTCTTTTTTTGCATGCTGATACACTTACACACACGTAAAGTAATGAGTGTGTGTAATAGAGAGAGAAGCATTCAGTACAAACGTTGAAAGAGGAGCGCTGAGCCGAAAAGAGCCAAGTAGACGAGATGCTGGCGTAGGCACGTAGCGACGTCTTATCAGAACACTTTTACTCCCGTTGAACACCTAGTCCTTTTTTGTTGGATATAAAGTTTAACGTTATTACGCACACGGTACCTAATTTGTGCACAACGACATCGGTAAAGGGTAGGATTAATATAGGATTCCCTCAATGCTGCGCTCGCTTCGTGTAGGAGGCCTCCTCTTCTTCCACGGTACACAATGCACACAAAGTTCGCGAAAACACCTTTATAATTTGAGGCACACAATATAATTTATTATAAGTATATAGACAGCAACGTTGCCTGTCACCCGCTGAATTCACTCGCTGCGTAATGCGTAATAACATTGGATGATAAGAGATGAAGAAAGAGAAGTGCAAAAATAATGAGTGACAGCTGTCCACAATTGTAGTCCAAACATGCGGCCTAACGCGCCATTAATTTTTTACATCAAAACGTTAAAATCTTCAACAAAACTCAATATTATCTCTGTACAGACTTAAAAAAAGATATTAAGTAGTAGATATTAAGATTTAAGATATTACATTATATTATCATATATGCAGTGGCAGACGATACATTTCCCTTTAAATAGTCTTTCTTTATGAGAGGTAGGGCACAGAGAAATTTCATTGGAGATTTCTTTCTACTTGGGGCAGCACGACTGGTGGAATACCTCCACCATGCATTAAATCGCAGCCAAATAACCCTTGTGTTGTATTCCTGCGGTGAGTAGGGTTTAAAGAGCTCCATGGAGTAAGGGGGTTCAAGGTCGAAAACGTCCATAGGCTACGGTAGCCGCTTACCATCAATCAGCTTGTATGCCACCTATTGTAGTAGGTATAAAAAAAAATTACATTTCGAATGTATAAAACATGGGAGGAGAAAAAATGGCCGCGGCTTGATACGAGTTACTTCCCTTCCCGTTAACGCGTCGTATGATAATTTTATAAATAGATGTATATTGTAAAAGGTAGATATAATTCACGACCACTTGTACGCATATTACATAGTATAATTAAAGCGCATATTATAATGTTATTAACCACAAAATATGGTATGGAAAACTACAGTAGATAAATAAATCCAGTAACCTAGCGAGAAATTCCATCACTATTATTAATAAATAATAATAATAATATTAAGTGTTCTGTAAAAACCTTTTTTATTATTCTCAAATTCTTTGTTATCTTCTAGCACAGGGGTCACACCCAACCACCTTCACCATTACCTACAGCAGATTGACTTACACAGCAATACATACATGACCATGCAAAAATCTGCATTTTAAATACTTGCCGAAGTGTTCGTAAGTTCTATAACAGAAAATGTACTCCACTTGACCTAGGTCCGTGGATTTCATAATTACCGAAACTATTATAATTTCGAGAAAAAGAATAAAAAAATGTAATAGTGTAATATTTATTATGATAAATAAGTAACAACTTTTACTTGTATATAAAACCCAATACGATAAAATTATTGGTAATTTTTTTAATTAATTAATATGATCTTACGTTTATATCAATTGATTTCTATCGATCACCATCATACGGACCGTAAGTTTGTTTACCACCATAATGGAAAAAATACTATTACGAAGTGCACCGCATTAGGGCTTAAAACAAATAAAAAAATTTAATATTATATTCATAGTTAAGAATATTTAATTTAAAAAAAAACAAGATATATTCCAAAGGAAATTGACGTGAAACTGAATACAAGACGATATCTGTCCGGTGTATAGTCGCGGGATAATTGAAAAAGTGATGACGAAAGACCGTCTAAATTAAAATTTCAAATTATACGTTGGCGTTTTATTCAAATGAACATTCAGCTATGTGGCTATTGAAAATGTTAAGGAATATTTTTTCAGTAGGTATATACAAAATTGTCAGAAAAATTAAATTTTGAACAATATGCCTATACTTTTTTATTAATATATTAAAAACCTCGTTTAACAAAAACGTAAGTGTTAAGGGCCTTGGAGCCATTAGAGGCTTTGACAGCTTCACCCGGCTTGACCATATTATTATAAATATGTACTAACTGATAATACACATGAATAATATCACAATTGTATCTAAGATTATTAGGCACAACGGGAAACTTGACTACGTTCTTAAAAACCTTTTGTTTCTATGAAATTTCATTGTAACTCAGAATACGAAATATACGTTTCATATAAAATGTTCCTATCCAAAGACGACATTAACTTGTGAACTTCCATTATAAATGAACTGTTATTTGTCACTTTGTTAATTTTTATTAAAGTACAAGACAGCATTATATAATATATCATGTGTAATAGAAAATAGCATTAAGGCAAAATACTTATACAAAAAACAATGCCTTTTTCGTGTCCCTTACAAAATGCGTATACTGAGTTGCCTTCAAGAATTTTATTAGAAAACACATAAATGGGTTTCTTCGCTGTAAGTAGCTTCCATTGTGTTTGCCTTCATTCGAACGGTGCCTTTACAATACCTTTGATCAGACAAACGGAAAGAAAAAATATTTTTTTCGATAAAACGTTATGTAACTTCTCCAATGTGTGTTAGTGTGTTATTTGATAGACCCATTTACGTCATTATACATTTTAAAAACAACCTCTGTGTGAGAAACTATTTAAAACAAATAACTAAATAAACAATATTTAAGATGTCAAAAGCAATGAACCATATTCCTGGTATAGCGTTTCGTTTTTGGATATTTTCTTGAAATGGGATAATACGTTTAGCATAATTCGTATATTACCATCACACAATTATGATTCATATAACATTGTGAATAAGGTTGAAATTTAAATTGAAATAATTCTTGGTTGTCTGCTACATCTGCAACACAAATATCCTGAATTTAGAGTTTCTTTTCTTGAATATCTTAAGACAACGAATTATATTTTATGATGTTAAGCGGGATATCATTAAAAATGTTTCTTTATTATAAGTTTTGTTTAATTGTCTAAATAACGTTCTGAAAGGGCATTTTCTAATGCTCGTAATATGACTATTCATAGAATCAGTCAATTTCTTAGCTAGTTTATTAACACCCAACGCAATCACCGAGGTGCCATAAATTTTACGTGTGTATCTGTTCATCTGTGTTTGTCTGTGGCATCATAGCACCCAAATGGCAAAAGCAAAAAAAAGTTTTAAAGGTTGTTTGATCGAGAGTTAGGATTTGAGAAAATCTGTTTAGTTATTTTACGATTATCAGGTATTTTGTTGATACTGTTGATAAATGGATGTGATTCTTCCACAGGTCTGATTGAGTCGAAATTTAATATTCTGTTACTACAATGGTACGTAAATTAAAAGTAAATTAAAAAAATAACGCGATAATTGTGTCCGACCTGCCATACTGGCAATCTAAATCGTGTTACGTTCCGGGATCATCCGGTGTATGTATCCAATGTAATTAAGCAGGGTGGTAGATAATATCTTTACCAGACTGGTTCGCAACTACCATGCACATGGTGATTAACTTGTTACAATGACTCTCTTTTTGTTAGTCGGGATCAGTCAATGTATATCCAATTGCCTCGAGACTTTTAGACATGACAGCGAGGACCGGCGATAGATAATCTATCACTCGATGATCGCTGTTGTTTCTGGATTGTACTGTGCTTATTATCAGCTACACTGCACTCATTTTGCCGTGATACTATAAAAAAAGAAGAAAATACTTTTCACCGGTAAAATTCAGCGCGCTTTCAATTACAAGCAACAAACGGTGGCTTGGTGTTATAACTCAAGTTTTATAGACAGACCTTATGGTTCAGGACGCAATCATTTAATTTATGGTTTCATCTAAAATTGATTACGAAATAAAGTTATAAGTTCCTGCAAGAATTCATTACGGTTATTGAAAAACTTAGACTTTACTACTTTACTATTATTGCTCTAAAGTTTACTCAATAGTAAATATATAGAAATATCGTGTTCTGTTTTTACCGTTTCGTACCTAGAAAATGAACTCTATACCGGAGCCTACGCTGTCCGTCTTACCTTCTAAGGGTATCTTTTGAACCGTAGTGAGCTGTCGATTGAAATTTTCTTAAAATGTGTGTTATAAAGGTTAAACATACATATCGTAAAAAAGGTAATATGTATACACAAGCGTTAAGTTTGTTGTGATTACAGGGCAATTCTAAATAAAACAATGAATTAGAAAATCCGATTTCGTGTGAATCGGATTAACGTTAAGGTTGCTGAACTGAAGGAAGAAAACACTGAGGATTTTAGTTTCCTATTTTAGAAGAATATCTGAACATTAAAAGTAGAATCTTCGACTTAATTTGTTTTAACTAAATATAGATTTTCAGTGCGACTAGTCGGTACACGCTTGCAGTTCAATGGCAACCGACAGTAAAGTCATTTATAGCATTTAGCTATGCAGGTGCGGTCAAGTTGACAAGCTTAACTAATAAAAAGGGAATCGTGGACGAGTATTGTAATCATGTCTTCAAACATATTAACCATAAATCGATACACAATATGACTTTAATCTAATAAAATTAATTAAAAACCAAATATAGAAAATAAGTTTTACAGCCTTATTTATCTTTGCAACTAATAAATCTCCTTTTACTTTACTTTAATTTATCATTGTAAATTAAAATATATTTTTTACATAGTATAATTTTTCATTAATTAACTAATTAGTTACATATATCACAAATATTGAGTCGAGAAAGCATTAAAAATAGTTATCATATTACATTAAGTAGCAGTGAAAGAAAAACATGCAGTAGATATTTTCTTAAAACGGTTCTTTTGAAATCCATGGCTTTATGAGATGCGATGTTATTTCTACAAAGTAAAAAAAAAATGATAGTCAAGACGCATAAAACCGGTTGTGTACGTGTGGACGTGTACAAAAGGTTTATCTATGTCCGAAGTTGGTATCTGCAATGCGGTACCGAGTAAAGTACTTAGTTGTGTGTGTTGTGACGTGAAGTGACGTGTTGAAATTTCTATAATATAATTTGTCTCAGAAAATGCTAGTTTTTCTTGGATATAAATAACAAAGTTTTAATAAATTATTTATTTTATCATTATCTGTCAAAACTTTTAATTTTCAATAAATTGCTCTGCTTTTATCACGCCATGTTCCCACTGAGATAAACAGTAAGGATGGATCACCACATGTTTGTAACTTAACAAGCCCCTTTCGCTTTCATCTGTTTAATTAAGTCTTATTAATAAGAAGTCAACATTTTTTATTTAAACTTTTACAGGTTTATTAACTTTCACATAATTATATAGACGGTGGAAAGACTACTTGACTAACGTGTAAAGTATGTAATTTGCACGTTAGTCAATTAGCCTTTACATTGTTGATATAATGTGTTTTTTTATTTACATTATTATGCTACTATCAGTGAATAAAAGCAATAAATATCAATAATATATTTTATTTGAATCAGTTGTAAATCAAGCCTCATTAAAGATGAATATGGTAAATTTAAAAAATAGTTTTTAAATTGAGTATATTATAATTCAATTAAGAATAAAAAAATGATAATAATTACCGTCACAGCAAGTTAAATGAGGATAAACTCTTTAATTTGATATGTGAATTTGTAATCTACAAATTAAGTTCAAAAATTTGTTGTACATTCCAAAATAAATTTAATTTTAAGTAACAATTTAGAGACACTTCATTTTCTATAGAAAGAATAGTCCGCATTTCTCGCTCAGTTCCCAAGCCTGTTTGAGCATCGTTAGCCAGGAAATAAATTTAACAATGCAGATCTAATAAGACAAAGCTTTCAGAAAACCTGTTTAGAGGAAAGAAAGAAAAAAGCAATTTATGTCTGTTTCTTTCACTAACCTACTCTCGCGACCAATTCTCAAATCTGTAATGAATTTCTTTGTGTAACGTTTTACTTGTGTCTTAATGTTTCACTTGAGCACAATAACCAAATTTCATCACGTGAGATGCTACAAAAGTTACATAACATAGGGTCATCAGTTTATAAACTATAACAAATACCATCACATGACAGATCCAAATCCCACCAAAAACGCTGGAAACAAATTTTAAACAGTGCCTTAACAGCAGAACAGTAATTTTCACTGTTGTTAAATTCTCCCATCAGCGCTGAACCATCGATGCTTCAATTAATTAAGTTAGAATACTTGAAATAATTTCCACCTTAAGTTATAATTAACCGTCTATCAACAATTAACAACGTTATGTTCCTTCAAGACCGTTATAAGCAAACTTTACGAGTTAATTCGACGTTATATGAAGCAGTAAATTTTGTAATTTGCCGAGTTTAACCATGAAAGGGGTATTATGGTTCGTTTAGCAAGAACTGCACGCTTGGTTATGATCAAATATTTTTGAAGTGAAAACTTCTTTAGCCGCATTGAGCACTTTTTGGTAGGGGAAAATCTTATGGTTTTTTTTTATAACAGCTGGCATTTAATTTGTTATGAATTAGTTACTAATTAGATTGATAAAAAATTAAATTGATCTGGTGAAATTAATAATGTAATTATATTATTGTTTTATTTTGTAATTGTATTATTATTGTATTATTTCCTTAATCAACGCCCTATCTCCGTTAATAGTTCATCAAAATTATTGATTTCAACATCATTTTATAGCTTATAGCCTCCACTATTGACATTAACATTTTAGTTAAAAAATAATTTAAACGCTTATTCATTAGAACCATCTATTGGTGCTAATGAAAATATATTCAAAGCGCCGTCTATTAACAATCTGTGTAAACTAAGCTGACAGCTATTATATTGTTTACGTTCTGTAATGTGCGAAATATTCGCAGAAGTTAGCTAGTATGTAATGTTTAATGCTAACCTTGGGTTAGCTACCACGATTAAGTTTGACATCTGCGCACTCGATCTGTTTAGTGTATGTGATTGAGATTACCGTGTTACCATCTTCGTCAACATCCTTTTTTATATTTTTTATAGGGAAATACCCTACCAACACACAATGGTTTCATTCACGGAAGGCTTAGGCCCATTGTAGAATTTGAAACCACGTCGATCGATTCGTTCTTCGGGCACACTATCATTGAGACATGATTGCTTTGTTAGATGAGTCATCGCCATTAACTACACTTGGTAGTTGTAGCTACATAAGAGGGGGGAGGTAGTTGTTAGTGCTAGACTTATCCTGATTTCCACATACGTGATGAGAATCTCTTCAAACGGATACTACGGCGAGACGTCTTTTGGAATCAGTAAATTGGTATTCAGCCAATATTTTTTTTTTACATTTCTTTGAATGCCGTCATAATTTACTTTTTTTTTTCGGCGTCAATACCTATGATAATGTAAACTAAATATAAAATAAATATAAACAATGTATCCCAAGTAGACTAGATAATGATTGATGTATTGTGGACAAATTTGTAAGTAGTGCATCCACGGGCGGTTTGGAGCAAGTGGACCAATTATTATAATAAATAGTTGTGCCCTCGGCTCCATTCGCGTGGACTACAGAATGCCCTTTATCGAGCACACGTGAGAATCGTACTGCCCCCGCTCCCACCCACGGCGGTCGCCCGCCTGTTATTTTAAAGATCAAAATTCTCATTATAGTGATCCTTGAAAGAGAGACATATACCATCATTGACTTTTGTAGGTCATTTTAAGATCAGCATAAGCCATTTAATCATTCAAAAGCGTCTTTTTCTGATCTGATTATCATCGTCGCAGCTTATTTCGTATGTTACAATATCTAAAAAAATATATTATATAACCTGATCACATAACAGCTATGAATTAAAATAAAAACCATGTAACATGAAAAGAACATAAACATACAGACAGAGAGAGAGACGTTAAGTTTTATAATATGGATGGATGAATAAACAAAGACGGATGGATTAGCGGGGTAATTAAATAATAATAAAATGGTAAAACAATGTGTATTCACTAAGGCCAAAGGAAGCTAACTGGCATGCGGCGGGGAATGGCGCTTCGAGCGTTCGGGCAGCGAGTGTGACATAGGTCACGTCGCTGCCCTGTGCTCACGGAACTCTATATTTTTCCGCTATCTATGAGCGGCGAGCGGTACTACATAATTGCGTGGTTTTCGAGCTTGGGCCATACTAAGAGTATGGTGCACGGTATTAATAGTTAATTGCAATCTTCCTAGGTGGCATAAGTTACAGCATTTTATTGGTTTATATAATTATCCTCGCGTCAGATCAATGTTCATGGTACTTTTTAGGTCAACGATTTTGAACATCAAGTTTCACTGCAAGTTTCTGTAAGAAGTGTTCTCCGATGTGTATGCTTAGAAACTATTGATTTTACAATTTTTTTTATAAAATCTGTTAAGAACAACGTCTTACAAACAAATTAATTTAAAATTTTATATATAAAATGTTGTTTTTTAATGTAAAAAACTCACTGTAATAGTTAATAAAAACAAAGGACAAATTCTAATAAGAACACATTCAAGAGACTACGCGCCTGAAGGTTCCATCTCTGGAAATAAATTAGATTCTACTTGAATTCCCTACAGCTCTGTAAATTAACTATCAGCTTGATAGACACAAACGTAAATTGCTACCTACTTTTATAAAGTAGGAAATAAGGTACTGTAAAAGTTTGTCCTTATTCGTTTAAAATATGGTATCATTATTTTATATCACCAAAGTTAATACTCGTGATCAAATCCCCTAATTATAATATATTTTCTCAACAAATAATTTTGACATCACATTAATTAAAATGGTCTCCAAAGGGAGATGATAAAACTGAAATTTTATAAAATCCCTAAGCTTAATGATCAGTTCACGGAAGATGTGGCTAGGTTAGGTTTAAGAAACTGCAGGAGCCGGCTGCGGTATTGGCTAGCGAACGCCAGATACAAATAATATTGAAGAAGTTTTAGGTACGCGTTTTGATATTGTTTGGCAATCCGATTCTGGTAACACATCTATTATTTAAGGGACAAATCTTATTAATTTGATCATTGAACGTGCAGTTATTTGGCGATAGCTAAAATCATACCTTTAAAATATTATTTTTAATAATTCATAGTAATATTGTATTATAAACAGAATGCAAATTTTCTGAGTTTTTGTATATGTAGAGGATAATCTCTGGAACTACCAGTAAAATTTGCAAAAAATATATATGCGTTTTATAGCCTTTATAGCGTATTGGTTGAGGAAGGTATTGTTTTTTATTTTTTATAATACTGACTATGATGTTGGCCCGGAGGCCTTAACAGTTTCACCGGACTTGTTGGCGAGCGCTTAAGGCACTCAGCCGAGAAATTTGGGCAACATGCGCAAGGGTGCCAAAGTGGCCGAACCTCGGTTTGAGCTGTTGCCGTATATGCAACATACGCGACCTAGCTAAATTCCTACGCGAATTCGAGGTAACTAACTATACATGTATGCATGTCTCTTGCCTCCTGGGGGAAGGAAGAAACACGCGTACATGTATTTAGTTATCTGAAATTTTTCTAAGGCTAACACCACAAAAAAAAGAAAAAAATACCCTTACAGAACCTATGTACCTGAGTGTAGTGCATGTGTGTTCATACAGTGTAATGAATGTGTGTTGGTAGCTAGTGATTGCAGTGTCACTGTATTGCGCAAAGGGTGGAGGAAGGTTAAAGACTGTATAACTTCACGCTAGGTCGCTAAGAAACGGGGCAGTAACCATGAACGTAAATCAATCTGGCAAGCTGTTTGCATACACGGGAAGTGAGAAAGATGATAAGCTATACAACTGCTTTGGCGGCGGCGCGGTGGTTAGTTGGTGGAATAAATTTAACACGGGTGAAACCGTGGGGCATAGTTGTTCATCCATTAGCATCTAAGGTATGTTGTATTAATAGCCGACTAAAAACCAAGTCAGCTACACAATCACACTCTCCTTGTTCAAATAAGGAAATATTGGTAACATGTTGCCTTGCTCTTGTGACACCATTTTGGCACGTCATATTTCTACTAAATAAGCTTGAGCTATTGTGTTTCGACACTTATGTCACAGTATTTATAGCAAGGCATTAATAACTGCTTTTTTAGTATCACTCTAATCTTGCAAATGAATTTTAAACAGTTATACCAAACCGATTGAGCTAAAATTTTACGAACACGTTTAGATTGCATGATAATGCATAGTTAGCTAAGTGACGTCATTCTAAATTTAATATGGCGGAATCCCAAAGACGGCAGACCAGTTATTTTTTTGTACCCCATGATATGGATGCAAATGAAAAAAAAAGGATAATAAAATGACGTCAATCTAAATTCAATATGGCGAACGGTGATCACTCTTTTCATTATAGTACAACTAAAATATTGAATAAACGCTTTTTTAAACAGTTTTTTTATATAATATCTTTTGATTTTCAACCTTTTATTAGTTCATAACATTGTCGTATAAATCTATTTCTAACCACAATAAAAATACTTTTCTTTCTTTCAAGTACCAATAAATTTCTGATAGTGTCGTGGAAAAAAAAAGGCGTAGTAAAACTAGAATTATCCGCAGACGCGACTGTCAGGTTCACGTAACAAAAGCTATTTCCACGGCACACGTACTGGGTGGGAAGTGGCCAAAAGATCCCGCTTAACATTCGCACTGAATAAAATCTACATACAATTTACTTCCGAGGGAATGTATGTATGTTGAGTTAAAGTTAGTGATTTTTAGGCATCATTTTATATGTCACTTTGAATGATATTGCAAAACGCAAAAATTATATGTTTGGCTTTCTATCATTATGATAAACGTTGTACGATTTATGAATTTCACTTTAGTTTACACATATATTCTCTGGAAAGGTTTATTTGTAACTTTGAATAACAAAGTAAGAAGCTGTTGTGATAATAGCGAATCAAGTTGGAGAAAAATGTTCCCTTCGAAGTCTTGCTAAGTAATAATTCACTAGTAATTATCTGGCTAAGCTATTAAACAAAAAATATAAGTCCACTTTAAATAAAATATCAAAATTAAGCTAAAAAACTAAAGAGATGACACACATCAAAGTATCACTTATTGAGTGTAAACAATAATATATTAGATATTATTTGCCTTTATGCAAGATAAAAATAAAAACATGATCTTCTCTTAACATGTTGTTAGTGTTTGCCATGTTTATATATTATTATATTTGTATATAACGTGTACATAAAACGTACACTCCTCCACACTCCTCCGTTAATTTAATTCTTCGCCAAAATTAATTATTCGAACATCATTTGACAGCTTATATTCCCCGCTATTGATGAAACATAGACAAAATATGTTGTTAACAATAAGTTTTTTTTTAAATTTAATAACTTCATTAGGCTTGCCATTAGTTAATGATAATGAAAATATATTCACAATTCGTCTATTTACAATCCGTTTAACTATTGTTTACATTAATTATATAATGTGCGAAATATATTCTTATTTTTTCTTATACCTATCTATAATTTATATAGAAGTATTATAATTGTTTAATTTGTATAATTAAATATTTAGTAATTTACAATAATATGCTTTTTTTTTATTATGGATTTCTGCCTATGTAGGCCATTCCGTCAATGTCAAGTGCTGTATCACATATTTTCTTATTACAAATTTGACAGATTGCAATTTTTTTATCTTTTCTTCTTGCTCTTTCTCGAATTATGCTTTGAACTATCCGAAACTAGAGTTCGACCGCTATAAGCGCGCCCTTCCATAAAGTTGACGGGATGCGGCGCGGCGGGTGTGCATGTATATATATATACACGGTATTAGATTAAGTCCTATATCTTCAGATATTTTTGCGTTTATTATCGCAAGTGTGATGAATAACATATTTTAATATAGATTATATTGTTGTCTTGTTTAAATGGTAAGCAAAATACTAATATATTGAAAAAACCGACAAGTAGCGAGTATAACTCGTGCTCTGAGGGTACACGTTCATTATTGTACCGTCTTTTACATAAATGTAATTTGTATATTATCCTTAATATATTACTTTTAGACATTTAGTTCGAAGTGCAATATCTCTTTAAAGCGTAACCTAGAAAGTTGATTTTTATACAGCAGTATGAGTTCATAGATTTTAATATGCGATATTAATTTCAACTTGACTTGAGGTATAGTAATTTTCGAGAAAGAAAGTTTTGACATTTGGATAGATACACAGAAAGACAGATGGATGACAAAGTGATTTTATAAGGTTTTTTTAATTCATTATGAGGTACAAAACCCCCTAAATTAGCAATAACAAATAAAAAAGGTGTGTGTACGATTCACACACGATAGAAGTGAAACTTCATTTTAATAGATATTTTATAATTTACTTAAACAGAGTGCAATATACATACACGTTTAACGTTTAACGCTTGAAAGTCGCATTAGAAGTTTCACTTCAAAATAACTTTTAATCTGAATCACTTGAGGAATAATTTGATTCCTTCTCCTCTGTTAAGTGTTAAGACTCTGCAATAGCCTTATTTACATTAAAATCATCAATAACATCATAAACAACAATATAATTAAAACTTTTTAGAACGAAGTATTAAGTACATATTTTCAATTATTTGGTTATTGCCTATCGTGTATTAACTTCATATTTTACTGGTACTTGTATATCGGTATTGTCAAATTATTGTATTAGTAACAAGTACTCAGCGCGGTCATGAACATGTAATACCTTACAATATTTGAATACACCTATATAGTTGTTACTATTTTTGATTTTTATCCTGTTTGGTATTATTAGTTTTAAAATTCATATTTGCAGATTATTTATCTAATCCAGGTAGGTTTTAAATATGCATCCATATCTTATTATACCATACAAAATTACAGATTCAACAAGAGCTGGATACTTTTTCAAAATAATACAATACGGCACATTGCGCTTTATAATGGAAAGTAAATATAATATTATTGATATTAATAAGCATTACTTTTGATTGACTATTTAACTTTTTTAAACGCAGCGTCGATAACTCTGTTTTAGTAAAATTATCTCATGTGTAGCAGGCACAAAGACAAAATCGCGTACGCCCTCACATCAAACGTCTAATACTGCCGGAGGCCCGCAAACATTAGGGAGGATCGCGCTTACAGTGGTTTATAATATACCAGAATTACCGACAGTTTTGGAGTTTTAACTAAAGTGGAAATATTTCGGTCACATATGTTGCACTACCGAAATCCGCTAGTGTGGACGAGTTGTCAAGTGGAGACTGAATTTAACCAATGTTAATGGAACGCCGCTGCTAGCTAAATAGAATGTCGCACTCCGGAAAGGCTTGTATAGCAGTGGGTTAATACTGGCCGATAATGATTATACTGTAATTTAATTACTTTGAAAAAAAAAAATTAATAGTTACGAAGGAAATATAGTTACGTCTCGAATTTAGGATGGTTCTGAATTTATAATTTACTTCCAACATCACTCTTGGAATTAGCAGACTGGTATCATTTGTAAAATTGAATAACCCTGAATCTATTTACATAACAGACACAATCATTATTCATGTCAATTCCGACTATTTATAGAAAAATATAAATATAAAACTGGATGAGATATAAGAAATACTTCCGAAATATATTTATTAAAGTAAAACTTTTGTTCTCTCGCCCCAAAAAGTTTCCTTCATCTATCGCATATCGTATTATATTACATTGCCGCAAATAAAATTGTATTTCATGCCGTGCAGTCAAGGATTGTAATCGTAAATTCGGAAAATTGTATATGTTAATGTGTGTTATTAAAGAATGTGTGTCACATATGTCTTCAATAATTTGTATTTCTTGCCTTGGAATAATACATTATATTATTCGTTGTATTATTTCTTTTATCTATTAAGGAAAGGTGAAGGAAACCATTAACACAGCCAGTCTATCTTATATCTAAATTAAAAAAGAACACTTTTATCTTGGTTTCATAAAACTACACAATTTTTTTTTTGCTAGTTGTGCATTTTGATTTTGAAATAGAACCGCGGAATGGAACAAACAAATCTTATCATGATATAGTTTGGCATTTAGTGGAATGGCTTTGTTGGCTAGAAGCCAGTGGACAACCGAACGGTGACGGTGGAAATTATGTTCCACGTTTGGCATTTAAGTGGCAGGCCGTCGCCCTATCGTAATTCCGTTTATAAAATTTCAATTGTGTTTTTCTACGGATATCCAACCATTTTTAAATTGCATCTTATACCAGGGTCGGCAGACTAAAGAACATAAGTCAAATATTCAATATTTTATCACCACTGATGACCTCGCAAAAGCACATAAGTCATACATTCTGTCACGATTTTCGACTTTTCACTAGTCGACGTAAAATTTAGCTGTTTATAACAACAAGAAAGACAGAGCAATATGTTGTGTTTAATATGAAACCGTTGCAGTACGAGGAGCTAACCAGATAACATTTTGCTTATTTAAGTATTTGCAGATTTATGTACCTGTACCATATGCTCGGAGTTTCTCTGCGTAATCGAATTAGAAATGAGGAGATCTGCAGGAGAACCGAAGTCACCACATAGCCCGAAGAATAGCTAGACTTAAGTGACAGTGGGCGGGCCACGTGGCTCGTAGAACGGATGGCCGATGGGCCAAGGAGTTTTCGAGTGGCGGCCACGTACCAGAAGACGCAACGAGGGCAGACCCGCCACAAGTTGGTCCGACGATCTGGTAAAGGTTGCGGGAAACCGCTGGATGCGGGCAGCACAGGACCGGTCGTTGTGGCGATCTTTGGGGGAGGTCTATGTCCAGCAGTGAAAGGCTGACACATAATACTTTTATTCTGACACTTTAACTGACTAAAACCGAAATTTACACGGCCGTGCAGAGTTTAAATGTAGCATTAATAGAAATAATTGATTACAAGTTCATGGTTAACAGGACACATCCATTTAGAAGCAAGAAGTATATACGAATCATGCCATAATAGAAAAATAATGTTGCAGTTAAGGATACATTATTAATAAATTTAATAACTATAATATAAAATCTGGACATTCTGGATTTTGCTTGTCTTTTAAAGATCCCATGTAGTTTCAAGAAAGAAAGATACGGTAGATATCTACGGAAATATAACATGTTTTATTATACTTTTTCCACTGATTCCAATGCTTATCACGATTTTTAAAATAACAATTACCTACTCAAATTAATATTCAAAATAATTATCGAGAATTAGTCAGTAATCAATAAGTCAGTATTTTTATTTACCCAAATTACTTAGTTAAATTGGTGAATGTGCGGTTTTTCCTAATGTTAAAACATCATAATGTAACATTATTATAATACATAATTAAGAATAAATTAAATTATACTATATAATGTTTTTTTATAAAGTTATTACACATACACTATTGCAGACTATTTTGTAAACCTTTTAGTACAGAACAATATTGGATGACATTATTTTCATCTTCGGCGCACGCCGATATAGCAGCCAAACGGCATATTTTTCCGACTTGGTTTACAAATGGACCCTAATATTAAATAAAATAAAATTTTCTTAAAATAAAACATAGGATATGACCATCAGGGAGAACGTAGTTTGCTATTATTGAAATAATGGACTAGTATTTTCGGAGATTACCCCTTACAGACAAACTCACATGTCAACTTTACCTCTTTATAATATTAGTATGGATTTTTTTCTCCTGAAAAGTAGATGTTTTTACTTATGTTCTTAAGTCTACCGACCCTAGCACACTTTATTTACCACTACCAGAGCGGACAGATTTAATGACGCTACACTTGAGAGCCCATTCCTCTAGGCTTAGCGTGTTACCATTTCGGGCCACATTATCAGATGAGATTGTTGTCAGACATTTTTTTTACAGCGCTATAGGTAGTCGGATACGAATGTTTTAGGTTTAATTGTATATGATGAAGAAATCGTTTTTGTATTTGTTTAATGCGAGTGACTTAGATATCATTGCATATTATAAAACAAAGTCCCCCACCGCGTTTGTTTGTCTCTCTGAACGCGATAAACTCAAAAATTAGCGAACGGTTTTCTCAATGGATGGAGTGATTCATGAGAAAGATTTATGTACTTCAATAATTATATAATTGACTGCGAGGTGCTTTGTACTTACCATCAGTATCTTTTCAGTATTTCTAACGAAATAGAATAAACAAAGATCACTGACTTCATTATGTAACATTTAACATTCACCTTTCATGTTTTTAGATAATTCAGAAAGTCGGATAGTCGGGGTTTTTAGCCTCGAGCGTGGAGCGTGCTACATTTGCCACTGTGATGCATTTTTAATGAGAATCCTTAGTAAGATTTAACACTGCAAATATTATGCTAGATGTAACGGATAAATTATATTACTTTAATATTTATTTTCACTTGAGAAACAGATTATATCTGAATGATGTATCTTTCAAAAACTTCCTATTTTAGAGCACCACAAAATACGTCATGATTTACAATTCTTTTTCAAATTACAAATCAAAATTGACATAATTTTTATCACTGTTTAACGCATATATCCTAGCTGTGCCCGCAACTTCGTTTGCGTTAATATTAAAATAGGTAGCATAAAAACCTTCTCCATGAACTACACTTAGAGTGAAATCTATAGAGCGTACTCTGCATTATTTCAACCTTAGCTTTAGCTTAAACTTCGCTGAGTGTTTACTCAGCACAATCTTAGAATTCAAATTTATAATCCAGTTATGCTTAGCTCATGGTTAGCTAACTCGAATTGAGGAAGTCTCTAGTAAACTCTCAACGTTATAGAATGTATACAATTTGGATAATTTGTAATGGCGACGGTCAATATGGTGACAATAGAAATGGCAAATGTTGATATGTGGACTGTCAATATGGCGACAGTTGAAATGGCGAAAGTCGAGATGATGACAGTCGAGATGGTGCCAGTCGATATGGCGACAGTCGAGATGGCGACAGTCGAAATAGCGATAGTCGAGATGGTAACACTGGAGACTGTCGATAAGGCGACAGTCAAAATGGTGACAGTCGAAATGACGATAGCCGAGACGGCGACACTCTAGGTCTAGATGATGACGGACGTTGTCCTCTTGGCTAATTGTGGTACGCTATGCTATTTTTTAAGCTGCAGTGTCAACTAGAAATAATTTACGAATGTTGCATTTTTTTAATCATTTTATTTTAATTTATTAATTATATATAAATATATAACTTCTAACGCGCGTACGTATAACACCCAAGTTTTCTGTAAGTCGTCGAATTCGATGACTTGAACTTTGCTCAGGTAAAGCTAAGCAAATGCTAAGCTTGCGACTATAAATTTTAATTCTAGACTTAAGGCTGAAATAAGTCTGAGTATGCTCTATAGATTTCACCCTACCAACTTTTATAGTAATTGGTTAAACAGTGCTTGAGCTTATCAATCTCATATACATATACCAACATCTATTTTAATATGAATATATACTTAATACTTATAGATAATGTATAATATTAATCACGTTATATAAATTCAAACCGTAATGTAACGAATTTTATTTTACACATTTTTCTATTACACCTAAACTTAGTACATGAGAACCAATCCCTTTTTACCTTTGTAGTGATTTACTGATTTACTTTGCAGTGATTAAACGCTAGCCTATTCGTGATTAAAACCAAAGTGTTTTGTGTTAAATATAGCTATTACAAAACTTTTATCTGAGACTTTTATTACAATTATCGAAATTTCTATATTGTTTTCATTTATACTTAGTTTTTATAATATAAATACTGACCAAGAGATATATGGAGTTAAGTATTAAAACTAAAAATTATTTACAAAAATACTGCCATTAAGTTTGTTCACGTGACCGCTAGATGTCACTATTGTTAAATTAATTGTAAAAACTAAACTGTATCTTGGTCATTTATCCAGAAGTAAGTTTAATATGTTACTTCCACTTTTACAAAGATGGCGGGGTGAACATAGTCTTTACCGAAGGCTTACTGCTATGTCTGGTTGTCATCTATATACACGTAGTAATTTCTATTTCGGGGCTCCATCTAGCTTGAGGATTATGAAAGTTATGAAAGTATAGTATTTTTGAAGATAACAAACAGATAAAACACAAGTTGTTATTTTAAAAACGAAGATTGCGCTACGTACTGAGTTACGGCGTAGTCAACTACGAATGTAGCGAGCGTAGTACGTTCATCGCCTTTGTGACTTATCTAAAATACTGACATCTGGCGTAAGAACTAAGTGAGATATTAATTATACGTTAAGTTTTCATTTCTTAACTAAGTGTAGCCTACTCTAAGGCTTGTGTGCATCTTAATAGATTATAATAATAGATACTACTAAAGGTGAAAAATGTTATGAATTCCCAGTCTTGACCCAGTAGTGCGTCACAGTGTCGGCACTGCGTTTAATGGTAAGCAAAGTACAGTTTGAAAACAGCGGCATCCACTGAGAGATCGGCAATCCAACGCCGGTCGTTGCAGTTACATTGGCCTGCAAGCCTTTCGGCAGCTGAATAAACTGATTCTGAAAAGCGACAACCCAAAAAACTCTCTTTGATGAGCTTATCACCATATGCATGTTAGTCATGACACAGTCGAGTACAAATAACTTACCATTCCACTTGATATGCATCGGGTTATAGCGAAACGCGTAACGCCTAAGCGTGACACTATGGTGGGCGAACATAAACGTCATGTCCTAAAGCTCTATTACCTAGCTAAAACCTACCACGACCACTTCTTACTATAATAGATCTTTGAATAACAGTTCTAAAGATCTTATATTACAGAATTAGTTTAAAATTCATTAAAATAACCTTTTTGTTAAGTTAGAGACTCCTAATCACTAAAACGCCAAGGTGTAACACCCGCCGCCGTAATAGGGCAACATGGGACCGTACAGGTATCCTATTGCGTCACCACAGCGGCCGGCTCGGCTAAATGCTGGGCCCCAGCACTAATAGGAGACAGTTCGGTACAATCCTAAATGCCTCCCCGTCTGTCGAACCAGTGCAATGGGAAGATAAGAGCCCGAGAGGAGGAAGGAGGCGAACAAAGCGTCTCCTCCTACCACCCGGTCGGTTTGCGTCGGAGAAAACCGTTAAAGGGATCATCCTGCGACATTACATCTTCGCAGAAAAAGACGTTTGCCATCCACGACCCCTCACTGTCGAGCATAGCGTTAACCATACTCGGCAGTGAGATGTTCACTGCCATCACCGCAGTCAGAACGCCTTAAAACTAACTCAACTTAAAACTGTAGTACTTAACTACTAACAATAATTGGACAGGATACCAACTAATATATCACAGTATAAGCGAAGGGTATTAATTTTAAACACATATTACACATAAGCATAAACGAATGTGCACTCGCTCACCCACTAGACCCATTAGACGAACGTACATTTTCATAAACACTAATACTTGCAATTTACAATACCATTTATAGACTAAATTGTACAAATGCGTATAGACTTATTTCCATAATACAGGGGTACTAGTTTCATTGCTACAGCTATTCAAAACATTCTAAGAGTAATTAGATGAATGTTAAGTAATTATTAATATACTTCTCATCAAAAAAATCGAAAAACCCCTTAAGTTAGGTTTTGAATGAGTCTTATATTTTTTTTACAATAAAACAAGAGAAAGAAATAATGCCAGTAAATTGTGGATATTATAAGGTATCGTTTGATGTATCAAATTAAAATTAAATTTCTTTAGCTAGCGTGTTTTTTTCAACAGGTATGTTTTTACCCTTTGAGAAGAATTTGTAAAATGTTCGAAACAAAGACGTAAGACAAAAAATGTTTATTCAGTATTTCGTATTTCCTCTAATGACTCTCTAATGACTGCTTCATAAGGTTGCTCATGGAAGAATCCCATTCTCCTTGTATAACTGTTTTAAGCTGACCAATCGTATCTGGAGCAGGATCTCTCGCTCTTACTTGTTTCTTCAACTAATCGCATTGATTATTTATGGGATTCATATCCGGGCTTTTACTGACCAGCCCATAACCGTAAAACCGACTTCGTTCAGGTATTCATTTACAATGCCTGAGATATGAGCCCTGACATTGTCCTGCATAAAAATGAACTCTTCGCCAATAAAATGTGCGTAAGGTACCACAGGAGGCTCCAGACACTCTTCGTTGTAACGTGTCCCATTTAATGACGGTAAGCGAGGTCCAGATACAAAAGCTATTTCGGTTTTTCTATCGGCGCTTATGCCTACTCAAACTGTCCATGAATTGCCACCGTAACTGACTCTTTCATAAATATAGCTCTGTGCGAAACGCTCTCCCTCACTTCGATACACCTTTCTTCCGTCGTTACCATACAGCATGATCTTACATTCGTCAAAACAGAGAACTTTGCTACATTGAAGATATGAACAATTAAAGTGCTCATGTGCAAAGTTAAGGCGCGATCTTCGGTGGTCTACCATCAATTTAGGGCAATTAGCTGGTTTATGAGGTTTCAGGCTACGTTCCGCCAATCTTCTTCTAATGGTTGAATCGCTCACAGTCAATCCTTGAATCACACGGAGCTGCTGCTGCAGTTGAATAAAGTTAAATCGACAATTTCTTAGAGAAATTGAAACAATATACCGGTCATTTCGCTCAGACGTGACTCGATGTCTACTAGATCCTGGATGGCGAATAAACATACCAGTCTCCCGATAACGCTGATACACTCTATTGACAGCAGAGAGGCTAAGATGCAATTGTGCGGCTAAACACGTTGGCTAAGCCCTGAATTCTACAAGGCCATAACCTAGGCGGCTTTCTGTGCGCACGGTATCCATATTTCTTAAAAATCTCTTTGGTAGGATGTTATAAAACTTTGTTACCAATTACTATTAAAAAACGATAATTTTGGAAAAATAATGTGATTAAATGCAGAAATAGCCGCCTGAGACTGTTATCACACATCGTGTATTTAGGCGAATTTATTTTCCTGCAGAATTATTTCCGTTGGGTGTAAACTCCTTAAATTTTCATGTGTTACAGGATTGTTAATAAAATTAACACGGTTACGTTTAGTAGCACGTGTCGACGATAAGATAATTCAAAAAATTATAAATTACAAATAAAATTCCATATACCCTTTAACAAGAATATATATTTTAATCACATCGCCACTAAATAAAGTCTAGATATTACTGAAGATTAGATCATACAATACAAACACCATAACTCATTCCACGCCTCTAGACTCTTACAAATAGTCATAAAGTATCAATAATGAATAAAATTGTCAACTGCTGCGAATAAATAGCTTTTTTATAATAACAATTTCATGAAATGATCAATTGGTTCCCGTGACTTTTATTAGAATAAATATAATTATATACAATATGACTTCGGAAGATATCAGTACGTGTATATTAATGGTAATTTAAAATAATCTTGCTTTATAACATATTAGCAACATTCAGCAATGTAATCTAGTCGTCGCTGTCACGCCGACCTACTCCAATGTCTCTTCACGTTATGTTTAAAGGACCACATGTTCCAATAATTAATGTGACTTCATATTAGTAATATATAATTAGTAATAACTAATAAAAAAAATTATAGGCGCACCGTGCGTGACGTCACTTTACCTAATGGTAACCAAAGCGTCTAATCTTATATATATAAACGTATGTTGGTATTTATATATTTATTTATTTAAAGAAATCTACAGCTCTTAAATTCATATATCATACATACTAAATTAACATATTGGTTTAGCCAATATGATGTCAGTTGTTTTACATAAAAAAAAATAATAATAATCTTATACCCTAACGAAACTATTAATTATTAATTGCATCGAAAAGAACTTAACAATGGTATTTTTGGCGAGTTGGTGTGTATGTGTGTACTAGTTACATATATATATTGAAGTCTGTATAATATAAATCGCTTTTCTTTTAAACGCTGCATTAATATCAAAGAATATGTCTAAATTTTTTGCCTTCATATTATATGAGTGCATACACCTTATCAACACTGAATGACGGGCATAATTGGTCTTACTTAGATTTATAAACTACAGCACCGTTTAACCGATCAATGTTCGTACAAATCTAAGTGTCCAGTTTAATAACTCAAAGACACAAGTTTGTGTGTTTTCTACGAAAAAAAAAAACCATTTCACATAAGTACCTGAGCACTACATTAAAGATCTCTATTAATATCGGAATCCTTCGTTTTGATATATTCAGCTCAATGCAATTCCGTAGTCATCTGAAAAGCAAGGCCAAATTGGCAGCTAAAAGTATTCTCAATCGTTCCAAACAGTATTTCACACCAAGGCAACAACTTGTACTATATAAAGAGCAGGTACGAACCTCACATGGAGTACTGCTCACACGTATGGGCCGATGTTACTGACTACCAGCTTTCTCCTCTCGACTCTGTGCAAAGGCGTGCATTCGCATTGTTGACGATTCTGAGCTAACATGCGGTCTACACACCTTAAAACTTCGCAGAGACTTCGGGTTTCTTTGTGTCTCATTAATAAAGGAGAATGCTCTAAGGAAATTTTCGATATGGTGCCCTCATCACCGTACCTAACTCGCAACTTCAACCGATGGCTGGCTGCTCAACCTCACACTCTAAAACCTAGCAGAAACGCGACAACAGTAACGTTCTCTAGAACCTTCCTGTCAAGTATGCTGGGGTTGTAGAATGGGTTACCCAGCACGGGTTTCCCCCCAGGACAATGACAGGGGGCTGTTCAAAAAGGGATTGAAATATGATCTCCAAAGTTGGAAACATGACTGTAATGCTTCTGGTGTTACAGTTGTCCATAGTCGGTAACCATTTACCGTCAGGTGGGCCATCTGCCTGTTTGCGCCCTTTGGCATAAAAAAAGTGTTTTTTCATGGCGAAGGTTTTATGTTATCACTGAACGCGATATGTGGCCCTGTGGTTCAATTATTAATTACTGGAACGGCCAGATCAACGTCTGCGCGACAAGCTAGTATTGGATTTTGACTTCGTCATTTAAAATAAAACTTACAATAACTCTTCTCAGGGTTTTTTTTTATATTAAAATTTGGATTATATTCTGTATTTGTTTAAACACGTATTTACGACAATATCATATTTAATATACCGATTTGGATATCGCATAATAACTGGAGTTCAGCTGAAAACATAAGGCCGCGAATCACGTTCAGAATATTTACCCTGTGACCTTCGTTGATGAATGTCGGTCTTCTTCGGCAACAGGGTCGAAAGGTCAACCCTTATTGACCCATTAAATTTTAACGTTTCTCCTATAAACCTATACAATATTGACTTCAAACACTTATCTATATGATTTATTACAATACATCGACGACAATAAATATTGATTGATATATTATTGTTGCTGAAAACATGTATGTATCTTCACCATTTATATTTTCAATATTGAATTTTTCTGGTGTAGACCTCAGTTTCACCTTCACGTTCACGCAAATAAGCCTATTAAAGAGATTCGCCATAGAGGAAAACAATAAAAAATTACAGCTTACCATTGGATTACAAAGGTACAGTCGATAGATTTTTATTACATATGAAAGGACAATTACCCAATAAATTTAAAACAAAAATCTATACTAATATAATAAAGCGGAAGATTTTTTTGGTTTAAATGTTTAAACATATTAATCTCTGAAATTACCAGTCTAACTTGAAAAATTATATGATATATAAATATATATGATAGCCAGATTCACGAGGAATAGTATAGGCTATCTAGCATTAGGCTACATATCTCAGCTGGCCTTAAATATTCATTTTTCCTAAGTAAGTCGAAAGAAATAGCACACCCTAGCTGCTTTATCCGCGTGCGCTGGCGTAATCGTTAGTGATATATAAATACAATGTTATTAAGATATTTCTCCTTAGTACATCTAAAAAAAGTACTTAATACCATATGCATTTATCTTATACACAAGCCACAATAAGTTATTTTGTGATAGTTTTATTTAAAATTTAAAAGTGATTTATTAGCATACCATATTAATCCTTACGAACGAAAGTTACTTCATCATCATAATAATAAAATAAAATAAAATAAATTTTATAATGACACGCCCTTTATCGCATGTTATTTGGACGCATAGTTTAGGAGATAATGTAAAATTAAAAGAATTCAACACTCTCGGCTCGGGTCTATGACTATAGGCGTAGTGGCGCGAACGAGCCGTGTGAGTTGTGACGCATAACACTGGCCGCCCGAAAAAAATATTGTCTATACTGATACTATATTGACTATAAATCATCAGTCAGCTATTTCTTTTAAATTATACGTGGGTGAAACTGCGGGGCACAGCTAGTTATAAATATGTAGGAAACCGAGTTTTGCCTGAAAAAAAACTAGACAGTAATTGAGGATGGCTAACAGAAGTGAAAATTTTAAACTATGAGATAACAATGGTTTTTTGTCTGGATATTCAAATCAATTGGAGTATCAAAAATTGAAATATCATAATTTGTCAATTAAATTTTTTAAAAGCAGTCAGGTTTTCACATATATCGGCCACGCTCAACACATTATACCTATTGCTACAGTTATACTGTTAACGTTAACATGTCGAAACGTAAACTCACAAGATTTTACACATTCAAAAATCGTCCAACGTGCCTATAGAAATTTTCTCATCAAAAATCTGAACACAATTTTTTCGTTCATATCGTTACAGCTGTTTCCGAGAAAAAAAAAGATTTATATAGATTATACAAATATATACAAGAGTTGCTTCCTTAATACTATTAGGGGTAATGGAAATTTGATGTCAGGTACTCCTTTAGTTTCTATATGACTCTTATAATACCTGTACAGAATAATAGTGGCCCCTATAAAGCATACCCAATTACATTTGCACAAAGAACCTTTCACAATATCAAAAATTTCATACAAAATAAAAACAGTAAGGTAAGGTAAAAGACAATTTAAATTTTATATCCAAATTTATTAGACTATATTTTCCAACTATGCGAACGATTTGACGAGGCGTTGACAGCCCTACCGAGTCCAGGCATCGGAGATGGACACGCTTGTAATAAATATCCAGTGTATGCCCACTAAATTGCCATATCATTAAACTGGCGGATGAGTGTTTAATCTGACAGTTTATGGAGTTAGTTACGAGCAGCGTACGTTAAGGGGAGACCGATGTAGTTGAGGAAATAACATAATATATGAATTTCGACCGATCGGAACTTCGATTATTTTATTTTTCATACATTTTTTAATAAAATAATTAAATGTATTTAGCGTTAAATAGAATCTCACCTCATTTTAAGTGATGATGTGTTCAAAGATTGTAGCCTAAAGAACCGGTTATTATGTGCAAGCTGCCGATATACCTACAGTGTTACAAGGATCTACTATATGCTTTATTCGGAAAATATTATATTATTTTGAAACTATGACTGAGAAACTATGCAAACGTGTATTTTCCTAATAACCTCATACAGAATTTTAGTAGATAATATTTGAAAAAAAAAGATTTCCCAAATCGGTCCAGCCGTTCTCGAGTGATGCACATATTATTTTTTTTAGTGTGGTAGTTAGTCAAACGGTCTCACAATGCCAATGCTACAGTACCACCAAACTTGCTACGTACATATTTTATTTCATAAATATTAAAAGATATATATCGTATTACATAAAAATTTTGAATGCTATAAAATTTTGAAGTGGTACATAGTTATCCAATGTAATGTTATGCCAATTGTAACTAAAACACATTGAATTACTTCTACAGAGTTAGAGTATTTGCTTTTGTTCGTCTCATAGTACCTTTCCTGTTAGTAACTAACAGTTATTTAGCTATTGCTGAAAGCTTATACATAGCTTCATTTATCGTGGTCTACTCAGAGCAAGTAATTAAATTTTTGACTGAACAAAACATTTACTGAGATACGTTGTTGACAAAATTAAGAATCAAATAATAATAATCTTTAATTGTTTGTATGTAACGATTACAAATTAAGTACCTATTTAGGAGATTATTTTATGATGTGCTTGAATTTTTGAAGAGAAACCATTTGAAAAACTGTCGTTCTGTTAGTTATCTTATAGCATAAAAAATAGGCATTGGTATATAGAACGAACATTAATGATCTTGAACATGGTAAATGGCTTCGTTAGGATTCATTCAAGAAACGTCCAAACCTCATCTTGAATCTAGGTGACATTATGAATTAGGAATACATTCATTATTAAATAATGACGACCAATGAATTAAATGTCTTTTATTAGACACGTAGATCTAGTATGCAGTAGCGGATTTCCCTTAAGGCCAATCAGGCCCAGGCCTAGGGCGGCCAGATATTAGGGGCGGCTAATCGTGGCAAAAAATATACTACCAAATGCAAACATATGATGATAATAAATAGAGCGGTACACTAAATCATAATATGAAGTATATATTAATATAGACTCCAGACATGGATAAAAATCTAGTTTGAATTACAATATTGACATCATAAAGCTGTACTTGTATACCATCAAATTTGAAATGTTTTATTAAATAATGAGCTGAGAAGGGGATGGTGCTAAACGGCCTAGGGCGGCCAATACTGCAAATCTGCCACTGCTAGTCCGTACTGGAAAGTGATTATCGAATATTTTTTCTTTATACGCAACAAAGGTGTTGTCAAACAAGCGTACGGCCTACGCACGACACATTTTCCCAAAACATAAACATATATTGTGATCTTACAATTGCACAAAACGACAAATAATCACTCGCATTAGTACACAGTACAAATGAAACACTAACAGAAACACAAATGCAAACACATGATTCACAACGTCGCCATATTCTTGTTTACCACTACCTCGTCTCTTGTATAAATTAGCAGACAAGTTTTAAGCGCAAGCAAATTTATACGAAAGTTTTTGTGTCAATATTTATTACAATACAGTAATTAATAAACATATTAATAAAGTGTAAAGAGAAATCAAATAACATCTTAAGACTTGAGATACCCAAGGTAACCTCATCGGCACGTGGAGCACACTGCTGAGTATCGAACGTGGAAATTAAGATAGCGGGTTTGGTAGGGTTGAACATTCCAATTGGGTACAACCACCATGTATATAACTTTTTTAATGATAGCCCTGTAAAGTGACGTCACTGTAGGTGATGGAAGCCCAATACAATCCAAAGACACTGGCAACAACCAAGAGATTAATAGTTCATCGTCGGTCGCCGCTGTTATGCAGGCCTGTAAGCCTATAGACAGCCGGTTATCACATCCCGCAGCGCGACAAATCAAAAGAGCTACTGTGTGTGTACTGTGTACGACCTAGTCGAGTACAAATCCCTACCACCCTCTTAATTACTGGGTATAAACCGACCGATCAGGAAATGGTCCAACACTGTCATAAATGCAATCCAGTTAATCTGCGAAACATCATATTAAAAAAAATACGAAAGTGGGGGATAATGGTTTCCGTATAACTCAACTCAAATTCTGTTGGGCAGATCGCTTGGCCAGATTTGGTAACGGCAAGTGGGGTAGATCCTTGACGGAATGGTGGCCAAGAGAGGGCAAACGGAGAGACAACAGAAATCTTGTCGGAGAGAGCTGGACTAGGTTGGCACAGTACAGAAAGTAGTAGCGCTACCATCTGCGAACCACGATCCCGTTCCGGCGGCAAACCCCGATCCCGTTTCGGGACCCGAGGATGGTGAAGGGTGGACCACTGTAGCCCGCCGCCGTAAGCATAAGAAGGCTTCAGTTGCGGCGGCTGTGGCAGCAAAGGCTCCTGTTCCTCGGAGGAAGGCGACCGGAAAGCCAAAAAGGAAGCTTCCCTCGAAGCCCCGATCGGCTGCAGTGATTGTTACACTGCGGCCTGAGGCGGTGGAGAGGGGAGTGTCCTACAAGACGGCCCTCATGGGAGTAAACCGTGACGCGTTAGCCGAACTCGGCATCGGCAACCTGTCGCTTCGCCCCGCGGCCACGGGATCTAGAATCATAGAGATTCCCGGTGCCCGTGGTCCGGAGCAGGCTAGCGGGTTGGCTGAAAAGCTGAAAGAGGCGCTGGCGGACGTAGCCACTGTTGCCATACCGGTAAAGAGGGCAAACGTCCGGGTCATTGGGCTCGACGAGACCGTGTCGGTGGCAGATGTCGTCGCGGTGGCGGCAGCCAGGGGTGGCTGTGAGCCAGCCCTTATTAGGGCGGGCGAAATACGCCCCTATGGGAGAGGCAGTGGAGCCATCCATCTGTCGCTCCCGGCCGTTGCCGCCAAGGCGTTGCTGGAAGCAGGGCGACTCCTCGTTGGCTGGAGTGCGGCTCGCGTCCGCTTATTAGAGGACGGACCTTTACGGTGTTACAGGTGCCTAGACGTGGGCCACACTAGGCCCGTTTGCCAGTCGGCAATTGATCGGGGAGCGCTTTGCTTCCGGTGCGGGCAGCCTGGCCACAAGGCACTACAGTGCGCAGCTGTGAAGCTGCACTGTGCCTTGTGTGCTGATGCTGGAAGGCCGGCGGAACACCATATGGGGGGCGCCAAATGTAGGCCGCCTCCCATGAAAGGGAGGGCACCACCAGCGCCTACACCGTCGTAGGTGTGTTGCGTAGACGTTGGGTGATAGGAGGAGGCGCGTTTTGCCTCTTCCCTCCACCCTTGCTGAACCAAGGGGAGATGGGTCGGGGGGCCCGTCTTCCCATTGCACTGGTTCAGCCGTCTGGGAGACAGTTGGGGTTGTACCAGACTGTCTCTCTTTAGCGCCGGAGGCCCGATTGGGGCCGGCCGCCGGGGCGACGCGGTTGTTGCTACCGCGATCCCGTTTCGCCCCATTTTGGCGGCTGATGGTACACCGTGGAGGCTTAGTGAGTAAGAGTCTCACATAACCACTCGTCCCCCCGGGCGGGTGTTTACCCATGCAGGGTTCCTCCACGTTAAAAAAAAAAAAAAAAAAAAAAAGTACAGAAAGTAGTAAAAGGGAGGCTTATGTCCTGCAGGGGGATGATAAAGACTGTCTATAATGATGATCATAATCTTTATTCACATATAAAATGTTCCCGTCGATTATAGTTTTTTTTAAGCTCTGAATGTATTTCATTTCTAAATCATAATTATATATTCCAAAGACTGTTAACGAGACAAACTATATATAGGTCTAAAAATCGTTAATGAAAATAGCAGCCTCTCTTTGAGGTTCCCGTGAATGCGGCCTTTGAGAGTGCCTTATTAAAAAATAACTAATAGAAATGTTTTTACGAGATGAATAGGAAGCGTAATGAAACAGAACTAATCAGTTCGTATGCAGACGATTTATAATCTATATAGATGTGTAAATATATATACTAGTTATGCTCCACGGTTTCACCCGTGTTAAAATATTCGACAAGCGTTCCACCGCGCGACCTCCGACGTACCAAATTAGCCTATCGTTGTAGCTTGCCAGCTAGCTTGACGTTCATGATTACTGTTCCGTTCTTTAGAGATATATAGCCTATAATCATCAAATAAACGATATCATCAGATTTTATCACGTAAGTATAGATAAAGCAATGCCCCGAGTGAGTCAACATCGCCCAGCCCAAGTTATCAAGGAAAGGATAAGGATTTCTCGAATTTCTAAGGTGGTGAAAGGGTGCGACAAAATGAGTATAGGGATTTTTCGGGTTAGACTTATCGTATCAATAGCAACTGGAGATATTAACACCGGACAGTGCAGCTACCAATGTGACGTACAAAGAAATGTGCTGTACTGTATTCTAACTCTCAGGAGGGAGCTTTGTTCAATATGTTGATTTATGTTTAAAAAACAGATGTGTGATAAACAACAAACTAATTCATATTGTAAGTTACAATTTTTACTTAGATAATTACTCTAAAATTTTCATATTGATGCTCTTAGGCAGTATACCCAACAACAGCATTGCAGCATTGATTGGCGATGCTGATATTTTGGGCAAGATAAACACCTACCTTTTGGTTTCACGTGGACTCGAATAAACGCCCTGCAATGTATTTATACAAGGCGTGTGCACTCGGCTCGCATGAGCCCAATGTTTCGACTCCGATCGTCTCAAACACATATAAATGTTGTAAATTTAAGTACTTGAGCCGCTTGGAGGCTTCCGCCGATGTAGCTGCGTTTCCAGCCCTCACAGTAGTAGCAGGAAGATGGGATGGAGCCCAGGTGTCTACACATATTGCACCCCAAACTAAAGCTCTACCCATCCTCCAATAAACCAAAGTCCTGCCGTCGGGTCTTTTACCATCGTGACGTATTAAACCTGTAGGTTCTAAAATGCTGTGAGACCCAGCATTGGTAAGAACCCAGCGGATAACATTATTTAAACAAATATGCCGAGAGAACAAAATAATATTGATATAATAAAATAAATGTACATATATTATTATTCACGCGAACAAAGTCGCGGATGGAAATCAGTTTATTTTAAATATTATTATGTTATTTCTGGCGCGGAAACGTTGATATGTTTGATATATCAAAAAAAAATCCTATTGTTTTTCTAAAAAAAATGTGCCCATTTATGTTGTGAGAAAGTAATGCTTTTTTTATTACATTTTAACAGAATAAAAACACATTTATCTGAAAACTGAACAATAAACGAATAAACTAAAAATAATAAAATACCGAATTGAACTTCAATTACATACTTCTACCACACAAATAAACTATTTAAACTGGCAACTGTTTCTAAAATGTGAATCAATGAAAACAAAAACTTGTTATCTACTTTGTATATCAATTGATTTTTTTTAATATAATACCAATAATAAAAATAAAGACTACACGATAATGAAATTTAATTCTGTGAAATTAATTGACACATTTTTCTTTAATAATGAATGAATTCATTACATTAAATCGGACAGTATAAAAACTAGTGCCACGGTGTCTACGAAATCGCTACGATTTTTCGTAGCACTCAACGTAGCATGTAGCTAGCTCATGGATATATGTAAATTCAAACTTAGTTTTATTTTGCAATAGTATAAACTTATACTTCTCTTATATTTTATGTGCTTTGTTTGTTTAGTTAAAATCTATTTATAGTAGTCAGCTAATGACAACTCGTTTTAACTGTTGGGCTGCCGACTAGGCTTATCAATCAGCAGTAATTCTATTAAATAGTATCTGAAGTATAATTTGTTTGAACTACATTTGTTTATAGTTCATTACGGATATATAAAACAATCATAAGGCTCATCCTTATAGACGGCTGCGAGGACTGGAAACTAATACAAAAAGAAAAAATCGGCTTATCGTAGCGAAAAGGAAAGTTTTACAAAGATGGCAAACAAGCTTACGGTTGCGATACCTTATGGACGCCTGTAATACCGTAGGTATCACTAGAACCTTACATACCGCAGGAACACAACACTAGGTCATTTGGCCGCGATCTTCTGTAGGGTGAAGGTATTCCATCAGTCGGGCTGCCGCAAGTAGAGAGAAATTTCCAAAGAAGTGCTCCGAACGATTTTAAAACTTGAAGTATCCAAAAGATTGCTGAGATTGAGGAGTTGGTAGCTGAGCCCAACATCATGAAAGAAACAAAATCTCATAGACTTTAATGGCTTGGCCAACTACAGAGAATGAGGAGGATCAAGCAGTCAAAATAGCATCCTTGGGATAGCTAACTGATCATCGTCGTCCAGGTAACGCTGGTATGACACAGTAGAGACGGGATCTGTGTCAGCGTCAAGCCGACATTTGGAAAGATACTGTGTAGAATCAGGACAAGCAGCGTGCTCTTGTTCACCCTTTATGGATCAATAAGCCAAAATTGTTCAGATTTTTTTTATTAATTCATTAAATGACTCGATTACATATATAATTTTCTAAAATTAATTATTATAATTGACGAAAATCACGATAATACTAAAATAAGCTATTTTATTTTATATTCATATATAATTAGTACCTACATAATATCTGGAATTTATCGTCGATGAAATCTGTGAAAATAAACGTTTCGTACAAGGTAAAAACGAATCGAGATATTTCCGCAAAATGAAGGTCCGACAGCGGATTCCATGTAAGTCTTAACCACTGATTGGCTCTTTGGAATGTATGAGATTTTCTTGATAAAATCAAACATGTTGTACCTAAAAGTAACAATATTTTATTGCTTGTTTACCGAAAATAAACAAGTGAAATTTTATTCTGTAAATTATATTGTTATCCTTTATTTAATTATATTTTATCAGGTCGACTGACTGGCAATAAGTTTTTTTGGTCAAAATTAGTTGGTTTGCGATTCGATTCGATATGCAATATATTAACGAGGCTTAGTCTTTGAAATTTGGGTCACTGATAAAGCACAGAAAATGTTTGCACAATTTTATAAATAAAATTTAAAATTGTTTTGATATACTTCTATAGTTAAAATAGTATTTAAAACATTACATGAATATAAAATACAAATGCAAAAAAATAAAATAATTTACCAGTATTTATACCAGTTTTCTTCCTAAAACGAGAAGCGTGTTTTATCATCTCAGTATCAGTTTAATATTGTAACATATACTAGAAATAACTAATTACTTATAACAAAAATATGATTTTAAAACTGCGATTAACTAAATAGTATTTAATGTTTTTTTGTCAAACGTAGCTCGACGTGGGCCTTATATTAATGCATAGAACAAGGTACTAGAAAAAATAAACTGACTTTGTTCACTTTGTTCATATGAAATTAATCGTAGTTCATACGTACGCTGGTTTTCTGCGTGACAGATGGTATATAAGCGGTGAGTTCTCATAATCACAAGTAGATACCTGTGAACCATAGACTGTGGTGGTCGTCTCTACCTCACCGAACTATGTGAGTACATTTTCTATTTCAAATGTATCTTTTACATATTATATATATGTTAGAATTCAAACGTAAAAAATATTTAATTATTTATATTTTCGTACATGTTTTTTATGATTAAACGTTAACCTTGATTTGTGGAAAATGGTTTTATTCAGAAAAAGATAGAGACAAAGAAAATTAAAAAAAAATCGTATGCAAATGGTTTTTCAACATTTATTGCTCACTACATTGGTGATTTCTAAGCATAACTAATTTATATGTTTCAATATATGGTATATAGCTTACGAAAAAATAAATTCCGGCATTTGTTTTTAAATAAATAATTTTGGTACTATTTAGTTCCGGTTTAAACTAGACCACGTTACATGAATCTCTAAAACTAATAGAAAAACTTTTGAATTTATATGACAAGTAAATTAAAGCGATACTCAAAAACCTTAACTAGAAATCTTAACGCTCATTTTTTTACAGATTTATTGATGAAGTTTAAAGAAATGAATAAGTTTTACATTATAATGATACTCTATTGTTTTAGTCTAGGCTAATATATATGCATATAGCGTACAAAGAAAACCAATAAACGTCAGGACTTTAATATTTTATAAATAAATTTTAATGTCAAAAAATTAAAATTATAGCGGTTTCATGAGACTTAATTACGTGAAGTGTTTTAAAAAGTTTTCCGCGTAAATGGTGACACTTTCTATGTAATAATGCTCTTTTTCTATCACTACATTGTATACGATTTTAGAATAGGGTACTGTCACAAGTTTTTACTGTAACAGAAAAATAGAATACAGACATGTGTTTATGCTGAGATACGTATACAGTTATTATTACAAAAAAAAACATTAAAAATGATGACTCAAATAATCATATTACAATTGATATATTAGAATTGATTATATATATTATTTATAATTGATATATTGAAGCGCAGCGATGAGAAATAATTTATGTATGTATCCATATAATATAATAAGTTTATATATTTAAAAAAATTAAAACGCCTTAACTACGCACTAAAGGTTATAAAACTTTTTAGTCTTATAATATCTCGTTACGAAGCCCAATCTTTGTCAAAACAAATCATATGAGCCCAAACACGAGGAGCTTACTAGTAGCCTCTGATGTGTTCCACTATCCACCTATTGGCTCCATCATCAGATTAGCTCCAAGATACCATACATCCGAACTACATATACGTACAAAGTTTCATTTCGATGCGACAGTTAGAAGTAGGTTAAAATTGACATCAAATATTTTATTACATTGTTTGTTAGTTAGTTATAAGTGAAGCTAATATGAGCCTGTTAAAAACGAATGTTTATTTGTCCAGTATGCATTCCTAATTAATTTATTCGATTGCGATACTGTGGCGAGTTATAGTGCGCTCTCCCATTAAAGTTTCTGAATCAGTGCAACTAACTTATAGGAAAGAAACCGCGGGCGAAGTTACTGATATGAAAATACTTTGAAACCATTGCGTAACAAATCGGTGAAAAGTAATACTGAAAATTGCTGAGTACATAAAATTTAGACACAATCCACTCCCAAAAGCCAAGTCTTAACGAGAATACCAATAAATATGAATCGTTTACTTTCGACACGATGAATGAATTAATCAATGCAATTTAAAGCAGTTTAAAAGGATGTCTACAATTTAAATTTATGTAATTTAACTCATTCATAATAATAAAGGCTTACAAAATTTACAATTCTCTTTTATTAATTGTAATATTTTAATAATAATAGATTATATTTTTTCGATATTGTAACTATTAAAACTATGTTAAAACTCTAACTCTTATAGTATTGCCACGGACATTTTAAACCGGCGGGTCAAGGAGCGTACAATTTTGTACATAGTTCCTCATATAGGTCTAAGAACAGATTTTTGAAAATTTATCTTCTATTATGGATCAAATTATGATGTTTCTTGAGACGTTGCCGATAGAATTTCCCATCGAGTACATGGGAATACATTACCGTAAATACATTCCCGATCAGAACTTTATTGCGACTATATGAATAAAATTTAAGTTTCACAAATATACAAGAAGATTGCACTAATTAGCGAAACTGCTGAAGTTACAAATAAAATCATCTTTATAGTAGGACCATATATCTTTTAAACTTAATAGTTATTTTAAAAGTAGATAAAAATTCTTTATGGCTGTCGGCTTTAATGAGTTTTACATGAAAATTCCTTGGCAAGTTCTCTATTACAAATTAAAATAAAAAATACTCGTCTAATCCAAAATTTAGAAGAAAAAGATAAAGAATAATGCATACAGCATTTTAACGATAGCTAAGTGCTAAGTCACTGATACAAGCTTATTTCATGTATAATTTATTTAAAGACATCGATTACCTCTTCTATATCTCTATCTCTTTTCAATATTTTACCGATAGAGATTTTTATATTAACAACGCGGTTTGGAACGCTGTAATTATTTTCGTCTCATAATTTTGGTTTTTGCTCATATTATTGACAATTCTTATAGCTTATCAATATTAATGAATGATATGTCCTTCCTATGTATAACATTTCATAAAAATCGGTACCATGCCAGTTTTAAGTTAAATACGGACATAAAACATAGAACAGAGAGATGATCACGTAATTTGGAAAAATATTACAGATGAAACTACAAATCTATTAATATAAATAAATAAATATCATTAATTAATCTAGGGTTACACTAAAACGTAATATAAGTATAAATCCGAAACAAGTAATCGAAATACAATTTACTTGCACGTGGCACACCTTAATGTATAACAAAGGAGCTTATGAGAGCGTGGTGGTAAATCATATCTAATTGGACTGCGGTTACCAATTCATGTTGAAAAACCCGAAATAGTGACCTTTTTATAATTACAGGAATCCGTCTCAGATATCAATCTCATAATGCAGAATGGTAGTTTTTGCTGTGGTAATAACTATTAATAATAAATATGGGGACACAAATTCAAACACGGTCATTTAATTCCAAATATAGCGAAGTTCATATAATACACATATATAGATACAAATGACAATTATACTTATCACACAATAGTCAGAATGCGGGAATTGGATCTGCGGCTTTCGGTTCAATTGTAAGTCTAACTACGACTACACCACGAGACTTATCTTCTTTTTTCAATACTAAAGTGGCAAGCAAGTATACGGCCCGCTTGATGGTAAGCGGTTACCGTAGCTTATGAATGCTTGTAATACTATAGGTATCACTAGCGCGTTGCCGACCTTGAACCCTCCTACCCCAAGGAACTCTGGAAACGCTTCTCACTGCAGGAATACAACACAAGGTGTTTTGGCTGCGATCTTCTGTAGGGTGGAGGTATTCCACCAGTCGGGCTGCCCAACCTAGAGAGAAATCTCTAAAGCAATTGCTAAATCATGTTGTGGTAGGTTTATATACCGTGGTAACGACGGTAATAGTCGACGAATCTTCATCTCTCCAGGGTTGCCACTGTTTCTGTGCTGTATTTTATACACCATTCACAGAAGATTTTTATCGAACTTGAATTAAAGAAAACCATTACCTATCAATTACCTATGTGACTAGGATTTATTAAAGCTGATTTTCATGTATCGATGTATCTGACTTCATGCTACTTACTCTCTCTATAAAACATCTTTTGCTTCCTTCATTAATTATTACAATTTATATATTTCCATCCTCATGAATCAGTCTCGGCTCCTGTAACATTCGAAAATATTTTTTTTATACAATCGTCTTATCTTCCCTAAAAAGATACGTCTTGAAAAAAAAACATTTAACACATAATTACCTTGTTTCTAAAACGTATCAAGCTTATTTTTGTCTTTCTTATGTTCTATTTCTTAGTCGTAGGATATAATGACATATTTTATGAATTGACACTCATTTGAAATGCGGTGATTCCACATTAAAAACCGTCCATAAACTTATTGTTGTCGACCTCGGGAGAAACTTTAGAGTTCTTTGTTTCAATTCATCTTTGTATTTCTTAACCAAACTATTTACGACCTTCGAACTTAAAATAAATAATTAAAAAAGTATTGATTTGTGATGAATTGACGTCTAAAAGTCGAGCCACGAAATAAGAATATCAGCCTGTAAGTGTCCCATAGCTGGGTATAGGTCCCTTCCCAAGGGAGGGTTTGGGCTTCAACACCACGTCAGCCCATGACGTATCGACGATTTCAACCACATACAATGAGAACATTTCTCATGCGTTCAGGTTTCCTTAAGATGTTTTCTTTCACCGTCAGTTGATAGTGTCACCAATTTGAATTAAAAATTCGTTGGTACATGTCGGGGTTCGAATCTGCAGACATCAAATCAATACCGCCAGTCTACTCTAGTCAATACTCGACCACCACGACATGATATTACCTAAAAAACAAAATTAAAAAAACGAATTATGATGTATTTTAGTTAACAAATCGAAATTTCTACCAACGTCCGATCAGTCGGTCGGTTTTAGCGCGTTATTTAAAGGCAAGGATGGTGGGAATAGTACATGTACAGGAGCAATTATGAGAAATTATTATTGTTAAAAACATATTATTATTCATACAGTCGTGGCAGCAGAAAACTCCAGAATTTGCTCAAATTCACTAATTGTTATTAATTAGTGACAGTTTTAGATGGCAACGATCAATGATCATTCTACTAAAATAATTATATTAAGTTTATTTTCTTTAAATTTTCTATAATACCACACTCGACTGCGCGTAAAATTGACGCCGTGAATTTTGAATCGAGATAAATATTTCTTTAATAAGCTGCAAAAACACTTGTATAGAGGCTTTTGGTTGATTAATTTTTGTTGTGTGGGCGAGATATAAAATTTACGGAAATGTTGACTTGAAAATTCTTCTAAAAAAAATCTGTTAACAATGTTATATTAATACACAAAAATAATACTAGCCCGTAAACGTCCCACTGCTGGGCAAAGTCGGTCCTCAAGAATATTCTTGATTAAATCCGTAGGCTCGCCCATGAAGTATTAGCCTTTACATTACAAATCTCATTTATAACAAAAATTCACTTTCACATTTTATTTGTGAGAAAAAACCTTACTGTACTGTACACAAAATAGAACTACTCGTAATAGTACTCAATTTTTTTTAAATTGCAAATAGCATAGAGTTGTGGCAAATGGTATTAGAAATGCTTATTTCCAACAACCTCAACTTAATGCATATACATTGATGTCTAAGCATTGGATTAATAAGTGCATAAATAAAACAAAATGAACAGATTACTGGTTCCATAAATAACTAAAAATGTAGAATATTATTTGGGAATTTTAGATATTTCACCATAGGTTATTCCCACATGGGACAATCCTACATACATAACTTTTCTTATTTGATAGTGACTTCTGATTAAATTCTGTCAAAACAAATTTCCTCAACTTTTGTAAAACTATTTGCTTGAGATTATATTATATTATTGATATTTATTTACTTTGTGAATATAATTCATCATAGCCCATCATTCATTTATTTTACTAGGAAATCAATAGACACACATACTTAACTATTAAATTGGGGAAATCTGTAATGGGCATTTCGTAGCATTAATCTATATTATTATATCTGTACATGTAATTTTTTCCACATTTTCCACTAGACTTCCTTTATAAAGGACACTGACCAATAATTTGCTCTTAAAATAATCTGTCTGCCTGTCTGCTTGTATGTCCGGACTTCGGACTTAACTCAAAATTGGCTTGATCAATTCCTATGAAATTTTGTACACGGAAAGCTTATATTATGGGCTATAAGAATTTTCGATAATACTTTTTAATAATGAAAATAAATTATAATCAATTTTCAACCGAATTTCATGAAACTTTGTACACCAGAAGCATACGTTATCCCATAATTGATAGGCATATGATCATATATGTTTATAATCAAAGGCTCTAATATATATAGGAATCGTAAAAAAACAATTCTTAACCGATTTTCATAAAATTTTGTACACTGGAAATATGTAACATTTTTCAATTGATATATGAATTGTCAATAATATGAGTAAAAATATAATTACGGAATGAAAATAATTATTGCGTAATAAACGCGTACGGAGTCGCGGGCACACCGCTAGTTTATTATACATTTATATAATGAGCTGGCAGACATTGTTCAGCCCTTTCCAGTAGTTAGTAGTTAAAAACCCGACCACAGTATCACCTGTCGCGTTCAGGGATAGCGTAGAAACGTTATCCATGAAAAAAGCACTTAATTCTACAAACTTCATGGTGATTGTGACTGGTGACTGATATAAGCCACATGTAATAATATAATATACTAGCTGTACCCCCACGGTTTCACTCGTGTTAAATTTGTACGACAAACTCTTCACGGCGCTGCCGTCATCGCGCCTGTATAGAACCTTTCGTTGTTCCGTTTCCCATAGATGCCTTCAGCTTGCCAAATTACTTGAAGTTCATAACTACTGCTCTGCTCCTTAAGGTCATCGCGTGAAGTTATACAGCCTATGCCATTTCTCGTCAATCTGGCTATCACATACAAAAATTTTGTTCAAAAAACAAAAATTCTCTTCAGCTTAATTACATTAGTATAGATTATACTATTTATAGCCCAAATTATCAAACATTTGTCGTTACCCGGCAAGTTACACAAAAATATTTAAAAATTATACTAAAACAAAGATATATTTTTAAAGGTATTACAGCTTTAATTAGTATCAGATTTCTAACATATAATTTTAATCTCTAGTAATGGAGAAGGTCTTACTTACTCCGCAATCTGATACCCAAAAAGGGACTGAAAAAAATTCAACCTAATGTTATTTACAGGCAGAGAAATCCCACTTGACAATAAATATCAATTTCTATATATATTTATGAATATTTCGATGTTTCTATACATAATATGAGGTAGGTCCTCCGGGGGCATTGAATTTCAACAGTCAAACAAAATAGTGATATGAACAATTGATGTATATGATAATTGAGTTCGATTTCTATACAAAATATACGTTGGTAAAAATATTAATACATAATGGTTTGAACAAGATCGGCTCTCGCGAGGAAGTTCGATCTAGGCTGATGCCAACATTTTGACAGATAAAGTTTGGGTGCCGGTTTCTTTTTTAGTATAGAACTATGGTGGCAAACTACTGTACAGCCCGCCTAATGGTGAGCGGTTATCGTAGCCTATGGACACTTATAAGACCATAGGTATATCTAGCACGTCACCGCAGGAACAAAACACAAGAATATTCTGGTACGATCTTCTGAAGGGTAGAAATCTCCAAACCTCTCTTAAATAACTATATTATTGTTAAAAACTTAATAACGTAAACCTAAAAATATACGACAATAATATAACAATGGTTATGTTACAAATGAATATAAATAACTATTAGGCTTTGTGATCCAAAAAGGGTCGGCTTCCGAAACGAGAGCACGCCATTTGAACCGATCCTATGCAGTTTTCATTCTAATTGTGGGCTTGAAACTGACATAGATCTGCCTCGACAATGTTACGTCAGCGCAACCAAGGTCGACCAACCAACGACTACCAGTAAATCGTACCAAGTATGCTCACTTAACTGCTCGGTCTTCAGCCATTCTTTGTAGGTGGCTGAGCCTGCGAAGTCTATGAGATTTTGTTTCGCTGATAATGTTCAGTTTTTTAAATTGTTGGGAGATTACATACTGTTATTTTTCTAGAAATTGCCTAATGTGACTGACATCCAATGCCATGCAGATAATTATTACATATTAAGAACTTATGTATGTACATTAAATAAAATATTTAATATATAGCATGGGTACTAAAATCTAGTGACAATTTATTGCCTTTTGAAAAAACAATATGGTAAATCAGATTACATATTTTTTGACAGCTGATGCTCTCCCCGTTCACCTCCCGCGCGCATTATGTTCTTTCTACAGTACATCATGGTTGAAATGTGGGTTCAACTGTAAATAATTTCGAACCCGCATAAAACACTTCGCGATTAGGTTCTCAAGACAGACAGGTCATTAAGCCCGCTTCACTTAAATGGTCTTCGTTTAGCCTAATTACTACATTGTAATTAGATTTTCCGAAAATCCGATTAATTATATCTATGGAGATTTTTACGAATTGTTAGAACATGAAATTGAACCCTTCCTTTTGCTGGTTGGATCTAGTATTCAATTACCTAATACTGAAATTTTATATTTGTATATGAAAACTTTATAGTATGTGATTAGATATTATATACTAGCTGTGCCCCATGGTTTCACCCGTGTTACATTTATTTGACAAACTCTCTACGGCGCCGTGTCTCTGCCAACGCGCCCATGTCATATGTCATATCATTGTTCCACTTCCCACATTTTCCTACAGCTTGCCAGATTGCTTAACGTTCATAGCTACTGCTCTGATCCTTAGGGTCGTAGCGTGAGATTATATAGCCTATATATACTATTCCTCAAGAATATAGTTAACGTATACAAAAATAAATTTTTGAATCTGACTATTAGTTCCAGAGATTAGGTCGTTTAAACAAACAAACAAAAAACTCTTTAGCTGTATTATATTAGTATACAGAATTTTTTTTCTTTTTAGCTTTAGTGGCATTGCCACAATATCATATGATATGAAGTGACGATGTGACTCATGATGGTGATACGCTCACCCTAGTGGCAGAATCGAGCTACCAGAACACACCTATAGTGTTTTCAACTACTACTACATACTACTACAACTGAATCATATAGAAGCAAAAACAGTAATATCCAATTTAAAAAATACATGTATAAAATATATAGGATATATATAAATGATATATTTCTTTGGTGTAACAAAACAAATATAACCTTTTCTCTTAACCGCATGACAACAACATGATGAATTTATATAATTTACTCGTATATATTATATTTATATAGAATTTATATTTATATTATATTGTGTAAAAATAAATTAATTAATTTGAATTTATTATAACAATGTTAAATTATTTTTACACAAAAAATAGTCAGCAAAATGAATTCATATTATTAATATTGATGGCTAACTTCATCATGTCGTACCTCCATCATATGATGCGCGCGCAACTGTTAATTTTTCTCGCTACTAAACGCATCAAAAGAAGTTAGAATTTCATTTTTTTTTATAATGCATGCAACAATTACTATTTCTAATAACTTACAAATATGTAATATTAAAAAAATCGGAGTACTTTAAATCATTAAAATCTATAATAATAGAATGGGATTTTGCTTTCTTTGCTTCTATATTCTTATATATATTACTCAATTCAACGAGTTGTGGGTTCTAACCCCGGAGAGGTTTGATTTTTCTGATATCGGATACCAGTGTTTTTTTTGCATAATTATATATTAAATAACAAAAATTATGTTATGTTCTTTTGAGAAAAACATTAAACGTGTAACAAATCTGAACTGACGGAAACAGAACTGTACTATTTTACACTCGGTTTCAAGAAAACCTCCGCCCGCGTAGAATATAAATTCTCGCTCATATCTGCAGAAAGTATAATAGTTGTCTTACCGGCTAGAGACATGCAAATGCATTGTTAGGATAAACCTCATTTTTTCCATGGAATAAGCTATAAGAGATAAACGAATTTAGATTTAAATTAATAATGACTAATGAAATTTCAAATATAACTATAAAACAGTTTTTTTACTCTGCATAATGAATGTACAGTACCTGATGGTAAAGTATGGTAAAGTCCACAAACAACGGCGTCCGTCGGTGTCATGCTGGCCTGCTGAAATGCCTGTTCATGCCTCGTTTAAAGGAACACGTCAGCTGGGAGACAATTCCACATCCGCACAGTACGGCAATACATACATACAATACATTCTTGATACTATAATGTACCTTCATAAAATCTTTGACAAGCTAGATTTTGTCAAAAACCAGTAAGTACAGTTTTAATACTTGAAATAGACATAAATTATTCGTACTATGTTTTAAACTTAGTAAAACTAATAAAAGTGTTTTGGGTAATAATGTTACATTCTATAATAAGATCCCGAAGCACATTACTGATTTGAGAGACAATGAGTTCAAGGGCCATGTCAAGCATGTCTTACTGTCAAAAGATTATTCTAGAGTGGATCATTATGTGAATGATTGTGATGTCTGGAAGTGACTCCCTCTCTGTGCATCCATTAAATTATGCATACGATTATTAGCTGTAAATATTGCTTGCACAGTTAAATTTAAGAAAAAAGAAGATAATTCCAAAGAGTTTTTTGCCAGGCACTCTCCATGACTGGGATATTTTCCGGTATAACCGGTAGTTGTGTTTGACGTTCATAAGTGCCTTCTAAGGGCCTACAAGATACAAGCTATGTTGAGAACTAAACTAGAAATATGAGATCATTGATATTTATATTTGCAGCACTAATATAATGAGATGGTCGATAAGCAAATATGAGAAAATATAGTCTATAACAAGGCTGCCCAAATCCAGGTGCGCGGGCTATAAAGTGACCCGTCAAGAAATTTAAATTTACTCGCCAACGGCAGCGGTCATGTGCCACGGTTTTTGTCGTGCTTTCCAATTGTGAAACTTCATTCATTTTCAATATCTATCTTTTTATATCTGTTTTATGACTGTAAACAAGTATTATTCTAAGTGGCCCGCCAGTTAACATGGTTCCGAAATTATAGCTCACATATAAAATAAATTGAGCAAACTTGGTCTAGACTCTAGTGTCACTTTTAAACTAAAATAATCAACTTATTAAGGTGTAAATTTTTTATTATAAAATATTGCATGTTCATACGATAATAGCAAGTTAGTGTAGTACAGGTGAGATTAACCAAAGTTCAAGAACTTGCGAGTTCAATATAATTAGTTGAAAACGTAAACTAACTAAGTTGTTCTCTAGCCCTCAGAAGTTCTGCAATAAAGTTATTGTAAATTTTATTATCGAGTTCCGGCTTAACTGATCTCAATAATTTTATTCTTTATAGTAACGTAAACGATTAATAGTGGAACTTGTTTAGCGGGAAATGGATAAATTGCTCGGTGGTCACCAGTGTTTTTGCTATTTGGTTTGTACTGCGTTTACCATAAGGAAGAGCGCAGTCACCTCACCGTGTTAAAATATGATATCGAGTAAATTATTGGCATATTATTATTAGCATAAACCATCAATAATAAATAGTAATACAATACAAAAAACATTTTTTCAAATCTGACTTGTAGTTCCAGAGATTAGGGCGTTCAAACAAAAAAAAAAACAACAAAAACAATCTCTTGAATTTTATAATATTAAGTTACACAATACACACAAACTACAATCATATTTATTGTAACAAATAACCAATTCCTAATAATATTAAAAGAAATAAAAATTATAATGAATTGGATTTAACCCTTAAAATTTACAGAATGTTTATTTTTATTGATTGCCATTTCTTCAACATTATTGTTTATTTTGTGAATATTAAATAACTGTCGGAAAGGCAGAATTTGAAATTTGCCTTCATTATGAATTATTATTACGTTCGACTTAACTTTACGATAATAAATGTTTATTTATTCATTTTAGTAAATAAGTTACCTTCCTTTGAATCCTTGACCGTAGTGAATTAATTAATAATACATTTTCGATAAATAGACGCTGTTGACTGTTTTATGCCTGTTGAAACATACATTTTTAAGAAAATACAGGCGTTGATTTAGTCTATATTATTTAGATACCAACAAAATAGATTTAACAAAACATTTTCTTGTTATATGTAAAATTTTAAATAATACAAGTATTCAATGGTTACCAAATATCTTACGTGTTAAATAATACACACATGCGCACGCACGCTTGCACACACATACATCTATATTAATATACACGTCTGTTAATAAGTTCTCTGGGCAACTAAGTATCTCATTCTTAGTTTAAAATTGCCGGACAGCGTGAGTGTTGCTTTCTTTATAAACTTCATCGTTCGGATTTCTGTATGGCCTTCTAAGCATAACCTTTAAAATTTTCAATTAGCCTTTCTACCGTCGATCCAAAAACTATATTATATCCAAATCCTATAAAGAACCTGTATGTAGTCCACAAATTAGGAAGTAGGAAAATAACATGAGTTAATAAATAAATTAAAGTGTTTTAGTGTGTTAGGAATACATAGAAGGTATCTGATCAGTGGAGGACAAATATATAGTTTTATATGTAAACAATTACGAAAATCTTCATGACACGCGGTAAGCGAAAGCCACGTCGCCATTGGTTCTTTCTAAATAGCGCAAATTATACATAATAATTTAGAATGGTAGATACCGTAAATTACTTTCAGAGTAACAATTCCAATATATTTAATGTTTTGAAGTAGCAAATATGCATGCAGTACCCTGATGTTAATTGGTCACTGCAGCCTGTAGCAATTTAAGCCCAACCCTTAAAGGGACCACATCTTAATTAAGGTCAGTCAATAATGTGTTTCTACTTAACTCCTAAGGACTTAGTTAAAAGGGCTCGTGTGCTACTGCGTGATGCTAACCATACCCTTCATCTCAGAACGAAGAGTGCAATAAATGCTGCTTTACGGCTGGAATAGTTGAGGCGGTGGTCGAATCTTGCAGTTTCTACTGTTGTCTATAACCAGTCTCTATAACCAGTCTTTTAATCTATTTGAACTGGCTCTCAAGTGCAGCTAGCCTGAACACACCTAAAGCTACTTAGCGACAGATCTTCAACTTTTTAAAGCTAGCTAGCTGGCGTGCATTAGAAAATGCTATGGTGTCATCACGATATTTTCTTTCATCAAAAGCTCTGGCTCATTGCAGGGATTCGAACTCACATCGAATCGTCGCGATGTCCGTACACGCTACAACTGAGCCATCGTTGTTCCACAGGTCCCTTACCGCGTCTTTCTGTAGTCATGGTTATTCTTCTTTATGCTGGTAACCATTAAGTGTATAATAGGTTTTGACTAAAAATTATATTACAGTGTTCCTGTTGAAAAACCACTTCGACTGCAATGGAAAGAGTTTGCAAGCGTCCCGCAGCCCACACTACGACGGCGACCAGGCTCTTCGTGTTGCTTCTTGTAGTTTGCTTAGCTGAATGTGTTACAGGTAAGATGTCGTTAATACCTTATCTATATATTAATACGTGAAGAAAAAAGTTCGGAACTCCTTCTTAAGCGAATTCCTCGCACGGAGGATCGTGAGAATTGGCATAGTTAAAGTTTATATGGAGAAGGAGTGCAGAAAGCTAAAATTTATGCATAACATGTGTTACACATTAATTGTTTACGTTGATAATGCAAATGTTAAACACATAATAATCTGTGGAAAAATAGTTGCACAGAGTGGAGATTGTCGCCAAAGAATTATAAAATGTCGGCAAAAATTATTGTTTTGTATGACAGATTGACTGAATGAGTTTTAAATTGTGCATTTTGTGTAATTTCAAAAGTTGGCATATTATTTTGTAATTCCGACCATTAGTGATTATAAATATATAGATTCGCATTTCAAATGCAGTGGTATTCGTCACAGTAACCCTTTGGTAATGTAAACATAAGTTAACAACAAGCACTGAGTTGAAACGGCCCGTGTGCCCAACTACGTCTTGTCAACGATATATTTCGCTCAAAAACAGAAGCGCGAGCGTTGTTGCTTTGAGGTAGAAAAATTATAGAACAATGTTGCTTTCATAATGAAAACTTGGTTCTACCACTATCAACAATTGGGTATTTGAATGTTTTTTTGTGATAAATGGAAAGATCATAATTATATAAGTTGTATAACAAACTATTTTATTTTTCGCAATATTTCAAAATAAAAATGAATGTTTGAATTCAGTACCGAAAACGCGCCGATCGTTCCCGAATAAATCCGAGCGCGTGTGACGTCAAAATGTTACTTTCTACTCATCGTAGCACACAGTTGTTACAGTGCTTTGACACTTAATCGAAGAAAGTTATAACATTATGACGTCACAAACCTGACGATCAGTCGTAACGCGTTTCTTAATCACGTGATTCTTTAAAAAATATTATAATATTCAATTGTTCATTATTAATTGAAAAAAAAAAAGTTTTAAGAGTTTTTCCTATTGACTATTATCATAATTATGATGAAGCTTTAAAATACATACAAAAATCGATATTCATTTTTTCAAATACCGAATTATACCACAACTTCATCGGAGTATATACTTTATAATAATATTATATTATTCAATTTATGATTTTTTTCTAAAGTAATTTTGAAGTTGCTTTAACTTTCATCTAAAAATATTAATTATAGTATTCTTGCAACGTTATAGTGCAAAAAATACGAATAAAAAATTCACATAAAAATAAATAATATATAGTGATTCATAACGTAATCATATAATAAAAATGCATTGTGAAATTAGTGAAACATTTTATTATCATTAGGTTATGACCAGACCAGTTTGACTATTATCAAAAGCCCCCAAAACAAAATAAAGTTAAAAAGCCAATGAAGCTAACAAGCATATGACATAACTACCTACACTCTTCATAACAAATAAGCAAAAAACTTTCTATATATACATTCTAGAACAATAACAAAATTTGATTTATCCAAGAAAGAAATTTACATAAAATATTGGAAGTATTTTTCACAAAATAGACATTTATTTCTATAACAGCCGACTTATCCCAGTGTATCTTCGACAAATCTCATTCACACCTTTTAGTGGCGAAAAATACCTTACGACATAGCATTAAGTTAGTAAGTACCTACATTTACTAGAGACGACAGCGTGCCTTTGAAATCTGTAACATGCTTTATAAATCATGGGTGATGACTGAAAAGCAATTATGTGACGTATAATATCGAGTGCCACTATCTTCATTTCAAAAATTATAAAAGCTGAAAAATCTAAAAATATTATATAGACATCTAGCGTTACAATTATGAACTAAATTGTCAACTAAAGAGCATTCATCATAATTGATTTCCATATTTATAATTTTGTTTTTAAATGACACTGATACAGACAGTATTTTAAAAATAACATCGAGAGTAAATAACTTCATAGTGATCTTTTTGTAACAATGTGCTGTCATAAAAATCCGCTGTGCTATTTTTTTTTCATAAACCGCCAGACTAAGTACCTGTAACTTCAAAAAATAATTTACATCAGATGGTAAGAAAAAGTTGATATATAATCATTGATGTAATATTTAGTCTACAAAATTTAAAATATTCCGCTCTCTTCCCGCGCGCTGCGTGCTCCATGACTTTTATTTTAAATAGCTTATATCTAGTATTATTGTAATTCAATGTGATGTGGGGAGTACATTTTCTGCGTACTCGCTTTTCGGGTGAAAAATAACACGATTTGCTTGTGATTTGTGCGACGTGTTTTAAGCGAAACATATCATGCTTAATATATCATTTTCCTCCGTCGCTGATTATATTACGAGGAACGGCATAAAACAACGGTTTTATTTACTATAATTATGACGTGATTCATAAATATTATTATTTTATTTGATGTATAACTCTATGTGTAATATACCTCATTGGTAAAAGGTAAAATAAACCACAGGTAATATTTTTTTAGTTTAATATATTCTATTTAATATAACAGAACCACACGCGCTGGGCTTCGGAGTCATAATTTTACAGTAACCCTAATCTCGGCACAAATTGAAACGTTCTCTCTATATCTTATCTTTGTCGTACCATGAATTTGTGGAACCATCTCCTGGCCTATGGGATCCCTCCTTCTTACGACATCAGGTCCTGCAAGCGTGAAGGGGTATATATGCAGGCCGGCGTGACAGCGGCGACCGCCGATGGATTTCGATCTCTCGGTGGTCGCCGTTGTGTTTAGATTGTACTGTGCTTACTACCATCACGGATAATACTATCAATTTACCGACTTAGTATAATTTTTTTCATAAGTTTGTTGTTTATTCACAATATCTCCTGATGTTAAGTAATTACGTGGCCTAAGATGGTGTACGCTAACCTTAGAGAGGAACTGGCTCTTAAATGCAGCTGACAAGCACACATAGGTAGGTGATTGGTAACACATTTATAACTTAAGTCTGGCAGATTTTCAGACAGATATTAGAAAATAAAAAATCATCATGCTTTGGATTCATCACGATGTTTTCCTTTGCCGAAAGCTCAGGCTCTATGTCCGAATCAAAACTACACCGAAACTATTCATGTCGGAAAAAATCATACCGACTGGGAACTTTATTGGCGTGTGCTGTGTAAGTAAACCTATAGGGTTATATGTATCACTCTGCTACCCGTACGAAGCCGAGCAGGTGCTAATAAAAAAAATATGTAAAAAATACAGTCTAATAGTGACAGTTCAGAGGTGACTATACACTGATGACACTGTAAGGTGTGATATATGACGAATTTTTACAATGAGTACAGTTAGCGATCCAGGGAAATCGATTAAAAAAGGAGGCCTATGCTCAGCAGTTGGCGATATCGGGCTGAAGATGATGATGATTCTTGAAAAAAGCTCATTAGTTTCTTATCATCGGTATCAATAGACAGCGAAGGCAATCTGCAAAGGCAAAAGGGATCTTGATCTGACTTATTGGGGTTTTTATTATAATTTATGAAACTTACGTTATTTGGCATTGGCATTTCGCGTTATTGTGAATTTGTGAAGTGAATCTATATAAATAAAAATGAAATGCTGTTCATTGGTAAGAGCATCACTCGAGAGCAGCTGGATCAATTTGATTTTTTATTTTAGTAATAGTCCAAAAATTTGGCCAAATTAAAATTGCTTTTACCATTATTATTTTTTTATGAACTCAAGACATAACTTAGGATTCGAACTATGGATATGCGTAATTCTTATTTTGTTTTATACGTTATGGTTCTGAAAGAGTTTTCGGGAATAAAAATTGGTATAGGTGATCAAGTTATTGACTATTGGTAAAGACAGAACAACGACCAATGATACCTCAGAGGTAACGTGTACCTACGTAATGTGTACGTAATGAGCCTGAACTTTCGGTGAAGGAATAACTTGAGGAAACCATAGCATGGTAGTAGCTACCAGCCTCAAGTTAAAAATCTGTCGCAAAGAACCAATAGGTTGTATTCCGGCAGCTGCACTTGAGAGCCAGTCTTCCACTAGGTTTAGTAATTTATCATCTTGGGCCACATCGTTACTTAACATCAGGTGAAATTGTGGCCACAACGCCAAACATGTAACGTTAAAAAATAGTTTGCGGAGCCAGTTAGTTATAAATAATAACTAGAAGCATGAATGTTGAGTTACTACAAAAAGTCCCTGGACATTTTTAACAAGAGAGCTACCATTTAGTTTAAATGTTTGTTGAACTGTGAAGAGTATAAAAATATTCTGTCCACGTGACATTGGCATAATTGTGTATAAACATACATTGTCATTAAATAAAAAGAAGTTTGAATCTTAATAAAAAGTAGTGTTCAGCCCGTATACCATGTTTAAAACTCAATCAACAAAATTGACGTAAATCTTATATAGAGTCAGAGATTCGCCCACATAAAGTCTCAGAATTCCGAACACGAACATCCCGTAAATACGTCACGTAAACATTTGATTTCGATCACTCGTAACACGCCGGGACAAGTTGTAAACTTTTATATAGATTTTATTTTTTTATTCGGTGATTAAGTTATGTTCTTTTGATGTTCTCTTTGGACGTGTGTCATTGTATTATAACTTGAGAAGTTGGTGTTTATCTTTGTTATTGTATTTTACTCGTATAATAAAGTTTAAACACTTTCTACTTATGTCACATTGTGTCACAATTTTTTTTAAGGAAGAAAATCTCAAATGCAGAATTCTTAACACTGATAAGAGCTTGTTAAAATATTTTAACTTAAGAGTAATAAACCAGATGAACTACTCTTAATACAATGGATTACCTAATAATCCAATTCAGTCCAATTTTGCTTGGTTTTTTATCCCGAGTGCCAACAACTTGATGAAGTTTGCCATCAATGATATAATCGTAAATTCAATTTAGTGATTTAAACAAAAATCAACGTTGTATAAATAAACAAAAATATATTTTAATTGTTAAGTCACATCATGACATGAAATGATGTGACATAACATGACATGAGTAACGACATGATGAAATTCGACATCAATGATAATAATGTGCATTCATTTTACTGACATTATAATTTTGTAAAAATAATTTTACTTAGTATTAATATATATATATATATATATATTTTTTTTTTTTTTTTTTCCAAATTACCAAATCGCTGCAAGTAACTTTGCAATACACTATTTCTGCCATATCATTTTAATAAAATTGTGTAATTAGTATAGATGTTTCTTAACAAACGCATAAAAGCAAAATATAATATATATCAAAGCCTAGTTTTTTACTAGTTTAATTTCATTGGACATTTCTTTCTACTTGAGGTGGCTCGGCTTGTTTGCCAGCTTTTTGTAGTATATATATACTACAGCGCCATCTATTTGATCCCATGCTGTGAACTATCTCTCGACAAAGCAAATAAATACATTGTGTGAATAGGTCTAGTCGTCGCCACGACCGCCCTCTGCGGCAACTCAAGCCTTAGTCCGATCCATTGGTATGGAGCCCTTGAGCCATACTTTACGTACAAAAATAAATCCATACAAAGCTAAGGTAACAAACATAATTATGTCAACTAGTCTTTATCATTTACAATAATTAGAAATTTCCACATTTTATATATTAATACATTGCTGTTTTTAGATTTTACTAATTGGCTCCCTCCGATCTTTCCAGTATACACAACTCGACTATAATGCCTATCACGTTCAGGAATAGTACAAAAACGGTTTGAAAAAAAAACACCTAGATGTACCTACTTCTATGGTGGCCGGTCAAACGGTATTGGACTTTATCAATCTCACACAATACTAACATCTATTATTATCATCTACAAGCTGTGCCTACATAATGCTGTCGGTCGAGCACACGCGAAATTGTGCTGCATCAAAAACGCTTATTGTGGGTGATCCTTATAAGATAGACATATACTACCACGGATTTTTTTGTAAGTCTTTTTAAGATCTACAATGATGTCTTATATTAATTTAATTTATGTGTTAGCTATTTAGTCGCCCCAAAAGCGTATTTTCTCCGAATTGATGCACCATTATCGTCACTGCTTATTCCGTATGTTACTTTATGTAATAAAATATATTACATAAAATAATATATTAACCTGGTCAGACAACGTATCTATGAATTAAAGAAAAAAAACATGTAAATCGGATAAGTAGTTTTCGTGTGAAAAGAAGATAAATTATATAGACAGATAGAGAAACGTTGAGTTTTATAATATGTATAAAATGGATGTAAATGATATTTTTGCTATTTACAATGTAACAGAATATAATACAATTTTAACTCAGCAGTTGACCTTAAATTATTATCTGTATTCCCAGGTAGGTGGTTGTTGAATAAGCCAATCAATTAAACAAAATCCCTTAAACAATAGTTACCTTTTCATAAGATATCGAAGTCTTTCTCAATACATTTTACAAGTATCAATTATTATTGTAATTTTGAGTGCTCTTAAACCTGTTTTCGCTATATTTAGAAAATCAAGGCAAATACTAGCACTTTACCACGACTTCGTCTGTAAATTTTTCATACCTTGTCCTTCTCCAGGATCCAGGCCACCTCTATCCAAATTTCCCTGCGGTCGGTGCAGAGGTTTGGTCGTGAAAAAGTCAGAAACAGACAGAGTTTCTGTGCATTAATAATATTATAGTCTGAATATAGTTTTTATTGATATTAATTAATTATTCATCTAATTTTTCAATTTTTTTAACATATTAAACTAATATTAGGGATCAATGGAAAAGCTTATAGGAAGTTAAAATATTCGAAATATTTTATCATATCAGTGTGTCAATTAGAGATCAGAAAAGTTTAGTTACATGTATATATAAACTTAACTACAACCATTATTATACCGATATGGCTTAACTATATCAGGAATTAAGCAAACTCTAAAAGAATTATAGTCAATAAACTATTCACATGGTCACTAAATTATACCTCCCCACTCATTCAATATTGTCGTAAAGTTCTCCTATATTTGTCAATGATATTAAATCCAGGCTTTATGATCGTCATAAATGTATCATTATATATTAAGTACATCATCAATATCTAAAATTAAAATAATAGCTAAGTTAGAAATTGCGATATTTTTTTTACATTCACGTTCTTATATGTCTTCATTTATAAATCACACAATACAATACACTATCTATATAATTAAAATGATTGTTGTTTTTGGAATTATTCCTAAGATTCATAGTCCTTATAAAAAAATAGAAGTTAAAAAACTACGATTTGTATAAGCACTATGTGTTCTTCTGTCGTCCACGCGAGCGAAGCCACGGGCACGGCTAGTTACAAATTTGTTCGCTAGCTTATTAAACATACTAAGCCTACTGGGACCAACTTTCAAGTCAACTATTGACTATTAATTTTCAACTATGTATGTGGGAGCTAGCCAGGTCGATATTAGAAAAAGGTACGACTCTACCACCACGCTATATTCCTTGGTAAGATTTAGTAAATACACTGGTTATTTAATAACTGGGTATTTAATTACGACATTTTAATCATATAGTTCTTACTATAGGCCAACCGTTGTAAGCGCGACCATCCTGATGGTTTGCGGTACGCGGGGCGGCGGGTGTGCATGGATATACAAGTTATTGAGATGATACCCTATGTCTTTAGATCGATATTTTATGCATGTTATTGAAATGGGGAAAGATATTTAATGATAAATAATATATTTAATACAAGTCATATCTTATCATCATAACTTCTTTGAGTTTAGAAGTATATATTGACAATATATTTGAATAAAAGCGTGTTAAAGCGTTAGTTTTCATTAACTGTATAGATTTTTAAAACCCAGCGTCCGTGATTCTATCTTGACAAAATAATGTCATGTGTAGCAGTCACAAAAATAAAACCGCGTAAGTGTGCACTGATAAAATGTTGATATTTGTTTTAATATACCTATTATTTCCTACGGGAAAGGTAACTCTACACGACAGTGCAGTTTTTTACCTTGTCAAGTGGCAAACGCGTAATGCTTGACGTGTTCTAATGAGTTAGGAAGGTCTGCACGCAACAACATAGAGTAATAACATATATAGAATAATACACATAAACCAAGGTATGAATGAATAGATCATTCCATAATTTATGATAATTAAATATGAGAATTTCATTTCGCCAAATCTTTACTGTACTGTCAAGCTGTGAAGTGTATTATCTCTTTCCTAATAATATTGATCCATTAAACATAACGTGAAGATAATTTTGAGCAGGCCAGCATAACAGCGACAGCTCGCGATGGATTATAAATCCCACGTTGATGACTGATGCTGTGTTTACGACCAGGTAATATACTTTCACTTTGTCGTGCTAAATAAAAAAAAAAACAAAATGTTGAAAGCTATTATACTCACTGGCGACCATATAATCAGCAATAATAGTATATGAAATGAAAATGAGAACAACTGTAAGCATTACACGCGCTCTGAAAACCATTTAAAAATCAATTTTACCGCATGAGGCGTACGTCGGCACATCTCATTCTATGCTGGCGGGATTCAACCCGTTTCCGACTAACACCCATCGTGGACAATACTAACTAATAACGTTTGAGCAGCTTATTCGTGCGACATCGTGCATATATGATACTCGCCAAAGGCTTTAAGGTTCGATGCCCGATCGGAGGCAAAATTTTTAACAATCTTTTGACTCATATATTTGAAGAAGATCAAGTAAAATTCCAATTATTATCAAGATAAAATCTGAAAGTATATTCAATAGCTGATTAATTGAGAAATGGTTTCGATGGTAGCCTTTCCCTGTCCTGGTAAATGAGATAATCAACCAGCCAGAAATATCTATTCTAAATATCTTGTTCATAAGCGTGTGTTACTCATCTAAATTTGGGTTTATCTACTACTTTGGTTGGTTGGTTGGTACTGCTTGGGTTTACTAATCTAAAATTGGCGTTTCTCTGTCCAATCATGACTGTCTCTTGTGAAGCGAGAAATTCAACGGGTTTGAAATCATTTTAGTTTTAGGTATCTTAGTTTTAATATCGTACTTTACTAATTCAAATTTGGGCTTAAGATTGTGCACATCTCTTTAAATAGGTATCAGAAGTGTCTAACAAAAAAACTTACCCATCTAGGTTAACTTGGAAAATGGAACATTATTTATATACATAACTTCATTCAAATCGTAAGAGCTGTTTCCGAGAAACCAATTACATGTTATACGAGTATATGATATTTACAATAATTACAAGAATTATTCATTACCCATTTGCATTTCAATCCACAGAGCAGAGAATTAACAATAGAGGTAGCAAGTCGTCGAATATCGTTGAAAAAGTCAACGGGTGGCGCAGTCAGCGCGGAGGTATGTCAGGAATATAAGGCACGACGCAGGAACGAGGAGCATGCGCTTATTTAACTATAATTTTCCACGGTTAATGCACTTGTAGTGTAGTTCGCACGATTGTTACCGCAAAATTTTCGGTATCGATTTTCAGAAATAACTCAAAAATATCAAAAAAACCTTTTATTAACTTTAGGCCTTAAGAGGGCACTTGTCAATTTCAAAACACTACCACTGCACGAGTTCAGACAATATCCCAGTCATCAATTATCGAAACTCGATCGGTTTTATCAACTTTCTGTTACATATATTGTTTACAGTTATTATCATTTTAGTTAATGTACAAAGAGAGTTACTTCCAAACATCAACGTCATTCACAGACATCACATTATGATCCACCCTATAAAATACCTTTTCAATAATAAAACTTACTTAACATGACTCTTGAATATATTATCCTGCAAATCGGTAATGTTCTTAGGTACATAATGTACAATGTAACACAATTACCTAATACCTTTTACTGATTCTAAAAGATGGGATTACTATTTTACATTTGATTCTAATATTAAAATTGTGCCTATCATTAATTTTAGCCAAACCTATGTTAAAAAAGAACTGCGCGGTAATACTGCGCGATTCACAGCTGCCTCTGGGTCTTTATTCTTCTCATGTCGCTTCTCGAAGCTTAGATATCTATTTGTAATTTTAATTTTATATGAAACATGCCACAAGCAGTTGTTACTATGCATGCGTTTGAATATGTATTCACTAATTTACATATACGTATGCACTTTTCACAGAATGGAATAATTAGTGCTTTTAGTATAATTTGAACGTTTCAATGAAGCACTTCGTCGAATGCAATTAATGTTTTTTTAAATATATTTTTTATTCGTTATTTATTTGGCCTCCTTTTTAAGCATACGGAGGAGTGTGAGATTTAGCATAAGTAAGTTTATATAGAGATAGAGTGAAGAAAGCTAAAATAAACACATAAAATCTGTCGTTTTTTTAATTTCACAGCGCAAATGTTAAACACATATTATTCTATGGCCAAACAGTTGCACAAAATAGAAATTGTCGCCAAAGAATTTTAACATATTGATAACAAATAATAACTGACAGATATCGGACGAATGAGTTTGGAGCTGTGAATTTTGTGTGATTTCAATTTTGGTTTCATCAAAAGAACCTCAATAACGTTCAAAATTTAATGAATTTCCGTTTGAATTTTGACTACTACGACGACCCTAGTGGTCAATAAATATTTCAAGCTAATAAGTAAGTAAATTCTAACTTAAATTACTAACTAGACTAAATCTAAGATTACGTCTATTACGTTCACTTATATTTTAATAACGGCAAGTTGACATAAATATTCTATTAAAATACGCTTTTTTCTATAAAATATAGAGCTTCGTCATAAATTTGGCTTTCTGAAAATCTTTAAAACTAAAACATTACAAATTATGATGTTATTTTAGAGTAATGTGTACGTTTTCGAAATAATCGTTTTGCAGCCATTTCAATGTTATTGACGATAAAAATAAATGAAAATTTCCTGTTGGAACTATAATAGGAGGTCCATTAAACAATAAACTCTTTCAGTATATAAAGGTAGCACGTAACCCTCGGCATGCGGACGCATTCAAAAGAACTTCTCTCGTTTATTTCTCCGCTGGGAAATCTTTATGCATCCGCACAGATTACGCAAGAATGATTGTTTCAAACAAACGATGGCATATCGCGGTTACAATTCATCTATTTTATTATTATTGGTTATTTATTGTGATTTGTTCATGTTTTATGTTATTTAGGCATTCCAAATGATTTGTTTATGTTATTTAGGCATTCCAAATTTGTATGTAGCTTGGATTTTTTTTAAACTTTGTTTATATTCAGCATAAGAACATTATTTTATGTGACGCATTCTCTAAAAGTGAAGTCAATTTTCCTACAAATTTCTTTCTACTTGGGACAGCCCGACTAGTGGATTACCTCCACCCTACAGAAGATCATAGCTAAAAATAACCTAGTGTTGTGTTCCTGCAGTGAGTAGAGCATTCAGAGCTCCTTGGAGTTCAAAGAGAGGTAGGGTACAAATAATGGAGATTTCTCTCTACTTGGGGCAGTCCGACTGGTGAAATACCTCTTCACACTGCAGAAGATCACAGCCAAATAACATAGTGTTGTTTTCCTGTGGTGAGTAGGGTTTCCAGAAGTCTTTGGGTTAGAGGGGTTACAGTTCGGCAACGCGCTAGTGATACCTATGGTATTACCATGTGTCCATAGGCTACGGTAGCCGCTTATCATCAGGCGAGCCCAAAGCTTGTTTGCCACCACAAAAAAAATCTCAGTATAGGATTTAGTTAAATCTTTCTCGTTAAAATAAGCCTTTTTATGTCTAAAAGTGCGTGAGTCGAAGTCCATACGAATTAATTGCCAGACGATATGCGAAATTAGGAACTTAAATTTTGTGTAAAAATTGTTTCAATTTTCATATGATTTTGCACAGAATGTCAAATATGAAGAATTTACATGGGTGAAGAACCGCATAGTTTCCGAAATAAATTAACAATACATGAAGTCAAATACAACTGTAAACTGAATTGTCTTCTAAGACACTGCTCGGGCAGATCATTTAACAATCACATTAGTTAGAAAAAAATATATAAGCATAGTATACTTTAAATAAAGATATGGTTTTGTGGTTAATGTACAATGATCAGGCACAAGAGGATTAAGGCATAACTAGAGAAATGTATTTGTATATTTTATCGTAAGCCTATTATTTATTTGCCTCAACCCTGGTTACGTTATGACGTCGACGTCATATTAATTTTATTCAACTCCATATTATAACATCAAATCAAACATAGCCAAATCTTCTAGGTTCAAATCAAACCGAACGATTTACAAAATAAAATCATTATTAAAAAAAGCTATAGCATTTATAAACTTATTACGACGTATTAAAACGTCGTAGGAATACTAACAAATATGGTTATCATTCAAAATCTTTAAAAATAATGCGTAATCATTACGTTATTCATTTTTTTTTAAATACGACTCATTTAAATAACTACAAAGGTATGTAATATTTTTCTTTTCCTTTTTTACCTAATGACAACTAACTGTGTTCATTAGAATTTTTCCGTAAATAGAATATTATTATTCTTGTAATATTCAAACATAACTTGAACAATATGGCAGCTCCGTTACGTAAAAAGCCGCCAAAATTACGTGATGGGCTAGATAACACGATTTTATGAATTATAATAAAAACCATCTTATGACAAATCAAGACGCCAAAAACTGAATTTATATTGTACTTTTAATTATATAGACGATAATCCAAGATTGATACAATAATGACACATAAGTGAAGCTCCTTCAGTTTATTGAATAGAGGTGGGTTACGGCTACGTTGTTATCGGGATGGATCACATTAAGGGGACACTCTCAGTTAATGCACCCCATACGATGTTTATATAAGACATTCTGCAAAGCTATTGCAAATTTAATGATAGCATGATTTAAAAAATGTATGTTTATCTTTCAACTTTAAATTTATACACATTAAATTAAATTAAATTTCACACTTAAATTTATAAATCCCGGATTTTCGATAGTTTATCCTAATGAAGACGGATAAGGATATTCGAATCCTTATTATGATGTGTTTCTAATTATTATTTTTTTATGTTATAAAGCAGTCTACCTGATGTTAAGGGGTCATTGCAGCTTACCTTCTTCTTCTATGCATACATATTATACAACTTTGTGTCTCTCTGTCTGTCTGCCCGTTTATATTCTTTTCACGCGAAAACCACTTATTCGATTTATATTTGTTTTATTTTAATTCATAGCGATGTTATCTGGCCAGATTATAAGATATATTTTGTAAGATAAAGTAATACACGAAATTTATGTACTTTATGTAGGAGTGACGTAAATGGTGAATCAATTCGGAAAAAAGATGCATTTGGGGCATTTAACTAGCTTACGCTGACTAAACCATACGAAATATACCAAAATAATTTTCTATATAATTGTAGATCTTAAAAAGACTTTCAAAAACGTCAGTGATAACCTATATCTATCTTGTAAGGATCACTTACAAAAAACGGTTCTTTTTTCATCCATCTTTTGAGCGGAGGCAGCACGATGTGCGCGTGCAATTGACCGACGGCATTCTGTAGTCCACGCGAGCGGAGCCGCGGCAACAACTAGTGATTATATATAACAAAATCTCATAAGGACCGCAGTTTTGAAGCCAGTCAATAGATTAAACTCCTGAGAACTGAAACAATGGTGGCTCAGTGGTAGCGTGTATGGACACCGCGTCGACGTGAGTTCGAATCCCTGCAATGAGTCTGAGCTTTTAGTGAAGGAAAGCCATAGCATGATGATAGGGTTTTTGTAATGCCTGCCTGGCTGCCTTTAAGTTGGAAATTTAACATCTGGTGAGATTTTGGCTAAAAACTTATGTAATAAGTTATAACTAAGTAATAACTTAAGTATTTTTAAGAAAAACTGAATTTAAACGCATCGTACGCCAGTGCGTGTACCACACACCCTTCGGACCTTTGCGGCATAAATAGGTGCGTCAATGGGCAGGTTACGAATTTATTAATGATCTTGGTTAGTCTACACTTAAACTGTGTTTTTAACAACAACACATGGACATAATAATATGACGTTTATTAAAAAAGTATTTAAAATATTATGTTCCTTTTCAATTTGTTTTTTATTCTAAACACTATAGTTATCGAAAATTCCAAATACAATTTGTATCATTTATTCTATAAAATGTATAAATAAATAACGTTAATTTTATGTATGATATTTTAAAGAACATATTTTGAAATGTTGCAGGTTCATGCCTGAGCTACGGTCATTCCTGCTGGGGAGGTAAGTACTTCCAATATTTAATCTTATTTTAGTCGGATAATATAACTCGATCACATAATTATATTCTTAAAGTCTTAAGAAGATTTATGATTCTTTCTAACATAATCTGTAATAAATATTCGATGTCTAGTAATGTAGTCTTGTAGTAAGTAGCAGATAAGCGCTTAACTTGAGAAAGACTGAAACGATTTGGCTAATTCTTTTTTTAGAATATTAGTAATAGTTCGAATAAGGTTTTTAGGAAAGAAAAATATGACAACTTACCCGGAAAGTTGGAAAATTTCGGAAAAACTGAAATTGCTATTTTTATGAACTCAATACTATAATTCACGATTCGAAATATGGTTATGTTTGATTCTTATTTTGTTTTGTCCGTTATGGTATTGAAGAAGTTTTATAAATATACATTCGAGATAGCTGGCGTTCTGTTCTACTATTTACTATTGAAAATTGCAGAATTACGTCTGCCGGGCCAACTATTAAATATAAGAAATAATGAAGGTATGAACGAATTTAAATTATTAATTGCTGGGGTCTTAATATGAAGCGGGGTTAAATTTACCATAAGTTTTAAGCTTAAAAAAATTAAATCGGCAAAATAAAATATTTATCTTACGCTCTTAAGGTTCTTTGTTAGATAAAGTATTGTAAAATGTTGTGAATGAGGGTTTAAACTTAGCTTGGCTTGGCACCTTATTGAGAGCAAATCGCGTCGCGGTGGGACCGCACTATAGATTGCGAAATGAGCTGAACGATTTTTTTAAGAATTAAGGATATCAAAAACATCGAGAAATATGTAATAAGTGTAATTTCGCATTGACAGCAATCTGAAAGCTGTAGCTTCAAATGCTGCAATGTATCAATAATTACGAGTATGTTGCCAAAAATAATTATCATAAGCTAAGTTACAATGTTACTCTAAACGTTTTTGTAAAAATTAAATGTTAAATCAAAAGTGTTTTACAACCCTAAATGGTTGAAGTATCTTATTAATAGATTTATGTTCGGTATCGGTGATAGCGTTTGCAGACGTCTACATTTTATCTAACATTTCATTAATGAACCAATCAATCAGCATTTATTTTCGCGTATTGACGAAGCCGGACTTCCCGACACGCGGTAAACTCTCATAGCATATCGGTTTAGCGGCGAACTATTATCGTTTATATTGGTATCATTTTAATCCACCGCTTATATTATACTGTGTAATAAACTGGCGAGATATGATGTTTTACGTCGTACACGTGGCTTATTCCCTCTTTACCTTTCATACGGAAGTAGTCAATGCTTCTACACTTAGACAAAGTATTTTAGAGACTTTGAAGAATACATTGGTCAGGTAATGCACTACAATTAAATATGTAGGTACTTATTTATATAATACGGCTGAAGAGATTTTTAGTTTGATTGTTTGTTTAAACGGGCTAATCTCTGGAACTACTGATATCTAGAACTACTGATGATAGCCAGATTCATTAGGAATAGTATAAGCTATATAACTTTACGCTACGACCCTAAGAAGCTGAGCAGTAACTATGAACATCAAGCAATCTGGCAAACTGTAGGCAAGCACGGGAAGGGTAACAACGATAGAGATACCTAGTGTCTGATATTTAACCTTTAACCGGTGCCCTGCTACAAAAATATCAGCTGTCTAAGTGAACTTGGAAAATCTTGACACAACATCTATATGATTTCATCCAAATCTTTAGAGCAGTTTACGGGCAATCAATTACATATATGTGTATTATTTTATATATAAGAATTGCTCACTTAACATGGTTCCATATATATATATTTTGTTTTACTGTATAATTTATTGTTACTATCGCCACATATACGAGTACTACAAAATTCTAAAAGAAGATTCGACACATTAGTAATTTCAAAAAAAAAACAACCATAACAATCACAGGAACATTTAAAGTTATTTTCTTAGCTAACCAATTGGATTTCACAAAGCGCAATAATATCTCTATTGCAAAAAATCTAGACAAACGTTAACGACTTAACTCATGGCAATTTAGATCGTTTTTAAGAATAGTTAATGCTCTGTGCAGTGTTTTCTACATATCTACGCTTTCAGAGAACCAAAGGGAATTCATTATGGCACCATTTCAGTTAAAATTAAACCTCAAAGTTAATATAATCATCACCTGTGACAACTTAAGTCCTTAATATCAGACGGTTGGGATATAATGACAATGGTTTAGAACGTGACAGCAATTAAAAAAGTCGGTTTCGTGGGCGAAACACATATGAAATGCGTAATGAATATTAATCAGTAAACCCTAATAGATAGATAGATTGGTAAACGCTAATTATCATTTAGGTAGATTGGTAAACGCTAATAACTATAAAAGATAATATTTGGAATCATGAAATTTGACATCGTTGACACCGTTGATTCTGAACTGTACCGTACTTTCCATCAGGTACTGTTTAGTCATTTTGCCGGTCGAGTACAAAAATTATCTGTAAACGCTGACTTAATTTTTGGGAATAGACTTTTACGAGCTTCAAGTTGACTTGAAATGAATTATTTTTACTATTTTACGTGATTTATAAGACGTATATATTCATAAAGTTTATATATTTTGAATGTACGTAGTATTCAGATGATTATAGTTCTGAACCATTTTATCATTGCATTTTAATGTAGCACTAATAAAAAAATATAATTAAAGAAAATAAAAGACAGCCCATTAGATAAGACAATTAGTTCTCGTGGAAAGCATTTTCACAAAACCGAACTCCAGCTACTTTTAAGCAAAAAGCATTGATAATCAATTGTAAAATAATAGATATTCAAGCCTTTATGAAAATGAATTAAATAATAGTCAAAATATTAGATTTAAAAACCATTAAATTTGTAATGATAAAATATATAATAATTTAGAAACTCTAACATTAAACTTTAAGCGTATTTCGAAAACTTCAATCGATACCCAAGTAATAACTAATTAAGTATATTAAACGTATAAACATGATTATTATTGAAAATAAAAACACATATAAAATGGATATTTCGATTTTGTCTGCATTATTATTATTGTTTATTTGGTTACAGAACTGGATTAAATTTTATTATTTCATAATTAACATGTAGATATCTACACAGTAATAGTTAGTTATATTATATAGTTAATTTTATAAATATGGTTTTCAGCTCACGGTAAGAGATCGGGTAAGCCTCCAGCGACGGCCCCCGACTGGTACCTCTCCAGAATTCTGCGTCGTATGGCTGCCAATGCTGAGATGGTAAGATCTTTTAAAACCTTCGTACAACGACTTACATGTTTTAAAATCGCTCGCACTCATTATACTGTAAAAAACAAAAAAAAACTTCATAAAAATAATCATTATCATTAATTTATTACGTATTTTTTTTACGTCGTAAGAAGTTATTATAGTTGTTAAATACATTTAATATAATGATTGATATTATTTCCAAAGATGTAACAAAATAAGCTTAGAGAGGGGACTAGTTCTTAAGTACACCTGACATAACACTTCTAAAGATGCTCAGCGACAGATTTTCAACTTGAAAATAGTAGCTAGCTAAATAGACATTAGAGAATTCGACAAGTTGTTTTCATTCACTGATAGCTCAGGCTCATTGTAATATTGGAACCCACATCGATCGACGCGGTGTCTAAACACTACCACGGAGCCATCGCGTCTACTAAATTAAATATGAATTTATAAATGTTCTTGAATGGATATTAAACGAAAGTATTTTGTGCCTAACATTGGCATGTGCTGAAAGTGATAAACGAAGGTTACGTATAGAAATTTATTTGGTGGTAGTCATTGACATCTTTATCTATATGACTCATCACGAGATCTCCGAAATTATATGTCCGATTGACTTGAAATTTAGCATGGCGAAATGGCATTTACATGGCGAAAGGAGTAACTCCTTTCGCCATGTAAACTCTCACTAAGAACGGATTTTGGGAAATTCTAACTTTAAAGGTGAAAAATGGTAAAAGGTTTCATGCGGTGCAAACATTGTCATTTGACTCCGATAGCTACCGCTACCGCGTCCCGAGCACCTATTCAGCCCGTGCGAACCCCTCTGGCTCCATGGGCCCCCCTAACCAAACCACAGCCTCATAAGGCTCAGGAACCTTCAGTATCCGGTAATGACTTCGGCATAGACTGGATGGCTAAGCTTCTTCTTGTACACGACATACAAGAAATCATCGCTTTCGACAACTGTAGACTGGAGTTCGGCCCCTTTCAATCGATTAAAAGCTTTCCAAATGTCGCAGCGACGTTACAACGTCTGGCCCGCGCCCCTGTAAATAAATAATTAAAAATGGATAGAATTAAACCTAAGAGTCTGAATCTCTCCTTTTTTAACGCTCGAAATCTCACTCCTCAACGTGATCTCATAGCCACCTTCTTACGAGAACGACAGATAGATGTGTTTCTTGTACAAGAAACACTGTTGAAACCGAGTAAGCGCAATCCCTCGATTGCGAACTACCAAATTGTTAGAAATGACCGTGCTCGCGCCAGAGGTGGCGGCACCCTCATTTATTATAAGCGTTCCCTCTACTGCATGCCAGTAGATCCTCCCGAACTTATCAATATGGAAGTTTCAATCTGCAGACTAGGCATGACTGGCCATCCGTCAATCACGCTTGTGTCTGCATACCTGTCGCCGAATAAAGCACTCCTCCTGTCTGATCTGGAGGCTGTCTTTTCCCTCGGCGAGTCGGTTATCGTAGCAGGCGACCTTAATTGTGGACATACTATATTCAATAGTTCGTTTAATACCCCTAACGGGGGGAAACTCGGTCAATTAATGGAAGTCCTAAACTTTGATGTCTTAACTCCTCTCGAACCCACCCACTATCAAGATAACTGTCGTCCGACAGTGCTTGATATAGCCCTCCTCAAAGGTATCTCTCTCCAAATACGACTTATTCAAGTCGTACACGAGTTAGACTCCGATCATCGCCCGGTCTTACTACAACTCGGTCAACCATTTGACCCTAAGCCTCCCACCGTCACAGTGGTTGACTACGCGAAACTAATACGGTATCTTAAAGATAACCCCTCCTCGTCTAGTTTAGATAGGATTCCAAACGAATTAGAGTCGATAGCGGATGCTGATTTGGCGATCGATTCCTTGGTCGAACACCTCCAAACCGCCGTCAGGGAAGCCTCGAGAGAGGTCCAAGCGGCGAACGGACGCCGCTTTGTACTCCCTGACGACGTGCGAGCGCTGATCACAAAAAAGAATGCTGCGACACGCGCACACGACTCATACCCGTCTAGGGATAACTGCGCACGGTTACGCTCACTTCAGAGAGCGGTTAGAACCCGTATAACCGAGATCCGGGGTGTCAGATGGGATAACCTTCTAGAAGGTATCAAACCGTCACATCTCGCTTACTGGAAACTCGCTCGATCTCTGAAATCCGATCTCTCTATCCCGATGCCACCCCTTGACAGGGGCCCCGGTCTCCCTCCCGTGTTCGACAGCGTCGATAAAGCCGAATACCTTGCCGTGAGTCTGGAGAGCCAGTGCTCCCCTAACTGCGATAATGTAGACACTGTACATATCGACAATATCGAATCCTCGGTACAGAATTTAATCGCAATCCCCCCGTCAGATAGCCTAACTCCGGTTACATCTGAGGAGGTCTGTTCCGTTATTAAAGGTCTTAAACCTAGAAAGTCACCCGGTCCCGACGGTATCAGGAACGAAGTACTCAAACTTCTTCCTGCTCACCTCATAGCACTCTTGGTCTGCATCTTCAATGTAGCCATAGCCAATTGCCATTTTCCAGCCGCCTGGAAAACGGCCACAGTGATAGGTATTCATAAGCCCGGCAAGAAAGCTTCGCTTCCCGATAGCTATCGCCCAATTAGTCTCCTAAACACGCTAGGGAAACTTTACGAGCGGCTTCTTTTGAACCGCCTCAAATCAGTTATAAACGACAAAAACCTGTTCCCATCTGAGCAGTTCGGTTTCCGTGCCCAACACTCGTGTACACATCAAGTGCACCGACTCACGGAGCACATCACATTTAACTTCAGCGAATTCTACAAAGCACGTCGTACACTTGCGGTCTTCTTCGACGTTGCCAAGGCCTTTGACAAGGTTTGGCATGCCGGACTAGTCCACAAACTACACCAATTAGAAATCCCAGACAGATTAGTACATATCATTAGCAATTATCTCACTGACCGCACCTTCCGCTACCGAGTTGAAGGTGAACTTTCTCCACCCCACTCAATACGCTCAGGTGTCCCTCAAGGTTCCATTCTGGCGCCTTGTCTATTTAATCTGTACATCAGCGACCTCCCACGTCTCCCTGGGGTCGAGGTAGGCTTATACGCTGATGACACGGTCATTTACAGTTCACTCAGGCACAGAACTCACCTCAGATCGCGCGTCCAACGCGCTGTAACCCAACTCGGCAGGTGGTTCCGTATATGGCGCATAGCTCTCAACCCTGATAAGAGTACCGCGATTCTCTTTAATCCCGGACAACTACGAAAGACACTTGAACCCCTCCACCTTTTCGGTGTCCCGATCCCCTGGGCTACCCAGACTAAATACCTGGGTGTCACCCTCGATAATACGCTTAGCTTCAGGGCACATGTCCGTAGAGTCCGAAACAAGGCTGCTATGGTCTTGGCTCGCTTGCATCCTATATATCCATAAGCTTACACTCTACAAGACTTGTATCCGACCGATCTTAACATACAGTTGCGTAGTATTCGCCCATATGGCGAAATCAAACTTCAGCCCCTTACAAACGTTGCAAAATCGGTTTTTACGCAAAATAGTTAATTCCCCATGGTTTGTTCGAAACGAAGACCTCCATAAAGATATGGAACTTCCTTCGATCAAATCTTACATCAAAACTCTCGCGAAGAGCTATTTCGACAGAGCTTCAAACCATCCGAACCCGTTAGTAGCATGCGCCGCAACATATACCCCAGTCCCAGACGCCCCGAAGGCAAATCGTAGGCCGCGGAACATATTTACCGACCCCGATGACGAAATCACGGTAGCTAACGCGTCATACCCATCCGTCTCTTCAAGTCAAGCGTGTTTGCGCCCACGGCCGCGAAACCACCGTTCCCTCCGTAGGGGACGGGCGGTTAACTTCGCTCCTGCACACCCGCCACGACCACCCTCTCCAGCGGCAACTCAAGCCTAGGTCCGTTCCTCCGGCATGGAGCCCTTGAGCCAGCAGCCGCTCGCGCGATACAGTGACACTGCATTCACTAGCTATCGACACACACACATAACACTGCACTTCACACATGTACACCGCTCAGGTACATAGGTTCTGTAAGGGACCTTTTTTGTTCTTTTTTTGGCTAGTTAGTTTAGACAAAAATTACCAAATCACTAAATACATATACACATGTTCCTTCCTTCCTCTCAGAAGGCAGGAACATGTATATTTGTACAGTTAGTTAGCTCGAATTTCTATGGATAGGGATTCAGTCAGATCGCGACTTTTTCGCATGATCGGCAACAGCCCAAGCCGAGGTTCGGCCACTTTGGCACCCTTGGAGCTTGTTGCCTAGCTTTCGCGGCTGAGTGCCTTCCGCGCTCGCCCCCAAGCCCGGTGAAGCTGTAAAAGCCGCAAAGGCTCCAGAGCCCCTAAGGCTAACAGTATAGTCATTTCGAAAAAAAAAAAAAAAAAAAAAAAAAAACATTTGACTAGAAATTGTGTACTTAGACCTTTTAATAAAAATAATGGTTATGGTTATGGTATAAATAGAGATTGAAAGTTTGTCAGGTAAAAATAATTTATTTATAACTATTTTCTTAATATTATACACACACAATATATCTATTGACCTCAAATTTAGCTCGCATACTCTTGAATTCATGAAAATAATCAATTATGGGTGTAAAATAAGGGTTGAAACTTTATACATTGAAAATTTTTGTTTTTGTTTATAGATTTGATGATATTATTCACCACACATACTCTCCAATTGAAAAATCCAGCTTTTTTTAAATTCTGCACTTAAATTAAATAAAGGGATGAAATTTGTTTTGTATAATTGTATAAGTAGTCTAAGAAACCTTTATTTTTTTACGTTTTTTTTAAACTATATAAATATATTATTATTATATTATCTATATGGTAATTGTTGTTATGTACACCTACGCTGTGGTAAGCGTTGCCATTTTAATAATAATATCCGTTTAGACTTTATGACCGGATTTAACTCCTGAAATTTAACTGAACGATTCTTATGGAATTTTGTAAGACAGGAAACTTATGTCATTGGTCAATTGATAGACTGTAAGTAATAATAATACTTTTAGAAATTGAAAAAGTAAAAATTGTTTTTAATTAATTCTTAACCGAATTTCATAAAATTTTGTACATGGGATTTATGTCATTTCTCAATAGATAGGCTATATGAATTGTTAATAATATGAATAAAAGTAAAATTACTGAATAAAAATAACTACTGCGTAACAAAAGCGTGCGGAGGAGCGGGAGCCCGCTAGTAATATTATATTCTACCAAAGTAATTTTATATTTACATAGAATAACGCCATCTAGACGCAATGTTTCAAATTACAGAACCGCGGGAGCCAGTTGCCTATTAAAAGCGATGACATCAGTGCCGCTCTGCGAATGGATTTGGAAGACGAATCACCTTCTACCGACAGATTGATGTAAGACTAAAAACAATAAAACCAAATGGATATATTAACGATAGGTGGCGTTAATTAACGTGAAACATTAAAAATGATCATAATTAATATGAAAAAATATTGCTTATAATGACACACATTTTTTGACGACTTATAAAATCCTATACATTATCTTCTACATAATTATACTGAATTATTACTATGCAAATTTATTTTGTAGGGTTTCATTTATTATCACAGTAATAAATGTATTATATTTATAGTCCACAATAAATTTGATATTCTAATATGTCATAACTGTGAACTTTCATTTTATATTGGCGTAAACATAAATTCGTAGAGACATATTTATATTTTATCTATAAATTGTTATTATAGACATACATGAAGTTGCGTTTCAGTGAAGTCGTACCGCATATTCAGCTAAATATGTAAACGTTTCAAACCCAAATCATGGTACTTAAGTAGTTAAAGAATGGTATAACCTGTGCAAGGTTCAATTCTTTTAAACTTTTCATAGATTTATCGTTTGGTCAGAATCTCATCTGACGTTAATTTACATTGTTGGTGAAAATGGTTATACGCTAGGCCTAGTGGAGAACTGGCTCTCAAGTGCAGTTGCCGAAACACACCTATGAGTGCTTGGCGACAAATTTTCAACTTGAGAGTGGTAGCTAGCTAGGCGAGCATTTTTAAAAAGCAATGTAGCGAAGCACACGCCATACGTATGTCTGCTGCAAATCGGTAGTGTTTGTGCTGCTGTGTTCCGGTCCGTAGGTTGTGTTTGGCAATATATACCGGGGAGCTTTCCAACTCAGTCCTCAGAAGTAGCAACCTATTATGACTGGCCTAAGGACTGCGATCCTTTTAAGGTTTTAAGTATTTAAAAATAGGTAACAGTGACCACTAACCTTAGGGAAACTGCGTGTATTTTTGCTATTTTATAACACGACGAATAGTTAAACAATGCTATTATGTAATGTTGAAAATATTTTCAGCGATGTCGCCGACAATGGACCAGTGGATCTACCATACAGCAGGAATCCTGAAGCTAAACCGATGCTGGACGATGACATTATTTCCAAAATTAAGTACTGGCAAATAATGGTAAATACAATATATGTTCTTTATGGCTTGCCTTATTAATTTTTTATATAAGTAGCTATGAAATAAATGACCGAAGCTATTATGGTCCAGGACTGATGTACCTACCTACATATTCCCTACTATACTGTGTCCTTGTACACAATGTACTTAAATTATGTCCCCGTTTTGAAAGCTCTTCATAGAGTCGCTTACGTGGCAAGAATGTAAACTAGTACAATTTTAGACAATATTTAGAAAATAAATCGTAATCCTCATCGAGTTTCCAATTATCGACTGTTCGTTTTCATAAAATGTTGTTAATAGCCTTTTAAAAACTTCAATATCTTGTCTCAGTCTTTCTTCATATTTAAAGATCCGATTGCATTGGCTTATTGAAACTGATGGATTATTGTCAGCGATGTTCTCCCACCTTCAACATGGCATATTACTACCGGTTATTTAAAATTATCTGTAGTTCAGCCTTCGTAGTAGCCTCGTGTAGGTGATATACGTTGCTTGTACATAAGAAAAGTTAGTTGGTAAGAGTTTTCATAATTACTCATTAAAAATAAGTAGAATAGTTCTAGTAATTAACAGAAAGTAAACTAAAGCAAAGTTTACTTAATTAGGTTTTTTTTACAAAACACCAAGTGACTATCGATTGCACAGATATTTTGATTTTAAAATAGAGAAATAAAAAATAACAATTATTCATCGTTAAGTAATTTGAATAAATTGAAAGATAAGCAGATAAGTAATAACAGTATTGTTTTTCTTTTCAGAGAGAAGCGCCCCTGGACAATTAATTTAATGATAGTACCAAATGTTGACTGATGTTACATATTATAATGTATATTCGCAACTTCTTTTGTATTATTATAATTTGAAAAATATAAAAAAATTTAGTTAATTTAATACTCTCGTTATATATTCGTATAAATGTCAGTTGCAGGGCTGGGTTGTGACTGACATTAGTTTTAAAAAAAATAGATGCTTAAGATAAATATGTGCCATTTCAAGAATTAAAAAATACTTATTATAAAAGTTTATTTTGATATTTTTATTTCATTGTTTAAGCCAAAATAAGTACTTACGCTTTCGACTGAAATATTCCTAATCACATATTACTTTGAGAGCATTTAGACCGAAAATACAATATCGTAACTTTTCTAATAGTATTAAGTACTTACTTAGAAAATCTTTGTTTATTAATTAATATATTTGAAGTAAATAAATGACCGTTTTATAGAATTTATTATAGATTTATTAAACTTGTACTTTATTTCAATAACATTTTCTCAAACAATGTAAGTAATTTTTTAGCACTTAAACAATTTCTAATTCACTTATGGTTTCTCCATGAGCTGTTATGTTTTTCTTATTTCGAATCGTACAAGATATTTGAGTTTAATTAAAACTCCAAATTACATTTAAAAATATAACTATATACGTACTATTCAATTACATTTATTATAGAAAATACTAATTTTTTTTATAAAAAAGAAACTGGACAGTGTTTTATTTTTTTAATTTACAAAATGCGCTTTATATAAAGAATGTTATCTTATTAACTGCCTCCAAAATAAACAAGCATATCTTCATTAAAATAAACTTTGTTATGCAAATACTGATAAGGATAATGTACTGATAAGGAACACAATAAAAATAATTGTACCTAGACTTGACAAAAAACATGAATTGTTTAGTTTTGTTTTTTAAAATTTTATCTCGCTCTAACATCATAAATACCATAGATACTATTAACAAAAAAAAAACTGTATTAATAACAAATGTATACGAGTAAGAAAATATGGTTTACAAATATATATTCATATAATATTTAGATAGTCGTAAATTTGCGTTAATATTTAATAATTATTGTTAAAAGTTGATTGTAATAAAGTTAGAAATATAATGTTAGGTGCATATTCATTCAAATGGTCTTTATTTATGTACATATATCACCGACTCCATTTGTTTCTGTCGTGTTGATACGATGGTCGCGACCATCGCTTATCGGAGTTCAACTATTACTTGGAACTGGGAAAGCTGGTCAAACGGAGATTTTATGATCAGTCCATAGAGTGCCGGGAGATAACTGAATAAATTAAGTAAAGTTATCTTTCTTTATTCTTAATTAAGACAAACAGAATGTCGATTTCATAGTGCCAGGTCAAGCTTTGCCCTGCGGTTTCATCCGCGTATATTTTAAAAGAAATCTCGGATTCATCATTCATAATACTTTAGTATAGACAATATTTTTATTGGGTGGCCAGGATTATGCGACACACTCAGAGGCTCGTTCGTGCCACTACACCTATAGTCCTAGATCCGAGCCGAGTGATGAAATATTTTAATTTTCCAATTTCCCAAACTATGTTTCTAAATAAAACCCATAAAGAGAAAAGTTAACTATTATAAAGTTATCTTATTAATGAATAACTTTCATTCATAAGGATTGATATGCCATGCCTAATAATAATGGTCATAAATCACTTATTAATTTTCAATAATTTTTGTCTTAAATACCTTATCAAAATAAAAGCCAAAGTTTATGAATAAGAGATAGACATATGGTGTCGGGACTTTTTTAGATGTACTAAAGAGAAATATTTTTGTTGAACATTCACGTATAACTAACGCCATTACGCCAGCGCACACGGATAAAGCAGTTCGGGAGCGCTGTTTCTTCCGACTTACTTAACAAAAAACAATATTTAAGGCTATCTGAGAGTTGTAGCCTAATGTTATATAATCAATACTATTCCTCATGACATTGGCAATCATATACAAAAATCATTTTACAAACACGACTGGTGGTTACAGAGATTGGCGTGATTAAACAAATATAAAGCTCTTCAGATTTATTATATTAATTTGTATAGATTAGAACTAAAGTGTTATATTAAGATGTAAGTGGGACAACGGACATCTTAAAACTTGAAACACCCAAGCCAATCTCACTTGTAGTACTTTAATATTTTTTCTAAGATTTAATTTTACCACTTTGTTGGCGTGATTAATATGTATACCCAAATCAAATTATAGCATTCTAGTACTAAGAATCTCTGAGCTAAGCCGCGGACAGATAGATGGACATACCGAAACTATAAGGGTTCCTTGTTGACTTCGGAACCTTAAAAATAGACGTAATATTACATATTTTTGGTAATATACAATCTCCTTTTTTATTTGCCCACGTGAGTTTTGTATTTCGTGCTCATATTTACCTAGATTTATAGCCGCAACATTAACGAGAGGTTTTACTAAAAGCATTGTCTGTCCATATCCACTCCCAGCCTGAACATAAACGTTATGTTAACTACAACATCTTAAGAAAAATGGTTATGCTTAGAGATATTCTTTTGTAGTTGCAACATCAGATATTTTTCTTTATGATCTTTTAGTATATATTTGTTTTTTTTTTTTTTAGTTTAGCCTTTGGTTTAATCTTACCTGATATTTTTTTTTATAAAACAAAGATAGCAAACAAGTATACGGCTCGCCTGATGGTAAGCGGTTGCTGTAGCTTATGGATAATGGAGCTTATGGATGTGGTAATATCATATCACATCATCACTAGCGCATTGCCGACCTTGAACCCCACTAACCCAAGGAGCTATGAAAACCCTATTCACCGCAAGATTACAACACAAGGTTATTTAGCTGCGATCTTCTGTAAGGTGGAGGTATTCTACCAGTTAGGTTGCAGTTAGAAAATCTCCAAAGAGATTTCTCTGTGCCCTACCTCACTTTGAATTCACCCTTCTCCAAGGAGCTCTGGAAACCCTACCCCCGCAGAAACACAATATACAAACAGAATGTAGTTATTGTACCAGTCAGGCTACCCCAAGTGGAGAGAAACTTTCAAAGAATTTTCTTAGTGCCCTACCTCTCTTGATGAAGTGACGAAGTGGCCTAAGATTGTAACACGTGAAACCTAGACAGGTACAGGCTCTCAAATACAGCTGCCGGAACACACCTATAGGTGCATGGTGGCAGAATTTCAACTTGAGGGTGGTAGCTAGCCAGGCGCGTATTAGAAAACGCCCTAACACCATGCTATAGTTTCAACACGATGTTTTTCTTCACCGAAAGCCCAGGCTCTCTGTAGGGTCTGAACCCACATCGATCGATGCGGTCTTCGAACACGCTACAACAGAGCCGTTATCTAACTTGTTTAGTAAAAAATATTATTATAATAGGTCTATGAAATTGCCGTTCTGCAGTACTGGCCATTTCAAATCACAATAATTTTTGTTTGGATAAGAATTCTAATTTTAAATTAATTTTATTTTAAAAACATGGAATTCTTTTTCCAAAAGTAGTCACTTGTTTATTGATTAGTGTTACATTTTCATCGCATTTCAATATTTTTTGTCATCATGGATACGTGAAAAATTCGAGTAATTATGGAATATGAGTACCGTCGTGACAGTAACGCGGCACAAGCGGCACGCAACATCAACGACATTTACGGAGCTAACACTACAAACCAACGCACCACCTGTTATTGGTTTGCTTGCTTCCGTTCTGGGAATTTCGACCTGAAAAATGAACCTCGCGGTTGTCCGAAGACTTTGGTCGACAATGACGAATTGAAGCTGATGATACACAATATAGGGCTGAATTAGCAGCAGCTTTCGGCGTTAGCGTCAAAACAATATTGGTCCATTTGCGTCAAATTGGCAAGGTAAAAAAGTTTGACAAATGGGTGCCCCACGAACTCAATGATCGCCAGCGCGAAGTACGCGTCGAGACGTGCCTTGCACTGCTCAACAGACACACAAATGAAGGAATTTTGAACCGCATTGTTACCTGCGATGAAAAACGGTTTCTGTTTGATAACCGAAAGCGCTCAGCTAGTTGGTTAGATCCTGGTTCAGCACCTAAACAATGCCCTAAACGAAAACTTACCCCTAGAAAAGTGATGGTCACTGTTTGGTGGTCTAGCGCCGGTGTGATTCATCACAGCTACTTAACAAACGGGGTGAGCATTTCTGCAGATGTGTACTGTGAAGAACTGAACACAATGATGGAGAAGCTGGCACATCTCCAACCAGCATTGGTCAATCGCTCATCTCCGCTGCTGCTGCACGACAACGCGCGACCTCATACTGCACAACAGACGGTCTCCAAGTTGCAAGAACTGGGGTTGGAAGTTTTCCGTCATCCGCCCTACTCACCAGACCTTGTGATTACTTCCATTAATACAAATAAAAAATACATGAAAAAACATCGTTTAATTTTTTTCATACAAAACGGCAATTTCATAGGTAAAGAGGTTATGATTGTGCTTGTAGTCAAATATAATAGCTATATAAAAGATTCACTTGTTTTCATATAGATAAAAATATATATTATTTATTATAAACCTTATTTTAACATAAAAAGGGATAATGGAAAGGTGAAAGGTTATATTATAAGCTTCATCAAAAATATTTTAATCCTATCAAATGTTTTGAGATACCTTTATTAAATTAATTAACTTTTTGTTCCTTATTAAAGTCGTAACCTGAATCTGTCAGTTCTTCGTCAAATATGGTAACCTGGACCATAAAAGTTTATTTTTATTGTTTGTATATAGCGTTATAACCACAATATCACGTGATGTTAAGTAACGATGTAGTCAAGATGGTGACACGTTAAGCCTAGTGGGGAACTGGCTCTCAAGTGCAAGTGCCCGGTGCTTGAGGGTGGTAACTAGTCAGGCGGATATTAGAAAATACACAACAACCATAAAAGTAAAAATACAGTTAAGCCTTTTCTATTATTCTATTCTATACTTTTCTATTATTTATACTTAGCCCATTGTTTGTTGGGTGACGCAATTGGAGCAATTTGTATGTATGAACTATTGTTTTTTAGTTCTGCCAAAGACGAGGTAAAACAAGCTTGTCTCTGTTACCTACGAATAGGTTTCGAGAACATTATAGACAATACCAGATATATCGAAATTAGTATTTTGAAGTTTACTCCTTAAGAAATAATATAAAACGCACGGTATGAAAAAATATGAGTGAAATTGAAATTGGAACATAACGTAACGTCGCGCAAACAATTTTTAACCTTAATTGTATTTAAAAAAAAGGTTGAGATTTATTCAACTCTTTTTCGTTTGCTGCGAAAGCCGCCAGATGCAAATTGACCGTTGAAATGAACGGGAACGCCACGCGCGGCTAATTTAAATTTTTACCTTCATTCTATATCCTAAGAGACGCCTTTATTTACTCTTCTTGTCAATTGTATATATTCAAAATTCCAAAACAGTTCTTGAGGAATAAACTCCACTCACACACACACACTTTTCTATTTTTATCAGAACGTAAAAATATCATCGATGAACCTCTGCTATATATAGCATAGTGTATAGTATTAATAGTGTGTAGTATATAGTGAGCTGTGGTTTTATTTCTTTTGTGGTAAACGCTAGTAACTATAATAAAACTGTTCAGTTTAACATTACGAGTATTATATTATCATACGAGTACGTATACATGCAAAGAGACATTGCCTCGCTAAGCGTGTTTTATCGCTTGTATCATGGTGAATCTGAAGAACTGTTTGACCTGATCCCATCACCTTTATTTCACTACAGAGTCACGTAGGCTGTCTACGGAGCCACAGTCACACGATAGAGTCCATCAAGGCTCGAACAAAAAAAATATTAAATTCTTACCTATGCCGTATCGTGCAGATGTAGAATAATATCTCAGCCAACAAGTTCTCTCCTTCCTATACTGGGTTCTTCACACGAGGCGTAAAGAGGCATTTCAGCATGACATCAACAACTGCCGATAAAATTTGTGTCACCGACGGTCACCGGTAGACTGTACCGTACTTACACCATCCGGTGCAGTACAGTCATTTTGCTGTGCTATTATACAAATAATATACCTATATAGTATAATCATATAGTACTAGAAGTAGATATATAGTGCACATAAGAAATTTTTACTGTAGTAGATCACAGCAATGGAAAAGTGTCTAATCTTCGACTGCCGAGGCATCACAGTCACATGTCGCCGCAAAGCAACAGTACACGAGATGCTTTGTTGCATGTTTGATGCTGATCTGATTGGTGTGGTTGGTATACGAGGAGTTCAAGCTCAGTTCTAAGGAGTAGCACATTATTTGCTAGCTTAAATTTGGACTGCGATCTTCTTTGAGGTAACTTATAAATGAGTATGGACTTAACATTAGGTGCAACGGCAGGCTTGTTTCATACCTTGTTGCATAAAAAAGATAACAAACATTTCTACATTATGGTACGTAATAGTAAGTACTGTACAATCCAATAATAACGAAGAATATTGTGAGATTTTTGTCTTAATGAAAAGTGTAGCCGATTTTTTTTTATTGTTGTAGTTTTGGTATAGTGGCCACAATCTCACCAGATGTGAAATGACCATGTGGCCCAAGATGATAACACGCTAAACCTAGTGGAAGACTGGCTCTCAAGTCCAGCTGCCGGAACACACCTATTGGTGATTTACAACAGACAGATTTTAAACTTGAAGATGGTAACTAGCCAGGCGGGCATTATAAAATGCTCTACCACCATGCTATGGTTTCCTCACGATGTTTTCCTTCACCGAAAGCTCAGGCTTATTGCAGGATTCGAACTCACGTCAATCGACGCGAAGTCGTACACGCTACCACTGAGCCATCATTGCTTCGATTATTGTCCATAAGTAAAAAGTCTTAGTGTAAACCATTTGCTTTGTAAAGAATTAATAAAGGTTAATAAATATAATCTGTGGTTCGACGATAAATGTATTTGTAACCTAACAAAGAGCACCGCTGTCACTTTTCAAATGGACTTTGAAAAATGGATTTTCTGCAACTATTGCATAAAATCCGGACTTAAGACATTTTGATAAATATTTTTGTCTATTATTCTAGATTTAGTATAAAAGGATACCAACCTTATTTAAAAGTTTATATTCTCCACTATTGACGAAAAATAAACATAGTTTAAAATGAATTTCTAAATTTAAAAAATCTTAAAAACTATTTCATTTCTTATCAATGAAAATATCTTATTAGCAATCTGTTTGACTATTATTACAGGTGTTAGGCTATTTACGGTGTCCGAAATGTTAGCACTAATCAGCTCGTTAATATAATGTATTTCGAAATATTTGTCAAGTGCTTGTTGGGTCACGCGCTGTGTAGGGTTCCGTAGTTGTCCGTCACAATATGCAGACTTAAGAATCATTCACGTTACACCGGGCCGGAGTCGAGCCGGGCACCGGCCGTAGACACGGTCAAACATCAGTATAATTTTATACGAAGTAAAGCAAGATTCATGTTACACCGGTCCGGCTCTGGCCCGTTGTAATATTATTAACATTTCGCAAGCGGATTCCTGAATAAAATATTTGTTTTCATAAACCCACAATATTTTTGAACGATCTATCCATCGACTCCTCACACGATGTGATAAACGAATAAAAATCATTCCCACTTTACGTGCAGGGGAGGTAAACTAAACAATTTTTTTTTCAAGATTGCATTTTACGACTTAGTCTGCGTTTTTAATAATATGTATACTCATACCTAAATTACAGTACTAAGCTTTCTGGTACGAAGAATCTTGAGCTAAGCCGCGGACAGACAAACTGACATAGAGAAACTATAAGGGTTCCTTTTGACTTCGGAACTCTAAAAATGGTGACATCCCTATTATAAAATGGCGTTAAATATTTTTCTTACTATTTATACGTTTTCGTTACATAAGTTTTTTTGTGTATTCGAGTTTTGTATCAAACGCAGGAGTAGGAGAATCTGGAGGGTCGTCAACTTTCCAACAGCTGGTCATTTAATGATAATTGTTGAAGTCCATAGCTTATTTAACTTTACATTAGTAATTTCATAATAATATATATAACATAATATTTCTTTGCCTGGACACTATTCGTGTTAAATGGAAGGAGAACATAGTCTGAGGTGTCATTATTCACCTCCACTGAGGAAAATAGTTGTGTTTTCCTTTGTCCATTTTCGCCCATAATCTACTAAAGGCTTACTTTTAGCTTTTATTATTTTATTGATTGATTCGAGGAGTGACAAGTATTCAAGACTTGGTATCGATTATTCACAGACGTGGTCGCAGATTGAAATAAGTCAATTCTAAAAAGACATCTCTATCTTGGAAGCGTAGCTTCCGAATAAGATTGGTGTTTGGCGACAGTTTTTCAATATTAAGCAGTTAAAGGTAAGTACTAGAAAAATACCCACCACTAAGCAAAATACTTAATGATTTGCTTTTAATAAAACATTAGCAACAAAATATTTATCATACATTAAAATTACAAAAAAAATATATAAAGTAAGTTTCGTCTGTCGAATATTATTAAAAAAAAAATTGTCAGTAAGGTTAATTTTTTCTCCATACGAAACGTGTCTCTTGGTATATAATATTTATCGGGAGATATCTGTAAAAGGCTCGCATTCAAACACTACAAGTTATAAGTAAATGGCACCTTGTTCAAAAACTATGTTATAAATATAAAAACTAAAATTATTTAGATTTACCTTGGATCGTACTTACACTCTTCGTATGTTTAGCCATACATCCTGTATCATCTTATACGACAAATTATGTCAATAATAAATTTAGAGATCAAGAGTCGTTTTGCCCGAAAACTTAAAAAAGTGTCCTATCATCCTGCGATATCATATCTCTAATAGAATAAAAATCAAAATATATGAACGTATGTGTATACAATTGTATTACAAATGAACCGACAACATATCGAGCTTTGCGACGTTAAAATTGCAGACCACCGGGCCGACACATTCGTTAAATCTGATTCTGTGAACACCGATATAAAATTAATGGAATAACTAATAAGCCTCGCTCACCGCTTACTTTTTTGTTGAGACGGCGATGCACATTTTTTTCGTCTTCTACTCTCATATTTTGTACGTTTATATTTGAAAATTTAAATAATACTCGTCAACCTGGAAGTTTGACCATTGTCGTCTCACTGCTATTCTTAGTGCTGTCAATAAAATGTTGCAGTTCTTCAATTATTATATTATCTATACAAATATTATAAATCTTGAGAGGTTATTTGATGTTTGTCTCTTTGGACACGCTAATCATTGTAACCACCAGTCAGATTGGAATGAAGAAATGATGAAGAAATGGTTTTCATTGTATAGCCTTATTTACTGACAAATGTAACCTAAGGAAGGCTATTTAGCTTCACGCTTTGACTCTAAAGGGCGGAGCAATTACCATCAACGTCTAGCAATCAGACAAGCTACAGAACAACCCTCCACCCTACAGAAGATCGCAGCCAAATGACCTAGTGTTGTGTTTCTGCGGTGAGTAGGGTTTCCAGAGCTCCTTGAGGAAGGGTGGTTCAAAGAGAGGTAGGGCACAGAGAAATTTCTTTGGAGAGTTCTCTCTACTTGGGGCAGCTCGGCTGGTGGAATAGAGTAAACCATACGTTTTTTTATACTACAAAGTTGGCAAACAGGCATACGGCCCGCCTGATGATAAGCGGCTACCGTAGCCTATGAACGCCTGCAATACCATAGATATCACAAGCGCGTTGCCGACCCGAACCCCCCTACCCCAAGGAGCTCTGGAAACCCTACTCACCGCAGAAACACAACACTAGGTCACTTGGCTGCGAACTTCTGTAGGGTGGAGGTATTCCACCAGTCGGGCTGCCCCAAGTAGAGAGAAATCTCCAAAGGAATTTCTCTGTGCCCTACCTCTCAGACTCAAATTATATATCAAATAAATATATCAAATTAATGTTCTCCATAGTTGTTGATCTTAAAAAGACCTACAAAAAAAATCAGCGATAGCATACATCTGTCTTCTAAGGATCACGCACATAAGAATTTTTGTCTTTCGTCTTTTGGTTGTGGGCAGCAGGATACACGCGTGCGCTCGACCGTCGGTATTCTGTAATCCACGCGAGCGGAGTCGCGGGCATAGCTAGTATATAATATCGCAATTGAACACAGTGGTAGAAGGTAGCGTAATTTCAAATGTACGTCTAGCTAGTAGTCATCTTCTAATTGGAAATCTAACGCGAAATTATTGGCGTGTCCGGGCAGATCCATTTGGCAACCAGTTCTCTTTTAAACTTGTTTCTTTTTTTATATTATGGTAATGTATTCTGGTGCAACTATAGCCTATAGAAAATGCATTACCCATACCTACTTTATTTACCAAAAAATGAAAATTTCGCCATAAAATTTATTAACAATTATGATAGCATAAAAATAACTTATAATAAAGTATATAGATTTATTTACTTTATGTACTCATCCAGTCCAATGTTTTCTATGTGGTTATCTCACGACTAGATTGAATTTTTCATCTCTCAGCAGAACTAAACTATAGCGTTCAAATAGAGAGCCTGTTAATACGCAAATCACACTGGTCTGTGACGCTGGAAATGTATGAATAACGGTTGCATATCTCTCAATATGAATTTACGATTGGATGGTTCCCTTGAAATTTGGTTTCTTTTATGGGGAAAATGAATATTTTAATTATAAAAATATTTTCCTATATATTGTGTAATGACAAATAACCCTTTTTATAATAGCAATCAGGGACAAAACAACTTTTGAAAAATTGCTTAAACAATTTATATGTTACAAATAACAACCAAAAATTAATATTTATTCATCTATACATACTATAAAACTTAACGTCTCTCTGCCTGTCTTTCCGTTAATATTCTTTTCACGTGAAAACCACCAATCCGATTTACACGTTTTATATTTTAATTCAATGCTGTGTTATCTGCGCAGGTTATAGGATATATTTCGTAATATAAAATAATATAGGAAATAAGCAGTGACGATAATGATGAATCGATTCGGAAAATAGACTCATTTGGGGAGCTTGAATGGCTTACGCAGAATGAACCATACGAGATATATCAAATTAATTTTCTACATAATAGTAGATCTTAAAAAGACTTACAAAATGTCAGCGATAGCATATATGTATCTTCTAAGGATCACCTTCTAAGGACATTTTGGTAGACCGTCTTTCAAGCAGAGGCAGCACGATTCGCGTGTGCGCTCGGCTGACGGCATTGTAAAGAAAGAAAATACATTTATTTGTCACACACACACACACACACACACACACACACACACACACCACACACACACACACACACACACACACACACACACACACACACACACACACACACACATGTACGAATTATAATGCGCAGGCTTGGTATCAGGGAAATATTGTAACATCTTTACACTATTATTCCTTGAACGATACTGTTCCTTCGATTCATTCAACAATGCCTTATAATGTAATTTCTATTTATCCAAAACTATACACAGATGGCGTCCCGAAGCAACCTCCGCTTTACAATATTATTAAAATTCAGACCGGATACACTGACCAACACACATAAAGCAAAATAAGCTAAATCACCTCACACATCACTAAATAATAAAAGAATAAAATAAAAACAGATAAACACATTAAAATTAAAGATTTCGTGTTGTTGTTAATGACATGTGTGTGAACCAAATGGGCCTCGAGTCAGCATATATGCTGGAGGGGGTGAGTTCTCTAGCGCAGGTTTTCACTCGAGGCCCAGCGAGATATGTTAGCACAACGACTAATTAATAAAAATAACAATATTGTCGTGAAGTGTTATTTGTGTCGTAAAATTATTGTAAAACTACATGTAGAAATACTTGTAGAAATTACATGCCATTTTTTTACTAACCAAATATGGATGTCGCTTATCTGAATTAAATATTATTTTATTTTATTTTTTACAAATTACCCGATAGACATACTGTATGAAAGACACTGATCACTAATATGCCAATGGATTTTTATTTTAAATCCGAAAGATACGGATCCCTAGAAATGTATCATGACCTGTAAGTAGTTAGTGCGTCGTTAACGGCACCTTATTTCCTTATTCCCTGAACATTTAGGGCTGTCAACTAACCTCAATACTATGTATCCAGTGAAAATGCTACATGTTTAAATAAAATACACATTTTCTATTTTCCTGTAGTTCTACTTTTATATTCAAAACATGCTACAAATATTTTTGGTCTTTTTAACTTCTTCTCCTTCTTATGTTTATTGAATATCAACTTTCTTCAACCACGATTCTGCTCACGTGTATAGAATATTTTTCTAATTGTTCTTGTAATCTTCAAGCATAACTTTAATAAGATACAGGGGGTTTTGTGGCAAATTAAAATGTATATTCCTGGTTATTATTTCTAATTCACTTCACTTGTGCACAATAATCAGATTATATCACGTAAAATGCCGCCAACATTATTAATATAAAGCCAAGGACATATTTATGGATTAAAATAAAAACCACCATACGACAAATCAAAATCTCGCCAAAAACTCTTTTTAACTTATAAGAATGACAGAAATGACCATCTTTGAATACCTACTGAATCTGATAGACGTGGAAAAGTTTTGCAAGAATAAAAAATAGGGCTAAATTACAGGTCCTACCAGATTTATAAGGATTTTGAAGGAACGGAAAAATGCTGTGCTTCCATTGACTGAATTAAAATTTGATGCCTGATATTTTTGGCAATAGATAGTTTTTTAAGTAATGGTGCTAATTCAGCACAGCACTTGATAACTAAAACTCTTTCGAGTTATACTTTTTTGGTGTGCTTAGTAGAGAGTAAATTCTACTTAAAATCTACTATCTGACAATGCATCGAACCGAGGTCCCATTCACTAACAAAATGTTGAACTGAAGCAAGTTAAAAACTTCAATGGAAAAACAAGGAAAACAACAAATTGAAATCATAAACAATGAGCACGTTTAGTAGAGGATAATATTGAGAGTTGCGCGCGCACCATGTGACGATAGAACGACATTATGATCAATGATAATAATGTAAATTCATTTGACTGATTTTTACTCGATGTAATCAAATTAAATTAATGTCTATTTATACAAGGTTAAATTATTATTAAAGAACTTGTGCTATATGAATTATTCATTTATTTTTCCTGTCAAATCAAATCAACTGTCTTTCCTCGTCAACCATTCTTAACAATTCCTCATTTGTAAGTCTATCTGTCCAACTGATGCTCTCCATCCCCCTCAAAAACCACAGTTCTTTAAAACAAATTTGAAAAGAAAAATTGTAGGAAAGCGAGGAAGAGGAATGTCTAGACGAAGTTTTTACCAACAAGTGAAGGATAAAGTGAGAGTCGTGTTATATCAGAAGATCAAAATACAGAGGATAGTGAACAGTGTTAACTGTTCCACCGATAAGAGTTGAGCTCTTAAATTAAAGAAAAAAATATACATTTACACAATTAAAAGATAACAAATTGATTAAAATTAATTTACATTATTACATTGTTGGCACACGGAATAAAATTGTTGGTGGTATTTTTGTTTTGAAACGCCAAAGAAGCATATCTTATTACATGCGTACATAAGTACTATTCCTTATTCCTTATTATTCCTAGTTTTTAAAAGTTTATTCACAGCCCTAATTCTCCAAGCTCATTCATTGCATGGCTAATGGAAAATGAGGCGCTTCGGTACCAATACGTAATAAATGATACATCCATCGTTTTTATACTAGACGATATCATATTTTCCATTCGTAGTTCACGTAAGTTATAAATATGTTTGAAACCCTACTGTGTTATACCTTCAAAGCCTAGTTGCATATATCAGTTACAATTACTGATGAGAATCTGTGTTGGTGGATATTTTCTTAGATAGAGCAAAAATCAAAAAACAAAACTAAAAATATTTTATTCAATTAAGGTCCTTAGAACGCACTTATGAATATCAACACACTACTACCGGTTCGCACTGTAGTTGGTGGTACAAGCATACTACAATACAAAAATAAAGGCGACCACCGAGAGATCTCCAATTCATCGCTGGTCATCGCTGTCATTCCAGCCTGTATATACACTGACTGATCTCGAAATGCGACAATCCAAAAAGAGTCACCGCGAAAGATATATTACCATGTGCTTGGTGGTCGTGAACCAGTCTAGTACAAATCCGTACCACTCTGACTATGACGCGTGGTTTTACCACCACCACCACTACCATTTTACTAGAAGAGAACCACATTATACGATGTGTAAAGATTATAAAAATATAGTCCCAATGACAGTATTACATTAGAATTTTATATTTCGATACATTTTTATCTTATACTTTGTACTTTAACCGGCGCGCGCGCCACAGTAATGAGCTCGATAATATTTTACTATTACCTATCCATAATATGTGAAATCTATTTGAATGTAGGTGAAATATTAAAAATACCTATGTTTTTACTTTTAAACCTCAGCACAAAGAATAGAATAGACGTAACGTTTACAACGCGCGAGTGAAGCCACCTGAAAGTAATACCAAATAGTAAAGGAATACCAATTCGCCCGTAAAAGTAATTATGCCATTCTGAGTACTGAAAAAGTGTAAAAAGATTTTAACCAATCTTAAAAACAATACTGGACTCTCATTTCATACTTAAGTATTAAAAATCCAATAGACTTCTACTTTTTTTTAAATATTTTGTTCCCCACAACGGAGTTCAACTTTCCAGAAAAAAATAAAGTTATGATTAATATTTTTAACAAACAAGATATATTTAGATAATTTTATTTATGTTAATATGCACGCGTAATGTGACTGCCACTAAGACGAATATTATATATGGTGTATGGTAGTCGCAATCCAGTTGCACACAACTGTCATGTATTACCACCCAACAACAAACTGAATAAATTTATTAAAGTTTTATCGCGCACAAATTTACTAATAATATTAAATCATGAAAATGCTCAGATGTATGAACATTGAACATAAAACCGTGTAACATTGTCACCCACCACTGCTATAACCACGGGATACGTTACTAAGTTAGACGCTGCAAACTGTATGCGGTTTATAAAGGATATAAACAACAAGTGTACGCTTCCCTAAAATATCGCTGTTAACTATCATACAATATAGAATCATATATTTTTTTTCTAAGCATACTTAATTTACAAAGTATCCATGTAAGAAAAAATTGATATATTTAAGCCTAAATATAAAAAAAAAAAAAAATTAATAAAATAAAAGAAAGCTCAAACATAAAATAGGCTCTGCCTAAAGTATTGATTACCTACTTTCCCTATATTTTAGCATTAAAGCATAAGTTAGCAACTTTGATAACTATACTAAACTGGTAATCGGTATTTTTTACTCGATTTATATTTCCTATTCTTCTAGAATTTTCTTGTTCTTACCCTTATCCCTTAAGTATGTTAGGTACAACATGTGTTACTCTTCTCTATCAATAGTCATCTCACTATTTACCTTTTATACACATAATATAATTTCTTGCACAATCATATACCTGGTATGGAACCTTCTTCTATCTTGCTTTACTTCCATATCCATCCTTTCACCTTGACACTTACACTTTTCAAGTTATGTGACATTCATTTTTCCTCATGAAAAGTCCATAGCACGGTAACATAATAGTCCTCAACGTCTCTGTCACTGGTGCTACTTTCATACTTCCTTTGATAGAATCGTGATTAGCAAATACGATAAAATGTTTCGGTTTGTCTCATAAATCAAGTAACCTAGAGTCTAACGGAAACTGGAATTGAAATAACTTCAATCAGGAATACAAACAATACGTTCCTACAATTATTTCAACAATAACAAAACTTATCACTACACTTATTGAAATGAACAATCTATTTTCCATATTCTGTGCTCTGAACGTTTAGTTTATTTAACTCGACTCCGTCAGTAATTACTCTCAACTTTTAATGAGAAAATAATAAAATTTGGGAGGACACATGACATTAGCCGGTTATGAGTTAACAAACGTGTTTAATTTGATAAAGCGGAGCAAATTATGTTCCGGATTATAAAGTATATTGTAAATTATCTTCGACTCTTTGTTTAATATATTTACTAGAACAGAAATTCAAACTAACGCGGAATGAGCGTCCGTTATTGTCATCTTACCAGTCTACAAATATAAGGTCGTTTTAATTCAGGTATCTAGGTTCTAAGCATTCAGTCGCAAAGTTCTAAGGCCAAGGGTGTAGACAGGCACGAGCAAGGAGTTAGCTGATACACCCACCCCCCTCATTTAGCAAGGCTTTGGTAAGCGCCCGGTTGAAGTATTTCCGAAAGGAAAGTAAAGAATTTTGGAAAGATAAACCAAAGTTAACCAAAATTTTGGCCACGTACATGCGTAGGAATCACATGCATGCATGCAAGCAGTCGTAGAAACAACAACACAACATAATGTACCAAATATTTCAGGGGAGAATGCACTAACCTTCTAGGCTTGTAAATTCTGTAATAAAACTTTTTTTTTTTTGTTTTCGTTACCAGAATACTTTTAGTACCCTATACAAATATTATTATGAATCTCACTAACTAGTCTGAAACACACTGTGTAATGATTGTTTATTAATCATTTTTATCTTTTAATTATATATATTTGTTTAACCTTAGTTATTTCCTCATTACTTCATTTATTGTGTTTTCGGTCGCTTTCCGAAGGCATCAGTAGTTCTTTAGGTTTATAGGTCATTTATTATTTAGATTTTGTATGAGAAACTTCTTTTGCGTTCATATACCCCACATAATGCGATAGACGAGAGAAAAAAACATTCCTACTTTACATGTAGGGGAGGTACCCAAAAAAAAATTTTTTACATTTATTTTACCATTTTGTCTGTGTGATTAATATGTAAATCCATATCAAATTACAGCTTTCTAGTACTAAGAATCTCTGAGACACTGACGGACATAACGAAAGTATAAGGATTCCTTTTGACTTCGGAATCGTAAAAATTAGATAGTTCAAAGGGTCTAATCGCCACGACAAATGTTCGACAATCATCTGTTTTCTTATAATTTTGCCACCTTGTACATTTAAAATGCCGATAAATTCTATAACTAATTTCTTCTTTCTAGATTACTAGACTATAGTTTAGGGTAGCATTATGCTACCACAATAATACATAATACCTAGTATGACCATAATCTCAAAAAACTGAACCCGCATTAATTGGGCAGCTCATGCATAAAGCGTGTACTAATATACAGAGACTTTTACGATATGTAACAACCTACACTACACCTTGGTGTCTTACAAAGACGCTTAATAGAATTAAAGGATGATTTAGCAGTACAAGAAAATATGTCTTTCATTTATTAATGTTAGTACTTCATTGTGTATAGTTCTACTCAAATAATCAAATACAATAAAATGATATCATAATTGAACACAATAAACTCGAACTGTAGCTAAGTCTATTATCCCGTAACAATACGATCTCTTAGCCAAATCTCCTTCAAGCTTGTGAATATTACTAAATTTTCAGACGACTCATTGTTAATTTTGTTATAAAAGTGTTAATTCTATAGGCATTAAAATGGATTTCGCAAAAATAAAGATGATCGTATACGCGATAATATTTTCAGTTATAAATCTGAAGAGATGGGATTATAATGTACTAACAATTGCCGACGATTTCGAGCTGATAGGCATGATGTCTATAACAAATAAATACTATAATATTAATTTTAAATAATGATACAAATTAACATTAAAAACGAAATGAATATAAATGTATTAAAATAAGTACACAAAATAATGGCAATCCGCCATGTTTTGTGAAACGCAAATCAGAACGAATGACGTCACGGAAAAAGTAAACATTATTTTGTTCCATTCGAACTTCGCTTGTGTTAACGCTTATCTATAATATCTGCACCTTTTTCAATTGTTTCATAGTTTCAGTCAATTAAATAGTCTAGTTTTGTGTCATCACGACCAAAAACCAAGTAATTTTAGCTATTGAATAAGGATTTATTAAGGCAAATAGCTTTAATTTGTTTAGAATTGACTTGTTTACATTAGGGATTCTTGCGTTAACTTTTGCTCGGAAGATTTTCTTTTTGTATCTAAATTTCCATGTAAGTATATTTGTTATCTACATTAAAAAAGTACAATTTAGAACTCAAAACCTCGTAAAATATATTTAATAAAAAAAAATGTATTTATAATTCATATAATTGTATAAATCGGAGTTCTTTAATTAGAAATAGGCTTCAAATTTAATATAAATAAATCGCAAATTCAATTACACTTGATTCATAATAGGAAGGCTTGCATGACACCTGTCAAATGTTTATTTTAGAGATGTAGCATAATAACAATTGTTAGTTGATTTTACAATTATCCTCTCTTTTTAGAGCTAAATATAATCGATAATACAATTATGATTTAAATCAAATGAGGGGCGTGGAAGTTCTTAAAATTAAATAATTAACATTAACTTTAACAGCAATTAAAATCGCAGTCTGCCATTGAATTTAATTATTAAATGCCTGATCCAAACAACAAGATTAATTCTTTCAGTCAATATTCTTCATTGCGTGTTGCTGCAGTAAAATGTCGGAATTACGTAAAAATATATATTTATTCGAAATTAAAAAACAAACTAATAAATTAAATCTACAACGGCGTTCCATCATTTCGATTAATTTGCGATTCCTTGATTTTCTAATTTTGGTCTACTCTAGTTTTAAGTACTTAACATAAAATATAACGCTACTGTTGTAAAAAGAAACCAAAACTCACTAAAAATATTGTGCAGAGGAAGTTATTTAGGATTTTGTCGTGCAAAATGTTTTTTATAACTTTTCTCTTCTTTTCTTTTATCAAATTTTTTGTAATGATTGTCGACATGCATGATTTTTAGTTTATACCATAAATTGCACGACGTAGCAATTTACGTTCTGACATATAATGTCATGCAAGCCTTCTTATGATGAACAAGGTATATTTGTATGATATATAACTACTCGCACATTGAAAAAAATTTTACGCATCAAAATAAGAACAGAGTTACGTTAATTAATAAAAAAATACTCTCCCGTGCAACTGAGATTAGTTAAGCATCGCAAATTAAAAATCACGGAAATATCATATGTATCATACCTCGGCATTCAGTAAAAGAAAAATAGTGTTAGAACATGACCTTGATTGATTTAATCTCTGTTATTTAATATCACATATCAATGTATTCCATAGTAACTGCACTTGGAAACTAATGGTGTATGTAACAGTAACCTTTGAAATAATAAAACAAAAAGTACTCAGAACTAGATTCAAAATTAAGTCGAATACTCTACTAGTTGGAAGTGACGACATATATAATTTAAAAAAAAAGTTTAAACAACAACCGCATTTTCCATGAAAACGTAACAATACATGAATAAGATACCGTTGAAGTGATCGAAACGAGAAAAGAGTAGGTGCATAACTTTTACTTACAAACCACAAAGTACGTCATAAACCAAGTGTTTTCGCTATACAATAGAAATTTCACAGAGCTAAGGTCCTCAGAATGAAAGTTGTTTAATTATTTTTTAAATGTATAGACTCTTTAGGTAGAAGTTAGGAAATTCACTATACATACTATGAATGCTGAAAACATACAAATACGGAACTATGACGCACGTTTATTAATAAATAAAATAAAAATCATTTTATTCCATGCTAGCATTTATTACAATAATTTTTGAAACTTTTAAATAGGTTAATATGCAACAATTAAATGTCCATAGATTAAATTTACATTAATTACCTTACTAGTCTTACTTACTTTGAGATCATTAATGGCAGCAAGCTTCTTTACCGGTGCGTATGGGAGGCCGAGGTATTCGTACCACTACTGCTGTGGCCATGCCAGGTTCCTGGCTTCCGTCTATAGTACAAATGACCTGATTACTAAAACTTTATGACACTTTTTGAAACTTTATGGTAAGACCTGTACAATCCTAAAACAAGCACGATAATCGAGAGATCGACAATCCATCGCCAGACATCGCTGTCATCGCGGCCTACAGCTTTTCGCTAGCTGGACATACACTAGTTATCACTACCACCTGCTAAAGCCAAGGTATGCTGCTAAAGCTGTTAGTGCGCTAAGTACTAAACAGTATATATACTACAGCAGACTAGTCCAAAACCCATAGAGTAATAAAGTCCGCCAGCTGTACCTGTACTGTATATTCATAATTCTATGCCAAAACCACTCAAATACACCAATGAGCACTTGCCAACAGATTTTGAACATGCATTTGAATTGGTTGGTAGCTAGGGGCTCTTGTAAATACTTATTTCTTTATACTTAGTTCGGAAAATATTGTATTAAAGCAAGCATAGCAAGCAAAGTAAGCAAGCATATATTGAATCGAGGAAATATTGATTTTTACAATTAAAATTAGTGGCAAAATATGGCAATGATAGGTCAGTGGTAGCGTGTACGGACATCGCGTCGAAATCTTGGGCCACATCATCACTTAATTAAGATCAGGTGAGATTTTGGTCATAACACTATCCCTACAAACAATAATGAAAAAATACAAAAAATTTTGCGTCCAGGCGGCAGATAACCTCGGTTCTGCCTTGATTCATATTATCTCCTACAGACATACAAACTTTACCTCTTTATAATTGTAGTACAGTTGAAATTATCAGTATCTCTCTCTAACTATCCTTGAGCAGAACTATAAGTGTACAATCAGCCTAAATTAGAATGCCACTCCTGAAGACTAATGTTACAAGGACTAGATTTCTCTATTAACAAGTCATATTAATAGTATCTTAAATCTTATACTATTTAGTATAATCCGTACTAATAAATAAGTATTCGTACTATTGGCTTTACTATTGACCCGCTCTATTGGCTGGGCACGATAAAAAGAGGAGTGCTTTGTGACCGTACGCCCCTAACAAGCAAAGACAGGCTAGAAGACATTCTCGCTCGAGTTATTGGATCCTAAAGACATCAGATAAAATGTCGACTACAATAAACACCGTTCCTTAGTGCCGTCTCTCTGCGTATTTACACTAACTTAAGATGGCTCTTGCGCCAGTTCAAGGTGTGAACCACATGCAGACTGAAGAATGGAAGCCGAAGAACAATTGCTCTACAGGAGTACAAAAGAGTAGGTATATTTATGGTGCTTCCTGAAGTAAACCTGGAATAATTTACCTTTAATAACTTGGCTCCCAGGCATGACATATAATTATGCCAATTTTACGTACATTTGTATGACGTCCAGAGGGTTCATTCAGGTAACAAGTGACTTAAGGGTAAATTATTTTTTAAGCTATTCTTTTTTATCACGTTCACTAGAGGGTAAAATAAAGAGGTGCGCGCTCATCATGTGACCGAAGTTCATTATGATCAAGTTAGCGATCAGTGATAAAAAAAAGGTGTGTGTGCGATTCACACACGATAGAAGTGAAACTTCATTTTAAAATACATTTTCTATTTTATTTAAACAGTGTGCAATATACATACACACCGACTTTTACTCTCTCGCACTGGCTCACACAAAGAGGAGAGACCGATAATGTGCGTTAAACGTTAAACGTTTAACGTGTTGGAAGTCGCATAAGAAGTTTCACTTCAATAATGTGAATATATTTAACTGACTTTAACTTTTTTTATTGTGTAAATAAAATAAAATTAATATTTACTTATACAACGTTACATTATTTTTACACAATAAATAATAATAAACGTCAGTAAGATGAATTTGCATTATCGTCATTGATGGCTGATTTTCATAAACTTGGCACGCGGGGTAAATTTTTTTCAGTAATTTAGTTTTGCTACGCCAAAAAAGTATGCAAATTTTTCTTATAATGTTATGATAACAAATATAAGAAAAATTTGATCATTATTAATTGAAATAGCATATAAAAACCAGTTTTTAACTTTATAAGTTAAAAAAAGAAGCTCGAACACAACGTGGGACCAGGTGTGGTTCCCATCCACAAGGGTCCGTATTCCAATGTCCCAATCTTGTATATCGTAGCCCTTAACCGTTAAAATTCATATTATTTCGACTATTCGCATATATCGTACCTACGTATTTTTCTTTTTCCATAATCGTTTCGGTATTTATTATGGCAATATCGCTTTACATGTATTATCCCATACCCGTTATTGCCAACACATAACTAGAAATTATATAGGTTGGGTATAAATCAGATAATATTGGCTTATACGTTTTATCTGTAACTAGCTGTGCCTATCGGTTTCACACGTGTTAAATTTACCTGACAAACCGTGCCGCCGCCATCGCACCCGTGTGGCCTACCATTGTTCTCACTACCCATACTTGCCTCCACCTTGTCAATTCCAAGCCCGGTAAAGCTGTAAAAGCCGTAAAGGCTCCTGGGCCCCTAAGGCTAACAGTATAGTTAATACGAAAAACAAAAAGCTTGTCAATTCTTTGATGTTCAAAGTTATTGTTCCGCTCTTTAGAGTCTCGTAAAGTTATACAGTCTATAAAGTTCCTCAATAATTGTCTACAAAGTGCAAAAGGATTTTTTCAAATCTGACTAGTGACTACCGAGATTAGCACGCTCAAACAAACAAAACGAACAACCTCTTAAGCTTTATAGCATTAGTAGGTATAGATATATAGGAGATGTTATTTCATTATTTTTAATTATACTTGCCCATAATTACTGTCCCACTGATAGTCAAAGGCCTCTACCCAAAGGATCGCACGGGCCTAATCTCCACATCAGCCCACAACGTATCGATGATTTCAATTACCGTTCGACAATTTCAGTTACCAATTTAAATTAGTAAATGTAAGCGAATTCCGTAGAATTCCTTTGTACCTACATGCCAGGTTCGAACCTATGGGCATCAAATCAATAATCCGCCTGTCTAAACTACTCGACCACCACAACAAATTTTATGTAAGAAACGAAAATAATGGATATTGTCATAATTTTTTTAAATACTATATCCTTTTTGATTCCAAATATAACTAACTTATGAAGACAAAACTTCATAGATCTATTGTGAAATATTGGCATAAGTTTTACAAAACCTCATAGATCTGTAGCTGTGCTCCTCCCAAGCGCCATCGCCGCAAACTGAGTATCTGAGTATACTGTTAGCCATAAGGGCCCTGGAGTCTCTGGCGGCTTTTACAGCTTCACACGGGCTTGAGGGCGAGCGCTTAATGCACTCAACAGCGAAAACAAGGTAACAAGTTCTAAGGGTGCCAAAGTGGCCGAACCTCGACTTGGATTGTTGTGCGTATGCAAATAAGTCGCGATCTGACTAATTGTCTGTACGTATTTAGGTCTAAACTAACAATACATAAACACATGTACCTCTTTCCTCAGGGAAGAGGGAAAGAACAAATGTATATGCATTTAGTGATCTGTTAATTTTGTCTAAACTAACTAGCCAATTATTATATGTATAGATAAATACATACTTTATTATACATAACTTTAACGCAATTTATATCCCATACAAATGTCTATACTTGTACCTACAGACTATAAACTATAATCATACCAAATTTCATCAAATGCAGTTCAGTAGTTTCTGCTACAAGTAGTACAGCTGTAGGCGTACAAACTAACAAACCGAAGACAAAAATTTCAAAAACTGTCGTTTTAGAGACGACTTTATTGTCCATGATTCTAAACCTTCCCACATAACATGTTTTCTCAAATATCTTCAATGTATAGATTTCGACTTTTTACTGTTTTATTATAAGTATAGATTAACTACACAATTATTTATTTAGGTATTCAAGGGTCTCCAGTTTTTACGGGTCACACAATTAGCTATTTCATTATTTATTTTTTTCTTTTTTATTGACATTTATATTAGTATATGTAGTCTACGCGACTACATTCGCATAAATTACAATATGAAATTTAATAAGAATAAAAATTCTCTATATAACTCAAGTATAATAGAGCTTCCTATTAGTGAAATATTTTTTTAAAGTCGGCTCAGTAGTTTTAGATGTTACCTCGTACAAACATATAAATTTAACCTAGTATAGTTACGGGATGGGTATAGAAAACAATGAAACACTTATACCGTACATACTGTATCTAAACATTTAATAATTAAGTTGTAATATTCTTAATTCATAAAGACAGTCATATTCTATTATACCAAAATACATTCGGTTTGATGGTAAACTTATGTTAGAAGAATTATAAATGTCATTATTATAATTGTTAGCGTATTATCAGGTACCAGAATAACGAATATTATACATTAGTACAATAATTTACAAGTGTAGGATCGTTAAATATCGTCTTTAATTTAAAATTGTATTAAGGAGAAATAAATATAGCATACAAACAGATAAAGATGTTATTATAATGCGAAACTATATTATGTTAAGTATATCTTATATTATAGTATTTATGCTTACAAATTTTATTTCTTTAAAATTATAAGAAGTGTTTTCCTTTATAATTATTATAAAATTTAAAATAAAGCCATTGATTTTCCAATTAGAATAGATATTAATCTTAATCTATTCCCGCAAGAAATATAAAAATTCAAATTAATGACTAAATACGAGTCAATTCTAAAAGCCTTCTAATTAGGGTAAATGTGGGATAGTTACCCAAGGAGGACAGATGCCCCGTTATTTTTACTGAGCCTTTTAAACATAATAAAATCATAGCTAATACCTATAAAGAAAGTAAAGATCTCGTCCTGTGAATATGCGAGCGCTTACCTCGCTGTCTGGAATGTGTTTGTGTTTATCGATAAATTTGTCTGTTTGTTTTCGATGATTTTACCTACGAACAATACGAATTTCGAATGTAACGGTTTTACGGAAGCATGTAACTTTTCATTTTGTAATGTTAGTTAGTTATATTTTATTTTAATTGCAAGTAAATAGTTTCAATATCACTCAAAGGTAAAGGCTTTACAATTTTGTTTTCTATTATTTTTTTGCGGCCTCTTTATCTACGGAAAAATATATACGCCTTTTTTGTGAGTATAGATGCATGAGATAGATGAGATATATTATATGAGAAGATATATTTATTAAGCTTAAACTTGCAAGGGTTTTAACCAGTTTTTGGTTTTCAAAATCCTATGAACGTCATACCACAGTTGTTGTTCAAGTGCTGAATGGAAACTTAATAGCTGTATTAGGTGAAATATCAAAAAATAGTTTTGAGACTATAGATATGAAATTCCATTGAGAACAGACTGTTTTTAAAGATATTTTTTAAAGTTTCAGAACAACGTATGAAGATCTTTTATTACAGGATCACATTTTTAGCTTAGTGTGACCATGACTAAAAATGTGAAAATACCTTTCCTTCGCTCTCCAACCCAGTTTCTACTAACTCTTCCTATATAATATATAGGATATATGTTATATTATTTATTATTATTATTTTTATATCTTTTGTATTGTAAGCATTATTTATTTCTATTACATATTTGTTTATTTTTTATGGTGTCCATAACGTCGGTTTAGGAGGCCACGTCAGAATACCAGCGCTGCACTGAATCAAATCTTGGAATTTGTTTATTTTTTAAAATATATGTGATAGTTATATTTAATTACTATCAACCACATAGTAGCTAATAGACTTGGTTTCCATTAGAAAGAAAAATCTGTTTCAATATCTTTATTAGAAAATATACAATTATTTCAAAATGTTGTGCAACTATCCCACATTTACCCTAAGATTGTATTTTACATAAACAAGATAATATTTATCAGACAATTAGGTACAATGTTTTTATAATAATATGTTTATTATACAAGGGCAAGGTAACATTTTTACATAATTTTTATAACATTAAAACGTGAATAATATATGTCCAGCCTTTTCTACAATAGATTTATATGAAAATGTAAATATTTAATTAATATTTTTATGAAAAAATTTAATAATTGACTATACATTTTCAGTTATATGTATATTATTAGTAGAGATAATATGATTCGATTAACAAAAGTCGATTTATATTTCGCTGCCGTAGAGGGAGAACTAACTACACTTTTATGGAGATTTACTTTATTGCTTTGCCATAAAGTCTACAATAAGATGTGGATTTTGGTCTTACCACGCTATGATATCTTAGTTCGTTTCATAATATGTTCTAAAAAATAAAGCAGGTAGGTAACTGTACCGAAATTTCAAAGCGTCCGAGACAGGAAAATTAGATAACTGCTTAAGACTTTTCACATAAATTAAAAGAGCCGAGGTTTCAATGACAGACTCAAAAGATAAATATTATATTAGTGTTTAACATTAATAAAAAAGAGCGACATTTTTTTTTTCGTAAAATTTTACTGACGCTTTTATAAAAAAAAAACCGCTAAATCTGCGTTTACTCACAAATAAGATTTTGTTAGTTATCGAATTCTCACTGTAGCAGCGAATTATTATGTTAAATTTCGTTATAAAGCTTGAGACACATTGAAAATATAAAAACCTGTACACAATTTTGTTCAAAGTCATAATACCTGCATTTAAAAAAGGGTGTCTGATGTGTAAATAAAAACATTTCTTCATTAGAGTGAAATCCAGGCTCACTTCGTAGGTTGGTAATGCATATGAATTTGAATTAACTTTCTGATGTATCTGTTATATTTTCCATTCGTTTACATGTTTTCCATGTAGTAACTGTCGTCGTTGCTTTGCTGGGACCGTCTGTAGTTATCCAACTGCCAAAAAAAAATACACTCAACCATTATTGTCTTAGAGGTCAAAATTAGAAGTCAAATATTATTGTCTTAGAAAATACATGTTTAAGACTTCTAAGACATACATACTATGTAAATTACCCTAATTGATAAGTGCTTTTTAGCTTTGGTAGTTTGGTAGTAGTAGTACATCATTACTTAACATCTGGTAAAATATAGGTTTTTTTATGCATGAATATGGCAAAACAACAGACATTCATTCTGATTTATCACGTTATTAAAAAAAAATACAAAAATGTTACTGTTTACTGTAACGAGTAAGAAATCATTGCATTAATGTAGTGAATGTTGTTGGTAGACCTTTTAAATGAAATAACAATAAAATGAATGAAGCTGTACGTAGCGGGAAACAAAACACAAACGGAAAGCAGCAGCGAACACCGCCAGAACGGTAAACATTCTTTTTACTTTAATTATAAAGCGTTTTGTTTGTTATACAAATTAAAATAACAATAACATTATTTTTGTTATTTTTACTTAGACTTCTATTGTATCTATGATTATATTTATTATGTAACTAGCTGTGCCTGCGGCTTCGCTCACGTAAACTACACAATGCTGTGGGTTGAGCGCACGCGTGAATTATCATTCTCACTCCAACTTAAGGCGTTCACTCACCGATTATTTTAAAGAAAAAAAATCTTATTGTGTGTGATCCTTAGAAGATAGATATGTATATCGCTGCTGATATGCATATTTCCTTTTTTTTAAGATCTATTATAATGTAAAACATTACTTTGATATATATCGTATGGCTTAAGCGTAAGCCATTTAAGCGCATCAAATGCGTCTTTTTTACGAATTGATTCATCATTATCGGCCCTGTTTATTTCGTATGTTACTTTATTTTACAAAATATATCCTATAAACTGGCCAGATAACATAGCTATAAATATAAGATTAAAAAAAAAAACATCTAAATCAGTTAAGTGGTTTTCGAGTAAAAGAACATAAACGGACAGTCAAACAGAGAGACGTTGAGTTTCATAATACGTAATATATTAAACGAAAGACTTAAATTATTGAAGGAAAAGCTAGTCGTTTGCCCAATGGAAATTCTGTTTGGAAACAATTGAGGGTTAAATATGTTTCTTAGTGCTGAATTATAAAACTCATATAATGAATTCCTGTCCAGAATTTTATGTTTTAGACCCACTAGTTAAGACATTGTACGTCAGTGTCTCCAGAATTGTATTAAACAGATTAAATAGATTCATATACCAGCTCTTGCTTGCTCCATGATAACAAAGCCAACAGTTCGAATGGTTAAATTCAGAGGGACAGCGATTCATTGTTTTCTTTTTAAGCTTTGGCATGTATCAACGATTTTTTCTAAATTCGTCTAAACTTACTAATTTAGATTTATACCCCCACCCCCACTACTGGCAAACGGTTAAGGAAAACATCGTGAGAAAAACTGAGCGCTTAAGAAACAATATCTTAGTATCAATATGCAGCGGGAACATTTGGCGGGACATTGAAGTCGTCAAGACGTGTTCATAGCCTTGCGTGATGATTAATCTCATATTTTCCTTCAAGAATGGGGCTTTGCCCAACAATACGAAAACTAATATTACTTTTGGTATTCGTAATAAAATTGCATATCATGACGAACCAGTCATTTTTATTACTAATATCTGGAAGAACAAAAACCTATCTTGATAAACTTGGAAATTAAAACGTTATCTAAATACAAAATTTTCATTAAAAAACTCATTTGAACAGTCAGTATTATTTTATTGTTGTTTTTGTGACAATAAAATCCTAAAACAACAACGACCACTGAAAAATCGATAATACATCGACAGTCGTCGCTGTCATGGTAGCCTGCGTAAATACATTTTGTTAAAACGTGCAAACTCACAGCGTCAAACGTCAAATCCCGATGCACCGACTCCTGTTCATAATTCAATACTCACTAGCAGTAACACGGACGGTAAATTAATTATTCTTACCCAGTGTTTGAAGATGTTCCGAAGTTTGAACTTCATTACCTCTCGAGCGGCCGGCTCGTCAACACGCTCGTAGACACCTGAATTACAAACGCCGATCGTGGATTCATTAAATTTAAACAGTTGCTTATATGTATTCCATTAGACACGTAATTTAGACAGTACTCTCTAGTCCCTATCTCTATAGGGCACAGAGAAATTTGTTTGGAAATTTGGGGCAGTTCGACTAGTGGAATACCTCCACCATACAGAAAATCGCAGCCAAATAACATTGTGTTGTGTTCCTGCGGTGAGTAGGGTTTTCAAAGCTCCTTGGGAAAGGCGAGTTCAAGGTCGGAAACGAAGGCGGTGATATCTAAGGTGTTACAAGTTCCATAGATTACGGTAGCCACTTACCACCAAGCAGGCCGTACGCTTGTTTGCAACTTTAATTGTATAAAAAACATGCTGAAAAATTGCCTTAAATTCAAATAGGCAAAAAGAAGGGTCCTAATAGCAGCTTGTTCCGTTAGCTTGTCTATAGGTCAAATTGTTCAGAAATTATAGAATTATTATCCGACGCACACAAGATTTTTGTATTATAAGATAGCAGTATAACCTCCATCACGGATAGGAATGATGTCATCACCAGGCTGCAGCACGTTGTAAACAGCGCGAGGGTATCCAGGGTGTGGCGGTGTCTCCTCCTGTCCGAGCTGACGACGTGCAACCGGCTCTTGATTCGACATCTAAGATCAAACAAAAAGTTCCATACTACCAGTTTGAAGAAAAATTGCAAGAAAACATAATTTTTCACAAAAGTTCTCTTGAGCACACGAACTATGGAAGAAACACAATCAATGAACTCCTCGATATTTAATCAGTACTGGGACATTTACAAGTATTATTAATGATTTATAAATTTACTGATGGTAAGTATAGTACAAACCGAAACCAACGGCAACCACCAAGAGTTCAGCAATACAATTGAGTACAGAGCGCGAATGCGACACGCCTAGTGATTATATAGTTGTATGGTGAGTGTTAAACCTTGTGTATAATGGTCGTGGATAATTGTCATGTCCTAACTAACACCCAGCAACGTACGTAACAATAAATGTACAGCTAAAAAGTAGCATTTTTAGTTTTACGAAAGGACACGGTGACCTGAGTGTTGAGTATTTTAAGCAAATACAGTAATACAAAAAGTATGTACTCAATTTTATACAAAAAATGGAGTTTGTAGAGTCTTTATAATTTTATTTATTTAGAGAAATCTCTAGAGAACAATTTCAGGTAGTAAACACGTATCAAAACAACATTATCTCTTTCGTGAGATGCCTTTATTTAGAAGTTTCGTAAGGCAAATGAAGTGTAGTCTCGTTAAAAATAAGTAATTGTAATTGAATCTTTTACCGTCTCCCCAACCAAAGTGTTGTCTTGACTATATCACTAACGGAACCATTTATGGGTTAACAACGTTCCTGGTCAAGATCTTAGATACGAGTATACGTATATGAAATACCCTAGCTTGTTTCGATGCTTAAATTTCAAGAAAACTTAAAAAATATATACACTTACGTCCAAAGGTGCAGTGTCACTCGATCTTTTTCCATGGCCGCCAAAACAGGAATGACCGAAAGCAGAACATCCACCTGTGATAATACAAAACGAATTAAATGATCACGAGTACTAAGTACATTCACACAACTTTTATGTAAAATCAGAATCATTCTACCAACTCCTGTTTTAAAATGAACCTAATAACGTTTGATGAATTAATCCTTAAACGTGTTTATTTAAAAGCAAACCAGAATAAAAAAATAATGCACAGTTTTAAACTTATCAGTTTATTCTACCAGACAACAGGCTTCACTTTGTGACACTAGTAAATACCTTAAATTATTATTGGAGATACATATTTTTATTACTATAGATTTTGGATCATCAGTTAATTTTCAAACAAAAGTTATAGTAGGTCCATCACGGTTAACTTCACAAAGAAAAAAAATATGAAGTGACAACCCCACATAATGATTCCGCTTCGGTATGCTACATATAATCATAGTATAAAGTGTCGAACAGTCCTTGAAATTTAATAAGCAATCTATGGCTATTTATACCCGACTTCAAAAAGAACCGCAATCCTAAGGTCAGTCAATATAAGGTTGTTTACTGCTAAGGGTTGAATTAGAATATATGTATATATATATTTTTAGTGTTAATGTCACTTGTACTTGTACTACACTAAATATGATATTGACATACATGATAACATAACACAATAGAGCTACTGAATTGAAAAAATAAATAAAAATTAAATGAGCTTTAATAAAGTCTAACAAAGTAGTTACTATGTGGAACACTCTTCCGGGGAATGTCATTAGTGAACAGCTTTGAAAATAGCTTCGACAGACACTTAAAAACACAAGTGTTAGTGATATATACACGCATTAGCGAATTGCTAATCTAAATAATAATAATACAAAATATACGTTAATAAAGGGGAATAACTCGAGCAAGTCTACTTAAATTCATTTCTGACTTGAATAACTAGGACCAAGAGATCGAAGTGATGATCAAAATATAATGATTACTAACAATGTGTCTCCGTTTACTAGAAAAATATAATTTTGTATATAATATTCGCTCATAAACACAAATTTGTATACAATGACAATACATTATGGCTTACAACGACAGGGAACCTGAATTGTAAATTTTGTTTCCCAAATTGAATTTAACTTCTTCATAACTTCTTCTTTGTTACCTGTAGGCGTTTATTACCATTTGAATTATGTTGTAAGAAGATTTTTGAATATTGTAACGTTTAAATGCTATCCACTATATAAATTTTAACATTATTCTATTGTTGTATATTCTACGTCATGTTTTTTTTAACGTTATAGGTTGAGCATTGTGGCCACAATCTCACCTGATCTTAAATGACCATGTGGCCAAAGATGATAACACGTTAAGCCTAGTGGAAGACTGGCTCTCAAGTTGTAACTTCCGGAACACACCTTTTGGTGCTTGGCGACAGATTTTCAACTTGGGGGTAGCTAGCCAGGGTGGCATTAGAAAAAGCCCTACCACCATGCTATGATTTCCTCACGATGTTTTCTTTCACCGAAATTTTGGCACATTGCAGGGATTCGAACTCATGACAATCGACGCTATGTCCGCACACGCTACCGCTGAGGCATCATTGCTTCAATCATTGTGTTTATTGTCTCTTTATTAATTACTGCATAGTATTCAACTTTTTCGTTTATATATAGAAACCTTTATCAAAAAATTGTCTTGGTATAAGCCTTATGCCAAAATTAGTGATGTAGAAAAAAAAGAATGTTTAATAATAAAATTCGAAAGAATTTATTGGAAACGAATGTGTGAAAGGAACTTTTAATAATATCGATATTATGCAAAACAAAAAAGTGACACAGTTGTATTTCAAAGAAATTGAAATATCAAGCAGTGCGTACAACCATTGTCTGAGGTCTTATTGAATTCCTCAAGGCTTAACCTAGTTTTTTATTCATTCATATTAGTTGAACACGTTTGAATCAATTGCGAAAAAAGTTAAAATTGTAATATTACTTAACAAAAACAACAAATGTACAGATAATGAAGATTCTGTAAATGGAAACAAAAATTATTTTAACTTACAGGACTTTAAGAAGAGATCTCGGTAAATCTGAGTCAAAGCAACTAAACAACAAATTTAGTAGGTCTCAACAAAAATGAAACTCGTGACGCCTTCTTGCTCTTATTCCACCTAAATATGGTCGGCACATCATGGTATTCCTCTTCCACTGTCTTCTATTACATGTTATCGCAATATGAGATAAGATAAATGAAAGAAGATAAAAGAGAGGAAGGGTACAGAGAAATCTCATTGGAGATTGCTCTCTATTTGGGGCAGCCCGCTGATGAAATACCTCCACCCTACAAAAGATTGCAGCCAAATAATCTTGTATTGTATTCCTGCGGTGAGTAGGGGTAGGGAGTAGGGGGTTTCAAGGTCGGCAACGCGCTAGTGAGTGATACCTTTAGTATTACAAGCGTCCATAGGCTACTGCAGCCGCTTACTATCAGAAGGGCCGAATGCTCGTTTGCCAACTTTGTAGTATAAAAAAAAAAATTTTATACACATATCATTCTCAGCAGCACTATACAATACAGTAAGCATTGCGGCCAACGAATCATTCAAGCTATCACAATTACGTCTTAACCATCACTGAAATGATTTGTCTCTAACAGTACAAAATTATTAACATAAAAGGAATATATTAAATTTATATAGTTTTTTAGTCTATTTATATTTAAGAATGTGGACTTCACTAAACACTCTGTATATCCGGTGACGTCACAGTCAAAACAAACATTGCAACACATAGGATTAACAATAACGATGCATGCGTTCCCGTGACGTAATTCCTTTGCTATGCCAGTTAACAAACAGATCTGCTTGTTAGTTTTTTGCCTCCAGTACTATTTAGTTGAACTTATGCCCGTGATTTCACTCGCGTAACTGAAAAATCTTTGTACTCAGATGACATTCGAGCACTAAATTAAGATATTTTATGAAAAATTTATAATACTAAATATTGTTTGTCATTGGAAAGCCATTTTTATATACTTTATCCATAATATATTATTCCAGTGTTAAAATTTTGATGTTTTTAGCAGGTATTCTTTGTAAATACTACTTATCCGATTTAGAAAACTCCATAACTGATAGAAAGCTACATTATCCATGAGTGACATACGCAATATTTTATTGTTATCAATTTTTATATTGTGTTTAACGAGGTTGCTAGGTCGCGGGGGGTTGCTAGTATATATAAATTTAATATATAAAGTTTACGCAGGTTCCTCGTAACTTCCTAAACATAATGGTGTTCCCTATTTTTTTGCTAAAGGTGCTACTTATAACAACGTTCATATTGGGACAACTTTACACAGCCTTTCTTTTGAAACTAAGTTTTGCTAATTATTTAGGACATTATTTTAGTGAAAAGAGTTAATTTCCCACATTTTATAATCTACTTTGTTTAATTGGGTATTTGTAAAAAAAAGAATATCTGTTTTGTTATGTATTTTAAAGCTTCATCATAATCATGATAATAGTCAATTGGAAAAGCTCTTAAAACATTTTTTTTAATTAATAATTAACAATTAAAAATTGTTATATTTTAAAAAGAATCACATGACTACGAACGCACCACGATCGATCGTCAGGCTTGTGAACAGGAATTTCATCGATTAAGAGTCAAAGCAATGTATCAGTTGTGTGTTACAATGAGTAGAAATTAACATTGTGACGTCACACGCGCTCGGATTTATTCGGGAACGATCTGCGCGTTTTCGGTACTGAATTCAAAAAATTGTTTTTATTATGAATTAACTTTTGAAAAATTGCGAAAAAAGAATAAAATAAAAATAATTTGTTATAAACCCTATATGATCTTTCCAATTATCACAAAAAATCAAAAACCCAATTCCAAACTATAAGCAAACATATATTTACTGCTTATTTGTCAATGTAATTTTTATAGGATATGCATCAATCTAAATCCTGACGAAACCAACGATGGCGATGAATTATAGATGCCTCGATGGCCGCCGATGTTGTTGGATGGCATCTATAGGAGAAAATGAAATTTGCGGCCTCCGCAATTTTAGAATTAACCGAATCGCTTGTCTATGGTAACAAATATGAAAATATATATACATGAAGCCCCTAACCGGTGGAGTATACGTTTCTATATTTTTTACTTGAAAAAGGTTCGGAAATTTGACGATACGCGGGTAGCAAAGTTGCGTCGTTATTATTCCACGCGAAATGGCTGGAGGCAGTAAATTATACATATTTAACTTGTTTATTTTTTTTTATATGTATTTACGGTTCTTATACTTACTAACAATTGGCAGTGCACGTAATGGTATTTGAATTTATATCCATACTATATTTCCGCCAGCGGATTCGCTCTAGAAGACTATAACATTTTATACAGTTGTTTGATATTAACTGAATTTTAATGTTGCTTCGGTTCAAACGTATATATAAATTTGAACCGATAATAATATTTCCCATAATAACTGCCACCTTACTTTTTTTATAGTATCTCGGCACATTGACTGTACTGTCCCTGATGGCACAGTAAAATCCAAATACAACGGTGACCACCGAGAAATCGAAATCCATCGCCGGTCGCCGCTGTCATGCCAGCAACACTCTTAGTCAAATAAAAAAAAACGTTAAAATTAGTAGTGATGCAAGAACCTGCTTCATCTAACATTTCATATTTAAATAACATACTATTTAATATACTATATTGGCGAATCATGTAGATGTTATTATAGAGTCCGAACCTATGACTATTCTTACTATTGACTCGAACTATTGGCTGAGCGCGATAGCCAAACACCAAGCCCGGGTGAAGCTGTAAAAGCCATTTTCCGTTCTTAAACTATGCATAATATGGCACTGGATAACCTAAGATTCGTTAATTCACAAACAATCTAGTCAAATTATTGCAAACTGTCCTTAGATTGTGAACACGACACTAATATTTGCAATCCAACGTTTACGTTCGTAGGTTTATAACTAACAAAAAATATTAGGTTAGGTAAAAAGAGGAAGCATAACGCGCGAACCGAGCGAGTGAAACAACCAGTCGGCGGTTGCGGCCGGCGAGCGCCAGAAACAAATTAGCTGTTGAAAATCGATGATTAAAAAATCACATTTTTGAAGTGAAACTTCTTATGCGACTTCCAAGCGTTAAACGTTTAACGTTTAACGCACATTATCGGTCTCTCCTCTTTGTGTGAGCCAGAGCGATTGAGCAATATATTATCGGTCTCTCCTCTTTGTGTGAGCCAGAGCGAGAGAGTAAATGTCGGTGTGTATGTATATTGCACACTGTTTAAATAAAATAGAAAATGTATTTTAAAATGTAGTTTCACTTCTATCGTGTGTGAATCGCACACACACCTTTTTTTAAGTCCCATTATAACTAGAAATTTTATATACAAACTGTTCATAACCGGATAATTGTCCGGTAGTATATACAATGTAAATCAATGTCCTCCACAAATTACAAATTTATATCCTTAGTACTTCAGGCTGGGCGATGATAAGTCAGTCAGGACTTATATATATATATAATATTATATAGATATATTATTAAGTATTATATGTATTTAGCAGTTATTCCTATTAAAAAGCGGTGTCCAATCTTTGCTAATGGTATAAACAAAATGTCATAAGTACCTGTAATCTTAGTTTTAAAATAAAACTTTTCCTTCCAAACTCTATGTGTGGAGTGGAAATCATCAAACGTGTGTTATCTTCGTCTCATAAGTGACAATACGTTGATTTTATCTTTTCTTAATAAATACAATTTACTTGTTCAAACACGAAGTAAAAGTTTCACGACTTATAAAGAGATATAAGTTTTCCATCTTCCGGCAAACAAAACAATCATAAGGAGGTTTCGGTAGACCGTATTTTTTTATTCTCGTATACGCTATGGTTCAATTATTAACACATTTGTTCTATAATGGGTAAGATATTAAAGGTTTAAAAGTTATATATCTGTGGTTATCCCCGGCATAGCACTTATCAATGTTAATGAAATACGTTGAATATGTATATTACGATCTCTTCAGATCACATTTGTCTGGGTTATACTAATTTGTTTCACTGACTGAACTGTTTCTAAAGGGTAGACACACACTTCCTCATACTGCACACCTTACACTAGATCAACCAACAAAAGGGTTAGTTACAATCTTCTTAATTTGTCGTGAAATAGAAAATTCAGAAACATTGTAAATATTTATTAAACATGAACACATTTCTAAATATTTGATGACTACAGCGATAGTCAGTCTTTAAATAAATAAATCAATATAAAATGACAAAGGTCTAATACAGAGAGCATTGCAAACAGAAATGGAAATTTAAAAGTAAATTTGACCGCAAAGTTGTTGAAACAAATTTTAAAACAAAGGAGAGGGTTCATTTTCAAGTAGCAACTTTAAACTCAGTTTGGAGAAACGAAGAGAATAATACAATTTTCAACCTAACAATAATAATAAATATTATCAGCGTGTAAGTGTCCCGTTGCTGGGCAAAGGCCTCTTCCCAAAGGCCAAAGTCTTAATCATCACGCCATCCCACGATGTATTGGCGATTTCAAACACCGTGAAATCAACAGTTCTATTATTCCCACATGTAGAACATATCTCAAGCGTTTAGGTTTCCTCACGATGTTTCCTTCACTAGCAGCCGATAGTGTTACCAATTTAAATAAGTAAATGTACGCAGATTCCGAAAAATTCGTTGGTAGACGCCGAGGTTCGAATTTGCGGACAGCCAGTTCAGCCAGTCTAAACCACGTAACAATAAATAGGCATAATGTTAAAATAGACAATTTTAAAATTATTTCATAATCTCTAATAAATCCTTACAACATAATCCGAAAGAGACGGATGAAAGAAAATTACACGTGACAGAGATGCGAAAAATTAAGATGAATATGTGATGTAACTAGAATAGATAAAATTAAGAATGAGTATATCAGAGGAAGTATGAAAATAGCACCAGTCACAGAGAAGTTCAGGAGTTAGCCTGGTATGTGCAGGTCATGAGGAAGAATTAAAATCATATAACTAAATGTTAAATATAAACATGGACGGATATAAGAGTAGAGAAAGATCAAAGAAGGTATTTATGGGTTGTGTGAGGAATTATATGCGTATAAAAGGTGTGAATACTGAGATGACAACTGATAGAAGAATGTGGAAGAGAAAAACATGTTGTGCCAACCTTACTTGGATAGAATAAGAGTTAAAAAATATGAACACAAGTTTAATTTGTTGCAGTTAATCCTCATAAATAATAGGTTCAAGAAAGCAAAACTATTTAGTGTGAATATTTGCATTCGTTAGATCATTTTGTAAATGTACGAAAGTCTTTACAGCGATTTATTTCTTAAAGAAGGTTACATCGAATTTTAATAATAGTATGAATTGTTTTTGTTTCAAATCATAAAAGTAACTTGACGTCTTTGAGAGAACTTATAGGGCTTTTTTTGGGAAAAGTTAAAAGGACTAAATAATTAAATGTTTCGATGAAAACAATTGTATGTAAAACCAAAAGAAACTGAACAGGAATGTTAAAATCTTTTAAATCATTTTTTTTTTGTTTCAAATTCAACAATTGTTTAGCAATATTGTATATTTTAATACAGATCTCATCTACCGAAAACAGATATTCAAATAGTGGACGAGTGTTTGGGTGAAGACCGAAAACAGTATATAGAAAACACAAAGCTTCCGGCCTTATGGAGGGACAAAGAAGAATAGAAGGGATTGATCACAAAAGTCTGTGGACCGAGGACAGTGGTCCGAATGTCTTTTCAACCATTCTCAGACCAGTATTCAATCATATCCTATTAGGGACAGGCCTACACTTAGCAAACGGCGAAAACAACTTCATGGTTATGATCAGAGCCACCAAATGAACGTCAAATTGGCCTGGATACTAGTTCGGAATACTGCCCTATCGTAGAGAACTCACATGAACAGTCACTTTTTAGTCAAATGTCAGTCACTACTACAATATCGGTCTAACCGATCGTACATGTGGACGGAATATTAAAAAAAATAAATTGAAGTGGAACATTTCCAACTTTTTCGAACTGCCTATACTGTTAGCCTTAGGGGCCCTGAAGCCTTTACGGCTTTTACAGCTTCACCGGGCTTGGGACATCTCAAACCTCGACAAGACTAAGGTACTCGAAAATGTCATTGTTAGAGTTATATAATGGTTTACCCAGCACGATTTCATTGCGATGACGTTGCGTTTTTTTAAAAGGGTTAAATACACTCTCCAAGGTCGGCAACCAAGTTCCCCTTGTGTTGCAGTTGTCCATACACGAAGGCAACTATTTACCGTAATGAGCCGTATACCTATTTGTTGTAAGAAAAATAATGGAAACGTGGCACGCCCATACCATCTCGTATAGATTCATTTTAAAGAAATATTTTTAAACTGGTGTCAAAATAAAGAAAAACATATGTAGTATTATGTGTTAATGTAGGTACTTATATAAAAATGTGGAGTTATTACGAAATTCTTTGTCCTTAAATACTCTAACCACAATACAATGAATTATCCACACACATTAGTTCTTTCCTTTTCATCTCTTTTGATACAGTCTCTTTGATACATACTCGTTGAATGTCCTTTAATGCTCTTTGCTTTGAAGTAATTAAAATATTATTTTCTACTTTTTAGTTTAAGTTTTTACATTATATACTCTTGAGGTCGGAATTAAAAAAAAAACATTTTATTAATTTTAATTTAAGCTCTTTGATTATTAAATTATTTTATTATAACTCATTTTGTTTTGATGGTAAAATAATTTAAAAAATATGATATTCACATATTACCTTTGATGGCTCATTGCCGCAGTTCCGTCACATGATGTGCACGCAGCTCTCAATTTTACCCACTACTAAACGCGCCAAAAAAGTTTTTTGGCGGGACCTTGAATTGCTATGTTGTAATTTTTTATTTAAATTAATTAATTTAGGTTCTTTGACCCTATTTTATGTAACATTGGTGGCATTTTGCATGATATAGTTAGGTTATTGTGCATTAGTGAAGTGGATTTTAAATATAAACTGAAAACACGCATTTAGATGTCACAAAAACTCCCTAGATAGTTCTAACAAGGGTGTCACAATCTTGTTAGGCCAATTGAAATGTTTAAAAAATACTACGAAGACTTATTCACATTGAAACTGGCAAGTACTTTTTGCGGCGCCAAATAAAGAAGAAGAACGCGCCAAAATAATTAATAAACAAAATGGCTGCCCTATATTTTATCATGAAATAAAATGTATGCAAAATAAAAATAAACCACAAAGACATTTATCAAGAATATTTTTCGTCTAAAATTGTACGCTAACAATTTTGAAATCCCAAGAGATCGGAAAATATCATAACTTCAGTTATTCTAACAGTTATACTTTCTTAATTTCAAAGTTTTGATCACCTCCGAGCCAACGAACACATAGATGTAATTTTATCAAGTTTTCGTCCGCCTCATAAAAGTATGGAGACCTAATTTTTTTTGTTTTTTTTTAAAACACTGTAGAGTTTCTACAAGTACTACACTCGTTCGTAATACAACAACCACGTTAATGATGACAAGATAAAATAATGAAAAACTTGCTTGTTATAGAAAAAAACATTGCAAAATATGTTAACGTAAAGAATAATTATGAGTACCTCTGTATTTTTTATACCGTGTAAGTTGTAGCAGTTCAAATCTCTGTAAGTGGTACAGACTGTACGCTGAGTGATAGGGCAGGATAATTGTATCGGACTGGATCGCAACCACCGCACACTAGGTGTAACACCCAATGTAATAGCATGCTTAGGCGTATGACGTGCTGGGATCAGCCGGTATATGTTTATTAATCAAGCAAGGTAGTAGGGATTTGTACCCGGGTCGCACACACCATCTACATGGCGATAAACCCTGCATAGTCACTTATTTTAATTTGTTGTGTTTCGGGACCTGCCATTGTATATCCAGCTACCGAGAGGCTTGCATAAAAGCAATGACCAGCGATCAGTTGCTGATCAAATTTCTCGCTTTTTTTTTTGGATTGTAGTATACTTATCATCAGGTACATTGCAGTTTTAATGTATAATTAAAAAAAATGTGTGAAGCAGTTCACAAGTGTCAGAAGTGAAACCTTCAGAATAAATATGTTCTTTAAAACTTATTTTTAAATATCCTAAATCAGCAGGATTCGAACTATCGACCACTCGTGCGTACTGCGTATGAATTCTAGTCGTCTCACACCACTAGCCAAATCCGACGACGAACAAAATCATGAAAATCAGGACTTGCATTATCCGTGCATAATGTAAATGTATTCTATCTCATTCTCTCATAGACTAAATCCTACAGATGTAGATGGTTGTCTCTTTTTACTGTCGTTTTTTGTTTCATCGAGCTTCAAATCACAACAGTGTTAAAGAAGTTTTCACTTCAAAAAATTGCCAAGTGCGTGTCAGGCAACTACGGAATAGTTGCATGTCACAATATGCAGACTTAAGGGTCGGGACATGGTCAAACATTTATAATATAATTTTGTATGACCCTAGCCGGCCAAGTCCCGGTGTAGCATGAATTACTACATACAAAAGTATACTAAAAATGTTTGTCCATGTTAGTCAGATCGCGACTTTTATGCATACGTGGCAACAGTCCAAGCTGATGTTCGGCCACTTTGGCACCCTTGGAACTTGTTGTATTGCTTTCGCGGCTTAGTGTCTTAAACGCTCACCCCAACCCCGGTGAAGCTGTGAAAGCCATCTGAGGCTCAGGGCCCCTAAGGCTAACAGATAAGTCAGTTCGAAAAAATAAAGTTTCACAGTGTCCCGGCTGGCGCCCGGCTTGATGCAACAAGAATCATCCTATAGAGAGAGGTCTTTAAGTAATTTTCAATGAAATTTGTACGAAATAACTTCTCGGATTAAATTGATTTGAATAAGTTGATTGATTATTACTCGTTAACTTGTAAAGCCTACTTACCTCTGATAATTTTCCTTTTATCGTCATTATATATTCTACTATCATGATTTTTTTCAAATAACCAAAAACAACCATTTAGCTGGCAGAGAGGAAAGATATTTAACTCTAACATAAATTTGCACTTGAACCAACCCAACCAAATAGCCAACCGAACGCCAGGGAATATTCTAACACAATGTAGAATGTCTCTTTAGTATAACTATTGTATTCAGACTTGGGCGCTACAGCGACTTACACAAATTAAAGACTGTCCTTTATAAATGTTAGACTTGTTTATTTCTTAAAGCCTCGAATCTAAAACACAAGCTCTCTTACTGGATAGTGTGCAGTAGCAACCGATCGTCGCTCACATTCTTCTTACTCTGCATAAAACTGCCGACAAAATATCTCTTTCACACTTACAGAGTCTCTACTATCATAATATATTATAATGAACCGTGGTTTTTATACGATAACACAACGTGACGAAGTGACTACGTTAGGCATGGTAGTAAACACAATGCAACCAAAAACAACGACGTCCACAGAAAAACCTACAAATCCATCGTCAAACTTTGCTGTCATGCCGGCCTGCTACAATATCTCTTCAAGTTAAGTTTGATTACCCGATATTGTAAGAAGGAGGAAAAACACTAGCTTGGAGTTAATTCTACAGCTTTACAGTATAGCAAAGATATGGCATAGCGAATTGATTTGTTCTTGCCAAGATGGAGATTACCGTAAAGTTATAGCTACGGATAGTTATAGGTCATATGGTTTTTTTTATAAAATGAGAAGAACGGATTAAGTGAAAAAACTCTTCCATATGATCACCATGATACATACGGTAGAACACGCTTAGCGAGGCATTATTTACTACATCGATTGTTGAAAACTTCGATACTATCGTAAGTTTTGTAATAAATCGATTCGGAGTCTTATAGAAGAAGAAAAAGGAAAAGTTCATTCATGTGATCTCATGGGATTTATTGCAGTCTGAAGAATGCAGCCTCATATTGTGTACCATCCTGTTAAAATATAGCTTTTCTACTATCGATAGTTTAAGCCAAACTATCACACTACCATTGACAATGCCGACAGCCTGTCTCTGCAACCTATCCAGATATTTGTCTTTACTTATAGAAGGATAATGGCTTGAATAGTCCGTGTCCTTCATTATTAACAACAAACAATACTTTATTCATTTTAGACACTAAGAGTCTTCTGATGAACATCAAAATACTACCACCGGCTCGGAAAACCTCAGTCATCGAGAAGAGCGTACAAGAAACTTGATAGGGTTTATCTTAATTTTTTCAACTGGATAAATTATATGAACGATTAATTTAATAATCATAATAATAATTTAGTGAAAGAGACGGATGAAAGAAGATTACAGGTGGCAGAGATGCGAATGCTAAGATGGATGTGTGGTGTAACTAGAATGGATAAAATCAGGAATGAGTATATTAGAGGAAGTCTTAAAATAGCTCCAGTCACAGAGAAGTTGAGGGGTTATAGATTAGCGTGGTATGGACATGTCATGAGGAGGGATGAATGTCATATAACTAGATGGATGTTAAGTATGAAGGTGGGTGGATATATGAGTAGAGGAAGACTGAAGAAGGTAATGGGTGGACTGTGTGAAGAATGATATGCATATAAAAGGGTTGAATACTGAGATGATAGTTAACAGAGTAGAGTGGAAGAGAAAAACCTGTTGTGCCAACCCTACTTAAGTGGGATAAGTGTAAGAAGAAGAATAATAATAATTTAGTGGATGTGCAGAGAGACTTCCAGACTTCACTATCATTCATGTAATGATCCATACCTGTTTATATTAACAACATCCCTTTAGTATATGTTATAATAGTTACAGAAACTAGTTACGTAAACTAAAACATAACAATCTTTATTGGTACTAATAGCCACATTTCATAACTTACTTGAAGCGACGTGTTTAACTTGTAAATTTGCGAACTGTTCTGTTGTTTTAACGGTAAGTCGGACAAATGTGATAACTTTTCATATACCTTTGCTAACGTAAGCTTCCTCCTATACATGAATATAAATTTTTGTTACAGGTATCTAAAACAGCTATTGGGAAAGATACCTGTGAAAGAAACTAAATCATGCATTTAATAATTTAAAAATATCGTGCGGGCCTCAAGTACCTACTTAAGGAATTTGTGAATATTTTACCTCAATTTTCAAAAATATACTAACATTCTTAAGGTACAATAAGGCTGCAGGATAGTCTATTATAATTTTTAAAACTTAAAATCTTACCTTACGGGAAATCTGACCTTACTCAAGATAAGAAAAGAGTGCCGAGAATTCTCGTTCGAGAATAGAGACAACAAATAGAGACAAATACGTTAACGAATTCCCATTTAGATCTAAATTTATTAATCTTATCCTATGTTTTAAGGCTAATTAGGCTACTTTGAAGATTTTTTTTAATGTATTTCTAATTAAAAGACAGATATTAAAAACAGGTAGTAGATTCTTTAGTTGATTGTGAATTTAGTTCCTGTTCTTTTTGTTGATTATATGATTTTATATTTAATAAAAAAAAAACTTGTGTTATTATTCGTTTTCTTACCTTCAGGATATTCAAAGTACTTACTTTTTAATAAAAAGAAAAATAAAGGTTTTTATAGTAAAATACTCAAAATTTAATATAGTTAGTTCCTTTTTTACGTGTAATTTATAAAAAATATTAAAACAAGACTTACATAATATGTACCTTATTATTATTATTTTATATTGATAATTGTCAGTTTTACGGACTTTTAAAAGTTATAGAAATATCTAGAATCTAGAAATATCTAAAATTCGAGAATTTCCAGGAATGACTAGTCGAAATCAAATTAGGTCCTAGTTATGATTAAACAAGTTCAAAAAATGGCTTTACTACGGAAACTGGTACAACTCAATGGTTACATTATATTTTCTTGTTCTTGCATTACTACAGTATCAAAGGAAAATATATTTATTTTTATGGAAAAATATCCCAGTCATTCAATAGAGCCGGCAAGAAACTCGATCGGACTTATAAATTTTGTTATCTATATAAATATTTTTTCCAGTTAATAATTATATTATTTTAGTGGATGTACAGAAAGTGAGTTATTTTCAGACATCACTGCCATTTAAGTAAGATTCATCCTGTGATAACCTTTTTCAGTAAAACCTGCTTGACATGGCCCCTAAAGTTATATTGCGACTAATCATTAATGTACTAAAAAACCTTATATTATCTGAACCTTTTATATGTTACGTTACTACAATATCACTTTATTAGACTTCGCAAATTCAGCTGTGTAAAGGTTGCTTTTGTTTGTTAATCAGGAATATATCTTTACAAACCCTCAAATAGACTGCTGTTAACGGGTATTCAGACCCGACGTTTAGGGCTATATAAGTAATTTGAAACCGAGTGGAAAGGGTCCAATCGAGAGCGAATCGAGAAAAAAACATATGAAGAAATGTTTTGATTTAGGTTCTTTTAAGCACACATCGTGTGTATTGTGTTTTGTATTACCAGTTATTTATTTTTTAGATACTCCATTATTATTTGAAGGAACATCACTGTTAATTGTTTTTTTTTTCAATCTTTCTATTACTTTAGTTTTAATATGTCTCTCACTCATATGATTTTACACTTAATTCACTCATTTCGAAAAATATGTATTTTCGTGCAAATTTTCAGACATTATTTGACCGTGCTAATGGTTGAATTTTACAAAAAGATCATTCAAAAATGAGTACAAACTTATCTCACAAAAAATATTTTGAAAATTCAAAACACAATTTTATATAATATTCTACTTCTTAGATATTAAATGGTCATAAAAAGTGTTAGATTTTAATCCACTCGAATAATCCTTGTATATTATAGGAAGTTTTTGATGTATGTTGGACATAACTGGACGTTTGGTCTAAACTTAAGTCTATATCTATATCTCTTATAAGTACACAATGTACACATGGCTTTACCTTTGGAATATATTACTCAAAATATACCTATTTAGATAAACTTGTACCTTCCAAAATAAAACATTATTTGCATTCAAAATTCTATCCGAATCGTTCGAGCCATTATCGAGCATATATACAAGGATTTCTCGCTTAATAATGTTACATATATGCTATCAATTTGAAATAACCAGGAACATCATTAATAATCACGTCCACTTATACGGGAAGCAAACCTACGATCTTTCAATGAAACAATAAACTAACAACTCCGCAATTTAATTTTATTAAATCACTTTCACTTAATCTTTGTCATTAATAAAGAATTTGAAATAACATATCAATATGCTAAGTAAAAATTTACATGCACTACTTGAGCGAATTTATTATATTTAAAAGGAAATACTTGTTTTTAATATTGGTACTTACGTTTGGCACTAACACCTTGTGACATCACGAGCACGGCAATGATAGTCAGCGCTAAGAAGACTTGAGCCATCCTTGAACAAAAAGTTTTATAAATACTTTGGGATACAATTCATTATATTTTAAAATGAAATAATTATTAGTTAACAGCAAGAATCAGACAACGTAACCAGCGTCATTATGTAAGGTACATTCTAAGAAACAATAGAGAACGTACCAAATGCTCCATTCGTTACAAATGGTATGGCTATAATCGTTTCCGAAAGATTTCAGGAATCGAATGATTCAGGATTTTCTTTGAATTTTCACTTAACTCTAACTAACGAAGTCATTGCGAATTATTCGAGTGTATCGAGTCAACTCAAGAATCGCTGACCCGCGACTTTTATGCATGCTCATTGCTCAGTAAAATTAATTAACCTCACTTAACAGTAAAAAATACAGTACAAAACAGTCCTCGTCATTATTCTAGTCACTTAAATTTATATAAACTAAAATACAATACAAACTAAGTATTTAAGCTACAATAAATATGTAAGTAGTTGGATATTCTATAAACTTGCAGCACTGATTGATTTCGAAACGTGTCTCTCCGAAGTAGTTGACTAAAACGAGTTATTCAGATGAGTTACATCGAGTTCGAACTGTTATGATACATAAGATACGCGAGATACCGACCGATATGTTTGAGCAATAGAAGCAACTGATTCTCCGTTATACATCACTAGTGTCAGATAACTTGCGACCATCAAAAAAGACCAAGAAGAAAAAAGTTATGTCCTTTGCCCTTAAATTACTTCTTAAAATATGTCGAGAATTTCCACAAAATATAATTCATGCTACTTCATTTCATCTGTTTTATTTTTCTGAAACACCTGTATGTGAACTATTACAGTACAGTTAAATACAATCTCAATTATTTTTTAACAAAATATCTAATTAATTATCCAGTTCTAAGTAATATTTATATTATCATCAGCTTCTCTGTTGACCAAATAACACATAAGAATAAACAAGTTCCAATTAATAATATGTTAGAAAAAAAAAACTTTATTTCTCTTTGAAATAAATTATGTCTATTAGGTTAAAAAAACATTTCTCTTTGAAAAAAATTATGTCCGAAACATAACAAAAAAAACGTTTATTAAAACATGCTTTGTTTCGAACACTTTGATGTCACAAGGCTTAATACCTGTATAATTTTATTGTATTTATATTTTGTAAAGTTAAATATGGTTTTGATTTGCGTTTATTACGCTGTTTTTATTTTCAAACCGTAATTTTATTTTTACACATATTATTGACACTTCTCATAGTCTATGAACTGAAGAATGACATGTATTTCTCGTGTACAAAAGTTCAGCCAAATTGGTTTTTATATATTTTTATTATTTTTAATGTAGTAAAAATTCCGCGTCAGGATAGTTCATAATGCGTGACATAACTCAAACTTTTTTCAAGAATGGTCTTTGATTTTTTTTATCATAGACGTTAGAGTTAACTCTATTGAAAGGCACTGTAAAAAGTATCCCGCGCGAAAATCATTCCGCTTTAAAACCGCAATTAGGTGACAATAGTTAAGAATGATTATCTTAAAATTAGTTTTCATTATAAGAGTATTTTTAAAATTACTAAAATAAACTAAAATTATTCTGTTAAATCGGCAATGATAATTATAACCTAGGAAAAAAATTTGCTTAGAATATCGAAGTTAATTGTTCGAAATTCTCTGAAAGTCAAATTTAATTACTACTATTAATGACCGATGGTGAAAGATAACATCTTCTGAAAATTCCTAGATACTATTAGTTTCTGCTCAATAATTTACAAGCTAGTATTATTAAAAAAAAATTACAAAAACCAGAAAGTTATTTTAAAAACAAAGAGTAACCTTTACACTCGTCTGCAGTAATCTTTTTTAACTTAGCAGATATTACTACTAATAAAGTTATTATTATTAATAATATTGCATTATATAAAAATAAATAGAAACAAATTTGACTATAAGGTTTACTAAACATTGTATACGTCCGTAAAAGTCGCGCCTAAAGAAGATTTACTTCAAAAATAAACAATATGCATAGTAAAACAAACGAATACTCTCCACATACTTTCTAAAATGAGGGTAAAATCAGTGTAGTCCGGGAAACAACTCAGTTACACGTGTCCCATCGTGCGAAGCCTGCATCCATTCAATCCAGTATAATGTGAACCCTCACGATAAACATTTATCTAAAGTCATAGGACTATTTAAATGTAGAATGAATTTAAATTTCTGCTAATTCTTATCTGTTATCGCCCCAAAATTTTGCGTTCATCTCTCGCATGTCGCATTAGCATTACCGCTGGCCGTGGAGTAGGGATAAAGTGAAAGACGCATGACAGATGATTAGATTATATAATTCTTTTATTGATAGAATAATTGTAGTTGACAACGATTCAGTGATTTAAATAAATATTGCTCTTAGTTTTTAATATGCGTCTATCATCTAAAATTTAGATTCTAAATGATTGTATTAATTATGTATTCCGTACCTACTCTAATACGCAAATTGAAATTAATATTTATAATTGATTATTTTGTCTACGATTGATTTCCCATTATCATTTAATAATTAAGTTAAGATTTCAAACGCAATTTTAATACACTAAATCAGATAATTTTCCAAAAATTTTTAGTTAAATGCCTACAAACCGAAAAAAAGTTTCACTTGCATCGTGGTTTTATAAAACCACACAATAAAGATTTTTAGCATCGATTATTCTCTTGTTTTGCACTTACAAGTTAGCTTTGCGTATAATTCATATGCCAGCTACATGCTCATTCATACATAAGCAAAAAAAAATCCTTTACATTATTTTGTGAGGTAGCTTCTAAATCTGTCTATAATTAAACCATGGAATTACATTTCACAAACTAATTGGAGAACATCGTAAATGATATCAAGCGTAAAGCTAAAGCGGTTTGTACTAAAGGTAGACTTGAGATCTTGTTAAAATGGTCGGTTACAAGATCGACAATTTGATTTGCGATGCACCGCTGAGGCGCGGTGCGGTCTGCTTGCTTGCTACCTCACCTTAACTGAAACGTATATTTAACTAATGAAAACAGAGTTGAATTTTGGATACGAATCAGTAATTTTGCAATTTTGAGGTGGGATGATTTTGATTTTTATTTGTATAGGTAAGATATGATAACGGTGTCTGATGTAACATCTGCCATATTGGCACGCTTAGGACTCTCGTGCTCCGGGTTTAGTAGGTGTATATCCAGTAATCAAGTGAGTTGATAAACATTGACTCTTTTTTGGTGTATACTCAGGTCGCCTGGAGGCTTGCAGGCCGATATGACAGCGAAGACCGGCGATGCATTGCGGTCTCTCAATAGTTCGCGGTGTTTTTAGTTGGTATTTTGCATACTGTCAAGTACAGAGGAGTCATTGTGCCTTGCTACTATAAAAAACGACGTACAGGTACATAGAAATCTTCAAACAGGAATATTAAACTGTCAGTTAAAAAATAGAATTCAATCGTGATAATATATTCAGAACATAGAGAATAAAAGACAGGGCTATGGTAGGGTTTTATCGACATTTTTTCTCGTCAGGGATGCGTGAGATCAATCTTCAATCTCACCTTACCTTACCGTGGTATTTGGAAATTTTGTAAATATCACACGGAAATTGAAATTGCATTTCGCTATATAGTCCAATAAGTATTAGCATATTGTACAAAATAATGTAGGGTTTACCTTTTGTGATAATTTTAGCAATTCCACAAAATCCATTTCCTAAATACCTTTAATTTTCACTTAATCGGTATTGAGAAAAATATACTGAAAGGCGGTCACACCGAAGAGGTATTTCCGTGTATTTTTAACCTAAGAATATTCTACTACCTTTAAACAATTTTAAAGTCATTATCATCATTTCAGCCGGAAGACGTCCACTACTTGGTGTAGGCTTTCTCAAACATCGCTACAACGACCGATCCTGCGCGGTTCGAAACCAGCGGTTTCCCGCAATCTTCTCCAAGTCGTCGGTCCACCTTGTGGCAGTCTGCCTACGTTGCATCTTCCGGTACATTGCTGCTACTTGAGAACATTTCGGCTTCATCGGCCATCCGTTCTACGAGCCCCGCATAAATCTAGCATTTAATTTCAAAGTATAATCACGTAATTGTGTCATCACGTCATAATAATCTCTATAAATAAAATGATTGAGGTATGCCGTTAAGAAAGAAGCTAACATGGTATCCTCAGATAGCTCGAGGCTGGAAAAATAACCAGCTCATTCTATCAAGACTCCGAAGAACAATAATTAATATGCAGCCGCCCTGGTCCATATGCGGCCAAGTCCAGGTGCCGCCCAAGTCCAGGTGCCGCCTAGTCCAGGTGCTGTCCTTGCACATGTGCCGCCCAAGTTCATTAGCCGCCATAGTTCACGACCGCCCTAAATGGCGATATCAGAAATCGTAATACGCCCTGTCATTGTGCTTAGAGCATCAGATATATCTGGTATGGTTTACTCAGCGTAACCTATTTAAGCGCCCAATATTTGTCTTTTTTCCGAATTGATTCACCATTATCGTCACTGCTTATGTTATATGTTACTTCATATTACAAAATATATCCTATAACCTGGCCAGATAACATAGCTATGAATTAAAATACAACACAACAAACATACAATACAATTAAAAGTACGTAAAAGGGCAAATAGACAGAGAGACGTTGAGTTTTATAATATGTATAGATTTAGAATATTTCAGAACTGCTTACTAACAACGTTACAATAATATTGTTAAAATAATATTCTAAGTGTCCACTGTACTGTATGTAACTACTGTTCATACAATTCACCAATGTCGGAAAATAATAATGCATACAAAATCGAGAATTTCCCTCTACAAAACGGATTAGTATTGTGTCTCTTTGCTGTATACATGTTTTATGTTATTTGTTTCGTAGTTTAAAAAACAGATATTTTTCATTTATTAGCATTGAATATAAGCTAAACTTTTAAAACAAATACTAATATAAAATCATTTCTAACATTTTCTTTGTTTTAAAGTAGTATAGTTATGACTTTGGTACATTGTATTGTACCCTGAAAACTTATGCATACGTTGTCTTACATACATTTTTTTATATTGAAATGTATATGTAGATTAGCTTCCAATCTTACATTACTTCCAAAGCAATCATTTTTACGTCCTTTTGACAAAAATCTTTGGTATTTAGTAACTTATATTAACCATAATTATATTTATCGTCAAACCTAGATTTTAAATTATAAGCTAGAAGAAAATTATAAAGCTGCTAATATACTATAAACAGTTACTTATTTAGTACAGAGATATAAAACAAAAACTTCTGATTAGGAAAAGCGACTAAACGTTTACAATAGATACACATATGAAGTTAATAGATTCGATAGGAATGAGCACAGCGCGTGAACCGAGCAAGCGTAGTGCGTTGCACCGCGCGGTGACGTCGCAGTAAGCATTATCTGTTTTGTTTTATTAAATATTTTAACACTTATTTAGATCACAAGTAATTGTGTCGAAAAATATTTCATCTTTAAAAGAATTACACTATTTTTACCCAAATAAAGTTTAAAGTTTTTTGTTAAGATTTTTATGAAAAAATAATCTAAATTAATAAATCTGTAGTTATTTTTTTGTAATTAACTTTAGACGTGTATTATAAAGGACACTGATCATAAATAAGCCAAATAAAAAATTATCTGTTTACGTCCGAAACTAACATAAAAACAGCTCGACCGATTTTTATGAAGTCTACAAAGGAAACTTGCGCCTTTCTTCAACTGATATGCTTATTGATATGAATTGTCAAGAAAATAAGTAAAAAAAAAAAAAAAAAATACAAGACGAAAATAATTACTTCGTAAAACGCATGCGAAGGCGAGGGGCGCCGCTAGTTAATTATAAAATGACAATTTAAAAATTCTAATAATGGATAAACTTAGTTGCTGCATATGTCGTTACGATGTAAAATCACAACATCAAGCTAAGTTAAAACTACAAGACCATGACATAGGTTGGGATCATCGACGTTTTAACGTCGTACTTGAAACAATTACGGCTTCTAATGAAATTAACGAAGTAATATTAAGATTCTCAGTGTATTATCAAGTTGTTAGTTATTAATGTATTTGTTACTAGTTTTGCTTTTCGACGGCTGACCGCTGCCTGTCAGATACTTAAGTTATCTGACGTCCATCATTGAAGTAATTTCTGTAGTTATAGCGTTTATTTACGTTATAATTACAAACATAAATACTAAATATACCTTTGATTCGAATTTTCATAGCTTTTAAATGTGATCAATCTAAAGAAACTAAAATGAATAGTACTACCTAGCAACACACCTCATCCAGATTTCGTAAAAATCCGATATTAGACGTATACCTATATCCGATATATAATATAATCCTTAAAATTATAATATATTGGCACAGTATAGTTATATATTTTCGGTTACATAATATTCTGGCTCCAAATCTATTTGCCTTTCGAAATCTATCTCAATCTCATTTATTTTCGGCTCCTGTTGATGCTATAATTAGCCTGATCTACACGCCGAACTAAAAGGAGAAAATCCACCAATTGTAGGCAATTCGCGGCTCACCCTTTTTTCAATATCCAAAAAAGGAATGAGAATAAAATCCATGGGAAAATGGCTATAAGAATATATTAACACATTATTCATTTAAAATGATATGTTTAAATGCACATTTTAAATAGTTTAACAATGTTCTTTGTTTACAAAATAAATAAATCCTAGGATGTCCCCGAAGACTATGCTAAATTAAAAGAATAATCGAATACGACTAAACCATTTGCGTGTTTTAGTTTTCTTTGTAATTTAATATTAATTAATAAATAATTTCAAACTTATAAGAATTATCATCAATCAATATACATATACATATACTCAATCTATATACATATAATAAAATTGAAGTGTCTGTTTGTAATATAATAATAAAAGGTTTCTACTAAATGCATATGAAAGTATATACCTATAACAAAAATCCCATTTTTTACATTTTTGTCTGTCTGTCTGTTTGTTCCGGGTAATCTCCGAAACGGTTGGACCGATTTTGATGGAACTTTCACTGGCAGATAGTTGATGTTATAAGGAATAAACTTAGGCTACTTTTATTTTAGAAATATAATTAAAGTTACGCACAAAAAATAAAAAACTTTTTCTAGTAGTCTACGCGAGTGGAGCCGCAAGCACAGCTAGTATTTAATAAAAACCTGATGTTTTTTAAATATATGAAATGTTATACATTTTTTCCCTCAAAACTAATATGAACTCTATCTTCAAAGTCATCTGGTAAGATTCGAGTTCTAAATGTACTGTCAGGTATTAATAAATGATGGGTTTTAATTACCTACATGTAAAACGGAAAACACACATTCATATTTTTCAAAAAAATATTATTTATGTCAAAAATAAAAGTAAAATATTTACTTAAACAAGTGCAAGAGTGCGCCGAGATAATATAGAGAGGAGGTAAGCTTTTAATTGAGTCAATTAATATCAAGCGATTGATTAATACCAACTTTATCCTTTACCTACTTTATCCGAGTTAAATACATTTTTTCTTTTCATTTCTTTTTTTTTAACGTCTTGATTTACAGTTTACGGGGTATAGTGAAAAACGTTATAATTTAAGATAAAATAGATTTAGGTTAGATTTTAATTAGGTAATAGAATTTTTAAAATGATATTGTATAAAACAAACAACTAATCTGACTAAATGTTAAAGGCAAATTCGTAACCCAAATATTCGCACGGAATAGCTTTTTACTATCTAATTTACAATCACTTAAACTTAACTTATGCGCCAGTTACTAACCAGTATAAAATATACCGTTCGTAATTATTATACAGGTTTTCCATTAATACAAGACTTTTCTTCTAATTATATTTTAATGGTGAAGTTATTAACAATAACGAAACCAGGCGACGTAACCTTTAAACAATACTGCAGTATAAAAATAATTTATAGACATATTTTTTATATCTTAATGATATTTTGTTACCTGTCGCCGAAGTTGTTTTTTTTACAACCGCCTCGATACAAGAGAGAAGGCAAATCTGTTTATGTTGATCATAAAAATATTCATAATATGCGATAGCAATTGCTAAATGAAGGTACTCAAGTAAATTGTTTTTCTCGTGTTGAATGGATATCAATGTTGTCGTATCATTATGCTGAATATGCATTATATTAACCATATTGTTAACCCTATCCTCGCTTCAAGGAGTCTGTTCTGCGAAAAACAACATTTATAAAACTGTGATACATTGCTCAAAATTGTCACATTAAATGTAAACCAAAAACTTTAAATAATTCTCTGACACCTACACAAAATCGTTGAATTTACAGCATAGCATTCAAAGCAATACTGATCCCAAAAATGGTACTTATGTACTGTTAGAATGCTGAATATGGAAAAAAGAGTGCGATAAATACAGTTATATATTACGCACATTTCTATTTGTCAAATAACATACAAGAATATATACTTTCAAATCATTACTTGTTTCTATTTTATTTCAGTGTCTTCCGTGTTTCTTTGTGTTCTTACGTACATATTATTTTAGTAAACCATTTATTCTCCGAGAAATTGATGACTATGGTACAGTCTATTAATACAATCATTCACACAATTAATAATTATAACTAGTTTAAAAACAATCTATTCTATTAATATTGGTTTTTAAACTATGAAATATGACTTTCGGATAAATATGGTGTTTGATACTTAACGGAAAATGATTTATTAAAACGTGCTTTTGTTTCATACACTTTGATGTTATAAGGCTTTGATATTATTCTGAGTATATTTTCAAAACTTAAATGAAGTTTTGATTTTAGTATATTATCAAATGAACGAACGAATGAAGGAATGATGACTCAATGGTAGCGAATTCGAACACCGTTTCGATCGTCGTGGGTAACGTACCTGTTTTCGCTGAAGATAAATTTCGTAAAATACATTTAAGAACATTTTGTAATACATGCTAATCTATACAACTGTTTCTTTCGAAATAAGCTTTCTTAGGACTTGGTTTCGACCCGATATCGAAATGAAAAGTTTTTTCACACACACACAGTACGCAGATACTTTTGGAATAAGGTGAAAATTTCGTTTAACTGATAGTTCCAACCTATAAATTTGAAATTTTTATCAGAATTTGTATATTCTTATATATTATTTTATGAAAATTACGATTATTATTAGTATTACAAGAATGTGTAGATCGTCTATCATAATCAAGTATGACATTATAACATCAGAACTTCCTTCGCCTATCAAAACAACGGTAGCGTAATAATATTACCTTGTTTATTTAAAGTTTTGTACCTCATAATATTATTGTGTGCGGTGTTATGGTAAAATTTAGGATTAATTTAGTTATAGAACTGATATGATTGGATTTAAGCAATGATAACTCAGTGGTAGCTTTCGACTTGAGTTAGAATGCCTACAATGAGTCCGAACTTCTTGTGAAGGAAAATATCGTGATGAAACCAACCAAAGCATAGTGGTATGATACTTTCTAATACTCATCTGACTAGCTACCACCCTCAAGTTGAAAATTGATCGTTATGCATCTATAGGTATGTTCCGGGAGCTGCACTTGAGAGCCAGTTCCCGCACTAAGAATAGCGTGTTCCCCTACTTGGGCAACATCGTCACTAAAAATAAAGTGAGAGAAAGTGTAATTAAAAAAAAAACAGAATTTTATTTTACATATTAACCCTTCGAACAGTTGGTGAAAGTTTTATAGGTTTTAAAACAACATATAATGTTGGAAAATACGCGAAACCATTCGCTACTAAATGCCTTTTCTAGATTTAGCGTGTCTTTCATCTTCAACTTCATCATCACTTAAAGTGTTGTGTGTTTGTAAGTAATACTTTAAGTATAACACCATGGATTGCCTAATCAATAATATAATGTATTTACTAGATTTTTCTTTTACGGAAATTCTGATAACGCGCGGCTGGCAAAAGCTCGTCATGATTGAAGCGTTCGAAATGACGCCAAGCAATAAAATTAAATTTAGTATGTGACCATGAATTAATCCTAGATCTATGATAGCATATTAAATTATGTTTAATTACTTGAAAAGTTCTTTAACTTAGTGATAACTGCCAGCGATTGCAACTTGACATTATGGACCATAATTATTATATATATGTATTCCACTCACATTGCTTGTAAGAAGGAGTGTTCAATTCCTGGACCGTGAATAATAAACACACAGGAGCCCAATACTAGTTTATGAGTACAGCTCTTAACTAAGATAAGGTATTAGAAATAAGTTTATTTTAACTACATATAAAAGTTCACGTAGCGAAATAATAAAGCTATTTTTATATATTTTCAATGTTATTTACTTAAATTGTAAACATATTGCAATTTAATGCAGTTTAATTATTCTAGGAAACATGAATATTAATTATTGCTACAGTTTTATTGCAGATTTTATTTACTGCATATTAAGAATATTTTGTATATACCTTTATTCTTTTGAAATCTACATATTAATTGATATTTGATTGCAAGCGGAGGTAGCAAAGATATTTCGGATAATTATCTACATATTACCGTTTATTAACAAAAAAATAGCAATTGATAATAATATTTTTGTATTTTATTCGGTCGATAAAATTTTCACGGAATATTCTAAAAATAAACAAAACAAAAGTGTAATAATAATTTTTTTTGGCAACTTGCCTAAATAACATCAACTATGAATTGAGTTGTAACTACATATTGGAAATAATGAAATAACATCGTTCGGTTTTTATTTTTATTTTTTAAAACTTGGTTAAATACATGTATGTTTATTTTCAATTTTTGTTATAAGCCGTAATTTTAACAAAGAAAGCAACGCGGTTGTTTCTATTGATGAATGATTTAAAAAGCAGTTTCTCTTCACATTTTTAAATTATATTGCTAACTTTTATATAGAAAAGCATTTAGATAAAATAATTTTATAAAAATGTGCTCTTCAAAATCGATAGCAAATAAATATATGACGGAGTCACGGAAAAACTTGTGTTTCAAAGATATATATTAACTTACGTGCATAACGAAGAAATAATAAATAACTCAGACTGATATATACAACGTGTTTTATTATTTTAAATCTGAACTTAGCTGAATTCATTTTTATAACTTTTCTAGCAAGTATTAAAACATTTATTTTAATTTAATATCCTAAATACACATACAAGCTGTATAAAATGTAATAATTAATTTTTTTTAACTTACCTTATACTCAGTAAAATCCGTTTAGCAACGACTCAACTTTAACTCCTACAGTTCCGCGTCGATTTGTACTCGGAGTGCAGAGTATGAGATCAGCTCTGGGCCAACAGGTTAGCGATCGAGTGCGCTTGGGCGGCAACGGCGGCAGCTTTTAAACACTTTCCATAGACCTGCGAACGGTGCAAGCTGGCAGGAGGCGTAGGTAGCGTGACGTAAAAACAAACCACCACGAAATTCAACTAAACAATATGTCATGACTAGGCTATTATAAAAACTTATTAACTTAATCAAATAAAAAATGACGTAAATCATTCCTGGGCAGTATAAACAAATAAGAAGACAAGAAATTGTAATACATTGCTTATTCCTCAGGGGTGTAATGTTTAAGATATTTTTAACAATTATAGGTGGTAATATTCCATTCGTTTTATGAAAGTAATACATTAATATAGAAAATTCCTTAATTTTAAAAAAATTACTTAAGCCTGGAGGTGATTAAAATGATAAAGTAAAACTCTAATTTTAATCTAAATAAACATTACTATCGCTCTCACGGTTCTGATGCGTTCTAATTCTTTTTATTAATACTAATGTTGTTAAATAATTAATAAATTGATAATTCAATAATACCTAATTTCAAATTACATTTCTAAACGTTATAGTCTCTACAGTTCCCGCCCTACGTACGCGCGCCACTCGCAACACAGATTCGAAGTTGAATAACGTGTGATAGAGACGCACTGCCTGTTTCCGTCTCTGTCACTTCCAAACTTGACGCACTGGCATCAAGTTATTAAACATGCAATCAGTTGATTGTGGTGTTTTTACCACTTTATTAGTAGGAAGCATTCAGTTTCATTATTCGAGTAATTCAGCCACGTTTGTAACTTTACTATGTCGTCAATACGATGACTACATTGTAATGATTTCAATAATTGGTTATTACTCACGTTAGAAAGACTCTTGTTTATTAAAATACATTTTATAATATGAAGTCTTCCTGGTAAGATGGGACCTGGCTTCCAATGAGCTTGAACCTTATATTAATGATTGGTTTCTACGTCGTTTCAACTAGCTACCGTAGGTGAACTACAAAAAAGCAGCAATCAAAACTACTCCGAATCGGCATAGGTACTCGAGTCAGTGTCATACCGACAATACTGTCACGTTGACAAATTTCATTTCAAATGGTCAGTACACACTACGATATTAAGTTGGTGTATTCTAGGAGCTATTGTCTGTAGGTAGTGTGATATCTACAGGAAACCAATCATTAATCTATGGTTTGAACCCTCATTAAAAATAAATGCAATACAACTATAGGGCACTTTAGAGTAGGTACTTACCAGGCCAGTGACTAACTATTCTTACTGTAAATCGATTTCAAATTGGCGGAGTGGTAAAGGTTTTTCGCGATCACCGTACACGTGGTGATAAACCCGTAACAGGGAGTCTCTTTTGATTTATTGCGTTTCGGGATCATACAGTGTATATCCAACTGCTAAGAGACTTTCAGACAGGCAAGAGAGTGGCAACCGTCAATGAATCGTTGATCTCTCGGTGATCGTCGTTATCATATACTTGTTAGTGTTCCGAAGTGAAAAGAAACCCTTATAGTTTCGGTATGTCCGTCCGTCTGTCTGTCCGCGGCTTAGGTCAGAGATTCTTAGTACTAGAAATCTGTAATTAGGTATAGGTATACACATTAATCACGACGAAAGTGATAAATAAATTCTTTAAAAAATAAATAGTTTAGGGTACCTCCCTTACAAGTAAAGTAGGAATGATTTTTTTCTTCTCGTCTATCCCATCGTGTGGATGTCGTTGGATAGGTCGTTCAAAAATATCGCAGGTGTGTGCAAACCATTTTTCGATTCAGGTATTCTTTTGTGAAATGTTAAGCTTTATAGTGTTAATTTTTGTTAGAGTCAAGTGTCCGCCCTCCTGCCAGTTAAATGTTTGTTTTCTGATATGTGAAAAAATTTACAACAGTAGTATATAAACCGAAGTTAAAAAGAAAACTATGCTATGTAGGCTTTACAAGTTAAGTAATAGTTGACCAACTTATAAAATGTATTTGGAGAAGTAATTTGGTAAAAATGCCATTGAAAATTACTTAAAGCTCCCAGTCTAAGTCTGCATAAACTGAACCATACACTGCACGTGGCCCGACATGCACGTGGTTGTTCACAATGATACAATCAACGATGCTTATTAAAATTTGTAATTTAAATAAATACTATCTCAACACTTTACTCATAGAGTTAAACGAAATTTGACAACTGATGATGGATTCATGTGTTTAAATATAAGTAAAAATATATAAACATATTAGATTATTTATTGTCCTTATTTACGAGTTCGAAATTAAACAACAACAAAAAAAACTCGTATATGTAATCTCACAATAACCGCTCTGAGCGGTTTGAATTTCAAAACAAAATTTCTCTGCTTCAATGAATAAACCGAAACAAAATGACCCATATTGATTTCCCTTCTCACTGTAAAAGTGAATACTAAGTAACTACATATTTATTCAATATCCCACGGTATGTACTATGTACATGTAAAAAAGAAAGTAGCCTGTTCACTGTAACGATTCAAATAACGACGCTAATAAGCACGTTATGGTATAAAACTTTTTCAATGTTGAATTCTTATCTATGTTACATACAAGAAACAATAATTTATAGAAATGTAGATAACACGGCCAATGTCGCGGATGTTTTCTTCTTACATATAAATTAAGGTTTTCAAAGAAACAAATATTACTTTAATAGATAAATGCTGTAGAACAACATCTAATAATAGGAAACTTGTGTAAACGTCCCTTTCATTACTTAACGAAACAGTTTTTAGATTAATATCATAATCATAAAGCATATATTGCTTGCTTTACGAAGTGGTCCATCTGGATTCTGTATCTTGTATTTTTGTTTATAGAAATAAAAAGAGGCTATTTGTGAAATTAGAATAATACAAAAGTGTTTCGTATATTCTAAACATTTCTATTTACTCATAGTTCAGATTAGGTATTTAAGAGATTAAACATATTTGCCTGGTTTGATCAGATGAGATCTAGTTTTTTAAGAATGAGAGGTAAGAAACAAGCTTGCAGTCTTCTTAACTTTAAGTGCTCACTGCTGCACATAGTAACTAAATCTATACTAATATTATACCGCTTAAGAGATTTTTTTTGTTTCAACGTGCTTATCTCTGGAACTACCAATCAGATTTGAATAAATAATTTGCATTCATATTTTTAAAACCTATTTATTAAGAAAGGTTAATATTTAACACTGCGACCCTACGGAGCAAAGCAGTAATCATTAACGTCAAGCAATCTGTTAAGTTATAGGTAAGACATAGCAAGTTATAGCTGTATGGTTATAGCTATATAATAGACATAACAAGGTATAGCTACACGGAAGCGATGCGAGGCGGCGCGGTAGATAGTTGATCCATTAAATTTAACGCGGGTGAAACCGCAATGCCCATCTAGTATATTATAAATTAATCTCATAAAATATCACATTGGAATAAATTTATAACCTTAACATTATGTTTCAGTATATTATTTTGAAATAGTCTTGAAATTTCAATATCAAAAGACTAAGTCGTTTTATACGAAAGTTTTAGTATCCAGTTGTAAAAACATTTACGAATTATACAAGAAAAATACTGTGAATAGATATAATATACTGTATATATGTTTTTATCTGTGTATAGACGTAAATAAATAAAATATTACTACACTGAATATTTCATTTACACCGCTGAATTTAAGATTTTGAAATGTTTCTCGGTTGTTGTATGAAGTAAGAAGACATACATTGAAAAAGTATTTTTAGAAATGCTAATTGTTAAGACATGAAAAGGCTGTGAAACTGTTGTGTGGTGATTCAAAAAGTATAGAGACTTGAAAACTCATATTAGGTTTCTTTATTTTATTGTTTTCATATTTTTATAACAACCCCTAACAACGTAAAATTGAGAAAGTAAGTATTTAAAGGACCCATGAAGTTTACTATTGAAACCCCCTATTAAAAAGACAATAAGCCGTTCCAACGATCACCCCTTCAAATGGTAAAATGAGGAGTAACTTTCAAGGGTCATCGTTATTCTTAAAGTCAAAAAATAAAGTATTTACTTGTGATTCTCCGAAACAACGTATACATATAGATAATTTAAAAGAAAACATATTCGAAAGGAACGCTTACATTTTAAAACTTAAACAATGTAAGTGTGATGATAGAAACAACTATTGTACTAACACAAATAACTAGTTAAAATTTGTTACCGACTCGTAACAATGTTATCAATTGAACTCAAAACAAACTCTCTGCACTTTCCGAAACCGTTTGTATTCTGGCGTGCCTTTTCTACTAAGTATGTTCAACTTTCTCGAACACCGCATCTGTGGCCCTATTGGACTGACTCAAAAAAACGAATATTCTTTCAAACCGAATGTTACTTTTTCATACATAAATCATGGTTATTAACATCGTCCCAATCTTTAGTATGTTATATTATAAAGCTCAAGAAATTGTTTGTTTGATTGCGTTATTCTCTGGAACTACCAATCTGTTTTTTTTTTTTTTTTTTTATTTCATATACTTATTAATGAGAAAGATTATACGTGTTATAGCTTCACGCTACGACCCTAAGGAACAGAACAGTAAGCATGAATATCAAGCAATATGGCAAGCGATAGGATACACGGGTGCGTTAGCGGCGGCGAGATAGAGAGTTGGTCAAATAAATTGAACACGGGTAACAAAAGTATATATTCAAAATCTTAAATCACCGAAAGCTCTTAACCGATTGGTTTGAAAATTTGACACAACACTGCGTTCGAGTATGCGTTGTTTTTATATACAGGTTGGAATTTTGAAATGGGGCAGTGAGGGTTATCGAGGCCACGATGATTTCCTACGAAATGTATGGGAAAAGATTTTTGCAATTTCTGACAATTTTAGTACTCTAACCTCAGTTCGTCTCAAGAGTTTATTGATTTTTATAAGAGACATGATGGATTAGCATAAGTAATTGTGTAAGCTGCTCATTTTTTTGCTTAATGTTTAAAAAAACTTTTAATGCTAGTCATAATATCTCGAAAAATTAAGAAAAGTCTCCTCAAAAAGTTTTCGTGCAGCTTCAATGCCCTTATTGCCCCATCTCAAAACTCCATTCTGTATATTTACAAAACATATATACTGAACCACAGCGAAGCGTATATAATATAATGATATTAATAAGAAAAAATATACAATCAAAGACATTCGTCTCAAGTCATCAATTGATCTATGAGCAGCATCATTTACTACTAATCCGTTACGTTTATCAAAAAAAAATATTTTCTTTTTCAAATCTGATCTACAAAATATAGAAATAAGATAAATCTCACATGCAGCCAAAAGGAACAATGCGTTTTGTACAAGGTGTTTTGTATTTTTTACCGCAAAACGTGCCATCCGCCTAGTTTAAGATCACCTTAATAAAACAAATAATGAATAAATATTGAATCTCCCAGTCTTTTTTTAATTTGTTATTTAAACAAACATTGTCACGAAAACATATATCAACTAATATTCGATTAATTGTAATTAATATTCGAACTTAAAACTATGTCATATATTATGTATTGCTTAAAAAGCTTCTAAAAAGTGTCTATTTAATTAATCTTTTGGACTGTGGATAAAGAATAGGTATATTGTCCGTATATATAAAAATCTTGTGTGCGTCAGTTAGTGATATAACTTCTGAACGATTTGACCGATTGAGCTGATATTTTTGTTTTATCAAAACGATAGTTTATTTATATGTTAGGATCCGATAGGTGGTGTTGTTGTCGAACGAATAACTACCGCAAAGGACAGAACAACGTCTGCCAGACCAGCTAGTTATCTATACATATAAAAATATTCTTCATTTGTTTGTTTGTCCTCTATGCGTTCCTAAACCATTCATCCGACTACAGTGAAACTTTGGTAAGTTGATGTGCGCACGCTCTTACATGTCTTTGTGTTATAAGGGGGCGTTCAAGTATTACGTAACGCAATTTGGGGGGAGGGGGTGTCTCGTAAAACGTTACGATGCGTTACAAGGGCGGGAGGGGGCTACGAATAACGCGTAACGTATAATTGTTTTTCTTTTTATTTACTTAAAAACTAAGCAATAAAAAATTTCTAAGTTCTCAACCCTTTTCGTTTATGTTTTACGGGGAATCCCTCATTTTGTATTGTACGTCATTTTTATTTTGTTCTCCCAAGTTGGCAACCCTTTTCGTTTATGTTTGCGTCGGTACTTTGCGCAACATAATTATGATTTTTAGGTAAAAATAGTCACATGAGTTTAAGGAGGGGGAGGGGGAACAGAAAATTGTTACGGCACGTTAAATGGGGCGGAGGGAGGTTATCAAAAATTGCGTTACGTAATACTTGAACGCCCCCTAACTACTTTATAACAGATGGCGTGCAAGTCGTTTCATTTCCAAGACAACGAGGGCAAAATATGGGCCGAAAGCTAATTGCTAATAAACCGAAAGAAAATTTAAATCAGTACATCGATGACTTCTATAAAAAAATCAAAAACATATTACAGTACAGCTACAAATTTTTGTGTTAATTTATACTGTATAAATCCGTGGGTCTCAGTACAGTTTTCGGATAATACATGATAATTTTGTGGGCAAAAGTTTCGCAAACAGTAGATTCTCTCTCTCTTATTTCCATATTAAATTTCCAACTTTAGGAGATAAATTTAAATTTTCTTGATAATTATACAAAGATAACCAGAATTTTATGGTAGTATTTATGTCAATTTTCAGGACAGAATAAAATCATTCATCATCATCATCATCTCAGCCGAAAGACGTCCACTGCTAGGCATAGGCCTTCCCCAATATTCACCACAATGAGCGGTCCCGCAAGTTCTACCAGGCCGTCGGTCCACCTCATGGCGGGGCTGCCCACACTGCGCCTTCCGGTAGGTGACCGCCACTCGTGACTCGTGACTTGAGAACTCTTGGCCCCATTGGCCACCCGTTCACAAGCAAAGCTACATAAGTCTAGCAATTCTTAGAGCTATACCGGTTGCTTTGGTACTTATGCAGATCTCCTCATTTCTAATTTGATCACGCAACGACAATCCTCAACTTTCCATTGCTCTTTGAGTGACCTTGAGCTTTCTTATCTTATAAAATTATTGATTACGCTATAATGTCATAATTTTTGTACAGAAAATATATAGTTATAAATTAGTATAGTGAGTGGTGGTGATATAGTGAGTGGATGAAAAATTATATCTATTATTATATATTGATATAGTAATAAGATATGAGGTGCAATTATTGGTTAAGATGTAACGATTTTTTTTATTTTTAGTTTGTTATTTTCCTTGTATTAAGTATTTTACGCATACAAAGCAGCAATCATTTTTACGAAGAATATCTCGAATAATTTTTCCTTATTTTAGCATCTATAGTATTTTCACAAAATACAAAATGTGTACAATGTGAGGACATTACTTATATTTATAAAATAAATAGCTAAGAAAGATATCACGTAGAAAGTAGAAATATTGCACATATTGTGATAAGCTATTATAGTGCTCTGCGCAGTTCTCTCTTCGGGCGGAGACCGGTGGCGACAGATGACGTCACAACGGCTCGTGTTCGTCGAGCCCGTTTTTGTTACTACTGCACTATAACCACTGTATTTCCTACATATTTAGTCAATTAAAAAAAAACACTGAATTAATGTGTTTTATACACTAAAAATATATGTAGCAAACAAAAATAAAAAATGTGACTGATCCTCATCGATACATACATATAATAAAATTGAAGTATCTGTTTGTAATGTCAAAATAACAGCTTTTTACTAAATGCATATAAAAGTATATAAGGTACTGATAACAATTTTTAAAATTGTGTCTGTCTGTTTGATCCGGCTAATCTCCGAAACTGTTGGACCGATTTTGATGGGAAGTTCACTGGCAGGTAGATGATGTTACAAGGAGTAACTTAGGCTACTTTTATTTTCTATTCTATAATCCACTCGAGCCAAGCCGTGGCTACAGCTAGCTATAAAATAATATTAAATACAATACATTCAGATTAAGCTAAAATAAATTATTTATGAAATAGAAAATAATCGATATTATGATATTTTCCAATCATTTCATTTATTCATTCAAGATTATCTTCATCACTGTTTTTAGATATCTCCGATTTCATATGTCCGTTCCTTCTTGTTGCAGTTAGCATATCCTGAAGATCTACCTTCTGCATTGTAACTCTTACTAAGTCTTTCAATATCTTCCTTATATCGTCATCATTAGAAATAAGACTTTTTATTTTCTCCTTAGTAAACCCAAAGTCTCTTCTACTTCCAATCGGCGGCTGCATCATCGATTGTGGTGTCGCTTTCTTTTTTCTCCCTTTCTGAATTTGTGGTTGGACAGGAATCTGGGGTTGATGAGGGCGGGGGAGTTGCGAGTTTCGTATCGGCTGATTTTCTACCTTTGTTTGTCTGCTAGCAAAATTTTGCTGGTTGTTGCACTCATTCTCACAGGTTAAAGCGCAACACATCCTTGGAAAACGACATTCTGGCTCCCTTGGCGCTGGCTCAGGACTTTTGGCTACCAAAGGCTGCAGATTTGTTTCCTCCTTAGTCTTATGCTGACAGTCTTTAAAGTACAGGAGGTTTTCAATGCTCTCCTCCGATGATGAGATGATGTGTTTTTTTGTGATAGTTGAAGTTATTTGGAACGTAATGACCACCTAGGACAAATTATTAGACATTTTATTAGAAACAAAATGAGAAAAGGCACTCCTAACTACCATACCTGATTAGTGACAAGGAAACACATGATCAGAACTTTGTTTATAAACCGAGGAAGACTGAAACCGATGATGGGTTTTGATTCGAGTCGCTGTTTACAAACAATCGGACTAAATATTTCAATAAATAGCAAACCGGCGCTAATGTACGAGCCGCTAGCTAGCACCAACATATTAGCTAACAATTCCTAGGGGAATATGCATAGTGAATATTCTGTCTCAGGAGAATGACATTTTTAGCTATAGTTTGACGAAACTCAGATAATCTTTAGAAATATTAGTGGCTAGTTTAAATACTAATGAAAATGGGTAAGTAAATATTTGTAAATGCATATAATATGTCTTGGCCAAGTAGCTGTTAATATTATATTTTGGTGTTAAAAGAAAATAAATAAATAATTTTATCGTTAACGATGCTGGTCTTGACCAATGATAATCAATTTAATAGTTTACAGAAATAATTTACGAAATAGAAAAATCGATCATAATTTACGATTCATTAGTCAATATACTAACAACTTACGAATTCAAGCCAATCCATAATTGCACAAGAACTACAAAGTCGATCAGTATTTATTCACAACTGGCGTCGGTTATCGACGCAGAAATACGTCGAACGATTCTTCGTTTTTGTTTTTTAAACAATTTCAACGAGACGTAGATTCGATTGGCGGTTTTAACTTTTTAATTTTCTATTTACGAATATGATTACAAGAAGTTGTTAGATCACCGTATTTCAATACAAGTTTGGAATCAATTTTTCTTGTCTCAATTTTTTTACTCTATACAGGGAAATCGCCAGTACTGTCAGACTGACATGTTGATTAAACCCGTGCCTTCCATTGGAAAGGAAATATTTAACCAACAGTGGGACACATACAGGCTGGTATTACGGAAAAGAGGAAGACCTAGTCGGATAGACGACTTTACAAAGTCGCAGACACAAACTGGCTGACAAAAACCAAAACCGCTGGAGTTCTCACTACTTGATGGGTGAATTACTGCTATTTTTATTTAATATTAATTCAATAATTTTATAGAAATTAAAATTTGATTTATACATTCTAACTATTATTATTCTATCATTATTATACTTTAATTATAACTCTATTGGAAATTAAAAACAAATGAAAAGATGTTATGGAAATTATTAATATATTTAATTATTATGAAGTGATAACAATAACGAATATGATATATTTTTTAAAATCATTAAATACATACATTTAAAAATGTTTAACAACAAATGTATAAACATGTTCAATGCATGAAATAAAAGCGTTTTATTTTATTATTATTACTAGCTTTGCCCGCGGCTTGGCTATTTATTTTTCTAAAATAAAAGTTGCCTAAGTTATTCCTTACAACATCAGCTATCTACCAGTGAAAGTCCCGCCAAAATCGGTCGAACCGTTTCGGAGCTTACCCGGAATAAACTGACAGACACAAGGACAAAAATTTTAAAAATTGGTTTTTTGTTATAGGTAACGTGTATTTGGTGCATTTGGTAAAAAACTGTTATTTTCACATTACAAACAGACACTTCAATTTTACTATATGTATAGAAGATTATTACATCAAGGTTATGTGCATATTTATTGAGCTTGGAAACTCTCTAAGCAGTAACGGCGGCAACATCCGCTACGACAGCTAAGTAAACCCCTTTGTCAAGATTATTGTCTGGTATCTTAATGTGGTATCCACTTCCAACCAATTTGATACACAGTCCACTAACTCCAGTAAAATACACCAACCGGTGTAAGTATGGTGACCGCCACCCCCAGTTATGTTTGTTGTTATTCGTTAGTTTATAAGAGGTAGAGGCAGTCCGGCTGGTGAAATACCTCCCCACCCTACAGAAGAACGCAGCTGAAAAACCTTGCATTGTTTTCCTGCGGCGATTTGGGTGTTTTATCGTCTGTATCATGATGAATGTTCTGAAGAGCTGTTTGACCTTATCCCATGATTTTTCATCCACTACAGAACCACGCGGTCTGGTCTTAAAAGCTAGAGGTACACGGTAGCCCATCACGGCACGAACAAAGAAGTTCGCAAATTCTTACTTTGCCGATGTGGTAGTCTCCCAGCCAACGTATTCCCTCCTTCCTATGATATTGGGTCCTTCAAACGAGGAGTGAAGAGGCCTTTCAGCAAGCCCATATGACATCAACGACTGCCGAAGAAATGTGTGTCACCGACGGCCGTCGTTATTTCTGGACAATACCGCACTTATCATCAGGTACAGTCATTTTTCCGAATTAGTATAAATAGTAAAATAAAAAAGGGTTACCAGACCTCCCTGGGCAAAGAGGGCAAGGTCGGTAACCGCTTACCATCAAGCGGGCCGTACGCTTGTTTGTATAAAAAAGCCACATTGTTTTGATATCTTTCATGTTATCGTTGGCAAATTAATAATCTCTGAGTGAATCTGAGTAATATTAATTGCTTTTATTCATCGTTGGTTCTAACGCATTACATTGGATGACATTTTTAAATTGATCTGTAAAATGAATGATTTTACTGTGGTTATGTGAACAAATCGCACATGTGTGAATATTGGTAAAAAGGGAATTACTGAAAAGGTTTACACATATAAAGTAACTTCTTAACAATATACTTACTAATGAAATTAAATGTATGTATGTGTATCGTCGCGTACAACAGTGGAATTTTCTTTATTTATATTTTTTATGTAGCACTTATAATGTTGCTGTGTACACTAATGAGGCAAAGAGAACTAGCCTTATCTATTTATTTGAATAATGAAGCTTACGGATTTTACTGAAATAAGTGTGCTGGTTTTTTTTCTTTACTTTAAATTGTACATTTAAGGCTACATGAGCGGCACTGCTTTCCGCGTACTGTATATAGCAACCATCCGGCTGTCCATCAGTCAGGCCGTAGCGCTCCGGACGCGAAACGAACAGAGCGGTTGGCCGACAGACTCATCACAGTGCGAATAAAAACTGTTTTTCCTACATATTTTTGGTTGCAGTCAACCGGACGGCTGACCGCGTTTCGGTTAACTGCGTAGTGCGTAAATACCTTTTAAAACGGTTAATTATACTGTAATTTTTCTTTTGTGGTATTCTACAAAATTTCACATAGTTTTTATTATGTGAAAGTTTTTTTTAATACCAGCTAGGCAAAATAACTTTAAAGCACCTGGTGGTAAGTACGGTACAGTCCAGAAACAACGGTGACCGTCGGTGACACATTTCATCGGCAGTCGTCGATGACATGCAGACACGCTGAAATGCTTCTTCATGCCTCGTTGAATGACCCAATATCATAAGAGGGAACGCTTTGGCTGGGAGGTTATTCCACATCTACACGGTACGGCAAAAGTTAGAATTTGCGAAGTTGTTCGTGCCGTCATGGGTGCTACTGTGTAGCTGTTGCACCGTAGGTCATTCCCTGGCTTGGGAAGCAATAATGGCTGAGTGGCATCCTGTACGGACACCGCGTCGATCGACGTCAGTTCGAATCCCTGCTCCCCTCAGCTTTCGGTAAAGGAAAACAACGTGATAAAACCATAGCATGGTGGTAGGGTATTTTCTAATGCCTGCCTGGCTAGCTACCACCCTCAATTTAAAAATCTGTCGCCAAGCACGAATAGCTGTGTTCCGACAGCTGCATTTGAGAGCCACTTTCCCCACTAGGCTTAGCATGACACCGTCTTGGACCACATCGTCACTTAACATCAAATGAGATTGTGGCCATAAAACTGAAACGTAAAAATGACAAAAATAAAATAAATCGATCCAGTCGGACAAAATTACATGATAATTCGATTAATATAAAAAATCAAATCAAATTACCAATAACATAATAATATGATAAGTTTTTCGCACACATTGATGTATTGTATATATACATAAATTACAAACATAATTTAATTATTCATGATTTATAACACTGCAGGATAACACTAGCAATTTTTCTCCCAATAGGAAAATAAAGGATATAACTAAAGAAGTTGAAGTCACACAATAGCAAATTTCGACTCGATCAAACCTGTGACAAATGCTCACATCAATTGGTCAACTAGAAAAGTGCTGATAATCTTCAAATGGCTGAACAGATTTTGTTAATTCATAGCTAAGAAACTTCTTAATCAAGTCACCATTTGAATAAAAAAAGTAAATCAAAATCGGTTCAGCCGTTTGGGAGCCACAGACAGGCACACAGATACACAGACACATAAGTTTAGCTTATAACACCCCCTTTTTTGCCTCGGGGGTTAAAAAAGATGACACACATTGTACAAAAAAAAATATCAGAATGTATTATAAAATCTAAACGAAACATAATAAAGTAGGATTATGTAGTATATGGCTCTAATATAACGCGGCATCAACTTGTTTACGTACTCAACACAAATCCTATAAACACTGATATGATATTATAATGAAAATGATAACAGTTCATCTCCTCGATTCGAGTGTCCACTCGAAGTATCGTGTGCAAGCAAATAGTTCCCACGGCAGTTATTGTTTACAAGCACTGAACACATAACTAAACGCAAACGTGTTGTCTGTGGAATTAGACAAATTGAATTCCTACAATCAGTATTTACATGAAAACAAACTTAATTCGGATTATTTATGCAGTTTACTATTTCACAAGTTTTAGTTTCCAATAGAATTTCTTTGTAGATATATTTTTCATATTTGTATCTTATCATCTTTGTATATTACATATTGTTAGGATTTATGGATGGTGTAACTAAATGGATAAAGTTGAAAACAATTATAATAGAATGAATGAATCACTGATAAGTCGGTGGTATCGTATACGGACTTCGCGTCGATCGACGTGAGTTCGCATCCCTGCAATGATCCAGAGCATTCCGTGAAGGAAAACATCGTGATGAAGTCATAGCATGGAAAGAGAGCATTTTCTAATGCCCGCTTACCTGGCTTCCACCCTCAAGGTCAAAATGTGTCAGCAAACACCTATAAGCATGTTCCGGCAGCTGCACTTGCGAGCCAGTTTTCCCACACTTGGCTATCTTGGGTCACAACATCACTTAACATCAGGTGAGGTTGTGAAAATTTATTATGTATAATAGTACCAATTACAGAAAAGTTGAGCAGTAATAGGTTAGCACGGTATGGACATGTCATTTTGAGGGATAAAAGGCATATAATTGAAAGAATGTTAAATGTGAAGATATAAGATAAAGGAGTACAAAAAGTCTGAAGATTTTTTTACATTATTACTAGCTGGCCTGGCAGATATTGTTCTGCCCTTTCCAATAGTCAATACGTCTCGACCACAGCGCCACCTAACCCGTTTTTTTTCTAATTTCCCATTATCGTAAATAAAACAAAAAACAATTACGCATATACATCCTTGTAATTGTGAGTTATGGTCTTCGAGTTCATACAAAAATCCGATTGAAAAAAGGATGTTCAGTTTTTCGAGAATTTGAAAATTTTCCAGCAAGCTTTCATATTGTTCTTGCCTAATTCAGTACGAATATTTAAAAACAAAAAATAGCCAATTCGGTCGAGCCGTTCTCAAGTAATGCGCTTACCAGCGAATAGCATTTCATTTTTATTTAGGTATATAGACAGATTTAATTTAAGGACTCAAGTCCCGTAATCTAAACTTAGTAGCTATTTAAAAAACTAACTTAGTTCATCAGAATATATACATGGATTCTGCGATGAATGATATATATATATTAAATGTGTGAATGACGGATAGCAGAAAATGGAAGAGAACAATCATTTTGCGTCGATCATACTTAGCCTGGGATAAGCACAATAAAATAACCCTGTTTTAAGAAACTTTTAAAATTAGACAAACTAAACTTCAAATTATTGTGGCTGAAAGGAAAACGACATCTCTGAATTTTAGATACTAAAAAATACAAATTTTATTATGATAATATTATATTTATTGTTGTTATACATTTTGAACGTAACTGTACTCAAATGTGTTTATAATTTAATAATGTTGATTCACATCGTGAAATTCAAATTAAGATCGAGAGCATCAATCAAATTAATAATATGGATTCTGCTATAAAAAGGATTTCTAACAGAAAGGTTTTATACATTTGCATGATCTTTACATTCTTTCGTACTTGTAACTTTCCCTTTGTAACTAACATACGTTTAATGGAAATGGACTTAACTGACTGACTGAGGGACTTAACTCTGATATCATTTTTACAGATGGTATTAGTATTATATCAACATAAATAAAAGTGAAATAATGAGTCATATTTGACTCACTACTGAGTCATTTTGTACCTGCCGAATGACAGCTCGATGTCATTCGGATACCACAGTAACATAAATGTGTACAATGGGTTCTATATTTTTGGATCAAAATGATTTATATACACAATATATATTTGTTTATTACAATAAAAGGAAATCATAAAATCTGAACCCGATAGGTGGCACTGTAATCGAGTCATTGTCTACCGGAAAAGGCAGAACAACATGTGCCGGGCCAGCTAGCATATCTATTATATATTGCATTCATTGTATTGAATTTAAACATTATATTCTTTCAACATCTTGGCCCTTTTTTTATAAGCATTAACCTTATCTAACACATTTCTATACAATGGTATATTAAACGCATTATTGGCATATTTTTTTTCTCGTTTCTCCTTCAACTTCTGGCAGTAATCGTACCACCAAGGTAAAGGCATAAAAAGCCCAGCTTGTTGCAATTCCACCTCGGAACAAAAGTCTTTGTTGGGTATTCTCAAATCTTTCGCTATTTTCTGGCCCTTCTGTCTTATTTCCGGAGGAAGATAGGGTTCTGTTGTTTTCCTTCTCCTGAACCTTCGGAATTTCCGATGTCTAGACGCAATAATCGTTGAAAGGAGGACTATTAAAATAAATATCTAAAAAAAATGTGAAATCAGACATTGCATGTAATGTAACGGAATGTAAAAAATATTTGGTAATTGTTGACTAATATCTAATACAATGCAGGCGATGTAACAGAAAGTAAAAAAAATATCACATACATTGCAATCGATGTAACGGAAAGTAAAAAAAATGTTACTAATGATATTAAATTATAAAATATTAGCAACCATTTTATTTTAATGACACCAGCTGGAATATCGGATGATATTAATAGTAATTAAGTAAGCAAATCTTCAATAAACGTTTTACTTTCTAAGTTTACCTACACAAGTATTCTTTTTCTTTCAAAACTCCGAGTGAATCTTAGTCGCCCAGGTAGTACATATTATTTTCGTATCATCATATTTTTAGTATCATTTTATTCCTTCAATATGTTGGCCCTTTTTTTATAAGCTTTACCTTATAAATATATTAATACTACATTAAATATTCCTTATTAGATCGTTCTCTACATCCTAAACGGTATCGAAATTACGAAACTGTCACAATTACTCAGTTTTTGGGTCTATGGGTTATAACTGTTGTGAGGTTGACTAACAGACAATTCAGATCGTTTTAGGGAGAGACGTGTCCATCACTTCGCTATCCAAATATAAAAATATGTCTTCATAATTTCGTCATGCATTTATAATTTTACCTAATCTATCCAATACTATTATATCCCAACAAAAAAGTCACTATGTCTGTTGATTCGAATTTTAAATGTATTTTTGTAGACCCCGTTTTAAGTAAACGTTGTTCTTGAAAACTTTGAATACATTACCTTTATAAAACTTGTCCTGAACATATTAATTTTTTTTTAAAAATATACTGATTATTGGTTTACCTCTTTTCAGTATTCGTTAACAAATAAAAATACAATCTGTGTAACAATCATTAACATTTATATTTAATTAATAATTATGATTAATGTTTATTACACTTGCCTATTAAAAGTTTGTAAAAAGATAAAGACGCACAACGCATTCATATTTATTGTAGATTCTTAAGCGACGCGGCTTAGCTCAGAGGTTCTTATTACTAGAAAGCTGTTATTTTGATATGGGTATACATATTAATTTCGTTTACAAAGTGGTAAAATGAGGTGGTGGAAAAAAAAGTTTCATAGTACCTCCCCTACACGTAACACTTTATGTGATATGATGTTTTTGAAGTAAAACTTCAATAGGCGCGACTAGGAGGTAACTGGACGACAATACAACGGAAGTCTGCTACGGCAATATATGCAACCAAAGTCCGTTATGGCAATATATGCAACGGAAGTCCGTTACGGCAATACATGAAACGAGAGTTCGTTACGGCATTGGTGTAAAACTTCTTTAGGCTTTAGACTATTATTAATGTATTATATTTTATCGCAGATGGTGGTGACCGTCGGGATGGTGTTGACCATCGGGATGGTGGTGACAGTCGGGAAGATGGTGACCATCGGGGTGATGGTGACCGTCGGGATGGCGGTGACCGTCGGAATAGTGCTGACCATCGGGATGGTGATGACCGTTGGGACGATGTTGTCCATTTAAGTTTTACTTCAATCGCATGTGACAATTACACGCTTTTAATTATTTTTTTCTTCGTCTATTACACGGTTTAGGGTTTTTTTTAATAGGTCGTTCAAAACTATTTCAGGTAAGATATGTCCCTCAGCCCCCGCCAGCTAAATAGTTGTTTTTGGATATGTGAAAAAATACACAGCAGTAATATTATATAATGAAGTTAAAAGGAAAATTATCACAGCTAAGTTTGCTTCACAGGTTAACGAGTAATAGTCGACTTGGAAAAGTAATTTCTTACAAAGTCCATTGAAAATTACTTCTAAGTCTGCATATTGTGACAAGCAGTTACGCGCGGAACCTTACAATGCGCGTGGCCCGACACGCACTTGGTATTTCTTATAGCATTGTTCTACGGGTAGAGCCAGTTATAAAAATATATTTTCGTTAAAAGAAAATGTTTCACTTTACCAGTAGTTGTGTTTGACAATGCATCGTACCACGTTTTTTTAATATTTACTGGTAACAAAGCTTCGTCACATCCTACGAAAGAGTTTTTTCCTAACAAATATGGATACCCCGCCCACGGAAGCCGCCCAAGTCGTGGCGTTACTGAATTCAGGGCTTACTCAACGTGTTTGGCCGCACAATAGCATCTTAGCCTCTCTGCTTTCAATAGAGGGTATCAACGTTATCTGGAGACTGGTATGTTTACTCGCCGTCCAGGATCCAGTAGACATGGAGTCACGTCTGAACGAGATGGCCGGTATATTATGTCAGTTTCTCTAAGAAATTGACGATTTAACTCTAATCAACTGCAGCAGTGGCACCGTGTGATTCGAGAACTGACTGTGAGCAATTTTACCATTAGAAGAATACTAGCAGAGCGTGGCCTGAAACCTCATAATCCAGCTAATGACCCAAAATTGACGGTAGACCACCGAAGAGCGCGCCTTAACTTACTTACTTACTTAGCTAACTTAGTGAGCACTTAAATTGGCCATACCTTCAATGGAGCAAAGTTTTCGTTTCTGACGAATGTAAGATTATGCTGTATGGGTAATGACGGAAGAAAGAAGTTGTATCGAAGACAACACACAAGATATCCCACACAACACAAGATTGTGACCTCATCCGTTCCATGAGGAACTGCATGGAAGCAGTCATTAGAGCCTGGGGAGGCAATACGAGAAAAAACTACTTTATGTATGCCTCCTTTGAGAATCAGACATGCAATATTATATGTCTTCTTATTTGCTCATGGTTTTCGCTTTACTTTCTATTTCTCATACTCAACATAATAATCTCATATAATCAATAATCTTAAACCATGATTTTCATCATGTATTTTAGTGTATGTAACTCTACGTAGTGATTTCTCGATTACTAAGTCTATAACATTGATCCAGGAACATTCAACATCACACAAAGACAACTACAATTTCTTAAATTCTAAGGAAGTATATTCTTTTATTTTAAGAAATCTCGAACTTCCAAAGTTAGGGTTATAATTGGTATTCTTAAATAGTATTTCTATAGCTCGACTAACTAAATCTATGTTAAAATTGCATGTACTTCAGCAGCTTTTTAATATCCTATGTAGGCTTTACGAGTTAGAATCTTCTAATCTTCATAATGTCACTTAAATTGTGAGATCACTACATAATGGCATTATGTCTTCGCTTCTTCTGTCTTCTGATCATAGTTAAAACGATTCTTATATACTCGTTTAAGTTAATGATCAGCAAGATGTTCATGGGATTAGCCAGATACGGGTAGAGGGGGGGGGCAGGCACCTGCTCCTTACCAATCTGTTGGTAAGCGTCGAACTATTCCCGAAGAGTAAAAGTTTTTGTTAAGCTAATATACAAAAAAAAAATATTAGTGTTCCCTTGCCTGCTCTCCCCTCCCATGGTTGCGTGATAGTACGTTATTAAAATTGTGTGCATACACCAGGTGTATCACCAACTAGAGCAGCACGCTTAGGCGCGTCGGGTTTCGGGATCTGCCAGTGTATAACCAGTAATAAAGCGGGGTTTTAGGGATCTGTAGCCGTCTGGATCGCGACCACCATGCACATAGTGATAAAACCGTCACAGTGACTTGCATTTGTTTTATCGCATTTCGGAATAAGCCGTATATCCAGCTGTCAAAAGAGATACAGGTCCGCATGACAGTGGCAACCTGTGTTGAATTGCCGATCTCTTGGTGGTCGCCGTTAATTTAGTACTGTACTATGCTAACATCAGTCACAGTGCCGTGCTACAATTAAAAAAGCTTTCTCATTACCGGACCTAGTACTACATATATTTATAGTAGTGAAACAATAGCCGCAGAAACTGTTCACAACTTAGTCTATTTTTATAGTAAGCCATTATTATAATGAGCTCGGGGCATTGATTCAAAAGGCTTCCGTGGACTTTTGTTATCATAAAAATTCATCGTTTTATGAAAAGCAATGCTTCTTACCGTTAGTGTTTACGTGTCTCATTTAAAAACACCTTATAAATTTAATTCGTTAAGTTTTTCGGCAACACTTATTATAACACATTATTATTTCGAGAGCCAAAGTTAGAACAACAAACCGAAAAGTGAATGCCCATTCTTGGTACCAAATTTTCTCATGCATCTTTATTAAGATGTAATAGTATTTTTTTCATATTTTTTACTACTATTTGTCTCTAGAATTTGGTTTTTTAGGTAGGAATATTTTTTAAATCTAGAAATTAATGTAATTGTTACTGCGTAATAGACATTTCCGTAGGCGTTGCGTTCCATTACCATTTCATAATTGATACTTTGTACATTTGACCAAGATCAAAATATTTTTTCATAAAAATCATATAAAAACTATAATACTTAGTCAAATCAATGTTTAATTATAAATAATTACATGATTATAAATAATATTAATAAATAATTTGTGCTGGGTGCGTTCCTTTCTCTGATAAGTATATATTTATTATCTATGGTTATTTTACGACACTCCACAGACAAGACAACTTCGCAGTCGTAATAAGTAGAGGTGCAAAAATCGTAAAGATGTCGATGTTTAGGTTAATCAATTTTTTTAGATATGTCTGTAAAGCGACCTCAGTTACATCGGATTGTTATACAATAAATGTATGATTGAATTTAATGGTATAAATAGTGTAAATCTAGTATATTATAAACAAAGATTGACTTAGATGCAATATGAGACGGGTTTGCATATATCCATGAGCATTCTGCTTTTGAGTCCAACGTACAAACCTACAAACGTATTTATTTATAGTATAGGTTTATCTTTAAATACAAGTGACGTAGCAAACAAGCGTACTGCCTACCTGATGGAAAGTGGCTATCACAGCATTTTTTTTTATAGTGTCCTGGCACTTTGACTGTAATGTCCGTGATGTTACGCACAGTATAATACAAATACAACGGTGACCACCGAGATAACGAAATCCATCAGCGGTCGCCGCTGTCATACCAGCCTGTATAAATATCTCTTCACGTTACGGTTGAAGAACCCGATGTCATAAGAAGGAAGGAACACATTGGCCGGGAGATTGTTTCACAGTTTCACGAAGAATTCTAACTAAAATCTTTAAACATAATTTAATGATTACGTCTATCGACATCTCCTTTTTTATGTCGATTTATTTTTTCCAATACATTTCTATAGTAGGGATTTATGGTGCTCATCGAGTTGTACCAAGCCCGTGAGGGTCTGTAGGTTGCCAACCATTGACAGTAAAAATACCACCAAGGTAATGGTAACCAAGGATATGGCGACGTAAACATCTTCTCCCGACATATATCTTTGGTTGGCAGTTCCAGACAGTGTTTACTTTCGTCGCATTCGTTTACGATGTCCGTAAGTATTGGTGTGAACGGTTTAACCACTGGACCCCAATCTACAGAGATTTAATTGTAGCATTTAATTAGTGCTACAAATAATATTATCACAAATATATTCATCTGCAAAACAAGAAAAATCGAACCAATCCAGTATTACACTAGTAATACACCAGTCCAGTAGTACACTATAAAAATATCAAAAACTTATACAACAATAATGACTCAGTGGTAGCGTGTACGACTTCGCATCGATTGACGTGAGTTCGAATCCCTGCAATGAGTCTGAGCTTTCGGTGAAGGAAAACATCGTGAGGAAGCCATTGCATGGTGGTAAGGCATTTCTAACGCCCACCTTGCTAGCTACCACCCTCAAGTTGTAAATCTGTCGCCAAGCACCAATAGGTGTGTTCCGGCAGCTACACTTGAGAGCCAGTCTTCCACTAGATATGCCATATGAATGCTGCTATTAACAAAAAACTAAACTATTTTTCAGAAACTTTATTTAGTCAATGATAATAAAATAAAAAAATTGCCAAAAGATTTATGAATCTTAAATCAAAATTATTAGATGTTTATTTCCTATAAACATTTATTGTTATATAGTTATGGATAACTTATTTATATTCACGTGAATAAATATAGCCAACAAATAAATGTAAATAAACAATGCTATAAATGTAAATAAGTGTAACAAATAAATTATATACTTAAATTACTTCAAATCAATTTCAAGTTTTATTTCAATTAAATCAAAATTAATTAAGTTTAAAAAGAGTTCCATTATATTAAAAATACTTGATAATAAACACTATCGATTTATTTGTAGATAATTCTCATCTGACCTTCACTCATCTGATAACCAGATAGACATATTTTATCAAATTTTATTGATTTATAAACATGCCTTAGAAAAATTAACCCCAAACATATATCGAGGGTATATATGAATAATAATATAGAGGGTAATAATGAACTGGATACGGGACAGGGTATAAGTAAACGGGATGTGTTGAGTTTTGTTTCTTCAAAGTACAGTATAATTTTTTCGCGAGTTCTTCCGCTGTTTCAGTAACTGTATGCATGCAACACATTCCAATAACTATTAACGATATAATAACAGATGTTGCTTTCTCGTTCATATTCCCTGAAAATAAATTGAAATATATTACCTATATTTCACACATACGTACACCTTGCAGCGTAAAGGAGCATCGCCTGAGTGATGAATATAGGAAGATCGATAGTAAAGCCAATCTAACTATTAGTTAAGTCCGATAGACTCGTAGACCAACGACGCCTATGGTCCTCCAGCATTATGGGGATAATAAAACATAGGTACATTGTTAAGAAACCGAAAAGAAAAACAAACTCTCTAAGAAATGGCGTCTATTAGTGTCAGAACCAAGATCCACTTTGGGTCGCTGCACCAAAGCAGTTAATTGGTTATATTTCATTTTTTTTACATTTTAGCCTTTGTTTATACGTAGAAAATATGTTAATTAAGTTATTAAATCTTTTTTTTTAATACTACCTCGGCAATATTACTATACAGCACCTGATGGTAAATACGGTGCAGTCCACAAATAATCGCGACCGTCGGTGTCACAAATTTCATTGACAGTCGTCAATGTCGTGCGGGATCGTTAAAATACCCCTTCAAGCCTCGTTTGAAGGACTCAATATTATAGGAAGAAGGGAACACGTTGACTGGGAGACTACTCCACATCTGCGCGGTACGGCAATGGTAATAATTAGATAATTTCTTTGTTCGTACATCATGGGCGTTACCGTGCAGGTGTGGCTCCATAGACCAGACCGCGTGGTTCTGTAGTGGAAGGGAGATGATGGGATAAGGTCCAATAATTCTTCAGAACATTCATCATGATACAAACGATAAAACACGCTCAGTGAGGCAATGTCTCTTCGCAACTGAAGCGGTTCTAAATACCTAGTGACGTCTGTATCCTTCACAATGCGGACAGCCCGTCGCTGCAACCGGTACAGGGTATCGACAAGGTATTGGGCGGAACCGTCCCATTCTGTTCAGGATGCTCAGTCTCCTGGATGTTTCGGAGATAACACTTCCAATGTAATCCCTGAGATTGAGGTCACAATTTGTACCCATGATCATACAAATATGTGAATAATTAATTCCAAAGAATTCTCATATTTAAATATTCCACTTTTATTTCAACCAAGTTGTTTTTATTACTTAAAACTACATTTTTTTTATTTAACCACGCTCTTAATTAAAAGGAACAATATAACTTACCAAAAAACTTAATAACATATAAATCACTTAAATGGATCCTTAACGCTTTCTTAAAATATTTCTCAAATATTTCAAGAAAACATTGCTTGGTATTGATCCGAAGCTATGGACCACCGAATGCAATTACGCGTAAAATTCAATAATTCATAATCGTAATTCAATTTCCGGACTATTCCATTAGGCTGCGGAAAATCATTAAATCCGATAAGCAACGGCGCTTTTAGTACCAATTTATTTTTAATGCTTACTTGTAATATTAAGCAACGTGTAGTAATCCAACGTCCAACCGTAGACCTATATTGAACAGAAAAAAATAATAATCACCAAGTTCGAACGAGTACAACAATAAAATACTTATATAAATTAATTTAATAATAATAAATAATAAAATAATAGTAATTATTAAGTTTGTTCATACAGTTTCGATATTACAAAAAGAGCTAGGTAAATTAAAAAAATAACAAACCCCCAATACAAGTAACATATTCATTGAGACCAATCTATTGAGTCCAAACACGATGTCTCTGCTCTAAGTTGGTGAGGAGTTAGGTATCCTGCAGATTCCAGGTGATGCTACAGCATCGGGTCAAAGTTACCATGTTATTCTGATATCAATGAAGTAACAGAATACCAAATTTCGACTCGATTAGACCTGTAGAAGATACTCACATCCATTTATCAACTAGGAAAGAGCTGATAATCTTCAAACGGCTAAACAGATTTTCTTGAATCATAGCTAAGAACACTTTCTATCAAGTCAATTTAAAACAAAAAAAACAGTAATCAAAATCAGTTCCGCCTTTTGCGGGTTACGTTGCCACAAACACACAGATACACATGTTACACTTATAACACCCCTCTGTTTACGTCGGGAGTTAAAAATTAACAAATTAATTATTGTTTAATACTAGATCTACAAGATGATAGCACACTATCTGATGATACGTACGGTAAAGACTAGAAACAAGGGCGACCATCTGTTACAAATTCTATAGGCAGTCGTTACAGTCATGTTGTCACGGATTGCAAAAATGCCTCTTTACATTGGTAATATAAATAATGTAAAGTAAATATTTCATTGTCAATCAATAGTAAATACTATAGAGCTATTAAACAAAAAAGAACTTCATAGAATAGCTTTATTACCTTTTGTGTTGCTGAATTGACCTGTTGTTGAATAATCCCAGTGATCGTATTTACTTATTTTTAATAAATTATAAACATGTTTTTCTTTCAATATTTTTACTTTCTTGCCCGATTCAATGCATAACTGAATGCCCTATAAATATTTAACAACAAACTTGATGTTAGAAGTATGCTTAAGAGTTTTCGTATACCAATTCTGTTCACAATATTTTTATTGCAATGTGGTCATAAAATTGAAAATAATATGAATAATGTAATGGTTATTGCATTCCTATACACATATTATGAGCATTGTTTTGGAAGTGAACAACCAGGGCTACAACGATAGGAATAAAAGTATGCATTAGAAAAATATATGATATGAAATTAGAAGAAAAAACACGCGCCAAGGACAATGAGGTTTAGGGTGTACGGGAGATTAAATAACATAAGATAAGACAACCTCACCTGTACTTAGTATTATACTCTGCTGAGTAACGAACTAGAGAATGTCCATAGATGGTTGGCAGGGCTATATTGCAAATCTCATCATAATTATTCTAATATAATAATTTAGCCCTTTCAGCTTCGGTACATTCCACGTTGAATCACGGGCGAGCTTCACCTCCGAGTGGTAAGTCGTGTTAAAAATTTGAAATATAAAACACATATTTTTTATTCATCAACATGCGGTATTTGATCCTACATTTCAGCAGTTTCAGGTGTAGCGCATTGCATTGTTTCAGTTTGAGGAGGCGCTAAAATCATATTATAGGAAAAATGGTTGAAAAAAAAAATTGTTTCACAAAGCACTTAGTTAGCATCCAGTGTATGTTGTTCATTTTTCAAAATTATTCATTTGGTTGTAAAACGTCCAATTGGTTTTTGAACAAATCCTAAGGGTGAGCAGCTGCAATTCAACAAATTGTTAGCAATATCTAATGGCTGGAATTTTAGTTTATAAATATAGGATTGAAGCTTCATTAAAGCTTCAAAAGTCTAAAAATTTTAAATATTACTTTTGACCGCTCAAAAGATAGTGACTATTATATATATTTGTGAGTTTTTTAACAATTTATCCCAAATACTGGAGAAAGGGAGCGCCACTATCAAGTTTCTACCCAGTTCGAAAAAATCGTAGATTCGTAGAAATCGTAGATCATAGGAAACATCCGATATCAAATAAACATTCGATTTCATACTCAGCAAAAGCTATATTATTCACTCATTTATTCGATTGATTCAATTTTATATATTTCACAGAGTTCGTGAAAAAATACTACAGATTTTGAACTGCGAAAATATTAGACCAAAATGTGATGGCGTCATCACAATTTAATCAAGAAATTACTAGATGTTAAATAAGATTTTAAAATTTGTGCCTTTATTCTTTCTCGTTATTATCAAACTTTTTTATTTGTATGAAATAATTAAAATATATAATAGTGAATACGACGTCGTCTATTGTATATTATTTTTAAATAATTTTTGTATGTAGGTCCCCACGTACTTATAATGAAAATAATTTATTACAACCCCAACTGAATTAATTATCAACATATGATGAAATTTTAATGATAATAAAATAATCACAATGTTTACATTAATTAAATGATATAATGCATCTTACTTCCGCTCAGTTTATGCATGCAGAGCAGAAAATCACTCACGATCGTGAATCAAATTCAACCGTATGAAGGTTGTGTATAGCGAGAGATCAGTGTCCATTGAAAAAAAAATACGGATCATTATACGTAAATCGCGCATACTCTGCGCGCGTCTTCCCGCGCTTTTATTAAGCGCCATTTTTTAAATACAGTTAAACTTCATGATATTTTATTTATTGAAATATACATTTAATTATTGTAATGTTTAAAATGTTTTGTTGATAATTATATAAAATTTAATGCAATGTAGTGGTGCGATTAATTTAACAATTATAAATTGTGATAAAATGTGCAATAGTGACAATGTTAGTGAAAGCGCTGCCTGTATGTTTATCAGAATAATGTGTCGTAAATTAAATGGCCTGGAGACAGTTTATGCGGGTTTAATATTTTGTTTTGTGCCATCTGTATTATGTGAACCTGGCGAGTATAACTTTGATAACAATAATTATTATAGTAGCATGGCAAAATGACGGCAGTGTGCCTGATGGTAAGCACAGTACAATCCAAAATCAACGGCGACCACCCAGAGATCGAAAAAGCATCGATGGTCGCCGCTGTGTCATGTCGGACTGTTAGCCTCTCGCCAGCCGGATATCGAAGCGAGATAAAACATAAAAAGTAATTAAAAACTACCTATGAAACAGTAAATTTTTTAATGAGTTTTTTTGTTTACTTTTTTATATCGTATTTTTAGTTTGATTTTTCTTACATACACTAAAATTTTACCAAGGTTTTCAGATGTTTGCCCTTTGACACCACACCCGTGGCTCGTATCAACAAGCCAGACCGTCACGCTTACACTTATTAGTCCATATTTTAAAATGTACTGAACCAATTTTGGTGTAATTTGCACTGTTCCCTAAGTTGAAGTAAATGTAAGCCAATATAAAATGGTTAAAATCTGATGAATAGTTTCAAAGAAATGCATGGATATACTTATACATACATACATATATTTAAAAAAAATATTTGTTTGAAAGCACTAATAGATTATCATATGTGAGTATATTGAACTCCTTTTTTTTGAAGTCGGTTAAAAAGAGAGTCATATTGATGAGTTTATCACTATGTAAATAGTGACCGCGATCCAGTCGGGTACACATCCCTAATACCCCGCTTAATTACTGAATACACACCGGCTGATCCTGGAACGCGACATAAGCGTGCCACTATGGCGGGCGTTATACCTGGTAGTGGCGATACAGTCTTCTTCTTCTTGTTTTGGCGCCGCAAAAAGCACTTGCCAGTGTCAATATGTTTGTCTTCGTAGTATTTTTTATATCCAAAGTTGGTCCAACAAGAGGGTGGTTCTCTTGTTAGAACTTTCTAGGGAGTTTTTGTGACATCTCAAAATGCATGTTTCCAGTTAATATTTAAAATCCACTTCATGAATGCACAATAACCAAACTATATCACGCAAAATGCCACTAATAGTATATAATATAAGGTCAAAGAACCTAAGATAATGAATTAAAAATAAAAACAACAACATGGCAGTTCAAGATCCCGCCAAAAACTCCGGCCATCCAGTCGGACACAATTGTCGTGCCCTACTACACTGCAAAGCAAGATTTATTATACTACTATACTTACTTTATTGTAACCGTGTCTTATGAATAAAAGTTACTTTAACATTCTGTGCTTTAACTGAGTTTATATATTAATAATCTCTTGTTAATCGTAAAATATTACGTGTCATACCAACGATAACAAAACTTACTGACTCTATGTTCCGGAGTGTTTGCTTGATGCGTATGATATAGATGTAATTGAACACGAAAAATGTGTTCCTCAAATATATTTTGACTCTGCTAAAAGATGTTAAGGTTAAGGACTTACATATTTTTTTAGCTGGTACTTCGCCGTGGTGTATTTTATTTTATGTTAATATATCATAGCTTCTAGAATCTTGAATATCCCTAGCTGATGACCTAGACGGTAGACCGGGGTTGACTATTTGATTAGATGTAAGTACTGTTTTGATTTGTCGTTCATTAGTGCCATCTTAAGGCTTAAATTGAATAAAGCATTATTTGATTTGATTTCTGCATCCAAAGGGAAATAAAAAAATGAATATTATCACATTATTCACAAATATCATTAAAAGTCACATTGTTACAATTTCTACCACAATTAACTAAAGCGTATGATGGTTCAATGCTAGCACTATCGCGTCGATCAACGTGGGTTTAAATACTACAGTGAGCCTGAGCTTTCGATGAAGAAAAGCATCATGTTCAAATCATAATATATCCGCAACTGCCGGAAGAGCCAAAGGTAAGAGCTAGGCCCTATCTAGGCTTAGCATGTTACCAATTTTCAGCCATATCCCGCCACTTAGCATTAGGACCAATTTTACACTAAACCTAAAGTGTATAGAAACAAAAAGAATAATTTAAATATCATATCCAGTTGTATATTGTATGTTGGTGGGAAATTGACCAACCATGGAGTTTAATTTTTTTCCTTAAATTGCGCTATTTGCTATTTCGTTTATTGGAGACATATAATTCAGTGCGCACACTGCATAGGTTATATAAAATTGCAGTTGTCCAAGTCTTTTAAAAAAAAAAAATAAGATCACCACCTCTGTACTATAATATGACTAGTCTATGTTCAAATCGGAATTTATTGAATAATACGAGAACACTTTTCTTATTAAACTAGAAACAAAAAGAATAATTTAAATATCATATCCAGTTGTATATTGTATGTTGGTGGGAAATTGACCAACCATGGAGTTTAATTTTTTTCCTTAAATTGCGCTATTTGCTATTTCGTTTATTGGAGACATATATTTCAGTGCGCACACTGCATAGGTTATATAAAATTGCAGTTGTCCAAGTCTTTTTAAAAAAAAAAAATAAGATCACCACCTCTGTACTATAATATGACTAGTCTATGTTCAAATCGGAATTTATTGAATAATACGAGAACACTTTTCTTATTAAACTATGTAATTATTGATGCCATCGGAATAAAAATGTAATTATGTTAATGAGTAAAATGCGGGTAATAAATCCTTATTTATTCCTATCCTTATCCGTAATAAATCCTTACTCAAAAATATTTATGAAATAATATTATTACTATTTAATAAAAAAATGTAACAATATGAAACAAACAATAAATTATAACGTCGTATCTGCGTAACTGTTATTGTTAATTTGTGATTTTTATAAAATGAGACGCAAGTGTGAAAGTTATTTGGAAAAAGTTGAATTTTTAAATGGATATATGGTACTTACTATAGATAGGTTTGAAAATCTGTCTTACGACAGCTAATTTTTCATATATAGTTTTTAATTTACGTTAAAGCATATTAAACTGTATAGTTAGTACTGTATTGTTAAATTGAAGAATTTAATATATCATACCCATACAAACCTACAAGACTTAATATTTGAAATGGTAATGTTATTTCATGAATAGGTACCCCATATTCAATATAGTCCTTAATTTAGACAGGTAGGGCACAGAGAAATTTCTTTGGAGATTTCTATTAATTTGGTGCAGTCTGACTTATGGAATACCTCCACCCTGCAGAAGATCGCAGCCAATTAACTTTGTGTTGTGTACCTGTGATTAGGGTTTCAAGAGTTCCCGTATACTTGAACCACCTTTGTTGTAAAAAAAAATATTTAACGATCAAATCAGATAGGTATTCTATTTTATTAAAAAACATTAATGCACAACTATAAAACAACATTAAAACACAACTATTAAACAATTGAAAAATTATAAGAAAGCTTGTTGAATTCAAACCGTTTCACGGGAACGCACCCACGCAATAATCGATCCACTATTAAATCCAATTAGAGCCGTTTTCGAAAAACCAATTACATATATATATATGTTATAGGCAATATATAGAATGTCAAATGAGAAAACGGCAATGTATGTGACCGTGATGATCTCCGGCCGCTTGTGCGGTCAGCTCACAAATACTTGTTCACAAGTCCAACCTAATCTAACCGAGCTACGTCGTTATTTTGTAAAATTTATTCTATATAATTTCTAGGAAATGCTATAAATGACGTGCATTCCTCAAAAATTGGACTTGCATCGGAAGAGCACAATCGCCTAAGCCTAGGCAAAGTATGTAATAAAATAATTCTCTTTATTTCATATACTGCCGGCTACTCTTAGGCATTCTATAGAATGCCGGTATTTCATACATTGCCTATAAAATATAGAAGAATTTCTCACTTAACATAATCAAATTAGATTTGGCTTTGTTTCTGACAGACAAGGAATATAATCCTTATCGAATGACTCGCTTTACCCTGCGACTTTGTCGTCGAGTTTTTCGTACTATCTCCTTCTCCAGGTCCTAGGTTACTTCTATGACAATTTTAATTACGATCGGTTTAGTCGTAAAAAGGTAACAAAAGGATAGACACGAGTTAAGTACTTTTGTATTTATAATATTAGTGTGGATAATAACTCTTAATGTCGAATTTTGGCGGGATAGTGAACTGTTATGAAGTGGTTTTCAATTTAGTTCATAAGCTTATGTTATTTGGCCCTTTATTGTGTAATATTGGTGGTATTTTACGTGATGTAATTTGGTTAATATGTACAAGTGAGTGGATAATAAATGTATAGGAAATAGATAAAGAACGGACATGTATCCACCACTTACCCGCACCTGGAGATCCTCTTCTTTTGGGGTACCCCGGCTGAGTTGATGGCTTAAGTCGCTGGTTGCTAGCTAAGACACTTTATTGAGTCACTGGCACACTAGGTTTGATAACGTTTAACGGATTTTGAATATATTTTATATTTATTTGTTTGAGCGGTCACTCTCAGCGCAGCTCGCTAGTAGCGGGATTCTCAGTTACTAATTTGATAGAGGGCAGCACTTGTTGTACGTAAAGTGCGTTTTTGTTAGTAAGTTGACAGATACATTCCGTTTGTAGATATAAAGATAATAATATTAATACTAGATGGAGAATGAGTTTGTGCTAACATCTAACATAAATTAAATACGGAACAATAAACAATAATTAGGAGTATACATTTTAAGTTATTACAAAAACTCCCTGGACTGTTTTAACAAGGGAGCCGACTTGATAGAGCGGGGTTTGAAGATTACAAGAGTAATTAGAAGAATGTTCATGACTTTGGCAGAACTGTGGATGAAAGAATAAGAAGAACTTCTCGAGTTATTTATGAATAGTAGGTTCCTGTGTCACCGAGCTTAGTTATAATCTACTATAACGAACTTTTAATTTTAAGAATGAATAAGAATTAAAAAGGTAGTTACATATTATGCTAATGTTTTCAAGCCATTTGCACATTTCCTTCATCTAAGTAAAATTCCATTGTGAGTCAACAACAGGTGTCTTATTTACGACTATGACTATGCAAGGCGTCACTCAATCGGATTTTTATCTTTTATATTCTTCAATGACAGACAACCAGGAAATTTTAAAAGGACGCAAAGAATACAGTTTTTACACTGCATTCATTTTAATGTTTGTTTTTATTATTATTATTAGTTTTAAAAATACAGTTCCATCTCGTTATTTTATTTTCATTTATATTGAGAAATTCTTAAAGCCCAACAATTAAGGGCTAAATTTATATGTACAAAATTTTATAAAATTTAGTCAAGCCGTTTTTGAGTTTTTCAATCATATTCGTGATCGTGACCTTTATAATAAATGTCTATCACAAAATTTGGAAAAAACCACATGTACAGATAAAACTACAGATTCATTAATATAGATATTATACACAACTTTAAAAAAAATGATGATAGTTTAGCAAGAAGCACGATGAATATAAACATAATTGTTTTACAACTGATGATGCCAATGACCGACAACCCTAATTAAATACCTGTTTGCACGTAAACTTCGAACAGTCACATCATCGATTTTGATGAGTGCTACAAGCCGAGTTGAATGAAGGTTATAACAATATAACCTCATTAACATTCCACAATTACGTTTAACTAACAACTACTTCTTCAACATACTTTTTTTTTTATAGAGGCACGGCAAAGTGACTTTACTGTGCCTGACGGTACAGTAAAATCCAGTAACAATGGCAACCTCCCAGAGACAATAAGTCCATCACCGGTCTTCGTTGTAATGACGGCCTACAAGCCTCACAGTAGTAATTTAGTATATATACTAAATGATCCCGAACCAAAAGAGAGTTAACTACCATGACGAGATAATAGCGTGTGCATGTTTGTCCTGACAAAGTCGGGTTCAAATCCCTACCACCTCACTTGATTACTTGATTACCAGCTTGCATGCCACTATATCGGATGTCACACCTAGTGTACGGTGGTCACTATCCAGTCAGACACAATATTCATGTCCTACCACCCAGCTAAAGCGTGTATAACACTTTACAAGGGATAACAAAAGGCATTGGATAAGTTGAAACGACAATTTTTATAGCATATGGAAATGCAGTTTCGTTACTGCCTCTTTATATACCGCTTTTTACTTTGTGAATAGCACTTTAAGGAAATACAAGATGCATAATCATCATCATAAAATAAGTACAGTACGGGTGTGCGAAATAATTCGCAAAATTTTCCAATGATTCGATTTAAGTTTCGAATATTCGATTCCAATTTCGTATATTAAAAAAAACATGTGGAATTACTCGGTAATTCTTCAAATTTTGAATCGAGTAGTTCAAAAATTATAAATTAATCTAATAACTTACAAACTTACTCATTTGATTGCAGTTATTATCTAATTGCATGTAATTTGAATATTTAGTTACTTGGTCAGTCGAAACACAATTTTAATTAAAGCATTAGGAAAAAAACAACGTTTACGACAGTTTATTAAAAGCCTTGACATAGATAAAGAATATCTTAAAAACAAACTTGTTGTCTTCGCATATATAGGAGAAACTTACGACATGATAATATATGTAGAATAGCGGTGCCCCGCGACTTCGCATGTGTTTTTTACGCAGTAATAATTTCCGTATCGAAAATTTACTTTTTACTAATTTTATTCACAATTCTTATAGCCTAAGAGAAATGACATATTTTTCCCGTGTACAAAGTTTCACTATTAGTTGAGTTTTTTTTAAACGATTTCTAAAAGTATTATTGACAATTTTTCAAGCCTATTTATTAATCGGTCAAACAATTTTTCAACCAAATTCGGATATACAAAGAGACAAGAGATTTTTTTTAATGTCATATACGTGTGTCCATTATAAGTGTCTGTTGTAATTATCACCCTTATCCTACTAGGTCCTACCTATTATCCTTTAGAAACCTATCAGGAAATTTGTTAATATACATAAATTTGTAAAACTACATTCATTAAAAAAATGACCACCGTTCATCTAAAATTATGCTTATATGCAACAAGAGCAAGGACTTGAACGTTCCAATAACCGATAACAATTAGTTAATTGTTTTGCGTGCATCACAAACAAAGAAAAATCAAGATTTTCATTGATAAATTTGTATTAGTAACACAAAATAATCAAGGTCCCGATTAGTTATGCCATGCTATCCAATTATATAACAAAAGATAAAGGTGTAATTAACATTGATCATATAATTAAGCTTAAATAAGTTGTGATTTATAATCACGTCATTTTCTACCTTCGTGTTGATATTTTTTTGAAAAAGAGTTTTATATCGAAAGCTTATTATATATTTATTACTCTTCCAAATATATTTCAAGTTGTCCTTCGAACTAGTAGACCCTGGTCTATAATCTTTTTACAGCTCCGCATTTTATGGAGAAGTCTCTCTATTGCGATTTTAGAGATATCTCTACGGTTTTTCTAGCCGCCTTTTTTAATTAAATTTAAGGTGTACAAAAACTTTTTTAAACCAAAAGTTTTAACGATATCTTTTACTTTCTATTTGTTAAGAATTTTTTAATAAGAATGTATAAACGGCTGAGTAAGAACGTACGACTCGTTTTAATAAAACTGTCTAGGTACAACATCGTCATTCATGTTTAATTTCCATTGCCTACAATATCATATATTGTGTTGGAATCCATTATAATTCTTCATTAGATTCCTTATTTTAGGAATATTATGTTTTTTTTTTCAATATTATTAACTGTCGTTGATATGAATATTTATTTATAAAAACACAAATATGAAATTAATTTGTAAAACGATTGTAAATCGTTTTAAAAGTTTTAAAAATTGACGTTAACGTCAATATTATATATGTTATGTATATAAATAACTGAACTAAAAACTATCAAAACCGTCTGAACTAAAAGCAATTCTAAATAATAAAAATAATTCTACACTATCGGGTTCTTCAAACGTAACGTGAAAAGACATCTGAGCGGGCCGCCATGATAACGACAATTGGTGATGGATTGTAAATCTCATGGTGGTCGGTTGGCGCGATGTTTTTGAATTGTACTGTGCTTACCAATTACTGTGATAAAAAATCTCTATCGACATACAAAATGTTGAACTGAATACACATTTTTTCCACACGTAATGACACAATGCTGATCAGGTTACACTAAACTAAGCCCTAGTGACAAAGATGTTCGATTTAAACTAGAATAATTGCATTATTATTTTTTTGTTTATTAATGATGTCATTGTAAGTTCTGGGACTCATTTTACGTGAATTTTGTTTTACTCACATACGTACGCGGAGTACTCCTATATTTATGACTAGGTAAATGGTAGTATTGTTTGACAGATTACTAAATATTTTTACATAAAATTGTAACACTAGCCAATAATTATATCCAAACTAAAATTATTAAAGTTTCATCAGACCTAAATATTTTCACAATAAAATTATGAATGCTTAAAAGGAATAAAGGATATTTTATTTTGGTCAAAAACACAACTTTATGTGAATTTTTTTAAGCTGGCTATTTCTGCTTTAGGTAAATGCATGAACACACAAAAAAGTTAACGTACGTCAATGGAAATGCACCAAACCGCTTTCATTGGCGGTCAACGGGTATGTCGTTATTGGCGGTGATCTCCAAAATATTTCGCCTACTCTGACAGTACGTCCGCTTTCACTTACATAACAGAAAATAATTACTATATAATAATCGCCTCAAGCCTATCTTGCTTACTCAATCTTCGACAAGGAAAATACATGATGAATATTAAGCATATTCATAAGTATCGTACTACATAAATTTACAGGATTTTTACACAAAATAAAAAAAAAACAACCAAAAACAAAAAAAAGAAAACACAATAAAATACTTCTCACAGAAGATCGCAGCCAAATAACCGAGTGTTGTGTTCCTGCGGTGCGTAGGGTTTCCAAAGCTCCTTGAGGTAGATTGTTCAATGTCGGCAACGCGCTAGTGATTCTATGGTATTACAAGCGTCCATAGGCTACGGTAGCCGCTTAACATGAGGCACGCTATATGCTTGTTTGCTTTCTTTGTAAAGTATTTAAAAAATGTTTTTGTCTAATATCCCGATAAGTATAGGTACTATTGTAAGGACACTATCACGAATATGCCATTAATTTTTTTCATCAGTCAGGTGTATGTCCGAATTTAACTTTAAAAAAGTTTGACCGATTCTTATGAAATCATCAACACTGGAAGCTTATATTATTGGTCAAATAATTAGGCTATAAAAAATTTCAATAAACTTTTAGAAAACTTAAAATAAATAAATATATCTATATTAATTCTCAATCAATTTTCATGAAATTTTGTGCACGGGAAGTGTAATTCATTTGATAGTTGACAGGCAATAAAAAGTTGTTTAAAAAATATTGTAGCAACACTTTTTGCACACTTCATTTTGTGTTAAATTTAAAAAATATATAATAAGCAATACAATAAACTTTTATAAACTTTCATCGTGTGATTTTGTTAAGTATGTATATATAAAAAAAGAGCTCCAGAAAGCAAAAAAAAATATGTCAATTATTTAAACTGTTGTCTTCATTTGTGTAAACAGAAACTGGAAAAAAAATTAGTTAATTAACAATTGAACTTTTTGAAAAATTAATATAATTTTTTTTTCTACGTCATTTTATTCTTTCAAGTATAAAATAATAGCATATTTTTTCAAATGGATATTTAATACTATAGTTGTTTTTTTTTTATTTCTTTAACTATTTTCAACGGCAATGCACCCAATGCCGTAATGGCCGCGCGTAGACCAATTAATTAGTGGCGGTAAATAAAAGTTATAAATAATGGAGATAAAGTTCCCAGAGTAAGGACTTTTTTATTGGAAAATTATTTCAAAAATTCTTAATTAATAATAGTTTTTGAGTTATTAACGAAAAATTGAATATCTTTTTTTTTCATCTTATTTTGTTAATAACAATTTGTCGAGATACCTTTTTCTAGGCGTCATTCCGAATCGAATGAGCTATCGCACATATTTTTAGGATCGGGAACAAGAATTAACCCGTTTTTTGACTTGTTGACTGAACTAGGATTTTATCATAATAAACTCGGTTTACTCGGCCATATTTCAGTCAGCGCACAGAGGGATGTATAAAAGAGAGATCCGTAGTTGATATGACAATAAATAAATTAATAATACTATGATAAATTTGGTAAATAAATTGTGTTCGATAGAATTACTATCAATATACAAAAATATTGCTCCTTAGTATATTTTAAAAAAGTCTGCTATATATGCCTATTTCTTAGATGTAGTAGCGCGAACGAGTCGGGTGAATTGTGACGCATAACCCTGGCCGCCCGATAAAAATATTGTTTATATTGAAGTCTTTAAATCATCAATCAGATTTTTGTTATATGCGGGTGAAACCGCGGGACACTGCTAGTCAACTATAAAATATATTTGAAGATGTAATTTCGTAATATTTACATTAAAAACAACTTAAGGCAGTTCTCTAAAGCATGATTCATATTACACCAAGCCGGGAGCCGGCTTAGACAATTCAAACATCTATAGTAACTTTTGTATGAAGTATTTCATGCTACACCTAGCCGGGGCCGGGTCGGATCCGTTCACCTGCATATAATAAAAAAAAATCTGATTGATGATATAAGGACTTCAATATAAACAATATTTTTATCGGGCGGCCAGGGTTATGCGTCACAATTGACCCGACTCGTTCGCGCTACTACATCTAAGAAATAGGCAGGCCCGGTATAGTAGGAATTACTACATACAAAAGTAAACTATAAGTGTTTGACGGTGTCCCGGCCCGGCTCCGGCTCGATGTAACAAAATCATCCTTAAGTCTGCATATTGTGACGGGCAACTACGGAACCCTACACAGCGTGTGGCCAGACACGCAGTTGGCATTTTTTTTAAATAAAACTTTATTTGCTACGACATCTTTTTACAACACATAACGGCATTTTTAAACGTTTTACTAAACACGTCAAAACCGTCACCCGGGCGAGGTCAGGAGCAATAATGGGGGGCGACTGACATACTATGTTGTGAATGTGTGTTTGCGTGCTCGTACGTATAAGCGAACTGACTTACTATGAGTTCCGTTCCATCCAGCCTTTTTTATACGTCCATGTACCTACCGTGAATTTACACCCCAACCAACAATTGAGGAAATAAGATCCAGATAAAGTTGTATTTTTCCAAATATTCTTTTTGGTGTTGCAAATTATCAAGGTATTGTTTTCCCCAATATGAGCCAAAATTTATGAATAACCAAACTTTGGTTTCTGTTATATGATTATTTCTCAACAATGGATTTTAGGTTGAAATCAGTTTTTATGTTTATAAACTGACTTATTTCAATTTATATTATGCCTAATCACGAACAAAAGTTATACAACCTTAGTTACAAAAAATTATCTTTTTTTCCAATGAAAACATATACCAATGTTTACCTTTCCAGGACAAAAAACTTTGTTAACCTAAGCAACTCGATCGGGGCTCACTTAGCAATCAAACAGTCCAAATCAACATTGCTAAACTTTAATTTGGGTTACTGATAATATTCTTATTTAACTATTACATTTTTGTAATGACGTTTAAAAGTTCAACCTGCTCGTTACAATTAAGAAATTGTTAAAAAAAATGCCATGTGCATGACGTGCCACGTGCAGTGTAGGGTTCTGTAGTTGCCCGTCACAGCATGCAAACTTAACGATGCTTATGTTACACGTGGCCCAATGTAACATGGATTACTTCATACACAACTATACTTTGGATGCTTGACCGTGCTCCGTTGTTTTCACAGACCCACAATATTTTTGAATGACTTATCTAAAGACACCTTACACGGTGTGATAGACGAGAGAAAAAGACATTCTGACTTTACGTATAGGAGAGGTACTCAAAACATTTTCTTTTTTCAATAATTTATAACACCAGTGTGTCTGCGTAATTAGTATGTACACCCTTACCAAATTACAGCTTTCTAGTATTATGAATCTCTCAGCTAAGTTGCGGGCAGACAGACAGACATATCGAAACTATAAGGGTTACTTTTGACTTCGGAACCCTAAAAAAGTTGCCAATATCATTTTTATTTGTACAATTTTGGCAAGTTGAACAATTTGCCAAATTGATAAATACTTTTTCATTTTACAATAACTTCGAAGAATCTACATAACTGTTTATGTTTAGAAATTAACGTGACATTGACAGAATTGTGGATGACCACAGAAATAATAAGAAATGCTATATAAAATATAGTCACGATGTTATAGCGAAATATATACAGACTGCAGACCAGTCGAGCATGATGTAAATCCATATTTCTTAACTTCATGTTTTGAGTGTTAAGTTAATTTAATTTATAAACTCTTCGCGTGCCTCAGTTTTGAAAGAACAAACTGTGAGATCGTCACTCTTGAGCAAACCACTTGACATAGCAAAAATGACGTAATCCCAGAGCTACCTATTGCGATCCTAAAGTTGGAATATCAATTACTGCTATATTCATTATTATTATTATATACATTATTTGCACGCCAATGTGCCCATGTAGCCATATCGTTGTTCCACTTGCCGTACTTACCAGATTGCTTGACGTTTTTAACTATTGCTCCGTTACGGTTGTAACGTGAAGTTATATAGCTTATACTATATCACATGAATCTGGTTATCATATACAAAAAGAATTTTTCGAGTCCGACTGGTAGTTCCAGAGATTAGCGCTTTCAAACAAACAAACTATCAAACAAAAAATCAAATCAAAAAATTCTTCAGCTTTATTATATTAGTACAGGTTTACAAAGAATAATATCTCATTAAACCATATATATAGGCCATATACATACAAGAAAACAGTACATGATTTCCATGCAACAACCACGATTAAAATGGTAGAAAAAGTCTGGTTAATAACACGCTTCAGAACACAACCTTTCAGAAAAGTATGCAGTTGCTTACAGCCTTTATTATTACTAAACTGATAAGTACTCAGCGAAACCGTTTCAACTTGAGGCCAGAAGTTTCCCAGTAAGCCTCAAAAAAAATAACGCTCGATTACTTTAATGCAAGTCATAATGTAACGTCTGAAGGATGAATACTGAATGGGCAGTCTATAACTCACGGTCAGTTGTTCCATCGTCCAAGTATAAGTAAGTCACCCATATGTGGAAGTTGGACATTCATTGTTCATACTCGCAGGGAATGAATTACTATCGAGTTATTTACTTTCTGTTTTATAACTTTTCGATAAATTTATCGACCTTTACGCTGTTTGAGTAATTATGGGATCGAAATTATTATATCTATTTACAAACTAAAATCGGATTTAGTACGTGCTATTGTGGGTGAATAGTTTGAAATTATTGCGTATCATTCAATATTTTTTAAGAAGAAGAGTAACAAGTATATCGATATACTAGCATACGCCCGCGACTTCATTCGCGTTAATTACAATAAAATATATTTGTAATAAGATTAAAAAACATCTTATAGCAATCAAAGGTAATTATCTTCTTATCAGATAAAGGATTTTTAAAAGTATATCTAATAATTTTCTTTACAATTCCATTTCAATAACCAAATAATAATATAATCCAATAGTAGGTTACTTAAAAAAACATTAATGTAACAAGCGCTTTTACACATTTAACAGAATTAAATTAATATTAGGTCATTCTATCATTGTCACTTGAATTGGGAAATAGTTATGTTATTATTAAAATTAAAAAAATAATATTCATATAATCTACTTAGAACGTATAAAGAAATTATTTAAAATTACTTCTACCAGTTACCAATGTTATGAACCAAGAAAATTAAGCAATGCAGTATTTGTACTGTATATATACCCTTGAACTATTCACAAATCTTAGTACACCTATTACCCTTGTACTCAATGAGTTTATCATTTGAAATATACATAATGTGTTTTACAAGCCTTATGCAGTTCGCATGACCTTGATATTCTCTAATTTGCTTATAATAAATACGTGGGTTCACCCACATACGAGTATATGCATCACCTCTCCGTATTTGAGTAAACCATTGCAAACACTGTCTGATAAGATTAATTTTAAAACTTGCATAAACATTTTTAGAGTACAATATTCTTTACTTCTGCCTCCTGTAATTCTAGATTTTTGCCATACATTGGACCTAAGCTATGAAGGATAACTTCGTGATGCAATCATCATTCGCTAGTGGGATATTTTCCAAAGAACTTCTAACTAAAGTAATTACAACCCTTTAATTGCAATATCTTCATCAAGCACCTATAATATGCTCAGATTGCTGCAATTTAGAACAATTTAACCTATAATCAAATGAAAATGCAGTTGGACACTTACCATGGTCAATATATAAATTTAAAAAAAAACTATATTATATGCATTAACACGTATATTTCCCAAAGTATTAAGTACCAATGTATTACAATATTTGGGTTTATTGGGGGTTTTTTGTAATGAATGGTTGTATTTTTTTATATTAATCAGTGACCTCCTTCATATAACAAATAGGTACATTGATAATAAAATCACGTAGACAGAATAAACGAATCACTTATTTTTATGGAATCCGTAAGCGCAAATATATTATTTCTTAAACAACTTTATACATTTAAAACAACAACAAAAAACATTTTGCGCCATATAATTTCATCGTATGCATTTTTAAACATGTTTTACATTATGTTGAAAAACATCAGACTCTTCCACAGTAGATTTTCCATCATTTTTAGTAGAAATATATCATTTACATATGTCTAGGGAAAATCTCTAGAGCTTTCATACCCTTAGTGTTTGGAAGACCTAACAAATATTTATAATATAATTCTGAGAGCTTATAAGATACAACATTGCCCCACGGTCTCATCTGTATTAAACTTTCCTCTGCAACGCGCCGCGGCGCCGCTGACAACGCCACCAGTGTATCCTATCTTTGTTCTCATACCTACAGCTTTCCAAATTGTTTGACGTGCAAGGTTCCTGCTTCAATCTTTGAAGTTGTAGCGTGAAGTTATAGAGCCTATAATATTTCTCAATAAATAGGCCATAAAATGCAAACAAATAATTTTTCAAATAAGTACAGTAATCCCGCAGATTAGTTACCACATATTTACACAAACTCACAAAATTCACACTCTTCCTTAGTAATATTATTATTATCACAGATTTGAGAAAAAAGCAGATGGAGCCTTACGAACAACAAAAATGGGACATGCATTTATCTGTGTGTCCTTGGCAACCAGATGAAAATACGTACGACCATTTGAATAATGTTGCCAGGGTAGTTTATCTTAAGTTTTACTGTTTTTTTATCACTTCGGTAATTTAGTCGTTAATCCATCATCCGTCATAGAAAAACTGTTTTTGTATTTGAAATGTAGAGCCCCAAGGACTTTTTTACTTACATACCAATTTTCAACTAAACTTATATCTGCCATCTTGATATTTTTTCTTATAAATGAATATTTCTTGGTTCTCTTTATTTATTTACTTTTGTTTTAACTTACCATACCTAATGGTTCCGATCAGAGACAAATAAAAATTGTTCCGATGTCATAAACATTTGAATGTTTTATGCTTATTCTAAGCTAAGATAATTCTATATGGACTTTGTAGTAATATTTCTGGACAATTTATATTTTTGTTTAATTTATATATAAAAATATGTGTGCAACAGTTCACACGTGTCAGAAGCGAAACCTTCAGAAAAAAATAAAAAAAATTGTTCTTTAATAATTCTTATTAAATGTCTTAATTTAGCGATGATGGCGCAGTGGTAGCGTGTACGACTTCGCGTCGAATGACGTGAGTTCGAATCCCTACGATGAGCCTGAGCTTTCGGTGAAGGAAAACATCGTGAGGAAACCATAGCATGGTGGTAGGGCTTTTTCTGATGCCCGCCTGGCTAGCTACCACCCTCAAGTTGAAAATCTGTCGCCAAGCATCAATAGGTGTGTTCCGGCAGCTGCACTTGAGAGCCAGTCTTCCACTAGGTTTAGCGTTTACCATCCTGGGCCATATCGTCACTTAACATCAGGTGAGATTGTGGCCACTAAGCCAAACCTATAACGATAAAAAAAATAAAAAAATAGTAAGATTCGAACTATCGACCACTTGTGCGTAATGCGTATGAAGTCTGGTCACACATCATTAGGCCAATCCGACGACGATCCGTACTATTATCAAAACCAGGACTTTCATTAATCGTGCATAGTGTAAATGTATTCTATCTCATTCTCTCATAAGCTAAATCCTGTAGATGTATATGGTTGTCTCTTTATACTGTCGCTTTTTCGTTTCATCGAGCTTTAAATTACATAAGGAGTTTTCACTTCAATAAACAATTTCATAGTTTTAAATAAACGATATTCAGAAGAGTATTATTGTCTATTAAGTAATATACCAATATCGTTTTAAAAACACTAGCCACAATCCAAGTAATTCCAGGAATTGAAAAATCATCTTAATACAAACATTTACTTGTGTTATTTAAAGAACGATTAAATTTTAAAATTGGTTTGCAATCCGTGGAGCAAGAAGTTCGTAACATTAAGCCGGTAAAAATGATCGATCGTATATTTCGAACCGATAGTTAGATCTAGCTTATTTCAAATTTAAAATCTATTGCGTTATGTTAATACTGTTGCTGACAATTGGATTGCAACCACATATTACTGTAATAATATTGCCCATATAGACATAGAACTTCCGCTGGTTCAGCCAGTAGAAACGGTACACACTCATCACGCTGATGGTGCTGGGCTCCTCTATTTGTTTTAAGGCGTTCTTATGGCCGTTCTGCTACCATTAAGACTTTGAACCGAGATAATATAATTATAACATTACCAAATATGCTGTAGCGAAAACGAAAAATTAAAGGTTAATTTTCCATGTACATTTGCACAGGAGGAAGGAAAGATACCGACATAATGGAGTAGACAATGAACTATTGATTGTCTTTTTTAATGTTAATACACAAAACCCCGAAAATGCGTTATAAACCTTATTTTGAAACGTTAAGGTTATTACGATTTTTTACGTCGGCCTAATGGCTATTTTTGAGATAATATTACAAATTATTTTAAAATATATATTCTAGTATCTTACTGTAGCGTTGTTAATTGAAGAATTGACAAATTTTATATAACGTTTGAAACAAAATGATACAATTATTTCAATTTCAATACGATAAATATGAATTTAGCTTCGATACGATTTTAGATAAAGACAAAAAAATAAAATGGAAAAATACAGATAAAATAAAAAAAAACGTTTATTTAACTCAAAAACGTATGACTTACGAATAAGTATAGTAAGGTACATGAGTCCAATATGACCAGCAGGAAAATATAGTCATTCCTTAGAAAAATAGCAGTGCGGTGCGGCATGGCGATAACAGTAAGTGTACGTTATAGATGGTGTTATGTGTGTTGGACCAAAGTACTGCGCTCCTTCCAGCCTGTCAATATCAGTCAAAAGAAAACGTTACGTGGCTATAAAAAATTACACTCGTAAGTTTTTATGAATTTCTCGTATTATAATAATTAGATTGTACCCTAAATATACATTGCATTTTAGTTACTGGTAACCCTAGATGACATGTCCATGTTTTCTAGCTTTTGCAAAAACATTTTAAAGTTATATGATAAATTAAGCAACATAAACAAGATAATATTTTCCTTATTAATAATTTTTGATATTAAACTTATTTTTTATTTTATTTTCATTAATATATTTTTGTTTTATGTCATGGTACCACATTACAAATCTTAAAAAATATGAGGTAAATGGAATGAAATTACTCGTAACATGAAATTAGTGATATCAGTTGCTACCAATCGTGGTGAAATGAAGGTATTAACATAATGAGAACATTGAACAGTAAAATTTCCAGACGAACGCTCCGACGATAACTGAAAGACTTATAAAACAAATAAATCAATCAAAGTTGAGAAGAAAACCACTTCACCGACACAAACATTATTTTTTGATTAATAATTTTAAACCAAAAAAAAAAGTGTTTAAACTTGATTTTTGCGTCAGTATTATGTTTTGTTAGCTTCCTTCAAGTATTTTTAATTTGTTTAAATATACGAGTTTCAGATTCTAGAAATTTATTTTATTTAAAATAGCAAAACTAATAAGACATATAAATTATCCATGTTTTAATTCATAATAGCCATATTTAGCTTCACTATAGGAAATATGGCCAATGATCAGTTTAAAAAATTGATTATTTCAATTGAATTATATTTATACATTGTTTTCTTTATAACTATATAAGTTGTTACCTAGATTTATACACTACGAAAAAAAAAGTTACCTTATATTTTAAATTGTGCGAGAAAACTGATTTCTAACCCATAACCCTAAGGTAGCCCATATTCGACAATTAGGTACATTGTCTAATAAAAGACGTATACCATACATACATAATATTATATATTCTACTGTTTTATTGATCGTGACTATTATATTTTCCCACAACGCATAGATTTTTCCAGTATCTTTAGAATTGAGGCAATTAACACTTCATTCAATCAAGTCACACTCATACTACGATTTAAAAAGTACCTATGAAGTGGGTAATTTGCAGTCCAACATAAAACATGAATATTGTCAAAGCAGATATTAATTGAAAGTCACATATGGCATTGAAATAATGTAATCAATTTATTACATTTTAATTTTTTTTTTTTTTTACTTGACTTGTATGTATGTTAAAATTGAATTTTATGAAGAGTGCCCTTTAAAGAGCCTCATTTAAAAATATACAAAAATGTACTATGTTTTTTTTATATCATTAGAAATAATAGCGGGTTGGTTGCAGTTAGTTATTATTCAATGGAAATTCTTCCAAAATTCATGCAAATATCATGTTATCCGTGTTCAAGTGAAAAAGTAAAGTTTTCATTTAATAGAATGAATTATTTCATGCCAGCAATAGTCTAATTATATTCAAATAATCCTAGTATAACATTACTCATAGTACCGTCATGCGTCAGTTTTACAGTCGAGTGGCTCTTACAACGCACTATCGGAACGTATCCATCCACTTTCATTGTAAGCCTACCTATTCGATTAGGGTCCCATTGTTCCGAATTATGTAGTGCGTGAAACCGCGCATTTACTTTTTTAACCTCAAATATATTTGATCATCAGAAGGATGATGTATTTTAAGAAATCTAGTCACTTCCAGCAGCTTTTCGCAAGTCATCCCTCCATGTGATTTAAAGACGTCCGGTCTGACACGACGTTTGCTAAGACGTGGTTTCCACACAAGAACTCCGTTGGAGTTGCCAGTTTTTCAACAGATGTGATCGTCCCTCTACAACTTTAATTGTTCAAGTCTTGACACCAAAAGTAGGACGCACTGAATGAAAATTTTCATCATCAAGGATTGTGGTATTCGCAATGACATGTAACATATTTACGTGAAATATCTAACAATACAGAGTACCTAATATTAATATATTGAAATGCAGTTTTACAAACATCCTTCCGGTTTCGTAAATAATTTAATTTCATAAACTAACCTAATTCTATTGTTCCAGATTGGCCGCAGCAACTGACGTACGATAAAATCTACAACACTACACAGTACGCACAAATACAATACATATCGAGGCCATTACATACACAAGTCATTAGTAATAATCACGTTTTTAAACATAAATTAGAAGATACACAATATAATGAAGTTGATTATGCAGTTCGCAATAAGAACAATGAAGGGAAGCTGCTTGTTGGTTTCGCGAGAGATCCCTTCAGATATTCTATTCCAGAAGAGGATTATGCGAAAGGTATCAGGTAAAAAACAACAATAGCATATACATATAAGTGCTTCATTTCATCGCAGTGTAAATAAATATATTTAAACTAGATTTCCGCATGCATATACTATACGGTTTGTACAGTTTTATTGTAATTGAATTTAAATATTATTTACTTATAAATATGAACCCAGACATAATATTGCTACCCAAATTTCACAGCCTTACATTTTGAAAAATGCTGAAATCCGTGTTTCATTAATTGTGTTGATAAGTATTAGTACTATATTTCAAATAAATATAATTCGAAAAATATTATTTGCCATATAAACTTTGCAATCTTCTTTCATGCCCATAGGGATTGAATTTCGAGAAATCTGTTACTACACAATGCCTGCAATATAAAATCAACACCTCCCTAAATTTCAAATTTCTATGCTTATTTCTTTGGGCTGGGCGGTGATGAGTCTGCCAGCAAATTGCCTTTTGTATATATAGATTATATTTTAGCTTTCATCGTGGCTGGTCTGCGGACCAGTGTTATGAAGGGCGTAGTGAACAGCACCGCATATCTTAATAATGACTGATAGCACATCAAGTGATATCATTGAAAAAGGGCATGGTATCATGAAAAACTTTGTTGAATGCATCGTTCTTCTTTGTCATCCTTTGTGAATTTACAGGTACGTTGATCCCGAGCCCTACAAAGGTGAAAACCGTGGCAAACGAGGCGTGTTTCATCTCTATAACATGATATACTGCGCTACAGGTTGCGAACCACTATCCTATAAGGGCTACGGTTGCTACTGTGGCTTCCTCGGTGCTGGGAAGCCTACGGACGGAATAGACAAGTAAGTTTACATAACTCACTACAACATATTCTAATTTCAACAATCGATTTTACTCAATGAATTAAATTTTAAAACACAAATTACCATAAATTCAATTCATGTAATATCCATTTTCATTCTGAAACTAAGGCTTCTAGACATTCAAACTCGTCAATATCTACTATGAATTTAATATAATCTGAATTCCATAAAAGCCATATTATTGTTTAGATTTATTTTTCTGTTTAAGTCCGCACTCTTTGTTTCGCTGTCAAGCCACAATTGCTACTAACATTATATCTTCTTTGTATTGTAGCACGGCAAATTGCGTTCTGACTACTTACTCTATTGGTCGAAGGGGCTCCGAAGCCTCAGACGGCTTTTACAGTTTCACCGAACTTGGAGGCGAACGCTTAAGGCACTAAGCCTCGAAAGCGAGGCAACCAGCTCCAAGGGTGCCAAAGTGGCCAAACCTCAGCTTGGACTGTTGCCGTAACTGCAAATAAGTCGCAAAGTGGCTAATTCCCTATCCGTAATTCGATCTAAACTAACTATACATATATACATGTTCCTTTCCTCTGGGAGGTAGGAAGTAATCTGTCAATTTTGGTCTAAACTAACTAGCCATAAAAGAAAAAAAAGGTCCCTTACAGAACCTAAATACCTGAGTGGCATGCAATGTAATGAGTGTATGTTGGTAGCTATTATTCAATCATCGTAAGAAGACTTGCACGACACATCTCAAATACTTATTTTAGAGATGTAGCATAATTTAAATTTTAAGCTGATTTTATGATTATCGAATCATTTTTAGAATAAACTATAACATTAATTAAGATCGCAATCTGGTACTCTTGAATTAATGAATTAATGACTTAATTGAATTTGAATTAATGACTCCAAAGAACAAGATTAATTCTTCCAGTCAATATTCATCGTTGCTTGTTGTTGCAGTAAAAATGTACGAATTACGTAAATATATTTGTTTATTCGAAATTAAATAATTATCCGAAATTTCTTTGCTACTTCCGCTTGCAATAGATCGCCCGTTAGCTTTGGATCAACATCGATCTGCGGATGCCTCGTTGAGAGGTGAAACATGTGTTATTGATTGTGGTCGTTTCACGTCTCATCTGCAACATAATTATTTTAAATTAATTTATTTCTCTATTATTATTCGTATATCTATATACAAACCTTAGTTTCTTTCCGATTCTTCTCTAAAGGACAGTGCCTTCCGAATCAGCTGTAGAGTCATTGCATATATTGAATATAAACATATTATTATTTTAATTAATTTGAGACATTAATTTACACATTTATTTAAATTCAAATATTCTATGTTGTAAATAACTGAAGCTACTATTCTTCTATTGCACGCGGAAGTAGCAAAGAAGTTTCGGATAAATATTTACGATTGATTTCCGAAAAGTAACGCATTCGTCAATTAAATATTTGAAATTAAAGAAAAAACTAATAAATTATATATAAGTACAACGGTCATCGATCAATTCGATTAATTTCAATACGTAAGATCATTTTCGATTCTTTGGTTTTATTATTTTGGTCAACTCTAGTTTTAAGTCATATAGAAAGTAACGATACACGTAGTAACAAAAAAAAACAAAATTCACAAAAATCGTTGTATAAAGGAGGAGGTTATTTAGGATTTTATCGTGCAAAATGTTTTTATAACGTTTATCAGTATCAATATTTTTTTTTTTAATGATAATTGATAGTCGAAATGCATGTTACTTTTTGTGGATGTGACATGCAAGTCTTCATACGATGAATAAGGTATATTGAATGCATTGTAACTGTATCGCGCGCGCGGCTGCTTAACTTAAGGGCTCCATGCTGGAGGAACGGACCTAGGCCTGAGTTGGCACAGGAGAGGGTGAACGTAGCGGGTTTAAATAAATAAACTAATGACGCTGTACCTGATGGAAAGGACTGTGTAGATCTACAATCCATCGTCAATTGTCGGTGTCATGCTGCTTGCTCAAATCTCTCTTCGCGTTATGTTTAAAGAACTCCATGTTGTAGGATGAATGAACACAGTTCCACAGCTTCACAGTACGGCAAAGATATGACAGTGAAGTTTTCTTTATTCGTACCGAAATAGACGTTACTCTAAAGCTGTGGGCTACAGAACCTAGTGCGTGTCGATTTTTTATGAATGGGAGAAGAAGGAATCAAGAATTTATCATATTCATTGCATAATGAAAGCTTATCACATAAACCATTAAAAATCTAATTTTATGCCATTAAATTCTTGATTCGAAACAATTCCTAACAAATAGTGCTAGGAACACCGATCAATGAAATCTAGACATACCTAATGTTAAATTATATCTAGTTAGTAAAACCAATAAAAATATTTTATGTAATAGTGTTAGGTTCTACAATAAGAACCCTATACACATTACCGATTTGCCGGATAATAGGGTCAAGGACCATGTCAAGCAGATTTTACTGTCAGAAGTATATTATAGCTTAAATCGTTATGTGAATGATAGTGATGTCATAAAATTACTCCCTCTCTCTATATCCACTAAAATAATATTATTATAAACTGTAAAAATTATTTACAGTTTTTTTCTATGTTTTATTGATAAACCCGATCATGTTCATTGCCTGCTTTTCTCGGTTACTGAGATGCTTTCCGAACCGATGTTAGTGTTTAACGTTCATAAGCGGCTTCTCAGTTAGAGCGTAAATTGAATGAAGTATTTTTGATTTTGAAACACAGTTGCTGCAAAATGCACGACCAATGCTACGAGGACATCAACTGTCCGTTCTATACGGTGTACCTTCAGCCTTACTACTGGAAGTGTTACTATGGACAACCGCTCTGCGCTCTCGACAATTACGAGTCACGGAACCAGCTCGTGAACCGATGCGCGCCTCGACTTTGTGAATGCGACAGGTAATGGTACTTATTTCAGGACACTTTTATTTCCACTATGTATTTCACATTACAAATTGTTTTTTTTTTATGTATAGAAAGTAGGAAATAGGAATGGAATCCACCTAAATTAAAGTGGTGTTTTATTGTGACGACAATATTTTCAGGGTTGTACCTAAGCCTGTAACTAAACAACACCCTCGCAATAAAGTCAAGATCAACAACAAGTTAATAATAATCACAAAATAATTACATACTGTATTCCATAATTACGATTTCACGGCTCTCTCCCCTGTCTGCGCTAATCTGTTTGTTAGTAAATCCGATTTCAACCTACGGAAAGGTTAATTTATAATCCTTCGAAACTTCACCGACTCGGTTAATGTGTAATTAAATTGGTATGAAGTTTAAAAATCAAAAATGTATTTAACATTCTCACGGTAGGTAATAATTTAAAAAAATAACATACAATGAATTTGCGTTTGCTAATATATTGTTACGGCTTGAACATGAAGAAAATAGAAAAAAAACAAACATCTTTCTAGAAGTTTCCAGGAGCGTCCGTAAAGATCGTGAATTTATCATAGTGTAGTCGTGTGACGTATAGTCTTAGGTTCAACCACACACATAGAAAGTCTTATCGCTAAAACTGTCAGCAAACAATGGGCCATAAATTAAACGTTCCCCTCGTTTTAAAAAGCGATGACGTAAGTTGTTTACAAGATGTTAAGAGTTCCGGGGCCTTCCAGAGATTTCGGGATCGAATCATTTAGGTATATAAGGGAGCTGAGTTACGAGACGCGGCAGTTAGGTCCGTTCCCCCGCTAGGGAGCCCTCAAGCCAGCTGCTCGCGCGATACAGTGACACTGCAATCACTAGCTACCGACATACATTCATTACACTGTATGAACACACATGCACTACACTCAGGTACATAGGTCTTGTGAGGGACCTTTTTTTTTTCTTTTTTGTGGTTAGTTAGCCTTAGAAAATTTTTCAGATCACTAAATACATGTACGCGTGTCTCTTCCTCCCTCCCAGGAGGCAAGAGACATGCATACATGTATAGTTAGTTAGCTCGAATTCGCGTAGGAATTTAGCTAGGTCGCGTATGTTGCAAATACGGCAACAGCTCAAGCCGAGGTTCGGCCACTTTGGCACCCTTGCGCATGTTGCCCAAAATTTCTCGGCTGAGTGCCTTAAGCGCTCGCCAACAAGTCCGGTGAAACTGTTAAGGCCCCCGGGCCAACAGCATAGTCAGTTCGAAAAAAAAAAAAAAAAAAAAAAAAAAAAAAAAAAAAAAAAAAAGAGACGCGGCAGTTTTAAATTCGAAAGCGAAGCGACAACAAGAAGCGAAATAAGAGAGAAACAAACAGTGTTATTCACAACAGTACCTACAGGGTTATTCTGTGAGAATCTTCGGTGGACGATTTATGCGTTTGTTTTGTTCTGTTATTGTTTTTTTTTTATTTTAATGTGTATTAGCTGAGTACGAATAAATTACTTTTGAGTGTCACTACGGCATCTTATTACCCACGGACGTAACAATATCCTGATTGCATTAGGAACAATTAAATTGTAAACTTTACTTTTAACTTTTTAAGATATCATATTCATTATACCTACAATAATGGATTGATTAAATCTTTTAGGCCCGCTGGTTTATAGTGTAAATTTAGCTGTATAAGAAAATGATAGAATAATGAACTGAAATTTAGGTTTTCTAAAGAATCTGTGACGTGTGCTGTCTTTCGGTCGAACTTTGACTTACCTATTACAATGTTGCCTGCTGACTACATAACAAAATTTATATGTATGTCTCCTACAATCTTCAATAAATGATAAACTAAATATAAATGTACTTCTTCATTTCAGGTTATTCGCGATGTGCGTAAAACGGTACCACTGTCCAAGAAGACAATCTTATTGCCGCTCATCACCTGTCCGATTACTGCAAAATTTGTTAAGGTTCCGATAACAAAAGTTCGAATTTTTAAGCTATTGTAACTTAAGTCATAATTATACACTTTACATAAAGTATATGGAAAATAATATATATGGTTTGAGTTTTAATTCTTACTTGTAGACATAATTCTTTTACATAAGTTTTTTTATTGGGTGTGTCTGATGTGGTGATGTTTATGTGTAAAGTACCTATGTCTGTTCAAATGTTTACCCTTCAGTCGAGCTTGAATGGCTTGACGGATTGTAATGAAACATGCAATGAAATAAAAACAGATAAATCACTCAAAAATACTATCCAAATTGGATCGACAAGTATCGAAAATAGGTTTTATGATTTCGAAAAGCAAAGTTAACCCTAAAAATTACTTGTTCTATATATACAAGGATTTGCCTACACGAAAGTACTGTTTATCTTAATACAATAGCCTCAGTTTGGAGTAGATCTAAAGATAAAAGTATCCCAGCCAGTCGTGCATGATGAAGCCTATTATGAATGTTACACTACAGTACCTATATACCGTACACCATTGTGTATTTTTTAGAAAGTAATCCAACCTCATTTTACTCTCAGTTCAATTACAGAATGAGACTAGTCTCTTAACTCTAGAGTTACCAACTTAAGAAAACATTGGATCCTCTCTGGCATAGAACACTATTACTCTGTTATTCTTAATTATCTGTGATTTCTAAACGTACCCGAATTAGCAGTACAACAAAATTTACACAAATCTCATACTCTGGCAAAGCTAGAAAAGACCTATACTTCTCTTTTGAGAGTTACTGTTCGGGTAAGAAAAGACGATCTTACAAAAATGAAAAGAACAAAACAAAATATACGTCTTTTATAAAAATACTATCCACAATGCTACCACATAATTAATTTAACCAATACGAATCTGTGTTTACTTGTATTTGATGAACAATCACGCAAGAAAGAACCAAAAATATATATCTCTGTAACTAGTCCTTGTAAAAATTTACTGATACACTCTTTTGAAAAACAAAGGTTTCGTATAGGTATTGGTCACTGATGCAAAAAATTGTATAACAAAGATCTCACAAGATAGGTCGAGGTCTCGCAATAACGTCAGAGGGATTTCCGTAAGTTAACGTTGATCAACAAACAATATAAAAATATTGCTAGGTATTTGATAACGTTTCAATAAAGTTTGTCCTAAAATTGCATCCAAAGGTTTCATATACGAACGTTCGGAACTGGGTGAACTATTTATAGTTGATAATTTCAAATTAATATAGGTATCAGGAATGTTACGGATAAGAGATTTCGGATCTGGATATGGAGTATTTTATTTTCGGTTATGAGTACGCTCGGTGTACTGAAAAAAAAGTATAAGATTATCTAAATAAAGAATTTCATGCACATCATAATATATATAATCATATATATATATATAATTTTATATATTATAATATCATTATAATACAATGATATTATAATATAATATAATGATATTCGATATCATATATATGCTCGTTTAAAGATGTAAGATATTTCATCATTCGGTATTATTTGAAGATTTGTAGGTGAACAATATTAACTTAATTTCAGGGAAAAATGAGTTAACTCTTAAGTTATTTTTAGTAGGTACCTAATTGAGAGTGTCTCATTCGACTTCGTCTCTATCCAAAATTATTCTACTTTGTATGGGATACGTTTGCGATTTCGTATATTATTTATTATGATATCCGATTTTTCGGTTATGGCGGTCAACACTGGTAGAAACTTTATATGTTCAATTACAAAACGGTACAGATTATTGAAAGCGATGATGCTCAGCAGCATCACTTCATTGATGACGTGGGTTTGATTCCTACTGAGCTGAGAATTCGATGAAAAATTCGTAATTAAAACATGAGTTACTCAAACGTCACTAATTCCACCAGTCGTCAACATAAAACCAATCGTAAATAAATTCATTTGTAATTAAATTATTAAAAATTATTTACTGATAATAATTGATTATTGACACGAATAGTTAATCAAAACAGAAGCTGATGTTCACTTTTAATTATTGTCATACGTTTTCGTCGAAAAGTATAAAAACCGTTCAACAGAAATCATAATAATTTTTACAATGTGGTTTCCTATAAGTAGGTAATTTCATTTTTAATTATAAGGTAAGTAAACTTTTTACTAAATATATAAATATTTAATTCTATTTTTTAGTAAATATAATTAAGTTTGCACACATACGGTACGCTACGCATAAATTCGTGACCAGCCATAAAATTATAAACTTCGATGAAGATACTTAGTATCTACCTATAGCTGTATGGGCTGTAGGGAACACAGTTGCCATTGAACAAGAATAAGAAGAATTTTTTGCGCGATATTAATCTGATATGAAGTAGTTTTTAATTTTGATTCGTAAATTTTCGTTGTCTGACCCTATATTGTTTGATAATATATAACATATTTTAGCTAGATTATTGTGGTCAAATTTTATATAAAGTTTTTTTTTATCGTTATAGGTTTGGCGTAGTGGCCACAATCTCACCTGACGTTAATTGACGATGTGGCCGAAGATGATAATACGCTAAACCTAGTGGAAGACTGGCTGTCAAGTGCAGCTGTGCTTGGCGGCAGATTTTCAACTTGAGGATGGTAGCTAGCCAGGCGGGCTTAGAAAAAGCCCTACCACCATGCTATAGTTTCCTCACGATGTTTTCCTTCACCGAAAGCTCAGGCTCATTGCAGGGATTCGAACTCATGACAATCGACGCGAGCTATCACTGAGCCATCATTGCTTCACAAAAGCTCATTGGAAAGTTCTGTCAAGGCAGCCACTATTTTATAATAATAATAATAATATCAGCCTGTAAATGCCCCACTGCTGGGAAAAGGTCTCTTCCCAAGGGAAGGTATGGGTTTAATCACCACGCCAGCCCATGACGTACCTATAGGCGATTTCAAACACCGAGAAATCAACATTTCTATATTTTTCTTATATAGGTACAGTGGTACTACAAGAATATTTCTCAGGCGTTCAGGTTTCCTCATGATGTTTTCCTTTACCGTTGGTACATGGCGAGATTCGAACATATGGGCATCGAATCGATATTCCGCCTGTCCAAACCACTAAACCACCACGACTTCAAAGTTGTTTTTTATTTGACTGAAATCAGTACAAGCCACTCAGTAAAAGGAAATAATTACACACTTGATAATAGCAGTAAGTAATGGTCAAAAAAGAAATGACAAGTAGAAGAAAGGAAACTATTATATTTTTTATATTTCTACATTTATTGCAGATGTCATCATTCCGACTGACATTATTATGGTCAATATTGGTTTTAATTTTAATAAGTTTACCCGAAAATAACCTGTCTCTGGCGACTCGGTGTTCAACACGTCGAACGGATAACGGAACGGTTGTGAAATGCGTACTGGAATGGCCAACTATTAAAGATGGAACATACTATTATTATCCCTACACTTATGCGTATCCATACTATTACTATTATTACCCATATCCTTATTTTTACGGGTAAATAAAAATAAATTACATCATATATTTGTTTTTTTATTTTTCTGACTTATGCTCTCTTGGGTCACTTCTCAGTCAGAAGTAAGAATTGAGAAATTTAAAATCTGTTGAGAAGCACCTATTTGCTCCGATAGATTCATTCGGGAACGGAACCCTTTTTCTAGTTCTACTTCGTTACATTGCATCGTCAGTTAACATCAATCGAGTTCGTAGTCAAATGATTGCGTATAATAAAAAATAACTGGCAATTTCTATAATAATATCTTAGGGGATATTAAAGTTATCATCATTTTTGGCAAAAATTTGTGAAAAACATATTTTGTAACAGCGCAACGGATTTCTACGCCTTTCATTTACCACTATTCTTTTACAACGTTCCAACAAGCTCGCACATAACTCGTTTTATAAATAAGTTTAAGCTGTTAAAAATGGAAGCGAGGAGGAAGCTACATTTGGCCAGTATGCTAATCGGTATAATACCTACTAAAACTCCAAGTTACCTGCCCCCGCCCGTACGCTTGCGGTCTTTTTCGACGTAGCTAAGGCCTTCGATAAGGTCTGGCATGCCGGACTAGTCCACAAGCTACATCAATTAGAAGTCCCGGATAGGTTAGTTCATCTAGTTCACGATTTTCTACGCGACCGCACCTTCCACTACCGAGTGGAAGGAGTACTATCTACCGCCCACCCTATACGCTCAGGCGTCCCGCAAGGTTCCATTCTGGCGCCTTGCCTTTTCAATCTGTACGTCAGCGACCTCCCGAAGCCCCCCGGGGTCGAGGTAGGGCTCTACGCTGACGACACAGTCATATATGCGTCAAACAGACACAGAAAAAATCTCGCCTGCGCAGTCCAACGTGCCGTAACCACTCTCGGGGAGTGGTTTCGAACGTGGCGAATAGCTATTAATCCGGTAAAGAGCGCCGCGATTATGTTCGAACCGCATACATGCAAACTACCACGCACGGTAGGACCCCTCTCATTATTCGGTACGAATATCCCTTGGGCCACCAAGACTAAATATCTGGGTGTCACCCTCGACTCGAAGCTTAACTTCAACGCACACGTTACTATAGTCAGGAATAGGGCCATCTGGATCCTTTCCCGCTTGCGACCCTTGCTCAGTTCGGTAAGCAAAATGTCCTTAAGACATAAGCTCACACTGTACAAGATGTGCGTCCGTCCGATCTTGACATATAGCTGCGCCGCGTTCGCACATATGTCCAAACATAACTTTTCCCGCATGCAAAGAGTCCAAAATCGGTTTCTCCGTCGCCTGCTTGACCCTCCAGCCTTCGTTAGGAACATGGACCTGCACAGGGACATGAGGCTTCCCTCGATAGAAGCCTATGTGAAATATCTCACCAGGAGATACTTCGATAGCGCTTCGAATCATCCCAACCCGCTCGTAAAATCCACCGTGAACTACGTCCCAGACAACTCGATCCCCGTTGCCAAACGTTATAAACGCCGTCCGCGAAATCTCTTTGTCGATCCCGATGACGACATCGAGAACGCTAACAATTTCTACGCGTCCGCTCCCGCAACATATGCGTGCTCGCGCCCACGCCCGCGAAACCACCGTTCCCTCCGCAGGGGACGTACGGTTAACTTCGCTCCCGCACACCCGCCACGACCGCCCTCCTCTGCGGCAACTCAAGCCTAGGTCCGATCCATCGGCATGGAGCCCTTGAGCCAAGCAGCCGCTCGCGCGATACAAGTGACTCTACAATCACTAGCTTTCACAGCCATACATGACACTGCATTATACACACATGCACAACACACATAGGTACATAGGTTCTGTAAGGGACCTTTTTTTTTTCTTTTTTTGCCTAGTTAGATTAGACAAAAATTTTCAGACCACTAAATACACATACACATGTTCCTTCCCTCCTCCCAGGGGGCAGAAACATGTATATATGTATAGTTAGTTTAGATCGAATTACGGATAGGGAATTAGTCAGATCGCGACTTAATTGCATACGCGCAACAGTCCGAGCCGAGGTTCGGCCACTTTGGCACCCTCGGATGTTGTTGCTTAGCTTTCGTGGCTGAGTGCCCTAAGCGCTCGCCCCCAAGCCCGGTAAAGCTGTAAAAGCCGTAAAGGCTCCAGGGCCCCTAAGGCTAACAGTATAGTCAGTTCGAAAAAAAAAAAAAAAAAACCAAGTTACCTTTACAATAAGTTTGTGTAGCTCCACCATAATAATAGATTCTGATCGCACGTATTTAATATTTTACACAAAATAAAACTGTAGCTTTTCGATATTCTTTTAGATACGCAGCCACTAAGTGCTGTAACGACATACCACCTATTCGTGATATTAAGCCGACAATTAATTTCAGCTTCAAGGTTAAAATAGTTATTTGTGCAACAAGAGAGCAAAGTTGTTTTATGTTTCGAGTGCTGATTTTGAGTCCCGAGCAAGCGAAGGATTCTATGATTGATTCACGAGCCTAGCGAGTGATTCAAAGTTAGAATCCTGAGCGTAGTGAGGGACTCAACATCACGAGATGCAAGAAACTTTGCTCTCGTGTAGCACACATAACTTTTCACCTCAGCAGTGAGAACACATATTACTTAGGATACATAGAAATGAACAGGAATAGATTGAAATAACGTTTATTATTTAATATGAATCACAATTATGTATATAAATACAAGTTACAATTATTAAAGATACAATTATTGAAAGTTACAGTTTTACTCGGCATTTATGTGTGTCTCGGTATCTAGTGACTCCTTTTTAGTTTCTCGCGTTTCGAGATCAGTCAGTGTAAATCCAGTAATTAAGCGGGGTGTAAGGGATATGCACCCGACTGGATCACGACCACCAAACACATGGTGATAAACCCGTCACAGTGACTCTCTTTTAGTTTATCGCGTTTCGAGATCAGTCAGTGTAAATCCGATAATTAAGCGGGGTGTAAGGGATATGCACCCGACTGGATCACGACCACCAAACACATGGTGATAAACCCGTCACAGTGACTCTCTTTTAGTTTGTCACGTTACGAGATCAGCCGGTGCCAGTGTACCTTTATCTATATGTATACCTATATTCATCAATGGTTTGCCGATCTCTAGTGTTTTCATATTGTACATTACATCACATTGCCTTACTTGCAAAAAAAAAAACTTTCGGTCATAAAAAATATTGACTCGACTGTAAATTTCTGTAAATTTATTTGTTATTAAATGGTAAATAAGTTCAGTTAATTTATAGTAACAAGTCTGTTCTTGACAGACGAGAAACTTAACCGAACTGATTGCCGATCTAAAGACCAAGTTTTATTGTCGACAGTTAATCCATATTTCTATAATATTATCGTTATAATTGTAACTTATACAAGCGAAGTCAGAAACAAGAGTAATTTTTTTAATAAAATATGAATACAAAGATGTGTAGAAAATATTTTATTTATACAAAAAATATACATAGAGTACTTTAACATAGACCTTGTCATTTATAAGAACTTAACTCCACCTATGATATTAACAGGCCTGCCTTTGTACTTCTTTGATATGTCACTCTCGATCTGAAAATAAATTTACATTTTACATAATATTTATAAGATAGGTATGCAGGCTGTACCCTCTTTTATTACGACGTATTAATCGGTACATAAGTAAAAGACGCTGATGTTACATATTTACTGGTTTTTTATGCCTACGATTGGCGATAACCACCTGTTGTTTAGACTAGACGAATTGCGACATATTTTTGTTTAATAGTTATAAACAATATAAGACCATTGTTAAAATCATCATTCATTCTGTAGTAAACCTGCTTAAGAATCACATATATATATATATATATATATTATATATATATTTTAAAACCCTCGGCACCGCTCCCGTCACTTAACTAGATATAATCGTTTTTAAAACCCATGGGCAGAAGGACCCTATCTATATAAATAAAATGATCAAGGTATGCCGTTGTACGCGCATCACGTAAAATAATTCGATAGATTTTGATATTTTTTTTGTTTTATTCTTTAAATACTGAGAAATCATAAGAAAAAATCACGATACCTTCATTCGCTAAAAAGTTATTAAAGGTTTTAAGAAACAACTTTATAATCACTATGCGTTCTTCTGTCGTCCACGCGAACGAAGCCGCGGGCACAGCTAGTAGTAAATAGAGATAAACAGAAAAAGGGAAGTAGAAGATCAATGAGGTCATTCGTTTACACGATTTTTAATAATGTTAAATTACAGCTTGTAATACTAAGAATCTCTGTGCTAAGCCGCGGACAGACAGACGGACATAGCGAAACTATAAGGGCTCCTTTTTGACTTCGGAACCCTAAATATGCAAAAAGTTGTGGTGGCCATATAATTAAGACTGGTGGAACATATCCTATATTCGCTGGTTATAACCTCGGCTTGTGCGTTGCACTACAGACTGTTCATTTGATTTTTGAACGCATCCTAAGTTGATTTTTGAACGCGTGCATTATGTTTGTGTTGTCTCTGCCAAGGGAATTCCTGTTGAAAGTAAAGTCTTAATGTCTATGTGCTATGTACAATATTGGGCTCAACTTGGAAAAATAGTAGATCCGAGAGGCTGATAGGAAAGTCAAATATTTGACAAGTTAGAACAGCTTACGTTAGCTTGCAATTCCTTAGTACGTTGTATGATGCGTGCGAGCACGGGCCGCAACTCCGCCGCGCGCTCGCTCGCCGCGACGCGCTGCTCGGCCGCGCGGCTCGCCAGCCGGGACAGCTTCTCGCATAACGTCAACTTCTGCTTCAGCTGCCCGGTCAACACATCCACGTACCTGATACAAAGGCACATGTACTTATTTAATTTATTACAGTCGTGTCTGAAAGTGACTACCTTCTCTAGTTATGCGCTTTAAGTTCTAGAAGTGACTAACTCTCTATACATGCTGTATAAGTTCTAGAAGTGACTCCATCTCTATATTTACGCCATGAGTTCTGGAAGTGACTCCCTCTCTATACATGCGCTATAAGTTCTAGAGTTGACTCCATTTCTATATGTATGCTATAAGTTCTGGATGTGACTCACTCTCTATACACACGCTATATTCTGAAAGTGATTCCCTATACAATATAATTCCGAACTGTAATTAAAACTATACTGTACCGTTAATTAAAAATAATAATAATTGAAAAAAATAAAACAATAATATTTTTTCTCACTAGCTATCTATGTTCCGTAAAGAAGGTATAGTTTTTATATTCATGAGTGACTTATCATCTGGTGTGCAATTTGTGTCAATTTATTTGTTCACCTGGGAGAATGCTTCACGTTATGAAGGTGGTTGACCTCCGGGCCGGTCAGTTTACTGGACGCGACCTGCACTGCGTCCAGCATGGCAGTCAGCGCCGGCACGCTCTCCGTCGGCAACTGCTGTAGAAGTGTGAAGCTCTGACTGTCATTCGACGTGTTTGTCTCGTAGAGACGCATTTTCAAGAAAGATTCCAGCTGAAAAATATGACATTTCTTTTCATATTGATTGTTTCAAATTACAATACTTCAAAATTTATTTGGAATTACTTTAATTTAAAAAACATATACATATATGAAGAGTTACAGGTTGATCAGGAAAAGTTGATCAAATTATTTATACTGTAGTTGGACTTTTATTCAGTAACTTGACAGTTCAAAGAAAAATAATGTTACCAAACTAAAACTAATAGTGTTGGGGTAGTGAATGTTTGCGTAAAGAATGAATAATAAAAAAGGTTTAATTTAATTACTTTAAATACATTTTAAAAATTCGTATATAAGATGTGAAATATAAAAATAATTAATATTAACCCTTCAACTGTCAAGTTACTGAATACAATTAAAAGTTCAACTATAGTTGTAAATTTTTGTGCACTTCTACATTAAATTAAATATATAAAATTTAATATATAATTTAATATAATTTAATTAAATATATAAAAACTAGCTGTGTCCACACTTTCACTCGTGTTATATATTTACTTAATAAACTCTTGCCAACGTACTCATGCAGCCTATCATTGTTCTCATTTCCAATACTTACCTGCAGCTTGCCAGATTGTTTAACGTTCATGTTACTGTTCCGCTCCTTAGGAACGTAGCGTGAAGTTATATAGCCTACATATATCCTTCCTCAATAAATCTATACATATTATAAAACTTACCGTCTCTTTGTCTTACTGTCCGTTTATGTTCTTTTCACGCGAAAACCACTAATCCGATTTACATGGTCTTTCCTTTAATTCATAGATATGTTATCTGACCAGGTTATAGGATATATTTTGTTACATAAAGTAACGAAGTAAGCGTACAGTATACAAAATAAGCAGTAACGAAGATGATGAATCAATTCGGAAAAGATACATACACTTTTGGGGCGATTAAATGACTTACGCTGAGTAAACCATAAGAGATACATCAAATTAATGTTCTACATAATTGGGTATTTGACTGTTTTCGAACTCACCTAAAATGATCAACAATGTAATATAAAGCTAACAATAAATGGTTTTCTTCATAATTTTAAAAGATATGGTAGGGTATATAATATGCAAAAATATATTTTCTAATCTAACTGGTATTTCCAAAAATTAGAGCAGTCAAATAAACAACCAAACAATCTCTAGCTCTGTATAACTATATGAATAGATTATTGTTACATACCTCAACGAGCTGATCTATAAATTGGTTCCTGGTGGTAGGATTGTCTAGCAACGTTAAGGCGTCCTTCCCCCTAGCAACGCCACCTTGTACACCCTGATCCTCTACCACAATGCCGGACTCCTCAAGTGACACCGCTTCTATGTCTGCTGAAAGATCCTGAAAAAAAAACATAAACATTAAGACTAGCGAACATTAGAAGGCGGCAATTCAAAGCTAATTTTTAATATTGAATAAAGAATAAAGCTCTTTAAATCAGCGATATCCAAGTAAGATTATTCTGAAACCATGTTATAGTCAATTATCACTAAAATTACATGCAGACATAAAGAGCAAAAATGAAAAAAAAAGTGCGGTAAAATTGGCAATTTTAAAAGTACTTACGACATTGATAGGTGTCGACAAATCGACATTGCCCCAGTCGATTTCTGCAGCCCCATCACCATCACCAAAATCTATAGCACCTGCTGTTATATCCACAGATCCAAAATCTATTGTTCCATTATCTCCAAAATCAATCTAAAACACAATTTATTGAATTTGTGTAATTTATTAGGTTTTATTAGAGACTAGCGGCCCGCCCCAGCTTCGCACGGATATTTAAGAAAAAATTCAATTATTAAAAATTATAACACACACACACACTTATTTTTGCGTCGGGGGTTACTAAGAAGGAGTATATTATCGAGAAAGATTTTTTCGCCTATGTTCAACAGATATAATGTAGGATTCTAAAGGTGAAATAACTTTTCAAATCGATCCAGTAGTTTCAGAGCCTATTCAATGCAAACAAACAATCAAATCTTTCTTTTTTATAATATTAGCTTAGAAATATTCAATCACAGTAGGCACAACTATAATGACTACTATAAAGTAAATTAAAACATTTAAGATTTAATGACACTGTTTCCATTAATATATTAGCTATTTCTGCTAGTTCATTATCAGTACTTAACTATAGGTTTTACATAATAATTATAACAATAATTACTATTTTGAAATATCTGGACATGTAGAATCTACTAGAGACATGGAATGTGTATTCGTCTTATCGTCGGTAGGTTTTATCGCGTAATCCGAAGCAGGACAGTTTCTCAAACCCGGGTGAAGCTGTAAAAGCCGTTTGAGACTTCAGGGCCCTTATGGCTAACAGTATAGTTAGTTCGAAAAAAAAACCAGGGAAAGCCAAAATCTGTGAGAGGACTATATACATGTATAGAGAGATACTGTAAGTACAACCACAGTACATCAGTATAGTGAGTTTGTTTGAAATTTCATTCACTGAATACCAATAAATTAATTTAATAAAATCTGACAGCATTTTCACTACCCACGGATATAACTAATAATCAGTTGTCAATGTCCCACTACTGGATTAAAGCCTCTTCTCTTGGAAAGTCTTTTTTAATGTTCTATATTATTCACAACCCTCCTTTCTCCTTTGTCGTCAGCCAAAAATGTTACCTATTATATTCAATATGGAAAATATATATGAATCACTAAAACTTTGTTAGAGCAACTTCTGTAAACCTCACCTGATCTCCTTTGCTATATTCCTCATCATCAAACTCTATATGTATCGGATCAGGTTCTATACTCAATGGAGGCTCTCCATAACTCCATTCATAAACTGTTTTGTTACCATTCTCTACAACATATTGTAGTAATGGCAACACATCTGGTGCTTTGTCTCCGAGAATATATTTTGTGAATGCCGAGTAAAGTTGTATGCCTGGCAATAATGGTTTCAGTGACTTTCCTATCTGAAACAATACTGTACCATCTATTTTGTTTGCACTACGGTATCATTTTATAAATGGCACTACAAAACTTGCACATACAATTATGTCAAAACAATAACTAAGTGCATCAATTTCAACACCATTTTATCAATTACCATGGATGTTTACAGATTGAAATTCTTTTTTTCATGGGGGAGGTTTTTATGCTACTCCATAATGTGAAACGCACTTCACTATCTTATGCACCTTAGTTAATAACACAAAACCAATATCATCATGACTCTTGTATACTAGAGTTTGTTCTAGTAAAGGAACTAAAAATTACAACAAGCAGGAAAAAGTTGTCAAACAGCTGACGGGATGGGACGGGACAGACACCTGTATGATGTCTTCTATATCAATGTACTAGACATTGCAACTGCCCACGTCGCATCACCATCCTGTTCCATCCACTGTTTGACGAAACATTTATGCTAAATAAAAAAATTGATTAAAAAACTGTTATCAAACCTTCTCATATATTTCAGGCAACTCTTGTAACCTGTCCACTAATTCCCTCTTAATCTTGTCACCTTTAATACCGAGCTGTTTGCACAAATGTAAAAATTCTGATTTGCTTGATGCTTCGTATTTCAAATAATCTGTATGCTTCTTTTCACATTCCTAAAATCATTTAAGAAAATCTACACTACACACTAAAAAATACATTTAATGAAAATAATTTTAACTAAAAACAAAATGATTTCACAATAGGGATAGCAAATTTCTTTTCTTTTGCAAATACCAGTTTTAATTAAATATTTTATTGATAGAATAATTGATTATTTTCTTTCAAACTTACAGCAAGTGGAAACATTGATCAATAGAACAAATCGATAAAACTGAATTTGATAGAAAGACAAATTTTAATTTTAATTTGCTACAGTAAACTGTAAAATCATCATGTTACATTTCTCATTAAAATAGGTTTAATAATGTAAATTCATGATTTTCAATTATTTAATGGGGTTAAATTTAGAATGGTTTTGGAACAAATTGGTAAAACACAGTTTATGAAAAAAATATTAAAAACAATTCTAGCAATAGCTAGCCTAAACATAAATAAAACAAAAACTGTGAAATCAAATGCAAAATTCAGATTTTGTCTTTTGAGTCTGTCATTCTACAAACATTTATGTGCAACATAAATGTTGTTCTACTAATCTAGCTAATACCATGTACTTATTTTGTAAATATAATGATGAATATAGTTAAAAAAAATATTGACACTAATTATTTTTAATTTCATTTTCATTAAAATTTACCATAAAACTTTGAAACACAAAAACTCAGCCAATGGTGCTTGCTTTTATATGGGATTAGTACCAAAGAATAGACGGATTGTCTACCCTCCCTATTCCTTTTCCTGCTGCTCAGCATGCAAAACCATACTAAATGTAAAAATTTAGAATTTTTCTTGAAATTTTTTACCACTGATAACTCTGACTAGGGATTACCTTTTCATAGGAGTGGCATTAGGGGTTAAGGGACTGTCTCCTGCCCTACCCTTTACATGCTAAATGTTTGCCAAATGCCAAAAAATTATAACTACAACCTATTACTTGAAATATAGTTTTTTTCTATTGACTTCAGTGTGACAAATGAATCTGCACCAGTTACAAAGCTTCAATTATCAAAATTATTAAGTGGAAAAAGTAAGACTGGGAATAAATACATACTGTTTGCAGTTGTTCTTCCTTGGCTATCTGTTTTTTTAGTCCAGGAATCTCGTAACTTATATTCCTTACCAACATCTGGGCTGCTTCTGCCAAATATAAGTTTTCCTTCTCATAATGTTTCACGACATCCTGCCAGTCTTTCATTCGCTGTGACCCGTATCTCCCGAACAAGTTTTTCGTATCTGCTTCAGTTTCTTTCAATATATCTATAATTTTCAGGCAGTGAAAATAATTGATGTAGCTGCCAGTGAGAAGTGTGGCTATGTCATCATGAACAGGCATATCTTGGATGGCATTATTAATTTTTTCTCTTACCGCTATGATGTTCTTCTGCCATTCTTTGTTAACGTGACGACGGCTGATCAGCCAGTCTTGTAGTTTCCCTATGTTTATATCTATAGGTATGTTACTCTCCTGAAAATCACATATTTTGAAATAAACTTGCTATGATTTTAAGACACTTCTAATTTATTGTAATACTTACATCCATATTTACAAATATTACTTTACAACAAATTAAAAAACTGTGTTTTTAAATAACTTCAGCTGTGTAAGCTATGTATGTAGTTGTCGTAAAATATAACGTGACGTGTTGGCAAATGTTTTGCAAACTAGTGCTACACTAGTACTAGTCCGGAGAGGAATCACCGGAGAAAAACCGTAGATTGTCAAAACCGGTAAGACCAGGTATTTTTTGTAATCATAGGAGATTTTTAAATGAAAACTTCTTTAGTGCCGTTGGGATTTTAAACTCAATGAAATAAAAAAGCGAAAATAAAAAGAGAACCATATACATCTATAAGATTTAGCCTACGAGATAATGAGTTGGAATACATTTACATTATGCAGGATCAATACAAGTTCTGATTTGCATTATTGTTATCGTTGTCAGATTTGCCTAATGGAGTCAGACCACAAGACTTCATAAGCGGTATGCACGAGTGATTGATAGTTCGAATCGCGCTGATTTAGGATATTTTAAAAGATTTATAAAAAACCAATATTTTTATGAAGGTTTCACTACTGACACGTCTGAACTACTGCACACATAATTGTCTTTACCCACTCAATTTTACGGTTTTAGTTATAAAATAAAAGTTTCTCCTCGCCTTTTTTTACTTTTACTTGATGGTAATATTAACTGGTGACTGGCGGCAGATCATCAAATATGTTATCAAATCGGTCAAGACTGCATCCTCAAATTACCAACAAGGCCTCAACTAATGAACAAAGTCAAAGCTAACAAGTAGACCTTATTACAGTCAAATGGATCATCTAGCCTGGTACAATCTTCTTTAAAATTACATATCATGGTGTTTATTTTATTATTAAAATTACACATCATATCAGCTATTATGGTATCGTTTGTGTTAATAAATATTTAAAATGGAAGGTTATTTTGATTATATAATTATAAGATACAATTGAATTTTATTTTATAAACAAAAGATTCAAAACTCTAACAATCTCAGGAGAATAACCGGTTATTCAAAACAACCGGAGAAAACCACCGGATACACTTTTTGCTCCGATGCAAACCGCTAATGGAAATCACTATACACTTAACAATTTTGACATTTCATTTTGACTTCTTCTTTTTAGTAAAATTCTTTTCTTTCTCGGTGAAAGAAAGAGGCAAAGGTATCTAAAACCATACAGCCAAGTTAGATGTTGTTTTCTTTATAATCTTAAAATATATCTTTAACAATATGCCGCCTATTGTTAAAACTTTTCAGCGAGTTTTTGTGGCAATATAAAGAGCATGCAATAGTGACCTGATCTAAACATCGAGATTAATCATATAATTATACTTTTGATTTAAATCTGTGTCAAAAACATTATAAACATTATATACAAAAAATATATAGAATTAATAATGTAGGTCACTAGACCAATTATAATCAATTTCTCAATGATAATAAATAATATCGCTAATAAGGGAACAAAATTAAACTATAGTGGTGTTTTGCCATGTAACTAATTTATTGATAGACATAAATCGAAGTCATCTAAATTGTACTTGGTTTCTGATTTTGATCTTGGCTTTCCTGGTGATACATATTGTGTTGAAGTTGCCTCTTCACGTTAACATTCATAGACGATCATATGATCGAAGCTTTATGAAACACCTGAAATTAAAAATGAATATGAAGCAATAATGGCTCAGTGGTAGCGTGTGTATGGACACCGCATCGATCGACGTGAGTTCAAATCCAAATAGTGAGCATAAGCTCATTTTAGCCTAAGCGATATTTTATACTGCCCACCAGGCTAGCTATCAACCCTCATGTTGAAAATCTGTCGCCAAGCATTATACGTATATTTCGCCAACTGCACTTGAGAACTAATTCCGCCACTAGGCTTAGCATGTCACCCTCTTGGGCCACATCGTAATACTAAACCAATAAAGGATAAAAAAATAATTTAATAACAAGTACATCTACAATTTACAACATGAAACTAGGCGTTAGTATCTTTTGCCAATGATCAAAATTATTTGTGTAATGTGTTGGTTTAAGATTTAATACAAAAATCCTAGTACATTTTATAAATTATTTGTGTAATGTGTTGGTTTAAGATTTAATACGAAAATCCTAGTACATTTTATAAATTATTCATCCAATGTCTTTAAATAAAGTCACATTAGTCAACAGTAACTTACCATCTATTTTCAGACTGTTATAGATAATATTTTCAACTATGGGTTAAATTTCATGAGAAGTGTATCTTTAGTATTAGTAAGTATTTCGAGAACCGACCACCTTTAATTACTTTTGGCCATCGATATATACGAGTGAACTGCACGTCAAACCGTGCAGCTTAATTTAGTGTGGCCATGACATTTATGCAGTTTTTTTATACTGTTAGCCTTAGGGGCCCTGGAGCCTTTACCTGAACCTGAACGTAAATACCAATTCGGTAGTCGAGTAAGTAATATTATTTATTGTTCAACTAAATATATAGGTAAATAATATCGTAATAACATAATAAAAAAATATTTATTTATTTAAATGCAACGCCATTTACAATCATATGCTAAAATATACAGATGTTCCATTGTCAATTTACCAATAGCAATAAAATACCAAACTGCTTGTAGGTAAAAACATGTGAGTGAACACAAACTTGATTGACGTGATGTTTTTAGAAAGTGTTTTAATTTGTTGAACTGTTTATAACGAGTTTGTGTTATTTATTTCTACTATATAATATCTGTCAAAGTCAGATAATATGACGACGTGCGTTTTTAAGCTTAAGTAAAATCATTAAAATCAATTTAATTTATCAATTTCAACTTAATATTATTTAAATTTTGAAATATAGTTTGAATTCTAATGAAGCATAGTAGGTTAAAAAAGTCGTGTCACTTCTGTAATGTAAAATCTATAGGAACGACTGCCATGTTGTGTATCAGTATTTGAACAAATTGTTATATATATAAATAACAGCATAACGAAACAAACTTTTAAAACGTCATGCCACCTAATGCAACGTGACGCGAGTTGAGTCGAATCAACTTGTACTAACTTCTATTGCCAGAGACACATTGTCAATACCCGACGAGACACGAGAAGAGATGCGATGCTAATACACGCGAATCTTCATCTGTTTCGATGTTCAGAAGTACATCCATTTTTATCGATCATCACATTTTCACTGCTATCAGCAAACTGTTCTGAGTCCTGACTACTAAAATTGAGTGCACGTCGCGGGCAAAAAGTCGCATCGCGTCGCGTTTCAGAAGTAAGTTTCCTCCTTTATTGAGGAATTCTACTGTTTAAGAACTCCTGTATAATAAAGATAGGTATATTGTTAATACTTGTATATTAATTGTTTATAACAAATTAAATTTTTATTGCGTTAAATATTAAAATGTTGTTTTATTGGTTTTATAGTCAATAAATCAACAAGCCAAAGTATACATATATACAAGGAAACTTAAATATTATTGTTTCCTTTGTAAGTTCTTATCTCATTGCGTTTCGTCGTCAACAATTCTGGAGATAACGATATACAACGATGTATACGTATTATGACATGCCGAAATGGCTCAGTTTGTCTATTAAAACATTGCCTTTAAAAGTTATAAGATAATTATTTACATAATTGAAATCAGTTTAATAATATAAGATTTTATTTGCACTATGGAAATCAACAACTCTCTCACACAGAGGTAAGTTTTAGAATTAATTTCATGGCTATTAATATAAAGTATGTTAACTAGCTAATCTTTTGAGGTTATTTGTACATATTATGGTACGTACAGTCTGACTCAATGAACGCTAATGAATGTGTTTCGCAAACGATTGTTTAATCATGTAACATCAAAAAAAAACGAACCATTCAATGATGATACCTACTTTGCATAGTTTTTTGTGTGATGGGGGCGGATGTCTAAAATTGCCTTGTTTTAGTAGTGTGTAGATAAATCAATACATTTCTTAATAAACTTTTATTCATCTTACTACTTCCCTTGTGTAGCAAGGCTATCGAGTGCAGGACTACTTAAGTAATAAAATATCTTGTCTTCGCTCATGTTACACCAACTGCTTCGTTTTATCCAATAAATATCGGCATTTTTTCGATACTTTTTGGTTTTAAAAATCTTTTTCGCGGTATAGCATGAATTACTTCATACAAAAGTATACTATAATAATTGTTTGACCTTGTCCCGGCCGATGCCCGACCCGGCCCCGGCCCGGTTTAGCATGAATTACTTTATAGAAAAATACACTATATATGTTTGAACGTGTCCCGGTCGGCGCGGCGTCCGGCCTTGCTCGGGCCTGGCGTAATATGAATGATCCTTAAGTCTGCATATTGTGACGCGGAACTACGGAAAACTACACTGCGCGTAGCACAAAAGTATACTATAAATGTTTGGCCGAGGCCTGGCTGGCGCCCGGCCTGACTCCGGCCAGGTGTAACATGAATGATCCTTAAGTCTGCATATTGTGACGGGAAACTACGGAAAACAACACTGCGCGTGGCACAAAAGTATACCATAAATGTTTGGCATTCTCCCGGCCGGCGGCGGCGCTCAGCCTGAATCCGGTCCGGTGTAACGTGAATAATCCTTACGTCTGCATATTGTGATGGGCAACTACAGAAAACTACATTGCGCGTGACCCAACACGCACTTGGCAATTTTTTTTGTACTTGGCTAGATAATTATCTTAAACTGAAAATTTATTGCCGAAGCACCAATAAAAGTGTGTTCTGGCAGCCGCACTTGTATGTCGATATTCTTGGCAGAAAGTATCATATTCGGCTACATTTTGTTTGGATTGGTTGCTTTTTTGTTTTTTTTTTCGAACTGACTATATTGTTAGCCTTAGGGTCTCTGGAGCCTTTACGGCTTTTACAGCTTTACCGGGCTTGGGGGCAAGCGCTTAAGGCACTCAGCCACGAAAGCTTTGCAACAACATCCGAGGGTGCCAAAGTGGCCGAACCTCGGCTCGGACTGTTGCGCGTATGCAAGTCGCGATCTGACTAGGACTGGTTGCGTTTTAGCTACTAACTTGTAAGAGACTTTTTGGCAGAATCTTGATTTGTCATTTGATGTTTTTTATTTATATTTATAAAGAGTTTCTTAGTCCCTAACCCTTTGAAAATACTCCTGTTACAAGGTAACTAACCAGACCCAAGTTATAGGGGTTTTGGGGGGGGGGGAATTTTGATATTTTCTAATCTCTGATAAACTTAGAGGCAAGAAATGGATCAGGGATGATGAAGGGGGACAGAGATATAGGAGGTTAAAGTTTCAAAGTTAAATTCAAGGTTTTGATAGGACTTTACATATAACAATAATGATTAGTGATAAATTAGGATATGGCACTCGCCGGCCGCTACCGCGGCACGCTCGCTACGCTCGCTTGGCTCATGCTTATATTTATCGCAAGAAACCTAAAATGCTCGTCACTCCATTCGGTCGCTCCTCACTACCTATTTGTTGACGAATGACTAAAAATTTGCATAAAACTTTAGTATCCTCTGATTATCGAAGTCCGTAGTGCATAAACAAGTCGGTCAGGAAAGCAGCAATCGACATCTGTTGTACGTGCACTGATCGGTCGGGAAAGTGGCAATCAGTGTCCGTAGAATATACAAAGGTCAGTTGGGAAGGCAGATGTCCTGGCAATTGATGTCCAGAATACAATAATCGAAATCTAAAGTACGTAAATCAGTTGTGAGGAAAAAATTGGTGCAAACAAAACCAAGTCGAGTGGCCTAGTGTCGAGTGACGTAGATTATATTGAGTTGCCAACTCATGAAAATTATGGAAATGTAGTAATAAGTTACTAAAATATGTTAACAAATTTAATTATTATATTAGTGAATTGTTTAATTACTCTTTTTATTTTTATGTATTTTTTTACTAGCAACCTATTATGAACTTCTTCAATGGGTGTTATTAGTAATTTATTAAACTAAAAAAGATACAACGTTGTCACAGTTTATGAACCATTATAGTATTTGTCCATCTGACATCACTAATTATATGTCATTTCCGAGTTTTGTAAGTTTTGAGGTTAAGATAGTTTTTAATAATTTTCTCGAAAATGCCTAATTACCTTGTAATGGGAACAGTTACGTTATAATCGGGGACCAATTCTCTATCAACTTCAACCACTTTTAACCTCGAACTCGTGCCAAACGATTCTAAATCCAACCCCAATCGCCACTTATAAATATTTGTTAAATGTCCAGTATAAATGAAGGTGTTTGTCATTGAGGTATTATGTACTACATACTAGAGCAGCTATTACAAACAAAAATTGTGCACCGCATCCCCGCAGGGCACGCATGTCGAGAGCGAAAATCGGTGATGTGAACTGATTACTTGAAACTTTTTTTTTTAAATAAAATAAATTTAAGTGCAACTTTATTTAAGGGGTTTAGGTGCTGAGTGATTAGTTCATCGCAAGCTTTAAGTGGTTCTATAAGACGAGGTAGTTTGTGTCAATTGTGGCCATATTTTGCTAAGATTAAGTTATTATGTTTACAATATTCTAACAATAATGTAAACATAACTAACATATTTCGAACTGGTTTCGCCAGAACACAAGAACATGTTTCAAACAATCTGGTTTAGGCATCATCTCTATGTATAATACCTCAATGATTTTATTCTATAATTTATGTCTACTTCTGTAGTCTATATTTTAAAAGTTATTAAGATGTTTTTATTAACACTATTAAGATGTTTATATTACCTACTATTGTACATATTCTTTTTATAAATTAGAAACGGTATTTTATTATAAAGGATTTTGTTTATAATTACAGCTACCCAAGTACCTCGGCTGATTCTGATGAGGGTGTAATTTCTGTGGACATATCCAGAGATGCAGTAGTGGACTCTATGACAAACATGGCAGATACCATTATACCTCCAGATTTAATCACGTCAGTCATAAGTCAGCCTCATAATTATCATTAAGTCCTTTGCCAGTTCACTTTTTGATTTAGGCCTCTTCTTCATCTCCAGTCTTTTTTTATTATTTGTAAGTTATGATGTTTGCATAAGTGTCACGCTAAGTCTTTAACAAGAACTGGCTCTGTATTGTATCTGTTTGATCACAGTATAAGTGTTTGCTAACAAATTTTCAACTTCGATGGCATCACATCAAAGTGTGATGAGTTTATTACCACATGCATGGTAATGGCAACACAGTTGGATACAGATCAGTTTTACCTCGCCTAATTACTGGATACATACTGTCTTATCCAGGAACCCGAATTACCTATGGTTCCACTATGGCAGCTGCTACACATAGTGTATGGTGTTTGCAATCCTGTCGGATAAAATTGTCATGCTAACATTAGAAACTGCCATATTTTAAGTAAATTTATTAAAATACTGATAAAATAAACAAAATATCCTTTCATTCTAATGAACTCACCAAATTTTATTAAAAGATCTGCAGAAGAAAATGCTGAGAATGATGAGGAATCTAGCCAGCTAACATTGGCCTATGAGAAGTTGTATGAACTGCCAAAAACTATAGTTGAAAGATTTTGTGATCATATTAAATATCTTGACATAAGCCACAACAAAATCACGTAAGTATTTAAAAAAATATATGTAAATAAAGTAATAGATAGCTTTGCTTTTTGCTTACTTTCCAATTATTTTTATGCAACTTATTTACCCTTTGTGCACTGCACATAATAATATAAAGACTGCATGTATACTGGTAGATAGTTCCCTGGAAAAAACTAAATAAACGGCTCCTTGAAATTTTACTGAATGTTTGCTAAAAATAGAAAGAGAAATTGTCCTACCATTTTATTTGTAAAGAAAATAAATTCATTTTTTTATGAGCAAAAATATCTATTCCTTTCTTGTGAAAGGCAGAGATAGAATTAATTAATCGTTTTTCATTTAGACAATCTTGTGCCTGTGTTACGCGTATACGTTTTGACTTTTTTGATGTCGAAAAACTGCTCATTTTTTAATGACGTGATAGGAATAGTATATACAATTTTCCAAAGTTTATGTGACAGGTTCTAAAGCGTTGTTCATAAAATAAGTTGTAATAGTCTTCTATTTTAGAAATTCCCAATAGCTTATTTTTAACTAAATAAGTAGTTAACATAAACTGTACACGCGTCATAATTAAATGCAAGAAAAGCCATAGTTTTCGCGCGTAATGTGACTCGCTGGGAGTAGCGCAGGAGCGTCGCGCCACTACAGATTAGGTTAATTTCTTATACAAAATCTTTTATTTCACTTGTTGGTATGTATATAATATTGTCTTTCACACTAATTGAATTCCGTGATTGTTGTTGTACTGAACTTTGTTATATAGGAATGCAATTGCTGACGCTCCACTCGGTACTACTTGATACCAATCCTTTTAATTGTACATAACTATTTTTAGTGAAATTCTGTGTTTAGTTCTGAGTATAAAAGGTTACCTATACATGATACCTACCTATCATACACAAAAAGAGATAAGAAAAAATAATACACATTTTGTTCATAAATTTTTTGTGGGAGTGCAGGGCACTACAGGTCTTTAAAAATACTGTTTCAAGAGAATGTAGTTAATAGTAGTAAGTATTCTAAAGCTATCCACCAATTAATTGAAACAAACAAAAAATTATGCATGTAACCTTCACATGCATTTGAAGTAAAACTTCTTTGTCCTTTTAGCAGATATTATGATTATACTAAAGACTTAATAAGTCATTTTAGAATTGAAGAGGTAATTAATAATATTTCGCAAAGGTGTGGCAACACCATTTCTCCCTTAATTCTTAATCTGAATTAATGATTCAACCATCATTTTAAAGCTTATATTCTCCGTTATTGACAAAAAAATGATTAAGAATTCATTAGGAATATGATATATATAAATATGTTGATTTATAATGTAGTATAATAATTCAAGAATATGACTATGTATCAAAACTTACCATCATCATGATATTCGACAATATTTTGGTTCAGTATAATGAAATTAAATTACAAAGTTCAATAAAATTTGCTAACTTCGTTTTTACTCTAGAAACTTGGAAACTCTCGTCCATTTCAAGCATCTGACGTCACTGATAGCTGATGATAATCCAATAACTGAAAACTCTCGGTTACCACCTTTGCTTAAACTAGAATTGTTGTGGTAAGTAAATTTATATTATTTTATTACATTACTAACTGTGCTCCACGGTTTCACCCGTGTTAAGTTTATTCAACAAACTCCACAACGCGGCCAACACGCCCATGTAGCTCTATCGTTGTTCCACTTCCCTTGCATATAGTTTGCCAGATTGCTTGACGTTCATACTACTGCTACGCTCCTTAGGGTCGTAGCGTTAAGTTATATAGCCTACACTATTCCTAATGAATCTAGCTATCATTTAAAAAAAAAATCGAATCCAACTGGTGGTTCCTGAGATTAACGTGTTTAAACAAAAAACTCTTCAGCTCTATTATATTATAGTATATACAGTATAGACTAAGCAGAATATCAACACAAATTTACTACATCCGTTAAAGTTAAAAGAAAGCAGTCGGTCGAGTTTAATGATTACAGTTCCATAGTAAATATATGGAAGGTGAGTTAACGCGATTCTGCTTGACTCCAGTTGGCGCGACATCGCTTTGTACATATGGGCGCGCTCGTTAGTACACTATCGGCACCATGGATAAAATGTAGGAATTCAAAAATAATAAATGTAAAATACATATTTATTTTTAACAAACTAATACCTGCAACTTCTTCTTCGGTGTGTATTATATTAACACCACGGCAAGGAAATACATCGTTGAACGCGTAATGCTTATAAAAATCGTAATTTCTTAAAACATTAATAGTCTACTATTGAATGTAGACCTGTAACCTGTAACCTGACCTGTAACCTGCATGAAATGCATGAAAAGATTCATGAATGTTGAGGAAGCGAAAGTTATATGTCAGGATCGGAGCAAGTGGAAAGACGTGGTCTCTGCCTACCCCGTTGGGAAAGTGGCGTGATTTATGTATGTATTAATGTAGATATTTTAATTATTATTATTTTTTTTTTTGGTAAGGCCTATCTATATATATATAAGCAGTAAAAAGAAACAAAAAAAAATTGATCAAAATCTATCCCCAGTAGTTTGATGCGCGCACAACGGCAAACCTTAATCATTTTATTATTATTTTCATTTTCGAAGACTAAATATTTAATTAATTTTATATGTTTTATTTATGAACTTGTTCGTTATTGTTTAGTTATCATATTTTATTACAAATTATTATTCATCATATTTAATTATTTTAAATGAGTTGCGAAGATATTTAAGAAATAAGAAGCTTCTTTATCTAGGTTTATTTAAGACTGCCTTCTGAGAGAATATTATTACCTGTGTATTGATACTGGGATTATTATTAACAACTCTGTACAATACGATTAATATAAATATTGTATGAAAGATCTATTTTTGCTAGTTTATGGTATTTCCCATACAACTCCTGGATAGTAATGCACCTTGATATTTCTTTGGCATGTCGTAAAAATTTTAAGGTTCGAGACTTTACACCATATGTATGAAGTATCACGTTTTCAGGCTGAATCGTTGTAAAATTGCATCCTTATATCCGTGGGTGACGAAGCTGAAGGATTCGTGCCCTAACTTGCATTATTTAAGTTTAATGGGCAATCCAGCCGCACCCAGTTATTTTAACGGCGGGACGTTTTACGAATATTTGCAATATAGGTGAGTAGTATAAACATATTCTTTTTCTGTACCACTTGAATACAAAATCGACTTGTATTTGACTAAAACTACAAATGGCTGATGTTTGATTATCACTAACTTTGTGTACATAACGCTAAAACCTGCGAAGAATTAAAAAAAAGTTTTATAATTTTTGCAGACTGTTCGTGATATCCCAGTTCCCATCTCTCAATCATTTGGATGACAGGAAAGTGACAGAGGACCAGAGAACAGAAGCCAACAGGTTGTACAAGAGGCCGTTCTTTGAACGCATCACTCACCCGGCGTCCACCAGTATCTCCCAACTGGTCCAATCTTCAGCCAAATGGACGAACGTGCACAATAAGCTGACTTCTCTTCTGGGCAAAGATAGGAATAATAGAAATCTTCTGATTTAGATAAGTTTGTTATCTTCTTTATACATATATAATCGTTCACTAATCAGTCTATTACGTTATTGAAAAAGTGCTATAATTATGTATTGAAGTGTCTCGTATTCATAATATGTTTTGGTTTAGTACCAAAGGAAAAGTCACAAATTTACCCGATAGGTGGTGCTGTTGTCGAGTCATTATTTATAAGGGCACAAAGAGTGCCGGGACAAATAGTCAAATTTTCAAAATTGTAATTCTGTCATCAAGCACCTATAGGTGCGTTCCCACAGCTGCACTTAGCCATATCCCACCCACATAGTCACTAATCATTAGGTGAGATTGTGGCCAAAGCATTAAACAAAAAGCCGGTAGAATTTTAGTTATTTCGGACTTTTTTTACCGTAGTTAGTGCTCGGAGTACTACCCAATAGAATGACTGTTTTTTTTTTATCGCTATAAGTTTAGCATTGTGGCCACAATCTCACCAGATCTTAAGTGATGATGTGGCCCAAGATGGCAACACGCTAAGCCTAGTGGAGAACTGGCTCTCAAGTGCAGCTGCCGGAACATACCTGTAGGTACTTGGCGACTGATTTTCAACTTGAGGGTGGTGGTAACTAGCCAAGTGAACATTAGAGAAAACTCTACACCATGCCCTGGTTTCCTACGGTGTTTTCTTTCACCGAAAACTCAGGCTCATTGCAGGGATTCGAACTCACGTCGCCCGTAGTTGCGCTCGCGCGAACTTCTAAAAAGGTTTATTATTTTAATTAAACAGAACCCTAATTATTTTTTAAAAATAAAAGTAGCCTATGTTACGCCTTATAATATCAGCCATCTGCCTGTGAAAGTCCCGTCAAAATCGGTCCAACCGTTTCGGAGATTTCCCGGAACAAACAGACAGACAGACAAAAAATTTAACACTTGACGGTATACTTGAAGGTGTTATTATGACATTACAAACAGATATTTCAATTTTATTATATGTAAAAAGCTCACGCTTTATTATATATGAGCTTACAAGCTCACGCACACACAGCGCCGCGCGCAAATATGCGTTGAAGTGTCTATAACATTATTTTTATATATAAATAAGAAGAAGTATGAACACAATAACTTCTTGCCTCGAATTTTTTCGTCAAAATTTTTAGTTAATATAGGTAAGATTAAAAATTATATGGTATTAGTCAATAAAAATCCTTATAAAATTGTCATATTCATTAAATATATATTATAATTTTTGCTAGTATTTATTCAGTACATATTATATTATTAAGTATAATTAAAATAAAACATGACTAAATTACAGGAATTTATTATACTATTTACAGTTACCTAAATAAATTATTTAATATAGAATTAACGTCTTTTATTTCGTTTTTATACGGTATCTATTTACGGTTACCGCAAAATTATTTTAGAGGGTAAATTGCCTTGTTTTGCCACCTGCCAAAATAAAATAAAACAACAAAATCCCGGCTATGATCACTGTTTGCCCCTAGGGAACTCCATATGAATGCCTAAATCAGATCCGTCATTCGGGGTCTCGCGGAACACGTTTTGTTTATCAGTGTGACCGGTGTTTGTGTGTCGGTATACAAAATTAATTTCTGAATACCTTTCAATAACTTACAGCTAATAGCGAATGTTCTGAGCCTTGTCCGTTTTTCCGTACTTTAAAGTGGGAGGTGTGACTGTCATATATTAGGGCCTTAGCTGAGCAGGTTGTTAGTTGTCACTATCGCCCACTTTTTTTTTATCGTTATAGTTTTGGTGTTGTGGCTACAATCTCACCTGATGTTAAGTGACGAAATGGGTCAAGATGATAACACGCTAAACCTAGTGGAAGATTGGTCATAAAGTGCAGCTGCCGGAACATACCTATTGGTGCTTGGCGACAGATTATCAAGTTGAGGGTGGTAGCTAGCCAGGTGGGCATCAGAAAAAGCCCAACCACCATGCTATAGTTTCTTCAGGATGTATTCCTTCACCGTCAATCGACGCGAATTCGTACACGCTACCACTAAGTCATCATTGCTTCAATTGCAACTGTCACTGGACAACAAAAAGCGCTCATTTATGGAATAATTTCAAAGAGGCTGTGATTTATGCTTTTGAATATGTGAAAAAAAACACTACTGGGTGCATCCTAGCTATGCTTAAAAATTGTAAAAATGAAATATTACAACACTATATTCTGAATTTCGACAGTATCCTCCAAAATATGTTATTTATTGATTTTCGCACGTAAATGAATACGAAGCATTTTGTTGGATTTCACTGTGCTTACCATCAGGTACAACCGTTCTAAAATAAATAAACCGTTCCGATGACTTGTTATATTTGATAGGTCCTTTAATTACACTAAAAGATACAACATTATGCCGAACTTATTCCAGTAAAACACTACGTCATATACCACACGCCTCCTACACATCCCGTGGTCGAGTGACAAAGTCACCCAATGAGCGCACTCCCATACCATCATACAGGCCAGGTGTCGCCGGCCGCTGTAAATATTAGTCACTTCATCTCACTCTCATATTTTATCCTCATAGCATTCGACTTCGTGATGAAAATTACTTTTAGCTTTAGTTGTCAGTCGCAAACTTCGCTTTACAATTTTTTTAAAGGAGACATGTGTCGACTTTTATCGGAAATTTTGTTTTTACAAGACACTGAAGAAATACGATTATAGTAAATAATTTCAATTAACAGGTAGTCAATTATCGAATGTATAATTTGATGTAATGAGTGTCTTAAAGAAAATATACCTGCATCAGGATGAATACATTAGCTCGATATCCTCTGTTGAGTTCTACAAAAAACTCATATTTTTAGGGAATTTAGATAACTATACTACGATATGTTTAATACCACAATGTTTTTTTTTTAATAATTGTTATATAAAATATTGCGTAATTTCTTAAATGGTACCTAGAGGAAATCTTATGCAACCAACATGTGACCATACGTCCGAGTGCCTTGAACACCTGCTTGATATGCCTCACGATGTTTGTTATAAATGGTCAGTCAAATAAATCGAATGCAGGCTTTTTCCAAGCAGTCAAGTCCATATAAGGGATGTTGTTGTAGTCGTCACATCTGCATTTGGGATTCTGTGTCGATTCTGCCTCGAACGCTTTACGCTGTACCCAGTACACACCGTCCGTGTTGTCGCAAATCAACCGCGCCATAGACGTCTTCTTTATCTCTTTTAATTGATCTGGAGAACAGTTATAACGAAGTTTATAGTGCTCCCGAAATTAAAAAACAATATATTTTAGCTAAAAAAAATTTCACCAGCAGAGGTAGTAAACCTAATCTAACTAATGAGTGTGGGCAGTGGCATTGTTAGCATGGGTGACATGGGTTCCTTAACCGGGCTCATTGTAGGGATTCGACATCACGTCGATCAGCACGTTGTCCGTACACGCTACCAATTTGCTCGTATGCATCCGAGGCGGGACGGTCCTCCACTAGCAACACCACTTGGTGTGGACCCATAAATCTATACTCTGGGACAATTTGTAACGCATACAATTCCAAAAATTAATGTGTTTATACGTTTACTAGACCATTGAAATAACGTATTTGTATCGGGTTTTTCTTTAGATAATAAATTTTTAGGAAAAACAATAGGATATTGACAAAAACTAACCAGAAGTAAAAGAATGTGGCATTTCACCGTTGTCGTAAAAGAATCTGTCACCGATTCTTGTCCTGTAGAACTGTTCTGCGACTATACAGTGAAATGTGTGCCCCAGGATAGAACCCTGGACATCACGCTCCATAGAACCGCCAACGAATAAGTCCACGTCGTCAACGCACTCATATAGTTGAGACAATGCATTTACACGCTGTAATTATATACATTTTTTATATAGCAACACTGGGCAGGGACCTATTCGTTAAGGCTACTACACTATGCCGACGGCTCGACCGCCCGTTGTTTAATCCTGCGGGCTTACCACAAAAAACGAACCGTTGCACTTAGCCGGCAACTGTCACACTCCACAACTGAAATAATGCTTGCTACCGATTTCTGCGATATACAGCCGGTGGCAAAAACTCTCCGACTATATAGTCGTCATAGTGTGTAGGGGAGCCCTTAGGATGGAATAGGAATCAGACGTAGTTACGTGTGTTCTAAAAATGCAAAGAAATCTATAATATCCTCCTACACGATGGTGCATTTGCCTAGTGTTCAGGTTTAGGTACTCGTAGTGTTTTCCCAAATCGTCGCCGTTACCCCTATAACTGTTTGGCAGGAAACTGACACCAAAGTGTACCGCAAATTAACATCACACTGTTGTTCCAAATGTCAAATTGACGTCAAAAACTGGAGAGCAACAGAATACGGTTGCAACCAAATAGCAATCAAATTGGAGGCAGCAATTGCAGTCCGATATCACTATAGAAGGTTAATGCTATTAAATTATTACAATTTAGAAAATATGTAATAAATACACTTATTAAACTTTTAGTTATATATCGATTTTTTTTATCATCTCGGAATATATAAAAGTAATCATCTTATCATAATAGAGCTTGCTCTCCAACTTTTGGTGCAAATTTAGAGTCCCTTTGCTGTGCTGTTTGGTGTCTAATCAGTACCAAATTTTCGAGTTCCAAGCTTTGCAGTTGCGGTAAATAGCGAAAAATATTTGAATAAAAAATTATGGTTATTGAGAAATAGATTTCAAATTAAAACTAATTCCGTTCAAAACAATCAAAAATGGTTTATTCTCCAACCATGTTTTTAATTGTGGGTTTTATATTAACTTACTTTTGAATTTAATTTTAATTAAATAATCTCATCTATTTAATGTCGTTTGTTACCTTTTCCTATATAAATAATCTAATATTAGGTACAGTATAGTAGGTATTTATAACGATATACAAAAACAGACGAGTAGCGAACAGCGAGGGTAACAATTAGTTAATGTATAAGCAAAACTTACATCTTGAGACATTTCCCCGGCTAAATCTTGAAAACATCTCGCCTTCGGCAGACCGCAAATTTCTCTAGAAAACAGCAATAACTAAATGTAAAACCTTGCGTCAATATATCTGTCCCAACAGCTATATTTGGGAACCAGGTTACGATTAGCGTCTTAAAGTTAGTGTCTTCGATTTATAGATTTAAAAATCAATAAGTTACCTATAATCGTTATAAGATGCGATTCCATGGTCTCTGCCTCTCTGGATGTCCATTGCGGTGAGGTCAAGGCCCCAGCTGTTGTGCGACTTGAACAGTAAGTTGGAAATCTCGCCTGTCATGTATGGATCTACTTCGCCCGCGCTCTGTGCTACTATCCCACGTACTATATCATCAAAGGACTCCGATGTTGACTCAAGTAGACTCGGGTTGAAATAATAGTCGCTTAACCTATGGATTATATCACAAGAAATAAGTTTTCTCAACCTCACGAGCGTTGTAAACTCTTGCAAGTTTGGGGCTCAATAAAGAGTCATTTCCACACGTTACTTGTTTCAACCAGCCCTACCTTTTAGCCGAGAGGTCGCGGGTTCGATCCTTACCAGGGATTGACTTTTGTGTGTGAGCATAATTGGGTATTTGAAAAAAAAGAATATCTATTTTTTAATGTATTTTAAAGCTTCATCATAATTATGATGACACGTGACTACGAACGCGCCACGATCGATCGCCAACACTGTATCAGCCGTGTGCTACAATGAGTAAAAAATAACATTATGACGTCACTTGCGCTCGGGTTTGTTCGGGCGCTATCGGCGAGTCTTCGGTACTGAATTCGAAAAATAATTTTTATTTTGAAATATTGCGAAAAAAAGTAATTTTGTTATAAAACTTATATATGATCTTTCCATTTATCACAAAAAAAAACAATAATCCAATTGTTTGTTGTGTGGCTGTGTGTTAAATATCTATTCAAGTAGGTACTAGCTGGAAGACGTTCTTTCTGCTCTTTAATGTCTCGACCACACCGCCACCTATCGGATTCTATATCTATAAACCATCGCTCAATTCCTTCGAAAGTGACACGATCACTAACACGAGATTTTTTTAATTATAATAACTGTGCCCGGGGCTCCGTTCGCATGGACTACTGAGTAATTGTTTAACGTGTTTGTTAATACGGACAATATCTAAGGAATAAAACAAAATTTCATCAAAATCTATCCAGTAGTTATTGCGTGGTGCGCGCACAACGGCGAACCTCAATCATTTTAATAGGTCCTTACATATGAAATTAGCGTTAAAATATGGGAAAAGTAAAACTAAAAAAATATTATGAAATTATATATTTAATCAATCGAAGTATGTACCATTATTATCTAATCACTTTCGCCATTTTATAGGTACTTCAATGATTCCATTGCTGAAAAAATTGTGGGAGTGACAATCAATAAAATATTTGAAGGTGGTTTAGACTGCCTCATCGGAATTGTTTTTTTTTTTTTTTTCGATTGACCAGTCTCGGTTGTCTAACGGCTAGCTTTTCCATCATGGTTTGCAATTGTTGACAATACAGATCTGCCGTTATCGTCTGACCAGATCTTAGGAAGCTGTATTGATGACACCAGCACTGGTCCACTGAACACTCACCAGTACCTTTTTCTGAGTAAACTTTTGCTTGGGACAAGTTTTGGCCGATTCTCCTGGGTTCAACCACTGTGATGAACGTTTCTGATTGTCGTAATGGATCCGTTTTTCGTCACAAGTAACAATACGATTCATAATTCCCTCGTTATTATGACCGTCGAGTAATGTAACGCAGCACTCAATGCGTGTTTGTTGGTGTGCTTCAGTCAATTCATGCGGCACCCATTTTTCGAGCTTTTTCACTTTTAAAATTCGTTTCAAGTGTATTAAAATTATTTTAACACTCACACCGAGACCTGCCGCTGACTCTGACGTGGCTTGCGATAGATCCGCTTCCACGATCACCTTATTCTTCATTATCAACTAGGGTCTCCGGCCGTCCACGGAGTTTGTTTCGTAGGTCAAAATTTCCAGAACGAAAACGTTGCAAACAAAAACGTACCATATTTTCTTTTACAATAGCTTCCCCATACACATCAGTAGTCCTTCAAGCTGTTTCTGCAAAGCTGATGCCGCAGTGGAACACATACTCGTAACGCGATATTTTCAGCTTTCCATTTTGTGAAAAGAAAGATATCTAAGAAAAATCAAATGTGGCGAAAACAAATGAATCACAAAATTGGAAACACAAATACAAAAGCCTAATTTTGTAACAAATTTAAATTTGAAAACGCTAATATCATATGTGAGGACCTAATGTTTATATAGATATAGGTATATCTGCTGTTTAGTTACGTTAATACAAACTTTGCTTAGTTTGGAATTAAATGGCCGTGTGTCAAATTGTGTCTCATAATATTATTATTTAAAAAATACAACTAAGAAAAAATTCAAACCGGATGAAACTCGCCTCTCACCTGTGTAAGTACGCTGCGTTGTAGCTAGAAGGGCAGGCCATGAAGGTGTCGGGGATGGTAGAGTGTAGAAACCTGAAGGCAGCCGCTCCGAAACCATTAATGATACCAGGGTTCACGTTCTCATTATAATCCCGGCTGTACAAACTGGACGGAGATATGCCGTAGTAGCGGAGATAATTCTCGCCTAATAATTTAGATAGAGATAGGATATTTACTGTATTGTGGGCTTACTATGATGAAAGCCTCTAGATAAATAAATGTACACTAGCTGACCCCTTCGAATATTTCGCACATTATAATAATGTAAGAAATTTAACAGGTGTAATTATAATTAAACAAATTTTTAACAGGTGGCGCCTCCTAAATGTTAGCTGAATATCAATTAATATCATATGGAATGGCATAAACATATGTTTTACGTTAAACATTTGTTTATTATTGGCCAAACGCTGGGAACATGAGCTTTCAAAAGATGTTTGCATCATTTACTTTGACAAAGAATTAAGGGAGATAATTATGACGTTGCCACAAATTATACACTAGAAATATCAAACCTCAAAACCGACGTGCCAAAGAATAACACTAAGTTTACAGTATGGCTTAGTTGGCACGTGCGAATTAGATTTAAAATTTCTCTAACCTAAATTAAGAGGCAGCCATTCCTGGTAAGTGATGTGCTGTATCTCAGCGATTACGATTTTCCTGGTCTCCTGGAACAGTTTCTCGTCGCTCCACAGGGGGTTCAGGTCACCGAGGATATGCGCCACTCTGTTGTGCTCGCGAAGAAGTATTGTATGAAGCATCGCTAGCGTTGGAGTCTGATTTATTCTTACATCACCTAAAAAAGAGGATGCGTATTCATCCCATAACATCGAGTGTAATTAACTTCAGCAGCACAAAAATGGTAAATGGCCCAAAAATATGAACATATTATTGAACGGTTAAAAAATCTTACCGGCTAAATAACAAGGATCAGAAGAATTCCTCAAATCGCATACGGCTGATTTATCATCCACCGATGGTAGGAAGCCCTTGGCGCATTTCTTTTTCTTCGCCTCTCTTAGTTTCCCATCCTTCTTGCTTCGGAGCTTCGAGGCCAGTTTCTTGTCAGAGCCATAAATTGGTGAACCGTCCAAAAAACTGGTTACCGTGTTCATCTGATTTGAAAGACACCAAAAAATATTGTCAACGATTTTGACTCTTTTAAGTTAGAACATTAACATTTTTAATTTACATGTAGCACAATAAATTTTTTTTCCAAATTAAAGCGCGTAGCAACGTGGCCAAAATTGAACCAACCAATAGCAAATTAACAATACTGATGTAATGAGTGTTCAATACTTCACCGTTTAAAGCTTATTTAAAAAGAAACTGACAGTTTAACTATAATAAAGGCGAGAAATTTGTAAAATGTAAGTAGGGGCATGAAGTCATGAAGGAGGCGTTTAGCTAAACTAAGCTAAATTTAAGCTTATTAATAAGTAGGACAGGATAAGATAGTTTCTTAATAACTTTTCAATAATGTCATTTTTAAGTGATGATGGTGACGCCTGGCGCGGACAGTACTCTCAAGTTGAAAATATTTCGTCTAGCATTGTTTGGTCTACTTCAGTAGCTGTGTTTGAGAGCCAATCCTCATTATAAATTTAGCTTCATCAATCACATACAATTTCTTTTTATATACCGTCAATTTTAACTCAAAATCTTTAGATTAATAACTAGCACAAGATCAGTGGAGCGCAGCAGAGATAATTAATTAGTCTAAGTAAAAAAAAAATCCATTAAGTTCTATAAATTTCTTAGACATAACTGTAACTAGATACACATGAATACATATAAATATGTATTTAAAATTAATAAATCAAGCTTTTTTTAAAACTCACCTGTTCTGCATGCCCCAAAGTACAGTCGTCTCTAGGCGTGGTTATACTTCGAACCATGTTCAAGCATTTGATGCCGTGCGGCTTGTAGAACGGATCGTCATCAGGGACGCAGATAGGTATGCATTTGTCGTTTTGTAACTCGGGAGGGAGTAAACCTTGTCCATTGCCAAGACAGCATTGAATCCCGCCCTCATCTGTGTGAACATGTAAAACAATTTTTTTATGTAAAACATCTAATGACACATTTGAATGGCAGTAAAGTGTTCTGATGGGACGTCGCTACGTGCCTTTCGGCTAGCGTCGCGTCTGGTCGGCTTTTTCCGACTCAGCGCTCCCCTCAATATTAATACTGAACGCTTCTCTCTCTACTTTACATGTGTGTTAGTGTATCAGCGTTGTTTCTTATGCAAACCTTATATGTTCAATATAGTATCACACTAAGTCTAGAGGAACTGACTCTCAAGTGCCAGCTGCCGGAACACACAAGTGCTTTGCGAAAGATTGTCCAATTAAGATGATAGCTAGCCAAGCGGGCATTAGAAAATACGCTAACACCATGCTATGTGTTCATCACAATGTTTTCGTTCACCTAAAGCTCAGGCTTAGGATTCGAATCTTAACATATAACAATGAACTATCTGTGATATTTTACCTAGTAAACTCATACATCTAGTAACAAAGACAGAGATTTGTAAGCAGCCTGCCCATTAATCTATGTAGTGTTAAGTGAAAAACCTTTTCATGGTCGACTTGATGTGTTTCTCATATAGTAAATATACTTTTTAACTTAAAAGTATAATATATCGTTTATTTCCTGTGTCCCGGGAGATCTTGTGGAAGATTATCGTAATTCAATAAATATTATCCAGTCTTACCTGTAACTTCCATAACTTGGAACAGCATGTCGTGCGTGATAAATTGACCCCACTGCATATTCATGTAAGTTAATACGCGACTACGGATAGGCCGATCTGTGAAAAGCCGAGTGGACAGCACTCGAGGGTTGGGCAGAGCACATCCACTGCGAGCCAGTGGCATTGCATAAATCCCTGGAACAGTACAAAATTATAGTCACAAAATAATATGATCTTTATGTTACCATAATGTTTTGAAAAGCCCAAGAGATTGAGGTGTCTAAGACACTTAGAAATTGATTGAAGCGTGTGTCTTAAGCACCATATTTGAAATATAAACAGATTTTAAGAGAGGTGAGACACAGATAATTTTTTTTGGAGATTTCTCTCTAGTTGTGGTTGTCCGACTGGTGAAATACCTCCACCCTACAGAAGATCACAGGCAAATAACCTTGTTGTGTTCCTGTGATGAGTAGGGATTCCAGAGTTTCTTGGGGAATGGGGATTCAAGGTCGACAACGCGCTATTGATACGAATGTTGTTATTAGCGCCCATAGGCTACGGTAGCCGCTCAAGGGTACGTGATTGTTTGCCAGCTTAATTAAAAAAAAAAATGAACAAATGTAACTTACCGTCCGCGTACCTCGGTACCGCGATTCTGGTAAAAGGCGCTCCACGTCTTCCCCAGTGTGGTAACTTTTCATTATTGCAAGTACCATCGAATGTCCTGTACTTACTATTGCCACAGATGGCGCTCACTGGCAAACAGAACGAGGGATCGTGGAGTCGGATCACTTGGTTCTCCAAAAAGGACATAAATGTGTTGGGAGTCACGTCACAACTGCGGAATTTGGAGAATAATTTTAAGCATAACATAAAAATATTTTAAATTTTTCTAATTTTCATCGGTGGTTAGACATGGAAATTATAGCTACCACTTTAAAACATAAGGGGCATTCATAAATTACGTAAGGGCGGGACCCTTACCGGGCAGGGGGGTTAAAAATCCCTACATCCCAAAATTCCCTTTATCTTGGGGGGACGTTTATTCTTACGTAATATTTTGTAAGTCGAAATTTAATATTAGAAATCCCGAATGGATTTCTTCATTTCTATAATGCACATTCTACGATTTACATCTTATTTTACAAATTTTTATTGTTCATTAAAATTTTAAAATCTTAAACGTGTTCATATTTTCGTTTTTAAATTTTACAAATAATAATTGTAGTACATTCTTCCCGCGTATTAACATTATTTTAATTCGTTGGAAAATACAAAATTCAAGCAACAATAGCATTGATCGGTTAATAATTCATCGGTTGTCCGTTCTTCTACAGGCTTGAATGTAAATAACGGTTAAGCTACTGAGTCAATTCCTAACGTTCATTTGACGAGCTACCTACCACCTTTAAGTTAGAAAAATGTCCCCGAGTGGTGTGTTCTGCAAGCTATTTTTGAGAACCAAGAGGACCCGCAATGTCAAATAGATATTTGCCTAATGCCTATTACGCTATAAAAAATTACACACCTACTACACAACTTCGATTGTAAAAGCTTAGTCGCTGTTAAAATTTCGTGCGACAATTCTGCCGCTTTTTTTATTTCCGGTGGAAGTGTCGAAGAGAAGAAGTGCAGTAAGGTAGGAGAAGATGATTCCATGTTGACACCACTGCGAACCAACTGGTTGCCGTGCTGGCTCGCCGCTCGGCTGAGCTCGCGACCACACTTCAGACATTCGGTAAGCATTTCCGAAGTAATAGGACCTTCATCATCTGATAAATTAAAAAAATATATATTCAAAGTTAAACCATTTACAAACAGTTGCCAAGAGTGTTAGAGCCTATGCAAGGTTCGACTGTTGAAGCACCAACGTGTCACCTATATTTGCCGCAAAGCAGCAAGAAATCTGTACCCACGATCGCGACAACCATGCATATAGTGATAAAACCGTCACAGTGACTCTCTTTTGCTTTATCGCGTTTCATGATCAACTAGTGTATACTATTAGTTCACTTATCACAAGTGAAATAGCAGTGATAAAAAATATAATTTAATTGCTATGCAAATGATTTTAAAATAGCAGTAACCAGGTACCGAGAGGCTTGCAGGCCGGCATGACAACGACCGGCGATGGATTGGCAATCTATCTATGGTCACCGTTGTGTTTGGATTGTACTGTGCTTAATTAACATCAGGAATAGTCTCATCACATTGCCGTGACACTTTAAAAAAAATACTCATGTTGGCAAAAGAAGCGTTCCAATTCAGTCCTCTGGAGTAGCAACCTATTACTAACTTGTCCCAGTTAGGACTATAGTCTTATTTGAAATTTTGTTATAAATAGCTCTAGACTGCAGTGCCCACTTAAGTAGAACAGCATGCCATTTGCTTCTCCATGCCTTATAAAAAAAACTTAATTTCACGTAATATTCAGTACTAGTTGTGCCCGCGGTTCCCCGCTCGCGTGGACTACAGAATGCTTTTGCTCGAAAGCAAGCGCGAATCGGGTTGCCCCCTTTCAAAAGACGGAAGACAAAAATGCTTATTGTGGGTGATCCTTAGAAGATAGATGCATGCTATTGCTGACTTGTTTGTGGGTCTTTTTAAGATATACGGTTATGTAGAACATTAATTTGATATATATCTTATGGTTTACTCAGAGTAAGCCATTTAAGCGCCCCAATTGCGTCTTTTTTCCGAATTGATTCACCATTATCATCACTGCTTATTTCGTAAGTTACTTTATCTAATAAAATACATCCACATGGCCAGATAGCATAACAATGAATTAAAATAAAAAGTATGTAAATCGGATAAGTGGTTTTTGCGTGAAAAGAACATAATCTTACAAAAAGACACTGAGTTTTATAATATGTATCTATACTAATATAATAAAGCGGAAGAGTATTTTTGTTTTTTTTTTAAACACGCTAATCTCTTGAACTAGCTGTCGGATTCGAAAAAATATTTTTGTATATAATAGGCTGATTTACATAGAATAGTACAGGTTATCTAGCTTTAAGCTACACCTATCAGCTAGCTTTAAATATTGTCAAGTAAGTGTAATTTGTCAAGTACGTCGGAAGACACGAACTGCTTTATCCGCGTGCCCTAGCGTAATGGTTAGTTATACGAAAATACAATGTTATAAAAAAATATTGATCTTTAGTAAATCTAAAAGAATAAACTCCGCGATATCATATGCCTATCTATTATACATAAGCCACAATAAGGTATTTTTTGACATAGGTTTTATTGAAAAGTTATTTAGGCATGCCTTACGAACGAAAGTTACGTCATCATCCAGACAATTTTATGTAGATAAACTTTGTCCTTTATATCATGTTATTTGGACGAATAGTTTAGGAGATAATGTAAAATTAAAATAATTCAACACTCGGCTCGGATCTATGACTATAGCAGCAGTGATGCGAACGAGCCGTGCGAGTTGTGACGCATAACCCTGGCCGCCCGATGAAAACATTGTCTATACTGAAGTATTATAAATATTCAATCAGCGATTTGTTTCAAACACACGCGCGTAAATAAACAAAAATATTTCAAGTAAATGGTGACGATGTTTCTTTAAATATAAATGTTAATTAAATAAATAACCTACTTGTAGTTTATTTTATTTTCCCAAATAACTGAAAACTTAAAATAACTGATAGTTTAAGAGATAGAGTTATAGCCGAAACCTGTTTTATCTATTCAAATGAAATGTCCCAAAAAACAACACAAACACAGTTTGAACCACCAACCCTCTCCTTCATACGGCCTTTTGTATACATTATTCAAATACAGACCCGCTGGCAAAAGATTATGCTTTGGACTTACCCATAGTATGTGATTTAAATAAATCCGACACAATAGATTTTGTGTTTGCTAGTATAGGACACACCAATGAAAATAAATCCTCGGTCAGAAAGTCCCATCCTGAGTTACAACACCCACTAACATTCACCATGAGTGAACACAGAAACACGCAAACTTTTAAAATGTGCCTATATTTACAAAATATCTTTTTCATATCCATCATAACGTTCCTTCAATTATTTAAGTTAATTGATATTATTATTAAATTATACACTCAGCATAAAAAATTAAACCTTTTTTTATTCGTCCAATTAAAACTTTTTATTCATAAAAATAGTAAGATATAAGGAATTTCTAAAATTGATTTAAAAAATGTATTTACTTGTGGGCGTTGTGAGTAAAAAATAGAAGAAAATTATATATATCTAATCGTGTCACGTATATTGCATTATTTTCGGTCAACGACGTAATGTTTGATTTGGATAAGGCATGTATTTATCAATATTTACCTAACATGAATTACTTAAACTTGAAGCCTAATTATCATAGTTTAAGTAATTATATTCATTCATAGAAAAGTTAATTCACAAGAAATGGATTTATGTGCAACATGTTAAAAGTTACATAAGTAAGTTTTATTTATACAAAAGTATATTAGTTAAAAAACAAAGTTGGTTTAAAAACAGCAACCTTAGAGTTTCTTTCCGATTCTTCTCTAAAGGACAGTGCCTTCCGAATCAGCTGTAGACTCATTGAAAATATTGAATATAAACATATTATCATCATCTTAATTTTTTTTTTTTTTTTTAAGACATACATTTTCGCATTTATTTAAATTCAAACATTTTATGTTGTAGGTAGCTGAAAGTACTATTCATCTACTGCAAGCGGAAGTAGCAAAGATATTTCGTATAATAATTTACATACATAGCATCACATGTGATCTCAAAAATTAAAATAGATACATTTTTTATCCCGCGTGCCAACAACATGATGAAGTTCGCCATCAATATATACAATGAAATCAAAATAATTTAATGGTATATCAATGAACATTATTTTAATGAACATTATTTTAATTTGAAAAAATCGTGAGAAAATCTGAAGAAAGGAGTAATTTTCTTGTAGTACCAGTGTATGTGGGATAAATAAGGAACTCTTGAATTCTCGGCGTTGGAAATCGACAATACGTAGTGGGCTGACTGATTAAGGCCATGCCTTCCCCCGGAAAGAAGCCTTTGCTTAACAGTGGTACAATAGGCTAGTTGACTCTTTTAAAGTAGGTCTTAAATTATTAATTATTGTTCGATTAGAGGAAATAAATATTACCATATTTTTTAGGATTTAGTAAACCACAAAACTTTGTTTTAAAAGTTTACTTTTCGTAAACAGGCGATGACGCTGTCAGCCATATTATATTATCTTTGCTGTGCCGTATACGGGTTATAAACAAACATTTGACATTTAGCAAACGTTATCATTTAAAAAAAAGTATCAATCTTTTTACAATGATGAACGTTTTTTTAATTGAAAATATGTAGCCATCTTTCACTTTTAATATCTGAAATCGATAAATATTGGTTTCTTAATCCAAATACTACAGAAAATATTTATTTATTGCGGCAAATTTGATATGAGGTAAGTGGCCTGATTTGATTTGATTTTTGAAGCAATGATAGCTCCGTGGTAGCGTGTACGATCGACGTGAGTTCGAATCCCTGCAAGGAGCCTGAGCTTTCGGTGAAGGAAAACATAGGAAGGAAACCAGAGCATGGTGGTAGGGCATTTTCTAATTCCCGCCTGAATAGCTACCACCCTCAAGTTGAAAATCTGCCGCCAAGCACAAACAGGTGTGTTATGGCAGCTACACTGGAGAGCCAGTCTTCCACTAGGCTTAACTTAGCGTGTTATCATCTTGGGCCACATCGTCACTTAACATCAGGTGAGATTGTGGCCAATACGCCAAACCTACAACTAAAAAAAGCCTATTCTAAGGTTGGTCTTATTATGTGGTCCACGGTGTCACTCGTGTTAAATTTATTCAATCAAGATTGCACCGCCACCACCGACACACCCGTGTAGAGTATCATTCTTACTTCTCATACTTGCCTATAAATTTCCAGATACCTTGACTTTCATGGTTACTATTCCGCTCCGTTGAGTCGTAACTTGAAGTTATATAGCCTATAAACCTCCCTAATAAAAAGGCTAAAATAAAAAATAAAAAAAAAAACAAATCTACAAATCGCACACAATCTCTAGCTCTTTATAATTTGAATAGATTCCTGCTACATACCTCAATAAACTGATCTATAAACTAGTTCCTGGTGGTAGGATTGGATTATCTAGCAACGCTAAGGCGTCCTACCGTCTAGCAACTCCACCTTCAACACCCTGATCCTCTACCCCAATGCCGGACTGTTGCAAATCTGACTGATAGTTCCAGAGATTAGTGCGTTCAAACAAACAATCACTCAGCTTTACTATCGACCAAGGCTGCTCAATTTCAGAGGTGGAGCATAATTTCAAATCTCTGTTAGCTGGCGGGCCACGTAGCGAAATAATACTTGTTTATAGCCGCGTTGGATTCATATATGAATATGTACATATTTAAAATCAATAAAGTATTTAGTTAAACATAGTTTAATAATAGTTGGCGAGCAAAGCGGGCTAATTTATGATCCGCGAGCCAGGTTTTGGGCAGCCTTGATATAGATTATCAATAGGTACTTAAAATAACAATAGGAGTCCTAGTACCTGTTCAAGGTTGGACTGCGGAAGCTCCATCGTCACAACTATTTCTGCGGCAAAGCACCATGGCAGTTCCACACGCTCTTAATAATTAGTACAACACCTACACTAATTAATCGCAAACATTATGTCCTTGACTTGACGGATGACGTAACTTTTGTCGCGTGAACGTGTGATAAATAAAATCGTAAAATATCTTATAAGAAACCCAGAGGATAACTTCCGCAAATGTCAGTTTTTAGGGTTTCGTAGTCATCAAGGAACCCTTATAGTTTCGTCGTGTCCGTCTGTCTGTCCACGGCTTAGCTCAGAAGTTCTTAGTACTAGCACAGCTTTACAACATGATTTGTTAAACTGTGGTACTAGAAAGTAAATTTTTTAGGGAACCTTCCGTACACGTAAAGTGAGGTGATTATTTCGATACAGGCATTCGTTTGCAAAATATTAAGCTTTAAATTGGTACTTATTATTAAATTCAAGTATCCCCCCCCCCCTTGCCAGCTACATGGTTATTTTTGAATATGTGAAAAAAATCACGTCAGTAGTACCTATATATAACGAAATTCAAATTAAAACTATCACAGCTAAGTAAGCTTTACAAGTTAACGAGTAATAGCCGACCAACTTATAAAATGTACTCGGAGAAGTAAATAAACAGGAAAGTTTCGTACAAATTCCATTGAAAATTACTTAAAGCCCCCTTCTAAGTTTGCAATTACGGTACCCTACATTGAGCGTGGCCCGACGTGCATTGAAGGGGGTTTTAATTATTACTAACACGCGCTGCTGTGTCTCATTCCCAAGGACATGGTTGCCAACATGCACCGATACAAGAGGCGTTCCAACTCAGTCTTGAAAACTAGAAACCTATTTTGACTGATCTCAAGATCCAAGCCCGGTGAAGCTGTAAAAGCCGTCTGAGGCTTCAGGACCCTCATGGCTCAGATCAAAAAAAAACTTACGACTACGGTCGTTTTGAGGTCCGACGATACTACAGATATAACACCCGCCTGTTGGGTTGTAGATTACGATAAATGTGTCCAACTGCACCCGACTTCCATACAATTACACTAAATATAACCATAGTGACCATGGGCTGTGCCTGTGGTATTAGTCGGTGTATATTCAATAAATGAGCGGTATCACAACCATCAGACACTGATGATAAGCCCGTCACAGTGACTCTGTTCTGATGTGTCGCGTTTCGGAATCAGCCAGTGTATATCCGGATATATAGATATAATACCGGATATATATGAATATAATACCGGATATGTATGGATATAATATGGATAACCAATATTTCGGTGTTAACTGAGGTTTTTGGATTGCACTGTGCTTACCAACAGGCACTACAACGATAAAGAAAACCTATACAATATTTCTATCAGTATGTCACTTAACATAAGGTAAACAGCTTGCTTGTTTAAAACATATGATGATACCGTTTAAATTTGTTGAAAATTTATCAAACTGAATGTTTTATAGGTGTGATAATTAAAAAATAAGATTTCATTCATCAAGCAATCCTGTTTTTCACACTCTTTCCATAAAAACAAAAACATATAAAATATATTTAAAAAAACAGATTTGTTAAAAAAAAGTCTATTTTTGCATAATTTAACAATTTTCATAATAAGTATATATACAATCTGTGGTATGAAGTCTCGTAGTCAAAATTTAAAATATAATAGTCAACATTAAGGCGATTCAATTCATTCTTATCCTATCAAATCTTTGAATCAATAATGCATATACTCGTAATATATAAAATTTATACAGTGTATAAAAATATGATGTATAGGAAAACCAAACAGAAATATGCTACGTCAACGTTGATAGCTATTTTTTTAAGCAAATACTTTTCATCATTATATGCCTTATAAACAAAGTAACATGTTAAGATAACATAAGTTATATTGTGATATTTAAATATTTACACAGCTTATATTAGTTTAGAGTAATAAAACGTACCGGTATTCCCTAAAATACAATAATCTTATTTATAAATCTATACTGAATATTTGTAAAGTGAATGTTATTACGTATGGCATCCATTAAACCTCATCTTTTTCCGTATTTTTAAATGATACACAAAACACATATTTAATTTCATTTATTACAAGGTAAATAACTTAGAAGCTCTTTCTATCCACGGACTATTCTTTGGTAATTTTCAATAAGTATGTACATTATATGTAGCTATTCTATATTGTTATTACTTTACACTTTTTCAAAATCTATAAACGTTAGTTTGTTCCAAAGTCAATAAATACAAAATTCGTTTTTTTTTTTATACGAAATTATGTATACCTTGAATTATATTATATAGGAGGAGATTTTGGCGGGATGTTGATATGTCGTGAGTTGGTTTTTATTTTAATTTAAAACTAACGTTATTTGGCCTTATATTATGTCATTTTGGTGACATGTGACATGATGTACTTTGGTTATTGTGCACAGGTGAAATGGATTATAACAAATAACTAGGAATATGCATTTTAAGGTGCTACAAAAACTCCCTGAACAGTTTGAACAAAAGAGCCGTCATCTACGAGAATAATAAGAAAAATATTCTATTCCAGTGACGTTGGCAGAATTGTGGATGAAAACAGTTACCATTAAAAAAACAAGAATAAATCACGTATATATAATAGATCAATCAATTAAACACCTGAAATCAATTCAGTCATGTATTAATTTGAAAACTTTTAATGTAGATATAGATAACGACATGTCCATAATAATACAACGTAAAAATTAATTTAAAAAAATACCATGCGAACAAGACAGTATTTTATGCTATTAGTTAGCAAAGTTGCAACTAGAATCAATTGGATAATACGTAGGCAGACGGCACTTACGCTATTTTTCAGGAATTTTGATCGTTCATTAGAACCTATGTGCATGTATAATGTATTATTAAGTTTATTCAAGCCATCCAAATGCCTCTAGCAACCTATCCGACCCAGTTAAAACTTCAATTCCTGTTTAGAATGGTTGAAGATAGCTACAGGCTGCAGTCGCCATTTAATATCAGATTAATTACATGCCTGAAATAGCATACTATTTCTTGTTATAAAAACAATTTAAACGATAATCGTATAGGACTCAGCTGTCAGGCAATATATATCTCTTAAATTAATTTATACTAAAAATAATGCAAATATGCATAAGGTAATAGAGATGGCCTAGCTAGCATGGGTGGCATGGAGGACGGCTAGAGCAGAGTAGGTAAAATCCCACCGCTCCCAAACCCCCTTAGCTACGTAATTGACTAGAGATAAAATCTTGTCTTTGAAACTTGTAACACGTTTTATGATCTAGGTAACAGAAATAATAATACTAATAATACACATTTGTTGGTTGTCATAATCATTTCATCCGAAATACGTCCACTGTTGGACATAGGCCTGACCCAAAGATCGCCACAACGACCGGTCCTATGCTGCCCGCATTCAGCGGCCTCCCGGAACCTTTACCAGGTCGTCGGACTACCTTGTCGCGGGTCTGCCCACGCTGCGTGTTCCGGTACTTGGCCGCCACTCGACAACTCTTTGGCCCCATCGTTATTCATCATTATTGGTTATAATTAATTGTTATTGTACATGTTAATTGAATATACCTACTTAAAAAATCTTCTGTCTTCCCAAATAATCTTATCTATTTATATAACATTTATTTAGTTTATTAAAGAAATGTCATCTGTTTGTATTACAAAATCAAGTAGACTGCAATTGTCTTGTCTAATATTTAAAAAAATTAACAAGTAGCGAGTCAAACTCGTGCCTTTATGGTTCCGTACTGATTACATTACATAAAATAGATGGTAGTACCAATTTTATATTAAATTTTTTTTTTTAATTCTTTATAAGTTTAGCATTTGGCCACAATAACACCTAATGTTAAGTTAAGATGTGCAGCTGCTGGATCACGACTAAAGGTGCTGGGCAACTGATTATCAACTTGAAGGGGCATTAAAAAATGCCCTACCACCATGCTATGGTTTCATCATGATGTTTTCCTACACCGAAAAGTTCAGACTTATTGCAGGGATTCGAGAACTCACGTCGATCAAAGCGATGTCCGTACAAGCTACCACTGAGCCAACATTGCTTCAAAATATCGTTCGTATATCATCTTTATATTCTCCAAAGTCTCTTGGTCTATCCGTCTGTCTGTCTGTCTGTTAGTACGCTTATAACTCAAGAACCACTTAACCGATTTAGATGAATTTCTTTATTATTTTATAGATGCTCTATTTTATATATGTTCTAAATAATAATAAAAATAGAAAAACAACTAGGAAAAAATCACTACCAGCACGCTTTCTTGGAATACGCTGCCAAAACCATTAAATATTGTATAATGGAAACCCTATACAAATACATGATAAAGAAATCTTATTTAAATCGTTAAACATAGATAAGGTAATAGAAATTTGTGTAGACTAGAAAGATCTAAAAAAGTCCACTACACCTTATATAACTAACTTAATATTTAAGCCACAATAAGGAGTTTAATGATATAAATAAAATATATTTGTGTGAAATTACAGTTATGAATTCTATGCTCAAAAAGACGACCCTGGTCATTCTTTATAATTAGATTGATAACATTATATGCAAAATTTGTAGGAGGGGTTTCAAAACTGTATGTCGCTTGGAAGTAGCCTAGAGGTTTATAGATCTAAGTATTTGATATTAATTTTAATTTCATATCTCAAGCGGTTTTCGACAAAATAAATAAATCTTAATGTAATTTTATGCACACGGCATTACAAATTCATTATGCACGGTTTAACTTATGTTAAGACCTCTCTCCGGGGAGGTCCCTATAGGGTTTAATAATCGACCCGTGGACGGTATTTTAACTATGAAGTGCCGTATCACTTTAACGCATTAACCTAGAAACTTGATTTTTTACAGCAGTATTAGGCCATAGACCTTAATATATGATATTAATTTCAACTTTATTCCTCAAGACGTTCTCGATAAAAAGGGCCTTGACACACGGACGGACAGACAGACGGACAACAAAGTGATCCTATAAGGGCTTCGTTTTTTTCATTATGAGGTCCGGAACCCTAAGAAGTACACATAGTTATGTACCTATGGATAAAGATACGCTATATGTATATATAGCTTGTATATAGCTACGTACATAGCTTGAAAGCCATACACGTAAATACGAGTACACTTTAGTACCTAATACACAATTTTTATTTTTATTTTGTTTAGGTATATCTAGTTCATGTATATGCAAATGCAGTGTATTGAACTTTTAAATCTGAAACATATGCAGAAGTCCATCCTAGTATACATGAAAACATTTCCCCTGACCTCTTCTATACTACATACTTTTATCCTTATAAACTAAACATATCGAGTAGGTACCTAGTTGAATTTACCAATGTAAGCTAAAACTTAACTTTTTAACGTTCACGAAAGTTCTAAACACGTAGTCCCAAATCTTCGAACTGATGCCGTAGGCTGAAAAAAAAAAATTAATTACTCTTAACTTGTTTTCATTTTGCAACTATTAATAATTTGGAAAAAAATTAAATTTGCATTAGGATCAGAATATAGTTAATATCATTTACAAAGTGGACTCTGATACTTCAATTAACATATTATATTTAGTTAAATAAATACAAGTATTTATTTATGTAAAAAATATGTGAAACCAATTTCGCTGAGTTAAAGCTCTTACACACTATGCTGGCGGCATACCGGCCCGGCGGGCTTACAGCCAAAAATGATCCACCACGCCGGGGTATTACGGCGGGTTACACGCAGTGCAATTCACTCCCGGCATTCCAGTGATAGATTTGTGCGGTACGTTCAACTGAAATGATGCTCCGCGGCTAACAGCCAATACCTGCGCAGCAAAAACCCGCCGGACGTGCCGCCGGCATAGTGTATAGGAAATTTTATAGATGGCTACTGTTATAGATGACCGAATTTACGATATATATTTTATATATTTCAAATACATTCGTAAAAATTAAAGACGTTGCACCGTATGTAGTGGTTATATTTTGCGTATTATTTGAATATTACTTTGTTTAGGTCTAAAGGGGAGATATCCTTAACATCAAAACTGGTCCTTTTTATGGGTTATGGTCTTATACGTAATAGGAAGAAAACTTGCTAAAAGGAAAATTGTAATAATTCTGAGAATACATTGGAGCCTTACCTTTATCGTGGTTTACGAAGTGATGGTTGGAATGATACCTTTTCATAGCGTACAAGTAAGTCCCGTCTTTGGGTGATCCATGGTGCACATAATAGTGAATCATATCGTATGTCAGGTAACCTGATATAAAAATTAAAAAGGTTTAATAATGATATAAGTAGATATACAAATTACAGATGAGAACCCAAAGGATATAAAAGACGAACACCGTTTATCAATTAAACAGAAATACTATAATATCGATCTAAAAGACGTAGAAAACTGAAGGTTTTTTTTTAACTGACTATACTGATAGCCTTAGGGGCCCTGGAGCCTTTACGGCTTTTACAGCTTTACCGGGCTTGGGAACTGAAGGTAAATAGAGAAGTCCGGGTAAGAAGCATAATGCGGACCACCGGGTAAGACTACGATATTTTTTCAAAAGTCTATAATAGATGGCGCTACTAGTTTGTCTTAAGTCATGTCATATGTGACGGGCTAATGACAGTTTAATTAAAACAATACGCTAGTGCATTTCTTGTGGATAAATTAAAAAAGCATTTTAGGTGGTTTTCTTACGATTTTTGCGAAGGTTAGTTTCTAATAGCGGTGCTTAGGTCAAAACGGATAGGTATCCGTTCAATGGCACAAAGTGTACTATGACCAACTACACTTTAAATAATAGTCGAACAACAATCGACTAACCAACTCCCTCAATAAATAATACTCCACAATAGGAGGCAGAAGGTGAATCGTCCACACAGCCACTTACGGGACCTAACAGGGTCAATACACCTTTGTCTGATTCCACCTTGTTATATTAACTTGATACACTGGAAAAAGGATCAACTATTTCAGTGGGAGAAAATTATCCAGCGATTACTTCGAAGTTCTAACATTACACCACTGCAAGTTAGACCTATACCAACCATAAACATAAGATGCAAAAATCAGAGGTGTTGACGTCTACTTCTGTTAAAGCTGAACAAGCCACAAAATTTGTAAAAATTAAGATGACAAAGATTTCTAAGTTGGCAGGTTCCAGCAAAAGTGAAAATAAAGATCTTCCGTAAAGCAAGCAAAGAAAAATTGAAATCCAGATTTTTATTGTATAGTGTTTGCTGAAAATACACTGACCCACCAACGGAAGACTGGATTTAGTGTATTCAGTGCCAGAATTTGGTGCATGATGACTACATTTCTTATGTAGGAGTTAGCAGTTCCTTTTGTGATATTGCCCGACCCCTCCGGGTAAAACGGTTAATTAATTTGTTTGTTTTTTAATTTTAATTATTTGTACCACCCTCAAGTTGAAAATCTGTTGCCAAGCACCAATTGGTGTGTTCCGGCAGCTACACTTGAGAGCCAGTCTTCCACTAGGTTTAGCGTGTTATCATCTTGTTCACATCGTCACTTAACATCAGGTGAGATTGTGGCCACTAAGCCAAACCAGTAACAAAAAAAAAACTGTCCCAAAGATGAATAAACATATTACAAATTAATTTGGCACAGAATTCTATTGATTATCAGATTGTGATTTTATTTACGCTGTCCCTTAACATATGCGTCTTACCCGGATTTCCCCTAGATATATTTCCTTTAATGCTTTGATTATGGATTTTTTTTTTAATTCAGCGCATTCATATTTTAAACTCTCCTAAATTAGAAGGGGTTAAAGAACTAATTTAATTTGGTACGTTATAGTAGTTAAAATGTTTATTTTTGTAAACTACATTTGTAAATCGTGAGTCGTCATCAACTATTGAGCCAAAATATTTTATCTCAGTCTTTGAACAATACTTTTAAAATGTATTCGAAGCAAAAGGTTTTCATTCAAACGCAGACAGACAAACAAGTATAAGTTACAAAACTAAAACCCGACTACGGAAAAACTCGCACTCTGAAAAGTTTGTTCTATATTTTTGAAATGTATGCCAATTAAACTCTTTAACACGGCATATTAATTATATTATTTCCCCTACAAGAAGCACGCGGCGTGCACGCGACGCGAGTGCTGCATTATACAGGCGCGTGACGCAAACGCCGCGTTTGCGCAGCGTCAGCACTGGTCAAACGTTGAACGAATGCGCACCGTCGACATGAGCTAATCTGATAGAGCCCTAAGTATACCTTATTTGTCAAAATATGATAGGTAGTTTAGAAGATATGCGGGTACATGTAGGTACATACGTACATAGCGAGCTATCATCATAATCCTCCTTTTGGCGACGCCGTAGTCGGATAAAAAAATATGATTTGTAAGTTAATAAATAATTATACAGATAAACTGTACATTAAATTGTAGGTATGGGAAGATAAAATGAATTTTAAAAATTTTATAATGACAAAGCAATGTCTTGGTCACGTAAAGTAAATTACACATTACATAAAGTTAATAATGAGTCATCATCTCATCACTTGTCATTACTCATTATAACGGTCTCGTCAGTGTTGCCAAATTATATTCATACTTTAAAAAACCGTATTTTTGTTTGCAGCACGAGTGATTACCACTGATTACACTGTTATACCAAATAGCAGCGACGCGACGGTGGGAAGACGAGTAATTATACATAGATCCCTTCTTTGCTTGGGTGTTCTGCACCCCTTGCACCCCTGAACTACGAAAAAGTAACTAAAACCATGTCGCAGTGAACCCATTCCTTAATTAATCCAATTAAAACTGAATAACAGGAGAAAATAAGATTTATTTATATTTCATTCGGGAAAGAGAAAATAACATATTTTCAATGATTTTTAAAATTGGTAACCCTAAATTACGCAAGAAATCTATCGCTTATCTACACCATGTACGAGTATATATACAAGGTAAGTTATGATTACGTGCAGATTAGATACTGTAGTATGTCGATAAAAGTTTAGTTAAATAAGATATATTGTTTCAATGTAAAAAATGTTTTTTTTTACTTGTATATGTACAATATATTAAACATGTACTCATGGGCGTAGCGTGCCCAAACGCGTGGTAATTGTACGGATGTGAAACGGTCTTCCAGTCTTTTTAAATTCGTCGCTTTCTTATTTAGGTATTAAAGCTATAAGGCTCAAAAACCACTGAAAATCTTAAAAGCTTTTCGGTAATAATAAAAGTCTTATTGTGCATCGTGTCGTCTTATACGGGTTCTTAATTTTTCCGCCCCCAAAAAATGCCACCCGGATCGGGACGCAGGCCGCTCCAAACGACACCGCTACACTTGCCTTTATCTTCCAGCCTTCTTCCTTTGATACTGAATCGTTTAAACGAGACACAAAGAGATATTTCATCAAGCCGTCATGACGCGGCGACTACCCATGAAATCTGTTACCCAAGTTCGCCGTTGTTTGTGAAATGTATCACACTTAACATCCAAGTAGCCATTAAGCCGAGCTAGTATTTAAAAAATTCCAAGAGATCTTAAATGGTTAATTTGTGACATAATTATTTAATTGGTCCAATTAAACAGTGCACGTTATGAAAAAAGATAATTGAAATTATTTTATATCACGTTGACTTTAATTCTCATCGTCGTAATAGGAGTCAATGTGTTAAGGACGAAATAGTTTTACAATGTCAATGACGACAATATATCGTTTCGATAAATATCAATAGTACCAAAATAAGTAACGATGTAAGATACGGCCTAGTAATGCCTTTATCACAATATTCATCATTTATTTATAAATAAAATAAATTAACAAATCAACAGATTTAATTAAACTTCTTTAAAAAATAATCATTTTTAAAAACCTCTTTTGTGGGCCTTCTTAGGAACATTGGTACCTATCAAAGGCCTATATTAAACAAGTAATTTATGAATGCTATCAAAACCAGAAACATGTTCTATCGTAAAATCTTTTTACTAAAACAAGAACTCCTAGGTAATCAGTCTTATACAATAGTTCTTTTTAACATAATTGTGCGGTGGGCTAGCAATTAGGCTTAGCAATACTTAATCTACCTACGAAACAAAAACCTCTAAACAAAAACAATTAAAAACACATTTTTCTCTAATTCTAACAATTTTTTAAAGTGAACAAGAATATTGTTGCAAATTAATACAACACAGTTTCCTCACAATTACAGTGGGCCTTGTTATGAGAAACACTTCAAGAATTCGAGAACTTTTAATTTCAAACCTATATTTGAATAAAGTACCCATGCTTTAAATAACTTTCAGTCTTCTAATACAACATCTAAAATTAACTAAAATTACTTTTTGTCGGTTTTAATAAGGCCTGGGACATCTTGGGAACTCGTATGGTGGGCCTTTATAGGAACTTTTCCCGGCTATTTATTGTAATAAAAACCAACAAAGGATACAAACAATACTTACCTTCTTAGGAATGCCCATGAACCTAAGTAACTTTGTATTAAAAAAAACACGAAAGCAGATTGTTTTTTTTGAAGTGAAACTTCTTATGCGACTTCCAACGCGTTAAACGTTAAACGTTTAACGCACATTATCGGTCTCTCTTCTTTGTGTGAGCCAGATCGAGAGAGCAAATGTCGGTGTGTATATATATCGCACACTGTTTAAATAAAATATAAAATATATTTTAAAATGAAGTTTATCTTCTATCGTGTGTGAATCGCACAAAAACTTTTTTTTAAAGAAACACTATAAAGTTAGTCAATTTGCAACGTGACTGACAAACTGTCAACCACTACTAAAATGGCGGCTGCCTACCTTTGATTTGAACTTGCAGTTTTAACTATGACACTAACCGAACATGAGCACGAAGTTTAAACTTGTTAACACCTTTACAAGTATGAAATTTTGAAAGTGGCCCTTCTTAGGCGTCGGGTACCATACTTAATGTTTTCTATATTTTAAAAAGGTTCCATAAATCAGAACGTCTGTCTTTTAAGACTAGACTAGTATCGAACCATCTCGTGTACTACTAACATACCGGACAAACGGTAGGTACTTGTGTGTTGCGAGGCATTAACTGTATAACTACATCGGCTGCAGCATATTATAATTGTTTTGCGTGCGCTTATTGTTAGTGAGACCTTTTATCCAATAAAGGACCCAACAGTAATATCGGTATAAGTAAACACATTGAAGCTGTGACCGATTAGCTTCATCTTTTTGCTATTTACTATCATTACCAAAATATAAACACAGCGGTTTGAGAAGTATGGCACAGTGACATTTCTTTGGAGATTTCTCCCTACTTGGAGCGACCCGACTGGTGGAATACCACCCTACAGAAGATCGCATCCAAATAACCTAGTGTTGTGTTCCTGCGGTGAATAGGGTTTCCAGAGCTGTTTGGCGTAGTGGGGTTCATGGCCGGAAACGCTCTAGTAATATACCATAGGCTACGGTAGCCGCTTACCATCAGGCGGGCCGTATACTTGTTTGCCCTGTTTCTTGTATAAAAAATATATACCAATGTCAGGAAGGATTGAATATTTTTCAAATCTTCAACAAAGTTCAATTTTCAAACAATTAAATGAAAATGAGAATGAGGCAATAGACAAGAAAATAATAAACACATACTCGCTACTATTCCTATAGTCATTTTGTTCTAAAATTATTAAATTACTAAATTATTATGTTCTTATTTTACTCTGGTTACAGTGGCGTAGCTATCGGAGGGCTAGGCGGTGCCGTGCACCGGGGCCCTCAAGCTCAGGGGGCCCTCGGACTCTGCCGAATATAACAGATAGCAACACGAGTTTAATTATGGCAACTCAGTTGAAATAAATTCATAACTTGTAGAGAATTCCCCTGAATTCTTTCTGGATCTGTACTAGACACAATAATAGCTCAATTAAATACACGTTTTACTGGTATGAGTGCAGTCTGTCAAAGATTCAACTTTCTAACACCAACTTTTTTACTAGATGTAGATGAAGCAACTTTATGAAAAAAGTGTGACCAGTTCCAAAGTAAATATTCAGATATAATAGGCCCCAACTTTTCCCCATAATTTCTTAATATTTACCACCTAATTCTATCTGAATTAACCCAGGCATGGACTGTTCACCAATTATGTAAGGAAATAATGCGCAAATATGGAGTGCTAGAATGTGACCTTACAGAAGTATTTACAGCAATGTTATTATTCTATATAATTCCTGTCACTTCTGCAGCAGCTGAAAGATCATTTAGCAAATTAAAAATAATAAAGACATATTGAAGAAATAGTGGGGGCCAAGCTCGACTCCGACATTTATCGCTAATAGCAATTGAAAACAAAGCCACATCAAGCCTGGATTTAACCGAAATCACTAATACTTTTGCAAAAAATAAAGCTAAGAAAAGATTATAAAAATAGCTTATTTTATTATTAGCTGGTAGATCAGACGTTCATTAATAAGCCCTTTCATCTTTTCTACTTCATTTTATTACCTATTACCTACATTATTAATTGTAATCTACGTCATTATTTTTTAAATTATCTACCTACTACGTTACTTTCGTCTTCCATTCCGGTTCCGGCAGTTCTTAAACTCTTCACAGCTGTTTTTTTTTTACGCATGATAAGCAAGCATTTGGCCGCGATCTCACCTGATGGTAAGCAACGATGCGGCCGACGATGAAAGATGCTTGCCTAGAAAATACCTGTTAACTCTTGACTTAAAGACACCCAGGTGTACCTGTTAGGAAACAAAGACGCCACTAAGGCATTTCATTCCCTGGCCGTCCGCATTACAAAAGTTGAAGCAAAACGCTCAGTACGAATTGGAGGAATCTAAACCACATATAGATACCATCTTTAAAATATTTATATATATTCATCAGTTTAAATAGGACCCCAATAGTTATTTTGCACCAGGGCCTTTGGTTACCTAGCTACGTTACTCTGGTTACATACTTTTATTGTTAAATCTGTTTTAATTACAATAGCTTTAATTTGTACCAAAGTAATACGATTATATTTAAATCCAATTATTCAAGTATCTTTTAATTAGTGATAGATTAATTTTATATGATACCGATTATTTACAAATCAAAAATTTATCTACATATTAAATAACATTAATTCTTTTATCAAATTGACGAGTTGTGTAACGGATCTTGGGACTGCAGCTATAATTAAAATTAAGATATTATAAATATGAATCATGTGAAATTTAAATAAGTAAATAATAAAACAAAAAGAGAAGGGAAGCATTTGAGTAAGTTTAAGAAAACAAAAGAAAAGAGAAGGAGGAGCTTTGGTAAATTTAAGTTAACTAAGTAAATTTAGAGATTGTGAAAAAATATAGAATGGGGCTATTCAAAACTCCTCACGGAAGGATGGGCTACTAAATCATTACTAGATGGCACAAGGTCCCTAATTATGTTAGGGGTGTCGTAGGAACTTAAAAAAAAAAATTAAAAGAATGCTTTAACAAGATGAAGGCACTCGTGTTAAAACTATCCAGAATGATTTTGTGGTAACTTAAATTCATTGTTCTAATTATTATTTATAATTAACAATTGTTCACAATTTTAATGTTTGGAACACATAATTTGTGTATTGTAGTGATGTACACTATGTAATGATTGTTTTCTCAATCATTTTTATCTTTTCATTATATATTTATTCCACCTTATTTGATTCCTCATTAATTCATTTATTATGTTTTGGCTGCTTCCGAAGGCATCATAAAAAAAAATTATAATAATTGAATTGGGACAGATTCAAGATGACTTACCGATCGGACGTCTATGAAAACAAGTACATTATTTTACAAGATTTTTACAAGTTTATTTATATTTTATTATTCTACATTATTATTTGGAGTCATACTTACACAGCAAGAGCCCCTCATATTGTAATCGATATTCTAAAGAATTGAAACTATTTACTCGAAATTGTGAAGAGCCAACAATTTTTATGAAACGAATGGAAAACCTGGCGGACGCATTCATTCATGCTGGCTTGAGGATGCAGATATAAAAATTAGAACAGAATGGATATCTAGTTAAACACAAGCTTCTCACGACGGATTTTTTATTAGCAGCTGTTACGGATATATTCAAAACGTGGACTATTTCTTACTAGTGAAGGTTTTACTATTATTAATAGACATAAAAAGGTACTGTTTTTTATATCTCACTTAATGTTAATGCCTTCGGAATACACTTATTTATCTATTTCGAATTTTATTTCCATTACCTTTTAATATATTTATTTTCCAATATTTATACCTATTTTAATTGTCCACGGGACAACTATTTCACTTGAAAATCTATATACCTCGATACTTTTACATTCTAAGCTTTTAGAGATTTTGGCGGGATCTTGACTTGTCATGTTGTGGTTTTTGTTTTAATAAATAAACTTTGGCTTTATATTATATAATACTTGTGGCATTTTGCGTGATATAGTTTATTTATTCTGTACATATATATTTTGTGTACACATATATTTTGAGTTGCCACAAAAACTCTGTAGATAGTTCTAACAAGGGGACTACCATATTATTAGACCCCCACTTTGAAGATTAGAATATACTACGAAGGCTTTAAAAACATTGACACTGGCAAGTGCTTTTGCGGCGCCAAAACAAGAAAAATAAAATATTATAATAATGCAGTCACATGTATTCTTTAGTATCATTTCGAATCAATATAATATTACCTTGCGTGCATCTAATCTATATCAATCGGATCACTCTATCCAAAGGAATATGAATATTTTAAGTGTTCATGGAAAACTTATCATCACGTGATCCGATTGCGATGAAACAAAAACAAAAATGTTACACCGAGTTGTATCTCGGAATAATCGGTCTAATAATATGTGCTAATATATAAGAAAGATAGAGTTCTTTTCAGTGGATTGTTTAAACGCGCTATTCTCGGGAACTACTTGTCGGAATAGAAAAAATATTTTTGTACATGATAGCCAGATTCATGCGGGATAGTTTTTTTTTTATACTACAAAGGTGGCAAACAGGCATACGGCCCGCCTGATGGTAAGCAGCTACCGTAGCCTATGAACGCCTGCAATGCTATAGGTATCACAAGCGCGTTGCCGACCTTGAACCCCCCTACTCCAGGGAGCTCTGAAACCCCTACCCTACCCCTAACCCTACTCACCGCAGAAACACAACACTTGGTCATTGGATCTTCTGTATGGAGGAGGTATTCCACCAATCGGACCGCCCCAAGTATAGAGAAATCTCCAAAGAAATTTATCTGTGCCCTACCTTTCTTAAAGTGTGGACTATATAATTTCACTCTGCGACTCTAAGAAGCGGAGCACTAACTAACAGACGAAAATTAAAAAAAAAAACGATAGACCGGTTCTGACGGATACTCTTTAACACACCGACTATTTATTTTGGAAATTATTGAAATCTACAGAAACGCCACGTCCACAGATTTATTATAAAATATAGATGGCAAGTAAACCAAAGTGTGGGTAAAGTAATTGATTGACCCATATATAGCACTAGAGATGATCCCATGTACAAAATTTCATCAAAATCGGTTAAGATTTCATACAAATAAATTTTTGCTAATTCTTTTTTGACTGTTCTTAACAGTATCATTGAAAATGACTTACACTTCCCGTGTACAAAATTTGATTGTGAAATAAAGAAAAAATAACGATTTCTAAAAGCATTATTGAAAATTTTTATAGTTTATCATTTGACCAATAACAGAAACATTCTGTGTACAAAATTTTGTAACAATCGGTCGAGCCGTTTTTGAGTTAAATTCGGACATACACAAAGACAAAAAAATATTAATGGCGTATTCGTGAGTAATGTCGGGAAATTAAAAAAAAATAAGATGTAAAGACAAACTACAGATTTATTAATATAGATATAATTTCTATATCGAATTTTAATTATTTCAATACCGTGAATGCTTAAACAATAAGTGAAATTGAAATGTAATAACTCAAATTATATTTTTCATCTTCTTAAGTCGTAATCTTCATTATCAATTTAGGCTGTTTGGTAAGACAATATAACTGATAATATTATAAGTGAATACTGATAAAACAGATATATTTTATTGTACTGACTAGAATATTGATAAGTAGATCATGATTCTATTTAACAGATTATTTTAATCTTTTATATCCTTTATCTTCATTCATTTTACTGATATATCGTTTTTTTAAAGAAATGATTGACATAAAAGTTTGACATAATAACACCATTGATAATGAAACTAATTATACCTTGTTCATCATACAAAGGCTTGCATGCCATATCCACAGAACGTAAATTGTTACGTCGTGCAAATTATGACATAATATAAAAACACGCATTTCGACTATCAGTATCATTAAAAAAAATTAATTCTGACAAACGTTATAAAAACATTTTGCATGTAAAAATAACTTAAATAACTTGCTCTATGAAATATTTTTTGTGAATTTTCGTTTTTCTTTTGTTACTACGTGCGTCGTTACTTTCTATGTTAAAACTAGGGTTGATCGTTAGATTCATTGATCGTTAATCGATAGGGTCGAAAGTTAATCGTACGAATCGAAAATTAATCGAATTGATCGAACACCGATGTATATTTTCTTTTTGTTTAATTTTAATTTCGATTAAAAATATATATTTTTACGTAATTCCTACATTTTTGCTGAAGCAACACGCAACGAAGAATTTTGGCTTTAAGAATTAATCTTGTTGTTTGGAGTCAGGCATTCAATAAAACAAGTGTTCCAGATTGCGATTTCAATTGTTGTTATAGTTTATTTTTGTTATTTCACTTACACAGCTTACACATCCCTAGATTGATTTATAGCATTATTTGTATTATCGATTATATTTAGCTTTAAAAAGTATCGATAATCGTAAAATCAACTTCCAGTAAACATTCGACATGTGTCATGCAAGCCTTGAATCAAACAATAATAACCATGAACAACCATTGGTAACAAAGTTTTTTGCTTTCAAAAATTGTGTCCGATTGGATCGAGACCACCATATACTAGTTGTAGCATCCACCATAATGTTACGTTTAGGTATCTCGCGTTCCGGGATTAGTCGGTGTATATCTAGTAATCAGGCGACTGGTGGTAGGAATCTGTAGTGCTATTCTGTAAGAACGTTATAAGATCTCGATTGCTGAATCCGCGCTGCGGTATCAAATTTGTATTCTCTAAAACTCGATAGTGCCGGTGGCGCCACATCGACGAATGCGGAAATGAAATGAACTGCCAAGTGCGAGAATGTTGACATTATATGTATGGGTTTGGTATTCTATTATTATTAAAATATATTTAAAAAATATACGTATTTTCGTAGAAAAGAATTCATAAAATTAATTTCGGCTTAGTTATTCATAGTAAATACATCTCTAACTAGACGTTTGTCGATAAGAATCTCACTTCACTTCGCAAGTGCATTCCATGTGTTTACCGAACCAAGGTCAAGTGAGCTTTTTGTCGAAGTGAAATATGTCACTTGAGTGAGACTCGATATCGAGTTGATATTTTACAGAATAGCACTACTGTTCCCAACTGGGCCGCGGCCACCATCATACGGTGCTAAACCCGTCACAGTGATTCTTTTTTAGTTTGTCGCGTTACGGGATCAGTCAGTGTCTTCGGTTGCTGAGAGGCTTGCAGGCCGGCATGATAGCGATGACCGGAGATGGATAGCAGATATCTCGATGGTGGTCGTTGTTTTTTGATTGTACTGTACGTACCATGAGGCACAATGTCTTCACTTTACCATCACTATGCAACTATATTTTTTTTACGAAGCACACATACAAAGCCTTATCACTTCAATTGTCAACTTCCTTTTAAAAACGATGACGTAATTTGTTTACAACATGTTGAGGGTTCGAGCGCCTTCTAGAGATTTCGTGATCGTCTCATTTGGGTATATAAGCGAGCCGTATCGCGAGCCACGACAGTTCTAATTTTGAAAGCGAAGTGGAAACAACAAGCTAATTAAAAGAAGAACTACAAGAGGAACATACAGGTGATTCTGCAAGTACATACAGGAGCGATTTGTAAGTTTTTTTAATTTTGTGTTTTGTGTTTTTACTTGAAACGGATTTTTACTACCCACGTGTATAACAATATATATTTCCAGTGAATGTTTTTGCCATCATATTAATGAAAACGATCTCCAAAGGGAGATGATAAAACGGAGATTTGATCAAATCTCTAAACTAAATGATCATTTCACGGAAGATATGGCTGGGTTAGATTTGACTTGTAATAAGGAACAGCGGAATCAGCCGGCGAGCGCCAGATACTAATAATACACTGAGTTTTTTTTTATCGTTGTAGGATTTGGCGTAGTGGCCACATTCTCACCTGATGTTAAGTGACGATGCGGCCCAAGATGGTAACACGCTAAACCACCATGCTATGGTTTCTTCACGATGTTTTCCTTCACCGAAAGCTCAGGCTCATTGTAGGGATTCCAAATCACGTCAATCGACGCGAAGTCGTACACGCTACCACTGCGCCATCATCGCTTCAAGTGTTTTAAGTAAGCGTTTACATATTGTTTAGTAATTCGATTCTGGTGACGCATCTATTATTTTAGAGACAAATCTTATTACTTAGCTCATTGGAGTGCATTTATTTGGCGTTTATTTATTTAATTAAAATATTACTTGGGAATAGATATTATAATTCGGGAATACATATTGGTGAAGAATATAAACTTTGGTAACAGAAAATATTATTGCCATTTACATTATATTATAGATCACTGTAAATCAAACTAAATCCTTACCTATAAGAGCACCGGCCAACTTCAACACTGGGTAGGACAAGAATGGCCGTAGCGCAGAGTAGAGTAACGTCGTCAGTCCCAGCGCTGGGATAGGTGGGAACACTTGACGTAGACCATCGAACGGCACCTGTAAATTATACAACTAATTTATATAAAAAATAATAATAAATAATTAACACTTGAACACGAACGGTAATTGAACCCAGACCAAAGAGAATGTTAATATAACTATGAATATCATTTTCATAATGATTTTAATTTAATTAGTGAATAACATAATATATTAGTTTCACTATATGGTAATCATTACAATCTATATATGCTTGTGTGTATATATAAATTCAGCTTCCGTATGTTTGTGTAGTCGTAAAAATGTATTCGTGGCTTTTATAAAGAAAATGAAAATTTCATGCACTTCCAAAAAACAGTATCAAAAACTGATTTTTATTTAGGTCAAATGAATTTTATATTTATGTCGAATATATAACGTTCATCTTTATCATAATCCATTATAAAAAAAGTGATAAAAATAGAATATATTACCCGTCATTATCAGGTGTTGAATTTTGTGTGATTAATCGATAGATATAAGTTTTATTTATGATAGTACTATAGATACTGTATATAGTATATAGTAGTATAGTGTAGTATATAGATAGATACTGTACCCACCGCTCTGCCCGCATGGACTACAGAATGCCGTAAGATTAAGCGCACGCGCGAATCGTGCAACCCCCGCTCAAAAGACGGAAGACAAAAATACTTAATGTGGGTGATCCTTAGAAGATAGATATATGCTATCGCTGACTTTTTTGTAGGTCTTTTTAAGATCTACAATTATGTAGAGCATTAATTTGAAACATCTCGTATGTTTTACTCAGCTTAAGCCATTTATGCGCCCCAAATGCTTATTTTTTCCAAGCTGATTCACCATTATCGTCACTGCTTATTTTCTATGTTACCTTATCTTAGAAAATATATACTATAACCTGACCAGATAACCTAGCTATGAATTAAAATAAAAAACATTTAAATCGGATGTCGTTTGCGTATAAGAACATAGATGGACAAACAGATAGAGAGACGTTGAGTTCAATAATATGTATAGATATATATTTAGGACTAGATATGCCCTCGGCTCCGCACACGTGGACTACAAAATTATTGTTTATGAAGTAATATTCTTTTTAATAAGAACCATATATCTAAGTAGTAACACAAAAAAAAAACCAGTAGTTTTTGCGTGATGCGCGCACAACGACATCCCTCAATCATGTTTATTTATATAGATAATATCAAGGTTAGTTTTTTATACACAGTTAATAAATATAACTGAAGACTTAGAAGTGCGTCGCCTCAATTCAGTGGCGTAGCTAGCATGGGTGGCACGGTGGGCGGTAAATCTGGGAGTAATTTTGGGGGCAGCTAGAACAAACAATGTAAAATATGTGTTTGCCTTTCAGGACTGCATTGCCCGGCCATTGAACTGGTCTCAGTATTTTTATTAATAAATCAATACATTGATAACGTCACGTTATTTACCGTTGGTGAGTCACCGACAAACGACTAAATATGTGTATTTTCAATGTATCTAAAATATATTTTTACTTAGACGACGATTAGACGATTTTTACTTACTTCGATTTTTTTACAGCATCTGTCATTAAATGAAAAGTATCTTTAGATTTATTTATTTTCGATCCCACTACTCTGTTACCAATGAGGACCCATGCCATGAAGCCATGAAGTCTCAGACGGCTTTAACAGCTTCACCGGGCTTGGGGGCGAGCGCTGAAGGCACTCAGCCGCGAAAGCGTGGCTACGAGCACCAGTATTTTTAGAATATCCATTATCTGACCGTCGAAGCGACAGACAAAGTTGCTCTTCGGTTAGTCGAAAAAAGTCTATATGACGATTAAAATATTCAATTTTATCCTATTTGTCGAATAATCACTGTCTCTCTGTTAAATATGAGGATTGAAAAATCGTCTCTTAAATAAATAACATTTAATTAAACTCACTTTATGATGTATCCCGTGCAGAAGGAAATGCACTTTCATCATCGTGATATTGGCCCCAGGATCTAGATGGAAGACCCATCTATGTAATGAGTATTCAAGAGCCGTCCATATCAGTACTCCGAGAGCTAAGTGGTAAATATATTGGAATGTCGAGACACTGTCATCTATACACGAATCTAAAACAAAAAATATTACTTGCACGTTTCACCTTTCCTATGCTGGTGCATAACAAAATAATCTTAGTTGTACTGCAGTGAAGAGTTATATTTTTTAATTCTCTATAGGTTTAACGTTTGACCACAATCTCACCTGGTGTTAAGTGACGTTGTGGTCCGAGACGGTAACACGCTGAACCTGGCTGGTTCTCAAGTACAAGTTATAGGTGTTTAGTAACTGATTTTCAAATCGAGGGTAGCAGAAGCTAGCCAGATTGGCAGTAGAAACCACCATGCTACAGTCTCATCACGATGTTTTCCAGTCCACACAAATAAAATAACCTACAATAGATGAAGATTTTTATGACTGGTATTGAAGTGAATAAAGGCGTAGTATTAAATAAGTAAGAGTTAAATTCAAATGAAAAGATACGATTTAATCGGACAGAACAGAATGAACAAACAATATAAAAGTACAATAATTAAGTATAAAAATTATGCACAGTGATAACGTGTGTCTAGGTACTAAGATCTGTCGTCCGTGAGTTGAGTAGAAGACGCGGACGCAGCTCCGTCGATTGTCTATTTTTTTTTCGAGGTCTGTCTACCCTGTTAGTCGAAAGGGCTCTGAAGCCTCAGACGGCTTTTACAGCTTCATCGGGCTTGAGGCTTAAGGCACTCAGCCACGAAAGCGAAGCAATAAGCTGCAAGGATGCCAAAGTGGCCGAACCTCGGCTTGGACTGTTAGCGTAGTTGCAAATAAGTCGCGAAGTGGCTAATTCCCTATCCGTAACTAACTACCTATACATATATACATGTTTCTTTCCCCTGAGAGGAAGGAAGAAACATGCTTAAGTATATGTATTTAGTAATCTCTATTGTCTGGCGCACAGATTACATTATATATACTAGTAGACTGGCGCGCGAGGAAACCGGTTTATGGTCTTGGTCTAATCCCATAAACGCGCGCAATTAAATTGGAATTGTAAGTGACTGTTACAATTCTTCTAGGTGAGGTTTTCTGCAGTGTAGGGTATAGAAAGCAGGGAATTGCAGGGATTCTAACACACGTCAATCACCGCGGTGTCCGTACACGCTATCACTGAGCCATCATAGCTTTAAATTCAAATGCACATAGAATGTGATTTCTCCTTTCCAACCTGAATTTATATTAGCAGATCGTTTTAAGGGTTTTTTTTTAAGTAGCATGATAAAGTGACAGTTTTTTGCCTGCTGGTACACAACAGAGACAACCCAGATATCGGCAATCTATCGATGGTGGTCTCTGTCAGCTCTCGGTCTGTCAGCCAGTATAAGTTGGATATACGATGGCTGATCCTGAAACGCTACAAACCAAAAGACAGTCACAGTGAAGAATTTATCCCTATGTGTATGGTGATCACGACACATCTAAGCGTGCCACTATGGCGGGTTTTAAATAAGGTGTATGGAGATCGCGATTCAGTCGTACACAACCGTCGCGTCCTACCACCCAGCAATCTGATGCAATAACTAGAAATAAATAATACAAAACATTTACCTCCACATGCTACCAATTTGAAGTACTGTGACCAGACCAAATACAGTATAACCGGTACCCAGAATATGGGAACAGCATACCAGGGCGTGTAGGTAAGGCTTTCGAGTAGGGGATTTCCGAAAAGCCTGCATTTTTTGTACACGGCACAGTTCACCCATTTCTCGTAATCCGGCGCGATAACTTCCAGTTGAGACAGAAGAGGCTTCGACCAGTCCAGTCGACTCTGGAAAGAGAAAAACTAAATTAGACAGAGAACTTCATGCCGTAAAGTAATAATAATCGCCTCTTCTCCTTTTTATAACAGAGCCACACGCGCTGGGCACCGGAGCCACAGCTTTATGGTAACCTCCATCCAGATATCACTATCATTCACATAATGATCCACCTATAATAACCTTCTGACAGAAAAACCTGCTTGACATTGTGTTTGAACTCATTGTCTGGCAAATCAGGCGTCGATATCTTATTATGGAACCTAACACTATTACTCATAAAACGTTTATTACTCTTACTAAGTCTAAAACATAATTCGACTAATTTATGTCTATTTCAAGTAAAACAATGCTAGTCTTTGACAAAACCAAGCTTGTCAAAGTTTTTACGAATATACATTAACTTATCAAGAATATATTGGAAGGGCAAAGTTAAGATATTAAATTCCTGGAACTTCTTCTTTACTGATTCGCGTAATCTCATAAAGTAGATTGCTCGAATTGCCTGCTTTTGTAATATGAGTATGGTGTCGACCTCAGTTGCTGATCCCCACAGCAAAATACTGTAAGACATTATGCTATGGAAGTAAGCGAAGTAGAAGTAGCCTAGCCTACGTAGGCCTCCTCCAATGATCGCCACAACGACTAGTCCTGCGTTGCGTTCACCAGGTCGTCATTGACCTTATAGCACTTGTGATGTAGACAATCCTGCTGTATCTTCCGCTACGGGCGATGTGCCCCGCCCACTGTCACTTAAGTCTAGCAATTTTCAGAGCTATGTCGGACACTTCAGTTCTTGTGGAGATCTCCTCATTACCACGCAGATAACCTCCAAGCATAGCGCTTTCCATTGCCTTTGAAGTGACCTTGGGCTTCCTTATGAGGCCCATAGTTAGAGAACACGTTTCAGTGTCATAGATCATCACTGGTAAAATACACTATAAGTCTAAAACTTTCGTCTTGAGATACTGAGGTATAAACATGGTTTTGGTAATGTGAACAGGCATTCCGCTAGTCAAATTTATTTTGATATATGTAAGATAATGTAATCAAATATTATAAAGAACATGTACCGAATAGCTTCTCGCTTCTTAGCAGAAAAGTTCGGCCTTGCCACACATCACTGACGGCGCGTAACTCGACTCTAATTAGGTGATTATTTAACAGCGATATTTAGCACCACGTTAATTGATACAAGTAGATATGATGTTCATGTACATCAATATATTGAGTATATGTCAGAACGTGTGTTTGATTATATATACGTTAAAATAAACGAATACCTACGCTCTTTCCTATCTAGTTTAAATTATTTTTTAGTTCTTGGGACTAATTTAAATTAAATCTGTAGTTTTGCCTGAACGTGTATTTTTGTTTCAAATTTCCCGATTGACATTCTATATGAAGGACACTAATCACGAAAACGCCATTATTCTTTTTTTAGTCTTGATCTTCTTTATTATTAGATTTATTATTTACTCACACACCATACATACAATAGCAGGTTCAATGTCAATGACGATAACCCATCGATTTATCGATTTGAACCCGACACTAATTCCTGTATAGGTACCACAAATATTGTTCAACATAAAAAAAATGTCGGAGTTCAAATGCAGCTCGCCCTGTCGCGGCCGGCCTCCACTCGACTGTTGAGATCTTTACAGAGCCCGTTTGTTTTAACTTTTAACATATTTTTTATTGTGTTAGGGATATGGACTCGATATACAATATGATTTCTCTTTACCTTTTGTGCGTATACTTTTACAACCCTTTTTTTCATTGTAGATTAGCTGTGCCCGCGGCTGCGCTCACGTGGACTACAGAATGCCGTCGATCAGGAACACGCGTGAATCGTGCTTGTTTTTTTGAATTAATTTTATTTGTGCGGGATCATAATTGTTTTTCTAAAGTTACTCCTTACTATACTCCTTATAACATCAGCTATCTGCCAGTGAAAGTCCCGTCAAAATCGGTTCAACTGTTTCGGAGATTAGCCGGCACAAACAGACAGACAGGCATACGAAAAATTTAAAAATTGGTTCTTTGTTATAATTACCGTATATACTTTCATATGCATTTAGTAAAAAGCTATTATTTTGACATTACAAACAGACACTTCAATTTTATTTTATGTATAGTTGTGACTTTGGATAGTTAAATAAATTCTGGGTACCTATAATCTGTCTGTCTGTATATCCGGATTTAACTCAAAAACGGCTTGATTGATTCCTATGACATTTTGTACACGGAAAGCTTATGTCATTGGCAAGATGAATTTTATATTACTTTTAGAAATCGTACCAACAACTATTTTTTTTATTAATTCTTAGCCGAATTTTATGAAATTTTTATATACTTTTTTTTCCAAATTTCACGGTAGGCATACTTACTATATGAAGGAGATTGGTTACAAATATGCTATTAAACAATTTTTCGCCTGTCTGTCTGCCTGTTTATATGTCTGGATTTACCGGATTACAGCATCGATTGTATTAGGTGATATCATATTCTAAGAAATTAAACAGTTATTGCTCATTTGTAGCGTGTGTGGTCACCACGTCTAATAACGTAGGTTCGAATCCTACCATAAACCTGAGCGTTCGGTATAGAAACACATCGTGATGAAACCATAACATAGTGACAGGGCATTTTCTAATGCCCGCCTGATTAGCTACTAGTAGTAGTAGTTTTTGATTTAAATCGGGACGTACAAACAGACAGGCAAACATTTCTTTAACGTCAGATTCGTGATCAGTACCTTTTATATAGAACTGCCTATCACGAAATTTAGAAAAATTACATATACAAGATACATTAATATAAATTATTAACTAAACATTATTTAAAAAGTTAATTTATTTTTTGGCTTTTTTTTTATTTTAGCTCTGCACATTGACTGTACTGTCCCTGATGGTAAGCACAGAACAATCCAAATACAACGGCGACCCCCAAGATATCGAAATTCATCGGCGATTGCCGCTGTCATGCCGGCCTGCATAAATATCTCTTCACGTTACGCTTGAAGGACCGGAGAAGGAGGAACGCATTGACATTGGAAAAGTGCATAGCGAACCATTAGCGAGCGACGAGATAGATGATACCAGTTAAAGCTGTAGATTGTACACCTCATGCGCGACCGACACGCAATTTTTGCTGATCGCAAATTTTTATATGATAAGGCCGAGGGAAATGGTTCCACAGTTTCACGGTACGACAAAGATAAGACATAGAGAACTTCTTATTCTCGATGACTGGAATGCTTACCGAACTAGTCGCGCCGGTAGTATATAATACTAATTGGTAATATACCTATACTAACATTCATAAGTATCTTCTTAGGGCCTAAATTGAATAAAGTATTTTGTTTTTGATAAAGTTTGCAAATATATTTGTAGGAGGTAATCTCCGGAACTACTGATTCGATTTTAAAAAATATTTTATTAACTGAAAGCTTCATTATCCAGTCACCATATTTTATAGAATAAATGTTTTATTCTTATTAAATTTTGAATTGTATTTAACGCTAACTAAACGCTAGCGGTTACTAATTCATACAGTAGGTATAGTTGCTTCAATATGAAACATAAGTCAATCAACTTTTAAAACAAAACTGCTGAATAATCTACAAAGTACATGAGTGTTTATAATCCGATACCGGTTCTATAGACATAACAACGCCCTTATAGTTCTCTGAAGTAATAAATTACTATTTTAAAAATAAACAATCATGGCCCTGATAATGTATTTATTAATAGAAAATACGTTAACGTTCTTACCTGTTTGCCAGACCAATTATTCCTATACCGTAGACTTGGCCAAATACCTCTTCCTTAAATAAACTTCAGAGATAGTGTAAATAACTAAATAAATAAAAAAAACACAAAAGTACAAACATATGAGTCGTATGCCTAGAATCAAAAGCGGAAGTAGGTCTGACCGATGGACAACTTGATAATTGAAACAAAGCTAATTTTCAATTCCATCCATGGCAGATATTTTACTGTTAGCTTCAACTAAAATATATGGTGGTAAGGCATTTTCTAATGCCCATCTGGCTAGCCACCACCCTCAAGTTGAAAATCTGTCGCCAAGCACCAATCGGTGTGTTACGGCAGCTGCACTTGAGAGCCAGTCTTCCACTAGGTTTAGCGTGTTATCATCTTGGGCCACATCGTCACTTAACATCAGGTGAGATTGTGGCCACAACGCCAAACATACAACAATAAAAAAAACTAAAACTAAGTCAAATATTCGCAATAAATGTCTATGGATACAACTTTAATGCATTCGTTTTTCTTCTATTACCACCTTATCGGTCAGACCTACTTTGTCGTTTTTGATTCTATACGACTGATGTAATATTAAAAAATATTAATAAATAAATATTTGCTGCTACAGTAAAAATTTGGTTATATTGCATAATAAAACCACTCAAATAATAATAACACGGTAACATAACATAAACAGTAATATAAAACACGTTAGTAATTAAAGTAATTAGTTGAATTGATAAACTAACTGTTACATGTAGAAAGTTTTATTTGTATATTTTTTAATTTAGTTTTTTTTTCTGTATTTGTATTTTTACTATTATATTTAAATTGATTGCTAATTTTTATTTTTATAAAATTGGTATACTGATAATGATTTTTTTTTTCACAAGGTATTTAATCTTACTTTGAATACTGGTGGCTGTAATTCAGTAGGACAGTGGAAATACATATCATAAAAACGTGATTTTTCGCTATTTTCCCCCCAGAATTCCTCTAATTTTCTGTGAGCGTTCAACCGCTGAACCCACATGGGTATAGTATTGTCTACGTCGAGAGAATTGAGATATATAATTACTTTTAATAATTAATATTCAAGAAAGTAATCTGTTACAAAAGTTTAATATTATAATCGAATACTTTAATAAATATGTCGAAGTGGTACATATGTAATTCTATAAATAATTTAAATATACATATCTTCTTTTTTAAGAATCTTCTAAACAATTGGCTATTTTCCAATCTGAATACTAATTTAGGCCAAGGTCCTTTCACGAATATGCCAGGCAAAATAAAATATAACGGATTCTATAACTTTCTTAAATATTCTTCTCAGATAGCCGAGCCAACTTCAACAAATAACTATTGTAGAGTGTACCTGATTTTCGATATAATTTTGACAGTATCTTGATGTATTACGTTTGACTCTTTTTGCAGTCATTTCGATATTGTATTCCTTTCTAAAAAGGCGGAAAACCACAATACGCTTACTTACATATATGTAAGTACACGTTGTACTATGTAAACATATATATTATTGTTATTAAAAACTCGCTTAGGTAAAAATACTACACACTTCATCTAGATATCTACTTGTCTGGCTGGCATCCGTTGCAATTAATAATTCCGGAATTGCCCGACGCTAGGGATGATCGATATTCATTGATGTTATCGTAATAGCGACGTTGACCTTGAAAACATCGGTGTTTTGACATAGATATTAGGTACTCTAAGATATCGATTTTTTGAAGAAAATCATCGGATCGATATTTCTACATTTGTGCGATATAAATGGAGTTCAAGGATACATCCATCCATACGTAAGCAAAATATAAACAAAAACATAAGTTTTCATTGCAAAAATCGTCAGAACAACAAAGTTTGAGCCAAAAAAGTTGCGCGTCAGCTCTGATGCGTGCCTGGAGTTTAGTATTTAAGAACGATAATCTTGGAATAAACTATATATTATAGGCAATATATAGAATGCCTGAATCTAGCCGGCAATGTATGAAACACATCTCAGATTAGTTTTGAATATCACGTGAGAGTTTACTCACGTGAGGATCTCAAAGCGTCATGTGATGGTTTTTATTTTAAATTTATAAAATTATGTTTTGTGGTCCTATGTTGTCTAATTTTGGCTAAAAAAATTACATATTATAGGGCCAAATATCATAGTTTATGAATTGAGAATAAAACCATCACAAAGTGTCAACTTTGCGATTCCGTCAAAAACTCGCAGATGTATTTCATATTTTGCCTAAATAGCATTTAGCATTCTATAGAATTTCTAGGCAAAGTATGTAATAATACTCTTTATTTCATACATTGCCTACCAATAATAACAACATAATACAGAAATACATAATACATTGCATAATTTAACTTTGCCTATTTAACTTTGCATATATCTACAACAGGCAAAAATAAATTATTAATATATTACAATATATATAAGCGGAGTATACGCGTTCAGTATAACATGCGCAATTCACTTTTTTTAACACCTGATTTTGTTCCCCATATATTTTATATATCCCGGAATATAGATAATATGAATAACGTGCCTAAAAGTGTAAACTCAAACAAATACGTGTGCAGTGGTTTACACGTGTCAGAAGTGAAACGTTTAGAAAAATATACATTTTTTTTTTTTATACTACGACGATGGCAAACAAGCGTACGGTCCGCCTGATGGTAAGCGGTCAACACCAGAAGCATCACCAGCGCGTTGCCAACCCTTTAAAAACCTATTAACTCCCCTTTGAAGAACCTCATACTGTAGTCCCCTGGGAAAACATCAGCAGGGAGCTCATTCCACATCCGAACCGTTCGCGGAAGAAAACTAATTTTAAATATCCTAAATCAGCGGGATTCGAACTATCGACCACTCGACTACACGACCATCACAATCATGAAAATTATAATCATAATCATATTATAATTATTAAATTAACCGTGCATAATTTAATATATTCTATCTCATTCTCTCGTAGGCTAAATCCGAAAGATGTATATGGTTCTCTTTTTTACTGTCGCTTTTTCGTTTTATCGAGCTTCAAATCGCAACGGTGCTAAAGAAGTTTTCCTAGCACCAAAAGTCGGTGTTTTCTAACATCGATATTTTTCTAATATTGCTCATCTCTACCCGACGCGACTTCTGGCAAGCGGTCAATCAATAGTATTGTCTATGGATCAAGGAAAGGCAACGTTGAACGTAGTACGTCCGTTCTGCGTCACAAACGCGCGAATATGTTACGCTCTTACGTTTAATTCTATTCATAACGTAATACGCCTACGCATCAATATTTTTTATTGCTGTCATGTAATTGCCTGTCTGTGACATAATTACAGACTGACGCACTAGTTCTGTTATTTTTACACTGTGATATAACCTTGTATTCAGTTTTGTTTATCAATTAACGTACGTCTAGACTTGCTAAATGGTAGGACATGGTAACAACCGCGGTCAGGTGTAGCACCCACCATAGCGGTATAAGCGTGTCGCGTTCCGGGTTCAGCCGGTGTTACGTACCAGTAATCAAGCGATGTGATAGGGATCTGTACCAGACTGGCTTGCGACCACCATGCACATAGTGATGAGCTCTCTTAAGGCAGTAACTCTCTTTTGGTTAGTCGTTTTTCGAGGCCGGCATGTCCATAGATTGCTTAACTCGCGGTGGTCGGCGTAGTTTTTGTATTGTACTTCGGCGTGCTACGTTTCTCATCGCATTCTCGAAGCATAGTTAACTTGCTTAAAGCTGCCCAATTAGTTTTCATTCACTCTCTCTACCCCATAACTCCGAAACGGTATTCACTCTTTTTATACAAATTCAGGTGAGGTTATTACACGGTTCTAGTAAAAAATCATTATTTATACGCAACTTGTTCATATCTGTTGTAGTATTCATTATAAATCAAGATATTTATAAACCACACTCTGCGCGGAAGTTTGGCAACACGTTTCAGTTTTTAAGCTCGTATTATAAATTTAATATACCAATTTATTCAATAGGCTGAAATATAGAGAACCGAGACGATCAGTATTAATAAAAAAAATTGCATGTAACCTTAACAGCATCATCATTTCAGCCAAAATACGAACACTACTGGACCTAGGCCTCCACCAAAGATCGGCACAACGACCGGTCCTGTGCTGGCGGCATCCTGCGGCTTCCCGCCACCTTTACCAGGTCGTCGGTCCGCCATGTAGCAGATCTGCCTACGCTGCGTCATCTAGTACGCGACCGCCACTCAAAAACTCTTTGGCTCCATCGCGTCGGCCATCCGTTCTACGAGCTACATGCTCCGCCCACTGTCGTTTAAGTGGGTTCTTCCACGGATCTTCTCATTTCTGATTCGATCACGCAGAAAAACTCCGAACATACTGTTACGTAGCTTCCCAAACGCTGCCCAGCCGAATTGGATTCGGCGATTGACCTTTTTCTCCTTACCTTAATAACCTTTTCGCGCGTTTGAAGACTTCTTGGACATTGTTGAATTAAAAATTGATTTAAACTCTTTTTATTGGTTTTAAGTAATTCTTTGTAGTTTCAAAATCCAAGGGGGCCCAAGTAATTAATTGGACTATTGCCGTAGTTACAAATATGTCACGAACTGTCTAATTCCCTATCCGTAATTCGATGAAAACTAACTATGAGGAAGAAAGAAAAACAATCGTGTGCGACGATTTTGGAAGACATCCGTTCACGGCGCTATAAAAAACGAATCAGTATCCTTCAGATATTTTTTTAAAAGAAGTTAATTCTTTAATTCCTGAATCTTTATCAGTTCTACTTTCTGGAATCTGTCAATCAAAACGTAAGTCGTTGGTTGCAGCACAACATCCATAGCATAGCCGTAGCATAGCAGTACATCCATTGCTCACTCCATCCTTCTCATGAGCATTGAGGAACCCGGTAAACTTTGGAGCGCTGTAACAGCGTTTTACCGAAAAAAAATTAAAAAAAAAATACAGGGAAAATTTTTCCTCAAAAGATCATCTACAAGATTGGTCTGAGGTATTTTTTTGTATAATGTATTAAAAAAGTTATAGAGCAAAAAAAAATTTCTCACTTTATTGCTTACAACTTCTTTAATTTTTAATTTAGGGCAAAAAGTTATATAAACATATTTGTAGGAAAAACAATTTGCTACAAATTATGTCTTTACGAATTTTTTGGTGTCCGTGATATCGCTAAAAAAGTGTTTTCATCCCTTTTTCCAAGATGGCGGCCGGGGGACAAGGGTTTCGACCCCACAAACTTGAGGTTAAGCTTATATTGACCCCCTATTGATTGATTAAAATTGCGTCCTCTAAATAATGCAATATTCGGTCCTTAAATTATAACATTTCAATGGATTACTATCAGTTTTCTTAACAAAAAAATCTGTAGCACGTTATACAAGTGATAGTTATAAACGGCCGTATTAATTTAAAAGCATTCTACTATCACGCAAATAACATCGCGTTCTATTGATTTATTAGATTAATTTGCAGAATTTATTCCACTGGACATCCCAAGGTCTGGGCTGTGGCCATGGTATACGAAGCTACATAAATATATCTATCTGCCTTATACCGACACGCGCTAACGACAGCTGTTCAGTCGCTGTCACGCGGCTTGCGTTTGGAATATAACATATCTCTATTTACTAATATAGGTAGGTACTTGTATCTTCTTCTATACATATTATAAAACTCAACGTCTCTCTGTCTGTCTGTAATGTTCTTTTCACGCGAAAACCACTTATCCGATTTACATGTTATTTATTTTTATTCATAGCTATGTTATCTGACCAGGTTATAGGATATATTTTGTAAGATATAGTAAAATAAGAAATAAGCAATAATGATAATGGTGAATCAATTCTGGAAAGTGACACATTTGTGACGCTTAAATGGCTTAAGTTAAGTAAACCATACGGGATATATCAAATTAATGTTGTACATAATTGTAGATCTTAAAAAGACCTACAAAAAAGTAGGTAGATCACCGACGCTATTAGTTAAACGTCCCTGCTATACGGTATAATAAAATTAGCTTCATGAAGTCGATCATTAATTAACGTGCATTTAGATATTAGAAAATTAGTCGCTATGGGAAATTAAATTCGTGACTCTATGAAACTTATATTATTGTGCATTTTAAAAAACATAGAAGTTTCTAGAACATAACTATGCAAAATTGTTATGAAAGCCCTGAATTGGCTCACATTCTGCACAAAGCTATCCTTTTCAGTTTGAATTATAGACACATTCCAAATTTATTAAATTATAGATTCACTTGGAAACGTTCTTAACGTTCTGTGTGCTACACAAAAGGAATGGGAAAACACTTCAAGACTGTATAAATGTTTCATTTGCAAGGACAAATAAATGTTTATATTGAGCCCGAAAATAACCTTAAGTATCAATTAATTTTCATTTTTTATATATTTATCAAACTATACTAATTTTATTGTGGCCTGTACATTATTTAACATCTACAGGGAGTCCAAATGCATAATTAACACAGATTTTTTCCTGCCTAGTTCGCAAAAGAGCACTCCAAACGTCAGTGACTGAATAACATTCACATAAGGTATATACCATTAAAGTATAGAAAAATATTTGGTGTTGAAATAAATTGATAAAAAATGAGAATTAACGTTAATGATTAATTAAACTCTTATACTGATATAAGTCGTAGTTACTATAGTTAGGTAACAATTTATGGATTATGGACGGACAGCAGCGTTTCCGAAGACTTTCAAGCGTCAAGGCCGCGATATTAGTGTTCCTAGAAAAGTTAAAAAAAATAAAAATTGCCCCTCCGTGCAACATATTCGCGCACCTTATACTGAACGCGTGCATATATGCATATACTCAACTTATTTAGATACAAACGTAATAATATATAATACATTAATAATTTAACTTTGCCTATTTTATGTATTACATTCTAAGACAATCGTTCTTAAATAATAAACGTCGTAGATGACACGCACCTTTATTTTGTACATTACGCAATTTGCGTTTCAGCCCCCGTTAATTTAATGTTTTCCAATCTTCATAATATTTCAATACGAAATTGTAGGTATATATGTTTTTCTTATTGATATTGAAATCCATTGTACATGAGGCAAAGTATATTGATGAAAGTATTCACATTCAATTAAGGGCCCGAGAAGACTTAAGATGTGAATATTCTTTCATGAAAAGTCTCCTTGGGACTTAAATTGAACAAAGCTTATATGATTTTGATATATGATATGCTATAGAGACGTTTGCGATGACACAGTACTGTTTAGTGGACGTATTAATAAAATAATTTTGTATACCGTGAAATATTTTATTCGAAGTAAAATTTATAACGGCCGTGCGCGCTTCGATGCCGTTGTATCATCGAGTGACACATTCGTGCAGGAGCAACTTCACGTCGTAGGCGTTTCATTCCGAAATATTTATGCCAATCATCACTTTCCAAGTGCGTCAGGTCCATCGACTTGTAGGTTTTCAGCGTTGAAATAGGACACGTAGCGATAATAACGCGTCGCGTTGAAATAACGACTCTCGCTGAACAGACTCGCGATTAGCCAGCATTTCTTAAGTAAGAACGATTTAACAGCGCGCATTAGCAAATCGTGCGAACAGATCATTAGTTCTTTATATTTTATGTACTGCTCAGTTTTTTTAACGTAGCATGGCAAAGTGTCGTTTAGGTACAGAGACATATTATGGTAAGCATAGTACAATCCAATAACAGCGACGACCACTTAGAGTTCAACAATTCATAAACGGTTATGCTGTCATACCGGCTTTCAAGCCTCTCGTCGGTAATGGTATATACACTGACCGATCACGAATCGTGACAAACCAAGAGAGAGTTACTGTGACAAGTTTAATGCCCGATCCACACGCTTACTACTTGCCACAAACTTCAAACCTCTACAAACGCTTAGATAAAATCGGCAAGCCAAACATCGGTATCCACACGTATGCATAAGCAAGCATGACGGACGTCGACCTTGTGTCGGTTATAACATTTGGTTTTATCTATTTGTATTATAAAAAGAGGCCAAGTTAAAACGAGAAAAAATAGCATAAGTAAACTTTGGCAACGAATATAATAATTAAATATCACAGAAACTCTACTAAGTTTTTTTCAGCTATTTATCGATGATATATTTCACGCAAGAACGTGTGGACGCATCGCAAACGCTTGCTGCAAGCTCCTTTAATTTGTGCATCAAATACAGACTTAGCTCGGATCGGTGGCAAGACAAGCCAAACGCCCTATCCACGCGGTTGAACTAGTTAATGTTTGCCGAGGTTTGGCAAGCGTGTGGATGGGGCATCATAACACGATGTGCATAGGGGTCACGACTCACGACCCAGTCGGCTACAGACCCCTGACTATTGGATATTCATTGACTGATACCGAAACGCGGCGCGCTTAGGCGTACCACTATGGTGAGTGTTACAACTTGTACCTGGTGGTCGTGATTCAGGCGAATTTAATCGTCGTATCCTACCACCCAGCAATAGAGTTGATAAATATAATAAATTAAATAGTGGTTTGTTTGTAACCCTTTAATGTATTCATTGGTCGAGCGTTGGTAACTTTCAATTATGGTTTTCGGGCAGTTGTTGGTTTGTAAGCAGGCTGTCTAGTGGCGGCAAAACAGGGCCAGATTTGTTGTCCAACAGTAGGAACATACTTCCACTCTACAGAAGATCGCAGCAAAAGAACCTTGTGTTGTGCTCCTGCGCTAAGTAAGAGCTCCTTGGGGAAGCTGGGTTCAAGGTCGGCAACGCACTAGTAATACCTCTGGTGTTACAAGTGTCTATAGGCCACGGTAAGTGCTTACCATCAAGGGGACCGTACGCTTGTTTCGCCACCTTAGTTGTATAAAAAAACTTATCGAAGCATATAGTAGAAAAGTAAATTATGCGTGAGCTTTCTAGTTAATATTTATTTTTAATGATTAAAGTACAGGAATATGCGATTTTGCACAAATCCACCACTCTTGTATTACGTTTAGCGTTTTATTAAAACGTAAAGATCGAATTACGTTACTCTCGTCGTGGCCAAAGAAATCTCAGTTAAAAAAGCGGACGCGTGTATTTGTACAATGTTTAGGTACTATGTACGCGCCTTGGAAATTATACTTCCTTGAATAGTCGCACGCGGCGTTGTGACCCATAACATTGAGTGTGACTATCTTCACCACAAGAAAATAAGAGGCAAGCCATTGATATATAGGCAAGCAACTTCATAGTGTAAACTTTTTGTTACAATGTGGGCGCGCATCGTAAAAATTCTCTCTCATATTTTATTTTAACGCGCCTAAAATTTATCTAAACAGATAATACAGTTATAAAAAAAAACGAGCTTATGTATTAACTGAAAAAAAATCCATATCTGTATTCATTTATTCCTGCGAGAGATAACGTTTGCAGGTGCTCGATAACGAATACGTAGAAACTACCTATACGGATACTCAACTACTACCTAAAACTTCTAAATATAGTTCGCCATTTACGTAGTGGTATGATACTACCAAAAAAAACTTCGGTAAAGGACTCAAATATTATAAGATTTGCTAATATGTTTCATTTTATTTAATTTACTTAAGTTTTCTTGAAGTGAAATACCTACTTCTTTGAGCACGGTAAGGAAAGATTTGCGTTACGCAAATGACGCAATGGTCTAAAATGCATAGGAGCGTTCAAATTTAATGAATATTCACTTCAAACGCGTGTAAAGGTTACACGCATAATTTTTTATGTTATGACGTAGCAAAGAGGCATGCAGTCCACCTGTTGTTAAGTGGTCACTGCAGTCATTAGAAATATTCTTAGTTTACCATAATATAGTGAATAAATAAATAACTTTAGATTCCCAGATGCTAGAAATCGCCAATACTTCGTGGATTCGTGTTTTGAATAAGCCGTTTCCTTCCGTTAGAAAGAGACCTTCGCTCAGAAGTGGGACATTAATAAGCTAGTATTATTATTATTTTATGACAGTGGCTTATGTAATCGAGTACTCGCTTATTTGAAAATTTTCACAAGAACTCTTTTAATAAAAAAATGCTAAATTTCCAGAACTGATAAAATCTGCAGCTTCTGAATTACACAGTATTATTATTTTTAACACATTTGCATGCTCTACAGTTTTCATAGAGGGCATATGATATGCCGCTATATATTTTACTGGTGAACCCACTACATGGGTGAGTGGTGTAAGTTACTGTGGCTCGTAATTTATTATAAATCTTGTGTATTGAAGTGATAGTTAAGCCAAATATCCTTGGAGGTGATCTCTTTTATTTATCTGTGTGTAAAGGATAAGATGATTTATTTCTAGTCTAGGTAAAATTATACTGGACGTTTACAACCTTAGCTATGTTTTTGCGAACATACATTACATTGTTAGAATGTATTGGGAGGACAATGTTAAGTAATATTAAGCTTTAAAATATTTGAAATAACTTGCAGCAACATGACGGGCGTCCGTATTGTGAATAATACAGACATCACTAAGAACTTAGAACCGCTTCGAAGCCACAGCTTCACGGTAGCACCCATCTCGGCAACAACATAGAAGTTTGCAAATTCCTATCATTGTCAAAATTTAAAGATGTGGAATCACCTTCCGTCTAGCTTATTTCCTCTCTCTTACGATATCAAGTCCTTCATAGGCGAGCTTTAAAGAGGAATTTCTGCAGGCCGCTATGACGCTGACGGTTGCCGATGGAATTTGTCACCGACGATCGTTATTGTTTTCGTTATTTTCCATCAGCTACTGTGCAGTAATTTTGCCAAGCTTCTATATAAGAAAGATACAGAGAATGGACACACAAACCATCGCTCTAAGCAAGTACTTAATGATTTCTGCGACATACGTTATACATGTATAGAAGAAAATATATCCTTATATGCGAAAAATAATCCCTAGGCATTCGTATTTGTAGCATAAGCGACTTAATGGCGCCAACTGTCTTACTCTGCTAAATAACATGTATTTTCCCTATGGAGAAAATTCTGGAGCCCGTCCAATATCATTGTACCTACTTGACCTCTATCGTTTGTGGTTCTTCTCATTTGGTGATTGCAAAATACATATTATCAGGTAAAATTTTAAGTTTAATAATATTTAACATATGGATAACACAGCTATAGGCTGAAGAGTTCACTTAACATCATGTAGTAGCATGCCTTTTAGCTACTTAATTAAAAAAAGACTTTGACTTCAAAGATTATGAAATGCGCATAAATTTTATAGACAGCGCTTGTCAGCCGACTCATTCATTTCTTCCTCTCGATGAGCCGCCTGAGCTAACAGCCTTATTACATTGGACGATCTACCACAATTTTTGAGGATATTATAGTCCGATAGGATATATAAGTTCCGTTCAATGTCTAATTGTCGACCCAATCGCCTGCAACGCGACGATCGCATAGTTTAATAACAAATACGACGTCAATGTTTGAATATTTTTATGAGCTTTTCGCGAAAGCAAACATCATAGTTACCACACCACAATAGAATATTTCATAGTTCTTGTCTGGCTGCCTAGCATTCTGAAACTGAAAATCTATCGCAAAACTCTCTGCCGCACTTGACGAGTCGATTTACACTTTGGTGTGTTACCACCTTCGGCTGAATTGTCTCTGAACAACAGATTGCAGATAATGGAATGCATTATTTTTACTGGACTCAGAAATTTCTCTTCAAAACTTCGTGATTGTCTTACAACAGATCCTAGACGGACGGGAATACACGTACAAGCAGTGTTGTCATATCTACCAATTTTTTGGTAGATCTACCGATTTTGCATTCAGTCTACTTATCTACCAACCCTTAAATAACCCTTATATATAATACCCTTCTATAACCCTTAAATCTACCAATTTTTCGAAATATTACGACACCATATTGAAAAACATTTTTTACCAACATTTGAATTGAGCCCTACGTACACAACTAAATACTTTGTCTGAGTAAATTGTTATAGCTGATGTCCTTATTTTTCTTGGTAGGTAAGATCCACAGAGTACATGTATACATAAGAGAAGTAGGGTCACAGAGTAATTTGTATATGGTAGGGTGAGTTGTGTCGTGTTATGAACTTGTGACTGTTGTTTAAAATTCGTTCAAATATAATAAATACTGTAGCACCAATGTTGACAGACTGTTTGCTTCTATTAATAATATGAAAACCTGTCAGAGAAATAGGTTTTGCACAGACACTCTAGAAGGATTGTTGGGTACTGTAATAAAATATTATTTGAAAAAAAAAGCGGGCTTCTTAGCAGTGACCTTTACACTTAAATAAATAAGTTCTTCTAGATCAATTTTTAATTTACTTATTTTTAATCTGCAAAAATCTACTGAACTATAGTTGTAGGGTAGGTAGGTAGATCTATCGAAATTGTATTTTAGAGTCTACCAATTTCTAGCAAATTTTTCCACTTCAAATACAGATTTTCTAAAAGTGCAGTTGGCAACCCTACATACCTGTTCACCGCACGAAGAATAAGGTAATACCATTAAATTACCGTACTGAACTCAGTACGAAAGAATGTACTTATGATATTTACGTGATTACTGCAAAAAAATACCTCTAATTCTTCTAAAAAAGCTATCTCTTCAACGTCCCTCGTAACTTCATCGTTTGTTATGATCCTTCCATTTTCACTAACACTACCAGTTAAATTCACATCCTTAATAACGCCACTTTCCAGTTTGAAATCCTTCATCATATGATAGGCACTATTACTGTGTCCGTATTTCATCATAGCATGCGTTATAGATTTGCCTTTATACATTTTTAAAGTGTTCGCGCCGCCCGGATGATCGCGTAAGAACATTTTCAAATCGTATACGTTATTATCGAATTTAACGGGAAATTCGCGATTCACGTCCATGGCTTGTGTACAGACGTTACAAACTGACGGCTCTATGCTGACGGCTGGGGACGTCTGAAGCCGGTCGGCGTGTAAATATAATAGTAGTAAATATTATCTACTGAAATACTGAATAACGTTATCAAGCTCGTTGTGATAGAACCAGTGCTGGATTTAAGCCGTGAGGCCCGGGCCTAGGGCGGCCGGTGTAAGTAAACTTCTAATTCAATAATTGTTTTTGATTAGTTTTGGTATGAATGTATAAAAAATCCAGTAAAATTTATAAAATAATTAAATTATTGAATTTATTTTTTATTGTGTCGGTGCGATGTTAATTTTTCAATAGATCATAAAATACTTAAAGGATAAATATTTATTTTAATTCATATAGATTTATTTATCTCTCTTTTTTTATTAACGTGTGTCCTTTTTTTTTCTTACAAGTTATGTTATGAATGGTAATATTTTGCAATTAATTTGTCTGAAGTTATATTCTCCTTTTTTACTCACTGAATGTCTTGAGAATTTTTTAAGCTAACGAAAATGAATGTAATTCTCATTAAGTGAACAATGTTCTTTTGAGAAATAATTTTCTTTATACCGAATGTCAGACATATATCTCAAATGCGCGTGTGTGAGCAATAATATGCGCGCTAGCGGCAGAAGATGAAACTTACATAGTAAATTATCCGATCCACTGACCATTTCAAGAGACGAGGTACCAAATGCCTCATACGGTCTCCTTAAATGAGACCTTGGTTTTAATGTGAACGTATGTATAATATAAAATGTGTAAAGCGGCGTGAACATCATGTTAGATGTGTTGTATCATCAAAACAATATCACAAATTTCAAATTCTTTCAAAAGCATAAAAAGCATGAATTTGTGTAATTTTTGAAGTAAACTTCTTTAGGCGCGTCTAGGAGGTAACTGGATGACAATGCAACTGAAGTTTTTTTTTTGCACTGAATATACTGTTAACCTTAGGGGCCCTGGAGCCTTTACGGCTTTTACAGCTTTACCGGGCTTGGACAGCAACGGAAGTCCGTTACGGCAATAGATGCAAAGGAAGTCCGTTACGGCAATATAGCGTCATGTAGAAGTAAAACTTCTTTTTTTTATTGTTAAAGATTTGTCGTAGTGACCACAATCTCACCTGGTGTTAAGTGACGATGTGGCCAAGATGATAACACGTTAAACCTAGTGGAAGACTGGCTCTCAAGTACAGCTGCCGGAACACTTTAGGCGCGACTAGGAGGTAACTGTGCGACAATGCAACGTAAGTCCAGTGGTGACCGTCGGGATGGTGGTGAGCAACGGGATGGTGGTGATCGTCGGAATAGTGGTGACCAACGGGATGGTGGTGACCAACGGGACGATGGTGGCCGTCGGGATAATGGTGACCATCGGGTTGGTGGTGACCGTTGGGACGATGGTGGCAGTAGGAATAGTATATAAATAGTCTAGTGAACAAGTTCAAAAACGTGTTAATTCTTGTTACTGCGAATTCTTCAAATCTATGGGCTGCTATGCAAAAATTCTCATATGATGTATTTATTTTTAACTTAATCGCCATCTCTTATAACGCCAAAAAGTTTTACTTAAAGCGCGTGTGACGGTTAAATGCTTTTAAATTTTTATATTTCATTTAACTAAGCCGTGTAAGCCGGTATATATGGAAGCGTTGAACTGATATTAATTAAATAATAAATGAAGTTTCAAGAAATTTATTTGTTCCTTATTTGTTATATGAGTGTTTTATTTATGTGATAGTAACGTCAATACCTTGAGTGTAGCGAGAGTATTGTGCATTATTGATATTTACGGTTATTGTGCAGGTTAACTCTTCCAGGGCTTCAATTCGTTAATTTGAATCCGCTTCGAAATAAAAATGCAGTTTCAATGTTCAGAAGACAGCTGGAGGCGAGGCAGAATTCAGTAACATCAGTGGTTACAACGGTCGGATCCCGAAAAGGACTGACGAGACGCCAATCAGATCGCCTTACCTATATGGTAAAATTGCCGAGGAGTTTTTGCTTTACCTCCATTAACCATTTATTTATTTACCGTCTTTTACATTATTTCTTATGACTATACAAAATTATAAATATACATTTGTTCTTACCTTCTACATATATGCTAATAATAAATAATAATAATAATAAAAGACATTACATGCAACGTTTATTATTTGCATATAAATAAGTTCCTGTAGCTAATCACATATTCAACAAGTTGCATTCCTAGTACGACACATTATACAAATTAAACAATTTGTATTGCAACCAAGTTATTGCTTTGACACGCACCACGTACTAGCTGTGAGCAAAACTTTTCAGGGGTCGGTTTCCTTTGGTCATTCACAGCGTGTTTCTTCCTTCCTCCCAGAAGGCAAGAGACATACATACATGTATAGTTAGTTAGCTCGAATTCGGATAGGAATTAGCTAGATCGTGATGTTTGCATATACGGCAAGAGCCCAAGCCGAGGTGGGCCACTTAGGCACCCTTGCGCTTGTTGCCCTTATTTCTCGGCTGAGTGCCTTAAGCGCTCGCCCACAAGCCCGGTGAAACTGTTAAGGCCTCCCGGCCAACAGAAAAATCAGTTTAAAAAAAAGTGCACAGTTAAAAGTGCACATACGGATTTTCTGTGATTTGCTTTTATAGTCTAATGTAAAAGACTACTTAGATGTACTTAGATTGTTTTCATAAAACCTATGTCAGCCATTTGAAAGCTCGAGCAGTAGCTCAAGAGAGTGTTGATCAACGTCTAATAAAAGAGCTCGATGAAGAAATTACGTATTGGAAAAAAATATATACCAAGTAATTGTTATTAATTGTCAAATCACTGCAATAAGAGGACTGCTATTCCGACGACAATCAGAATGATTTTGTGATCTCCATAATGGCAAATATATAAGTACAGTTTCGCTTCTTGTTAAAATTGATCCGTTTTTATGTGAACATTTTAGTTTTATACCCTGGTAGTGGAAAAACGTCGTACTTCTTTTATGATAATGCAAGTAATCGAGTTAAATAATTTTTCGAATAGTCGTGGCAGTCTTTTTAGGGTTAAGGTGTGAGCGGTCGCCCGATTAGAAAATGAACTGGTGTTAGCGATGTGCAGTTTGCAGGGTCCGAAGAAATCGGACAAGGTAAAGCTCTTCGTAAGTTATATTAAAGTTTTCCAGCACTCGTTTGCTAATTGTACTTTGTTGAATTAAATCCCGCCTCCCAGAGACCGCCAAAATGAGGAGTAGGTATACGCCGGTATAAAGTTAATATTAATGCTGTCATTAGCAGCGCATTCGCTTATCGCAATTGGTTTTCAAGACTTTAGAAAATTTATTGCATTGTCCAACAAATTAAGTAGATACTATTATCAGAGTAAATATTTACTCTGGTTACTCTTTCTACTCCGAGTTTGCCCCGTCTAGAAATAAACCTGTAAGACTAATATATAACTGTTACACCTACCAACTCCAAATGAATAGCTTTGGTAGTAAAACATATAAAATTTGCAAAATTCGAATACTGAAACTGTGGAACCATCTCCCGGCCAATGTGTTCCCTCCTTCTTATGACATCGGGTCCTTCAAGCGTAACGTGAAGAGATATTTAAGCAGGCCGGCATGACAGCGGCACCGCCGATGGATTTCGATCACTTGGTGGTCGCCGTTGTATTTGGATTGTACCGTGCTTACCATCAGGGACAGTACAGTCAATTTGCCGAGCTATTATAAAAAAATACTATCGGTCATGTACTATAATTTTATAGAGGACATAAATATCTACAAAAAAGTCCGGTAACTATTAAAGTTATGTCACAATAACTACTTTTATTTATTTTAAAATAAAATATGCAATAGTAATACCGGTTCAAAATAGGCCAAGCCCCCCGAGCATGTGCAATGGGACGAGGCTGATTATTAGGGAATTGAAGGATAATTTAATCTAGTAGCGACCATAATCACCAGCCCAGCAGCTGGTCAACTAGCTACTAGCACATAAACCGAGGATACCGATGATCCCAACTAATCCCATTTAAACGCTTCAATTTAAAAGCGTCAATCTCCGGTAAAAACTTCTTTCGCGTTAACTATTAACAAGCCCAAGGCCAAACCTTCGAATTAGTAGGGATCGACCTACGAAAAGTATGTTTTAATCATGGCCAACTGTGTGTAGGTCTATCGCGGGTCGGAACTCCTGAAAATAAATATATTTTGCTACCACAAAATAAAACGACATCAAATATCGTTTACAGAGAAGCTCTGACCCAATAAATATAATGGCTGTTTTGTAGATATGATCTTTTTACAAACATAAGAAAAAAGTATAAAAAAAAATCATAAAAAAACTTTCTCTATAATGTACTCTTTCTTAGTAACATCCGACGCAAAAAGAAGTGTGTGTGTGTGTGTGTGTGTGATGAAATTTATATTTTTTGAAATTTTTGTTAAACACCCGTGCGAAGCCGTGCGGACCACTAGTCAATTATAAACTGACAAAAGGATTCCATAATTATATGAAGAAAACGTAAAGGATCAAAAATCTAAAAATACTATATTGACACCTAGCGTTAAAATTATGAATTACGTAGTCTTCTTCTTTTTCCTAACTTGGCAACCGGTACTCTATATTGAAAGCCCATTACTGCCATTATCAAGTGAATTTAATTTCCAGTGTTATGACGATTTCAGGATCCTAACAAGACGGTAGCTCTCTTGTTAGAACTTTCTAGGGAATTTTTGTGGCATCTCAGAATTCATTTTCCAAGTTACTATTTCCAATACACTTCACTTGTGCACAACAATCAAGCTTTGTCAATCACAATTTTATAAACAAAAAATAAAAACCACTACATGACAGTTTGAGATCGCGCCAAAACTCCCGAATTAAATAGTCAAACAAAGAGCATTCGCCATAATAGATTTCAACGTTTAACATCTTTACCATTGTGTTTCAAGAATTCCCATTTAAAATTACGATTTTAATTTGGTGTGGAATTCAATTTTTGAAGTGAAACTTCTTATGTGGCCATTCAATAATTTATTTAGACGATAATTGAGTGGAATTTTCAAGCACGTGTCACGTTTATTTACATGAGAGAGAAGAAAAATATATTGTAGAGAGAAGAAGAAAGACAGTTATACATTACAGCTATACACATCTCCCTTTTTAAGAAGTTTAACTTCTAAGACATATATGGTACTGCACATGCAATTTTTTTTTAGTGAAAATATTATTAACATATAAATTACGTTATTTTATGTATTATATCATTAATATTTATGACTAAATTCAATTATCAAGAGAAACAAAATATAGCCTATATATTTAGAGGAACATGGGTTTATTCACTATTATTTGAGAACAAGGTTTTTTTAATAATAGGTGCTTAATTACTTGGTTGATACTTACTGGCAATAGCAGTTAACCAAAAATAATTAAAATTTAAGCAAATATCTTAGAGCAACATTTTTTTATGCAAATTCATGTAATTAATAACAAAATTAGATAAATTTAATATAAGTATACTTCATTATCACTTCCAGATCACAAAATCATGAAACTGTAGACAATTTATTTGAAGATATCATAAAATATTTGACAGGAGTAAAATTAAAAGCAAAATTATCACAGTCATTCATTTTTAGAGTCAACATACAAGCTGATGTATACTTGTTCATTCTTTTTAATTCTTGTATTTTTGATAGCAAAGGGTGAGTTGAAGGTTTCAATAGTTTCAACATTTCACAAGTCTCAAATGACTTGAATGGACATCCACCTTCAGAACAAGCGCTCTCAATACTCTGTATCTGTTGACAGTTTACAGAATTGTAACTTTTCCTACATCCTTCTAAACCATACATATGCCTTATTCCATATATATATTTCTTTTCATCTTTTTCCCAATTGTGACAACAACTATGACTACCATTAGGACTCATTTTATATTCATCTCTCCAAAAACTAATGGCCTCTTCTATTGGCATGCCAATGTCTTTCAAAAACAAGCTATAATAAAATCTTTGATCATGTGACAATCTGTGTTTTTTCCGTAAATTCTTATGTAAATTAAGCATGCATGGTGGAAAATAATGTGACACATTGTCAACCTCCTTACTAAGCAGATCATCTACATTGTTTAAAAATGGCACAAATTCTTTTTTAATCTTCAACAGCAGTTCATCTATCCGTGAGTCTGTTTGAATTGGTGTTAAATTTGTTTGAATTTTATATTGTAAATTATTTTTAAAAAGTAATATAAAATACTGTTTCCATTTACCACAAGGTATTGAAACTATTCCATTATTTAATTCCACTTGTCTCTTAGATACAAAGGAAAGGCAATGTTTAAAATTAACTTTAATATTATGAACAATACATTCGCTATCATGAAGTGAAGAAAAATGTTGAACAATGTCTTTCAGAGATAAATGTTGACATAGAACTTGCAAGGGATGAATATATGATGGTGGTGTTTTATATTTCTTAGTATACCTTAGCAATTTTTTGGCAAAAATTCGCATGTCATAAGCAGATAACGATTCTAACCGGCGACAGAACAGCTCGATTTCAGCGTTCATAAAAAAACGTGAAAACTCGTTATTTCCATTCAGAGTAGCAGCTATACATAACATAAAATGTCCTACGTTGTCATAAATACTGCCTTCGATTACATATTCGTTGTACACCGCAGAATCATTTTTTAAAATCCCTTTTAAGTATTCTAACCTTTTAAGGGCTATAATTTCCAACAAATGTACTGGTATATCACCCTTCACCGGGGTTAAATAGAAAAATGACATTTGTGTACTTCATTAATTAATTGTGAAGATTAATTGCTTTTCCTGTTATCACAGACATTATTATTTGCAAGTTCAAAATAATATGTATTGCATTTGTATTATTTTTGTTTTTTGACAGCCTCTATGCAAGGACCACAGACGTACTAGAGATAAGACGGTGAACTCTAGAGCTGTAGCAAACCGTATGTATTCGTTACTGAGTAACGGGTACGCCATCTAGTACCGAGTAACGAAACGTTACTCACGAATACTTTTCGTTACTCGCATGTTTCGTATTGTGAAGTATCTGTTATATCTTTGATACAAACTCCTTTGTGTTCTTTTCTATAACTAAAGTTGTTGCTTAGTAACATAGAATTATTATTGTGAATTTTGAAAGGCTGTCAATTATAAATGAAAAACCACTATTATAATATTGTATTTATTTCTTTTAATAAATCACTCCGATATTTAACATGGTAGCAGAGCGGAAAATTAAAATATAGTGTGTTTTTTTATTTTCTCCAAAATGTCTCTAACAAAAATTGAATCATTAACCCGAGAAAATTACGAAACTTGGAAGATTCATGCCGAAGCTGTCCTTATAAAACAAAAACAATGGAAATACGTTGAGACTCAGTTGTCCGCAGATTCAAGTTTAGCAGATAAAGAAGGTGATAAACTGGCTAAAGCCGAATTAATATTACTTATAGCTCCTTCTGAGTTAAAATTAATTAAAAATTGCTATACTGCGAAAGATGTATGGGACAAATTGAAATCAACGTATGCAAGTAAAGGACCGGCTAGAAAGGCATCTCTATTAAAACAACTGATTTTATTGAAATTAAACGGAAATGATGTTCGATCTCATTTGGATAATTTCATGGACAAAGTTGAAAAATTAGCTGACATGGATGTAAACATAAACGAAGAGCTGTTAACTATTATGATGTTATACAGTCTTTCACCTGAATTTGAGAACTTCAGAGTAGCTATAGAATCTAGAGACACTCTTCCAAAGCCAGACGAGCTTAAGATCAAAATAATTGAAGAAAGTGACGCACGTCATTGTCAAAGGATATCTACTAGCGACGAACCTGAATCCTCATTACAAGAAGAAGCATACTATGCTTCTTGTAAAATTTGCAAACAAAGAGGTAACATCTTTAAACGCAAAAATCATAAAATTTGTACAAACTGCTGGAAGAATAACAATGAGAAATTTAATAAACAGAAGAGATCTCATAAAAACCATTTTTCTACACAGTGCTTAATCACACGAAACGTGAAGCCTGAAAACAGTATTTGGGTATTAGATAGCGGTTGTACGTCTCACATGACACATCAAAGAGATTTGTTTACGGCTATAGAGAGTACATCTAGAAAATTAAATTTTGCAACAGAAGATCATACAGCCGAGATAAAAGGAATCGGGACAGTCTCCATTCTAACAACGGTAGGTGATGATACAACTCTCACTCATTTAAAAGATACGCTGTATGTGCCTAGTCTATGCACCAATCTTTTATCCGTCAGCAAGATGACAGATGCTGGATGCTCTGTACATTTTAGTAAAAGAAAAGCGACTGTAACTAATCCTAAGAGCGGTACAACTCTCACTGCATTTAAACAATCTGATGGCCTTTATTACATAAAAACGAAAAGATACAAATCTCATAATTCTAATAACCTTGCCAATGATAATGATGACACAGTTAAAACTAAAACAAAGAAAACAAACTCATCAAATATCAACGACTGGCATAGAAAACTCGGTCACATGAATGTCAAAGACATACGTATAGCACTGAAGAACGAGAACTTACTTGGCTTAGACTTCGATGCTTCTGAAACATTTACTGAATGTGAAACATGCGTTCAAGCAAAAATGCATCAAGTACCTGTTCCTCGTGAGAAAACAACTCAAAGAACAACACACTGCTTAGAAATCGTATATAGCGATGTTTGTGGACCTATACAAACGCCCACAATAAGCGGAAATAGATACTTCGTCACTTTTATAGACGACTACAGTCGTTACAGTCATGTATACCTCATCAAAAACAAAGTCGAAGTATTAAACAAATTTAAAGAGTTCAAAGAGTTATCTGAAAAACAAACTGGGAATAAAATCAAGTTCTTAAAATCAGACAATGGCACTGAATATGTTAACAAAGAGTTTGACACTTATTTAAAACTCAATGGAATACAAAGAAGACTTACGGCACCTTACACCCCGAGCCAAAACGGAGTTGCTGAACGGAAAAACCGTACCCTCGTGGAGAAAGCGAGAGCAATAATGATTGAAGCAAAGGTACCACTGAAATTTTGGGGCGAAGCAGTCTTTACTGCTAACTATTTATCTAATAGGAGTATAAATAGTGCTATTCAGAATCAAACACCATTTGAAAGATGGGTCGGTAGAAAGCCATGCATTAATCATTTGTACGTGTTCGGTAGTAAGACGTATGTTCTTAAAAAAGGTACAAATGGTCATAAATTTGCACCGAAAGCTATTCCAGGCGTGTTTGTGGGATACTCTGAAACATCCAAAGCGTTCAGAATTTTCATACCTTCGAGAAATAAAAATATTATCTCTAAAGATATTCGAGTTATGAAAACTATGTATTATGATGCACAAAACGCAAACGATCTCTCCACTTTGTTCAATACCGTGATACAAATTGAACAACCTAGACAAACAAAATCTCAACACATACCACGCAAGCAGGTAGTTGTGACGTTTGATAAAAGAGACGATCAACTTCAAGACAGCGATACTGGTACAAATCAAGGTACATGCTTTCAACATGGTTTAATCGAGAGCACAAATGAACCAATAGACATAGAAAGTGAGACTGAGTCACTCTCTGGTGATAATGAAGAAGGAACCATCACTCAAAAGAGGTCTTTGAGAGATAGATCAACAATCACAGCACCTAAACGCTTTGATGATTTTATTTTAGCTGCTCCTGAAGAAATTCAAAATCTCAATAAACCCAAAATACGAATACCATAAGCGCACTAAGCACATCAAGCTAAAACACTTCTTTGTGAGAGAATGTGTTAATAATGGAGAGTTTAATGTCAGACACGTCACCTCGGAACTGCAGTTAGCCGACATGCTGACTAAACCGCTATTTGGTCCGAGGTTGCTTGATTTAAGTTCTAGAATAGGACTAAAGAATTTATAGATATAAATTCTTCAAATTTCCGAGGATGTGAAGTATCTGTTATATCTTTGATACAAACTCCTTTGTGTTCTTTTCTATAACTAAAGTTGTTGCTTAGTAACATAGAATTATTATTGTGAATTTTGAAAGGCTGTCAATTATAAATGAAAAACCACTATTATAATATTGTATTTATTTCTTTTAATAAATCACTCCGATATTTAACACGTATCATGGTACTATTCGTAACGTGATTGGTTAAAAAAATGAAAATGAAAATATATGTAATTTGTGCGGATATACTTCAAAAATATTTGAACCGGTGTGCGCGCATTATGGTGCCAAAATTTCAAATTTTCAAAACAAAGTTTTCTTTAACAGAGTAACAGTAAAAAAAAGTATATACTTGTGAAAAAGTGTTTTCATAAAATTTTGCCACTAAAATTTCATAAATTTTATGCGTACGCAATACGACTCGATTAACGATTTGTTTCTCTAGCATAACAGCACGTTATGAGGTATTAGGAGTAACGAGTAACGATACGATAGTAACGAGTACTGAATGTATAGTAACGAATACATACGGGTACGTTTTTTTTTCGTTACTTTTACACCTCTAGTGAACTCCCACAGAGAAAATGGACACTAGGATCTGGCAAGGACACTAACACGATACCACCGGTAGGTTCTAAGTAGAGGTAATCGGTACAGGTATTATAGTACGAGCCACGATACGATATGAATCTAAATTATAATAAAATTGAAGTGTCTATTTGTAATGTCAAAATAACAGGTTTTTACTAAATGCATATGTAAGTATATACGATACCTATAACTAAACACTAATTTTTTTAAATTTTTGTATGTGTGTCTGTCTGTTTGTTTCAGGTAATCTCCAAAACGGTTGGACTTATTTTTATGGGACTTTCAGTGGCAGACTGACATTCACCGTACGAATCAGACTCGCACTTAGCCTTTTTTTAATCAATTATAAAGGCTCTTAGACTATATTATATTAGAAAAAATGTATCAGTTTTATTATAAGCTTGAAATACAGAATAATAAAAGTAACGTACAATTATTATTTGTATATATAATGTTGACTATTGTACCTATTTGTGAGATGTTAAATAAAAGATACCTATAGTTGAAAGAGCGATGAAGAGGACTATGCTCGGAGTTTCTCTTTGTGATCAAATAAGAAATGAGGAGATACGCAGAAGAACCAAAGTCATTGACATAGCCCTAAAAATAGCTAGACTTAAGTTGCAATGGTCCGAACGCGTAGCTCGTAGAACGGATAGCCGATGAGGTCAAAGAGTTCTCGAGTCACGAGTGACGGCCATGTACCGGATGATGCAGCGTGAGCGGACCCGCCACACGGTGGACAGACGACCTGTTAAAGGAAGCAGCAAAATAAGCGTAGCACATGATCAGTTTTTGTGGCGATCTTTGGGAGAGACCTATTTCCAGCAGTGGACGTTTTTCGGCTAAATGACGTTGACAGTTAAAATTATGATTTTTGCAATATTTGCATTATTTTTTGGCATTTTCTTCGGTATGCTTGGTAGGTTTTGGCAGATTTTTAACGAAAGCATGGCAGGATTACGTATCTACAGATAGTCACCCTATTCTGAACAAAATAAAATTAAGAAATTGACTGTGGAATATGGATGACGTCTCTTTCCGAAAAGGATCGATTTTCAAATTGAAGGCTGATGAATTAATTAAAAAAAAAACGATCTCTCAAAAAATTTGAATGTGAGTAACGTGAAGTTCTCTCCCTTACATACCTATTGATGGTTGCATAGTTCTTACTTATTCACACATTCCAATACAACTGGCCGACAATTTACCAACTATGTAGATAAAAAGCTACGAAGACAAACACATTGACACTGGCAAGTGCTTTTTTCGGTCCCAAAATAAGAGCAGAAGATGACTGTGGACCATAGCCACAGAGTACGACCATAGTCACTGAACCACTGACTGTGGTTGAGTGACTGAGTGCATTGTATAGGCTTTAGTGCATTTGTTTTCGGAAATACCAATTGAAATCAGTACACTTAGTCTAATTGAATCAATTAAAGTTGTTGAAGTCGCATTATAACATTTCATAAATTGTTAATTGGTGGCTATGTGTATTGTTTGAGAGTGCTCGGATGTGCGTTGTTTACTTCGTTATGTACTTATGTTGGAATTTCTTAAATAGAATAGACGTTTCATGTCGGGGCCGCGTATAAAAATAACATTGGAGTGTCGCGTCGCATCGGCAAAGCTGACCCCGCCTGTACTATGGCTCCGGTAATGCCTTCAAAACTGGTTCTCCATCTAGCTTTGTTAGTATTGGGTAAGTAAAAACTAAAGAACAACATTTGAGTTATGTTTACAGTATATATTTTAACTTATAAAGGTATTCCATATCTGACTTAGTTTGTAAACCAGTTTCGGCTCAACTTTAGTAATTAATTAACTAAACTATTATTTTTATAGTTCAGAAAAAATTCTGTAATGGTATATATATTATAATTTAGGATAATGGTGACTACTGAGATACAAATGTTCAATTAAAGCAGTTGTCATCTTTCAAAAACACAAAAAAACTTCCAGACAACTAGATATACACTGACTGATGCAAAATTCTGATGTGAGATACTTAAAAGGATTTTCCTTATAGATATTATGGTCATGTTCCAGTTGATTATACTGTACTGTATTTTGGACCTGCATACTATATAATACTAGCAACCCACCCCAGCTTCACACAGGTAGCAGAGTAATACTTATAACTGTTAGTTTTCATGGCGCACATCAGTAAACTCCTCAATCAACATTATTTTTCCAATATTTTCAACAATCATAGTCATTTTCAGCCAATTATAACAAAATATTAATGAATTATACAACTAAACCTACCTCTTTAATCACTCCGTCTATTGGTGAAAACTATTTGATAATTTGTTTGGTAGTTTTTGAGTTTATCACGTTCACACAGATGTGGCGGGGGAAAATTTGAAGCACTGATGGCTGAGTTGTAGCTTGTATGACTTTGCATCTTTTGATGTGAGTTTGAATCCCTGCAATGAGCATGAGCTTTCGGTTAAGGAAAACATCGTGAGGAAACCATAGCTCGGTGGTAGTGCTGTTTCTAATGCCTACCTGACTAGCTACCAACCTCAAGTTTTATAATATGTAATGATACTGTTGAGAAATATACAAGATGGATATTCGGGATGGGATTCTATGGCGAAATCCCAAACAATGAGAAATAGAAAAAAGTAGCGTAAAGAGTCATGCGCTTTATTTATAAGAAAACAAAAATAGCTTTTTTACTTTTTTTAAATCTCTTACTTGAGAGGGAAGTCATCCTAATTGAATTTTCAAAAATATGACACCTGTATTATTAAAATTAAAGAGAGTAGCTTATTTTTAGAATTTTGTTTGGTTTTTATACACTTAATTCCTACACTAACCATACTGAGATTCGTATAAAAATTTTTAGATGGCAATTATCTCTATTGATTAGAGTAGCAGGCTATTTAAAAAAAGACAAAATATTCAAACAAATTTAATGTATAATAGACTTGGTTGCTGTGAAACATAGACAGTTATTGTAACTAAATATATTGGTGGAATAGCGGGTTATTGTATCGTAGCGAAACTATCTAATTCTTAGTAGTAGTTCTGTTGTTACTCAAACACGAATGTTCCATAGGGCGAAAAAACGTCGCTATCTTCGCTATTGAATCAAAGTTTGCTGTAGGCGGTTATCGAAATGAAAGATCATTGTTATCTCCTTCCCACACATAGGATTTTGGACCATTGACAGCATTGACTCTTATCTATAGAAATGTGTCCTTGAGCTAAACAACCACACTTATAAATATGTATTTGTAAAATGTTCAGTATAAATTATGGTGTTTGTCCTGTTTGAGTTGTGTTGTTTTAAGATTTTAGATAGTTCTGGAAAGCGTTATTAGTGTTCATTAGATAGTTTTTGTTTTGTTTCCCAAAAAAGCTGCTATTACCCATCGCTGCTGCATGTACAACTGTAAAAATCTGAATTTTGTTCTGAAGAAAATCACTAAAAGTACATTAAGGCCAACTCCAAAATTGATTTTCGATCAATTGGTGGTGTGGATTACTAGACAATTTTTTTTTTTTTTTTTAAATTCACATATTTGGACAGTTTATGTTTTTGAACAAATTGACAATGTACTGCTAGCCAGGATATGAAGCTTTTATTCTAGACAGAAAAATTATAAAAGGAGCAAAATAATGTTCGTGGGCTTGGACTGTGGGTAGTGAGGACTGCGGTGGCGCTCTCCCGACTCCTCCCAGATTCGGGAGCGTCTGGTGCGAGTTGCCGCCGATTATATGCGGGAGTCGTGCGGAGCATGGCTGTCTATGGGGCACCAATCTGGGTGAAAGCCCTTAGTGCGCACAACAAACGTGTACTGCGTGTAGCACAGCATGTTGCGGCGCTAAGGGTGATCCGCGGATACCGATCGGTATCTTCAAAAACGTCAATATTCAACAAATAACACTAAGGTTAAAGGTTAATTAAAAACACATTGACACTGGCAAGTGCATTTTGCGGCGCCATATAAAGAAGAATGGATCAGCCAGTATATATGCAAATACCGAAATGCTTACAGGCCAGCTCGACAGCAACAATTGCGATGGATTGTGTATCTCTCGATGGTTACTGTTGTTTTTTGATTGTACCGCGCTTACCATCAATCAAAGTGGCGTCATTTGACCGTGTTACTATAAAAAAACGAATGCAAGGCTTTTTCTTCAGTATCAAATATTATTTATATACATTCAGTAATGTAAAAGCGCCTATAGCAATTTCTGTATCAGACGTATTCATTTTGACTCGATTTGAACTAGATTGACGTGATCGCCAACGTGTGGACGCTTAACGTATTTAACGATGGGCGGTACCCCTACGTTCGTACTAGCGTTGACACATTGATGGACTGTTTTTTACAGATAGACACCTATAATCTATTTGTTGGTAATTTTAAATGCACAGAAATAATACTTTTTTTATACCACGATGGTGGTAACCAAGCTTATGGCCCGCCTGAAGGTAAGCGATCACCGCAGCCTATGGAGGCTTGTACCACCAGAAGCATCACAGGCACTTTCCGGAACCTTTAAAAAACCTATTAACTCTCCTTTTTATTGAATTTATATCTGTATAATATTCTTCTATATTTTAGTATATGGTGTTATTATAAGAATATTAGCACGTGTTTAGGTTTCTTTACGGTGGTTTTCTTCATAGGCAGCTGATTGTGTTAATTAAATTGAAATCTATACTAATATAATAAAGCGGAAGAGTTGATTGTTTATGTAAACATGCTAATCTCTGAGACTAACAGTCTAGTCAAGTTATATTCGTATATTATAGCCAGATTCACAAAGAATAGCATTAGCCGACACCTCACAGCTAGCCTTAAATATTGATTTTTGTTAAGTAAGTCGGAATAAATAGCGCACCCTAACTGCTTTATCCGCGTATGCGGGCGTAATGCTTAGTGATACGTAAATACAATGTTCTACAAAAATATTGCTCCTTAGTACATCTAAAAAAAGTCCGCGATACCATATGGCTATCTCTTCTACATAACCCACAATAAGGTATTTTGTAAAAAAGTTTTATTGAAAACTGATTTATGAGTATTATTATTAGGCAAGGCATATTAATCCTTACAAACGAAAGTGACTTCATCTTCAAGGCAATTTTATGTAGATAAACTTTACCCTAAATAGCATGTTATTTAGACAAATAGTTTGGTTGATAATGTAAAATTAAAATAATTCAACACTCTGCTCGGACCTATGAATATAGGTGTAGTGGCGTGAACGAACCGTATAAACGCATAACCCAGGCCGTCCGATAAAAATATTGTATATACTGAAGTATTATAAATCATCAATCAGCGATTTCTTTTAAATTATATGCGAGTGAAACCGCTGGTCATAGCTAGTTAATAAATATAGATATAATTCGAAAAAGTGTTGGTACATTCTAAGGTTGAGCAAGTCGACATCGGATTGGTGTTCCACTAGTCTTAACCATTCATCGGCATGACTACTACTAGTGTTATTGAATTGTATGTATATTAATCTAATTTTGAAGCAATGATGGCTCAGTGGTAGGGTTTACGAAGACCGCGTCGATTGGCGTGAGTTCTAGTAACTACAATGAGCCTAAGATTTTGGTGAAGTAAAACATCATGATGAAACCATAGCATGGTAGTAGGGCATTTACTAAATTCCGCCTGGCTAGCTACCACCCTCAAGTAGAAAATCTGTCGCCTAATTAGGCGTAGCGTGTCACCATCGTGAGCCACATCGTCACTTAACATCTGCTGAGATTGTAGGCAAATGCTATACCTATAAAGTATAAAAAATATACAATATAGATTATGTTAATACAAAAAACTACAAATCATAAAGGCTTATTTTCTAAATTTAAAGGTTTCCAAGCGACAACACAAGCAGCACCCCCATCTGAACAAAATCTTCCGCCGCGTCCGAAAGAGGGCGGCGTTACCACGCGCTACTGCGAATTTTACAATGGATCAACTTCGACTTGCGATCCAGCTAATAACTCGACATGCACCCTCAACACAATTAAGGAAGAATGCCAACCTGTCGAAGCTGACAAAAGCGTCCACTGCATTGTTCTATGGCTGTTCGATAATGTAACGAACACCGCATACCCCAAACTTAAGGGGTGTTTCGTCGACACAGTTTCCTGTAAAGACAGATCTTCTAACTGCCGTCTCCACAATGCTAAACTGCCGCTTTTGCACTGTTGTTGTGAAGGAGATATGTGTAATACAAACCTTAAGTTCCCGAGCCTAGAATCTGTTATGGCTCAAACAGAACCACCTTATGAAAAAATTCCTGCCTCACTACCACCAACAGCGGATGATACACAGACAGTGATCGCGTATACACTGACACCTTTGTTTTTGCTTTTCGCAATCCTCGTTGGGTGCTACTTGCTATACAGGAAACGGAAGGGAAGTTCATTCGCTGAACTCGCTAATGGCGAAGCATCACTATCGAGACCACCGTCAGCTAGTGCTGGCATGGAATACGAAATTGGGCATTTAGTTGGCCAGGTTACGTTATGTGAAGTAAGAGCCCGTGGAAGATTTGGCGCCGTTTGGAGAGCAAAGCTGGGTCAGCGTGATGTCGCAGTGAAGGTATTTCCTTTGCAAGATAAGCAGTCTTGGTCAGCAGAACAGGAAGTGTTTAGGCTTCCTCGTATGGACCATCCAGATATACTACAGTACATTGGTGTCGATAAAAAAGGAGATAATCTACAAGCGGAATATTGGCTCATCACCGCTTATCACGAAAAGGTAAATATTAGCTTATGTCTTTGTTTATCCTAACATTAATGATAGTAGTTTTTTCCTATAATAAAATATTTAGCAGGCCTTATGATGTAATTTGTTGTAGGTAAATTAGTAATATTAAATACGATGTTTTCCAAATAGAATGCAACTTTAATCGAACAATTTTTTATTAAAATACTTAACTTTTTTAAAACAAGCTTTTATTTATAAATTGTCGAACAAAAAATTACGAATTATTAACGATATTGACTAAATATGATTCGTACACCTAAAAAAGTTCGCGATACCATATGACGTATCTTTTGTATATAAGTCACAATAAAAGTATTTTTTGACAAAAAATTATAGAAAATTAAAAACTTATTTATGAGTATTATTATTAGGCATAACATATTAATTCTTACGAACGGTTACTTCATCATGAACACAATTTATAACGATACACACAATTTGGGCGCATAGTTTGGAATATAATGGAAAATTATTGTACCATGGAGCTGATTTGATGATGTTTGAGTCCAGATGTAGAGATTTGAACTCTTTGATAGCAAATGGTAGGACAGTCGAATTTGGACAGACACAAAAATAATTTTTCGAATCCAACTGGTAGTTCCAGAGAATAACGCGTTTAAACAAACCAACAAAAAACCCTTGAGCTTTATTATATAATTAGTATGGTTATATAGTATTTTTCATTTATAGGGCTCATTATGCGACTATCTTAAAGCCAATACACTAGCTTGGAGCGATGCGTGGCGCATTGCTACCTGTGTGGCACGTGGGCTGTCACATTTACATGAGGAAGGAGGTGGGAAGCCTGCAGTTGCCCATCGGGACTTTAAATCGAAGAATGTTCTTCTCAAAGCGGATTTAAGCGCTTGCATCGCTGATTTCGGTCTCGCATTGATCTTTGTACCTGCTAGAGGATGTGGCGATGCACATGGTCAGGTTGGAACGAGACGTTATATGGCGCCTGAAGTGCTGGATGGCGCTATTAATTTCACCAAGGATGCATTTTTAAGGATTGATATGTATGCATGCGCATTGGTTTTGTGGGAGATAGCTTCAAGGTAAGTAGGCATAGTTAAATATTTTATAGATTTAAATCCATGACAAAAACATTGTATTTACCAATAGACTCTTGCTCAAATCCTATATTCAAAAAACGATTCTTTTTCTTTACGAACGTTAGTATTTTAAACCAGGCGTAAGCCAAAAGCGTTCCTATGAAAAATGTTTCATCATTAAAGTTACCAACGGCCTTCTACGTACGGACGGGAGAGGTACGAATAACGGCTAGTAGGGCAAATGTATGGGGATGACAGTTTGTTATGTTTCTATAAATATTTTGACACATCGAGTAGTTGTTAAAACCACTAGACGTTTATGATTTGGTTACCGACCTAAATCGGCGGGTTGACTATTCGTTTTACGTGTTTTCGTTAATATTTATTAATTATATTGAAATTTCTAGTTTAGATATTGTGTTAAGTGATTTATAAATGTTATCGAACTGGAGTGATTCTAGTTATGGTGAAGAATGTGGTGTTATTACAAAACTACCAAACAAGAATTTAGCATTTATTGGTATCTTGTACTACTGGTTCCGCATCCTGCATATAAATCGTATATTGAATTAAACAAATAATACATTTATTAGAAGAATCTTTATTAAAATATATACTCGGTCTGCGTTCTTTTTACCTGAAATATATTAAAAACCATTATTTTAATGATTATAATATCAATTTTGGAGTTTCTGGTTTTGATGGTTATGTAATTTTTTTTATAGATGCAACGAAGGTGGTGTCGAGTCAACGGCACAGTACCGCCTTCCCTTGGAAGAAGAGGTAGGATCCCATCCCAGTCTTGAAGAAATGCAGGAAGCAGTTGTCCAAAGGAAACTGAGACCACACGTGCCACCACATTGGCGGAACCATCCAGTATGTATACGTTTTTTTTTTTTATTTAATTTTTTTTCAGTATCAGTTCTTTGGAATGTTTTATACCTATTTAACATCGTAATGATTGAGATTGAATGATCAGTATTACAACTAATAATCAGACTAGCAAGTTCAAATCCATCGCTGGGTAGTAGAAATTAGTCTTGGAAAAGAGTCGTTTTTTTTTGTTTCACAATAAATCTATATCGACAAGTAAATCAGCAAATTGAAATGAATTCTATTTGAAGTACTACCATTTAAGATACCATGTACATAATAATGATCCTTCGAGCCGAATGTACAGGACGTTGTTTTTCCTTGCCTTTATCACCTTTCTATTCGCTTTAATGGAGACATTTTTTGATGGTAGATAGAATTACTTAATGTATTATCACAGGGTCTGGCCGTGCTTTGTGATACAATGGAAGAGTGCTGGGATCATGATGCAGAGGCGCGTTTGTCTGCGTCTTGCGTTTTAGAGCGTGTGGTCGCCCAACGGCCGGCGACCGCTGCAGCCGTGGCCCCGGCGCCCAGGATACCTCTCACGCCTGACACCACGCCGCTGCTCATTCACGAGCTGGCCGAGCACCAGCCTTGCTGACGACCGCGACCACGCACCACCCTGCAAGAGTTGCCCCTCATCGAATTCTAGTACCGGTCAGAATTGATTTTATCCAAGCAGTACTACTTGGTTTTTACAATAAACAAACCCACGTTTTTTACTTGACGTTAGTCCTTGACTATTTTAAAGGGTATAAATCGCGGACGCATAAAAATATAAAGATGGCGGTTCGCGACGCGACCGAGATTGGAGAACGGCACGCGAACAGGACTGAAGACAGACAAGTGTCTCCGTCTGCGAGTGTACTGTGTCACAAGACCGAGACACAAGACACGGAGACCACTGTTCAATTATCATTGCGTAGTCAGTCGATGGACTTACTTGTGTACAGTTATTAATCCACAGTGTATTACTATTAAGTTACTATTGAAAGAAGAGAAAGGCGATGATTTACTACACTATATTATTATAAAACAAAATAAAGAATGTCTGATAAGAAATTATATACGACTAGAGGCTAAGAAGGAATATTTTCATGTTTGATCAAGAATTAATTTGAGGAAAATATGATCAGGATGTCTCAGTTTCGCACGAGCTTCTTGGGCGAGACGCGTGACCACTGGTTTGTGGTGGAGTCCGTCTCGCGTCGCGGTCTCCTGTCTCGGTCTCCCGGCTCGGTCGCGTCGCTAACCGCCACCTTAACAAACTTTAGAAAAAAATAATGTTTATAAGAGAAAATTATAAGTTCATGATTATGTCCACGGCGATGCACCAATTTTAAATTATCGGTCTCCCGCGTGATAAAGGTACTATAGGTAGGTGTTTTTAAAAGAAATTAAAAAAATGCATTTTTAAAGTTTATTACTAGATAACTAAAATTGCCATCGTATTTATTTACCCATAAATTAGGAAAAAAAAACAGGTTTTTTACTAAAACAATGTCTGTAATAACTGCGTTAACAGCGCATTATATTATATAGCTTAGTATATTCATATAGGTTTCTCAAGTTTAGAGGTCCGGTGCGGGACAAACCCTTCGGACCCACACCTGTCCTAACTCAAAACTTTCGAATGCACAAAATTCAAATATAGCATATATTTATTAAAAAATTTCAATTGATCCATATTTTAATGAACATCGATAATGAAACAACGGAATATCGATATACATTGTATCAAGCACACTCTTTATTATTATTAAATTTTGTATCGTTATACATTATCGTGATCATTAAAATCTTATGTAAAATGTAAGGCAAGTAAATATTTTATTTATATAAATACATAAATATTTTTATATTAAAACAAAACTAGAAAGAAGAAATTAGTTGTTTCCAGCATTATTTATTTCTCTTTAACAATCCCCGAGAATGGTGTTGATTTATTTGAGTATTAATAAGTCGATTATGAGGTTAGACAGAAAACGTATTTGATTAAAAACTACGATAGTTAAATATGTCTAAGGGTTGCCTAAGCGCACACACAAATAACTTAGACGTGGGCTTAATACACAGATCTATAAATGCAAAAAAGCACACACACACCACGAAAGGTCGGTAAAGTTACTATGACAGCACTGTGCGTAAAACTTCGTCTTTGGCATCGTTTAATGTTTAAAATAAGATGTTATTCAAAAACTTCCATAAACCACGGAACCCAGTTTAGATTTAAAAGGAGTTCAGGAAATAAGCTACGCGAGGCTTCGAGAGTGGAGACTGGAGATGATATTTATTTGCATTGCGTGCGAGTCAAGTCGGCTAGCACTAGCTTACCTACACCATGCTAGAGGGGGTCAGCTGCCCCCCTTACCTGTAACCTGACTACATCCCCTGTCCTTATATCCAATATGTTTTTTTGTTTATTTGAACGCGCTAATCTCTGAAATAACCAGTCCTCTTTAAAAAAGTATTTTCAAAGGGGTAAGGTTACATCACGTTACGACCCTTACAAGCAGAGTAATTACCATACAAATTCCCAAGCCCGGTAAAGCTGTAAAAGCCGTAAAGGCTCCAGGGCCCCTCAGGCTAACAGGGTAGTCAGTTCGAAAAAAAAAAAAACCATACAAATTGTGTCAGAAAGTATGCTAAGCGAAAATGAAGTAATGTACGGGTGGGCCGTGATGCGAGGCACGGGGTATCAGGTGCCGAGAGCGAGTTGACCACCCGACGATATCGAAAAAAATATTAAACGCGAGTGAAACCGCGGAGCACAGCTAGTAAAGTATAAACGGGTTTATGATCTATTTGGGTTTGGTTAATTTGACTACTAGTTATATCTTGAAAGAGATTTAGACGATAATACTCGTAATTTTATACTGATATGTTTTTAGCAATGCATTAAAACGTATACAGGCAGTACTCGTACTTACGGCTTGTTACGTTCTAGAAATATGCGTCGTAAATCGAATCTCTTATTTATAAAACCCAGGGGTTCTAAATTCTTCTAGGACTTTAAACTTCATTTATTACATAAAAATATGCTTTATTATTCAAAGCAAATTCTTAAAATAATTATTTACCGAGTTATTAATAGCTGACCGCTGTAAGCGCGACCCTCCTAATAGTTAGCGAGAAGCGGCCGGCAGGTGTATATGGATATACACGGTATTGAGATGATGCCCTATATTTTAAGATTAATAGCTTATGCATGTTATAGCAACTAGGACAGATATGATAAATGATATATTTAATAAACATAATATTGTTGTCTTTATTAAAATGCTAATCAAAAAACTACTATATTGAAAGAAATTGTGCGTGTAACCCTTTCCTAATACCATCTTGGTAAAATAATCTCATGTGTAGCAGTCACAAAAATTAAATCGCGTACACCCATACGTTAAACGTCTACTTCTGCCCGTGGTGCGGCGGCCGGTAACAAACTATCTTATTGGTCGGTCTTGTTCCCCTCCCGCGTCCCACCACCACTTGCGACCATAAGGAGGGTCGTGCTTACGACGGTCAAGCTATAATTAATTTTGGGACTTATTGGTTTACTGTATTTGATTTTATCGCAATAGAGATAAATACGAGAAACAAAATAATTTAACTCTTAGCTTTATGAACGTATTAACTCAAGATCGGTATGTCAATCGACTCAAGTTAAGTAAATTCGCCTATGATATAAATCGAAAAAAAGTTACGTGGAACTGCCTGTATTTATTTTGCTAGTTATATTCGACAGTATATTTTAAAGAGGTCTTATAGGATAGTATATAAATTCTTATTATTTACCATTTTCATCGTATTTTAATGATAAAAATATTTTGTACCCATTTATTTTAATACCTTATTAAAATGTATATTATTATTTTTAATGATTTATGTACCTTTTTCTTTAATTTATAGTAATACATAGTTAATGAAGTTTTATGTCGATGTATTCTTTAACGGCTCATTATAATGTAATGTTTTATGATCTACTATATCAAATTACTACGTTTAAAAGGGGTAATAATTGTAATATGCTTAAGAATAATGAAATTTTGTATAACTGTAGGTTTTACGAATGTAAGACTTTAGATTTTGTCATGAGAGTCCCATATCATTACTTTCTTCAATACTGGACTCAACAGTTAAAACAAGGCTGGAAGTTGAAAATTATTTGATGTAGTTTTCATGTGTTTTTTTTTTATATTGAATGGTTTTCTTATATATGTATGTAGGTAACCTCGAAAATGTAGAATTAAAAACGGCGATAATATCTGAAAATTTTAATTATTTAAATCAATGCAAGTGCTACTTTTGTAATTGAAGCAATGAATTTAGCGTTAATAAATGTATGCAATTGTTTCCTTTACAATTTAATCATAATTTAAAGATAGTTAAAAGATATTGGCCGGAGTTCTTCCGTGTAAATCTATGGAAACTCATATCTCTATTCCACAACTGTTTCTGTTTCTAAAATCTCTCTACCCGTACATATCAAAAGTAAATAATGATTTGGATTTAAAACCAGAGATTTAAAAAATAAATTTGGAGGACTCCGTTGCAGAAGTCTCTAAGTACAAACTTTGAGTAGTTACTGGACATATTCCTATCCGGCTTAGAGAAGAAACTGAACCTTCAGTTATATCCACAAACCTTCTATTTGAAATAAATATTATACATACATAATACAGAAATGTTTTCACCAGGCATTTCAACACATAGTGTCAGCGACCTACCACAAAATTACGTACTTACTGAGTACTTACGTAATTACCGAATGCCAACTGCAAGCAATATGACGAATGCGATATTTAGATTTAATTATTTTTATTCCAGAAAATAAAAACTTACACATTTTTTTTTCAAATATAAAATACCCAAAATTGATGATCAGATTCTTTGTCATCTTCTTTGTCATTCTTTGTTCAGAGTCTTTGAAATGTATATCGGAAATTATCTGCAATACCTTTAGGGAATTTCAGCGATCGACTTTAAATGCTCTTCCGATCGACTGTTTAAGCAGCCCTACTACACACGTTAATGCTATCAGATCAGTTAAGTTTCTAAGTGGATTTCGAACTTCTGCAAATGGGCCCTTCATTTATAACTTACTAGTCTATTGTTATTTAAATTTATTGGCTTTCGATCAATGTTTTAAATTGAGTGATATGATCTATAAGTGCCATAGAAGAATTATTCAAAAAATACACCTTAAAACACATACATAGTTTACTCGTACAATGATCTAGTTTATTTATATATAGTTAACTTTTTGTTTTTAGGTATTGTAAAATATTTAAAGAAAATTTGTAAAATAAAAATTTTCATAGATAACTCGTACCAAAAGACCTAATAAAGTTGTCTATGGTTAACGTATTTTTCTTTAATGAGTTTAATTTGTAATAATATATGCACTTTTTAATTTGCATCGTCATATTTCTTAACGTTATTCTTCCATCTTCCATCAAGGCTCATTAAAATATTGTTTTCTAGTTTATTGTACATTTTTAGTTTTACTCGTCATTTTGAGGTTATTTCTATCATAGATGGAAAACATTGGCTTGTAAGGAAACCACTAAGCATAATATGAAATTAAAAAAAAATTGTACGTTCCCAGAACGCTTACAATTTATTTAAAAATAAATTATAAAATTTTCATTTGTTTTCATATTAATGTCATCTAATCATCTACTTCTATATAAGGAAAAATATAAATCCTCTATATAAATTCACACACACGAATATATTTTGTAATAAGTTTTTGCTAGCAGATTATCTGCTTTTTCTGTTATCATTAAATTCAATACCTTTTTTCGAATTCGTTATATTGCTTAGTCTCCATAGTTAAAAGTATAAAGATGAAGTTACTTTTCTGGGCGTTCCATAAGCAAGGTAGGCTACCTAATGCTAAAAACAATTGGTTACTTATTTTCTTGATGCACGCCCAAATAAAGTGACTTTATTTTTATTTTTGACTTTATATGTTATAAATATTAAATACGACACTGCCGATTTGTAATGCGTTAAAATTAATGGATCAAAATTTCAAAGTAAATACTTTTGTGTCTGATTTTCTCCTTAATCTTTAGGAGCTGTAACACGTCCGATCGCAATTCTTACAACGTCCTCTATTTTTTATATAGCTTTTTCTTACATTGTACTTGATCCGGTTTTAATATACCATTTATATTTGTCACCAGTTAACTATACGAACCGTTAGTTTATAAACAATGTAGTGAGATTGTAAACTAACGGTATATTGTGGACGGCACTAATAATTATAATTTTTGAGGTTATATCTATTAAATAAGCAAAACCATGATATTAGGATTTGAAAATGTGAATTTTCAAGGGCTCATTTGTTTCTGGAGTTATAAACACAGTTTCAACCTAACCTAACCGATACGGTTAGTTTATAAACCTACGAAAATGTAGATTACAATTTTAAAATAACGGTTTATAAAATTATCGGGTGACATACATAAATGTATTTTTAGAATAATAACGTGTTGTCACTGTTATAGACACGGGAACGAACATTATCACTAAAAACTATTGTAATTATATAATAATATGAAATATCAATAGGGAATCATGTTATATTTCGATTTACCTAATGCAGTGTGCATATCACCACACGTAGATTAAGTGAAGTTGCCAAATGTAAATACGTAGAAATAAGTTAGGTTAGGATTTTTTCTGAATGTCTGTTTTAGGTTGCGGACACATTTATATTTTTTAGTAAAAAAAATGTTTATCGATACAGTAATATACATTTAATTGTACTAATTTTTAAACGATTGTAGTTTTAATTTTTTACAATTTAATAATACACCCGGTTAATTGATGATGTCCAATATATTTCTTGCTATGCGAGTTCATCCTGAAAATGGCATTTAAAAATGGACCAAAATAAAACTCACACACTAAACTTGCTTTAAACTTATTTATTTTCACGAACAATAATATCATATTTGATGCGATAATTATGTACCTACGCACGATAGTAACTTATAAGTTTGACTATCTTCATTCTGCACAATAAAACAACAGATTTACATGCAACTGCATAGTGTAGACTTTTTAATACAATGTGCGAGCGCATCGAAAACGGTCACTCTAATTTTTTTTATAACGCCTTTAAAAAAGTTTATCTTTAATAATCTTATATGGAACCTTTTCTTTATTAAGCATAATTTCTTTACACATATCATAAGGTCTATTCTAAATGGGCACCTCGTAAACAAAGTTTTTGGTCATATACTTTGTCGTTTGACTGTCTTGCAAATCGCTTGCAAACTGAGATATTTATTACTTGACATATAAACACGGCCTTTTAATGGCGAAATTTATGGCTTAAACTATCATCATCAGAGCCGGATTTGAAAGTTAATCTCAGCTCCAGGCATATGTGCTGGGTTAAAGTAAAAGAGGCCCCGAATAATGTTGAATACGAAATATGTGTATGCATTGAGAATTAAAAAAAGTACTTTATGTATATTGCTTGCTTTTTTTTACAGCGGGGTGTTATTTTTTTATGTAAAGAATCCTCTAAGTTTCATATTGTGGAGGCCCCTGTATTGTGAACCCCGTTGCTCTGCCCTATATCCTGTCCTGATGATCTTAACTTAGTTTTGTCACTGCTATATTTTGTTGCAACATGCTGAGAAAAAAAATATTCCAAAGGCGAATATACACTTTACAAATAATTTAAATATATATTATAACACGCAGATCTTGTTTCTTAAAGCAAACTTACTGCAGACTATTTCGTCCTAAGTGTGTTCGCAACTTTAGTCTAATGTCGATATAATTTTGTATAAAATTACGTATGTAGCAGCAATTTCTAGATTTTTGTAGCGAATATTGTATTCTATTTAGGCGTTACGTAAATGTCCTTTGTAGTAGGATAAAAAATTTTAAGTAGACATATTTCATTTTATTTTAAATTAACAAATGTGAACGTCTGTTGAAAATTTGATTTATTGAATTATATTTTCTAGACAAAATATATTGCATTTTTATATTAAATATCCAAAACGCTAGCAGCCTTGTTCTAGACGTGACGTCACCATACTTTAAACAATGCTATATTACAATGGATAATAAAATTCCTATTCCTACATACAGCCACAATACGATTTAGGCTAAAAAAAGTAATTATAAAACAAACATCGTTTATTTATTGAATAATGACGTCTGTGACAGCAACATGGCTAGAATTTGGGACCAAAAACTTGAATTTAGTGTTTGTTTTTTTTGTATACATATACCTACATATTTCAGAAAAAAAAACATTAATAGTTAATTATGTCAACATAAAACTATTTAAAAAAATAATTGAATTGCCGTACTCTGACAACTAATCTGATCAAATCGCGCTATATTTTTCGCCAGCGCTTTCATTATGTGGGAACGTCCAGACAGATGAGAGATATGATCTCAAATTCTGAAGTATCAAAATGCATGCTGAAAAGGTAGAAAATAAAATATCCGATATAAAAAGTCTGATTTTTTTAATCAACATTATTGCTGTTTTCTTTTCACATTTTATGAAACTCGGTTCACTGTACAATGCGGCGGACTCGATGTTGAGGTTGAAGGATGGAGGATGTAGGGGGGAAGGCGGAGTTCAGTTCTCACAAAACATCGCAAATACATGTCTTTACTTTAAATTTCACTACTCTATATACATCCATTGTACCGGCAACATTACCATGAGAACATTACTGCTCTGTACCGTGATAATATCCGATATCTCACTCATAAACTAATATTTACCTAATAATTTCAAATCTGTAATCATGCTAGCGATAACAATAAAAAAATGTTAAATTCATTTCCTATTTTTAATTGTTAAAAATATCTTGAAATTTAGGTACATTGTCCCTCGTTATATAAAATAAACCGAGACCACTGGGGGATTTTGAATTTGTGATTCCAGAGACATTGAATTTTAAAATCCTATTTACATTTAACAGAATAAACAAATTTACCCAAAAAATGTAGCTTGGTCACTATAAAACTCAGTAGGTGTTGCGATAGGCGATGGAAAACATCTCATTAGTGTTCAAAACAAGGGACTTCGAGTGAAGTTAAACACGTTGGAAAGCGAGTGAGATGCGGATCAACTGTTAAGGAGACGCGAATTGATTAATTGATACCGTCAATGTCTGTCAATGTAACCAGATGATTTTACAAAAACAAACCAAGAAAAGATGGAAAATACAAAAACTTGTATCACGCAGAATCTCTCACATATAATTAAGTTATGCCTAACATAAATGTTTTTGGTACTTTTCAACAATTTTAAAGTAATTTCATTGAATACTCTGGTAACACTGATAAACAATGACGGTTTCAATTTATCTTTTAGCGAAACGGTGGTCGGAATCGGGCTAGGAGCGAGACGACGGGGGGGAGGTGGAAACCGTTGGCGAGGAGGGCGGGTCGCTCCCACCGTCGTGGTCGGCGTTGTGGGAGGCGGACGCGCGCAGGCAGTCGCCGTGCGCCTTGTACTCTATAGGCACAGAGGCCGGTAGCTGCAGGATGCGGCGGAGAGCGTCGCGGACGCGGGCCGCTGCCGCCGTGTCCGCCGCCGTTCTGTGCCAAACCGCGAGGTGATCGTCCTATGAACAATCACACATGATAAGGCCTTTTCACACATCGACGAATCGTTATTTTTAAAGGTCCTAATTAAATAGAATGGTTTTTTTTTTCAATGACACATAACCTATACATACATAAATTACGCCTCTTTTCCAACGGGGTAGGCAGACACCAAGTCCTTCCACTTGCTATGATCCTGATATACAACTTTCGCTTCCTCAACATTCATCAATCTATTTATGCATGCTCGTCGGTTTAGAGTACTCTTGACCTGACTTTTCTTCCCCGACATGATTGTGGAACGTTCGTCTAGGTCTTCCTCTTCTAACCTTCCCAATTACACTCATCTTATAAATCTGTCTAGTCAATCTTCTTTCATTCATCCTCTCTACCTGCCCAAACCATCTAAGCATCCCTTTCTCAATCTGTGTCACTATATCTTCTTTCACACCACAACATTCTCTTATTACACTATTTGTTATCCTGTCACTCAATTTCACTCCTATCATACTCCTTAGCACTCTCATTTCTACTGCATTTATTCTACTTTCATGTTTTTTCTGCCACACCCAGCTTCCGTACATGAGTGTTGGAACTAACACTGCTCCATGTACAGCCAGGCGATCTTTTCTAGAAATTTTCTGGCTGTTCATAAAGGCGTGCAACGCCCCATTCATCTTATTACCAGCATTAACTCTCCTTTCAATATCACTTTCACACTTTCCATCACTAGTAAACATTGATCCCAAATAAACAAATTCATTCACTTGCTCTAACATAACCATAATTCATTCACATAACCTATTACCGTATATAACTCATGAGACGTAAAAAACCACGAATACATATTTAATGAATTATTAATAACGAATCGTCAATGACGGATGTATATGTGAACGAGCCCTTCTACGATTGAGGATTATATACCAACTTATGGAAACAGTAATGAACATGGGTTTCCACAGACACAAAGCAAATGTGCTTAATAAAAATTTAAGCCCCAAGAACGAACTTATGTACGTCAAAAACACTGCAACCGGTTTGGATCCAGTACCTAATTAAGAAAAGCCGACTAAAAACTCGATCAGGTATATCTTCTTTGTTTTCCAAATTATGCCTACCATATGATAATGTTCCATCAAAAGTTGTTTTTTGCATAATGCTACTTTAATGCCTATCTATGGCACTTAGCCAAGGAAATAGCCTGTATTTTAAAGACATACAGTATAGATTTCAACTTGAATGAGGTATGAATTTTAAAGTTAATCAAAATTCATCTTTATATATAAATAAGTCTTTCTGCCTTATATCTTTGCCTCTTAACCAATACAATTTTAAAAAGAGGAAATCATTGCTGTCCTTTTGTATGCTGTCTTGCTGTCATCTTTGTGTACGTTTCTGTGGCACCAAAGAAGAAGAAGAATCATTTAGTAGCAAATGACACCAAATTGTCTTCAAACTGCTGAACTGCTGCCCAATTAGATATCAAGCTGACACCAAAAGTTTGAGTAACAATTGTAGCCAAATTGCGATCAAATTGAAGGTAGCGATTCCTGTTCATTCTCATCATAAATGAAGAGATGGTTAACAGCAAATTGTGGTTATTGGGGCGGTATATTCATAGTAATGTGTAGTTCACATATGTCAGCAACTCACTTGGAAGCGCACAGAGAGTACTACACCACAGAGCTCTGAGCCCACCATGAACTGTTCCCCAAGCATTGCCATGCAGAGATCTTCCCATGCTCGGTGAGTCTGACTTTTACGTAACCTCACCACCTGCAAAAATAAATTATAGACTGTATTAATTTTTAGTAGCAGTTGCGTTCGAATTTGTAACATAGAAATAAAGTAAAAATTTTGTAAATAAACGCATTTACATTTTGCTCCTCAATCCAGACGTCTCGCATATAAATAAATATAAATATTGACTGAGATCACAACAGAATCAAAAGCCAGATACACTAACATTTAGTAGAAATTACTTCTAAATATAGCTATATATATTCAGTAACTATAAAAAAATCGATATTCCTTAACAATTCACTAACAAGAGTGAACATACTAAATTGAATGAAACCAGGATATTTTTTTAACATCGACAATATCAAAATATTGTTAGAACCTGATTCATATTCCAAGTAAATCAAATCAAGTAAACATAATCTATTTTACTGCTTCTATTTAATAAAACTAAACGGGATCTTTCGAATTCTCTGAAAATTACAAAATAATTTGATAGATACCTTACCTTTAACATTTTCTCCACATTCACAAAATACGAAAAATACTTTGTGTATTATTATAATATTAGGTCCCTACCTATGAAATTGCCGTTTTATATAGAAACAAACATTTATTTAATTACTCAAAATAACATTAATTACTATTATTTAATTTGACATCACAAACAGGCCATAGGAGGTTCACAGCACTTCCATATATACATGACATAAAACTGATATGTTTTATGATCTTAAAGTTATGTTGTTCTCTGTGATATTGATATAGCATCATACTGATGTAAAATACGACTTTAATCTGATATCTGGGCAATGATGTCTCAGAGTTAGCTTGTACGGATATTGCGTCGATCGACGTGAGTTTGAATCCCTGCAATGAGCCTAAGACTTTGGTGAAGGAAAACATCGTGATGAAACAATAGCATGGTGATAGGGCTTTTTCTAGCCTGCCTGGCTAGTTACCACCCACAAGTTGAAAATCTTTAATTCTACTTTATTTCCATGTTACAAATTCGAACGCAACTACTACTAAGATGTCATTAAATCAAATATATAAATTGAGTTATAACTTTTATTGAAATTCAGGCTCATATATAAATTGAGGAACCACACTAAAAGTATTGAATTGAATTTAAGCAGTACTGGACAGATAATTTTTGCAGGTACCATACACAATTACTACTATATGATACAACATTTTCAAAAATATTAATTGGTTACTTTCAGAGTTACAGGTGGATCCTACGTTCAGATGTTTAAATTGAGGAGCCATTTTTACATGAATTACAAGATTTAAGCTCTATTATGGTTCTTATACTCGATGAGAACTGATAGATAAGTACTTGAAATGAAATGCATATATTTTTTGCACACTTTCCTACCAAAAAGTGGTGTCAAGTTCTTAGTCTATGTTTGTCAACATGCAAATGATAGTCCTGTTTGTAAACATAGAATATTAACATTTAAAATGTGATTATGGTTGAATGCTAATCTAAAATAATAAATAATGAGACATTTACCCATTTACCACCATTGACATTTGCAGGGTCTTCCCACATAGGTTTGATACCCAGCTTGAAGAGATGCAGGTCGGAGAGTGGGGGCAATTCTGAAGGACGCACCAGATGTGTGTATAGTCCCCACCACTGTTCCACGGACGCCACCCGACCCACCAGACGTAACGCCTGCAATATTTAATTATTAAAAAATAAATAAATATTATAGAGCTAAAAGTATTCATACATCCAAAATTGTTTCTCTATATACAGTTATATCTGACCTGAATATTTGATTTTTTTTAATATTTTACTGGAAATTGACACATGATATTAATAATGACTGAATTAGTTAAATATATTATTAAATTGTTAAAAAAAATGTTGTTTTACTTTAAAATAATTAAACATTTTTAAAATCATTACATTTTCTATCAAAAACAACACAATTTATTTTCACATTGTTCATGTATAAAAAAAACAATTTACAGTTTTTAAGTTTCTAATATGAGACACTTCTTTCATTAATAAATCCCTTTCTTTAACTATCTTTATATTTGAATTAATTTAATTTCAAGTATCCCAGCTGTTTATTATTATTTATCTCTTAGTTAGCCAGCAGAACATAGCCTTTCCACTTTTCTCAAAGACACTGGATTTGTATCTTCATCGAGAAATTCCCAATTTCAGGATCAAGGTTTTGTGAGCCTTGTGTTACAACTTGTGAATTATTATTATTTTGCTTTATTTTGTTTACGGGCTTTTGATAATAGTCATACCAGCTCCATCATAACCTAATGACACTAAAAATAAAATATTTCCCACATCCTCTGTCATAAAAACATCTTTCACTCATTTCACAAATCATTTTAGCACCTAATTGAAAAGTTTTACAAAATTGCTAATTTATTTAATATTGTATATATGTATATTAAAAATTAATAAAAAAAAATACATCAAACTTATCCTAATAAAATTGTTATTGACACATTTCATCAAAAGATATCCATCATCTATAACTCTCTTATACCATAAGTACCATAAATCACATTTTTGTGAAGTGAATAATGACAGTTTTATGTTCAATATCTATTGTATCTAATATATATCAGCTGTTTAGTTACTATAATACAAGTTACACTTAGTTTGGAATTAAATGGCCATGTGTGAATTTGTGTCATCTATTTATATATTATTATAAAAAAGTACTTGCTATTGCTATTATAAAAAAGTGTTTACAATTCTAGCCCTATATCTTAATCAGTGTGTTCATCTAGTGTAAGTTAAGCAAATTAAACATTATCAATACCCAAGACATGAAAACACACAACCACTTTGTATGTCTATGCTATAGGCAATGTATGAAATGCCAACATTCTATAGAATGCTTAAGAGTAACCGGCAATGTATGAAATAAAGATAATTATTAATTATTACATACTTTGCCTAGGCATTCTATAGAATGCCAAATGTTATTTAGGCTGTTTTGTATTGAATATCACATGTGAGTTTTTGGCAGGATCTCAAAGTAACATGTGATTATTTTTTGTTTTAAATTCATAAACTAATGTTATATGGCTGAATAGTTTAGGTCTATGGAATATAGTTTGGTTTTTATTGGAAAATGCCAATAGCTATTTAGGCAAAGTATGAAAAAAGGTCCAGATAAGATCATGCTCATCCAACTCGGTATCTCAATAGTTGTTCTTGGAGTAGCGACCATGAGACCGTGATGCTCACTGGCCTCTAACAAGGCTGGCTCTATAATGTTTTATTTATAATGTTGTGATGATAAATTACAATTATTTTATATTTTTGTGAATATATGCCTACAATAGGTTTAAAAATCAGAATTAGATTCATAACAAATATTAAAATAAGTGTTATATAGAAATTTAATAATAAGTAGCAGATTAAAAATATTATGCTTATAAATTGACAATTTTATGTTTATTACATTTATTTTTTATTACTAACTGCTTTCCATTTACCAGTATAGAAAATTGGTAAAACTACTGTTCTTGATCATAAAGGTGCTATAGTAAAAAAACAGTTATGATATTAACTCTATTCAACATTTTTAACCTAACAAAGATTATAATATCTATTTATGAACATTTCTAATCACAAAAACAATTATATGTATAAAAAAAAGTTTCCTTATATACTTCTTTTTCTTATTATTTATCGCACCATGTGTAAATGACACAATTTGGCCAATATCTGTAGGTATAGACATACATTTTCTATGGTAACACTTAGTACTTATATTCTTATATACTTTAGTATTTATGTTTATGTTGGTAAAGGACAAAAAATGACTATAATAAATTATATATTTTTAAACTTCAGTTGGTTTATCCATAACAGTAGTATGTATAACACAGTATACAGTCAAATTAGAAATCACCAGTGAATTTGTGTACATATGAATTACCTTAACAATAAAATATAGCACATATTATAATAAGCCAGCCTAATAAGCCAGTAATGTGGCTTCATATTAGTGAAACAAACATTCAGAATCAAATGACTATTTCCGGAGATTCTTCTTACATACAAATTCACAAACATTACCTCTTTTATAATATTAGTATAGGTTTATAATTAAATGTGTATAAAATTAGTAAAAACAAGCTAAATGAATAATCAAGGGTTTAGATAGTACATATATTATAGTTTATATTATTACATTTATAAAGTTTACGATATTTTTTTAGTAATATAAACAAACCAGATTTATGAAATAGAGTTGGGAAATTGGAACATAAATATAGCATACCTGACCATAACCAGTGGTGGTAGCGGACAACTCGCGCGAAGGAGGCCGTCGCGAGAACCACATCCAATAGCAATATTCCAGCTTGTGCTCGTGCGGTGGCACAGGTGGCGCAAGCTCCTCATTGTTTCTATCATCGTCCTCATTGTTATCATGGTTTGGCACGTTAACTGCCCCACCTTCACCAGATCGTCGATCAGGTACGTTTAAATTGTAGAATTTGCACATTTTTCTTTCAGTCATGTTATTTCAAGTACATTAGCATGTTTCACCAACGGCCTAACCTAGGACACGTTGTACTCTTAGATTTATCAGACTATTCGATAAACGCAAACTACAAATCTGTTATAACACTAAACAATTTAATTTACAATTGCCTAAATGTTATTCAAATATATTTATCATTAAATATTTTAATCAGCCTATTCCCTCTTTTTCTGTGTATAACCTTTTTCTTTCCGTCATCAAAATTCAAATCTGTCATTTGACAGCATGGGGTAAACAGTGTTGCTACTTGCACTTATATGCAGTTGAATGACCCGTGGCTGTAGGTACATGATTTTTTTGAAAAATTCATAAACTGTTTTAGAAAATGTAGTACATTATCTCAGCATTATAAATAGTCGCTTCATTTCTTAATAAAGTGAGAAATTAATATGTTTAATATGAGTCATATACATATAAATTACACAGTCGGTGTTCGATGAAGCTTAATCTAACACGTAAAATCAATTTCAATTATATAAATTTATGTAGAAACATCAGAAGAATTAGTTAAAGTATTTTCTTTTAATTTAAGGCTTATAAATAATTGTAGATAGATGGTATAGCTATGCTAGACTATGTATTATATCAAACTAGCTGGACCGGCAGATGTTCTTTCCTTTCTATTATGTATTGGCTCGACCACAGCGTCAGGTAAACAGTAGGTATAGCTGCATTAGCTGAGATAGTAAACATGTGGGCCTTCCATCTAAATGAACTTTTTGAGTGATATTTTTAATTCCTCAAATCTATATAATACCAACCTAAATGTTTTCACGTACCTAATTATATTTCATATTATTTAACATTGCAGCAACACAAATTCATTCATAGTTAGAATGATATGTTTTTTTCGTATCATATGAAAAATAGCAGTATCTCGAATTCATTATTATCATATGACAAATCATAGCACAAACTTCGAGTTATTGTGTGTTTTTGATGGAACATTTTTAGATGATGTAGCATTTATGTATGTACCTATGTATTTACATGTAGTGATTTATTTATAACAATATATTTTTTAGCTGTGCCCGCGGCTTCGCTCGCGTGGACCTACATAGTTCCGTATTCGAACTAAACTCTAAATGTGTTGGGTGTAGTTTTGTCACAAACACTAACATGAGCAGAAACTATGTTTACAGAAAAAAACAATATAATGTTGTCTGTCCTATGTTCCCAGATGCACTGTATACTATAATGATCTAATTATAGTAGATTGTAACCAAAAGCTAGCCTATAAAGACCTTACACTATTTACACGGTGTATGGAGAACACTTTGTTATTTGCCATGCCGAAAATTTATATGTTGAAAGAAAAATGAACAATATTTTTATATGATGATAAAATGAAGATTCTCCGACCATAGTTCTTTGTGTATCATGTTTTCATGTATCACTTTAGTTATTTACACTAGTCAAGTAGTACAAAAGAAGAATATTATCGTCTAAATATCTACAGCTAATTGTAAGTCTAGGTGTAGTAGGAAATAATCAGAAGAAATATTATATTGGAAAATCAAGCATGGTGGGATCTTGAACTACCATGTTGTGGTTGTTATTTTAATTCATTGAGTTAAGTATTTCCAGTATGGAAAAAGAATGTAATTGTGGTTTTGTATGAAAGAGCCTATTTACAATATTTACATTCCGCCCTCTTGCCGTTTTGGTCCACTATAATAAATTTGTTCCACACATGTCCACTTCGAGTTATTTTTTTTTATTTAGAAAACAATACCTTGAGCGGCAGATAATGGGGTAATAAAAATATGGTTCGTTATTTTCTGCGCTTTTTCGATCAGCTTTATCAACCTGCCATAATATTTTAGTCTTTAGCTAGCTTGTTATAAATATCGGTAAAATATTGTTCCTTAAATCTAAATTAGATTATCGAGGTTAGTTCAATACGATAAGATTGATTTTAAAAGTGTTACTGCTACACAATGACTGTTTGAGGAACTTAATAGACCCGTCCACAGCATAGCATAGCTATTCATAGCATTTGTATGAATTTTTGGACTTCCATAGTAGATGGTGTAGAAAAATAAGTATCTCATTCTCAAACTACAATAAAAATTATAAAAAATACAATAAGAGCAACTAGGAGACTGCGGTTTAAATAAATAACAGGTTCTTTTTTTTGCTATGTAATATAACGAGCATCTTAATAGTAACTATACCCAAAAAAAAGTTTTTATCAAAAATGTCAAATTGTCGCGGGACAAACGAAAACATTATAGAAAATTATCTTTTTATACTGATAAACATTATTTATTTTGAGGAATAAGCTAATTGTAACGTATAAATATAAGCTGTTTATAATTTCAATGTGTTGTAAGCACTTTTATGTTTGAATATAAATATTTCTCATTTAGAATTTTCGTTTTGTGTGTTATATTGATTATAGAATCTTGATAAATGTCGAAAACCGAAACAGTAAATAAGGGAGGTATCGATGTTAATGTGAACATTGACTTTATGAGGTCCCTGGTGAAACAATACTCAGAACTGGTAAGATTGATATGATTTATATTTTTTTTGGTAAGGTTATGGTTGAATTGCTAATCATTTTAATTCTACATGCCAAATACTTCCAAAGCTCTGTGCTTTAAAAATTATGATTAATTTCCTTACAAGATTTAGACTATGACGCTTAATAAGTAATTTAGACAGTTATTACATTTCTAATTCTGATGTTACCAGTAAATGGTATCAATGTATTGACTAATATTTCTAATAGATTTATGTAATTATTCAGGGACAATGGACCAGCGCTTTCTTTTGGGCGGATGCAGCAGCTGCAGCTGCTGGGGGAGGTCCAGAAGGTGCAAGTGGGGATGATGTTTGGCTATTAGCGAGCGCCATGCTGGCTCGGGGAGAATTACACAGGGCTTCGCATGCAGTCACATCCAGAAACTTGCATAAGTATGAGTACAAACAATTATCTTGTTTAGTGAAAAATATTTTTCTAGCTATTTAGGTGTAGTGACATTATAATGCAAATGTACTGTCAGCACAGACACCGGCACGGCACAGTTTGTAATGTTCACCAGTGTTGGTCTGGCCGGCCGAGAATGCTTTCACCTATAATTAAGTTTGTAACATTTTGTGTGTATCAAATATATTCAGTGAAAGTATCTATTGACTTTATATTGTATAAAACCAAATGAAGTAAGGTCTAAATTTATTGATCTTAGACAATAATATGCATACACCAAAACACTTCTCTGTTAGGAATGCATAAAAGAACATTTGGTTAAACATATTATTGATATTATTCACTTTATAAAATCAACTTTAGTACATAGAAATTATTTGGGTAAATTAAATGGATAGGTCTTAATGCTCCAATTTCATACATACTATCAAGTAATTTTCAAAAAAGTACATTACTATACCAGAACATACCCATGTTCATCAAAAAGTTCTGGGTTTGAGGAATGTGGGAATAGGTTTCTGTGGAATATATTTGTACTTAGTGCTTTCAGTACCATTTTTTTTCTACTTTAGTTCAGTAATCTGACTTCACAGCATCTGATGCTGTCTAAAAACAATGTTGACTGTCAAGGGAGTGAGTCCATTGACAGTCATCATTGTCCTGGCAAAATGCTAAATTAAGATTGCTTAAATAATTACTGTTTTTAAATTATTAACAATATTAGCTCTGTTATTAAGAGAATATGTGTTGTTTACTTGCTTAGAAGACACCTACTTTGCCTGGGTGTCGCGATGCGTGCTCATCTTGCTGCACGTGAGCCTGCCACTGTGCTTAGCCTGATGGAGGAGTGTGACCAAATGCTGCTGGAACCAAAGCATTCTGACCAAACTCACAATGTAAGCAGTATTTTTTTCTCTTGTATATTAATCTCATTTCTTAAATATTGCTGGAATACAAAGAACTGGAAGTGTTGGTGAAGAGAAACAAAGAATGGTGGTAGGCCCTTTTCTACTGATCATTGAATGCTAATTTTTATCTTGGCTTGTTTATGAATTTTTGAAAGGCAAAGTTTTTAAATTTCTAAGCCTTTGACATTTGTATATGATGCAACTTTTAACTCTTCAGAGACTTGAGTTCATGACACTCATTATTCTTTCTTTACAGCGAGCATTAGCAGGTGTTTTAGTGTCACAGGCCAGAGCCCTATCTAGCCTGGAGCGACGTGAAGCTTCAGCGGAGGCTCTGGCATCTGCTTTAAAAGCTGATTGTGCTTGCTATGAAGCACTGGATTTACTTCTTGACCAACATGCTCTCACTCCTAGACAGGGTAACTAATTATAATAATATTCTTTATGATCCTAAAATCTAATCCTAAATATAATGAAATCCTAAATTTTGAAGAAAGGTCAGGTCCAGAGTACTCTAACCTGACGAGCATGCATGAAAAGATTGATGAATGTTGAGGAAGCGAAAGTTGTATGTCAGGATCGTAGCAAGTGGAAGGATGTGGTCTCTGCCTACCCCGTTGGGAAAGAGGCGTGATTTATGTATGTATGTATCCTAAAATCGTTAAAATATTTGCATACATTTCTTTTAACATAAAAATATATGTTTTATCATACAAATGTAAACTTTAAAATGGCCACCCAAAGTTCGCATTGTCTACTTGTCAATATATTCACGCTTGATACATATATATTCATGTATTTGTATGGTACTAGTGGTAGAAATTAAGGGCAAAATTGTGGCTGTTTTGCTATCATCTGCTAAATACAAGCAAAGGGAACCCAGAGACACAAGCAAGTCGTTAGTTACATATTTTAGTTCACAACATGAACATAAGATATTATGGCATCATAAACAGCAATTGAATATAGCAGTTAACATACATTCCATGCTACTTATGTCCACAAAAGACTCTGAGGGAATCTTAATGATACTAATTTCTTAGAAATGAGGCAAGGGGATAAGGATATTATTTGTATGATTGTATAGTTTTAAATGTTTATTAGTCATTCGCAATTTTCAAATACCACTTGTCCCTTTTTTTCATGTAAGGAAACCCATCACAGGTATTCGTCCTTTGCCAGCCAGCCTGGGAGGAATATTTGAGATTCCTACTTGCTAAAACCCCACCAACCATTTTTTCCAGGAAGTGGTAACAGCTTTCATCTGGAGGTATATTGCCATTTCCATGTTCAATAGGAGGGACTGGAGTCTTTAAATGAGCAAGGATGTTTGATTAATACTATAAACAATCTCTTGTTGGTTCCAAGTCACTGAGACTTGAAATATCCTTGCTCATTTAAAGACCCTAGTTCCTCCTATTGAACAAGGAAATGGTGTTAGGTCATCTGGAGCATTTGTCGCTTGATTTAAGCATTATAATAGAATAAGCAATATTTCTTAACTTTTTATACTTTTTTTATTTTTATCACTCTTAGGTAAAGCAGATTTATCATTATGTGTATTGGTCTGTTACCAGAGAGGGAACTTATAGACTCCCTGCCAATAATAAGTCAGCTGAGTGGTGCAGAGGGTGCCCTAGTGCAGGCTGCTTACAGGGAACGGTTTAACCGACATGCACCGCTGTCGCTGACAGCTCCCTCGCCTCATATTGAATGTCCGGTATGTACATATGTAGTCTAGAGCTAGTACCATATAGAGCGTGTTCGGAAAAAATGCAATGATTTTATTAACCACCTCCCACTAGGCTTAGCGATATTTTTTTGATATTCTTACAGGGATCGTGCAAGTAGATTATGATGCCATCTGCTGAAAAACAATTACAACTTTATGATGGCAATTGTATAACTTTTGCATAATATTTTAAATGTTTTTTTTTATTTATAAATAAAATTCGATTATCACGTTTCAATTTTCAATAAAATTTGTCACAAAAAAATACCTTATTGTGGTGTATGTATTAAAGAGATAGGCATATGGCACACGCGGATAAAAAAGCAGTTTGGGTGCGCTATGTCTTTCGGCTTACTTAACAAAAATCAATATTTAGGGCTAGCTGAGAAGTGTAGCCTAATGCTAGATAGCCTATTCCACATGAATCTGGCTTTCATATACAAAAATATTTTTTCGAATCCGACTGTTAGTTCCAGCGATTAGCGTATGATGTCTTAACTGGGACGGTAAATAATTTTAAGTTGAGGTATTTTTCGTGTTATCCATATACTTAGGTAAAGTAATGGTTTTTGCAAAAGTTTCCTCACGAGAGTATATTGTTTATACAAGTACGTGATAGCGTGATTGTTCAGATAGCGACGGCGGCGGAGGCCGTCCGGTCGCGGACGCTGGAGGCGAGCGCCTGCCTGGCGCGGCGGCTGGCGGGCGCGTGCCGCTGGCGCGAGGCGCTCGCCGCCCTCGAGACGGCGGACCGCTGGTGCTGCGCCGAAGTGCGTACGGCTTGCCTTGTCGAGCTCAAACGTACATCAGAGCTGTTCGCGTACGCGCACTCCCTCGTCGACGCCTATCCTAATAACTGGACCTCGTGGTTTGCTGTCGGTTGTTATTATTACCTGATTGGTAAGTTAACCTTCGAAATATTATAAGAGATCTTTAGGGATCTTGGTATGTTAAGTGTCTATTTTTGCGTTGAGAAACTTTTGTTAGGGGAAAATCTTATGGGTTCGCGTCACCGACATGCTAATGTTAATTGTATATCTATACCTATTCTGTAGCATGTACTGCTCTGATATCAGACTGGCGCATGCGCAGCGGTCTGTGTACATAAATACATATATACACGTATAATACATCATATATACATGACCGTGTGCTGTGCGCGTTAGACACTTTTTGGTTGGGTGAAATCTTGTGAGTTCGCGTTACCGACATGCGTAATAGCAGTATATCTGTAGCTATACAGGTGACGTATTGTACAACATTAGTGCTGTGTATACCTTTACAAGTAAAATTGAATGGATTTAGTAAAAAGTTTAATGTGTATATATTGTACATAATTCAAATAATGTTTGAGTTTGATTATCATCTTAATTATACAATTACTGTGCAGTACAAAAGTGAGTACTAATAAAAAAAACTAAAATTTTTAAGTTGAAAAATAAAAAACCAAAAAAATAGTTTTTTTTTTTTAATTTTTTAAAGATTTAAAGGGGTGTTCAAGCTTTGTCCTCTGCTGTTCAAATACTGAAACCTACGGTAACCGTTTACCATAAGGCAAGCCTTGTTTACTACCTTAGTTGTATTATAAAAAATAGTCTATTTGATATGATAGGTAAGAACGAATTCGCGCGACGGTACCTTAGCAAGGCTAAAACGTTGGAGCCCGGTGCTGGGTGCGTGTGGTTAGCTTACGGACACAGTTTCGCAGCGGACAATGAGCATGATCAGGCGATGGCCGCTTATTTCAAGGTATTTATACAATTTGTTTTATAACTTCTTATAGGTAATATTGATATACAAGTCACAATGGATTGGGAGAATACTAAGGTTGGCTGGCGTGGTAATTAAGCATGTGTCTACTCTCGTGAAGAGGCCTTTGCCTACATGGTACTTTAGGCTTATATTATTATTTATTACTAGCTGTGCCCGTGGCTCTGCTCGCATGGACTACGAAAAAAGCATTTTTTTTTTTTTACGGAATCTTAATTATTTTTCTAAAATAAAAGTAGCCTAACTTATTCCTTATAAAATCAGTGCGGGTAAAAATACACACGAGTTGTCAAAAATAGAAGTCAATTTTTAATTTGTAAATAAAAAAGTATATTATGTAAAGAACTAGCTGCGCCCGCGGCTCCGCTTGCGTGGACTGCAGAATGCCGGTCGAGCAGACGCGCGAATCGTACAGCCTCTGCTCCCGACCACGGCGGTCGCTAACTGGTCTTTTTAAAGACAAAAATGCTTATTGTGGATGATCCTTAGAAGATAGACATATGCTATCGCCGACTTTTTTGTAGGTCTTTTTTAGATCTACAATTATGTGGAACATTATTTTCATATATCTCTTATGGTTTACTCAGCGTAAGTCCCAACAGCGTCTTTTTCCGAATTGATTCGTCACTGCTTATTTCGTATGTAATTTTATGTAACAAAATATATCCGATAATCTGGCCAGATAATAAAGCGAAGAGTAAAAAAGAGGTGTGTGTGCGATTCACACACGATAGAAGTGAAACTTCATTTTAAAAGACATTTTATATTTTATTTAAACAGTGTGCAATATACATACACACCGACATTTACTCTCTCGCTTTGGCTCACACAAAGAGGAGAGACCGATAATGTGCGTTAAACGTTTAACATTTATCGTTTAACGCTTGGAAGTCGCATAAGAAGTTTCACTTCAAAAAAAGAACATGTTATTCGGATAAGTGGTATTCGCGTGAAAAGAACATAAACGGACAGACGGACTGAGAGATATGTATAGATAATCGGTCTATTAAAATATGTATTTTGCAATAATGGTGGTTTAGGCGAGCCAGTTGATGGGTGGATGCCACCTGCCTCCGCTGTACGTGGCTGTCGAGTGCTCCTTGCTCAACAACGTGTCCATGTGTGAGAGATTTCTGTATCGGGCCGCTGCTCTGCATAACAACGCCGAGGTAAGTTTTACGTTCCTAAAGCATGATTTAGCTAAGCTAAGCAGTCGCTCCAAGTCCGGTGAAGCTAATAGGCTTCTGATGCTTCAGGGCTCTTACGGCTAACAGTGCAATCAGTTTGCAAAAAAAAAAAAAAAACTAAAGATACTCGATATTATAAAAACATCGATGTCGATATTCGATAAATGTAGAAAAAAAAACATCGATGTTTTGGCTACCCAAGTGAGCGACTGTTTTTGTTATTGGAATCTACATCTAGTGTTGACAACCTTTTTTGGAATACTTATGCTTCTCTTTACGCAGTCCATGTACCAGCCACGCTACGTATTTAGCCTAACCAGCTTACGTACGGGCTCTCGAATTTTATTTACAACATACAAATATTGATGTATGATGTTTTGCTTCATAACGTCGAATATGAATATCGATTACTTCAAATAGAAAAAGGGAAAAACAAATCAGAAACAAGTTCAGATATAAAGTAAAATATCAATGTTTTGTTTTATTTTTTATAAATAGTTTAAGAAGAAATATATTTTAATGACGTATTATTATTACATGTATCAATTTAATTTTCCAGTTTCATTAAACTCACTAATATGAGTAGTGTATTTAGTGAAGAGGGAGAAGCGTTCCAGTACAAATGTCGAGAGCGCTGAGACGAAACACGTTAGCCGAGTGGCACGTAGCGACGTCCCGTCATAACGCTTTTACTCCAGTCCAAACGCGTCATTAGATATTTCACGTTAAAAATAATAGACAAATTGATCTATTATCGATGTATTGTATACTCATTTAGTTGAATTAGAACAAAGTGTGTAAGCAGAGATGTTTGGCCTTAGGGCGGCGTGCAGGCACCAAGTGAGGAGTCCGAGGTGGAGAACCGCGGCGGGTGGAGGCGCATCGCCGACATCGTCGTGGACCCGCACGTGGCCCACGAGGCCGGGGCGGCCGCCTTCTCCGCGGGGGACTACGTCACGGCGAGGAAACTGTTCCTCAGGGCGCTCGAAGCGGCTCAATCACCTGACACTGGAGAGGTATTTTCTATTTATTCAAGCGTATATAATAACTTTACTAAACAAGGTACTCTACTTAGGTTTGCCAACGTTTTTATCTGATTATAATATTTTCAAAATATGGTTTTAAAAAATTTAGTCATTCATGAAGTGTGTTTGTGTTAGCGGTCTTTGAAGTGAAACTTCTTATGCGACTTCCAAGCGTTAAACGTTAAATGTTAAACGTTTAACGTTTAATGCACATTATCGGCCTCTCCTCTTTGTGTGAGCCAGAGCGAGAGAGCAATATATTATCGGTCTCTCCTCTTTGTGTGAGCCAGAGCGAGAGAGTAAATGTCGGTGTGTATGTATATTGCACACTGTTTAAATAAAATAGAAAATGTCTTTTAAAATGAAGTTTCACTTTTATCGTGTGTGAATCGCACACATACATTTTTTTTTAATCGGGCAGCTGTATTGTACAACAACGGCGAGGTAGGTGATTCGAATAATAATAGAAAAAAGTCTAAAGGTATTGTGTGGTAAGGTACCAATTTTATTACATTTTGTTGCATCATTACATTTTTTTGTATAAAAAGTGCCGTATATGCTGTATATACATATAGATACATCCAACTGATATATAACAAAAATGCTTATTGTGAGTGATCCTTAGGAGATAGATATGTATATCCTATCGTCGACTTTCTTGCAGGTCTTTTAAGATCTAGTATTATTAGTAGAACGAGTGATATAGGATAATGTAGCGCGCGTTGTATACAGAGCGGTCGCGCGTGGGCCGCGACGATGGACGGGCTGGGGCACGCGGCGCGCGCGCTCGGCCGCGCGGACGAGGCGCTCGAGTGGCACGAGCGCGCGCTGGCGGCGCGGCCCGCGCGCGCCCCCACGCTGGTGGCGGCGGGGCTCTGCCTCGCGCTCCTGGGGCGGGAGGGCGCGGCGGCGGACGCGCTGCACGGGGCGCTCGCGCTCGACCCCGACGACGTCGTCGCCATTGCGCTGCTCGACTTGATCGTCAACAAGCTCGACAACGCGCTAACTGGTACCTCCTACTTTAGTAATCTCCTCATTAAACATGAGAAAAAATATTCCGTTAATAATTATTATTACAGTTATAAAAAGATATCAGTATTTAGTTATATAAACTGTATGTTAAATTTTCAATTATTTTAACTTCACCCCCACAAGCAAAAATAAGAAAATTGTGAACTTGTTCCTGAAATAATAAGAGGTGAGATTTTTTTAAAGCTTCTATAAGATAAATGGAGTTATGTTTATTTGTTTCAAGTCGTCCTTGTATGTCGGGAAATCAATGCCGAATTGATGAAAATCGGTACATTTAACTATACTCTCTATACTCAGTAGTGTAAAGCCGTTTTTCGGAACATCCATTCTTTTCTAGACAGGAAATATGGAAATAGTTTTCCAAACAAAGTAATAAAAATAGTATTATATAAATAAAACGATTGGGGTTTGCCGTTGTGCGCGTATCACGCAAAAACTACTGGATAAATTTGAACAGTTTTACTAGTTTTACTCATTAGACCCTTGGTCCTTATAAAAAAATTATCACAATATCTTCATAAACAATTATTCTGTAGTTCATGCAAGCGGAGCCGCGGGCACAACTAGTTAGTTAATTAATACTGTTTTAAGAACATGTTAATAATCGTACAGAAATAATTTGTTAGATTTATATTGTTCCTCCCTTTGTCAGCAAAGGTAAGAAAAAACATTCCGCCCCAAAACTGGGTTACACAATACTTGAACGCCCTCTTCATAATGATTTTAAAGCAATTTTTATTAAAGATAAACGACAACTTAAAAGCCGTCCCAGTGATTATATTTTGGTTTGTCGCGTTTAGGAATCAGCCAGTGTATGTCCAGCTGTTGAAATGCTGGCAGGTCGGTGTAACAGCAGCGACCAGCGATAGATTGTCGATCACACGGTGGTTACCGTTTACTTAGATTGTATTACGTTTACTATCAGGTATAGACGCACTGTATCGTCAGTGTAATATAACACTAGATTGACATTATATCGTAAACTAACTAGCTTATGTACCGAGGATACCGATGACTCCAACTAATCTACCAATTCCATTTAAACGGCTTCAATTTCCGGTAAAAACATTTATCGCGTTAATTATTAACAAGTCTCAAGGCCAAACCTTCGAATTAGTACGGATCGACCTACGAAAAGTATGTTTTACTCATGGCCAACTGTAAGTAGGCTTGTCGCAGGTCAGAACTCCTGAAAATCAATTTATTTTGTTGTCAAAAATAAAACAACATCAAATATCGTTTACAGAAAAGCTCTGAACCAACAAATTTAATGGCCGTTTTGTAGATATGATTTTTGAAGTGAAACTTCTTATGAGACTTCCAACGCGTTAAACGTTTACGCACATTACCGGTCTCTCCTCTTTGTGTGAGCCAGAGCGAGAGAGTAAATGTCGGTGTGTATGTATATTGTACACGGTTTAAATAAAATATCTTTTAAAATGAAGTTTCACTTCTATCGTGTGTGAGACACCTTTTTTTTATAAGAATTAAAAATAATTAAAAAATAATAATAATAAATCATTAAAAAACATTCTCTATAATCTAGTCTTCCTTAGTAACCCCCGACGCAAAAAGAAGGTGATGTGTGTGCGTGTTATAATTTATAAATTTTGAAATTTTTGTTAAATGTCCGTGCGAAATCGGGGCGGGCCGCTAGTTCTATTATATATTCGTTAAATTATACATACAGTTTTATTTGTTATATTACAGAGGAGGAGATCCCCCAGTTCCCGTTCCCGCAGGTGAACATATCGGCACCGCCGGAGAGTCCCGCCGGGAACGTCACCGCCGAGCTCACCAACACTTCCGACATGAGCATGAGCTTCGACTGACACCACCTCACGCCCCCCACGACCCCACGCGCACCACGCACCCCACGCACCCCACGTGTCAGTAACACCTTACCCCTTCTAGGCTAAGTATTTTTAATAATAGACTTCAGAAAAAGAAAGATGTTCGCAATTCAATGTTTTTTTATCGATGTTTAAGTATAACTTCTCTGTTTATGAACCGATTTAGATGATTTTGCTTTGGAAAGGGAAGGGTCTCTTTTTAATTTCATTCTCATTGGAACTTTTACTTCCAATATACGACAGGGAACTCGTCAAAGTAATTGAAATTGGCTTCCTTTTTTGCTAAAAATTGCCTACTTCATATTTATTTCACTTAAATACTTATACTATCACAGCTTCAATTAATCGAGTGGTTTATATGCGACCGGCATATAAAGATTCGATATCCGGAGGTTCGGGCCCCGACATGTAACAATTTTTTACTTACTAATTTGAATTTGGTTACACTGTGGGCTAACGGCGCGTTCACACGTACATATTGTCGTATTGACGTACGGATCACGATTCGCTCTGAAGTGAGCCCGAACCGTGAAGGGAAAACACCGCGAGTAAAACTGAACGATTGAGAAATGTTCTTGTTTATTGTAAATGCAGTCCGAGGGTCCCCGTATATAAGCAAAATAAATCAAGCTTTCTTTAAAAAAAAAAAAATCTACATGCACGAATGAGAAAACACCAAAATATGCCGTACGTAAGGAGTCCGACCTCCGACCGAAACAAATCCTCCAAGCACCACATTTTCAACTCTAAGCTACATTCGAATATCTGATTATTCACTTTCAGACGCGGACACGGCAAACGAAGACGTTAGTAATTGCCTCTATACACGCGATGTCACTCCGACTACACGTTTCTCACAAGTTTATTTATTGTATATAATGAAAATTAAAATTACATTCAGTATAAATAGTATTTTCATTTTATTGTACAAGCTTTATTCGTATATAGGCGCTAGAATACTAGTGTCTGTCGAGCGTGCGCGTTTCCTCCGCCTGCGCGCGCTCGGAGCGTCCGCGTTGCTCTAACTGGAGGAACGCGCACGCTCGACAACTCATGGAGGCCTTAATATATAGAGCAACACTCGTTACGAAGTGCCAGTTTGTATAATTTACTCCGCGGTACAGAAAAATCGTTCTATTTATATTGTATATTATAATACATAAGAACGAAATTCCCTGTTTGTACTACTTGTTAGGTTCGCGTCACTTCCCTCGACTGAGGAGAGGGGAGTGACGAGTACCCGGGAGGGGGACGGGCGAAATTTGTATTTGCCGGATGCCCGTCTCGTGACACCCCTACACTAATGTGCCGGCGACTCGAAGCCTCGAGGCGGAAATGAAGGGTCCGAGGAGAGGGGGGGTGCAATATTGCACGGTGCCCCCGAAGCGACGACTCTTCAATAAAACACCAAAATCTTATTACCGGTGCGTTCCTAGGCCGACCAATCTTCGTATTGCTGCTATTGACATCTGTTGGATTGGCATCTGTCTATAGACGCTAAATCACATGCCCCAGTACAAAAGTCTCGAGCTTAAGTACTCCGAGGCGTTACCTTAAAAAGAGCCCCTATCGCCTAGAGAGCTCGGTTCACTATTTTTATCTCATTTTTATTTTGGTCGGCCCATTTCCCGCTCTTTGACTCTATTTACAATCTTTACATATATATATATATGTATTATACATCGTTATTTTCCTTATTTTATGCTCTATATAATGCAAATTAAATCTTACTCGTAACAATTACCGTTTTATAATTATTTGCAAAAAACCTTAATTTCTATGAGCGAACCCGCCGTCCGCTCTGTGTATTTTATATATTACTATAGAGTGATTCAAGAGGAAGGTTTATTTATATGTATACATGCATAATATTGTAGAGAAACACCGGTAAATTTAGAGGTTTATAATGTGATGTAAATAAACACATTTTTGCACTTACATTGCAAACGCTGGCAACCCCACGAGATAAATCAAAATAATGTATTACACAGTATTGTACACCTTAAAAAGGTCAACAAAAAAGTCCGCGATGATATACCAATTAAGTACCTTAAATACATTGTCCATTTAATATCCGAAGATATTACAGATTTAAAATGGTTTAAATACATTGTCCATTTAATATAGATCAATATAGCGCTTTACAACATTTACTTTAAATGAATATTCCCGAAGATATTACAGATTTAAAATGGTAATTACCGGGTCACGACAACAAATCCTCACAAGTCCTAGCAGCTTTCCGAAGATAAGAGTTATGTTCCCGAATGTTCCCGATCAGAAATAAAATAAAATTCAAGAAACTGCGATTAACACTTTATTTAAAAATAAAATCACAATACAATCTACGAAATCTTGTTTATATTAAAATTCGTATTTTATGAACATTTGATGGATTATATAACATTAATATAACATTAAAATTTAATATATTTAAAAATAAAATCACAATATAATCAACGAAATCTTGTTTATATTTAAATTCTTATTTTAGTAACATTAGATGGATTTATATAACATTAAAATGTACAGTTTTAACGAAAAATCCCGTTTATGAACATTAAAATTTACAGTTTAAAATCGGTTAAAATAGGCATGATGTATCAAATAATTATGTATCAAATAATTTCTATAATTCCTTTGTATATTTGTATAATTAATAAACATTTATGAACTGACCCTATTAAAATTCTTATTAAAATTGGTATAAGATTTTCTTTCCAAATACGTTATAATCAACACTAAAATCAAAAAATCCCCCGTTAAATTAAAAGACCCTATTAGATCCAACAAATCAGGACTATCACCAGTCCACACGATAATTATTTACAAAGAAAGACTCATAATTTTAAATAAAAGCACAAATCAACCTTAAAATTAAGAATGTCGGCGAAGCGCCAAACTTAATAGCAGCTCGACAACGGGAGCCGGCCGGCAACTTTAGTGGCAAAGTTAAGTTGCCAAGCTAAAGGCCAAGCCGGCTCAGCCTCGGCCTTGCTGCTCTGTGCTCAGCTGGTGCTGGTGCCGCTCAGAGCGCTCTCAGCACTGTTCGTGCTAACGCCGCTAGTCGCAGGAGGCGATGGAGACCCTGCGAACAAATAACATTTATAAGCCAGAGCTCTAACAACGCAATAACCTCGCATCTATAGGAAGATAATTTCATTCATTACCTTCGTTTTGTAGAGAGTATCTGCCATTGAACCCCGAGGTCAAGTTATTGTTCGCAGCAACGGCTGTCGGTGGCGCAACAAGCGCTGGATGCGCCGAGAGTGCAGGCAGCACTGGCACACCGTTGAAGGAGTGCAGGTATTGAGAGCTTTTCGAACAACGCATCAGCGGCTTGTGGTTTTCCTTTGTGTGGGAAGTGTGAGACCAGGTCCAGCAAGAGCGACAGAAATACCTGTAAAAAAAAGCAACAACACAATTAATATAAAGCACTTTTTAGCGCAGGAAGGAATAAAGTTATCATAAAGATAAAACATTTACCCAAAGCATATAGGTTCGCGGCAGAAATACGGACCCTGCTGTATTTTACAAATTGAACACATCGAATCTTCCAAATATGGATCGACTTGAACCTGGAAAATATATAAACAATATTAACATCGATATTAGAGAACCAACGATCAGAACTATCTTGAAAACATTGAAAACAAACAATCAGAACTTTCTTGAAAAAATAACTAACTTTTTTAGTGAACTTAGCGGTGTGCACTTCTACGAAAGCGGCAGATATGGCGCGCACGTACGAGCGCACATTATTGAACGTCACGCGTCCGGAACCAATGGGGTACTTGTTCTTGTCAGTGTCAATGCCTGAAAATATTGTGAATTTTAAGTAAAATTCCAAGTAGTAAGAATACTGGGAATGATTTCAAGTTCCAAGACTTACCAGCATACACTACACCAGGAAAAAGATCGTTCATGATTATGGCTAGGCCGGCGGCAGTGATCATTCCGTGAAGCGCACCCACGAACACGGTCCGCGAAGGCTCCAGCCGAGTAGACCCGCCACTCACCCAGTTAGAGTCGGAAACTGCCCATGGGATCACTTGCACCTATAAAATACCAACACCATGATCACCCATCATTGAAATCTGCACACAACACGCCATACAAACAAGTTCCAAGCAATTCTTACCTCTTTGTTACGCATCTTCCGTGAAGTTATGCGGTAGTACCAATCGCGTCCATCGCAACGAGAAGCCGCAAGAAGAGCGCGAACACGTCGCTCATTCTCAAACGTAACGTAAACGTACCCGCGAGGAGACGCACCTCCGCCCTCGAACCCTGGCCACTCCAAACTAACAAAAAAAAAATTTTAGATTTCAGTATCAATCCAAGTTCAGAATATATATATATAAAGTTTACAAAAACCATACCGGATCGGATGGAATGATTTGAAGGTCTGCATGAGAGCCTGCTCGCTAATATCCCATGGCAGTCCACCCAAGAACACTTTAGGAGAAAAACCTCCAGCAGGGTCTGCGCACCGCGGCGGTAGTATGCCGTTCCATACTAAGCAGTTGTCATCGCGCCGACCGCGATCCGAAGATGTTGCACCGCCTGGACGGAATAAAACAATTGAATAAATTCATAACAAACTACTCAGGAAATATGGTACCTTGTAAAATGCGTACCGAAGGAAGCTCTGCGCGCCAAATAATTTGAACGGTTATCGGGTGCCGAAGTTCCAGCTTGTTCAGGAGGCCATGGATGGTATTCATCCTGGAAAACGAAAAATAATTACGGTTCCGTATTTTTTTAGTAGTTCACGCATGTGTAGCCACGGGCAAGTACATCAAGCGATACAATATTATCACAAGCAATATTACCGCTTTTTCGAGCCGATCATAGCTAAGGCTAACCGATTGAGGTACCGAGGTATAGAGTGACCGTGTCTGCGACAGTAACGTCAACGATTCCTGAAATATCGAAACATCCACATGTAATGTTGCAAATTAAGTTAAAAAGTAAGTTAAAACGAACAATCCAATTCTAATTTTATTTACACTTACCAAAGATGTCACAAGTGACGACATTTGAGTAGAGTTACCCTCAACGCGCCACCCAGACCCAAGTTGAGCGCCCTCGCTACGAATACAAAATACACATTAAGATCAGGCAATTCAAAATATTAATATATTTACAAATGCCTTACCTTACAAACGTCGAGTTACTAGAGGAGAAACCAGCTGGCACCACCGCACGCGGAGTTTGGGCCGCCTCTGGACTATCATTCCAGCGCCACAAACCCTCTCCACCCAAATCCTGAGGTAGTAGAATAGTTTAATGTTGAATAACTCCTTACATGTATAGAGATTTGAAGGTTAAATTAGTTCAACAAACTAATTTGTTAAAAGTACAAAACCATCGAAAACGATCATCTAGGACCAGACGAGCGATTTCAAGTTATAATTTTATGAGGCAATTGCAATATATATAGTGTAGCTATCCAGACATTAAATTTGGCAGCGCGAGCACATTAAAGAGCGAGTGTTGGCAACGAACAATGTTAACTGCCTTTAAACCGGATGTCTTATGGCACATTATTATTTATCAAGGGGAAAAATCTTTGAGAGTGCATCTATAAATCGATCATGGAGCGCTACTTAAAATCTAAATCTACCGACGTAACCCGTGAAATTTTAAAGGACCTATGGCGCCCAACAGATATACATAAAGGTTCTTATTTGGCGCCCAACATAAAATAGGTAAAATAATTGTACTCACGTTTTGTAGACTTGAGTGGTTGGGAGCTACAACCGCTTCAGAGGGTTCAGATATGTTAAAAGCCAGGAAGTCTGGCAGTGAACGCCGGTTAACATTCACATCCCTTTGCTCGCGAGAGCTACCGCGTCCGCGGCAGTTATCCTGTAAACGAGTAATAAACGTTCCAAGTTTCTAAAGAGCAAAAAAAAAAACTATATCTATATAGCAAGATAAAAGACCTAATCTTTCTTTAAATAGACATTGAACAACCACGTATACAAAATCCTAAACTATATTTGTATATAACAAGATAAACTTACCCGATGCAGAAGCGGCATGATGGCTTGCAGAGTTTTCCCGAAAAGTTCTAGAATACAGCACGACAATATCTACCAGGCAATGTTCGCACCTCGACAACCCACAACAGACTGAAGATCCAACTACACTCTAGACTAGAGCAAACCTCTCCCACCCTCCCATTCTCCCATTTCCCACACCACCGTTTATCACAAAACCACGCCCCCTTTTTACTTATACATCGTATAAGATAAATGAAAGAAAATAGTTTACTTTAAAAAATTTGTCCTCGATTTGTTACTTCATATACATTTCACTTATGATTTATTTACATTTAAATTGACGTTTATTTATTAAAAAAACTAAAAATACAATAAAATTTCTGTAATCATGCTTCTGACTTTTTACTAGGAATCAATCAAATAAACCACAAACTATTTCTTAAAATGATTAATATTATAAATTTAACGGTATAATAATAATAACAATACATTTTTTATAATTTTAAATAATATAATTTAGGTACACTGATTTATTTAAAAAATCAACTAGTATAAATGATATAAATAAAATCTCCATTAAAGTTTAATTCTTATATAAATTAATTCTTTATAAATATGAAATTAAATCCGTAAATATTCATTTAATTCTTTGGAAATTCATATTAAATAATTATATCGCATTAGTAAAATTTTACATGTGGGTAGATACCTAAATATGCATATGTCATACACTATTATTCCTTTTTTAAATAGACAAATCAGAGTATTAAAGTATCATTTACATTGTAGTACAAAAACAAGCAATTTGTTTTTGACTTTTTTATAAATAAATTAAATATTTAATTATAGAAAAGCATATATATAATGCTATAAATGGTTAATATATAGTATTTTAAAAGTCTGTAAACTCAGAGGTAAATGTAATATCCATACTATCAATAAAAATCCTAATCAATCAATAATAACTGTTTATTTTTAGAAAAAAAAATTAATAATAATTAACTCAAAAAGGTATATTAAGAAACAGTTTGAAATTAAAACAAATTGCTAGCTAAGTACCTAGTTACTTTCGTAAATTTAAAATATATTTTAGTGACCTGAGATTTTTAACAAAATTTACATATCAAAATTACAAATTCGGAATCTTAAGGAAGCCCGATTAACACATTGCTTTTATGGAAAATGTATATCCAGTTTTTCTTGTTAACGACATCGAACTGGTAGTATAAAGCACAATGATAATATTTACAATTTAATTTACTTTAAGTGAATTTTATGTATTTCTGCGACCCACCCGGGGGACTACAGTATGGGGACTATGACATTCTTCAAAAAGTTGAGTAAATAGGTTGTTAAAGGGTCGGCAACGCGTATGTGATGCATCTGGTGTTGCAAGCGTCCATATACTGCGGTGACCGCTTACCGCCAGGCGGACTGTTCGCTTGTTTGTTAATATATGCCGAATGAGATTAAGAAAAACTTCATTTTTCAGTGTTATTTTAAGATCCGTATGCTTCATTTATGAAATTATATCCGTTTTTTTTTTTCTTCAAGAAAGCAATGTTAGATTTGATAATAATTCACAATTTTTACAAATTACAATTATTGTAAGAAAAAATATAAGTTAGCAAGTCTAATATATATATAACCCGTAGCTACGCCCATAGAAAAGGCAATATGTTAAATGTCTAAAATCCAAAATAAGCCACAGAAACCGAAACGAATATAAATATTTTCAAATTTATATTCTTGGCGACGTCTTATATACAAAAAAAATATTTAATAATTAAATAAAACAAACTTGGTTAATGAATATATCTATTTAACGTTTGTATATTATTCAACTGAACGTTGTGACGTAGAGTAATGAAGGCGGTCAGTCTTGTAAGCCGAATAACGGAGCCAGCAGTACGCCGGGGGACGGGTGCGGCGCCCCGGGCCTCGGGCGCGGGAGGCACCCGCGCTCGTCGCAGTACACGTAGGGGAGGCGGAGCACCCAGTACGCGGAGGCGGAGAGCTTGGCGGGCACGGCGCCGCCCACAGCCGGCACGAACACGGGCCCGCCGGCCGTCGGTTGCACCTGGAACACCGAATTACTTATCATAACGAACATTTTTCTTCATATAATTGTGTGACTGGGTCATGAAAAATTACCTCACTGTTCCCGATGATTACAATGCTAAAAAATGTGGTATTGCCAAGATATTAAAATAAAAAGCCGTCATTCAGTAGGCATTAGTTTTATAAAACCAATGTGGTACTACATACTGATTGTTCTTGTAAAGCTCTGTGAGGAAGCAAGTGAGTGTAAAGGCATCTTGTAAAGTGTAGGTGTAAATGCAACGGGTACAATAAAATGTTTACTGAAATTATGGTCGTTTGAAAAAAAAAACTAGAAAACACACTTAAACTTAACTATTTTGACGCTTTTAGCACCAAAGAGTTCTTAAAGCTATAGTCACAAAATAGATAACCCTTTCTCTTTCGCTCTTCATATTTCTTGTATATCACTTTTTCAGTTCGTAAGGTAAGAGTAATATCCGTAACTCTGTTAGTTTCTCCCTCTACGATATATAATAGTAAAATGGTTCGTTGTACTTTAGGATCGAGCGTGACGTGCACGGGCGCCTTGGGCGTGACGACGTGCACGCGCGTCAGCTGCGCCAGCATCGGCGCCGCGCCCCGGCACAGGCACGGCGCGTACAGCGGCATGTCCGTGCCGGAGAGCCGCGCCCCCGCCGAGCCCGCCTCGCCCCTGCACCCGGCCCCGCCGCCCCCGCTCACCACGCTATCCGGCGACGACATCATGAACCTACCACAACACATTATTAGAGGTTACTATCGGTCAATAGCTGTACCTATACGTTGCGGTCAATCATCAATACTGCATCATGAAACTTTGTAGATCTAAGTGTTTTTCAAGAAGAAGGTTTTAACGCTATCCATTTTAATATTGACGAGTGGGAACGCGAACGACTAGTGGACAAAAAATGGACAAATATACATCATGGATGGAATGGACAAAAGTATTAAACATTTTTAGTTAATTATAAGGAATAGTAAAATGACCTGTGACCCCTGGGGCACTCGTACTCGAACCCGATGAATATCTTGACGGTGAGGTGGTGGGGCTGCGTCGGCTTGCCCCTGCCCCGGGAGCCGACTAGCCCTCCGCCCCGCCACGCGCTCACCTGCTCCATGCTGTGCAATTAAATAACTCTATCAACTCTGTATCCTACACTTCTCTTCCATGATTGTTTTTACAATTTAATTCTTACTTATTTACTAATCTATACATATAATAAAATTGAAGAATCTGCTTGTAATGTCGAAATAACAGGTTTTTACTAAATAAATATGAAAGTATACACGAAACTTATAACATAAAACCATTTTTAATTATTTTGTCTGTCTGTCTGTTTGTTCCGGATGATCTCAGAAACGGTTCGGCCGATTTTTACGGGACTTTCACTGACAGATAGCTGGTTTTATAAGAAATAACTTAGACTACTTAGGCCGCGAGCATAGCTAGTATAAAAATAAATAAAATTCCGTAAGTTTTGGTACTAAATAATATTTTTTTTTATTTCAATCACAGCAACTGTTTAAAGAACTTGAACTATCTAGACTTCAACCTTCGCTATTATACTTTGATGATTTTTTTAAGGTCAGGAAATGTTGAAATACATATTATAAAACTCTATGTTTATGTTCTTTTCACATGAATACCATTTATCCGATTTACATGTTTTACCTACAAAAAAGTCAGCGACAGCATATATCTATCTTCTAAGGTTCACTTACAATAAGCATGTTTATCTTTCGTCTTATAAACGAGGGGAGCACGATTCGCGCATGCACAGCTAGTATATAATATAACTTAGAATGGATAAGGTTAGGAATCAGTATATCAGTGGAAATATCATTATATCACCCATGATAGAGAAGTTGAGAAGTAATAAATTAGCATGGTATGGACATATCATGAGGAGGAGTGAAACTAGAAGAGTGTTAAGTATGAAGGTGGACGGATATAGGAGTAGAAGAACACTGGAGAAAGTGTGTATGGATTGTAGAGCAGTGATATGTATGATGAGGGTTTGAAGGTGGCAAATTGTTCTTTCAGGTTCCAAACGTAAAAAACAAGATGGCAATTGATAGAGGATGTTGAGGTCACTGCCTACTTAGCCGCATAGTCTAATTGAATGATTTATACTTTGTAGTATTGAGTATTATAATATTAAAAATAGAACAAGATTAAATGCAATTGTTCTAAATTTTATTTAAAACCCATAGATTTATATAGAAGTGGGTACGGAGATGACAGTGGACGGAGGAGTGGAAGAGGAAAACATTTTGGTCCCAACCCTATTTAGCGTAGAAGGACCAGAAAGAGAAGATGATATATCTTTATGTACGTCAAAACAATAAGCATTTGGTGGTCAAGCGGTGATATAAATAAGTTTGGACTGAGTAACAGTATCGCATTAATACGATAGGTGGCGCTATTCATAATAATTCAACAAATGCAAACCTTAAGGATAACATGCAAAACTCACAATATTCTCTGAAAGGTATTAAATTAACTAACTAATTTGGCTCAGTGACCGAAAAAGAATCTTAGGGTCTGAAACGAGAGCACGCCATTTGTCCCGATTCTGCACAGTTTCTTGCCAATTGTGGTCTTGATTCTGACGTAGATCCGTCTCTACTGTGTCACGCCAGCGATACCTGGACTGACCAACTTAACGACAACCAGTTAGGCGTCTCAAGTATGCTCTTTTGATAACTCGATTCCTCCCATTATCTATAGATTGCCGAGCTAGTAAAGCCTATGAGATTTTGTTTCGCGTATGATGTGGGTTCGGCCACCAACTCCTCAATCTCAGCATTCTTTCGGATGCTCCAAGTGTCATTTTCTCTTTTGACAACTCCCAGGATTTTTCGCAGCACTTTCTTTTCAACCACCAGGAGCGGATTTTCTTTTTTTTGTTAGTATCTTGGCCTCACATCCGTACATAAGGTCTAATTAAATTAAGGTATAATACAATAATTTGTTTTACACGAGCTTTGCAAATAGACTTCAATTTTATGTACGGCCTAAAATGTTATAACTGAAAAAAAATGAAAATGGAAGTTACATCGTTTTTTTTTGTGTCTTCATTTTTAATGTCCAAGACGTGGAAGAGAAATATGGTCAAGATTTGATACGAGTCACAACTCGTCTCGTTATCACGGAAAGGGTAATGATTGTCAATAGAACTAACCGTACAGCACAATCCCAGGGTAATAAGTAATTAGTGTGTGGCAGGAAACCCGGTTGCAGGTGTTCAGGCAAGCCCAGACTATGGGAGTAGAGCGAGGAGGCACCCAGGCACACGAGACTCCAGCTCGGGAACGCTGGCAGCAGACCCGGAGGGCTGGCAGTGTGGAGCATGCCCGGGAGATACTCAGTGGTAGACGGTTGTCGGGTTATCACTTTATCTGAAATCGATAAATGGCAATGAGCATTTTATAATAAATACCTTACACCACTATTAATCTTAAGACCGGTGGACAATGCACATCTTAACTGGTAGCTCTGGTGGCGCGTGTGAAGGAAATTATTGTGATGAAACCATGATAGCATGGTGATAAGGCGTTTTGTAATGCACGCCTGGCTAGCTACCACTCTCAAGTTGAATTTCTGTCCCCAAGCACTTATAAGGTGTCTTCCAGCAGCTGCACTTGAGACTTGAAAGCCAGTCCTCCATTAGGTTTAGTATATCACAATCTTGGGTCACATCGTCACTTGACATCAAGTGAAATTGTGACCATACACTAAACCTATAAAGAATTAAAAAAAAAATCATTTTGTATAAATTGGAAATGGGTATTGTGATTATCGTTACTTTTTTAAAAACAAAATATTATCGATTATACGATTACTGGATAATGTGTAAACTGTATAAATAAAATATAAAAATAATAGTGATTAAAATCCGGAACCCTTGACATACATGGCTTTTTTTAGGCTTGACATACATTTTTATTTGAAAAAAAAGGACTATTAATTTAAATGCAAATTGATTATTTTATTTTGACTTCTCTATTTTTAAGGACCATAGAATGTAACGCTGTTTGTAGTAAGAAATTAATATGAAAATTCTTATAAATTAATTCATCAAGAATGTTATTTAGGGTATTTAGCATACAAAATGTTACAAAAATGTTTATCAGTATCATTATTATTTTTGAAATTATAATTAATAGTCAAAAAGCGCATTTTTGGCTTATTTCGAAATTTGCACGACAACAATTTACATTTTATGGATAAGCCACGCAATATTTCTTATGATGAGCATAGTATAGTGGCCATTACAATAAAATGGGATACTCTGGAGTTGTTCTATAAAAAATAAATGACTGTTTAGTTAAAATAATAAAATAAGATACAATGTATTTAGTTCTCATAGAATATCAAAAGCACGAAAACGAAGCCACAATTATTGAATATAAAAAAAAAACCTGAAGTGGTATCTCCCCGCACGGGCACGACATATCTGTTCTCGGCTGGTGATTTATCTTCGTCCTCGTCGTCAGCTCCGGATCCCGGCGAGAGAGCGTGCGGTGCCGACCAGCCCCCCGCCTCCCCCGGCTCCCCCGCCTCCTCCTCACCGCCAGAGGCAGAGTTCCCCTCGGAGCCAGGAGCCGCTATTACCTCATTAGTTTCCTCAGCGATCGCGCCTTTCACGGACGCAGCTCTGTATATTATTCATGGTGTTCTCAAAACTCATGATGATGGTTTTATATTAAAGTATAAAGGACTACACAACCAAAATTCTTGTAAAGATGAAAATTCACGGGAATATTTATAAAATTAAAGTATGGTGTAGTGTTCCACAATGCAGAAATGCTCGATGCTCGTCCGAAAGGAAATGTACGTTTGGACAGGTAAAATATGTTTTTTTTTAATTCATTATAGTTTTATCGTTTGGCCACAATCTCACCTGATATTAAGTGACTATGTGGTCCAAGACGGTAACTGGTTCTCAGGTGCATCTCTCTTGGAACTAACCTATATATGTGCTCGATGAGAGATTTTCAAGTTGAACATGGTAACCGCCAGTCTCGCGGAAATTAGAAAGAGCTCTACCACCATGCTATGTGTTTTCCTTCACCGAAAGCTCAGGCCCATTCCAGGAATTCGAGAGCTCACGTCAATCGACGCAGTGTATATTAATAATGTGCGAACTATTCTCCTATGGATATTATTACGTAAGTATGAGCATGTTGCTTAATGAGTGGTAGGGCGCCGAGAAATTTCTTTGTAGATACTTCTCGGTGCAGCCGGACTGGTGGAATACCTCCATCCTACAGAAGATCGTAGCTGAAGAACCTGGTGTTGTGTTCCTGCGGTGAGTAGGATTTCCAGAACTATTTCAAGGTGAGGGTTTAAGGTCGGCAACGTGCTAGTGGTACCTATGATATTACAAGCGTCCATAAGTTACAGTAGCCGCTTACAGTCAGGCGGGCCGTACGCTTGTTTGCCACCTTTGTAGTATAAAAAAAGTTATGCGTGCAGGAGTTTACATGCGTCAGAAAGAGAAACCATAAAAATAAAATGTTCTTTAAAAATTACTTTTAGATACCCTAAATCAGCTGGATTCGAACCATCGACCACTCGTGTGTACTGCGTATGATGTCTTGTCGTCTTACACCACTAGGGTGATCCGACAACGATCACAACTATGAAAATCAGGACTTGCATTAACCGTGCTATCTCATTCTCTCCTAGGCTAAATCCTATATATGTATATGGTTGTCTCATGTTACTGTCGCTGTTTCGTTTCATCGAGTTTTAAATCACAACGGTGCTAAAGATGATTTCACTTCAAAATATCCATATATAAATATAATAGTCTTCAGTCATAGCCAACATTAGATTATGTAGCATGGTAGGTAGGCAGGTACCTGTAGGTGGGTGTCGAGGGCTGGAAGACGGGGAACTCGATGGCCTGCAGAGTGGGGCAGTGCGCGCACTCATGGGCGGCCTGCGCGTAGAACGCGTGGTTCGCCGCGCGCACGCTGTACGGGTCCTCGCGCGAACACTTCGTGCGCCCGCAGTTGCACGCGCTCACGTACCGCACGCCCGACGAGTGCTCCTTACTCTTGTCACTGTCAGAGTGGTAAACAACAACTCATTAATAACCTTGTAAAAGGGGGGCCCCTTTTATGTATTAATAAGTTATGATATGGTGATATTGTAATACTTTATACTACAATTATTAGGTACTACCTAGCTACACTGGAGCTGTAGGTACTCAGCTTTATCCCGAGTGAGCGATGCCACCAATATTTTTGTTAACGCTCCAAGAAATTTAACTGAGAACATTGTATACAGAGAAATATTGTAGACAGTATAGTCTGTTTGTTTAATTTCGTTTTGTAATACACTGATATATGTATTCTTTTGACTCTGAGCACATTGCAATTGTAATACATGCTCCATATAAAATACTCAAGCAATTTTCTTTTTTTAACAGTTAATAAAACAACATGAGGACATTATTTTATTACACTTTCTAGGTTCTGTGTTTGACTCCATTATCACCTGGTTTTAAGTGGAAATATGGCCGGAGATAGTTAACTGTAGAAATTAAGATAGCTCTCAAGATAGACTTTCGAGGGTGTAAGCTAGCCAGGTGAGCATTTGAAAATAAAAATAAAAGAATCCTTTATTCAATTTAGGCCTTAAGAAAGCATTTGTGAGCAATAAAACACTACTACTGGTTTTGAAAACATCCAGTCATCAGTAAAAACAAAAAGATATTTTTTGGGCTTATAGTTTTTTCTTAAGATTTTTTTTCAAGTATACTCTAACACCATGCTATGGTTTCCTCCTCCAGATCAATATAGAATTCAAAATGCAGTGGTAAAATCATCGCTTCGGTCAAAAGTTTTCACATTGATGGGGTCTTTTTCAAAGTTAAGGGATTTTCCATTGGCAACATCACAGATTATTTCACATTTCACAGAGTATTTTCTTATTTCTAACCACATCAGAGGATGAATTTTTAAAAACGTTTTCATAGTGCTCACAGATTTTGTATAACAGAGTCACCTGTATGTTGTCTGTCAGTTTGTGTTAACAATGATGTTAAGTAGATTAGCGGCTTACTGTTCCGGTTCGATGCAGACGTGTCCGGTGAGCGAGAGCGCCTCGCAGAGACTGCGCGTGCGCCACGCGCTGGTGCAGGCGGCCCGCAGCGCGGCCCGCGCGCCGCCCGCCAGCGGCCCGCGCCCCATGCTCTGCAGTACCGCCAGCGCCACGCCTACCTGCAACACAACTTGCCGGGATCATGATCTGTCATTTAGTAAAACTTACCTTATTTTACCTTATATCATGTAATTTTGACGGCTTTTCCCATGATATAGAATGGTTATTGTGCACAAACGAAGTGGATTATAAATAATAACTAGAAACATATATGCTAAACTGTCACAAAGATTCCCCTTCTATATCTATACATATTACAAAACTCAACGTCTCTCTGTCTGTCTGTTCGTTTATGTTGTTTTCAAGCTAAAACTATTTATCCGATTTACAATGAATTAATTTACATTTAATCATAATGAATTACAATAAGTAAATTAATTCATAGCTATATTATCTGGCCAGGTTATACGATATATTTTTATTAGATAAAGTAGCATACAAGATAAGCAGTGACGATAATGGTGAATCATTTAGGAAAAAAAATACGCTTCTGGGGCGCTTAAATAGCTTCCGCTGAGTAAACCATACGAGATATAACAAATTAATATAGGTTTAAAAAAAACGACAATTAGTCAGCGTTAGCATATATATATAATATAATATAAAATAACCGACGGGCGCCGACGACATTCTGTATTCTAAGCGAGCGGAGCTGCGGGTACAACTAGTCGTGTTTATATAATTATGTATATACATATATATTTAAAAAAAACAGTTTTTATTATTAATCACTAATATACCTCACAGGTATATATTTTATTTAGAAACCCTTAAAACATTTGTAGTAATACTAATAAATAAAAAATAGCAAAAATAAGCCCTCTAACCTTGTGCGCGTGATGTTGACTTGAATAGTGAGCTGGCAAACCTTCGGCATAAGAAGCTTGAGCTATTGGCAACACCTGAAATAACATGAAAAAAAAAAAAAACAAAGTATATAAATCGAAACTATATTAACGTTATCGATATTATGAAGTGTTATCGACAATTTTTCAAATGAAGATGCTATGAGAATAAAATCCAAGAACGAATTTTAGTGAAACGTTTCTAAAGCAAAAAGGACGAAATGATTAACTTCACTATACTTTGTTTATCGTAGGACTCTACGACTTAACCTAAAAAAATGCATTTTGACTATCAATTATAGGCTTTTTGTAACAAACAAGTACAATCTGAATGTCCACTTTTGCTTGACTACACAAAGAAATAATCTGCAGAATTTAATTACGGATCTATGAGGATTTAGTTAAAGGTTTAGACAAGATTTTACTTTCAATGGTAAATTTCTGATTGCTTATTTACCTTTGCACATCTTGCTTGCGAGAATCGTACGTCAGTTGCGAGTGCGTTGTAGAGCGCGTCGCGTGGCCCCGCCCCCTCCGCACCGCCCCCTGTGACGTCATCGAGGTACACCGGTGCCAGAGCCCGAGCCGCCGCACGCCAGCCGGCCGCGCTCGCCAACTGCACGGTATTATATATATATATAACAACATTCGATCGGTTTCCAATCTGGGATATGCAGCTCCCGAGAGGGTACAGCAAACATTGTAAATTAAAAAAGTAATGCTCATAATATAATATTTACAAATAAAAAAACTTTACAATGTAAAATTTTTCTTACTATATATCTATACAATAATGTAATATAGCTGAAGTTTGTTTAAACGCGCTAATCGCTGGAACTACCATTCGAATTCGCAAAATTATTTTTGTGTATGATAGCCAGATTTATGTCGAATAGTATAGGTTATACAACTTCACGCTACGACCCTAAGGAGCGGAGCAGTAACCATGAACGTCAAGCAAATTGGCAAACTGTAAGTACGGGAAGTGAAACAACGATAAGGCTACACGAGCGCTTTGGCGGCGGCGTTGTGGAGAGTTTGTCGAATAAATTTAATACAGGTGAAACCGTGGGGCACAGCTAGTATTTCATACATTTGTGCGCTTCGTATATTATCAATGGTGGTGGCACAGAATAAGGGAGGTTTGTCACCCAGCAGTGGTTTAAGCTTTGAATGATTATTGCAGTGATAACTGAGTAAGTAAAGATAAATAGTTTGCTGTCCAATCAACCAATTTCTTTGTCTGCAATACTTACTTCAAAGAAGGATGTGCTCATCGCATATTTCCCGACATTATCATCGAAGCCCTCCGCGAAAGCGAGGTCGACATGCGCCTGAAGGAACTGGGTAAAAGATGCGCGCGTAGTACTTTGTGCCTGAGAGTTGATGTCCGTGTCTGTGTTCGTTTCAGTTCCCACAGTCTTGCCAGCAGTGTTGCCCGCGACGTTGCCTGGCCCCGTTCCTGTGCAACCACGGACGAGGGCGCGCACTAGAGCACTCACGTCACGAGCATTGCCGGCTTCCTCCGTCGCGGACATATAGACAAACTCCTCGTTCTTTGGTATTGCGAACAGCGATTTTGCACTGCAAATAAACAAAAAATATACATATAAACACCAAGCTCGTTTGGAAACGTAAATTATACTCTCATAATCGAGTAGCTTTGTAGAAAATGTGATAGAGTATGCAATTCTAGATTATTTCTAAATTATAGTTTTTATGCTTATGAAAAAATGATGCATGAATCTTACGATGCGTGCGCACATTTTAACAAAAAGTCTACACCACGAAGTTGCTTGCTAAACCTTTTGTTTTTTTGTGTTGAAGATAGTCACTAATAGAGTGTGAATATTCAAATAAGGATAACTTCATAACACCAACAAATTCATGTTTTTAATTTGTAATACTTCCTATGCTTTGTAAAGCACATATCTTGAAATGAATATAAACTTAAATACTTATATAGGAACAAACTACACTTATTCATAATATTTGGCTTTGGCCATAATTTCTACCAGAAATTTGAATCATAGATAGAATAAAGATATTTCTAACTCAACAGACAGTGCCCACAACCAAATATTAAAAACTATGACGGCAAGGAAGTGTAAACATATGTAATTCTTCTTAAATAATTTAAAAATAAATTTTAGTAAACCATTATATTGTTCTTCCTTGTGTTGGCACAAGTCCTATTTTCAATCGATTTTCAATAAAGATAGCTCGTGCCATGGTAAAAAGACTGGCCAGTCAGTGAAGTTGGAAACAGGACTACCTGCCCAGGGTGCATCAGATGTACTCGGATATGGTTACTTGCGGAGGCTTTTTTCATGATCTCCAAATAATTCATAATATTTAACAATCAACATACCACACATTAGTGATGATTCTAGCCTTCCGGAGGATAAAATAAAGCTGATCTTCAACAGCATGTTCGAGTCTTTTAAGTGCTGTGGGCGATTTTCGTAGCGGTGTGGGCGCACGTCTGAAGTGAAACAGCAAACGTGGACAGCAACACCGGCCGTGTGTCTCCCAGGCGCCGCCGACATTAGCCTCAGAGAGTGCTGCCAACGTGCGATCTGCTAGTTCAGTTCTGTGAAGCCATCAAATATTATGGTACAATAAAATACAAACAGTTGTTTTAGCCAAGTGCTTCGAAATTCTATAGTAAATATATATTCAGATGCAAATTGGCTTATCTGTTATTTAACATTGTCAGTAGCATTTTTTTATAAGTATATTGTTTGGCCATAATCTCACTTGCTGTTAAGTGACAATATGACCCAAGATGGTAACACGCTTAATCTAGTCTGAGGGGGCTGGCTCTCAAGTGCCAGTAGCGGTGGGTAACAGCGGCTTTTTTGGGAAACGAAATGAACCTATCTATTGGACACTGATAACACAGAACTATGTATTTTAGTAGCGGTTTGTTCAGTTTTTAAAACTCTCTATTTTAGTAGGTGATTTGTCACTGTCGTGTTTTTATATTATAGAATTTTATATGTTTACGAAGCTATCGTTGACACTATAATATTATTTTTTGAAGTTATTTTTGTTTAGGATTAGTATACTTTTTTTTTATAATAGTGCTGCTAACCGTGGCCAGTCTGATAGTCACCGAATTCATACGAATGACCGTAGATATGGTGTCCGTAAAGATGTAACCGTCGCGCGTTACATTTGAAAAAACATAATTGTTTTTAACCTACACTATATCTAGCTATCATATAATAGTTATTATTTTCAATGTACACAAAATTAAAGTATCATGAAAGATTTTAAAATCACTAATAAATTCTTCTGTATATTTACATTATTAATTAAAATCTTCAAACAACACAAACTGAAACACGACATACATCTTAATATATACTGCGTATTTTACAAATATTTATAAGTGCCTTTGTTTAGTTCAAGGCCACATTTCTATGGATAAGAGTCAACGCCGTCAATGGTCTAAATTCCTATGTGTGGGAACGAGACAACAATTATCTATTCTTTAGGTAACCGCATACAACAAACTTCGACTCAATAGCAACGTTTTTTCGTCGCACAGAACATTTAGTGTTTCAGTAGCGACAGAAACAGCTACTAAGAAATATATAGTTTCGCTACGATACAATAACCCGCTATCCGCTATTGCACCAATATATAGTTTCAATAACTATCTATGTTGTGCAGCAACCAAGCCTAGTTGCCAGAACACACCTATAGGTGCTTTGTGCCAAATTTTCAACTTGAGGGTGGTAGTTTGTCAGACTAGCTCTATCACCATGGTTTCATGACAAAATTTTTTCCTTTACTGAAAGCTAAGTCTCATTGCAGAGATTCAAACTCATCTCGATCGATGTGGTATCCGTACATTTTAACACAGAGCCCTCATTGCTTTAAACCCACTAATGTTCTTAGATTACGCTGTAATTATCATCATATGAAATGCAGTAGTTTCACCTAACAAGTACAAAACAAAATTGAACTCATACCAGTTCTGTAAAATTGTTGGTCTATGATTTTATAAGACATTAAGAAAGACAACCTTATTTATAAGAAAATGCCATTTAAAACATATTTAGTTATCTGTGATGATTTGAGAATTGACCATATTTACAGGAACAACCTTACTATTATTGTAAATGCGAAAGTGAGTTTATTTGTTACTCAATCACGCAAAAACGGCTTAATGGATTTAGATGAAATTTGGCACACAGACAGCTTATAACCCGGATTAAGACATAGGATCTTTTTATCCTGATAAAGGCCCAATTCTGAAGTCCACGCAGACGAAGTCGCGGGCACAGCTAGTACATAATAAATCCTAATGGTTATAAAAGATCGTCAAGGGGATGGTTCTCGTTTGGCGAACAAAATTAAAAAAAAAAATACAAAATGTTGTTATTTTAACAATAGCAGTGTTGCGATGCTTTTATAAATTTATTCAATTCAAATATAATTTAATATAATATTTACCAATTTACTTACTTTGTTTTTAATTATTTTTTAAACTAAAGTAAATATAAGCAATATGAATTTTGCACAAAGAATAAACCATCACATTAAACTTTTAAGTAAAATATCAACAACTCAAAAAATAAATTACTTTGCAGGAAATAGAAATTTTCTAGAACTATGTGTACATAAATTCAAATAATAGAAAACTGTATATCCAGCTGTAGAGAGGGATTGCAAGCCGACGTAATAGTGACACCAGCTATGAATTGCTAAATATCTTGGTGTTTGCTGTTGATTTTGGATTGTATTTTGCCTACCATTAATTAGGCATAGTGCTGTCACTTTATCGCGTTACCATATATATATATAGATATATTTTAGGGTGTGCCAAAACACGACGACATTATTTTTTTTTTGCTCTCAGTCCAAAATATCTTGGAAGATGTCCCAACAAATCTCCTGTTAAAAGTGGAGCTCAAAATTCCAATTCTAAGAGGTCCTCCATCGAACTTAAAGTTTTTCCGTTTAAATAACATGGGAAACATGATTTTTATTAGTTTTTTGTCCTGCAAACTGTGATGAAATTATTTAAAAAAAAACGAATGAATGGTCCTTGTTTATTATTAGATTTGGTACAAAAAATTATATGGAGTCAAATTTCTATCTACAATATTTGATTTGTCATATAGCTTTGAAATTCTAATTCCGTTTTTTTGCATTTTTTAGCTAAACTGTAATAGTTAGACAAAAATGTTAAATGGCAAATTTGTAATACTTGTAAATTTCATTTTTTGGCACATTCTAATATATATATTCATATATATATATAAAATATGTGTACAGTACAGTTCACACATGGTAGAAATGAAATCTTCATAAAACTAAACTAATAGGAAACACTGTATAATGTATTCTATCACATTCTCTCACAGATTAAATCTTACAGATGTGTGTTTTTTTGTTTCATTGAGTTTAAAATCACAATGGTAGTAAAGAAATTTTCACTTCAAAAAATAATGTTACCTGTATGCATCAATAGCTTTAAAAAGCTGCAAATATCCAACATCAAAGACTGGTGTTGGTGATGATAGAACTACAATATGACACAGGTGGAACAGCAGAGCAATCACTTTACAAGAATCTGTTGCCAGTTCTCCTGAAGCCACAAGCCAGTGTGAAGCATCAGCATCTTTTACTGTGCTCTTAGAATTTTCATCCAAGGTTGCTGCTAAGGATGCTAGCCTTTTTGTATCAAGGTATGTTACAGCATGAAGATAAAGAGTACTGCGTCTCTCATCCCACTGGCATTGTATACCATTCTGGAAAAGGTTACAATTATTAAGACAATGATCTAACAAGATTGAGCAAAGAATATGCAACATAATTATATAAAAGTAATGGTATTGACAGAGGTTTCATGGATCAGTTATAGCAGCTGCAGCATTAAAGCACAGGTCCTGAGTTTAAGCATTAAATAAGATGAAATGTTGCATTATGAACATGATTGTTATTTCTTGGTCTATAGATACCTGGGCAAACAAACTTTGCTTAAAATTAAAAAAATATATATATACAAAAACAAATGTTCTCATATGCCTTTAACTTAGAAAATTTCAATTTATCTAAATACAAAATTTGATCCAATTGTTAAGAGCCCTTTCCAAGAAGCCTACTAATATATAAATTTATATGCAAATTACTCACTTCAAAATAGATGTAAATAAAATGATTGGAGGTTTGCTGTTTTGCACTCATAACACAAAAACTACTAGATAGATTTAGATTTTGTTTGTTTTAGTCCTTAGATACTTGGTCCTTATAAAAAAAAACACAATAGCCTCATAAACAATAATTCTGCAGTCCATGAGAGCGGAGCCTGTGATACAGGTAGTATTAAATATTTATGTGTATATCAGTTGTTTAGTAACTACAGTACAACCTATACTTGGTTTGCTAGCAAATTGCTGTGTGAGATAATTCACACATAAATAATATAAAAACCTTTTTTTGTGCGGAACTAATTTGATAAACTTAATTTTTTTAATATTGATATAAACCTAATTATTTAAGCTGCAACCTAAAAACTGACGACGGATTTATTAATGTCTTTATAAAATTTAGGAGGTCAGAATTTTTATCGTTTATTTATTACTCACACAGTGCATATACAAAATGTAAACATCAATAGCCATAGACCATATTATATACCTATTAAAGATATTAATTTAAATAAGTAATTTAAGAATGTTTTTATAGTAATATTGAGAACTTACTTCCTCACTTCGTACCGAAGAAAGTAGAGGGGAAGTTTTATTTGGATATCTATACGGCGATTTACCAATGACACCGACTACTACAATGCGTTCTTTCTTGGAAAACTCCGGGATATCAGTAATAGAAAAGACTTTCATTTTATTACGGTTTTAATTATTTCTAGACTTTCATCCTTTTAAATTGAATTAAAACAGAAGTTTTAATAGGCACTTCTTTCAGAAAAGTGACATCAAAAACACTGAGCACAGATAATATTTGTATATAAGAGAACAGAGCACGTATGTAAAATGCGCAAAACAAAATAAAAACTTTATGTGACATAGAACTCACAGACTTTATATATCACAGAATAGTAATCTAGTAGCGAAGTTATATACTTTACAGTTGACGAATTACAATATTATTATCATACTTATAAGTGAAGCAATAAGCATACTGATTTCAAACCGTGTGTAACAGAAATAATATAATTTTATGTTCAAATTATTGATATTTGAAACCAATAAATCCCAGTTTATTATGTAGCTGTTGTCAAAATTTTTGTAGAGCACTGAAGTGCTTCTAATAAATATATATTTTATGCAATTTATTATTTATTTATTTACTTTATTTTTATTAAAACTGTATTTTTATACGTACTTACAATATAACAGATATATACATACTGTAAAATATAGTAAAATATTATAAATTATATGTCAAAACTGTATTCGCTTTCCAAGCCCGGTGAAGCTGTAAAGGCTGCAAAGGTTCCAGAGCCCCTAAAGCTAACAATATATTATAGTCAGTTCGAAAAAAAAGTGTCGCAAACGTATTCTGTCGTGCTGTCAAATGTTTGCAGTGACGTTGACGTTAATCAGCTGTTTGGTTCTACTTTCCAAATTGGATTCAAGGTTGGAAAACATTACCGCACTAGACTCCCAGATTATTGCAAAAATGTGATAGTTATCGACTACAAATCTATCGCTACGCACGCCGCTGTTATAACACAGCGTCGCCTTGTCTGTCAACCTCTGAAAAAGATAAGTTATCAGTGAAAATTTGTAAATTGTTACTGGCATAGATTTGTGATACATCATGTCCTCTTTAACTGAAGATATATGCGAACTCTTGGATAGCTACAACGGTAGAGATAAGGTAAAGTATGCGGAAACTATTCAGCCTTGACAATTACGCTTGTATACCGGTTTTACTTGTCAATAACCTGATCATAAATTACACATACGATTTCCTTTCATATATTATAAATTACTATGAATTCGGACCACATTGTGTTTAAAGGCGATAACAATATGTTACCTATTTTTTCTTTATAGCCAAGATTTATTGTTATTGTATTTTCCAAAATGTATGTCACTTTCATCTGAAGAAATTATCAAAATGTAATTTTCTTTTTTCACTGTTAAATTCTTGTTTACCCCTAAGAACATATATACCAGCAGATATGTTTTAATATATTATTCATGCCAATATTGCAATATTGCATTTTAAATGTGAAATACTATTTCACTTCTTCATAGTAAAAAAGTTATATATTATTTTTGAAGATATACTCCTTTTCGTGGATTTAGTGGAGGATAAAATTGAGAATGCATCATGCTTACTTTATCATGTTAATTTGATTAAAATAATATTTATTTATATCAATAAAATTAAAATAAATAAACAATATTTTTATAATTTCTTTCTTTTTCTTGGAGTTTCTTTGAGTGATCAAATAAAAAATTAGGAGACACACTTAAGAACTGAAGTAATTTTAGGAATTGCTAGATTTAAGTGACAATGAGGGGACACATTGCTCGTAAGACGGTTGGCCTATGGGGCCAAAGAATTCTCAAGTGGTGGTCACATACTAGAAGATGCAGCATGAGTGGTCCACAAGGTGGACCAATGACCTGGTTAAAGCAGTTTGCTCATTTTGGCGATTATTTGGGGAAGCAAATGTCCAACAGTGGATGTCTTTTGGCTGAGATGATGAATATTTATTTATACACCCTTAAATTATTTTTACAAAAAGTCAGTAAAATGTAATTACATTTGTCATCATGTCGTTAACTAACTAGATAACATTTTTAAAGGTAATTTGTTTTGTTATGCAAAAGTCTTACAAATGTACATAATAAGTATGTATTTTTTTATTATTGAATAATCGTGTATTCTTTCAGGTTGTACGTTTAGCATGTTACACATGCAAGCTGTACGGATGCTACATGAATGAGAAACCATGGCAGACAGCTGGCTCAAGACTTTCCAATGCAAGAATGATGCTAAGACTATTCGATGACATACCTATGATTAGACATACCTACAATTATGGTTTAGGAAAACATGTAAGTTACTGCTTCCTTTCAAATTATATTTTAATTAAAATTATCAAAAAGGTAAATAAATTAAATTCTTATTACACTACCCGATTTCTAATTAATGTATATTATAATGTAATAAGCTGAAGGGTTTTTTGTTTGTTTAAACACTAATCTCTGAAACTACCAGTTAGATTAGAATTAATGATGGCTCTGTGGTAGCATGTATGGATATTGCATCGTTTGTATCACTGCAATGAGCCTGAGCTTTCGGTGTAGGAAAACATTGTGATGATACCATAGCATGGTGGTAGAGGGCTTTTTCTAATTCCCGCCTGGATAGCTACCACTCTTAAGATGTGTCGCCAAGCACCAATAGGTGTGTTCCAGCAGCCGCACTTGAGAGCCAGTCCTCTCACTAGTCTTAGCATGTTACTATCTTGGGCTACATCATCACTTAAGATCAGGTGAGAGTGTGACCACAATGCTAAACCTATAATGATAATGAAAATAGTTTTTTTTTTTTGAAATATGGTAATCAGATTCATTAGGATTCTTTTCCTTCACCATGTCGTTTCACTGCTAACACTTAGAATAATTATTCAATTACAATTTGACATAAAATGATGAAATACATACATAGTCCATTAATTTTATCACTGATAAACGTCTTGTTATCAGTATTATTATGTTTATTTCCTTTGATTGTTATATCCTTATGCTGTTTACTAACACTTTATACAATTATTTTACCCTAAAAACGAGGGATCAAAAAGTAGTGAGAATGAGATAGAATATAATGACTATGGATAACTTAATAATTTATTTTTCTACATAGTTTCTGAGTCTCTCTACACACCGAGTCCAGCGCTTTTCCAAGGCTTCAATTCCTTTCACAAAAAAAGTTTTGTCTTGGTCCTACAAAAAGCTCTCCACGGCATCCATCACCTCGTAACTTTGTTCCGTCGATACTTCGTTACGGTCTTCGTACCTGTTTCCCCTTAAGTATTTTTTCAATTTGGGGCACAGATAAAAATCGTTAACTGCCAGATCTGGTGAATAAGGGGGGTGGTCAACCAATTCGAAGCCAGCTTGCTGAATGGCAGCCATCGCAACTGCCGACCTGTGCGCGGGTGCGTTGTCACGATGAAACAGCACGCCCCTTCGAAGTGCCCTCTCCTTTTCTCTTTGATGGCATTCCTCAACTTGGGAATTAAAGCTGCATAATATTGGCCTGTAATAGTGGTTCCACGCTCCGGGTAATCCATCAACAATATCCCTTCTGAGTTCCAAATTATTGAGGCCATAACCTTGCCAGCCGATGCCACGACACGAAACTTCTTCGGCATCGGTGATGATGACCGTTTCCATTGCGAAGATTGCTGTTTTGTCTTGGGATCAAAATGATGAACCCATGTTTCGTCCATTGTTATGAAACAAGACAAAAAGTTTTCAGAATCTTCTTGAAACTTGTCCAACAATATGTTCGAAATGTCAAGTCGTTTTTTTTTCTGACTGTCGGTTAACATTCTCGGCACCCATCTTGCGGAGACTTTTCTCATATTCAAAGATTGTTTCAATATGGATTAAATACTTCCATATGAAATGCCCGTTTCTTGAATTAAGTATCGGATGGTAACTCTTCGATCGCTCAATACAATTTTCTCGACTTTCGCAACATTTCTTAGGTGACTGACGTCGATGGACGGCCGCAACGATGTTCGTCTTCCGTGCTCATTCTCCCTATTCGAAATTGAGAAGCCCACCTTGAGACTGAATACGGCGGAGTAGACTCTCCTAATGTTGCCTCCAAATCGCAATGAATCTCTTGCGTCGTTAACTTTTTTAAACAGAGGTATTTAATAACGGCTCGCACTTCGTTTTTCTCCATTTTCGAGAACACGTTCTGTCACGAAGCAAACAAATGACTACATTCAGAAAAAAACAAAAGAGAATCGAAGATTTTTTCTTTATTAATATTACAATTATATGTCTGAACTATGCCTGCCAGTATTTATATTTTTTTCTTACCAAGGAGTATGTCGTTCTCACTACTTTTTGATACATCCTAGTAAGTAGTGTCATAAAATCAGCAATTCTGTCATGGTAGGTAGTGCTCTCGGATGGAAGTTTGAACCCTGAACTTTAGCTTCTAGTGATGGAAAAACTATGATGTGATCACATAATATTTATATTTTTGCCCTCGTTTGGTGTACCACCATTCTTGGGTTGAACAACCATTCTCAAGTATTTATTATTTCTGTTAACAAGCTCCTAAACTTTTTTTAAATGTTAGCTCCAAACCAAATACAACGATGACCACCGAAAGATTCGCAATTTATCAGCGGTCACGGCTGTCATGCCAGCCTGCATAATCTCTTCACGTTACGCTTGAAGGGCCCAATATCGTAAGAGGGAGTGAACACAATTGCAGGGAAACGGTTCCATAATTCACGGTACGACAATAATACAAAATAGGAACTTTACACATTTTAGGATCATCAAGAATCCTATTCTGTCAGATCAGCAATTTGTAAATAAATCTAATTAAAACAGAATCAGTTGCTTTGTGCATCTCCCTAAGTACATTGCCAATTTGACGCACAATCCAACGATCATTTAAAACAATTTTTATCATGGGAGTTTTAGATTAGATCATAACATGATAGATAGTAAGTCATGTCTGGAAGTGACTCCCTCTCTATACACTCCTCACAAAAACGACAATGAACGACTGTAAACAATACTTGTATAGTTTACATAAACCCGATCGAATTTCTTGCCAGCTCTTCTCGATGGCGGGGATCAGGGATGTTTTTCGAACCAGCAGTAGTGCTTTGACATTCATAAATATCTTCAAAGAGCTTAAATTGAATAAAGTATTTTTGGTCTTGATTTTTTGTTGCCTCTAACTTTTCAAATTTATCATTGCTATGTCCAATCAAAAGCTGGGAGCTAAGCGAAAGCTGTAACAAGCAAGTCTTCTGAATAAGTTATAATTTTCCAAAATAATGATTTTCCAAATTAAATTACCACCCCATGACCCTTTTTGCAGACGACAGCATCATAACTATTGAGTGTAGAATTGACATTTTATATGAACATGATATTAATAGTACTCTTCATTCAATAATATCTTGGCTTGATAAAAATAATTTAATAATTAATTTAGAGAAGACAAAAGTTATGCAATTTTATCAAATAAATAAATATATAAATTTGACCGTTCATAATAATAACAAACATATATATAAAACAGAAAATGTAGATTTCCTCGGTGTAAGAAGTGACAACAAATTAGATTGGAAATCTCATACTGACGGACTGTGTAAACGTATCAGCTCTTCGGCCTATGCACTCTTTAAATTATCCTCCATTTTAAGCACAGACGCCTTATCGCCTTATGCATATCGTGGTGTAGTTGAATCCTGTCTCAGATATGGAATAATTTTCTGGGGAAACTCAACGCAAAAATATCATGTTTTTAAGGCACAAAAAAGGTGTTTAATGTCATGTTTGGATTAGCAAGGACCGACAGCTGCAAGCCATATTTTGCAAAGCATAAACTTTTTACCCTTCCTTATATATATATGTATATACGAAGTTGCATCTTTTGTTAAAACTTGTCCCAATAGATTCACTAAGATGTCTAATGTGGCAAATAGAAATCGACGCGACGATATACTATGTTTTCCAAAATCCAAAACTACATTAAAGACTAATATAGTATACAAGGTATGAGCGTTAGGATATTTAATAAACTACCAAAGAAATTAAGTGATCTAGACGAATTTCATTTCAAGAAAAAACTAAAAGATAATCTTATTAGTGAAAATTATTATCACATGAATGATTTTCTTAGGGACGACATTCAAAATAAATGGATTTTTTTAATTATTCGTTGAATTATGGATGAAGTAAGATAATTATATAATATTATAATATCTTCCAGGGGGAGAAGGGGAAAAGAGGAGAGAGGAGGAAGCTTTTTGCTGCATTAAAATATCTTTTTTCTCTTCTTTTCTCTTTCTCTAATTTCGCATGTCAAATAATGACAAAGCAATACACGCTACTTTTAACTTATGTAATAACTTATTTTCACTGTGCTTAGCGAATAAATGATTTCTTTCTTTCTTTCCTTATTAGTAAATAATACACGTGTTTACGAAATGTTGTCATCTTATCTAACATAAAAAGAATCATGTAATAAATTTCAATGTTATCATTACAAATCAATCTAATTCGTGCCATATTTTACTGATAATATTATTACTCTCGTGGGTAGTGAAAGACCGTAGTGTTCCACGTAAACAATTTATTCAGAATCAGCCTGTAGGTTCCTCTTGTAGTTCTTGTTTAATTGACTTATTGTTTCCACTTCGCTTTTAAAATTAAAACTGCCGTGACCCGTGACTCATAATACGGTTCGCTTTTATGCTCAAATGAGATGATCACGAAATCTCTAGAAGGTCCTTGAACTCAACATGCTGTAAACAACTTACGACATCGCTTTAAAAGAAGGGGAACTTTTGATTTATAGTTTATTGTTTATTGAAAGGTGAAGCGATAAGGCTTCCTATGTGTGCGTCCTCGAACCTATGATTACACGACTACACTATATTTCGGGCACATTCCGGATGATTCTTGAGTTTTCGAGAATAGTAATTTTTTCTTACTCAGACCGTAACAATATGAACAATTACAATTTAATGATCATGAATCTATCACTAAGATAATTTGTTGGGTACAGATCCTGACAACCCCAATTGATTACTGGATATATAACGGCTAATCTTGGAATGTGAAATGCTTGCACACTCTAGCGGGTGTGACATTTGATGTATCGATGCATGGGTAAAAGGTTGCTGAAGGTGCAAAGTGGTATGCGCTGATTAACAATAATAAATACGCAGGAGTCAAGCAGGACAGCAGCTCTTTTAGGAGTTCTCGCTAACATGGTGGACCAGGCATTCCTTCCTGTTGAGAAAGCGTGTTGGTTGTACGACGTGGGGGTACTTAAGATGAATCCGAAGGCTGCCGAAACATTAGAGACAGTTAGTACAGCACTGTGGGCCGCAAGTCTCTTCATATCCTTATTACAGTAAGAATCAAAAGTTTCTTTATACTTCTTTCAATAGTATAATCATAATCATAATAAGCGCTCGACTCCTCTCGGCATTTTGTTGCAATCCACGCGAGAGAAGCCGCGGGCACAGCTAGTTAAATAAAAAAGGGGAAGCAGAAGACTGCTAGGGTTTTAGCACAATCTAATCTCATATTAAAGTAGACGTAGCCGGAGGTGGTATTATAAGTATATTAAGCAGGTTGGCTCTTAAGTTCTACAGCTGGAATACCGGGATGTCGACAGATTTTTAACTTAAGGATGGTAGCTAAAGGTAAAATGAAGAGATTACTATAAAGCCTCTTTGGAAATTGCTCTCTATTTGCGCAGCCCAACTTGTGAAATACCTCCACTCTATAGAAGATCGCAGCCATATAGCTTCGTGTTATGTTCCTGCGGTGAGTAGGACAAGACCTTCTTGGGGAAGAGGTCCAAGATCGGCAACGCGCTTGTGATACCTCTGATGTTACCGCTTACCATTAGGCAGGTTGTACGCTTGTTTGCCTCCTTAGTTGTATAAAAACCGCTACTAACAAGTTATTGTTTCCTTCACTGGAAGGTTAGGCTCATACACGTAATAGAATCCAAAAAGATTGTCATTTGACTGGTTCATAGGAATTTCATAATGTTTATTGTTTGTTATCATTGACAGGACATCCCGTTCGATCAGACAATTATGGTGGAGCAGAGATTGCTTACAAAACACATCAGAGGACGGCGGGGCTGATGCCCGGCGGAACCTCGACGTGAGACTGGCACTTCAGACCGTCGCCGCGGGGAAGATGTGTCTCGACATCACGCATGCCGTCAGCTGTTTGCCTGCAGGATACCTGTGGGGGGAGAAGATAGGGGGAACCAAAGTAGCTGCGATCGCTACCATCTCATCATTGATAGGCATAGCTACGTACTTCGCCAGGAAGCGACTTATAAAATGATAATTTTATACATGGTAGTTTTGTTCGGAAGATAATGGCGATTTCATTGTGGGAATGGGTTATGAGTTTTTTTTAATTGCGTTACGTTATCGTTGTGGCAAAACGAATAACGTTACGATAACTGTATTTTCCATGCAACAATAACTGAACGTTCTAGTCTGGTTCTAGTAACATCACAACTACCTATAATATGCCGTACAATTAAGAAATTTAGTTGCCAAAATGAATTTTCCTTCGTACAAATACGTATCAACTTATATACTTAACTAACTACAGAGTGTTTCTCGGCTATAATGTGCGAAGAAAGCCCCTAAAATATAGGAATATATTTAAAAAAAAAACATTATTAGGTTACAGTGAATACACAAAACTCTCACAACGATAGGTGTGTACAAATTTAACAATAGCACAGCACTTTATTTTGTTGCTTGGCAACGAGACCTTGTGGCGTTGCTCGTTATGAAAATACATAGTTCTCTTGTACGTATAACTAGTTATATATAGTGTATAACCGTTTTCGTAACTGTTATAACGTCTAACCCTATAAAATTCATTGTTATTGAAGTGAAACTTCTTATGCGACTTCCAAGCGTTAAACGTTTAACGCACATTATCGGTCTCTCCTCTTTGTGTGAGCCAGAGCGAGAGAGTAAATGTCGGTGTGTGTGTATATTGCACACTGTTTAAATAAAATAGAAAATGTCTTTTAAAATGAAGTTTCACTTCTATCGTGTGTGAATCGCACACACACTTTTTTTTTGTAATGCGTATTATGCGAGATTTAAGGTTGTTTTAGTGCGATATAATTAATCTTTTTAATATACACGTTATATCGATTTCAGATAAGGGATTTATTAAAATACAAGTATTTTTATTAATAGTACATGGACTAGTTTTACTTTTAAACTATCTTTCTCCTGAGACTTCGTTCTCGTTGAATTCGAAAAGTAACAAATAGCGCACAACCTATTGTAAATTATAATTGATAAACATCTTTGTGGGCGTGCGCACATCTTATAAAAGTTTCCTCGCAATCTGATGAACGGTTTAGGAACATTCTGTACAATATTGAGATATTTGTTACGACTTCAGTTCTATATTTTTTTAAAGACCATAGAATACAAACTGAATATGAATTTACTATAGTCTGTATGTAGTGATTGTTTGCAAATCCTATAGTATCAATTGTTTTGTTTAAAGAACTATCTAACACTTGACTGCTTCCTTGAACTGAATGTAATATGAAGCCGACCGAGCGCCGACAGCGAAAAAGGGTTATTGCGCAAATCTTTATTGCATTCACAAAATGCCACCACATATCATGTAGTTTCCTTTGGAAATGGTATATCGCTAGTTTATCCCCAACTTTCAATTAGTCGATAGTGAAAATAACTACCGATTAATTCAATGAGCACGAAACACTAATAGACTAGTAAACTATTTACAAGTTGCGTTCCTTATTAACTATGTTAAATATTTATTTACATGTTAACGCGTTATAGTGTATAATGTCAATAACTAATTGACAATAATAAATATATATTAGACAATAAAAAAAACAACAACATTTTATATACACGATAACTTAAATTAGTACAAAAAGAAATACTAGAGGGAATAAGAAAGAGATAGTTCTTTTATAATTATCTATGCTCAATTAAAACATCACATAGCATAAGTCTGATATTTGCCAAACTAAATCATTTCGTAATATACTATGTATATCATATATTTTTACCAGGGCCGGATTTAGGGGAGGGTAACGAGGGGCTTCGACCCCCAGCCCCACATAAGATATGCCTCTACAATATGAGTTTTAATGTTGTTTTCATTAAGAAAAATATGATCTATATCTAATATCTATGATAACAAAAAAAAAGTTCAGATTCAAGAAGCAATTTTTTTTAAACACCCTAAAGATTTTTTATAAATATTCAAAATTATTCGGAGCCTCTATGTTTTCGATGTTCCAGGATTTACCAACCTTTAAGTCTGGCACTGAATTTAACAAATAAGTATAAAATTTATATGGTATATTCATTGCTTTTTACAATAGTCGCTTAATTAATTTAATTTAATATTATGTATTGTTCTTTATTTGCTCTATTTATTATACAAAATCTAAAGAGTGGACGTCATACATATTATTTCTTTATTTGGATTTCCAACAACTTACATAATAAGTTACAGAAGTCCACTACAAAGCTTGGCTTGGTTTATTACATAAAAAACCCTATTTTTATTTGAACTAAAATGCGCCATTTGTTTTGAAATAGAAATAAATATATGAAATCCTTTAATTTATTTTGATGTGTTACAAAAAAGAAAGAAACAATATAGTTATGTTGAAAAGTATCTGGCAACCCTAACTGATATCTAACGGCCCGTTCACAGTTCACACATACACCCCTCACTGACTGGTCATTGACGATTCGTGAGCGTGTGAATAAGATCATAAGAGGTTATGTGACACTTAAAACGAATCCTATAAAATAATGTTTCGTCGATGCGTGAATGAGCCCTAAGTTCATTCAAGTTGGAAGATATCAATCGGTTTCAGATTACCTAGTTATCTCTGAATTTGTTTAATTTCAATCGATATAAGTTTGTAAAATCTGTGTTTTTATTATCATACAAAACATAGGGTCTCATAGTAACCATTGTGCGTTGGCTGAATCCGTCTCTGATATCAATTGTCATAAAAAAGTGAATTATGTGTTCGAGATGTGTCGATTAGAATATATTATTAAAGCAAAGTGAAAACTTTTAAAGCTTTGCTATTTTAAATGAAAAAATATTCTTGACTATGAATATGGGAACATTAAACATTGGCGAATTCAGGTAACAGCTAACCGGGGTCTATCTTTAAATCAATCCAGTGAGACTAAAACGTAAAATGTACTTATTTCTCTTATATGTACAAATTGTATACATCAGTAGAGATAATTAAGTTTTTGAAGTGAAACTTCTTATGCGACTTCCAACACGTTTAACGCACATTATCGGTATCTCCACTTTGTGTGAGCCAGAGCGAGAGAGCAATATATTATCGGTCTCACCTCTTTGTGTGAGCCAGACGAAGACAGCAAATGTCGGTGGGTATGTATACTGCACACTGTTTAAATAAAATATAAAATATCTTTTAAAATGAAGTTTCACTTCTATCGTGTGTGAATCGCACACACACTTTTTTTTTATTTATTATATTTTTTTTATTGGCTGCTATGATTACGAAAGAGTATTCAATTATTTTTATGTTGTGTACATTAATTATGTATTTAGTATAATGATTACTTATGTAATAGATTTTACTGAAATTGCCAAGTTTTTTAATTAGACCACTACCTTGTGACGTAATGAACGACACAACTCCCTAGCATTCAAATTTCGCAACGAATAAGTGCATTTGTTGTGCAGTTAACTTTTGTTCAAATTTTTACCCCTTCCGTACCTTAGATTGGATAGTATCGCATCTGATATTGAGTGGGGATGCACCTGAAGGCACCTCTTTAGAGAGGTCTAGAGTTACCCTCTAGACTTAAAAAGAGGAAGCACTCCAGTGCTGCCGCAATACTAATAAATCTGGTTGGTAGCTAGTCAGAGGAGGATAAGAAAATTCCTAATGACGTTGCTATTGCTTCATCATGCAGTTTTATATTGTATCGAATTTCACATTCATAATTCATTAATTTTTCGGAGTGGTGGGGCAAGAGGTGTCCGACTGGATCACGGGATCGTCACCACCACACAATAAGAGAAGTAGGGCACAGATGATTTTTTTCTCTACTTGGGGCAGTCCGACTGGTGGAATATCTCCATCCTACAGAAGACTGCAGCTAAATAACCTTTTGTTATATTTATGTGGTGAGTAAGCTTTCTAGAGCTTTTTGTGGTAGGGGGTTTAAGGTGGACAACGCGCTAGTGATACCTATAGTGTTACAAGCATCCATTGGCTACGGTAGTCACTTACCATCATGCGGGCCGTATGCTTGCTTGCCACCTTTGTAGTATTAAAAAAACATCAGAAACAAAACCTGGCGTAGTAACATGCGTGTGGCGTATCGCGTTCCGGAATCAGCCGGGGTATATAGACAGTAGGTAATCAACCGGGCTAGTACGAATCTGTACCCAACTGACTCTCTTATTTGTTTTGTATCGAGAGGCTTGTAGGCTGGCATGATAGCGACAACATTCGTTAGATTGCTTATCTCTCGTTGGTTACCGTTGTTTTTTTTATCGTATCACGGCATAGTGACTACACTGTACCTGATGGTGAGCACAGTGCAATCCAATAATATCCGCGACTACCGCGGGATTTACAATCCATCAATAATCGTCGCTGTCATGCCGGACTGCTTAGAGAGACCGATCACGACCGCCGGCGGGAACGGACGTGTTTACGACCGCTCTCTGCCGCCTTCGTGACCTACGACCGACCGGTTTTGCTGCGCACCTGCATCTCGCCGTACTCGTCGCACAAATCGCCGTCTCGCTCGCACCTTTTGTGTCACGTACTTTTCAGTACGCTACACGAACACAAACTGCACTTTTAAGTGCAACTTTTTCTATTAGACGAAATCCACACTTTAGTGGTCACTTGCCTGATACCCGAAGGTGATAACGAAAGCAAGTGGGTGCGTGACCCAAGCGCCCCTCGGTTGCCTTCTTCAGAGGCAGACGACAGTACTTGGCCGGGCTATAACCTTGACCCTTGATAGAGTCATAGTCAAGTCCCAAGTGTCTCCTTCCCACCCTACCTATCCTGCTACACATTCCATCCCCGAGTGTCTGTTTGGGCGTAGCCAGGTATTTATACCGGCTGCGTTCTCTGCCTCGGGATTGATAGGGACCTCCACGCAGGGACCGGTAGGTTCTTTGCTGCGAGTCATTGCACCGTGACCAGCAGGTCCCTTTGCACGGCTCGGGATAGCCGTTTAAATTCACTCGGCGCACCCCTCTGCCTCTCCGGCAGGGAGGTTTAACTTCACCCCCGCCCGCCCAACCGCCACCGCCGGAATGGCAAACTCGCCAGATTTGGAGAGCTTCGTTGCGTTCGCAACGAATCTTCACCCTTCGATATGGACGGATTTCAATAGGGCCATCGCGGCCGCACAACCCGCCGTAGCTGTCGCACAGGCCACCGAGGCCTCCAGCGACCCTGCCGCGCCCCACGCGATGGACAAGAAGCCCGTCTCGTGCTCCCGCTCAACGGCACCCCGCGCTCACCGTCAGACGCCGTACAAACGGCCGTCATCGCGCTCGCGTTCCCCGAGCAATCAAGCCACGATCACAGCGCCCTCTGCGCTACCGATTAAAAACCAGTTTGCATCGCTAGTCCCCGAAGCGGAGACACCGTCGCTTGTAGCAACAAACGACAGTTACTCGCCCGCTAGCCCGGACCCCGAACCCGAGTCCAACGAAATGGACACGGCGATACGTACAGATAACGAGGGCTTCACCCTCGTTCAAAAAAACAAGCCCGCCAAACGGTCAACGCGATCGCGTCCCGGGTCTCCGGAGACTCAATAGCCACGCCCCCGCTCCGCAGCGCCCTCAGCGCCTGCCGGTACCTTTGCCGGTAGTAGTCCAAAACAAGGCGCTCTGGACTAAGCTCGCGGACAAGCTTAGAGACCTAAAAATTAATTATACCTCGGCCAGTAACACGGCCAACGGTATCCGCGTACAAGTAACCACCTCTGACGAACACCGTCAGTTCACAAAGTTGCTCCGAGTAAGCAACCTACACTACTATTCGTACACCCTAGAGGATGAGCGTCACCTCCGGGTTGTAATCCGCCGCATCCCGGTGGAAATCACGCCCGAGGAGGTCAAAATTGACCTCTTAGCGAAGGCCCTCCCTGTCCGCGAAGTGCATAGAATGCACGGCGGACAATCCAAAAACCGACCATTAGATATGGTCGTAGTTATCTTGGATCTGACCCCCGAGAGCAGAGCCATCGGAATAGCTGTAGAGCCCCCACACAAAAACCGCAGCCCTCCGCAGTGCCACAACTGCCAGCTGTACGGACATTCGGCCCGTAACTGCCATTTACGTCCCAGGTGCGTTAAGTGCCTCGGGGACCACGCGATAAGCGAGTGCACGCGCACTCGCGAGTCGTCTACCCCTCCGAGCTGCGTGCTATGCGGCAACGCGGGTCACCCCGCGAACTATCGCGGCTGTCCCCGTGCCCCGCGTCCCACGCGCCCTATGCGCCCTACGCGCCCAAGGCAAGAGCGACACACCCCTCCTCAGAGGGCACGTCCCGCCGCCACTAGTCAACCCATGCTTTTGCTCACGCCAGAAGCTTTCCCCAGCCTCCCGGGCGCTTCGCGCGCCCCGGTGGCAGCCACCCCCGCACCCCGCGCACCTTCTCCGGCCATGCGAGCCCCTCAGGCAGCATGGGTCTCCACTCCCCGCCCTCAGCCTCCTAAGGCTCAGGCCTCCCCGCCCGTTAGCACGCGCCGCGGCGTTGACTACTTGGCCATGCTCTTCCGCGAGCATGACCCTCAGGAATTACTGGCATATGAACAGTGCGTCGCTGAGTACGGCCCCGGCGAATCCATCAGGCGTTTTCCCCTGATGACAGCGACGCTAATGCGCCTGGTCCGTGCCGGGAAATAGATAACGGTTATAAATGGCTCGCATTAAACCCAGGAGTCTCAACATCTCTTTTTTAACGCGCGAAACCTCCTTCCACTACGGGACCTAGTATCCACCTTTCTTAGGGAACGGGAGATAGACGTGTTTCTAGTACAAGAAACACTTCTAAAACCCAGTAGGCGCGACCCTAAGATAGCAAATTACAACATAGTCAGAAATGACCGTGCCACCCGAGGAGGCGGCACGCTCGTCTACTACAAGCGTTCCCTCTATTGCATGCCAATAGACTCTCCCGCACTTACCAATATGGAAGTGTCCGTCTGTAGAATAGGCATGACTGGCCATCCGTCAATCACGCTTGTCTCTGCATATCTCTCCCCGATTAAATGACTCCTTCAGTCCGTTCTGGAGGCGATACTTTCACTCGGTCAATCCGTCATAATAGCAGGCGACCTCAATAGCGGTCACACCCATTTCAACAACTCGCGTAACACCCCTAACGGGGTTATACTCGACCTACTATGCGATGTGCTCGGCTTTGACGTCATAGTACCGCTAGAGCCCACGCACTTTCAAGATAACTGTCAACCGACAGTACTTGACATAGCCCTCCTCAAAGGTGTCTCACTTCGGTTACGACTTATAGAAGTCATACACGAACTGGACTCCGAGCACCGCCCGGTTATCTTACAACTCGGGCAACCGTTCGACCCCAGTCCGCCAAAAGTCAAAGTAGTTGACTACGCGATCTTAAATCGTTACCTAACCGATAACGCGACCCCGTCCAGCTTAGCTAGGATCCCCGACGTATTAGAGTCAACAGCAGACGCCGACTTAGCGATCGATTCCCTGGTCGACTACCTCCAAACCGGTGTAAGGGAGGCCTCGAGAGAGGTGCAAGCGGCGAACGCTTACGAGCGTTAATCACGGAAAAGAACGCCGCCACACGTGCACACGATTCTTATCCGACGAGGGATAACACCCGTAGGTTACGGCGACTTCAGAGAGAGGTTAGAACATACATCGGCGAGTACAGAGGTTTTCGGTGGGATAACCTCCTAGAGGGTCTCAAGCCGTCCCATCTGGCTTACTGGAACCTCGCCCGCTCTCTGAAGTTAGAAGCTTCCGCCCAGATGCCGCCCCTCGAAAGGGGCCCCGATCTCCCACCCGCGTTCGATAGCGACGATAAGGCAGAATGCCTTGCCGCAAGCTTGGAGAGCCAGTGCTCTCCAAACTGCGACAACGTAGACACTGCCCACATCTAAACTATCGAGACCACCGTTCAGGAACTAACGACGATTCCCCCCGCGGAAACGTTAAACCCGGTCACGCATGACGAGATTTGTTCTCTTATTAAAGGCCTTAAACCTAGAAAGTCCCCTGGCCCCGACAGTATCAGGAATGAAGTACTTAAACTTCTTCCCGATCACCTCATAGCTCTTTTGGTCTGCATCTTCAATGTAGCCATAGCCCACTGCTATTTTCCAGCCGTCTGGAAAAAAGCTATAGTTATAGGTATTCACAAGCCCGGCAAAAAAGCTTCGCTTCCCTATAGCTATCGCCCGATCAGCCTTTTAAACACACTAGGGAAACTTTACGAGCGGCTCCTTCTGAACCGTCTCAAAACCGTTATAGATATTAAAAATCTATACCATCCCGAACAGTTCGGTTTTCGCGCCCGACACTCGTGTACACATCCAGTGCACCGCCTCACGGAGCACATCACGAGCAACTTTGCCAAAAGTAGTATCGCCCCCGCCCGTACGCTTGCGGTCTTTTTCGACGTAGCTAAGGCCTTCGATAAGGTCTGGCATGCCGGACTAGTCCACAAGCTACATCAATTAGAAGTCCCGGATAGGTTAGTTCATCTAGTTCACGATTTTCTACGCGACCGCACCTTCCACTACCGAGTGGAAGGAGTACTATCTACCGCCCACCCTATACACTCAGGTGTCCCGCAAGGTTCCATTCTGGCGCCTTGCCTTTTCAATCTGTACGTCAGCGACCTCCCGAAGCCCCCCGGGGTCGAGGTAGGGCTCTACGCTGACGACACAGTCATATATGCGTCAAACAGACACAGAAAAAATCTCGCCTGCGCAGTCCAACGTGCCGTAACCACTCTCGGGGAGTGGTTTCAAACGTGGCGAATAGCTATTAATCCGGTAAAGAGCGCAGCGATTATGTTCGAACCGCATACATGCAAACTACCACGCACGGTAGGACCCCTCTCATTATTCGGTACGAATATCCCTTGGGCCACCAAGACTAAATATCTGGGTGTCACCCTCGACTCGAAGCTTAACTTCAACGCACACGTTACTATAGTCAGGAATAGGGCCATCTGGGCGACCCTTGCTCAGTTCGGTAAGCAAAATGTCCGATCTTGACATATAGCTGCGCCGCGTTCGCACATATGTCCAAACATAACTTTGCCCGCATGCAAAGAGTCCAAAATCGGTTTCTCCGTCACTTGCTTGACCCTCCAGCCTTCGTTAGGAACGTAGACCTGCACAGGGACATGAGGCTTCCCTCGATAGAAGCCTATGTGAAATATCTCACCAAGAGATACTTCTATAGCGCTTCGAAATATCCCAACCCGCTCGTAAAATCCACCGTGAACTACGTCCCAGACAACTCGATCCCCGTTGCCAAACGTTATAAACGCCGTCCGCGAAATCTCTTTGTCGATCCCGATGACGACATCGAGAACGCTAACAATTTCTACACGTCCGCTCCCGCAACATATGCGTGCTCGCGCCCACGCCCGCGAAACCACCGTTCCCTCCGCAGGGGACGTACGGTTAACTTCGCTCCCGCTCACCCGCCACGACCGCCCTCCTCTGCGGCAACTCAAGCCTAGGTCCGATTCATCGGCATGGAGCCCTTGAGCCAAGCAGCCGCTCGCGCGATACAGTGACTCTACAATCACTAGCTTTCACAGCCATACGTGACACTGCATTATACAAACATGCACAACACACATAGGTACATAGGTTCTGTAAGGGACCTTTTTTTTTTTCTTTTTTTTGCCTAGTTAGAGTAGACAAAAATTTCAGACCTCTAAATACACATTGATGTGTATAGAGATAATAGAAACAACCGGTATAGTGAATAGCTAGTTTATTACTGACTAATTAATACTACACTGTTCGTGGACAGTGCAAGTTGCGTGCGGGGGTGAGGGGTGAGGGGTGCGCATACATGTCACTCCTCCACACTTAATTTTTGACACCTGGCAATTACAAAAAATCATATACCAAAAAGAACTACTAAACAAAATAACACAGAACAAACAAGAACTTATTAAAAATATTTCTTATAATCTATTATCTTTTTATTACGCTTCTGGCGCGTGGTTATCAGCAACGGAGGCTGAGGAGCGTTAGCAGGCTCAGTTACGTCACTCCGAGGCACCGACGTAACTTTGTCGGTGGGGTCGATGGCACAGGAATCACCCTCAATTTGGGTAGCCAGTTCCTCACTCTCCGCGACCATACCTTCATCATCCCTATTCCCATCTCCCTCCTTCGAAACGAGTCTCGTATCGCAAACCTCAGTATCATTCGCAGCCGGCGCCACGGAAGCGGCCATTACAATTCTGTTTTCCGACTCATTCGAACTAAGCGCTGGCGGCGAATGAAACCCGTCAGGTTCATTTCCTCTATTTATAATTAAAGGATGATCTTCATTACCGGTATATTTAATTATTTGATCGACATGTCTTATACCGGAAATATCAAACTTTTTAAATAATATTTTATACATTTTAATGCCATTTTTTTCCTTAATGATATCTAACTGCCAAGATTCTGTACGTGCGCTGTACCATCGAGCCCAAATAGTATCACCTATTTCGAAAACTCTTTTTCTGGTTACTGGAGGCAAACTGAATTCGATATCGTTGGATGGAATAATTAAGTCGAGCAGAGACCGGAGGTTTCTACCGAACATTAACTTAGCGGGCGTTTCGCCGGTGGTACAATGCACGGTGTTCCTATAATTAAATAAATAACCCAACAACAACTCATTCATTTGATGCGTTGGTATATTATCTCTCATAATACATTTTAGCATCTTTTTACAAATTCTTACAGAGTTTTCGGCTTGGCCATTGCTAGGAGGATGGTATATGGGTGATGTCATATATTTAATTCCATTACAAAATTTTTAAATTCATTTGAATTAATTTTAATATCATTATCGGATACTAGAACGTTTGGTATACCGAAGGTTGCAAAAATATTTTTCAATTTCATGATCAGGGCTTTACTTGACGTACCATTATGCATGTAAAGACAATCCAACCATTTACTAAAAGAATCTACCACTACAAGATATACCCTTTGCCCAACCGTCATGTAGTCAATGTGTACGCGCTGCCACGGACCAGTCGCGGCAGGCCAGGGAGCCGGCGGGTCGCGCGGTGGCGCACATCGCAACTCCACGCAAGTTCCGCAAGATCCGATCCAACGTTCGATATCTGCGTCGATACCCTGCCACCACATTCTACTACGCGCGTTACTCTTAGTTTTTATTATACCTAAATGAGAGGTATGCAGTTCTTTTAACATTTTTTCTCTTAGAGAGGACGGAATTACTGTTCTATGTCCCATAAATAGACAGCCATTTTCGAATTGTAAGTCCGATTTACATTGAAAATATGGTAGTACTGATTTACAAGCTATTTTACGAGGCCAGCCGTGTCGCATGTACCCGGTAACTGTAGAAAGCGTCGCGTCTCGCTCTGTTACTAGTGCGATCTCACGAAACGTAGTTGCCGGAGTTACTTCATTCATAAACATCAATGCATAGTATGCATCTACGCTGCTATCGACACCCTCCGATTTGTCAGTACACTCTAGTGGCGCGCGTGAGAAGTAATCTGCCACTAAATTATTATCGCTGGAAACGTATTGCACTATATAATTATAAGCTGATAATATAATAGCGTACCTCTGTAGTCGTAGCGCTGTTGTCACCGGTATACCAGATTTATTATTAAATATAGAGACTAGTGGCCTATGGTCCGTCCTTAATATAAACGGATCCTTTCTACCGTATAAATATTGATGAAACCGCCGCAAACCGAATATAATTGCGGTGGCCTCTTTTTGAATTTGACTATAGTTACGTTCGCTGGGTGTAAGTGAACGGGATGCATAAGCGAGGGGTCGCTCGTGATTATCGCCAGTACGCTGCGTGAGAACGGCACCTAGACCGGCGGGCCCGGCATCTACGGAAAGCACGAGCTGCGCCGCGGGCTCGAAGTGCCCGAGCACTCGTTCGGAAGCCAGCTCGCGCCGCACGACTGCCATGCTGCGTCGCTGAGGCTCGCCCCACTCCCATATGACATCTTTACGCAGTAATTTATGGATAGGGCCTAATAAATCTGATGCATTGGGAATAAAATTCCTAAAATAATTTACAACTCCCAAAAATCTTTTAACTTCTGTTACGCTGGTTGGCTCTGGTGCGTTGACAATGGCTTGGACTTTATCGGGACTGGTTCTCAAACCAGTTTTACTTATAACATAGCCTAGATACTTAACACTGTCCTTGAAAAATTCACATTTATCTTTCTGTAGACGTAAGCCCGAATCATTTAATCTACTTAAGACATCATATAATCTTTTGGTATGAGTGGACCTATCTGGACCAGTCACACAGATGTCATCAAGCCAAACACTGACGCCCTCTATATTGGGGAAGAAGTGTCCAGAAGTGTCTCCATGGCTTTTTGAAAAATTGCCGGAGCATTTGCCAACCCATACACTAATCTAGTATATTTGAAAAGCCCTTTATGAGTATTAATCGTTGTAAGGAGTTGGGAAGGCTCGTCCAAAACAAATTGGTTGTAGGCGTTTTTTAAATCAATTTTACTATAATGTACGCCGCCTCCAATTTAAGCGAACACTTCTTTAATACGAGGTAGGGGATATTTTTCTATTAGTAAATCTTTGTTTACAGTGACCGAAAAATCGCCTGCTATTCTAACTTTGTCGTTTTCTTTTAAAACAGGCACTATGGGAGTTGCATAGCCCGAGTGGTCAACCGGAACTAAAATACCTAACCGAACTAATCGATTCAGTTCGTTCTCGACTTTATCTTTGAGGGCAAAGGGTACACTCCGAGGCTTAAAAAATTTTGGCAAAGAATTTTCTTTTAAATGTAAACTAACTTTAAACTTATTGAATGTACCTAATTCATCTCGCCACAGATCAGGAAACCTTTGAAATAAGTTATGTACATTTGTGTCATTAATACTACTTATTGATTTTATATCCGTTGTGATAATTAAATTAAACGCAGACATAAAATCCCTACCGAGTAATGGTGGCCCTCCGATTTTAATAACAAAAATTTTGACATATTTCTTAATTTTATTATAGTATGCTTCAATATAAAAATAACCCAGCGGAGAGATTTTATGTCCATTATATAAGCACATTTTAACATAACATGTAGTTAACGGAAATTTTAAAAACTTTTCAACGTACAATTCTTCAGAAATAACGCAACTACCTGAGCCTGTATCTAGTTCCATACTTAAAGACTGGTTTCCTAATACTAAATCGATTACAATAGGTTTATTATCCACGTACCTCAAATTAAAATTCTGGCATTCCTCACAAACGCTAACATTGGCCTTGTCAGGATCGCAATCCTGGTTTGCATCTATGTGATGAACGCACGATTTTTATTATTACTGCACACTTTCTTTAAATGTCCTTTTTTTCCACACCTTTGACACTTATATCCTCTGTATCGGCACTTATCACTGGAATGATTATTGAATCCACAAACCGAGCAACGATTTACCTCGCGGCGCGATGGCTTTACACCATCACCGTCGGTGCCAACAGGACATGTTCGACCTTGAAATCTTGTACGAAATATTAGCTCCTCCTTGATGAGACCAGCTTCGCTGGTACACAGCATAGTCTTCGCCTGCCTTGCACCCGCAACCTGCTCTGCCAATTCAATTGCCTTCGCCAATGTAAGCGATGAAGGGTTTTGTTCGAACAGCTTATCGCGTTCTGGACCTGGGTCCAAGCCAAGGACAAAACGATCTCGTAAGTTCGTTTCCAGGGCGATGCCAAAGTCGCAATAGCTTGCCAAACCCCGTAGTCGCGCCGCCCAATCTCCTATAGATTCGCCTGGACCTTGCCCCATGGAAGTTCGCCTTGTCCAGAAATGAGCATCGTTTCGGTTTAAAATGGTCATCGAGTAACTTCACTAGCTCAGTATAACTTAGCGATTTCAATGTCTGAGGGTATGCTAAGTTACGTACTAACCGGTACGACTCATCTGTTAGGTGGGTTAACAGAATTCCACCTTTTGTTTCTTCTTCTTTAACATTGTTTATCTTCAAAAACTGCACGAGCCTGCCACTAAATATTGACCACTCACTGGTTTTGTGATCGAATATAGGCAGATTTCCTAAGTAAGACATTTTTTCCGTTTTTTTTTATACACGTAGGTAGAGCCCATCCTCGTCGCCAAATGATGTGTATAGAGATAATAGAAACAACCGGTATAGTGAATAGCTAGTTTATTACTGACTAATTAATACTACACTGTTCGTGGACAGTGCACGTTGCGTGCGGGGGTGAGGGGTGAGGGGTGCGCATACATGTCACACATACACATGTTCCTTCCCTCCTCCCAGGGGGCAGAAACATGTATATATGTATAGTTAGTTTAGATCGAATTACGGATAGGGAATTAGTCAGATCGCGACTTAATTGCATACGCGCAACAGTCCGAGCCGAGGTTCGGCCACTTTGGCACCCTCGGATGTTGTTGCTTAGCTTTCGTGGCTGAGTGCCCTAAGCGCTCGCCCCCAATCCCGGTAAAGCTGTAAAAGCCGTAAAGGCTCCAGGGCCCCTAAGGCTAACAGTATAGTCAGTTCGAAAAAAAAAAAATCCGGACTGCTTACCATCACTTCGCCTTGCTAAAATAAAAACAAACTAGATATGCTACTCTATTGAAAGAACTATACAATTTTATCGGTAAATCGGTATTTAAATTATTGTATACTTCCAGAAACTAAATTAAACTATTTTTCATACTTTATCACTTCATAAAACCGTGATAGTGTAACAAAACCAACGTTATGACACTTACATAACAAATTTGTAATCCTAATCCGCAAAACATTCGTATCTAATTTTCGTCTGATCGACTGTATCGAAACATTATCTTATCGTAAGGAAGAGTACGATAAAAAAAATCGTCTCATACATGACAACGTCGTTGGTCAGTCACTGTGTGTAAGTAAGCAAGTGGCGAGAATGGAAGTGGTCGGTGAGATCTGTGACTTGTTACAGGTTCATTCCAATCGGGATAAGGTAGGTACTTACCACTTTATCTAGATCTATGTAGACAAACACATTTTTATGCAAGCCGTTTGCATTTCTCGTTTGTTATCATAAGTTTTTAATGTTGTAATCCGTTTATATAAATAACGGTTGATTAAAAAAAAATGGGATAATTGAGTCCAGGGTATTTCCTTTCTTAAGATAAGGTAAGAAGTGTCTGCCTCGTTATAAAGATCTTGGCTGATAAAAAGGCACTGACTGATCTGTTTTCCTGCCCGATGAAGGCCGGGATACACTACAATCACCTCGCTTCGTAGTAAGATTTTATGATATTTAATCAGCCTTCTGGTTCAGCATTCAGCGCGGTCTTCAATAATGATTAAATTGAGGATTCGCGACGAAGGTTATTCACTGACTATTAAATAACTGGTAACAACATACACGCGCCGTCCGGGGCGCACGTAGACCGCCCTTAATGCCAAACAGCTTGCTATGTAGCCACAAAAAGGAGCGACAGACAGCCGTTGAAAGTTTAACAAAGCGGAGGGTAGAAGAAGTAAAAGTGCCAAGTATGTGGTGCGAACAAATTCAAAACGGCAGATTTTAGCCGTTCATATAAGGTCCTTAAATATAAAATTAGCGTTTTGTTGAACTGGCCACCTTGATCTTAAATATCTGGCGTTTAGTTAGGAATTCCAAATTAAAATTTATTTCAAATTTAGGCTTGTGTATTTGTTTTCGAATTCAGTGATTCATTTGTTTTCGCAACATTTGATTTTTCTTTGACATCGTTCTTTTGGAGTTTTTGGCGGTAACTTAAAGTTTCATGTGGTGGTTTTTGTTTTCATCCATAAACTTATGTCATTAGGCCCTATATTATGTAATTTTGGCGGCATTTTACGTGATGTAATGTTGTTGTTGTGCACAAGTGAAGTGGATTACAAAATAACTAGAAACATGCTTTTTAAGTTGCTACAAAGGCTCCCTGGAAAGTTTTAACAAGGGTGCCGCCATGTTGTTGGAGCGATGTTTAAAGATTACAGAATATTTCCCTCGCTTTGTTGACAAAATGTAAAATACTTGACACTGGCCTAATGCACGAATAGTGCCAAGCCATAATTAATAAGAAGAAGAAGATATCGTTCTTTTCACAAAATGAAAAACCTAAAATATCGCGTTATATACGAATATAAGTTTCACCGTGGCATCATCAGCAGCTCGAAGAATTAATGATGTGTATGGGGAAGCTACTGTCAAAGAAAGCACGGTACGTTTTTGATTTCAACTTTTTCAGCAATGAAATCAATGAACTACCTATAACATGGCGAAAGTGCATAGACAGTAATGGTACATACTTCGAATGATTAAATGTATAATTTCATAATATTTCTTTCGTTTTACTTTTTCCATATAAAACGCTAATTTTATATGTAAGGACTAATTATTACGCTCTTCTGACTCAGGTAGTATCGTTGACGAGTTACGTTCTCAAGCTATGGGGTGCGACGTCACATCGGCAGGATTTGTTGAGGGCGAGCGGTCGCATCGCGACTGCCCGCGCCACTCTGCGTCTCTTCGATGACGCTGCCGCTTTGAAAATAGCACTGAGTTACGGGCTTGGGAAGCAGGTAATTAAAAAAATATTTAATTTATTGAAGGGAAAAATCTTTAGGAGCAATAAGACTGAAATTCTAAGGTCGAATGGAACGGTTTGCTGCGCAACGTTTCTAACTCAATACGCAATTTTACACAATAAGCATTCTTGTCTTCAGTCTTTTGAGTGGGGGCAGCACGATTCGCGCGTATGCTCGACCGACGGCATTCTGTAGCCTACGCGAGCGGTGCCGCGGGAACAGCTAGTAGCACTTATATATATAGGAGATTGAAAAAATCCAACAACGTGTGACCGATCACCATGAAAGTTCATAGATAGAAGTATTTTTTTCATAGAAAAGGTTTTTATGTTTTCCCTGAACGCGATAGGTGTCGCTGTGGTCGAGTTATTGACTACTAGAAAGGGCAGAACAACGTCTGCGGTGCTAGTAGCTGGATAACTATAAAATTAAAATTCTATCAATTTAGGATGGCCCCGTGTGGGGATCTCTCGGTGTGGCTAACAACATATTCACATTGGCATATTTACAAGCGGAGAAGATAATCTGGCTTATCGATACGGGAGTACTGGTGGTGTCCAAGGACATGGACTTTCAAGCGAAAACAGCGCACAAACTGTTTTGGTCGTTATCAGCTTTCTTCGGTTTTGTCAGGTTAGTTACTAATTTTTATGTCGTATTGAGTTACAAATGTATTTTATCGCAGAAGTCTTTCTAAGAGGTTGACCTGTGCAGGTTGCCCGTATGTCACGGTGTTGCGTCGTACCGTGTATGGGGAGACATAGGCATAAGTTAATGTGTCACTAAAAAAAAAAAATTGCGCCGGGCGCGTGCTTATTTAAAAATTGCACATGTCTATTCCAATACACGCTTCGGTCTACCTGCGCAGGCACACCTGCCACAAGGAGACTTCTCCAGTAAACCTTAGTATGTGTGACCTGTGTACTCTTACTCTTAACTACAAGCTGTGTCCGCGACTACGCTCGTGTGGACTATAAAAGAACGCGTTGGTTGAGCTTACAAAAATCGTAGTTTCTTAAAACTTTAATAATTGAATAAAGATATCTGTTTCTCTTTAGATAAGGATCAAGTAAGGAGTAATACAAAAAAAACTGATCAAAATCTATCCAGTATTTTTTATGTGATGCGCGCACAACGGCTAACCTTAATCATTTTGTTTATATAGAAGATAGAAATAGGACGAACTAGCATCACTGTGTCAGGCATAAATTCCAGGCAAAAATTTTGTAATTTATTAGATAGCCTAATTAAAGTTCCGTCATCAAGTAATTAAAGAATAACGAAGTTAAAATATTTGCAAGAGGCTTTTCCGACTTCCCATCGCAGTGCTGAAGCAATGATGGCTCATTGGTAGTGTGCACGGACATCGCGTCGATTGACGTGAGTTCGAATCCTTGCAATGAGTCTGAGCTTTCGGTGAAGGAAAACATCGTGATGAAACCATAGCATATTGGTAGAGCTTTTTCTAATGCCCGCCTGGCTAGCTACCACCCTCAAGTTGAAAATCTGTCGCCAAACACCAATAGATGTGTTCCGGCAGCTGCACTTGAGAGCCAGTCTTTCACTAGGTTTAGCGTGTTATCATCTTGGGCCACATCGTCACTAAGATCAGGTGAGATAGTGGCCACTACGCTACAGCGATAAAAAAAAAGAGAATTATATTATATTATATAGTAGTATAATAATCTTCTATTTTAGATCTATCCGAGCACTACACGCGACCGCGCAAGCACTCAAATCTGAAAAGGCTCCAAAATGTGCATCGTACCGCTTCAGCCAAGCGTCCATGACTACCACAAAGTTGTTACTGGATGTAGTACACGCGGTCAGCTGGCTGCCAGTCGGCTGGCTATGGGGCAGTCGCCTGAGCGCTCAGCACGCCAGTTCCGTGGCAACTGTATCGGCTGTGCTCGGACTGATCATACACTACCATGGAAAGAGGTTGCAACCACGATAGAAGTTACCGTTGCGTGTTTCACATAGGACTATAGGACAAATATTTTTATAATAGTGACGTAGGTATAAATTAACCACTATGTGGTTTGTGAAAAGTGATAAAAGGAGCGTTCAAGTATTACGTAACGAATTTGGGGGGGGTCTTCTGAAGCGTTACAGGGTGGGAGGGGTTTTTACAGGTTGGGAGGGGGTTTTGAACTACTTGTTACGTAACATTGTTTTACTCCTTCAGAATGGACGCGTAGAGTTTTTTTTTATGACATAATTGTGACTTTCAGGTAAAAATGGTCACTCGGTGGGGGTTACGTAACGTTTTACTAGAGCGAGGAGGGGTAAAGAAAAACGTTACGCCGCGTTACATGGGGGGGGGGTCAAAAATCTCCAAAAACTGCGTTACGTAATACTTGAACGCTCCCAAACGACCATTGTGTAGAACAGACGAAATAACAAGAAACCTCTAATAATATGTCCGATACCTGATAAATAATAACATTGAAATGACATGATTTCTATGATATGTAACAGGATAATAAACGTATAGTGAATTAAATTAAAATGGTGTTGTTTTAACGTTTTGTTAAATAATCTATTTATTTTGTTTGTTAATGTAGCATTAAAAAATATGATGTTTTATATATAATAAATATAATGTTATGCAGAAAGCTATTTACTGAAACAATGTTTTAAGGTACTTATAAGTAGCATTTCTGTGAGATTACCACACGGTTGCAACCTATGAAACAGATTTAAGATGAATTTATGAAATACACGCCGAAAAAAAGAGATTACGCGCGTTATTTTATCTCAACTGTACATGAAATTCATAAGAAACAGTGATAAAAAATTATTTGTATTATTATTTCTTGTATCCTCATATGATATGCAGAAATGACGAATAATAACGATATACATATAAAAAAAATTCAACACCGCATGGCATAGTTATAATTAATCAGTATAAGGTTAAAAGTAGCGTCTTATTATGTGCATTTTTTACGTGAAACTTTTCCCAGTACTCTAGAAACAAGACATTTTGGTATTTGCTGTACAATTGATTATCGAAGAAATTACTTCGCAGAAATCCATCGTACATACTTAATTAATTTATTTGTTGCTGTTGTTAATCTGTTTCAGGTGGAATTAGCAAAGAAATTTCGTATTAATTAATTACTTGAGGTAGGTACAGTTGGCAACTCTAATGACGCACCATTATGACGTAACAAAGCAGATGCGATCGATAATAAACATGTCAAAAACAATATTCAGTGTACATAACATTCGAAATGAACTCTGTAGACATTTGTAACAGATATCTCTCAAATCTATCTATCACAAAGTTCTCAACACTGATAAAGGGAAATTGATAAACCTTATAATTTGAATGTCATTTTATTGTCAGACTAGCTGTGCCTGCGTTTTCACCCGTGTATAATTTAAAAGAAATCGCTGATTGATGAGTTATAATACTTCAGTATACACAATATTTTTATCGGGTGTCCAGGGTTATGCGTCACACGGCTTGTTCACGCCACTACACCTGTATTCATAGGCCCGAGCCGAGTCTGACTTATTTTAATTTAACGTTATCTCCCAAACTATTCGTCCAAACAACATGCTATAAAAGGCAAAGTTTATCGACATACAATTGTCTTGACGATGAAGTAACTTTCGTTCGTAAGAATTAATATGCCAAGCCTAATAATAACGCTCATAAATCATCACAATTCAATTTTGAATTAAAAAAAATCACAATATACCCTATTGTGGCTTATGGCATCGCGGACCTCTTTTTAGATGTGCTAAGGAGCAATATTTTTGTAGAACATTGTATTTACGTATCACTAACCATTACGCCAGCGCACGCACACAAAGCAGTTCGGGTAAAGCAGCTAGCTGAGTGGTGCAGCCTATACTATTCCTCATGAATCTGGCTATCATATACCTACAAAAACAATTTTTTGAATCCGCCTGGTAGTTTCAGGATTAGCGTGTTTAAATAGACAAACAAACCCTTCTGTTTTATTATATTATAGATTATGTATATCATGGTAATTTAATTTATTTTTACATTTTATAATTTAAATTGATTAATTTATTCTTATTTGATAAATCGATAAATACTGACGTGGGTATATTTTTATATGATGTACAGTGGTAAATTAAAACAAAACCTTGTGATTTGTATTAAATATTTATTTTCCTACTAATCAGATACATTTAGGAAGTGGATATTAAAAAAATATATGTATATTACTAAAAATACATTACATTATATCTAAAACATATAAAATAAGCTGAGCTCGTTGAATAACGAGGAAGCTTCAACGAGACTGTTGTTTTTGTTTCATGAATTTCTTAAGTGCATGTCGAGTCATAATTATATATGTTATAAAGCTAAATTATATAGGGAATACTGCCATCTGTCAGCTATTATCGCTTGGCAATATCCAGTTGCACATAGGTTATATAAACCTATATAATATGAGTAATTGCTATACTATTTATATAATAGAAACAGTCCAAATCGGAGTATTAACGTTTGCCTGTCAATAAAAAAAATTTAAAGCTAAAATAAAAATTAGTTTTTTTTTTATCGTAGCACTTCAAAGTGATGATATCGAGAGATCGGCAATTGATCGCCGGTCGTGACGTCACTGTCATGCCGGCCTGCATGTCAGTGACGTCGGCAACTTAAACGAGAGACACTTTCAGAGGTTTATTAACCCAATGTACATGTTCTATAAGGGACCCTTTTTACGTGGTCACACTAAAAAAAAAAAAAATTTCAGATGAACTAAATACATAATATAATACGCGACTAAATAGTATGTATAGTTATACCTTGTTCATCATACGAAAGTTTGCATGACACGTTACGTCGTGCAAATTATGACATAACTTAAAAACATGTATTTCGATTATCAATTATCATTTAAATAAAATTTTAATACTGATAAACGTTATAAAAACATTTCGCACGATAAAATCCTAAACGACTTCCTCTATACAAAGAGTTTTGTGAATTTTCGATTTTTCTTTGTTACTACGTTCATCGTTACCTTCTATGTTACTTAAAATAATAAAACCAAGGAATAGAAAATGAATCGTACGAATCGAAAATTAATCGAACGCCGATGTACATTTAATTTATTAGTTTATTTTTAAATTTGGAATAAAAATATATATTTACATAATTCGTACATTTTTACTGCCGCAACAAGCAACAAGAATATCGACTGGAAGAATTAATCTTGTTGTTTGGAGTGAGGCATTCAGTAATTCAAGTGTTCCAGATTGCGATCTCAATTGTTATTATTATTGTTAATATTATTAGTTAATAGTATTATTTTTGTTATTATATTTCCACAGCTTATACATCCCTCAATTGATTAAAAGCATAATCTTAATATCAAATATATTTGGCTCTAAAAAGAATCGATAATCGTGAAATGAACTTACTATTTAAATTATGTTATATCTCTAAAATAAACATTTGACATGTGTCGTGCAAATCTTCTTACGAGGAATCAATTATAGTTAGATTGAATGGATAGTTAAGATTCAATTAGCGGAACTGTATACACGGCAACAACCCAAGCCGAGGTCCGGCCACTTCGGCATCCCTGTGCTTGTTGCCATTTCGGCTGAGTGCCTACTGAACTCGCCACAAGGTCCAGTGAAGATATACTGGACATTAGGCCAACAGCGCTAGTCAGATCTCAAAAAAAGTATTACGAACTGGATTAATAGGGTAGAAATAAAAAACTTAAGTGTCACTCATGTTAGACGCTATTTTCAGTTCCACGGCGAAATATTTTTCCTGTAGCGGGTAGAGACGCATCGCGAGCCGAACCAACTGCCTGGCACCCGGTGTGTCGGCCAGCACCGACACGTCGCCGGGACTCGAACCCGGGACCGCGGCGCACGCCGTCTGGTACTCGCGAGCGTTCGCCTCGGACGGATCGAGGATCCATTGCGCGAATCGACATAATAACCGATGTCTAGAAAAGAAAAATCATATAAAATCAATTAATCCAATGGACTATTGTGTGAAAGTTTTTTTCTAATTTTTTTGTTAGATATCCATTAAAAAAGCTACTGATTATGGAAAAAATCCTATGTAACTTTAAAAAGACAAGCTTGCAAAAAAGTGTGTGTCAGCTCCGAGGCGCTCCTGGCTACGCCCATGGTTGACGGCGGCGCGGTGAAGTGTTGGTCGAATAAATTTAATACGGATGAAACCGTGGCAGCTAATACTATAAATAAATGAGAACAACTACAAACCTCGGTGTAGGCGAAGGCGGCTGCGGCTGCAGCGAGACCACACGTAGTAGCGAGCGCGCGGGAGGCGTGGCCCAGGCGCAGAGCAGCGCACGCGCGGCCGCGTACGCTCCGCCCACCACGCCCGTCGTGCGCGTCGTGCGCGTGCACACACGCATCGCCGTGCATATCCACACAGCTACAATTGCGTCGTTTTCATTGCTACACAGAACAATATAGGGAATTTTTGACGGGATCTTGATCTGTCATATGGTGGTTTTTATTATTTTTATTAATAAATCTGTACATAAATAATTTATCCGAAATTTGCTACTTTCGCTTGAATTAGATTAACAGTAGTTACGTCGCAAAGCAACAAAGTAGCAAGAAAATACTGGATATATTCTTTGACGATGGATTTCCACTAAGTAACGTAGTTCTGTCTGCTTTTAATAATCCTAACTAGACATTTTTTATGAGTTAAACAAAATTGCTTAACCTTCGAAGCGCGAGGCCGTAAACGGTGTTGGCCGCTTCTGCTTCTGATGAGGGATTGAACCTGGTACTATCGACAAAGAAAAGAGTACTATGGCTACGGCGCCGAACCAAACAAATACCAATACTCACAAGAGCAAATTCGCAGCGGATAGTGCGAGCAGTGCAGCGCACATTTGATCGAAGTCGTGCGCGTGCGCAAGCATAACTGCGTACGCTGCGTGAAGCCGCGTGCGTACCACGAACGGGGCCGCCTCCCGCCACGGACACTCCCTCCACCTCTGTCTCACCTCCTCCCACTCACCACCATCTGAATATGTATCTATACTATAATAAGCATTATAAAGATTAAGGAGTAGAGAAGTAACCATGGACGTCACGCAATCTTGCAAGTACGGGAAGTAAGCTGCTCGACGTAAGCACTAGGATACCTATGCTACAAGGGTGCGTAGGTGGAGGCGCGTTCGTTGAATAAATTTAACACGGCTAAACCGTGGAGCACCGCTAGTTCTTAGATATTATTAAATGTCTTAATACATTTTATGTTACGTAACATAAAATTGTACAGGATTTTTGATGGGAACTTCGTTGGTCGTCTAATATTTTTAATTAACCTATATTATTAACTTTTAGTTTAGTACCTATAGCCCGACCGCTATAAGCGCGAACTTCACTAATATGTTGACGGGTCGAGGGACGGCGGGTGTGCATGGATATACACGGTATTAGATTAAGCCCTATATCTTAAGATAATTTTACGTATGTTATCGCACGAATGAATAAATAAAATACTTTAATATAAATTACTAGCTGTGACCGTTGCTCCGCTCGCGTAGATTACAAAAAAAATCTTTTTTATTTTCTGTACAAAACACTAATTATTTTTCTAAAATAAAAGTAGCCTAAGTTCTGCCTTATAACATATTCTATCTGCCAGTGAAAGTCCCGTCAAAATCGGTCCAACCGTTTCGGAGATTAGCAAAAAAAAAGGAAAACAGACAGACGTCTGACAGACAAAAATTTTAAAAATTGAGCTTGTATACATTTAGTAAAAATGTGTTATTTTCACATTACAAACAGACACTTCAATTTTATTATATAGATATTGTTGTCTTGTTTAAATGGTAAGCAAAATACTAATACTAATCTTGGTAATGTGTTTTCTCTTTTTCAATTTCGATTTTATGATAATTCCGATAATAATGACGGTAAATCCATCTTGGGAAAATTATCTCATGTGTAGCAGTCACAAAGAAAAAATCGCGCGTCAATCGTCTATTGCAGCGGATATTAACTCATTGGTCGGTTTTGTTCCCCTCTCGCGTCCCGCAAACATTATTTAAGTTCGCGTTTACAGCGGTCTAACTATAGTAACTTACTCAATGTTTTTCACATTGAACAAGATAAGTATCAAATGTAACTCTGATTATGACTTTAAAGTAAATTAAATGACGTGGGTATATATATGCATTTGAGGAGCCAAAAGAAGACAACGATGTGAATCCACCTTAATGGGCACTTGAATGGATACTTATAATGTAACATTATATGTATTATTATAAAGTATACAAAATTTTACACGGATTTTCTATACATATTATAAAACTCAGTGTCTCTCTGTCTGTCTACGTTTTTCACGTAAACCACTTTTCCGATTTACGACTTGTGTTATCTGGCCAGGTTATATGATATGTTTTGTAAGAAAAAGTAACATACGAAATAAACAGTGACGATAATGGAGAATCAATTCAGAAAAAAAAGACGCATTTGGAGCGCTTAAATGGTTTACGTTGAGTAAACCATGCGAGATATATCAAATTAATGTTCTACATAATTTTAGACCTTATAAAGACCTACAAGAAAGACTGCAATAGCATATATCTATCTACTGAAGATCACCCAAAATAAGCATTTATGTCTTCCATTTTTTGAGCGGGGCAAGCACGATTGTTACGTGCTCTCGACCGACGGCATTCTGTAACCCTCGCGAGCCGAGCGGCGGGCATACCTAGTTTCAAAATAAATAAAACAATCTAATATCTTCCACGTACGTCTTCCTCCATAGGCATACATATAACTTTTCAAAGAAACTATTTTCAAAACAATGAATCATTAAAATGTTTATCATATAAAGCTGATAAATGTAAGCAAAGTGAAATGTATTATGTAGATATAAAACATAAAAAAAAGTTCAAAAAAGTCTATTGGCCCATGAGGGGATCGAACCCGCGACCTTCGCGTTATTAGCACGACGCTCTAACCAACTGAGCTAATGGGCCGATGTTCGTCATGTTAAAATTACCCAATACATGATTATGCTTCAATAGTCTAACTGTTTTATTTTATAATAAACGATTACACAATACATTGAAATGTAATAATATAAGATTAATATGGGATTGAACAGTTTTTTATTGATAAAACTTATCGAATGATTTCAATCTGTGATTGAAACAATCCTGTGTCCTGGTGTTAAAAGAGCCAAAGTACGTTTTTGTAATAAATTAGATTTTACTGGCGAAAGATTGAAAAAGTATAATGTATATTGTCCAATATATTTTCCATTTTTCTTTTATTTTGTCCTTTCTTATTAATATCTTTGGTATTTACTACATACATGAATAAATAAATTAGTAATCGCATTATGAATAAAATTAATGTGTAACTTTTTCAGTGAAAGTGGATATTTCTATCTTTGCTTCAATATGACTCATATTAAAAAAAAAAACTATAATAAAATAGTAATTGTTACCCTTGTGGTCGATGAACGCCCTGACGCAGGCGTCGCCGAGCTGAGCGCAGTACTCGAGCGCAGTGAGCCCGCCCGCAGCGGACACGCACGCGCGCGTCATTCGCACGTCAGCGCTACGCACCCACTCAACCCACACCTGATCACAGACATCAGTTTACGTATCTTTTTTTTTATCGTTAAGGTTTGGCGTAGTGGTCACAATCTTACCTGATGTTAAGTGACGATGTGGCCCAAGATGGTAACACGCTAAACCTAGTGGAAGACTGGCTCTCAAGTGCAGCTGCCGGAACACACCTATTGGTGCTTGGTGGCAGATTTTCAACTTGAGGGTGGTAGCTAGCCAGGCGGGCATTAGAAAATGCCCTACCACCATGCTATGGTTTACTCACGATGTTTTCCTTCACCGAAAGCTCAGGATCACTGCAGGGATTCGAACTCACGTCAATCGACGCGAAGTCGTACACGCTACCACTGCGCCATCATCGCTTCAAGCTTCTTTTATTTTCTTTATACGTTTAGAGTTCGTTCCTCGTGACGAAACCATACCATGATAGTGCACTTTCTAATGTCTGCCTGGATTAACTATCACAATCAAGTTGAAAATCCGTCGCCAAGCACCTATAGGTGTGTTCTAGCAGCTACACTTGAGAGCCAGTCTCTCTGGGCTTAGCATTCATCATCTTAGGCAACATTATCACTTAACATCACGTCAGATTGTGGTAAAGTGCTGAACGTATAAAGTAGGTACCAAAATTTGTATGTTTAAGTTAGGAGAGTTTTTATAACTTCTCCGAGTTCGTATGGTGATTTAAAATACAAAGCTAAGCTTTTTCACCGTTGATAAACATAAATACATACATCAATCACGCCTCTTCGGGGTAAGCAGAGACCACATCCTTCCACTTGTTACGATCCTGGCAAACAACTTTCGGTTCCTCAACATTTATCAATCTTTTCATGCATGCTCGTCGGTTTAGAGTAAGTACTCTACAATACGTAATAATAATACTCTACAAATACATTACGTTGATAAACACTTACTCGAAAAAGACTGATAAGAAAAATATTTTTACTAGTAACATCGCGCGACTGCGGTCTCGTTAATTACAATATCATATTCAGAATAAGACATCCTACAAACATACAAACTTTAATTCTTTATAATGGTAATGTAGGCATTGTAATACCAATGAATAGAGATATTACAGTTATACCCGTGGATACTGAAAATGTCTTTAAATGTGTAAATGTGTAAATACTCAGTGAAACAAAATTCAAACAAACACGTTCGCTTTACTGTTGTCGTACCTACAGTATCAGTCACTATGGTCCTTTCTTTCTACAATCGCTTGTTTTTTCCAGTTGGTTGTTCAAAGCAGAACAGAACTGTCCTGGCTCGAAACACAGCTCGCTTATATATCAAAATTAAGCGTATATTAAGTGTATAAATCACTATAAATGCCTCGAACTTTACGTCATCATTTAAAAGGGGAAGTGTTCTATTTTTACATCATTGTTTACGCAATCGGAGCGATAAACTGTTGTATGTGTGAGTAAATTAAATATTTTTTTGATCTTATTACATACTCACTGTTTCGAGATGATTCTAAACGTTTCCAAGTATTTCGAGAATAGTGAATTTTTATATATTTACTTAGATCGTAACAATACTGACAGGTAAGGCGGACGTTGCAGCCGGTTCTATGCAAATGATAACGATCGCTCGACTCAGCAACTCTTCGTTTTCTCCCTCAGAACGTTCTAAATATGGTGCTACAACAAATATACATTCATTAAAAAGCCACGCGAACAAGAAACTCGATATTTATAGAATTAAAAATGGTGAGAGGATTTTAAAATCTAGATATAAAATACAGATTTATCAACGTATCAGATTGATATATTACCTAGGTGAGTTAGCGTGTTGAGCAAAACGGTAGTGTGCGCGGATACGTGTGCGGAGAGTGCGGGCGCACACGCGCATCGCACCCACTGCGACACGCTGCGCACGCGCTTCTCCCGGGCGTCCGCGCACCCTGAGAACTCTTGCACCGCTTCGGAGCGCATACGCAGACCGCTTGCGTACATTATTACCCTAAATTAAAAATAGATGTAACTATTGTTACATTTGAACAATTTCCAGTTGATTCCAGAAACATGATTGCGAACAAGAACCAAACCGAACCAAGTCCAACTGTTACTAGTGTCCAGATGTAGCAACCGGCGATTGTATCCGGTTGGCGATACTGGACTCAGAAACCACGGCTTCCTGTGACGGTGTGCTGTACCAGCAAGAACAGAGTCTATGTTTACACAAAGATTTTATCATGTCTGTAACCACAGATGTGAGAAGTATAATCTTAAGATTTCTCCTTCTATGGTTCTATAGGTTAGAGATCTTCCTTGTATATTTTTCAAGTCGACTTACTCGAACTGAGGAATGCTGTGGTACGGCTGTGTAGGATTGTGATGGACGGCAAAGAACCTCTCCAGGGCCTCGTCCAGCGCTGGTCCCGGAAGCCGCCACCACGGCAACTTAGTCGCTTCTTCAAATGTCTAATATTGTTGGAAATATCTTATTAGCGGAAATACTGTTATTTGTAATATATTATACAGCAATTTTGTGTATAAGATGAGAATATAATAATATGTACTAATTTTGGATAAATGTATTTTGTAATATTGTGTACTTATAATGCGATGGACCTGAATATTTTTTATTTTTATAAAAAGTAGTTACTTAAAACTGTAAAAACTTTTGAGACATCGAATCAAATACCTCAGTTCTTCTTGTAATACAATATTACAATGAATGTTTAGTTTTAAGTTTTAAAATAACAAATAAATACATATATAAAAGCAGCGCCTTTAGCGATATCGAGGTGGAAGTGGTATCACATTAGAGAGTCCTCATGATGAGCAGTTACCTCGCGGGCGTGCGGCAGCGCGGTCCCCGTGAACAGGTACAGCAGGGACGCGAGCCGCGGAGCCGAGCGTCCGCCGGCATGCCCTCCGACCTCCTCCCGGACCCAGGTCTCCGCGAGGATGTTACGCCACGCCCGACAACACCACGACGTCAGCTCCTTGTCGTTTATATTGCTTATCTGATACGGAACAAATATAGCCTCATAAGAATCCTCTAACATCCTTTATACACCTTTGTAAATCTAGACACCATTCTCGTTGAAAATCTGTCCGTAAGCACCTACTGGCACATACTCGCAAGAGCACCATTAGCGTATTACTATCATAGACCACATCAAGAGAGTTAGGGCGCAGAGATATATCCTTGGAGAGTAATACTGGAGGTCAGATAACCTTGTGTAGCGTTCCTGTAATGAGTAGGGTAGAGAGTATGGGTCAAAGTCAGCAACGCGCTTGTGATACATACGGTGTTACAGGGGTCCATAGGCTACGGTTGCTTGAGTTTAACACCTTAACAGTATTAAAAAAATCCGAGGATATAGCTAAGGTACGAACCTGTAACGCTGGCTGCAGACATTTTCCGAAGCACCACTGGTGCCGGTTCCAGGGCAGATGGTCCAGCTCCGCGAGCAGTGCCGACATCTGCACCCGACTCTCCTGCGAGCCGCCGATGTGCACGCTCAGGTAGATCTGTATCGTCCATTCCCACGCCTGCTGGAGCACGGAGACCTCGCTGCCTACAAACAATATATTTCATATAAAGTAACGAAATCGATAAAGATTCGGAACGCAATTCCTATATCTACACATTGAGTTATCGTGTACTACGTACTAGAGAAGACACCCTAGTGTGCATACACTCGAATTAACTTACTTAGTCCATCCCGGACGTTTTGAAGCAATGATGGCTCAGTGGTAGCGTGTACGACTTCGCTTCGATTGACCCGAGTTCGAATCCCTGCAATGAGCCTGAGCTTTCGGTGAAGGAAAACATCGTGAGGAAACCATAGCATGGTGGTAGGGCTTTTTCTAAAGCTCGCCTGGCTAGCTACCACCCTCAAGTTGTAAATCTGTCGCCAAGCACCAATAGATGTGTTCCGGCAGCTGCACTTGAGAGCCAGTCTTCCACTAGGCTTAGCGTGTTATCATCTTGGGCCACATCGTCACTTAACATCAGGTGAGATAGTGGCCACTACGCCAACCCTATAACGATAAAAAAAAACCATCCTAAGGAAACCTTTTTTTTGAAGTGTGTAAAATAGTACGTTTGCAATTGTCCACATGACAGAAGTGAAACTTCATAATTTATTACTTGATCAGTACTCTAATACTTTACTTTTATTTGTTCTTGGTTTCGTCCGTGTTTACACTTATTTTATCGCGGTTTATCTCTCTCGATTTATAGCATAGTTGTTTATTTTGCTGTCTCTGATCAAGTATATATTTTCCGTCCATTATATGTTGCGAAACTTTGCACTAAAATTCGAACTTGGAACTTTAATCCCATCGCGTTTCAAAAAATAATAATTTATTGCATAAGTTTCAGGCTACCTCTTTAAAAATCTCAAAAATGTATCAGGATCCAGAGATATCGAGCGATATGCAATTTGAAACTCATTTGAAAGGTCAAATTGGCAGTCAAAAGCTGGTTATTCTTAATCGCCCCAAGCAGTACTTCAGACTAGACGAGTCATGCTGTAAAAAGTGCAAGTACGAGATCACATAGAATACTACTCACATTTATAGGCCGGTGCTCCAGCTTACTCCTGACTCCGTGCCAAGGCCAAGAATTCCCATTGTCGACGATTCCGAACTAATATGCAATCTAAACCACTTACAACTTTGCTGAGACAAATTTGTGTGGATAAAATATGGAAAAATTTTCGTACGTAAGGATGAGAGCTCTGGCAGTCTGCTGATTAAAGATCAACAATCCTTAGATAGAATAGTCTAGTTTACTATTTATTCTTGAATATGTTACACTGATAGTCACTTTAATCTTTATTTTAATATAAAAATGGCTAACCTATCAATTTTTTATCAAAATGTGAGAGGGATGAAAACGAAGTCGTCTGACATCTATATGTCAATTTTAAATTCAGACTATGACATAATATGCCTTGTAGAAACTTGGCTGGATGAATCATTTTTGTCTTCTGAGTATTTTGATCAAAGGTATACGGTCGTTCGTAGAGATCGCAGTGCTGATTTTAAAGAACGGTATTCCAAGGCTCATGGAGGCGGAATACTAATAGGTGTTAAAAATGATTTCAAATTTATTAATAAAACAGATTGGCAATCCTCTGTTGAAGATATGTGGATACGTTTGAGGGTCGGGAATGTTTGCTTGAATCTATGTCTTGTTTATCAACCATCCTACATACCTTGCGATACGTTCGGGGGGTTTCTTACAAAGTTGGAAGAAATTTGTTTAGGTAATTTAGATGATAAAACGCTAATTATTGGCGATTTTAACTGTCCTCACATTAATTGGAGTTGTTCTGAAGATCCTTTTTCTGGTATTTTCGAACCAAAATCATTAGCTTTAAGGGATTTCTTACAAATTACTGGTTTTTTACAAGTAAATAATGTATGTAACGAGAGAAACAATATATTAGACCTTATTTTGGTGGATGATCACACTAATGTATATGTCACTACAGCTGTTCCACTTAGTAAACTTGATACCTACCACCCATCCTTAGAATTACACGTAATACTAAAACAACCTAAAAGCGGTAACTTGGCTCATAATATTGCTTGCGTGAAACATAATTTTTATAGGGCTGACTATATCTCATGCATAGCGGAACTCTCTTTAATTGATTGGGATGAACTTAGTAACGTTAACTGTAATGAGTCTGTGCACAATTTTTATAACATTTTGTGGTCAGTTATTGATAAATGCACTCCTAAAAAAAGACAAAAGAAAAATAAATATCCTAAATGGTTTTCTTTGTCATTGATAAAACTTATTAAAGAAAAACACAAATATCGATTAAAATTCAAAAAATATAATAATCCTCGTGATTATGATACATTTGACACCTTACGTATTAGATCAAAGAAAATTATGAAAATTTGTTTCCAATCGTATATAGCTAAGATAGAACAGGAACTCAAAACAAATATTAAATCTTTTTGGCGATATATTAAATCTAAAAAAACATATAACGGTATTCCCGCTCAGGTCTTATATGATGGTCGAGTTGCTGAAGGTGACGAGGTTGCAGACTTATTTGCCCTATATTTCTCCTCAGTTTACACTGTTAACCAAGCTTCAAACGCATCTGTCCAGTCTTATACCTCATGTAATTATTGTCTCCCTGAAATACATATTACTGAAAAAGACATCAAAATCAGCTTAGAGTGCTTGGATGTAAGGAAAGGGGCTGGTCCTGATGGTATTCCACCAATATTTATACGGCTCTGTTCAAAAGCGCTTGTTAAACCTCTGCATTTGATCTTTAATCAATCGCTTAAAGAAGGAATATTTCCCGATTTATGGAAAATCTCATATGTAGTCCCCATATACAAGTCAGGTAATAAGAATGACGTATCAAATTATAGACCAATATGTATTATTTCACAATTTGCAAAAATATTTGAGGGTATTATATATAAGGTAGTATATTCTCAAGTAAACCCCTTGATAAGCTTACGCCAGCATGGTTTCATGTCTAATCGTTCTACAACATCAAATTTACTCATATATACTAATTTTATAACTAATACGTTGGAAGCCCGTGGCCAAGTTGATGCTATTTATACAGATTTCGCCAAAGCGTTTGATCGCGTTGATCACTCTATACTCATATTCAAACTTAATCACGCTGGCATTCGTGGAAATCTGTTAAGGTGGTTTGAGAGCTATTTATATAATCGTTCTCAGCTAGTCGCATTGGCAGGTTACGAGTCTCCACCTTTCATACCTTCATCTGGTGTCCCCCAAGGATCTAAGCTCGGACCATTATTGTTTTTAATTTTCATAAACGACCTCCTAGATTCTCTGAATTGCGATTGCCTAGCCTATGCAGACGATATAAAAATATATACTCGGGTCACAAACCTAAGCGACTGCATTAAGTTACAGAATGACCTTAATACGCTCGAATTATGGTGTATCAATAACAAAATGACTCTTAATTTGAAGAAATGTCAATACATAACTTTTACAAATAAATTAAAATACATTAATTTTAGCTATCACCTTGGCGGTATATGCCTAGAGAGAGTATCCGTTGTTCGGGATTTAGGTGTAATTTTTGATTCTGTTTTCTCTTTCCGGCCACATATACTTAATATTGTACCTAGAGCCAAAAAGATGCTTGGATTTATTATGCGTACATCACGACCATTCCGCAATAACGAGAGTCTTATCTTGCTCTATAACACCTCAGTCAGAAGTATTCTTGAATATTGTTCTGTCATATGGTCACCTCACTATTCCACCTACGTAGAACTTATAGAATCCATACAAGCTCGTTTTGTGAGATACCTGAGCATAAGGTGTAGTGTTCGTAAATCTATACCTTATTATGACATGAGACTGAAACATTTTAATATGATAAGCCTAAAAGAGAGGCGAAATATGGCTGACTTAATCATGCTTCACAAGATTGTAAATGGTTCTATAGATGCGTTCCTTATAAATTACTTTAATTTTCGAGTTCACTCCCGTGCGGTGCGCAACCCACACATATTTGCCACTCCGAGTGCAACACTTAATACGGCATTTAATAGCCCTCTTGTGCGTATGGCAAGGTTGTATAACGAGATATCCGAAACAACTAATAACTCCATAGATATATTTGGTCAATCTTTTGGTTCATACAAGCACTCCTTATTTAAAAATAAAATATAACCTAATTTCAATTTTAATATGTAATGATAAATGTAGTTAAAATTGTGTATAATAATGTTAAAGTGTGTGTGTAAATAGTGTTAAATATTTAATTTTAAGCAATTAGTTATCCTTCTATTAATATGTATTTAAATGTCATGCAGGCCTATTACCTGAGTAATTACATAGTATTTTAATTTGTGCATGATAATATGTAATTTTTACTATTTTGTAATTATTCTGTTGGCGTGCTAAATATATAAATAAATAAATAAATAAATAAATCTCTTTATGTGTTCTACCTACCACATATACACTGGTGAGTGCAGTGATGGTACCCATGGTAAAAGCGTCTTAGAAAATGGGTCTCAAATATAACTACCGTAGCAACTATGATCAGCGTATAAAACGTTGTAAAAACAAATGAGAATTACCTGGACAGTCGAGCATTATCTGCAAAATGGTGCGGGTGAAGTTGTTCAGTAAGGGGGTGTAAGCCTCCCCATCCCCTGTGGACGGTAGCAGCGGGGCTGCGGCAGGATGCGGGGAGACCCACGCGCCCCACGACTCTTGTACTGCCGACCACGCACACTTACCCACTGTACACAAGGTATCCTTTTATTTTTTAAATTTAATTTATTATTAAAAAAGAATACAACATAGATATAAATAGATTAAAAGATAAGAATGGTGAACTATGGTGGAATTCAAGCGTAACCTGAAGAGATATTTATGCAGGCCGGCATGACAGCGGCGACCGTCAATGGATTTCGATCTGTCGGTGGTCGCCGTTGTGTTTGGAATGTACTGTTCTTTTTTATCGTTATAGATTTAGGCGCTGTGGTCCAAATTCCACCTGATCATAAGTGACGATGTGGCCCAAGATGATAACATGCTAAGACTAGTGGTAGGACTGGCTCTCAAGTGTAGCTACCGGAACACACCTATTGGTGTTTGGCGACAGAATTTCAACTTGAGTGTGGTAGCTAGTCAGGCGGCCATTACAAAATACAATACAACCTTGCTATGGTTTCATAACGATGGTTTTCTAACTTGTCGAGCTAATATAAAAAAAAGATTGTGTGGTTTTATGAAACCACGATGCAAGTGAAACTTAAAAAAAATACTGAAGAAATGAGGCATACATTATTTAATAACACTATTGACATATACAATGTTCCGAATTTACGATTATAATCATTGACTGCACGGCATACAATTCAATTTTATTTGCGACAATGTAATGTAAGTCGACATGCGATAGATGAACGAAAAATTTTGAGGCGATAGAATAAAAGCTTCACTTTAAAAAGATATCACAAAAAGTACATGACAAAAAATAAATACAACTGAGCAGGTTTATTAATCTAAATTTTTTTAGAGCTAGTAAGCATAATGAAATTTATTATACATGAGTATATAATGAGCTAGCGATGCGCCCGCGGCTCCGCATGAGTTTCGTACGCGCTAATTATTTCATCCCGAATAGTTATTTTTAATCACATTTTATTAACAATGCTTTATATATGCATCAGTGCAGTGTAGTGCATCAGCATCGGTTTTAAATTAATAATAATATTTTTTTACAGTTTCTAAAAGTATCGTAATGATTCTTCTTATAGCCTATCGATTATAAAATTACATATAGTTCCCCTGTACAAAATTTCATAAGAATCGGTGAAGCGATTTTTGAGTTAAATCCGGACATACAAATAGCCAGAAAGACATTTTTTTATGCTATATTGGTGAGCAGTGCCCTATATAAAGTATGTCTATAACGAAATTTGGAAAAAAACAATATTAGATGTATAGATAGAACTATATTAATATATAAGGAATATACATGACGACCTAAATAGAGTATTACAATTAAACTTACCTCTCTCGGGTGTATAACTCAGTTTAAGCGCAGCGGCCACAAACGCACGCAGTAGCGCGTGCAGTACGCCCGCGTAGTGCGGCGCGTACGCTGCGTACTCAATTATTGACGTCTTGCCGCCTTTCAAACCAGTACGCGCCTCCCACCACATCACACCCAACTCACGGAGAAGATGTCCCAGCTGAAAAGTAAATAGTCGAATGATAAAAAATATTGTTACGGTTTGAATAAAAATAAAAACGAAAGGGATCACCGTTCTCGAAATTTCAAGAAGCTTCCGGAACGTACCCGAAAGGTAGTAGTTTGTTTGTCATGGTGTAGTCGTGTGTCGTGTAGTCATAGGTTCGACGACACACATATATGTAGCTTTATCCTTACCTTTTCGAATGGCACGTTATCAGTGCATCGTTGTACGGCTTGCGCGACGTGCGTCCAGTGGGTGGGGGGCAGCGCGCACGCGACCGACGCACGCGCCGCGCGTACCACGTGCGCGCACACCTCCCGCGCGTCGAGTAGAGCGCGCGTGTGCACGCCCGCCAGCTCGAGCAGCACGTGGTGGGGGGGCTCGGGCACGGGGCCCCAGCGCTGCACGGCCCCCAGCAGCGCTTCGAGCAAGTCCCGCCGCGAACCGACGTCAGCACTCTCCGACCATCGGCACATTTCAAACTGGATTATAACAATATCTCGCAACAGTGACAGCCAGCTCAGCTCATACTGACATCACATTTCGTGTATAAAAACGACGTGTCCGTATCTTCTGTATTTTTTTTTTGTTTCAATAATTGTGAATTTTTTGCGGGATCTTGATTTGTCATGATGTGATTTTTATTTCAATTAATAATACTGGTGGCATTTTGTGTTTGGTTATTGTGCACAAGTCAATTTAAATTCCCTGGCCAGTTTTAACAAAGGAGCCGTCATCTTATTAAAACACTTCCACGTGTGTATAAACACACGTTGCCATTAAAGAAGAATAGTTAAAGTCTATAAGGTCCCTTATTAATAACTTTTAACTTAAAACACAATGTTAAATCAAGTTAGTATACACACGACTAGTGATGGAATCTATAAATATAATGAATGTATACCTTGTTCATCGTACGAAGGTTTGCATGACATATTCACAGAACGTAAATTGTTATGTCATGCAAATTATGACATAACTTAAAAACTTGTATTTTGACTATCATTTATCATTAGAAAAACATTTTCATACTGAAAAACTATATAAAAAAAATTTGCATGACACGACAAAATTAATAGACCGCCATTGTACATTAAATTTATTCCTGTAGAATAATAATATATATTTACGTAATTCCTACATTTTATACAAGCAACAAGAATATCGACTGGAAGAATTAATCTTGTTGTTTGGAGTGAGGCATTAAATAATTCAAGTGTTCCAGATTGCGATCTCAATTGATGTTATAATTTAATTTTGTTATATAATTTACACAGCTTGCACACCCCTCAATTGATTTAAAGCAAAAAGTTGTTATCGATTATATTTAGCTCTAAAAAAGAATCGATAATCGTTAAATCAACTTCCAATTTAAATTACGCTACATCTCTAAAATAAACATTTGACATGTGTCATAACCGTTCTTATGATGAACAGGGTATAGTGATGGGAACTATAAATCGAGTATAATGATTTTACTGCGCCGATATAAAAAAAGTGTACTTTAGAGAGGCAGCTGAAGAGCAGATGGTCCGGCAGGTCCGCTTGCAACAGGGCAGTGTAGAGGAGCGGCCAGTCGGCCGAGGGCAGCCGGCGCGGCGCCACCAGCGCGGAGCAGTGCGCCTGCTGTAACGCGGTGGTGCTGTGCCGGCCGCGGCTCCACCGCGACAACAACTCTGCGCACACGCGCCCCTGTGCGCATACCCAGCGCTGGAAACCGAAACTCACTGTTTAACTACTGACATATTGCCTCTCACCTGAGAGGAACATGCACGAGAGTGATATCATCATACAGATCTGAAGACAGAAAATATTCGTATCTGAAGTGCAGTCGTTACTATGGCACCAGTACAACATTTCTGACACACATAAAAATCTAAGGACACACACATATATCATTTTTACAATACATCCGGTACAGTAAATAAGCTGAAGTATTTGTACATGTAATCCATCTGATTAGTTGGTACCTGGGCAATTAGTTCAGTTAGTGATGAGAGGGCCGAGTGCGCCGGGGGGCAGGCCGAGCACGCGCCGGAGCCCGACGCGCGCCACACGCGCTCCAACACACGGACACCCATCTCCGTGCTGCCGATGCGTCTGCGCACATTATATACACATAAACGCAATATATATATATATATATATACAATAAATTATAAAGCTAAAGAATTTCTTTATTTGAACGTGCTAATATCTGGAACTACCATTCAGATTTGAGAAATTCTTTTTGCTATCAGGTTACAGGCTACATGTCCTCACACTACGACCCTAAGGAGCAGAGCAGTACTCATGAATATCAAGCAATCTGGCAAGCACGGGAAGCGAGTACAACGACAGACTACAAAAGTCTGTTAGCGGCTCGGGGATTTGGTCCAAAAATATAATATGGGTGAAATAAAAACCAATTTTGCTTAATCCTATGTACGTGTACAACATTGCATTCACACATGATACTAAGTGACGATGTGGCGATGTGACACTAGATGATAATACGCTAAACCTAGTGGAGGACTTGCTCTCAAGTGTAAGAAATTGAACCCAAGTCGATCGCCCTACACGCTGCCACTAAGCCATCATTGTTTCATAATAACATCATACTCACTTAATTAGCGAAAATAAATTTAATCAAAGTGATAAATGACTATACAGTCTGTGAGCAGTGTTTACAACTGTATGACGTCACTGGAACACTTCCAATACCTGAGGAGCGAATGCAGTGTAGCGACAGAACGCGCAGCGTGCGGCCGCGCGCGCGACAACCGCCTCAATGCAAGGCGAGCGCTGCTCCTATAGATCATACATATTATTTATTAAAGGTGTATTTAGTCCTATTAATCCCATATAAAAATTCATTATTCAAACATCATTTTAAAGCTTTTTAAAATAGTGACGAACACTATTGACGAAACATAGATAAATAGTTAAAAAATAATGATTTCGTGAATAAAACGATCGATAAAACTTTTTCGATAGGAACGCCATCTGTTGATGCTAATAAAGCATGACAAGTATTAGTAGTACCCTGTCCACATGCTTGCCACTTACCGCAATCTTCAAACCTGTACAAACGCTTGGATAAAATAGACAAGCTAAACATCGGCATCCACACGTTTGCGAGTGCGCTAGTGTGTTTTGGATAAGCGAGCATGACGGACGTCGACCTTGTGTCGGTTATATTATTCGGTTTAACCTATTTTTATTGTAAAAGAAGTAAAATTAAACAAGTAAAAATAATTTCACAGAAACCGTACTAGGTCTTTTATCGATGATTTATTTCGCGCAAACGATATTATCTACATACAAACGTCACGAACGTGTGGACGCATCGCAAGCGCTGGCCGCAAGCTCCTTTGATTTGTGCATCAAATACAGAGTTAGCTCGGATCGATGGCAAGCCAAGCCAAACGCCCGATCCACACGTTTCAATTTGTTCATGTTTGCCGAGTTTTGAAAAACGCGTGGACGAAGCATTAGACTGTTTATATTCTATAATGTGCCCAAGGGACAGCCAGTTATAATTTATTTTACAATTTAAAGGAAAATTTACAGGTAAAACAGTACGATAAAATCAAAAGTAGGTTTTCACAAATAAAACTATTTGTTTATTTATTTAATACCAGCTGTGCCCGCAACTCCATTCGCGTGGACTACAAAATGGCGTCGTTCGAGCGTACGTGTTTATTGCGGGTGATCCTTACAAGAGAGACATATTCTATCGCCGACTTTTTAGGAGGTCTTTTTAAGAGCAACAATTCAGTAATACATTAATTTGATATATCTTTTATGGTTTACTCAACATAAGCCATTTAAGCGTCCCAAAAGCCTGTTCTTTCCGAATTGATTCATTATTATCGTCACAGTTTATTTCGTATGTTATTTTATCTAACATAACAATTTCCTATAACCTGACTAGATAACATAGCTATGAATTATTTAAAAAACATGTAAATCGAATAAGTGGTTTTCGCGTGAGAGAAACATAAACGGATAGACAGACAAAGAGACGTTGATTTTTTTAATATGTCTGTGTCTGAATAATCGAATTACCTATTCTCTTTGATACCGCGTTCAGCTCCAGTGGATACACACCATTCTTCAGCCTGGAAATTAAATACATTTTGTAGTAACTTGATTGGGTCAATAAGCATTTTATATATTTTTCCATATTGATTAAGAAACAAAATATTCCTGAAGCAACATCCAATGATGGCTCAGTGTTAGTGTGTACAGACACAGCGTCGAATCTCTGTAATGTGCCTGAGTTTTCGATGAAGGAAAACATTAAATGGTGGTTGGGCATTTTCTAATGGTACCCTTGCTAGCTACCACCACTAAGTTAAAAATCTGACGCCAAGCACCTATAGGTTATCTAGCAGTCTTACTTGAGAACAAGTACACCCACTAGGCTTAGCGTGGTATCATTTTGAGCCACATTGTCACTTAACAACGGGTGAAAATCCTTTTTTCACTACCCATTCAACATGTTCTTTCATCAATTGGATTTAATTATCAGAGTTAATATATATAACAAAGAAAATTTACAGGTATGCAGATTTCGATGGGCTGGCACTTGTTGGAGCACTGCTTGTTGAGCGAGGGCAGAGCCCGACGCACCCGGAGCGCGCGCACCAGCTCCCACAGCTGGGCGTCGAGGGCCGACACCCTGCTCGCCTCCTCACACCACTCCCTGCGTTACCGTTACACTTACACTTACTCTCCACGACGACGTCATTTGCACTTTGCATGGACGTCTCAGCTCTACCCACGTAACGTCATACAAGTTTCATGCGAGCTACAAATACACGTCATTTCTTTCAAATTTAGTAATGTAAAAGTACTTTTTTTTTTCATTGAGTAACTATCAAATGATTATGACATTATTATTAAACTATTGTCTCAACAGACAAGGGCTATACTTTACATAACTTCAAGTTATAACCCTAAAGATTGGAGCAGTAAATATGAACGTTAAGTATTATGGCAAGCTGTAGGCAAGTACGGGAAATGAGCACAAAGGTAGGCTACAATCGGGTGCGTTCCCATTGGAAATTTCCCGTCAAACAATCTATGATTTACAAACTCACTTAGCAAGTAACTCGATGTCTTGTAAATGTTTATCGAACATAGCGAGGGTGGTCTTCGTATCCCGTACATCGACGTCATCTACCGGTGATTTCAGAACGGTTCTGCGAGCTCTGGAAAAAACCCTCTATTCATTAACAGCAAGCAATCAAGCAATGCTTGATTACTGGATATACAAGGCATAAGCAAGCGTGCCACTACGCCAGAAGTTACATCTGGTGTACGGTGGTCGCGGTCCACTCGGACACGTATGTCGTGTCCTATCATCCAGCAAATCTTCCATAAAACTCCCACACGTGTTAATATTGATATGAATTTTTTATAGGGCATGAAAAGAAATCACACAACAAGAAAATTTTTAACAAAATGTCGTATCTACGAAGTCGAAAATCCAATGCGAATGAACTTTAAATGAGACCACCAGTAAGGTATTCCCTTACGAAGGAATCAAACGTTCCCCACGTTTTAAAAACAATGACGTAAGTTGTTTACAACATGTTAAGAGTTTAGGGACCTTCTAGAGATTTCGGGATCGAATCATTTGGATATATAAGCGAGCTATATCGCGAGTCGCGGCAGTTATAAATTCGAAATCGAAGTGGCAACAATAAGCTAAATAAAAGAAGAACTACAAGAAGAACATACAGGCTTATTCTGTGAGTACATTCGGTGAGCTATTAATGAGTTTGTTTTGTTTTAATTTGTATTACTTTGAGTACGAATAAATTGTTTTCGTGACACAATACGGCATTTACTGCCCACGGGCGTAACAGTACATTCGAATTAAGAATCTCCTCCTTTTTTAGAAGTCGGTTAAAAATTAAATCAATTTTCTCAAGATTACTTAAAAAATGCACTAACCTTCTTCGAGATCGATCTTTGATTTTAAGTATAGCTTTAACCGCAATATCGAATGGTGTCGATGGAGCTGTCTCACGCGGGCCCGAGGTACCTGCTGCTGTAGTGCTGCTAGGTGACTCCAAGTCGCGTGCTGGTCTCCAACGAGACACTAACTCCTGCCATCCTGCTTCCAGGGCCTGGTGGGAGAGGTACTGACTTTATTCTTTTATTTCGAATAATAAAGAATACATTTCTAAACGTTCCAAATCCTCACAAAAATGGCTTTTACTACATTGGAATATTAAAAAAAAAACGTGATAACATAGAAATATTTTCCTGCCAAGCACTGTTTTCTCCTGGCTTTTTTTATTCAATCAAATGTTTTTTGTATGTATTTAAAATCAAGAATATTTTATGAACTTAAGGCCTAGGTGAATTTGAAGAAATACTGACACTGACTGGGAAAACATCTAAGTCATTGAGACGAGCTTGCAAAAAACTCGATCAGATATCAGCATTTTCTTTTAGTGATTTTTTAAACATATTAGTGGGTATTGTTTGCAGGTCATTATATTTTTGTGGATGTACAGAGATGAAGTCACTTCGTAACAACTGTGTTTCTTTGTAAAGAGTATTGTATGCGGTACTACTCACGTCAAGAAATTTTGTCCCTAAATTTTCATTCTGGTTACGGGAAATTTACTTTTCGTTGGGCTTGCAGAAGGTTATAAAATCAACGAATACGTTTGTGGATCAAGAAAGGATTTATAATTTGCGAATGTACTTGTACAAACAAGTACATCTATCACCGTACATATAGTCAAAAACTTATTCTAACAACTCACTTTGACACTTTGCTTTTCAAGAACAACTATTATATATCTTCAGATAATTACAGTAGCGATGTGCGAATAGTGTACTAATTGAATCGGATCGAATAATAATATTCGATTCGCATTACAATTTGAACATACGAACTATTAGAATAATTGGAACGATTCGAATAGTTCAATGGTTCCAACAATTGAAATTGTTCCAAGAGTTCAAATCATTCGAAGTGTTACAAGTTAACCGAATATTTGAGTTATTTTAATAGTTCGATTATTCGAATATACGACTTGACTATCGAATTGAAATATTAAATTCGATTCGTCTTGAATAATTCATAAATGAAAATTGTTCACCCGTAATTAACAGGTTTTTGGTGCAATTAATGTTAAGAATATTCCTCTTATGGTGACAATAATTGTTAATCAACTGTATTTATATATTTCGATAGTTTTAAATGATTATTAGGAAACAAATGAATGTATACATACATGTTGTGATATAAATCTGGCAACACTGGCGTTGTGCTGCGCCGCGCGTACTCTCTCGCCTTCCTCCAACCAACGTAGATACTCGCGTATCATCCTAAAATAAAGACAATATTAACGAATACTAACTTGAGTATGATTAACACGGAATTTCGATTCAATGTGTGCAGCTTCGATTACCGGCATTCACCAAGTATTTTTCGCGTATTTTTACAAATTTGTTTTTTTTTTAATATAGGACATAATTCCACACATGGCTATTCAATTCCAAGCTAAGCAAAGCCTGTATTGTGGTTATTAAGCAACCAATATCTATATACATAACATATTTAACATCCAGACACACAACGGACAATTATGCTCACCACACAAAAGTCAGTCATGTGCGAGAATCGAAATTGTGTCCTCTGGGTTCGATAGTATGGCTACTACCACTGCGCCTCGCAGTCCGTCAAACATCATCTGCTGACGATGAAGGAAAACGTTGTGAAAAATGTTCTCGCATATGTGGGGAAAAATATAGAACTATGAATTACTCAATGTTTGAATTCGGCAATAAGTCGTGGTCTGGTGTGATGATTATGCTCATCTGTCTAGCTACCACCCTCAAGTTGGGAGTCTGTCACCAAGTGCCTGTAGGGTATGTTCTGACATGTGCACTTGAGAGCCAGTCCCCTCAGACAAGGCTAAGCGTGTTACCAATTTGGGCCACATTGTCACTTAACAATCAGGTGAGATATTGGCAAAATACAAAACCTTAGAGTAAAAGATTTTTTATTTTCTTGAAGAAAATATCTTGTATGAACTATTTTCTCATCTATTCATCATTATTTCTCGCCCGTATTCATTAAATGTGTATTATTATCTTTATTAATACTGTAGGCAAACTCAAACATAGTTAAGGTCTTTAAAATGTATTATAAAAACAATATAGGTATACGATTTATTCACTCACTTCTCAGCGCCCTCGTGGTAACACATCAGGTTATATCTGTCTCTCTTCCTCTTATCAAGTGAAATGTCAGTGGTATCAGCTTCTTTCCTCTGTTCATCTTCCTCATCAGCGGAATCGGATTCCGTTCCGCTGTCGCTCGACTCGCCCGTGAAATCGACTATCGACAAGGTCGGGAACATTGTATCATCGACTATTCTAGTCGATGTCTCTGTTTTAGTCGATTTCGGTACAGATGTCGGCTGTTGTTCAGCCTTTATGGCTGCGGCCTCGTTATGATGGTACGTCGCGGTGTCTTGAAGACATTTCTTTATGTGCGCAAGAGCACGTGATTTTATAATACCGCTGTAGAACAGTGGGCCGACGGGAGCGCTTGAATCCTGCCTGGAACATTTTCCTGGTATTATCATACAGAAGAAATCGAGATCACATTCAAACAAGCAAAGACTGGGGTATATTTTTAGTGTACCATTATATTCAATTTAGACTCTAAAAATGCATGTATGATGGTCAACAGACAACCACCGGTTCGGAAAACATCCAAGAAAGGAACCGTACTGGTAAGCCTACGCTGACCGTCGTACATTAACTTTAGCCATCCACACCAACAATAACAGGTAGTAAACGTTTGAGTTACTGATTGTTACTAATTTATTAGGAAAGTGTTCCGCGCTGCTTTAACCGAGTGCAAATTCTATTATGTTACATTTATATTTACATTTTATTAGTATAAGTTGATTTTGTTCTCTGCCTTTTTATAAATGAACTAACTGCGCCCACGGCTCCGCTCGCGTGGACTATAAAAAAGCCTTTTTTTAGTTTTTGTGCGGAACCATAATTATTTTTCTTAAATAAAAGTAACCTAAGTTATTCTTTATAACATCAGCTATCTGCCAGTGAAAGTCCCGTCAAAATCGGTCCCACCGTTTCGGAGATGGAAATGTATATTTAGTAAAAAACTGTTATTTTGACATTACAAACAGACACTTCAATTTTATTTTATGTATAGATAAAAAATCAAAATTAAAGAGAACACCGACAAAAGAATCGTATTTTAAATCATTTTTTTGTTTAGCTGAAACGCATAAAGCAGCAGTAAGAAGCCCGAGTCCGGCTGGGCATTTTCTAATGTCCGCCTGGCTAGCTACAACCCTTAACTTGAAAATCTAACTCCAAGCACCTATAGGTGCGTTCGGACAACTCCATTAGGATCAGCATGATACCATCTTGGACCAAATCGTCACTTAACATTAGGTGAGATCGTGAACAAACACAAAAAATCTGCAAGAAATTAAAAAAAGAGGTTTGTTTCATAGAGGAACAGATTTCAACATTACGCAAACTTAAAAAGTAGGAAACAAGAGAAATCATTGGACTTCAGATCAGAGGGCTTTAGATGAATAAATCCCATTAGCTCACATGTTATCCGGAGGTCTTTCCAAGTAGAGATGCATGAACAGTCTCCACAGCATGAGCTGGGATGGGTGATGTAAAGGTGCAACCAAAGCAGCCTTAGCGCTCTGGTATATGACCAGGTCTTCGGAACTGAATCCACCACCAGCTTGCTGGAAAGGATTACTTATAATATTAACATATGTATAATGGAAAACATAATCGAACTAGAATTTCGAAGTAACAATGGCTTAAGAGTCGGTCTCTTCTCTAGATTTAGTGAGTTTGATTCTTTGATCGCAGTCTTAAAACGAGAATTATTGTGCTGAAATGGAAATCTACGAAATATTTTTTTTTTTAATTACAATTATTCTTAGTGACGTTATGTACTTCACGTGGATTAAAATTGTAATATTGAAATCACGAGTTAAATACGAGTATTATTATTGTTTAATGGAAGACTCAAATCATGAAGATCCCGAAGAAGATTGGCATCAGGCAAGCGGCATGTCATAAAACACTAAGACGAATTTTATTTCACAACATGAAGGAAGAAAACATGTTATGCCGACCGTACTTGAGTGGGAGGAGAAGAGCAAGAAATAGAAGATAGATTCATGCAAATTGTAAATCCGCTACAAATTAAAGCGACAATTAAATGTAAAATCTATGTAAGTTGACATATTAGTTGAAGTTAAATAAACAAAAAAATATATAAAAATCAAAGATAATAAATGGATGAACCAACCTGCAGTGCATTATCGACGTGTATCCTGTGTGAGTTAGCGCGTTGGTTTGCGAGCGCGCGCAGCACGAGCGCGTACGTTTGCGTACGCGTGCACGACGCATGCGCGGCTCGTAGCACGCACTCGCACACTAACGGCGCTGACGCAGCGTAACTTACCGCGTCACTCACGTACTCTTTATAGTTCTCTTTCTGCAAGGTTTTGACATGAACACATCTTTAAATTTGCTTTCATATAAGAAAGGAATTCAAAAAACTTTTGATAACAATATCAAGAGGTAAAGTTGTCAATTGCAGCTATATATCATCACATACATCTAAAATTTCATTATACCATTCATTAGTTAAAGGTTCAAAGAACTCGTTAAGTGAATTGAAGATTGTACGGCTTGTGCGCGGGGGAGGGGGACGGGCTACCATTTTGTGGTCGTTTCACCGCGTCACATAATTTACTTTAGTAAAAATTATGACTCGGAGAAGCTACAACGCTCGTTTTAGTTTCAATCGAGAGCTCTGGTAACAAAACGCTACAGTGGAATATTTATTGTGAATATATATATAGTGTTAAAGTTAAAAATTAATAAAGCTTAATACAATGTTGACCTATACTCGTCGAAAAGTAAAATCAAAATATAGAAATCGTAAACGGTTGTAAAGGCTTCCAAACAGCAATCCAGTGATATGAATAAAACTCCATATGATAGAGTGATGTGGTGCCGGGATGGAAAAAAATGAAAGCGTTCCGAGCGGATTCGTATTCACGTAAAATACACGGCCGTGTTCCCGACACAGCCAAACCCGATTTTTTACATAGAATTGTATTTACTTAGTATTATTAATAAGAAAAAAGGGAAAAGTATTAATATAGATCTATATACTAAAACTGTTAAGAAGTAGTTTGTGTCTTTTGGTGTAGGAGGTAATAATAATCTCTGGAACTATCGATTCAGTCCTAAAAAATATTCCACTAATAGGAAGATATATTATCTTTGAGGTCTACCATCCGCACGGGTTTCCGCGGATTTGTTCTAGTTTGAAAAACGTCCGAGGAGCTTATGGAAAAGATTTTTAAGAGTGATCCTTTACGCATCCAGGTAAATCCGATTAATTGATCAGTAAACAAACACAACTAATTTAAATAAAAACGAATTAATTACAACTGTTTTATTTATGTTTAAAATCAATTTTTAAGAGAAACTCGATAACCCAAATCTCCTGTCAACAATTCAGCCGTATCCCTGAGTGCTCTAAGCTTCATTTTATTTTAAGTTTTATATTGTAATTAACTCATACAAAGTCGCAAGTGGTTGATAGTATAGTATACATAGCAGCAGAATAGAATAGCTGACCTCTAAAAGAGAGACAGCATGCGCGTCGAGAACAGGCCAGTGTCGGCAGGCCGCCGCGGCCGTGTCCAGGATACCGCGCGCGGGACCAGGCAACGATGGATTCCATAGCGCGTGCAACCACACACGCAATAGTGCACCTCGCTCTATCCAAAACCAACTGACAAACGAAACAAAAGTAATTAACAAACCTACTTTAGATCTCAGATTTTTTTTAAATACCACGGTTAAATGGCAACATATTACAATCCAATAACAACGGCGTTCACAGAGAGATCTATAGGCAGACCGTTGTAAACGCGACCCTCCTGATGGTTTGCGGGACGCGCGGCGGCGGTGTGTATGGATATACACGGTATTGAGATGATACACTATATCATAAGATCAATAATAGTTTATGCATACTTTTGCAACTGGTACAGACATTTTATAATAAATATTAGATTTAATACAACAATATTGTTATCTACAATAAAAAGCGAATAAAAACACTACCACAATGAAAAAAAAGGTGTGTGTGCGATTCACACACGATAGAAGTGAAACTTCATTTTAAAAGACATTTTCTATTTTATTTAAACAGTGTACAATATACACACACACCGACATTTACTCTCTCGCTCTGGTTCACACAAAGAGGAGAGACCGATAATGTGCGTTAAACGTTTAACATTTAACGAATAATTGATAATTTTACAATATAATGGTATGGGCAGAATTGTGATCTTATAACATAGTATTTATTTAATAAACAATATAATAAGTCTTCACATATCTGTCTTCTTGTTTTTAAAAAAAATGTGCATATAACGTTTACACGCAGTTTAAAGTGAAACTTCTATGAATTTAATAGTATATATTGACTATATAATTGATTGTATAGTTTTTTATACGTAGCGTCCGTAATTCTATCTCGGTAATATAATATCATGTGTAACTGTCACAAAAATAAAACCGCGTAGGCCCATATGTCTAACGTTTACTGCTGCCGGCGGCCGGCAACATACTAGCTGACTATTGGACTAGACTATTGGTCGGTATTGTTCCCCTCCCGCGTCCCGCAGAACATTAGGCGGGTCGCGCTTACGACGGTCGAGCTATACCATCCATCACTGTCGCCGTTGTCATGACGGCTTGTAAGCTTAATGATACACGGCTGATCCCGAAATGCGGCAAACCAAAAAAATACTGCAACGGGTTTAACACCTTGTGTACGGTGCTTGCAACCCAGTCGGGTACAAAACCTTGCCACCAGCCACTCCGTGCCGAGGCTGACATGATAACGATGGATTGTCGATCTCTCTATGGTCGCCGTTCTATTTGGATTGTACGGTACTTAAAATCAAGCACATTGCCGTGGTCCTATAAAAAAGTAAGAAATAATAATTACTTTTCATTCTGAATTTGTTCCAGTATGATCCTCAAGAGTAGATCCGCACCGGTGTCCCCGCCGCGACCCAGCGCCCTCTGTACCAACGACGGTCGACAACTCAACAGCGTCGTGAACAATTCTGTGAACCTGTTAATGAGTTTACTTTCACCGCTCAAACTGTAAATTAGAATCCTCTCTTTTGTCCTACTTTTTCAACCAATTTAAGTTATGAAGGATTATTATGGCCATTATCAATTTGGTAATTGTTTCATATTATGAAGATAATGTCGTTTCATTACCTAAATGTTCTTAACAAAATGGTGGCCACCATGTTAGAACTTTCCAGAGAGTTTAAATGAAATTTCAGAATTCATGGTTCATGACATTATTTCCAACCCACTTCACTTGTGCACAATAACCACCAATATTACATAATATAATGTCAAATAAGCAAGTTTATGAATGAAAAAGTAACACCACTAAATAGCAAACTAAGGTCCCGCGAATGACTTCTAAAAACATTTTAAAAACCTCATTTAACAAGCTCTTATTTAGAACTAAACTGCGAGTAGATTTGTTCCCCATACGAATTTGCGATAACAGTAACCGATTTTATTAATATCAACTAATCATAGATCTCAAGGAGTTTTTGGCAGAACCTTAATGTTTGTGCAGACGGCACGGCTCACGCGCCGCCGCCGCCGTACTGAATTGAAATATCAGTGTACATTTTTAGTAATACACTGTTAGCCATGAACATTATACATGTACGCATAATGAACAAGTTGAGTTTAACTAAACTAATACTTTATTAGATATACACTGGATGATACCGAAACGCGACAAACCAAACGAAAATTATTGTATGAGGATTCAATTATTACTATGTGTATGGTGGTCGCGACCACTAATACCTCACATTTTACTAAGTGTACACTGAGTAATCTCGAAACGCGACAATCGAAAATCACTGTGAGATGTTTAGTTTATTACTATGTGTATGGTGAATACGATCCCCACCGCTCCACTTGATTAATGGATACAGTTGAATTTTGATCTTTTACTCAATAAAACTAACACGTATGTTGTTCGTAGCAAGCAATGTATTACTAAAAATGTACAGTGATATAGCAAATTAAGCGGCGGCGGTGCGGTAGCGGCGTCGTCTACACAAGCCCTTATACTATCACGTGGTAGTTTTTAAAATGTAAACATAAACCTCTTACCAGTCAGATTTGAAAAATTAATCATGAACGCAAAACAGTCTGGCAAGTTGTAGTCAAGTATAGAACGTGAGAACAATTATTTATAGACTATACGAGTAAATTCGTGGGGCACATCTAGTAAATAATAACTAGAAACATACATTTCTGCCCCAAAAACTCTCTGAATAGTTTTAACAAGGGAGTAGCCATCTTGTTAGAGCGTTATTTAAACTTTGAAGACAAAAATATTCTATTCGCGTGATGTTGGCAGAATTGTGTATAAACACATGTTGCAGCTGAATAAAAAAAGAATCGATCTGTAATTACTTGGGTGTGAGCGAGACGGACTCTGGCGAGTGCGACATGAGCGCCATGACGGGCGCCGCGCAGTGCGCCGCGTCGCGCGGCCGCGCCCCGGCGAGCGCGCACAACGCGGACACGCCCTCCGAACATATCTGTCAACCGAACGAACTCATTTTTATAGTGTCAAAGGATGCCGATTGGAAAGCCAGTCCAATAAAAATATGAGTAAAAACATCAACCACGCTTTCGCCACTGGTAGGCTCAATTCAGAGGTGGCCAACGCGTGGTCCATAACAAATGTTATCGGGAGGCCCCTAGATCGTCGTGGCAGAGTGCCTTCAGAGTTCGCCCCCAAGCCCGGTTAAGCTTTGAAAGCTTTCTGGGCTTTAGGCCCCTTAGGATTAACAGTAAATTCAGACCGAAAAAAAGCCCCTCGGTTATGTATGATGATAAAACAAATATATATAGATATTACAAACAAACTCTTCTTGGTTAGATAGCAAAAATATTTGTCTACGATAGCCAAGGCTGTTACGAAAAATAAGAAGCTAAACATTTTCTATTATATGCGCGGGACCCTTAACAATTGGCTAATCCGGCTCTAGCTCAATAGATTGTGAACTGTAACCATATTTATATCTGAACTTTCGGTAAAGGAAAATAGCGTGACGAAATTACAACATACCAAATAGGGTACAAACTTTTAGTACTCGCCTACCCTTACTCACTTTGGCAACTTGCGTTAATAGCAGAACATATAAGTATGTACAATAAAAGATATGAGCTTACCATCGGTATCGAATGCCCCCAAGAGGTAGAGCAAAGCGCGTATGCCTTGGAAAACAAATCAACAGGTTCGGAGTCAGGAGGGGGCGCATCGACCGGCGGGCCCCAGTAAACTCTGTGCAGTCGAAGCCTGCGTAACACCTGCCACCACCACTCCCCATTAGGTGGTGCAACCGTCCGAACCCATAAGCAAAGCCACGACCCAATTGTTAGCTGACCCTCGTAACTCAGTCCGCTGTAATGATTCAAACAAAAACACTTGTGAATATTGCCAAGTAGGGTTATTTCTATTGACGTCAATCTGTTCATTAGACTTCCTTAGTTTTCGTAAATTCTGTTGAGCGAAGTTGCTAATGCCTAACGACCAGTGGGACGTCCTAATAGTGTCAGACGTGACTTGGTCACCTTCTATATTCTGAGTAGAGTTATTGGGAAAAAGAGAAAGATAATTGCGATATCTGGAGTAAAAGGATTGCCGATGGCGTTGTAGACCACGATAATGCATGGTTCGAGCTACACAATCACAGCCGCGAGCTACGTCGCCAATACGTTGTGACCAATCCCCGGAACGCTCCAAGAATTCAGTTAAGTGACAAAAGTTAACATTTTAAAATAATCTGTAAGTTTAACATTAATTAACTAAAATCAAAAAGTTTTATTCACGATGGAATGAGAACGCGCACCTTAGCCAAAGCACGCACGCGCACGCACGCGTCTACACATGGAATATAATATTGTCTTATTCTAACGCGCTTGTGTATTCTAACTGTGCTCACGTATCTCTCACTAATATAGTTCCTTCCAAGTACTTATTTCCGTCTTTTTTTGCTTTAGAAACATTACACATAACTTTCTGGACCAATGGAAAATAAATGGACCAATCACTAAAATTATTACATTTAAAATTATAAATTTGAACATTTTGTTAATACTTAATTATTTTCCTAATCCATTACTTGTGGACCGCTTTTTCACACTAAAAATAATTAAGATTACAATATACTATACATACCTATAGTAGAATATTTGAAATAAAGTGTAATTCATTATACAAATTATCTTGTACAAACTTGAAGCAATGATGGCTCAGTGGTAGCGTGTACGACTTCGCGTCGATTGACATGAGTTCGAATCCCTGCAATGAGCACGAGCTTTCGGTGTAGGAAAACATCATGAGGAAACCATAGCATGGTGGTGGTAAGGCTATTTCTAAAGCCCGCCTGGCTAGCTACCACCCTCAAGTTGAAAATCTGTCGCCAAACACCATTAGATGTGTTTCAGGAGCTGCACTTGAAGCCAGTCTTCCACTAGGTTTAGCGTGATCTTACATCATCATAACACAAGGTAAGATTGTGCCAAACCTATAACGATAAACAAAATCTAGATGAATATTATCGTAAATTTACGTGTGCGGGGTGTAGTCGAGTTCCAGCAAGAGATGTTGCATCAGTTGGACACAGCGCCGCTCCCAGTCGTCCAGCGCGGTCCGGAGCTCACCGACGTTCGGCCGCCAACGACCAACCGACAATGTCTTCAGCGCCGACGGTTCAACTGGCTCCACTATTACAAATACTAATTTAACCATCACCACATAGAGAACAGGCTATACCATAAATTATAGTGTTATGACAATTGTTTTAAAATACATCCTAACTGTAATATTATGTATGAAAACCTTGGTTATATGGTTTATAGGATATTCTCCAGACCTTTATTGTGATTTAACATATTTATTGTTTGGCGTTTAATATATGTTTTATATCAATTTTATCGATAAGTCTAAGTCTAAATCATTCATGAATTTTATAGAACCTAGCACATTTTTGGATTTTCTACCCTGAACATGCATAATATCTCCTATATTAAAGGGTTTTACGGATTCAAGAACCCCTTCGTTCCTTCCCTGTACTATAGAAGATAACAAGTTTTTGTACTAAATCATATACCACATAATTTAGTGTTTCATAAAAAAATTAGTAATTAATATACGGGAACAATCTCACACACGGCCATAGTCAAATAACTAACAATAATGCATGTTATACAAAAATCATGCCTGTGAATAAATCGAACCCGTAACGTATCAGATCAACTGGGCTAAGCTCGGCTGAACCGCAAGGCATGTCATATTTTACCAGTTTGTTTTTACCGCCTTATAAAAAACGTAAAAATAATTTAATAAAATAGTACTTTACTAGTCTCAAGAATTCCTGGTCACAGTACTGGATAAAGAACACGTATTATGCCTACAACATATAAAAGAGTTACACAAAATGACTTACATAAGTTAAGATCAGCTATCATCTGCAAAGCCAATGGGTACAGATAAGAGTGGATTGCTAGAACTCGAGGCAACCATTCACAGGCGGCCGCGTCGCACTTGCCTGAACAAACCGGGGGTGTTCTCTTAATTCCGTGCTGGAAACAAAAAGTTTTTTTTATCACCTACTGCTAAACACAGCCCTTCATATATCGACAATACTAAGGAATACAAGTTAAATATTATATGATATATTTATTTGACTCTTCTTTTTATTTGTACCGTGTAATATTTGTTCGTAAACTACCGGAATCTCAAATAAAATTTCTAATGACAAAATTATTATTATAGAGTTACTAGCAAACGCCAGCAATTTCGTACGTCCATAATTAAAATATACGACTTAATAATGCCAGCACTCAGGAATAATTTAGCTTATTATTAAAACAATTTCCAAAATCGAATCCGAGGTTCCGAAGATTAACCTCCTACAAACTCATATCTTTTCATAACATTAGTATGGATACTAAATCATAATAGTTCAAGATAATGTAATTTTATTTAAAATTACAAAAATATATTCATCTTAATTTCGATTAAACGAAAACGCAGTTTTCAGATTCGCTAATATTAAAATTATGACATAAAGTAACTTTACTCTATATAAATAAAATGACTGAGGTTTGCCGTTGTGCGCGCATTACGCAAAAACTAATGGATAAATTTTCATATATATATATATATATATATATATATATATATATATATATATTATTACTAATAAGATATATGGTCATTATAAAATATATATATACATATCTTCCTTCAACAATAATTCTGTAGTACACGCGAGAGTAGCCGCGGGCACAGCTAATTTCTAAATAAAGAAATGTAATATATAGAGTCCTTAACTCGATATAAGATATTTGTTACTATTTAAAACCTGTCTCCAAATATAACTTTTGATTTTAACCGGGCTGGATTTTTTAAAATAATCTGCTAATGCCATTAAAAATATTGGAATGTTCTTAAAATCTAATAATTCGTTACCATTTTTCTAATCTTCAAACTTAACAACAAGATGGTAGCTTCTTTGTTAAAATTGTCTAGCATTTTTTTGTGAAAATTATAATCCATGTTTCTAGTTATTATTTACCATCCACTTACATGTATGTACACGTTAATTTACCTATATCAAACAAAATGTCACCAATAATCTATACTAAGCAATCTTAATATTATTAATCTCAAAATATTATTTTTTGTTTGAACCTTATAGCTTCACGCTACGGCCCCAAGGAGCGGAGCAGTAACCATGAACGATTAGCAATATGGAAAGCTGTAGGCAAGTACGGGAATTCAAGGAAAACGATAGGCGTTATACGGATTATGCGTTGTCAACGGCGCGGTTCAGAGTTGGTAAATAAAAAACACGGATGAAACGCCACGATTTCACAGCTAAATAGACACAGCCATAGTTAGTACATAATACAGGGATTCATTACGTAATTTTATAAATAAAAATTAAAACCAAAACATGACAGATTAATATCCCGCCGAAAATTCCCATTCATTCCGACCGTAATATATGTTATGATAAACATACCTGAAATAAGAAAGTTAATACGTTTTCTGCTAAGCGATGATCGTCGAAACGATCTATGGCCGCCTGAGCCACAATGCGCACGCGCACCGCACAGGGTAAACGCGGTATCTCCGCCGATATCGACTCTACACGAGTCGACGATTTATCTGCGCGAAAAAATAGAAAACAATTCAAACCTCTACACGTAAACTTATTAACGTTCAAGTGAATACGATGACCCACTGGAACTATGTGGGGTGTAGGTAGGGCTGTACAACCCAACTGTATCAGGACCACTTTACTTACTTTTGCTTAAAAGCTCGACATAGCGTTTCATTACGTGTAACGTTTCGGAATAAGCCGCATATCCAGTTTTTATGCATTTTATTTTGGTGACTAGCGATGAATTGTTAATCTCTCGAAGGTCGCTAATGTTTCTATATTGTAGTGTGCTTACCATCAGGCAAAGTACCGTAACTGTATAACGTGTCTTATCTGGATCTGGATCTGGATTAAAGTCTTAATAAAATCAGTTCAGCAAATTCGGAGATTAGTCCGTTAGTTACGTGTAAATAACCATTAATCTTAAGATGTATTTTGAAATTACAGGCAGACATAGCATTTATATTTACTTATATATATGTTTAGTGGTGAATTATTACCGTGCAGATTGTCGATGAGTGTATGGCAATATTCGAGTGCTGTTGAACTGCAGAGCAGTGTGGCGGGTAAACAGTACAACTCTTCTACTCCAAACAACTCCAATCCTTCAGCAAAAGTAGCTTCCAGGTTGGCCGATATGCTGTCTTTTAACTCGGCAAGGTAGAACGATCTGCATGAATATACAACGTGCCGATATAATGGCATCATTAAATGAACATACGTATCCGATTATGTAATTTCAGGTCTTAAATATATATTAATTTTATTTACCATTACTATTTATTGAATTATTAAAACAATTCTAAACTATCCCTTTGAACAACCTGTACATAAACAATTGTAGCACCCAGTCATCGGCCGTGGTCATGGATTCTAAAAATGCATAATTGAAATGAAAACGTAACCAAAAAAATAACTTAAAATGAGACACTTAACAAGTAGTTATACTGTTAAGTAACTTAATGAATGAACTGGTTGTATAGAGTTGGTTACCTAATTTCTGATTTACATAATTTGTTTCAAAATTTTATTTATTCATTATTGCAACAGTTTTTTATTTTTATGATTACCTAACCAAGCCCATGTGTTTAATTAATGTTGACGTTGTATAAATAAAAATTTATCAGTAACAGATTTCTTTGGATATTTCTCTCTACGTGGGGCATCCTGAATGATGGAATACCTCCACCTTACAGAAGCCAAATGACCTAGTGTTGTGTTCCTGCAGTGAGTGGGGTTTCCAGACCTCCTTGAAGTAGGGGGATTCAAGGTCGGCAATGCGCTTGTGATTCCTATCGTATTACACCTGTTTGCCATTTTTATAGTATAAAAAAGAAAAAACATAAACTTATATCATATAGCCCTGTATGAGGTAATATTGGTGACATTTTATGTGATATATTTTGATTATTATGCACAAGTGAAGTAGATTCAAGCCCGGGTGAAGCTGTAAAAACTGAATGAGGCTTCAGGACTTTTACAACTAACAGTGTAGTCAGATCGATTATAAATAATAACTAGAAAAATGTATTTTGAGTTGCCACAAAAACTCCCTTGTTTATTTTAACAAATGTACCACAATCTTGTTAGAGATTTGTTTGAACTTTTAAAGACTGGAAAAATACTTTATCTATGTGACATTGGCAGAATTGTGTATACAATTTATACTAAAAACACATGTGAATACGATGAAGACTGCTATATACGTTCAACTTTTGTGCCAGGCATAAGACCTTGTACCAGTATCTTTAAATATATTCCAGAGACAAGAAACAAAAATAAGGCGTAAAAAAGCTATATTGGTCACACCATACAGGTCCGCCCTGACAATGTTTTAAAAAATAGGGCGCATATGAACATTACTCACTGTTCTTTGGCAATCAATCCTTGTTATTAATGATTACTATAAACCATTATCAAATGGGTAATTGTTTTGTTTTACAAAGCTTGTATTTTTGAATGGTAGATGTGGCTAATGGGATCACTTTCAAACCAAAAAGACACTTAAGGACTGATTAGAAAACTATTTATTTTAACTTAAAAATTTTGAATTTATTTTTTATGAAACATAATCATTATGAAATTTATATAAAATACAGAAGTTATGTCAGACCAATGTATGTTATGTATTACCAATCAACAAGTGTCACTGATTTCAGTGTTTTAAGTATTTGGTAGCCCTTCTCTTAGAACTTTCCAGAGAATTTTTGTAACACTACAGAATTCATGGTTCACCTTATTATTTCCAATCTACTTGATTTGTGCACAATATCCAAAGCCATATTACGCAAAATTCCACAAATATTACACTATATTGGGTCAAATAACGCACGTCAATATATGGCAATTATGGCTTAATAATATTCTTTCCGAAACATATCCGTCCAAAAGTTACCTGGAAGAACTAAGCTATCAGCTATAAGCCCGCACTTTGTATTAAACACATAAATGGAAAAGTTCAACTAGATCTGTATTTAACGGTTAACAACGGTTAAAATAAAAAAGGTTCCACCACCAATTACTCTCACTGCTCATTACATAACATTTCTTTATAAACAAAGGAGACGCTTGACATCAATTCCACATAGAATTATTTTTATTTTCTACCCTTGGTCATAACAAATCCATGACAGGTGTAAATTAGTTACCTAGAATGTAGATGTAAGGCAGCAAGTGCAACGAGCGCTTTGTTTGCGAGCGCTCGAAGCGCTGCGTGCAAGCGTGCGTAGTGGGTGTGCACGCGTACTGCGCGTCGCAGCGTGTACAGTAGAGCGCGTACTCCGCAGCACGCTTCCGTCGTAGTGCCTGCGTACTGTCTTGTCACCCACTCGTGCGGCCGTGCTTCACGTATGTCCTGACACAAACCATATATATTTTATTAAATACTGGAAGAACAAATTATTTAAGTAGAAAAAAGAAAGTGAATGCGTGTATTTATGTACGAGCGATAGAAGTTATACTTCTCTGAATGTTACCAATCTATATTCTATTAATTAAGTAAGACATTTGATACTATAGTTCTGGTCATATTTTATCCTAACATAGAATCATAAGTATAGTATATAGTATGTATAATAAACTCACAGCACATGTAAAATGTAGGAGTCTAGCGACAATGTCCCTGAGTGGAAATGCGTAGAGAAGCACCAAGAGATCCCGTTCGCGGAGTGTACCCTCACTGACAGCACCACCACCGCCATGCCTATCCACTTCTTCCCATGCTTCCTCAGTCTCTGTTAAAAACATTCTTTATATTATTTACTAGATGTGCCCGCGACTCCGCTCGCGTGGACTACTAAAAAAGGTTTTTTATTTCTTGTGCGGAACTCTAATTATTTTTCTAAAATCAGAATGGTCTAAGTTATGCCCTATCTGCATCAGCTATCTGCCAGTGAAAGTCCCGTCAATATCGATCCAACCGTTTCGGAGATTACCCGGAACAAACAGACAGACAGACAGTCAAAAATTTTGCTATAGGTACCGTGTATACTTTCATATGCCTTTAGCTGTCAATTTGACATTACAAACAGAAACTTCAATTTTATTATATGTATATAGAAACTCAGATGTTATTCCAGTGAGTGATGGTGCTGTTTCTGATGGTAAGCACAATGCAATCCAAACATCACTGGCGATCACACAGGGATCTCCAATCCATCGACAGTCGCCGCTGTCATGCCAGCCTACTCAAAATAGGTAGGATCACCACACTGGCTGAGAAATAGCTTCATAGCTTCACAGTAGCGTCTAAGGAACTATAGTAAGGTGCTAATGAATATTATAATATACACACGGAGTACCTTCAGTACATTCGAGTGCAGTATCAAGCCTCGGTTTCGGCCTCGCTAACAACACATCCAATAGTGCGATCACTCTGTTCGCAGTTATGTAACCATCAACTGTCAAACATACAGCACGAGATGCCCACTGCACTGAGCGTGTTTGTCTGAAACAACACATATCATTTGGACCATATAACATTGGATAAGCGATAAAAAAAAAATGTAGTTTATAAGGGCATTGAATATATCCTCTGGAAGGGAAGCAGTAGAAATCAATGGAAATCAGTAATTCATAATCATCTACGGTAGGGATCTGTAACAAACTGGGTCGCAACTACCTTGCACATGGTGATAAACCAGTCACAGTGACTCTCTCTCAGTTTGTCACATTCGGAGATCAGACAGTGCATATCCAATTACCACAAGGCTTACAGGCCTACATGAAAGTGACAACAGACAATGAATTGCTATTTCTTGATGGTCGCTGTTGTTATTAGATTGTACTGTGCTTCAAATGAGTTATAATACCGTCACTTTGCCATGCTACCCATACAAAGCAAAAAAAAATCCATACTAATCTGTAGTAAATTCATATTAAATTATTTACCATATTTTATTCCGTGAATGACAATCCAAATGTGACAAAATTTACCTTACCTAAATAAATGATGTATGACAAAAAGCAATTGTGTAAGGTCCCTTGTATCGGCTAGTGCTTCAGTGAGCACACGCGCCCAACGTTGCAGAGCGCTAGCTAAGGCGACTGGTGCGTTGTCACTTATTCGTAGCGTCTGTAGAATTAAAGACAGCGCCTCTCGTATCATTATTTTGTTGCCTTTTATTGTTTCAGATATAAGATCCTCTATCTGTAATAATCATATTTTTTGCATGTACTTATCCCATAATAGTTTAGAGTTTTAGACTTATACTAGCTGACTGAGTACTGGCTACACCCGCGGCTCCGCTCGCGTGGACTACAGAATGCCGTGGGTCGAGTAGACGCTCGAATCGTACTGCCCCCGCTCCCAACCACGGCGATCGCCCGCCGCTCTTTTTAAAGACAAAAATGCTTATTGTGGATGATCCTTAGAAGATAGACATATGCTATTCGTGACTATTTTGTAGGTCTTTCTAAGATCTACAGTTATGTGGTACACAATTTTGTCTTACATCTTATAGTTTACTCAGCGTAAGTCCCAAAAGCGTCTTTTTCCGAATTGATTCACCATTGTCGTCACTGTTTATTTCGTATGTTATTTTATCTAACAAAATATATTCTATAACCTGGCCAGATAACATAGCTATAAATTAAAATAAAGAACATGTAAATCGGATAAGTAGTTTTCGCGTGAAAAGAACATAAACGAACAGAGAGATGTTGAGTTTTATTATATGTATAGATGTCTGGATCTGAATTACATGCCTTGAAATGACAGTTTTAGTCATTGTATTTTAAGATTTGGAGCCCTTTGCAGGACCATAAACCATGAAAAAAGATATGACCATATGAGGCTCTAAGTTTTTTTGTATAATAGTTAAAAAAGCTTATTTTGAAGAATTTCTTATATAAAAGGTATAAGGTACTTTATACTTGTTATACTAACTACTGAAAATTGTAGAATATTTCTTCCATATCTGTTTGATATCATACAATATACAAATCTTCAATGCATCTATTACCTGACAGTAGGCCAATAAAGCTGCATGCTGATGATGACAATAAGAGTCCTGGACATCCCGTAACAGAGATTCCAGTTTTAACCTAGCGACCGGCAGCCTTTCTTTCAACAATTCTGCATGTTCATAGGAAGCTTTGAGATAGATATTAGTCCCACATTGACATGACTCGGTGATGTTTATATGTCGCTTTTCCACTTTCCACAAAGATTTTCGAAATCTTTCCTCTTCTGCAAAGCCACATGTAAGTTGTGCTCGTTCACGCTCAACTGCTATTAGTGAAGACCTGAAATAAGGAACTTTCAAATAAAAACGGTTATAGTATGAATATTTTAATAAACATCTTTTTAACATAGGTGTTGCTAGAAGCCCGCTGTGTAGAGCACATAATATAGGAAAAAATGGAATAGGGGGTGTTAAGAGCAGGCTTATTATTATGATAAACGCCTTGAGAAACCAGGGACTCTTCTGAAAGTTTTGAAAAACATTGGGCAGTTGGAGGCTTGGGCTTGGAGGTGTTGGGCTGGAAGGATTAGAATCAGCCACCATAATGCTAAATAGCTGAATATATGCAACATGTTGCAGAAAGTCGCTGGTAATAATCTAACACCTGAACACGGATAATAAATACTAAGTTATCTTCTGTTCTACTCAATAAGTCCGTGACTTTTTGAACTTCCCGCCTCATAACTGAAAGGTCAACACTGCTCTTGTCAACAGGCATCAGTCAGTTGACTCCTGTCAAAATTTGAACAAGCTACGTCATATCCTTCCATTTTAAATGTTTTATCTCAATTTATCCAAATTAACAATATAAAACTTTAGATAATGTATATTTCTTTTGTGATAAAATATTTTCTTATGTATGTATTACCACTTACTTTGGGTATTTTTGTATTTCGATAAATAACTCGGTCTGGATACTAACCATACTTAAATTTTACTTATGTGAACTTACACCATTTATCTACCAGTCTTCTTCGTTTGTAACTCTATTCTACCTACCATAGAGAATGTACATCCATACCTACAGACATTGGCCAAATTGTGTCATATACATACGGTGCCATAAATTAAAAGAAGAAGCAGTTTGTGTTTGACAGCCATTGATAGTAGACTACCATGTGATTTGAGAAGAACATGTAAAAAATTGAATTGAGTGTGCACATTAAGCATATTTTTTTTCGGAAAAAAAAAACCATCACTCAAACCAAGGCTAAGCTTGATAAATATGTTCTGGATGCCCAGATAAGGTTTCTACACCTAAAACAATTGAAAAAAAACATGATATGGTGTTGGCCGATTGGGCCTATTCAATCCCATGTTGGTTGACTTATTGCCATCATCATTTATCACTATTTCAAACCTACTTCTGTTGCTGAATTATATTTTAAAACATTTAAAACATAGGTCATGAAGGTACAAAGTAAGCAAATCAACTTTATTATGAAATTGATATGATTCATGTAATATTTTTTATGTTACCTGAATGTAGAGAGCATATCTACAAGAGGATGCTCAGGACCACTGACAGGACCAGCCTCCACAGCAGCCTCTTCCCTTTCACTTAAAATCTTAATGTATCCCACTTCTGATCTTTCCAACACCTTTTCTATTGGCATGCACTTTATTTTTGGCTTCACATTCTGTGCGACCACCGTTTCTTGGGATACTAAAGGAAAAAACTGTTCTTCTAACACAGGTGCTGATGGTAGCATATCTGGGTGTGATTGTGAAGTGCTAGGAACATTATGCTCAGATGTAGTAGCATCAGTTGACTCTTCCTCTGCTTCTTCTTTTAAAGTTGTTACATTTGATGTAACCAGTAATGCTAACTTCCTATTTAATTCTTTGTAATCACTATGTAGTAAAGCTGTTACAGATTCTGAGTTTGTTGTTAGTATTATTTCTTCGTTTATAACTAAATTCATGTCATTATTAGTTTTAATAGTCTGTTCTGGTTCATCAGTTACCTTTGTTTGGGTTTTTGTATAACTTGCCTGTAGTTCTGATATGCAACTAGAGTTACTTGATGTTTTAGTTTCTACCACTCCAACACTCGTACTGTCCCAAGTTCTTTCAATAAAGTCAGCTGTTTCTGTTGTGGTTTTTTCATTTTTAACAATCAATTCGTTTTTTTTTAGATTACTGTCTGGAGTTATTTTATGTGTGGTTTGTAGTTCATCAATATCAACACATATTTTTGAAATTTGTTTCTCGTTATTTTTCTTTTTCTGAAACCAAAAATAGATTCAAGGAATAACTGCGTAAATGGTTCACAATAAACATGAACAAAGGGCAAAGCTAATGATATCACTTACGTCTCTACGTTTTTCTTTTACAAGGGTGGCCATAATTTATTTTAAATGGGTTTGTCTACAACTAACTAAATCACACACAACAAGCCTTCACATTCATAATAGTTAAAATTAGTTTTTTGGCTGTATTATTGTTATGTTTTTCACCGATTTACCTATACCTTCTTATTTGACAACCTCTTCTTATTCCACATCTTGTTCGAAAACTATAATTATCATTGCTGAAATAAAATATCATACTTATTAATGAGAGAGAAAGAAGCAATAATAATGATACTAAAGTTTGTGTTTGTAAACTGTAAAATTTGTTATAATAAGTATCTGGAACAGGAAAAATGACAATCAGCTGCTGGATAGTGTTGCTTAAAACATCGATTAACAAATTGAAATCAGCAATATATAAAAAAAAACCTTAATCGATTTTTTTTTTATTGTTGATTTTGAATATATAATACGGAGTACTTTTGTGATTACAAGGAAGATTATGCGCGAATGTCCTTTTCTTTTTTTTTGTAACTTTCAGAACACGCGCTAAATATTGTTTTTGCTGTGGACGCCCGATGCGACGCGACGCGACGCTCTTACATTTATATTCCGTACTAAGAAACAAACAATAGTCAATCGATTGTTTATAAAAAAAATGATTAATAAAGAAATTCCTATAAACTTATGTCAATACTACTACTGGGACATCACAGAGCACAGATTAGGTGTTTTTATTTGTCTCTGGTGAGCAGCAAAGCCGAGCAAGGTTTTTAGTTCGATAGGTTTATATTAAATCTATGGATTCAAGCATTCAGGCCCTCTCACCGTAAGGTAAGTATATCGTCGGTTCAAAGGTAAAACTCAGTAAGTGGCACTTTGACCAAAAATGAGATTTTGCTACTAATGATTCTATAAAGAGAAAATCTACAACATGAAAAAACCACTTAATCCGTATTGTGTCCCATAACAAAACTTTTTAGCGGAAAAAATGTCACTAAGTAAATATCCATTGTTATCCATTTGTAAGTAAAACTCATTTAGCACTTAATGATTTTTGTCTGAAATCTCCGTTGTAGGTCAATCTAAAAGTTATGGTTGACCAGTAAAACTACTACGCAAATAATGAACTTTGCCTAGTAGCACGACATTTGTCACTTGTGAAATAACATTTGGTTTTTTTTTATCGTTATGACCTGATCCTTGCACCTGATCTTAAGTGAAGATATGGCTCAAGATGGTAGCACGCTAAGACTACTAGAAGACTGGTTCTCAAGTTCAGCTGTCGGAATACACCTATTGTTGCTTGATTTTCAACAGATTTGACGGTTCTTGATTTGCACAGATTTTCAACTTGAGAGTGGTAGCAAGCCAGGCGGGCTTTAGAAAAAGTCATACCACCATCCCGTGGTTTCATCACGATGTTTTTCTTTATCGAAAGCACAGGCTCATTGCAGGGATTCGAGCTCACGTCAATTCACGCGATATCAGTACACGCTACCACTAAGCCATCATTGGTTACGGTTGATTTTGGCAGCCAAGAAAATATTGCACAGTTTGTTTGGATTTTACTTTATTTTCCGTAAAATCAGTTTTAACCGTTATAACGAGTGAAGAAAATTTGACTCCGCCAGATTTTTAAATGCGGCGACAGAAATGACTCATAATCTATATTATTAGCAAAGTCGAGAAAATTATGTGATAAATGCTATCACGACTTCATGGCATGAAAAATATAAAAAAGGCTACTTTGTTTTCGGAAAACGTGCTATTGGCTTATTTTCAGGAATTGTCAAATTCAAGTATTTCTCATATATCACGAAGTCGATATGTTCAAATTTTCAAAATTAATTGCGTTTTTCAATTAAATACACTATGTTACACTAAGAGACAGGTAAAAATCAATAAATGAATTTTTCTTATTTACATACAAACTAACAGTTTTTAGACAAAAATAACAAAACATTTTATTAAAATACACATAATGACATGTTTACAGAAAGTTTCAGTACATGACGTCACTATTATAATTTTTCAGACCAAAAAACATAAAACCTTAATAAAATTATCCCCATTAGTAAATTATGTCACTTATTTTATAGTGTTTTTCTTTTGAACCGTTTATGTTTCTTGATTCGGGCCGATGGCGTCTCAGAAGCAATTGCCAGTGTCAATGTTAATTACTTTTTTAGTTTGTTTTGGTGGCTTTACTTATGAAATTATTTAATACTTATTTATTTAAAAAAGCACCGTCCATCTATTTTAGTCTGTCCATTGATCTACATTTTATATTTTGTTTTTTAATATAATGTTTATTGTTTCATAAGTTTTACATGACAAAATATTTTAAAGTGTTTATGTGTAAAAAACATTAATCTTGAGCGTGTGTTTGTGTGATTTTAGCACGGCAAAGTGCTGGCACTATGGCTGGTGGTAAGAACTAAGCATAGCTCACATAGCTGTGCGATCCATAAACAACGGCAGCCACCGGGAGATCTACAATTCATCACCAGTGGTCGCAATCATACCGGCCTACAAGTCTCTTGGCAACTGGCGTATATAATGGCTTATCCCAAAACGTGACAAAAAAAAGAGAGTCACTCTGATGAGTTTTTCATCATGTGTATAGTAGTTGCAACCCAGACAGTTATTTGGAGTGTTAAAATAAAATACACATGAGTAAGGGATAGAACGTTTACTTTATAAAATTAGTACAGTTTAGGTACGTGTCGAAGCAATAAGTGACGCTTTTTATGTGACTCATAAAATCCCTTCAAGTTTTTATGCGCACTGTTTTAAATCCTTGCCATCCCGCATGATTACTGGATACACAACGGCTGATCATAGAAAGTGCCACTATGACGGAGGCTACAACTGCTGAACTGTTGTATGGTGTATACGACCCAGTTAGACTGTCCAGGTGGCCTGTATGATACCAAAGAGAATACAATACTACGTAAGATATAACGTTGACACGAGACGGATCCTTGGCATTTCACTCTCAATTCTCGTCCTATTATCTATTATAATGTGCTCTGTGCAATTATCGAATCGCAGCGCCGCGCCGCAAAGATGTTTCGCTAAATTTAGTGTTTGGGCATGTAGCGACATCTACCGGTTTTTTTAATTATTCAAAATTAGAATTGATAACTTATGAGACATAAATCTATTTCTAAGATCTATCTATACTAATGTGTACCAGTAGATGGCGGTAAATAAAATAACAGTTACGCAAAAAAATGTGTAGCTTCCTTTCTCCTTTTCTCTACGTCATAACATTCTTCTTTCAAATCTCATCCAAAAAAAATATCGAACTACCACCTAAGAAAATTCACTTCGAAAATATGCTATAGTACGATACTATCGTTTCCTCACTATAATTTCCTTTCTTCTTCTTCTTCTTCCTAACTTGGCAACTAGTCTTCTTTATTGAAGACCATTACTGCCACTACCGAGTGAATATAGAGTGTCTTGTCTTATGATAATTTGTGTCATAATAAGATGGTGGCTCCCTTTTTAGAACTTTCTAGAGAGTTTTTCTGGCATCTCAGAATTCATGGTCTATCTTTTTTATTACTAGCTGTGCCCGCAGCTCCGCTCGCGTGGTCCACGCTATCTACTATCTACATCACTACATCAGCTATCTACCATGAAATCCCGTCAAAATCGGTCCAACCGTTTCAAAGATTAACCGGAACAAACGAAGAGACAAACAAAAATAAAAAAAAAGGGTTTTTTGTTATATGTATCGTATATACTTTCATATGCATTTAGTAAAAATCTTTTTTTTTTTGACATTATAAACAGACACTTCAATTTTATTATATTTATATAAATCTCCAATCAAGGTTACTTCAATTCAAACAATCAAGTTTGTTTATGTTCAAACAATCAAACTTTGGCCGTTTTAATGGGAGCTTAGTGATGCCTCTGCTATAGAAATCTTGGAGACGGGAATCGATGGATCCTTTAAAGGCATTTTTAAACGAATTATCGGATTTGAAATTTGTCCCTTGTAGCAAACAATCCCAATTCGGAAAAAATAGAAATCAGTTGGAGCAAGGATTGGCAAGTATGATGACTGACGGAAAGCTTTTAGTCATACCTAACTCCTGTAATTTTGAGATGGTTCGTTGTAAGAGCGTTTTTGTGAAGAACGAGTGGACTAGAACAAAAAAAAATTGAAAGATGACAGCGAGCTTGTCCATCGTAATTTGCTTTTCTTCACAGTATACCTCTTCAGTAATTGTTCCATGAAACCAATTTTGTTAATGCCAGCCATTACCAGTCATCCAAAATTCAGGCATACAATCACTGGCTGGTTCGTATTATGCGTTCCTAATAAGATATTGTAAAAGATTTACACAAAATTATAGTTTAATTTATAGCAGGCGGCATAAACTGTATAAAAATAATAATTAATGAATAATAGTACCTACATGCCCCTTTTAAATTATGCTCAGGTGGGAACTTAGGCATGTTTAAATATCCAGAGATTTTTCGGCTTGTTCGCCAATATTTGATCAATGAGTAGGAATTTGTCATAGATTAAAATAATTGAACTATTATATTATGGTTTTAATTTCAAAGTTAGGAATTTTTTTGATGAGCACCTATTTTTTTATCGACGTTGATAATACATTTTTCTGGATATATTGTATATAGTAACATGATACTTCTAACCAGTTGTAAATATGTAGGTATCTAAAAGATAAATGCAATAAATAAACAATTTGTCAAGGTATAACATTTTAATAATTATGTATATTATTAAACTAGAACAAAATCTTTATTTAAAAAAATATAAACGTCTTCTTAAAATGAAGTAATAAGCTTTTTGTATTTTTTAAATACTTACACAAATAATAACAATTCTCTTATATAGGTACTATTTCCAAAAGCAGACTATGTCATCCGCTAAACTTGAATTGATGATGTTTTTCGGTAATCATAACATAACTTGTATTTTGCTTCTATTCAGCTTCCCGACATTACGACCGATTTAAACCAAGATAGTAGATTTCAGTAACTTGCTGTAAACGCTAACTTATGTTAAACCATATGTTTAAGTAAAATTGACATGTTCATTTTCTTCTCTAATTAAAGATAAATCCGATCTTTTAAACCGGTACCTCAAAGATTTTATTTTAATTTAGAATGGAATAACAACAAAAAATTCACTATATCGTTATTTCAGTCCATTAACCGCAATGCCGTTAACATCGATTTATATATATATATATATATATATATATATATATATATATATATATATATATATGTCGGTAGAATAGATATCTATGACCGTTATGATACGATGTTAGACCAATATTTTAATACTCATCAGTATTTGGCTTTAAATCTCTAGATTTAATGAAGGTTTTTTTTCGAACTGACTACTGCTAGCCATAAGGGCCCTGAAGCCTCAAACGGCTTTTACAGCTTCATCCGGGCTTGGATTTTATAAAGGTGCCTGAGGCTGCATATGTTCCTGATACGGCGTATTTTCATCCTCATACTGTTGATTAGATGGTTGGGTTACGATGAAAATTGGCGATTTTATTTTTCTAGGTACCGGGGACGGCGAGGAGGAATAACTTCTTGCTTGCGATGAGCCACTCTGCATTTTAGCTTGAAACATTATATTATCGATATCATGCATAGCGATATCGCGTTGATGTTCGTCCAATTTTCTTAATTTCTTAGCTAACAGTTGCCCATACAAATCATACTCGTCCATTTCTCTTTTCTCGCCGACGACGGTACTATTTATATAAGTCACTTTATCGTCCTTTTGTTTTTTTGTATAAATCATTTCAGAATGATTGCTACTATTTGCTTTTACTTTCATTGAGTTGGTTTGTGCTGTTGGAGTAACTTTATTATGCCGTTTATCAGTAACAACGTTCCTATTAATGTTATGTTCTGACATAGATGACTGTGTGTCATACGTTCCTCCATTAGTATAATACTGAAATAATATAAATATAAAACAAAATAAAAATAATCTGACTGCGCACAAATAATATATTTACATATTCGGCTATTATCTGTACCTACATTACTTAACGCAACAGTGTTTTTAACTTGCTATCGCATACATAAAGTTATCGCTATTCAATAAAAAAGAACATTGTTTCATCGAAAGATGTGTACCGAAATTATTTATACCATTAATCATTACCATTTTTTTCGTATTAACTGGATCCGATTGCATTTTTACAATAATTATCATATTTAAATTTATCGTTATTGGAGATCAACATGATTGTCAAATATTTGTTAAAAACATAGAATACATTGCGTTAACCAACAATAAATAAACATTATTTGTTACGTATTTGGATCAAATCGGTTCCAACATTAACCAAAATTCTTACCTCTTGGTCCAATTGGTTCGTACTATCGCATTCATATTTCCCGCTTAGAAAACTCTCCATAAGTGGATAAGCGAACCAAGTTGTGCAATATCCATCCTGTAACTTCTTTTTATTTAAATGCATTCTAAAAGATGTCATCAAAGATTCCTTCTTTTTCTTGAGATCAACTATTGAACAATTTATACTTAAAGATGACTGTATTCTGAGCCAAGCATCGTTATTTTCTGTTCTATTACGATGTAAAGGATGTTTGGGATCCCAAAGATGTTGTTCTCTTCTGTAAAGCTCCAAAAACTCCAATACTACGTCATTACTCCAAGACATTTTGATAAAGTTATTAATAGAACAAAGTTTTATTAAATTATTTTACAAAACGTCTGAGCAAATCTATAAAATAAGTATTAAATAAATTAAATGACCAATCAGAAGACCTCGGTGATCCAATGTTTGGTTATGATTGTGTCATGTGTGGGTGTTGGTCTCATTCTACAAATCAATGTTCGTCATGCCATTTGGCTTCCAACTCTAAATATTTGTGGTAAATCATTTGACTAATGTAACTATGGTAACACATTAAATCTATGGGCAACTCACATTTTTTGCTTTGTTATAAAAAGTAATTTATATTTTTATTATGTGAATTATTACTGATTAATTTTAATTTCTTCTCGTTTTCCTCCACAGATTTTCCTCCATATAACGTTTTACTTAAACTGGTGTGGTCAGCTCTTGATAAATTTTTACACATATGACAAAAAAAAACTATCCACTAAGGTACACAGTGCTCAAGAAGCAAATTATAGGCAACTTTTTCTCAGTATGATAAGAAAATTAATGCCTCAATGGGGTGTAATAAACAATTCCGACAGACATTTATTGAATGGTTTGGAAGCATTACTGATTAATAGAGGTCTGGGGGGCGAGAATTAATTGGTTCGCACCAGTTAATCAGAAATAACTGATGTAAGGCCTTAAAAATTGATTGGTTCAAGGCAGTAAATATAAATTGAGATTGATGAATGGCTTCCAAGAATTGATTGGTTTGGAACTATAGAAGATTATGATTGATAGAATTGAAAATGAGATTGATGGGGTTAGATTGAGATTGATGTGGTTAGATTGAGATTGATGGAAACTAGATCGTGACTGATTCACGGAATAGACTGATGGAATCTATATTGTATTTGATAGAATAGACATTGAGATTGATGAAGTTAGATTGAATGAAATCTAGACTGAGACAAGATTGACAAATAAAAATTAAGATTGATGTAACTAGATTGAGACTGATGGAATCTACAAGGTTGACGAATATAAAATAAGATTAATAGAATTAAATTGAGACTGATGGAACCCACAGGATTGATGAATATAAGTTAAGATTGATGGAATTAGATTGAGACTGATGCAATCTACATAGATATGGAATCTAGATTAAGACTGATGAAATAGACAAGATTGACAAATATAAATTAAGATTCATGGAATTAGATTGAGACTGATGAAATCTACAAGACTGACGAATATAAATTGAGACTGATACATAATAAAGATTTAGATTTATAGAATAGACATATACTGAATGGATTGATGTTGATAGGCATGTATTGATTAGATTTGAAAAGATTGATGTTCATTGACGCTAGATATTGAATAGATATTGATTCTGATAGACAATAAAATAAACTGATACTGATAAATATTGAATAGATTAATGAAATAAATTGATGCTGATAGATATTTAATAGAAATTTAACAGATTGATGTTGATAGACATGAATAGATTGATACTGTTGAATAGATTTATGCTGACAGACATGAATAGATTGATACTGATAGACATCGAATAGATTACTGCTGTGGTAGATGTTGTGATAGCAATAGAGACTGAACCGAGATTGATATATCGAGACTCATATTATGATTGAGATTGATATTGTAAAAGAGATAGTAGAGTTTGGATCAAGATAGATATGGTGATTAATTGAATCAAGATTGATATTGTGATAGGGATTGAATCGAAATTGATATAAATAGATAAATCGATATTGATAGGGATTGAATAGACTGATATTAATTTCGAGGGCAAATTAAAGAGAAGGAAGGCCGAATGTCGGATTCATACAAAAATACTGGCGACTTCCATTTTCAGTTCGGCTTGAATTATAATAATATTCTAAAGCGGAAGGTACTTGGGGACGCCATCTGTACATAGTTTTGATAAGCAGAAATTGCAATAAAAGGCATTATTGAATGATTCGAAGAAACAGTTAAACAGTATCGTAAAAGGAATAATAGTGTCAAGATGTTAAGATGTTTCTCTGATACGAAGCTTGCGACATTGTTTCTTACAACTATTCTGACAATGTCGTCAAAATATGAAATTTTGCACTACTTTGCAATTTTTATGTGTAGAATCCATTGAGCAATAACCGTACAGAGGATCAAACTGTTTAACTTTACAGTATCACAATAAAAGGTTTTTTGTGATTTTGAATGTAAAAAATAGTGTTTGCTCACGTTTATTAAAAAAAAAACATTAACGTGTACTGCGATTGAAGTTAAAGTTCCTTGAATTTGAACAATATACATTTTAGACCATCACGTATCGTTCGTAAGATAACTCGTTACGTAACGTCACATTACACAACTTTTTTCTTACCGTGACTAAAATAGTTTCACTCTAAAAAAATCGCTCATATTAGTTCTTATATCGTACAATTGAACAGGAATACTTTGGCAACATCGGTTATTTTTTCTCTCTGTCATCTATTTTTGTTATCTGTCATTTTGTTTCGTCATTCTTTTGAGCGAAGTCCATTTGATTTATATTTCACAATTGAATTGAATTCTATTTTCTAACATTCTCAAACTAGCATCGGTCATTTGATAACGTCGCTTGCAAGTTTTATTTTATATTGTTCTTTAGAAATATATAAAGCTTCTTTATTATTATCGGATCAGGAAAAACTACGAAGCGTTTGAAGAATTAAAGGTAGGTAGAAGAAATATATTCGAACCGGTTTGTGATATTTCTGAAATTTAGTTGTTTTGTTATAGGATATAATATTTAGGGCATACTTCCTTTTATACGGCGACAGTGATACTTACAAATTTATCAATGTAGGGAATAAAAAATTATCAATATAGTGAATAGATTAATTATTGTTCAAAAGCCTTTGCCTTCTAAAATTTTTATCTTGGAAAGTTCTAGATTTTTTTAACTACCCCTCAATTTTAAGTAGTTTTCCATGCTTTACATACGCTAATTATTTGTTTCATTATATGATTCTCGAATGCAGATGCTGTTTAAAATTTTTATCTCGGAAAGTTCTAGGTTTTTTTTAAAACTACCCCTCACATTTAACTACTTTTCTATGCTTTACATTCGCTAATTATTTGTTTCAGTATATGATTCTCGAATGCAGAAATGTTATAATTATAATAATACATTTAATATGACTCATTGAGTGAAAAACAATGCATTTGTAAAATACATCGATTTAGAGATAGAGAGACTATATGCGTAGTACGTATAGATTAAAATAACGAATTATGTGAATTTAGTCAACATTTTTTCTACATTTTTTTGTAATATATTCATAAATTAATTAATACACATTAAGTTATTAATTTTTTTACATAATGTAGGTACTTCTAAAAATGCAACATAATTTGGAATAATTTTATCATTGAAGTAAACAGATATTTTTATTTTAAAAGTTAAAAATAATTGATTTATTAGTTAGAATTGCCTTATTATATTGAAATCAAGGGAAATAGAATTCAATTTGGTGTACACAGAGATTGTTTATCAATAGTAAATATTTTGCCTATATTTTATTCTATATGATCATGTATTTATTTGCATTAAAAACTGAATCCTGCCTAGTTCTTGCTCATTTTTCTCAGTAAGGCAAGATTCATTACATTTTGATATCCCAGGTGCTCTTTTAAAGAGAGCTTAATTTGAAAAAAGAATAATTGATTTTGATTGAGTATACTCCACAGATGGCAACAGAAGTAAGTTCAGCACCAACATCACTGCCTCAACTGCAGTCTGTCCAGAAGGCAATGGCTCTACCAACTGTTGGAGCTGCTGTTGAACAAGTTGGTGCTTTCTACACAAAAGTTAAAGGTAAGTGTCGATGCCTTATTATTTATAATGGGTAGTATTATAATATACAAATTTTTTTGAAATCATCTCTAATTCAGCAAATAATAAATTACCTACTAACCCTGCTGGCGCAACAATCCAAATTGAAGCAATGATGGCTCAGTGGTAGCGTATAAGACCTCGCATAGATTGACGTGAGTTTGCATCCCTGCAATGAGCCTGAGCTTTCGGTGAGGGAAAACATTGTTAGGAAACCATAGCATGGCGGTAGGGCTAGCTACCACCCTCAAGTTGAAAATCTGTTGGCAAGCACCAATAGGTGTGTTCCGGCAGCTACACTTGAGAGCCAGTCTTCCACTAGGTTTAGCGTGTTACCATCTTGGGCTACATCGTCACTTAACATCAGGTGAGATTGTGGCCACTACGCCAAACCTATGACAGTAAAAATAAGAAAATGGGGGACATGGCCTTAGAATTTTTAGAAAAAATTCAAACTATGCTATTTGTAGGTATTTGTGGTTTTATAGATAGTGATTATCTATATAAGTATTAAGGTTAAGTCTGTCATTTCAATCTCTGTTTATTTTCTTATATTATGAACAATTGAATGCAATTTTCAAAGTTTTATAATTCAGTAGTACTTTTTATTACCTACCTACTTACAGATATTTTTTTTTTTTTTAAGTTAAAGATATTGATGTTATATGATATGGTAGGTAATTGTAAAATATTATTACTAACTATTATAAATTATTTATTGCTATAGATGGAATTGTCTCTGTTGGAAATATTGAAACTAACATCAATGAGATAGACAACAATAATATGGGACACAATCTCTCACACAGCCATTTAATTCCAAAACAAGATTGTATTATGGTAAAGAAATATCTGATATACCAGCATAAATAGATATTTAACACCCAGACGCAACTGACAATTTTATTATATTTCACATAGAAGTCAGTTGTGTGTGGATTTTGAACCTGCAAGCTCTCGGTTTAATGGTAGGGCTTGTTACCACTGCACCTTGAGTCTTGTAACACAGATAATAGTGTTGTATATTAATCATGTTTCTCCGCAGGTGCACACTCGCTTCTTGAATGGGCTCTGTCGACTGCCGAAGCAGGTGTCGTTCTTGCTGCATCCACAGCGGCGCCTTACGTGTCAGCCCCACTTGCAGCTGGTGATGCTAAAATGGCAGCGGCAATCGACCACCTCGAGCGTCGCGTGCCCCTCGTCACCGAACAGCCCAAAGTGATTGTCGAGACGACAAAACAAGCTGTGCTCTCCAGAATATCACCACATATGAATAAGGTGAGTCCAACTTTTGTCATATAAATAAGATGTTTCAGGAGTATTGTAATTCACCCTGACTTTGGGTTGTGCATGAGTGGTGATGTTTTTTTGTTCTGTGTTAAATTAATATGTAAGTTATATGTGGCGTCTAAAGAATATTCAGGAACATTACATTCGGGTTTGCTTCACCTGTATGTCGCCACTCTGTTGCATTACAAATGAACAATTGTTTACAGCCATGATACTTGATTTGATAGTGCCCAACCTGAGAAAAAATTGTAATGATGAATGTCCAATGAATGGTAACCAGTGTATGCGGCCATCTTCAAACCATCTATCTTGTGGTTTTAGCTTTGGTAGATTTATATGTACATATATTAGTGTTCCAAAATATTGAATTTTTTTAATTCTCTCATGAACATATTGTAGAATATGTACAAATAAACATTGCAAGTTTTAGTTCTTTTCACATTATAATATGAAAGAACTACATACCTGGTTTGTAGGAATAAATCTCTTCTATATATATAAAAGCCAAATACAACTCATCACAAGATCTCCAAAACTATAGTTTCGATTGACTTGAAATTTAGAATTGTCACTTATTTCGCGATGTATACGCTTACTAACAATGGATTTTGGTCAATTCAATCTCTAAGGCTGTAAAATTGGGGTTGAAAGTTTATATGAGGTGGATGAAAAATCAAACTTTGTATTTAGTCTGTTTTAATAAAAATAATGAATCACCATTTATCAAAATTTATCAGTAAAAAGTGTATAAATAGGGGCTTAAAATATGTATGGTAAAAACATTTGTCTTATAATTATTCACACATAATGTCTATTGATCTGAAATTTAGCACGAATACTCTTCAATTTATAAAAATTCATTACATATGGGTGTAAAATAAGGGTTGAATTTTTTTTTTGTTTGTAGATTGAGGATAATTATTAACCTCATATACTCTGCAATCATAAAATGCAGCTTTTTAAAATTTCTTTACCTAAATTAAATTAAGGGATGAAATTTGTGTTGCATGATTGTATAGGTAGTCTAAGAAACCCTGATTATTTTGAATATCTGTAAACGGATTTTACGCAAATCTTATCCAATATGGATTTTTCATCTACCATCACATATACTTCCCATTTTACTATTCCAACTTCTGTCTCAATTTACTGTTACAATGTTAATTGTTGCCATTGATTTAAATAATACCTGTACAACATGAGTTGCAATTTGATGAATAACAATTTCTATTGCATAGACTGAAATAATATAATAATAAATAAAGAAATGAAAATTTGTATCAACTAATGAAGGTAACCTGTTTTGCCAATATATTTGTAATACAGATTTACAGTAACTAATGAGTTTTGGTAGTTTTGATATTAACAGTAGGTTCATAGTGTTACAAGGACTGGCTTGCTTTACCAACACGTCATCTATATTAATAAATGTGGAGTTCTGTCTGTATGTACATGTAATTATTTTCCGAATTTCCTGCTAGACATCGTAAGGCACTGATCAAGAATGTGTCCTTAAAAAATGTTTTTTTACTGTTTGTAGATCTGGATTTAACTCAAAACCGGCTTGACCGATCCTTCCGATTTTTTTTTACACGGGAAACTTGTCCTTGTTCAAATGATAGGCTATAAGAATATTTCATAATACTTTTAAAATCGTAAAAAAAAAACATATTTTAGTAATTCTCAACCGAGACGGGAACAATACGTCATTTCATAATTGATGTACTATAAGAATCGTCAATTATACTTTTAGGAATCTTAACAAAAGATTATGATGAAATTTTGTACACGGGAATTATAATATGTCATTTCTTAATTGATACTATATGAATTGCCATTATGAGTAAAAATACAGTTACGGGATGATAATAATTACTGTGTAATAAACGCGTGAGGAGCCGCGTGGCACCGCTAGTAATAGTATAAAATCATTTTCAGATTATTTAAACAGGAAATCAAGGGAACTCTTAAAATTAAAACAAATAAGTACAATTTGCAGACAATTTTTATTTCGACGTATTCTATGATAGATTCATTTAGGAGTATAAAAATGAATTTTTTTAACATCTTGTAAATGTACAACCGCCGGTAGGTCCTTACCATTCGAAAGTCACTGTTGTTCTGGGACTGTACCCCTGCGTAATCAAATGATATAACATTGCTAAACTTTATATATCCAAGTATATATAAAAATAATTAACTTTGAGATGGCAGTGGTAGCCAAAAATTTTGTCATAATTTTATTTAGATTTTTGTACCTCGAGTAAAACTACACCGTCGTCTACACACGCCCCTTTGTTATGAAGCCTTCGATATGTGTAAGCTGCCTGATAATGCTTTCCTTCCATCCTATAGGTTCATCAGAGTTATTGACAGGCGAACTTATTCTTGTCATTATTTTTATTATATATTTAGATGAACTTTTTACGTTTTGGTAAATTTGTTACGCTTAATATAACCTTCACACATACGGTATATATTTTGCTATAATAATAAATAGCATTCGTTATTTCTAGACCAGATTTGCGACTTGTGAGGCACTATAACCTTGAAATACCATTAACGGAGTTTTAATAAAATAAATTGCTTCTTATGTTTGCGTATGCCATTCTAATTAATTGAAAGATGATAAAGCACGTATTTAAATATGAAAACACTAGGCCGAACCGTACGTAAATAACCGTAGTAAATATTCTTTAACATTATTCTGTTATCTATTAGCCACTAGTTGTTTCACCCGCGTTACTAACTCAAGTAGCCTGTCGTTATTCGCTTACCGTACTTACTTGTCTACAACTTTCCGGATTGTTTGGCGTTCATTGTTACTGCTCTGCGCCTTAAGAGCGTAGCGTGAAAATATATAACATTCATCAATATTTAGTTTATAAAATGCAATGTTTTTTGAAAACTTACTGGTAGTTCCAAATATAAGCGCTTTAATTCAAACAAACAAAAAAACAAACTATCTTGAGCTTTGTTATTTTAGTATAATGCAGATAAAACGTCATTAGTCATGATAGTTATTTAACGTTTGAAAGAATAATTGTACAAATACGTTCCTTGTTTAATTGGCAGTATTGATTCATTTGTAATACGTGAGCGTTTACACGTTATTATGATTATTGTGATGAATAATGTCCATCGTACCTGTTAATGTGAACTTTGTACGATAGACGGTAAAGGCGACGCACGATTTGATTTCATTATGCATTTTACGCTTGATTCGCGGAGGTTTTTGTTACGAGTGGCCTAGGCCCCGTGTAATTTTTCTTTTCATTCAAGTAAACAGATTTATCGGTTCAGAAAATATCCCAGTTGATAAAACAGTCTATAAAATAAAAAAAAATAGTTCAATGCAGATTAGGTTTGAGGCGATGATGGCTTAGCGGTAGTGTTCGGACACAACCGTCGATAATGTGTGTTCGAATTCTACCGTAAACCTGAGCTTGCGATGAAGAAAAACATCGTGATGCAACCACAGTGTAGAACCAGCCGCCGAGATAGACACCATATTCATTGTAACAAAAGCGGGCTGTTCGAGCAATTTACAACACGAGACCTCGCGATTCACTAAAGAACAAGTTCCAGGAATTGAATATCTTAACTTTGCCCTCCCAATATATTCTTGAGAATTTAAAGACCAGTATAGTTTTAATACTAGAAAAGTAAAATAGGCATAAATTAGGCGTACTTAGACTAATAAAAGTTTGTTAGGTAATAGTGTTAGGTTCTATAATAAGATCCCGACGCACATTACTTATTTGCCAGACAATGAGTTTAAGGACCACATCAGGCCGATTTTACTGTTAAAAGGTTATTCGCTAGCCAAACACGCACAGATCTACCCGTCGGACGCGTCTCAGATCTAATCTGCGACTCGTTTCAGTTGTGGTCCTGATTTTATTATAAACTGTTGTCTGTAATGTCTCTTTTAAAGCAAAATCTAGCTGTATAAAAGAAATAAAAGTAGAAGAGTTTGGGTGAAGCAATGGCTAGAAAAGCAACCACGATATAGCCATGTGAATCTACTCAGAGATTTGTCAATCCATGAAACCTTTTGATTTGTTCATTTTTTTAAGAATGGATGAATCGGCGTTTGATTATCCTTTAAATAAAGTTAAACCCTTAATTAAGAAAGATAATACAGTAATGAGATATGCTGTTAGTCCAAGAGAACAAGTTACAACAGGTGCGATCCGACGGGCATTTCTGTTCTTACGCTTTTTTTTTTTTTTTTTTGAACTGACTATACTGTTAGCCTTAGGGGCCCTGGAGCCTTTACGGCTTTTACAGCTTTACCGGGCTTGGGTGTTCTTACGCACAGACGCATAGTTGAATGCTCGAATCAGCCGCCTTACTCTTGACGCGTTCGAGTTCTCAATCAAATCTAATAAAATTCGATTTGATTCGAAACGATAACAAAAATATCTTGATTTTCGATTCAGTTTGGTTCCAAGAGTTCGCTTGTAGGATCGAGTTCGAATCAAAAGTGAAATTGAAACAAAATCAAATTCAAATCAGTTTCAAGAGTACCCCCGTCTGCTCAGTGCCCGAGTACGGGCAGCGGGCATCCGTCTACAGGTAAATCTGTGCCCGTATCACGCCATACACTATCAGATCTGTCGGGTAGATCTGTGCATGTATGGCTAGCTATACTAGCGTGGATAACTATGTGAATGATAGTGATGTCTGGAAGTGACTCCCTCTCTGTGCATCCACTAAATTATAAATATGTTAATAGGATTATTAACTGTAAATATTATTTATATTGTTCGAAAAAATAATTAAAAATAAGATAAGGCCCATCGAATTTCTTGTAGGTTCTTCTCAATGACTGGGATGTTTTCCGAACGGTAGTAGTATAGTAGTGTTTGACGCCCATAAGACCTTCTTAGAGCCCAAATTAAAAAAAGTATTTTTTGATTTTGTTTTTTTTTAAACTATTTTTCATATATAAAAATACATATAATTAAAAAGTAGAGTGCTTTGGGTCTAAACAAAAGCATTAAATTGTACGTTGATCACATAAATATGGTATGTGGGTAGGTAGCTCGCAAGAATTTTTCATCTATTTCGGATTTGGATGCATACCGTAAACAAGTTATTTTTACTCCGAATCTACCTTATATCAACATCTTCTATATCTATTGATACGTACATATTATAAAACTCAACCTCTCTCTATCTGTCTGTCCGTTTATGTTGTTTTCACGCGAAAATCACTTATCTGATTTACATGTTCTTTATTTTAATTTATAGCTATGTTATCTGGCCAGGTTATAGAATATATTTTGCAAGATAAAGTTACATACGAAATAAACAGTGACGATAATGGTGAATCAATTCGGAAAAAAAGACGCATTTGGGGTGCTTAAATGGCTTACGCTGAGCAAACCATACGAGATATATCAAATTAATGTTTTATTAATTGTAGATCTTAAAAAATCTACAAAAATGTCAGAGATGATAGCCTTTTTTGTCTTCCGTCTTTTGAACGGGGGCAGCACGGTGCGCGCGTGCGCTTGATCGACGGCATACTTTAGTCAACGCGAGCGGAGCTGAGGGCACAGCTAGTCTTAATGATAAATTAAAAAACAATAGTGAAAAATATGATACTTTTAGATTGTTAAAGATATTTTTACTACCCTCTAATTTTTTTTCTTATTAGAAACGAATCACTTTTTTTTTTTAATCTTCCCCAATTTACTTTACTTAAATAATAACTACAAAGCAGTAGTATAAATATTTTATTCTTGTAAAGATATTAATTATCTTTTCCTTGTAATATGTAATTACGAAACGGATATTAGTTAGTAATAGTAATGATAATCGGTTCAAAGTGCAGTATCGGCCCGTCAATAGGATGTTTGGTCTTATCGAATAACAATGGGTCAGTTTCCGATGCCCTGGCACGGAAAGCGTGACGGTTTCATTAAACGAAATACGATTATTGATGTTACATAAACTATCTGGGTTTTTGCCCTTCTTGTGTAAAAGACTTCTCACCGAAGGACTTGGGACTCTAATTTAAGCTAGTCTAGTTTGACATTTCGGTGAAGAAGAGCAACCTTTAAATCCGTGATAACCAAAGTGGTCTATATCGACCCAAAGGGTACAAGGGGTCCACAGCATCGAAAATAAAAATTGAGATCCATGAGATTTAAATGGAGGTTAACGATAGCGAATCTCATTTAAGCCGGTTGTGTCTTTAATTCTTTCTTTCGGCTTTCCATGAATGAAATAATCCACTTAAAACTGATAGTACTTGTTCAATAATTCCTTATAATGTCTTTACATATCATCTCATCTATCTACATAATATAGAAGAAGGAAAGAATAGAAGTAATAGAATACACAAACTTATAAGATGTTAATGAAACTAGATGAAAAATTATACATATTAGAATTTAAAGTACTGTTAGGTATATTTCTGATATATAAAAATCTTTAAGAATTATCATAAACTAACTAGCAGTTGCCCCCAGGTCTGCTCGCTTACGTTTTTATTTTCTCAGCGTGTAAGTTTTTATGTTTTAACAAATTAGTATTTTCCGCGGTATGTTTTAACCTGTAAGTAAAAGAATTTCTTTTTTTCTTTAGGCCTACCTTGAAAATAAAACCGAATAATATGGAAGTTTGGGGACGTCTCCTTTAAACGATTGTATAGTGCCAGTGTTTTTACTAGTTCTTATAGATGTTACATAGAAAATCGGTCACCAAAAGAACCTGTTCATGTGTTTCTGTAGTTACACTTGAGATCTATTGAGGGGTGTAAAGAAGGAAGGTTAAATAACATCTTAAAACTTGAGACACCTAAGCTAATCTCCCATCGACGTTGTGCACACTGCTGAGCAATGAACGAGGAAATGGCGATAGTAGGGTAGTAAGGCTTTTTACAGCCAGACAGGGTCGCGACCATATGCCATATGCGTGGTGCATATGGTAAAAATCTCGTCATACTGATTAGCTTATGTGCGACGCATTTCGAGACCAGCCGGTGCATATCCAGTTTCTGTTTACGCAGGCCGGCATGACGGCAGCGCCTGGCGATGTATTGCTAGTCGATCTCTCAGTGGTCGCCGCTGTTTTTGACTGTACTTTGCTAATCCATTCTACTATATACCTACTATACCATATTTGATTACACTAAAATTATTTACCTAGATGTTTTTTTTTTTTTTTTTCAAAATATATCAATATACGTAGATATTTTTATATAACCTTATCAGCGTCGAGTGTTTGTGTGGCTTTGTCAACGTAGCGGTGATAAGATATAAATTAATCTAGCGATATCTATGTGTAACTAAGTCAACCGGATCGTGATATTATATAAAATTATCTCATTTATAAATACGCTGTTATAATTGATTTTATTAATGTATATTATAGGTTATGGAGGTTTCTCGAAGGCGACATAAGTTATCCATTATTGAAAGTCTCGTGGCTTTTCAACCGGAGTTTATTATTTGATTTTAGATATTCATTATAAGATCAAAATAACCGAAGACTACACGCCAGCTGGTTTTAATATGAAGCCCAAGCGTAGAGGTGCATTGACCTGTGAACCTATAGTTTATTAATTTGTACGATGGGATTGAAACATTATGAAGATTGAAGCAATGATGGCACAGTGGTAGCGTGTACGACTTCGCGTTGATTGACGTGAGTTCGAATCCCCGCAGTGAGCCTGAGCTTTCGGTGAAGGAAAACATCGCGAGGAAACATAGCATAGTGGTAGGGCTTTTTCTTATACCCGCCTGGCTAGCTACCACCCTCAAGTTGAAAATCTGTCGCCAAGAACCAATAGGTGTGGTCCTAAGGTCAGGTTTAGCGTGTTATCATCTTGGGCCACATCGTCACATAACATCAGGTGAGATTGTGGCCACAACGACAAACCAATAACTATAAAAAAAATATCGTTAAAAAATCTGTTCGTTATTTTTTTACCGGCTTGCTCTTCTCGCTTGTTAGCATAATTATTTTCCAAACAGCTGGTAGTGTTTTTTATGTTCATCATTGTCTCCTTAGAGTCTAAATTGAATAAAGTTTATTGTATTTTGAATATCAAAGAAGAATAATAATCTCTTATCCGCCCGGGGCTATTCTAATTTAAAACTGGTTACGTCTGACTGCGTTTTATTCAGCTCCCTGTAGAAAAAATAATATAAATCATAGTCTCTCCACCAGTGCAGCGTTTTAACAGGAGTTATCCTGTTTTCTCATGGCTTTTTTCATTTTCGTTGCCCATCTCACAAAAACTGTTATTATTTTTATTGATAGAATATGCCATAATTTTTCTAAGAATTCCTGTCACAGTTTTTATCATAGAAAATACATTACATTTTATTTTTAAATAAGTGTTTTTTTGATTGAATGACGAATATTTCATATTCACAGGTTTTTTATTTACATATACATATTTATTTAACATACTAACAACACAGTTGAATATGAAAATAGAGTGCATGAGTTATTTATAGTCGACCAAGCTAACACGTTTTGCATTTCCTGACTTAAACGGTTAACTAGTGACCTTAAATATATAATTATACTAAACAAGTTTGTGTTGAGTAGAAATTGTCGAAGCGTAAACTTGATTGACACACCGCGATACCGGAATGCGGAAACATTTTACAGAAGGATTGAGTACCGACTTTTGCGGTTTAAATGCAGACAAATAGTTTATCAGTTTCCGTGAAGCGTAATTTTAAAATGCACGGTAAAGGCAGACCCTTAAAATATCTCAGCCGTCGTGATTATATAACTATAAATTTGCATTACTTTCTGCCTGCGCCTAAATTTCATTTCAAAATTTTGCGATAGATGTCTATATATCATGTCATATTTAAAAAAAAATGATGTGTACAGACAGACCCATATAGTTATGATTTGATTAATTGGAAATATTGATCCTTGATACATTTTTAATAAGTTGAAATGAAAAAGAAAATACGTAGGGTTTATTTTTCCCCAAAAGAAATTTATTAAACAAACATTTCAAACGATTTAATATTAACAAATATTAAATTGTTTGAAGCAGGTTTACGTGGCCAGAGCAGCGGCCGAGCAACGCGTCAAGTCACTGAAGGAGTTGTCGTGGACAAAGGCTAATGCGCTCCTCTCGACGGCTTACGGGCAGAAGGCGATGCACGGCGTCGACACCGGCGCCACTTACGCTATGCAGCTGCTCGATCATTACCTACCCCCAGTCGGCGAACAAGAAGAACCCACCAGTGAGTTCAATGTTAAGCCGTCCACCAACAGGTGTAGACTATTTAAAATTTATTATCTCTTCCTTCGACAGCGTGGAGGAAATGTGTTATGTTGCATGTTGATTTAAAAAAAAAAAACTCTTTTCGCGACCACCATACAGCAGGCATAACACCCGCCGTGGTATCACGCTTAAGCGTGTCGCGTCATAGAATCAGCTGGTATATATCATCAAATAAACAAGCGGAGTGGTAGGGTATCTGTAGACTACCATGCAAAGGGTGATAAAAACATCACAATATTTCTCTTTTGCATGACAGAGACAAGCGGCGATGGACACTGTCGATCTCTCGGTAGTTGCCGATGTTTTTGTATTGTATTGTGCTTACCATCAGGCGCAGTGCTCTTAACCGTGCTACGATAAAGAAAAAAAAACTTTATATAAATAGTGTTTAGAACGCAAATAGCTTATGATTTTCAACCGACATTGGATAAAGGAAGGTCCTCTGTTTTTTCTTTTCTTAGTAGGTATGATTACAATTTTTTTTCTTTCAGAGACTACACTATCGTTTATTAAAATTCTTTTACTTACAATATTAAGGCAAAATTCTTATGTATATACTTAAAGATGTGTAGTAGTTCTGTTTATTGTTCCTCGCAGGTGAGATAGCGGCGGGGAGCAGCGACCCGGCGCTGCACACCGCGCAGACCGTGGGCAGGCTGAGCGCGGTCGCGGCGAGGCGCGTCTGGGCGAACCTCGCATACAAGATCAACGAACTTAGAAACTCTGGTAATTATACCTACACAAACACATCATAGGACCGACCCCTATACTATTACATATTATAGGCTTTTTAATAGAAAAGTGATAGTGCTGTACATTCCATTTTTTATAGTTGCGCCATTTAATAATAATTTTATGATAAAATAACGCCACAGACGACAATGAGTCAACACTATCAACTGATTTCTCCAAACAGTATTTTTCTTTTATGGGACTAGTCACTCATAATCGGTCGCTGAAATAAATATTTCTTGTTTAGTTATCTTGTATACCATGAACGGTATGTAGTGTTTTTGCTTTTCTACCCTCAAGTATAGGTTACAAAATGGAAACTTTCCACGAACGAATATATGAAAGTTTATATGTATGGATAATATAATATATATATATATATATATATATATATATATATATATTACTTATCTATTAGAGTAATATTGTGGTGGATGATATACTTTTCTTTTAGTTGGTACACAGTGGACTCACTTGCCAAGACTTACCTAATAAAACAGACCAACTATACATCTAATAGGGCTTAGCGAAAATTGAAACTCACAATTTATATCTTTTGATTAGACATCCTAACTGTTCTAAGAGGTAACTAATTACATCTAGGAAATGTACATAGCACAAACATAAAAGTCTATTATATGGTCTAGCGACCTTGACTCCAAAATTACAAAATGAAATCGGCCATAAACAATAATTAACGTTAAATATCCGAGATAGCCGCTTTAGCTGCGTATTAAAATAGATAAAGAAAGTGAACGATAATTACGGATTACATGTCTGCACCGACTGCTACGGCGACGGACAATGGATTGGGCAATATACCTATAGTAGGGCCAATTCAGTAGATCACTTTTGATTTGACATCTGTCAGTCTTAGCTTCATTGTGAGGTGACCTGCTTCAAAACATCGATTAAATTGAATAAGTCGATACGGAGTTCAAACATCTAATGTATTGAATGTAGTTATTGTGAAAAAGTACTTATAGGTACTGTAATTTTAATTGACTCCCATTATTATTGTCAACAATGATTATAGAAGTACATTTTGACAAAAGAACCTCATTAACATTCAGATAACCACAAGGCGACCTCTAGTTACAATAAATATGTATTTTTAATCGAAAAAAGTTAAACAATTGTGCAGTTTTAACTTTAAAAAATAATAATAATATCGCGTGCTCTCCGTTACAATGTTACGTTGGTGAATTTTGATGAAGTCTCAAATGTGATCTATTAAATTGGCCCTACTATACCTACCTAGAGTAGTAAGGTTGAAAATTACGTAGGTTTTTCAGGTTTTTTTTTTTTGGTAGTTTTACCAACTTTCATTGTGATGGGTTAAACGGTATCGAAGTCCAGTCCCAATATCAATCTTTATATAAATCAATATGTATATAAAACGTATGTACCAACGAATTCTTCGCAATTCGCGTATTTTTTTATCGTTATAGGTTTGGCGTAGTTGCCACAATATCACCTGGTGTTAAGTGACGATGTGGCCTAAGATGATAACACGCTAAACCTAGTGGAAGACTGGCTCTCAAGTTAAGCTGCCGGAACACACCTATTGGTGCTTGGCGACAGATTTTCAACTTGAGGGTGGTAGCTAATTAGACGGGCATTAGAAAATGATTCGGACTTACGTCAATCGACGCGAAATCGTACACACTACCAATGAGCCATCATTGCTTCAAATTATCTCGTATATTTATTATTTGAATTTGGTAACATAATGTGAAGGGTGATTAACCCATGCCTTATACATCGAGAAGAAGTCGCATTGCCCAGTAGTGGGATATTTACAGGCTGTTATTATTATAGTATACAGATGGGTTAAGTTCTTAACAAAAAGTTCACACCTAACGGTATTTTATTTTAGCTAACCTGCCAAAACTACATATTATAGGGGATTAAAATAAAATCCACCACAGGAACTTTTTTTATAATAGCTCGGCACATTGACTGTACTGTCCCTGATGGTGTAAGCACAGTACAGTCCGAATACAAACTACAACGGCGGCCTGCCAACAACTCCGATTTAACTACATTGCATTATTGTTAGGCATAGAGCTGGACGTACGTCGGTATGTGACGGCGTTGCTCGCGGCGCTCCACCTCGCCACTGTGACCAGTCAGCAGCAACAACACGAGAACGATACAGAGAACGCCGGGAGTCAAAACAACGCGGAACCAACACCGGCCACTCCTCAAACACCGAAGAACACCGAGGAGTCCACCCCGACCACCGCGAGCAAGGTGAAGTCCACCCCGGAATCAAAATCCACGGAGAATTCCGAGCCACAATGATGAATTTGATATTTAATAAGTAATATATATATATATAGGCCACGTGTGGGTACACTCGACTTGTATCTGCATTGTTATGGTTATAGAGTTAAGGATTTTTTTAATATATTTGTAACTATAATTGGAAGACTGTCGAATGAGTCTTAAGTTTTGAAATGTTTACGGCTTTTATATAATTGTTATAGTGTTTTTATTAATTGAAGTGTATTTTTGAAGAAATAAAAACGATTTAAAGAGCAAATGAAACACGTTGTTTTATTCTAATAATTGTTTATTTAAATGTTTTTAAAACTATCTACGTAAACATTTTGTATTAGGCCATCAGACTTTATGTTTTATTTCTTGCCTCCTGGATATAAAGTTTGATAAGGTATTTCGAACATTAATTGTCATATTTTGATTATAATAAATTTGATAAAAGAGTAAAAAATCAAATATATAGTCTTGATTTTTTTTTTCTAAATTCCAATGTGACGTCATTTACTTGGTATCAAAAGATTCTTGGTTCTTTGTAAACATTTTTTTAGGAAAATTACTACAGTTACTAAACACATGATTTATGAAATATTGCAGATCGTCTCATATGATACAAGATGTGATGAAGTCATGCTTTTTTTTTCTTACATTAATCAGAATTTTTGTTGCATTTTTAAAGAAAATTATTACTCATAATGAGTAAAATCTACAATAAAAAAGTGAACTATGTAAATAAAAATTAAATTAGCGACGTTTCCAATTATTTTTTGGGAAACAAAATTCAGATTTTTTACATTGTCACTTTTTTCAGTAAGAAGAAGTTACACAATAAATACGTTTTGGCACAATCGGGAAACATTGTTGGGAGTTTATTTTTATTGAATTACAATTCATTGTGAGAGGCGTAACAAAACGTTTTACATATAATCGTATTAAAATTAAACTAAGAGCAATATTAAGTACACACAGAAGCTGCCATAAACGACTAATAATGTAATTAATTGGGAATACTATAGCATAAAAGGATAACAAACAATACTGTATTGTTTTTACTTATAAATTAATTTTCTTTTACCACTTTGTTTGAATTCGATATTTTACTAAATTCAAAAAGATTCGTTTCCAATACTAGTCAAAAAAGTAATTTAAAATTAAACATCGAATTATCGTGAAAAACTTCGGCATTTATCTTAAAATGTTTACATACATTAATACATAATAGTGATTGGAAAGTTTTTTCTTGTACTAAAGCTATTATGCCTTGTGTTCCAACAGATTTGTTCTGCACAAATCAATGCACTGAGGATAATAAAATTATCTATAATTAAAACAATTAATAAGAATTACTGTCCGAAATAATGACATAGTAAATAGTTCTGAAATAATAATGAATACTATATCAATATGGTAATATAATAATTGGTTAAACAAATTTAGAAATATCATCCGATCATTAATAAAATTGTGATTCAATAATACACGATTATTTAAAAAAAAAAAATATTTTCTTGTAAGAGTATGAACGAAACGTAAGAAATGGGTATATTTATAACAGACGCACTTGTATTTGCTGGTGTCTAATTATAAAATTGTATGATTATATAATATTGTTTCGGTTTAAAACTCGCAAAAGCTTACGACTATTTAAATGTATAGTATCACAAAATTTAGCGGTAGAAATAAAACCATCAGAAAACTAAACTTATATATAGGATACACTGTATAATGTATTCTACCTCATACTGTCGCAGACTAAATCCTATAGATGTGTGTTTGTCTCTTTTTAGTATCGCTTTTTTGTTACATCGAGTTTCAAATCACAAACGGTACCTACTAAAGTTTTCATTTCGGCCAAATAATTAATTATTAGTTTTTGTTTTAAAATGTTTAGTTTCGTTCATACTTCTAAATACCATAATACGCATGTAATGTAACATGTAATAGGTTTTGAGTCGTCTGGAACGAAAGGCGCGCGATGTAGATTAGCCCAGGCCGTGGTCCTCGAAGAAGCCTTGCGGTGTCTCCTCCTGCAACAAGGTTTATCACTGAGCCAGTGCCGCTCGTGGTCGCGTTAGAACGACCCATCGCTTATCGGCTGCACCAAAATAAAATAGACAGTATTTATATATCTAAACTTCTAATCTAAGCTTTCGGTGATGGAAAACATCATGATTGAACGACAGCACGGTGGCAGAGCTATTGTTAGTTCTCGACTGATTAGCTATCACCCTCAAGTTGGCTAAGAATTAATCGGTGTGTTCATTTGCAAGCCAGTCCCACTTCTGACATAAACATGTTACCGTTTTCAGCAGGTAATGGTCAAAATTTACTTCTGCAATACTGAAGAAAAAACTAAATTATGATTGGTGATTAAAACGTCGTTGTCGCTCCTATAGTAGATTTCACATATCTTGTGATAGTATTCAGAAAGGCTTTTAGTACAGTTGAATGAAATATGAACGTTCATATCGACACAATGAAAAAAATTACAACTGTTTCTTTGTAAAATACAACAATAAATCTATTACTGGTTCAATTATACTTTTTGTTAATATACTTCTCAATATATACAAAATCGTTAATGTTGGTAACATAATGTTGTATTTTGAACAGGGTTGCCAAGTATTAAATAGTGATTTCAAATATTAATTTACTCTCATTTCTCTTAGCTAAAAGTTTCACTCTGATTGATACAATGACAAAACAAATTACCACTTAAAATACTTTATTCATATGAAGTATTAATATGGAATAATTCGAATATTTTCATCCACTTTTATAAAAAGTTTAGTAGCAAGTTACTTCTATAGATACAGTATTGCACAGTACGAAATATTATATTCTCATATACATAGTTATAATATGCAGTCTTTCGGACGATCTTTATTATTTTCTATTTTTGTACACAATATAGATATTCATAGTAATTAAATCTCTTTATCTTTACTAATAGCCGATCAAACTTATTAGATCAAATCACCGAGAATTATTTTTAACGTATGGAAGTTGTATATCAGGAATGGCGAACCTTTGTAATGTATACGTGCCAGTTGAAACTTAGCAAATGATTGTGAGGAAAAATACGCAATTATGACATACTTTTAGCCATTTTTACTTAAGGACACAACAGAATTATTTCGATTCAAAATTGAACAATATAACTTCGACTAAGCCTATTTTTGTAAGGAAGGAATTTTTGGAAATTCAACATCTAAGGTTATGAAAGTTTCTATGAAAATCCGTCTTTAAAATATTTTTTACCGTGCGAACTTATGGTAAGTAATCAATTCTCCTTGCCATTTCATGCTATAATTCGGAAATAATCAAGGATGTATCTACAATTTTCTGAAGCACGCCAAAGGCTTACCATCCATGAATTTTACAGCGTTTAATTTATAACATTATTTTTAATACTAACGGGCTAATTATTTTTTTTGCAAAATATAGATAAAAGTAAACAAGACTACGAAGAAAATTAACTTTTCACTTTATTATCGAATACTAACTTGTTTTATTATTAATCAGATTTTGTTTTAACGTTAGGTAAATTATATTATGGTGCCGTCCCAATAAACGTAGATTTTAAAGGTTCCACCTTTTTACTACTAGAAGGTAACTAACATTTAAATACTCGTTTATGACATATTATGTTGAGTAAAATTACAATATTAAAATAAAAAACCAATGCCTTAACCAGTTAAACCCAATAAAGGTTAATAATTAATTTAAAACAAAAAAAATCAAATAAACTTAATCCAACCCAATAACAAAATAAACATTTGAAAATTAACAAAAAGAAAAAATAGATCAATATGGTGATTAGTAACTAGGGTTGCCAGCCTTTGCACAAAAACCAGAATGTACAATTTCTGGAGCCTGGAAGAAGTTTCTCGTGTAATGTAATATGAAAAAGTAATTTGAAATAAAAAACAATGTTAGTTAAGAAACTTTTAAACTAGGTTAAAACTCTACCATAAAGCATCAAAAGGGATCAGTAAACTTAGTGACAATATTTCCGAGCCTGGATTTTTTCTTCAGACTTGTACATTTACACTGAATTGTATATTTTCTATAACTGGATCTTCCAAAGTTGCAACCTTAGTTTTAACCCATAACTCTGTCAAACAGATACTTCTAGAATATAGATTTAGGGTAAAGTTAGCCCAGGGCCAGAAATTCTTTTAACCCTAGTTTAATCAAAACTATTATAGTAAGTTTCGAAATTTCTTTGTAATCCTCTTAAAAATTTCTGAAGGGTTTAATAACAAACCATAGACTTGTTTGTTTCTACCTATAGGATTTGAACAACCCTTATCTTTGTTCTCTCGTCGGTTACAATCTTGTATGATAGACAAAACTTATAATTATAATAAAATGTAAAAAAGACTATAATACCTAACCACCTAACATTATATTATTTATTAAAGATCAACATAGTCAATATGGCTAAATGTAACACAATGGCAATATTATGTAAATTCACGTCGACAAATACATTAAGTATAGGTTTACAAAAATATTGATATTTCAGTTCGATTATTGGAATAATAAAAACGACATACGAGAGCATCGTCATCGCCATAGATGAAAATATTCATTCATGGAAAATATTTTGGTATTTCCATTGATTTTCCACATGAAAATGAGTTAATACGAAAGTAGGAATCTCAATTACAATAATTGTGCTTTCAAATGCAACTAATAAATAATAACTGTTGCAACAGAACATTAATAAAAATCATAGATAATAAATTTTCAATCGGTTTTATAAGTGATAACAATTATAACATATTAATAATACGCTCCTTCAATTTTTTTATGCATAAAAAATACCCGTGATTTCGATACATTAAAAAAATATTATGAACTGATCCATTTTTTTCCTGGTACAAAAACTCGATATGTAACATCCGATAAATGAATACTCACCATTGTAATCATTTAATAAAATATATATCATTAATGACCCTGTAAAAAACATAGCCTCGTTCACCACTAATACAAAAAGTTAATATTTATTACTTCATAATTCATATGTAGTAAATATACGCGAAAATTTTAAATTAATTATAGCAACATTTACAAAGAGAATGAAACCATTTTTTTTTCATGTCTGTACAGGTATGCATTTAGGTGCGAAGATCGGGAGATTTATCCACGACGGTGACTCGACGGAATCTACGATGACTCAGAGCAATCCCACTTCACGTAGCGCTGCGTCCACTGTCTCGTCCTAACAAAATTAGCTGATAGTAATGCGAGTGTTTCATATCTAAATATCCGCGTAACTTGTATAAATATGTAAAGACTTGTCGTATCTGAATAATAAATATCGTTGGACGTAATATTCATACATCCACATGTAGGACCTTTAGGAGCAACAAACACGCTCTTGTTGGTTTCTGTGCGCTAATATTTCCTAACTAGATGTAGTTTATATAGTTTTCACGACCATATAAGTAATTTTCTATGGAAATAATCGAAAAATGTGATTGACATATTATAAACTAAGTTGAATGTAATAAAAATGAGATTTATTCGTTAGCAAAGGCGTAATTTGAAATCATAAATATGTTGTTTTTTTATAACCATTGTAGTTTCTATTTGAATATTAGGTTTCAATAGTAGGTACATATTATAGGCTATTAGATCGTATATTTTGACAAACATCGTCAAGCCAACTTTTTATTTTTGTTCGTCGAAGCTAGTATTTAACATTTAATAAAACAAAAGATTTAATATAACCTGCGATAATAATTGTACTTGTAAATCTAAACGATGTAAATTATTATATTACTTTCATTAAAATGTTTTTTTTTTCTTTCGAACTGACTATACTGTTAGCCATAATGGCCCTGCAGCCTCAAACGGCTTTTAAAGCTTCACCCGGGCTTTGGGGCAAGCGCTTAAGGCACTGAGCCACGAAAGTTATGCAACTAGTTTCGAGGGTACCAGTGGTCGAACCTCGGCTCGAACAGCGATCGTAAATAAGTCGCGATCTAACTAATTCCCTATCCGTAATTCGATCTAACATAAAATGATTAATTTCCCTTTCACCAACACAGACTATGTAGTAATTTCACGCAGAGGAGATTAGCATGCAATTTATGGAATCTGTAAACTGTATCACACCAATGAAAGCATAACGATTACTTTCAAATGCATTGATATACCACACCGAAAATTTGGGATATCTGTAGCATGAATTATATTATTTTAGTAAAGTGAAAGTACACAGGTAGTAAACAGTGATAAATATTTTTTTGGAGTTAATATTTTTATGGATAATGCGTAAGTGTTTTGTTAATTTAATCATTCGTAAATGCCAAATTTGTAAACTCATGCTGCAGAAAAGGATAGGAACCGGTACATGCAAGAAAACAGAATTTCACTTGAATCAAATGTATTTCCAAGTCCCATTAATATTAATGCATGAACAGCCAAACCTTTACCATTATAAGGACATTGTTTTACGACAATTTGTATAATCAACATCATGCGATTCAATTTTTTTTAATAATTTGACTGTCCTAGCGAATGCACAAAATAGCTCTAACCACATATTCTCTGAATAATATAAAATAACGTATTAATATTAAAACATGTACTATAATCGAATACTGAGCATTATATCAAATATGAAGGTACCAGATTATGTATGCAATTAAAATTTGTTTGAGTATTTTAAGGAATTGTTGCTTTTTATTTATAAAAATCAATGCCTTCTGTAAAGCAATGTCCTCTGTACAATATCTCACAATCATTAACTACAGATACAATATGAAGCGACTAATTTATACTATTTAATAACATCGATCACTATTATCATATTACCTAAATTATTAAAATAAATAGGACAATAAGTCAAGACTTATTTAGAAAATTTCATACTCAATAATTTTAATAATATCTCAGTTTGACTATATTATACGAGTAGAGTGTTTTTAGTATATTATGTAGTGATGCTTAATATGTTTTAATATATTTATAAACATGCAAATAATAGGCAAATATTTTTGTAGAAACAAGCGATAAATATGATATTATATAATATAAACATATATCTCAATAACAAATCAAGCAAGCACGAAAAAACTCAACGAAATTAAATGGCTTAAATAAAAAAGCACCAGTAACCAAAATGTGTGATAAGTTGCAACGTGGCTGGCGATTTAACTACAAAACCATGACAATGAAAATGTACTATGCACGCTTAATAAAATATTAGTTGTAATTATTAATTAAAACATATGAAATAAAGCTTGAACTAAATTGCCACATTAACCTACAGTGGTATTATATCTCCAGTGAGCATCTCCTTCTTTTAGTTTTATGGCAACATGGGTCTGTACACAATTATGCCAATCTCACGTGGATAGAATATTTTCCTAATCATCAGAGTTCAAGCAAAAATTTATCCAGAGAGCATTTATGGCAACTTAAAATTCATGCTTAATAATAACCAGGCTATATCTCACAAAATGCCACCAATTACATAATATAGGGCTAAACAACGTAAGTTTATAAATTAAAATAAAAACTTAAAACATGAAAGATCAGGATGGCTCCAAAAATTCAGGTAGTATTCATGTTTCCTGAACAAAGATTTTTTACACTGATTATTCATGTTTAGCCCAATGAATGAACATGTATAAAAAAATGGTTATATCACAAGGCTTGAAGTGGATGAATTTGCGTCAAAATTTTCACTAGTCCACTAACCGAGTTTTTCTATAATTAATATTAATGCTAACTAAAATTCATGTGTCCTTAGAACAAGTGGAATCGCACCATTTGGTTATTTTGTAGAAAAGCTGATTTATTAAGCGACAAATGTATTTAACAAAATTATTTAACAAAACGAGTTAGGTATAGCTTATTTTTCATCGGCTTCCAAGGAATTTGCAATGAGTCAGTGCAACAATCCATCGTTCAGGTCCTGGCCATCACCGGTGCATGCATTTCACAACAAAAACATAATAAATTAGCCGAGTGCAGTGTACATTTGGAATTCAAGCATACATTTAGTTTAAGGTGTTATAATATTACAGGATAATATATTTTCCAAGCAATAATTCAAACAGTCTGTGTTTGGTGATATTTATAAGTGCGCGTGATATTTTTTTTTTTGAATATGTAGTATATCTGGATGCATAACGTATGCAATTGTATATAATATAAACGTATATAATTAAAATTGACGTTTAATTCGGATTTACCTAAACCTACATAATAGTACTTAATTAGGGAATGATTTTAAATTAAATGTATAAAATAGAAGGATTTGAAACCATTGATTGCATTTATATGTTTGATTATAAAAGTATTTATATGACGTATTAACTGGAAATAAATACAGGTAGTCCTCGTAGTTACGGCATGTTAAGCTCTCGAAATAAGCGTCGAATCGACGTTAGTCTTTATTTCACGCATTTCCATACATAACCCAGGGGTTAGATTTTACAAGGAGTTTAAACTGTATTTATTATAAAAAATATACTTCGAATAATTATTTATAGAATTAGAAAATATTTTTGATTTATTAATAATATTTACCACAATGTATGGGAAACAAAAAATAATTAAACATTGTGCTTAAAGAATGTATCAATTTGAGTTCAAGACTGCGAGATAAATGAATTCGCCTATGACGTAAATCGAGAAAGGGGACGTATGTTTGAGGAATGGTGTCAGCATGTTATTTGACATAACCTGCCTATACATTGATTTGTCCGCTGATTAATGAGTAATAAATCCATAGTTGATATGTATAATTGCGTGATTGGAATACAATATAAGTAGAAATAGTGCAACTACACGCTTATTGCTCATATCTAATCTCTAGTAAATTATAGAAAAGGCACTACCGAGGCCACTTTTCTATTTTAACTGGTCCACTTTATAGATATTATATTTGATTATTTTATGCATTATTATTACTATTATTATAAACTATCATAATCAATAAGCAATATATAAATTAGAATGATATTACAGTACATTCTAGAAAAATTCTGAAATATAATATAATAATCTGTTAAAAATCACTGTGTACAACAAGTACAAAATAATTAATACATTAGGCTACAATATTTAAGAAATGCTACTGCGATATTAGAGGAAACAATAGAAATAAAATTTTAATTTGGTAATTAAAATTAATGAAACCATGTAGAGAACAATATATCGAGAAACTGAGCGAAACATTGGTATAACTTTGATACCCTCTACAAAATTATATATCACATACATAAAAAAAATTGAACCAACAAACATTTGTTCATTCAATTGTAAAATTGATATTTACACCCATTTAAGATCCTAAATCCGGATCTGTTTAACAATTTTAAATGTTTGCATATAGATATTAAAAAATTAGTTAAAACCAACTGCATAAAACGAATTATTCTTATTTATAAGATCCCCTGACAGTATGAACAATTACAGTGAAATCAAATTCTTGATAATTAACGTCCGATAGAGTGAGACATTATGTTGTACAAATACCAGAGGCGACACCACTCTAATGTTATATCTCATAACGCTCTTTATTATCAATGGAGAGCAACTGAAAAGCAGAAAAAAGAATATTTCGCATGTTTTTTTATATGAGAGTGTAAACACTCTCCTTCTTCATCTGTACTCCGGCTGTTAATTGAAATAGCTTTTCCAGCATGTTAGTAAAAAGCTTATAATAGCAGATTTCATAAACACAATATGTTGAGAGTATTCGATGTGTAATATATATCCAGGCAGCAGTTGTAGGTAAAGCAAACGGATTGAGAATATTGAAGGGGCAATCAATAAAAGCTTCGACGCTCGGAAGAAGTAAAACGAAAAATTATGTTCGAAAATGTGAAACATATTGACTTGAACAGATGCACATAAATTGGTAATATACCAACAAACCTAATTGGTTAGACCGGATTGAATTTAGAAATTAAGATTGTAATTTTTTTACGTGTAAAAATTATAATAAAAATATATACATTATATATATTGTTTTTTTTTAATGACTTCTTCCTGATGCTGTTTACTGTTTGTTGCTAATGTTTCTCAGAATTTATTATAATTCCACAAATTAAACTGTAATTTACATACTGCCGGGAATTTTAAATTATAACCTAAATATTCTTCATATCACATGGAACATAGGGACAAGAATAATAAAATTATTAAGCTCATAATACCAAAACTTATTTTGATTTGGGTAAAAACGACAAATAAACACGAGTGTTAATCCTCCATTTAGCAAAGACATTCAATAAAGTCTTTCAATAAAAAAATCTTAGCAGCCCTTTTTGGAATAAATTTCGGTATCTAGTATAATTTTTGTATTCTTAAACCACAGCTAAAATAAAAGCATGATCAAAAGCAGATGCCATATCGATATTCGGCTCTTCATCGAACTTATTATAATAATTATATTAATTTATTGCCGAGAAATATTTTGAGAAAAATTCAGACAAGCTCATTATCTTGGCTACTGACCTCTTGCAGCAAATCCTGAGCAGCGATCGCCTTCAGCACGTTCTTCTTGCTGGTCTCCTGAAGTTCACCACCGAGCACAAGTTCGTCGAGGATGAAGTACGCCTTCTCAAAGTTGAAGATAATATCGAGCTCACACACCTGTAGGTATTATTAATAATAAGTCTTTCATTAATATTTACATTTCAAACGTTAGGATTATTAATAAAAAAAATCTTAAAGTTGCGAATACGTCTTCTGACACCGGTACCACGCCCCGCGCTATATGGCCAGCTGGGCCCGCACTATTACTTCGTTCTCGCTTGGAGTACTTTCTGATCTACATTTTTAAGGTAATTAGCTCCACTCAGAAGGATGTAGAGTGATGTTAGGTAGTCTATACTCAGTAAAGAGTCTATAAAATGAAAAATTCTTTTTTAAAATCTAAGAGATATTCGCGTTTAAACTAACGTAAAAACAATATCTTGAGCTTAATACAATTAGTATTATATATATTATAGTATAGATAAGGTCAGTTAGTTATTTCATTTTAAAATATGGATCTTGACAATATTAAATGTAAGTAATAAGGTCCACATACCAAGATACACTTGACAGAAGATAAAAATTACTAACAACAAGAATTAAGGTAGGCAAGATTAAGTTTGATTGATAAGTTGCAGGAGCTGGTGAAGCGTAGCTCAAAATAAGATAAAACAGAGATGGCATATAGCCAAATGCAATAAATTGACGAGAAAGCAATATAATATAATTTTAATAACTTAACTTTGAGGAACACATATCCCACAGTAGTCTGATATATTAGTTCTTGATTAAGTAATAAAATTAAATACTGCAAGATTTAATATACAATTTGCTCAGAAAGACTTATTATCTCCTTCACATCCCTTTTTCATTCATGATGACGTATGACAACAAATAAATTGAAATTGTTTTACATTGTTATACTAACAGGCATTTCGAAGTCTATTTTTGTGTAGATAATAAAGTAGATTTAAAATGTGATTACTATATTCTCGATTTTTTTTATTTTTTTTTTTTAATTAGAGATATGGTTATCTTCTTCAATATATTCTAGTTCTCATGCGCAACATTAAAAACTAAATATCGAAATCTTCATCTTCATCTAAATCAAATCTTTTGAGCGATCAAAATTAAAATTTTGACCTTTTCAAAGCCCCAATCTTATATAATTGCCATTTTTGATAATTATAGAGTTTTTTTTGGGGAAAAGAACTTGAAATATCTTTTATCGTAAATTTTTTTTTCAACCAAAGTCTATTATCATATTTGGTTTGGGCCCCCTAACTCCAGGCCTGAATAAACCAATATTATTAAATAATTAACTTTAATTTTCAAATGCAGTGTCAACTCGCGAATATATACTTTACACAAATACATGTGGTAGGATAAAACAATAATTGTGTCGGACTGAATTGCGACCACCATGTACATGTACACAATAACTCTCTCTTGGTTTCCCGCCTTTCGGGATCAGCTAGTGAAAATATATCTAAACGCAAATACACTTGCAGGCTGGCATGACAGCGACTATCGGCGTTGAAATGTCGATTACCAGGTGGTTGCTGTTATTTTAGGATTGTAATATGCTTACCACCAGGCACAGTGGTATACTACAATAAAAAAACATGTTAACTTTCATTTCAGTATGTTATGACCATTAAATTGACCATTCAGTTACTGTATTTTGTCAACTAATTGTTTAATACAACACTATAGTTTTCTAATTTCAGTTGACATTTATATTCATCAAGCTCAGATCGAACCTAAGTTGCTCACTAGTGCCAGTCTGGTTCCTACTGAACAATACTTTTGTGACTATAAGAGTCCTTTTCATCTTCCTTCCACAGTAAACAAAGCAATTAATAGAAGTGAATTTCTATTAGACCACATATCTCTAGAGCTATTTAATTAAATTAAATTATTTTAAATATTTATAGTAATACATACGCTTCCAAAGTATTTGTCAAGCAATTCAACATAACGATGTATCAACTCTAATGTAAGAAGTTCATTATCCTCCTGCTCCATTGCACAGCAGAAATACAGTGATGCGTATCTGTAAAATATTTTAAATATATCTTTCGTTGTCACTGATACAGAAGTATATAGATTTCACATATAGAATAAAATCCATAAACCATTGTTGCTGCTTATGCAGTGTTGTCATATACAATCATATGAAAATAATACAATTATATAAAATAATTTATTGACATGTTAATCCATACAACTTTCATACTCTGTTTAATTTTTTACACCACTATTATATACATGTCAATAATTGTATAAAAAAAGGGGTTGTCAGTTAAAGATTTGTAATTTATAAGTTGAAAGTATTGAAATAAAATGGAATATTTTGATTTAAAATAAAATGAATTCATATGCAAAGCTCAATTGCCTGATCTCATTTTATTTAAGGTTTAAATGTGCTTCGTCTTTTTACCCTTAACCCACATAAGTAGGATCAGCACAACATGTTTTCCTCTACTCTCCTATATCACATGTCATTACAGTATACACATAATATTCCACACACAATCCATCCATACCTTCTGCCATCTTCCTCAACTCCTTTATTTGTCTACCATCACACTTAAAATTCTTCTAGTTATACAACTTTCATTTCTACTCATGACATACAATGTCTGGGAAAATAAAAGTATTCAGTCCGATTTTTCAATTCATATATAACTTTATTTGACGAATAATTTTTAAATTTTGACAGGTTTTCCATACATTATCTGTTAAAATGTCAAAATTATTCCTTGTATAAATTATTTGACGATTGAAAAATCGGCCCTTAATCTTTAATCTGTCAAGCAACTGTTAAAGTAACTTACAATAATTATTATCAATTAAATTAGAAACCCTAGTTATTAGCTGATGACATAGAAATTAAGTTGTATTTATAGTTATTAATTTCAATTTATTTTTAATTATAGCCTGAATCTAACATATGGATTAGTTATAACTAAGCTATAACACAATTAATTTGTCTATTGTCATTGTCTAAATCTAGGTTAAGAAATCAAAATTAAATAAAACCTTAAAGTTACACTCACCTCTTATAAACAATTTTCACATCCTTCCACTCAAGGAAGGAGCACATTTTTGGCTTTCGAGCAAGCACAGTTGTTATCAGTTCCCTGGTTATTTTCTTCTTCAGCTTATCTGGATGTGCTACATACCATTTCTGCAACCTTAGCTTGCCTTGCCGACTGAATAATAGCATGAATTGCATCTAAGGATAAAAGCAATTTATATTTCTCTTAATAATTTATTGAAACAGTTAATTGTTCAACTTCTTGTTAAAATTGCACAAAATGGCAAACAAATATAATATCCCAGTAAGCCAAAAAACAATACATTTATTAATATTTGGAAATCAATTAAGGCATATATGAAAAAATTATAAGGACCAGAAAATAAACTAAATCCTTCACTCCTACAATATTTTTCATCTATACATATTATAAAACTCAACTCTGTCCGTTTATGCTATTTTCACGAGTAAGCCACTTATCCGATTTACATGTTTTTTTTTTTTAATTCATAGCTATGTTATCTGGCCAGGTTATCTATACATATCATAAAACTCAATGCCTCTCTGTGCGTTTATGTTATTTTCACGTGTAAAAAACCACTTCTCCTATTTACATGGTTCGTTTTTTTAATTCATAGCTATGTTATCTAGCCAGGTTATAGGATATATTTTGTAAGTTAAAGTAACATATGAAATAAGCAGTGAAGATAATGGTGACTCAATTTGGAAAAAAGGGTTTTTTAGGAGCTTAAATGGCTTACGCTGAGTAAACTATAAGAGATATATCAAATTAATAGACTACGTAATTGTAGATCTTAAAAAGACCTACAAAAAAGTGATAGCATATGTTTATCTTCTAAGGATCACCCACAATAGCCATATTTGGGGCAGCACAATTCGCACGTGCACTCGACCGACAGCATTCTGTACTCCACGCGTACTGAGCCGCGGGTACAGCTAGTATAGTGCAAGTTGTAAAAGATGATATCATCTTCCATATAGTTTAGCACCACTGCCATAAACATTTCTTGGAAAAATTGTTTAAATATCTTCTCCTATAATACTTGGGCGACAAACTTTAAATTGAATAGTGAATAAAAATAGAAACATATGGTTTTCTAGACTTTATAACATTACAAGGCAGTCATTATACCTGAAGTTACAGACTTACCATCTTGTCTCTCTTCCTAATACCTATATTATCTTATTATATAAATAAAAAAACGGAATGTTTTCTATTAAATATGACAATTTTGACTAATTTACATTTTGTGATATATCATAAATGTTACGTATTGTTTTTCTTGGTGACTAGGCTAGCCTATGACGCCCTAGCCTAGCCCAGACGAATTAAACGATGACAGCTGACAGCTTGGTGATAGTGACATGTTCTTGGTGACATGACGCAAAGATATTAGAGATGCAATTTTTATAATAACGTACATTGTCGATTTCAGTACCAATGCTGTTCGATGTCGAAATCTTGAACAACGGATTCTACCAACACCCGAGGTCAATGTCAGGAAAAATTGCAGAGTATTATCGACAGCGAGAATTAGTTTTATTATATGCCAATACAATTTTTTTATACAACTATTTTTTTTTATATACTACAAAGATGACAAACTGACATACGGCCCGCCTGATGTTAAGCGGCAACCGTAGCCTATAAACACCTGCAATACCATAGGTATCATAAGCGCGTTGCCGAACTTGAATCCCCCTACCCCAAGGAGCTCTGAAAACCCTACTCTTCTGTAGGAAGATATCTGATATCTTATTCCATTTAGTTAACCTTACGTAATAATTTTATGTAAGGCACAATCATAACTTATAATTGTTATAAATAACAAAACCGTATTGTTAGAATATATATATATATACATATCGACCCGAACACCACATAAATCACTAACATTAAACGATACGCTAAGCTTATAGTAACTATAATAATATCACACTTCTATAAGTTGGCAGGCTTCGTTGCTGAAAATAACGGTGTCACTAACACGACAACAAATATCGATTGAACGGAACATCAATGTCGAAATTTAACGAAAACGCTCATCTCTACATTGTAATGTACAGTCTTACAAATATAAATAATAAATCTATGATTATTGTAATTCTATATTATCTATGTTTGTTATATTACGATCAGATGTTTATATTATGTACTATATACTTTATGATTACAATATGTCACTAGGGAGTTTTTAGCGGGATCTCAAACTGTCATGTAGTGGTTTTTGTTTTTTAGTCATAAATTTATGTTATTTGCCCCTATATTTCGTTATACGGGTGGCGTTTTGCTAAATAAAGCTTAGTTATTGTACACAAGTGAAGTGAATTGGAAATAATAACATGGATCATGAATTCAGAGATGCCACAAAAACTCCCTAGAAAGTTCTAACAAGGGAGCCACCATATTGTTAGAATGCTGAAATCGTCATATTATAAGACTGGAAACTATATTCACTCGATAATGGCAGTATTGGTTTTCAATAAAGAGGACCGATTGCCAAGTTAGGAAGAAGAAGAATATGTCACTTGTTTTTAGAAGCTTATTAATGTATTTTTAACGACTTCCGGTTAAGAACCAATACTATTTTGATCTATATGTAACACATATGCCACTACCTAATTCCCGCACGTGTTTTTTTTGTGATATCTCACAATAAAAAATTTCCAGTTGCTGATCCAAGTGGAGTCAATGACCCTCTACAAATCAGCAATTAAAAACACCTACGTCACCGATCTATTTTCCACACCGCACGTGAACAAATGTTCGAAAATCCGCATTTTCCTCAAAAAATAAGTTTATTTTCACATTTAGAAAAAAAAAACTTACATAAATTTCAATTCTAACTCGAGGCGTGGCTTATCCCGAGTTGGCACATCTATAAAATATACTCCCTTTACTCTTTAGGGTAGTGTTATGCAGAGACGTGTTATGTATTGACCTTCATTATTTTACTTTTTGGTATTGTCATAATAAATGTCTAAATAAATGTTAAATCTGAGTTATAAATGAATAAAAAAGAATTTTGTTGATTGAAATGGGTAGATTACAAGCAAAATCGAAATCTGGATACTATTGCCCTATTTTGTATAGCTGTTGCTTTTGTATATCTTTGAAGACCGGATCTTTTTTAATAGCATTTCAAGGGTTGCTGCCAACTATCGTTTGCTTATTCTTTTCTTCGCCGGTGGTTAATAAATATTTACAAGATAAAGGAATATCAGAATTGGAAACTTTGATAGTTGCGTGTGCCTATGGAATTTTGGGTATTGCTGTGTTTTCTTCCCATGTTATTTTGGTCGTAGCATGTTTAACAAGATTTCCAAAATTATACGTTATATATTTATGGATTATGGTATTTTATATAATCGGAAGCTTTGTTTTAGCGATAATAATAAGTAGCAAAAGTATACAATCTGGACACCTCCAATTCGGTATATTATATTTTTTTGTAGCATTGATTTACTCATTACTTTTAATTTATTTCTGGATTGTTATACATAGTAAGTTGTATGAAGAAAAAGGAGATTCAAATGTCATTAATATTTTTATAACAATAACGTGAGTTGCTTATAAATTATCTGTTTATTAATATTTATTTATTATTTAGTAATTGTGGAACTTTATCAAATAACAACCTACATTTTTTAAATTAAACGTTATTACCTATATATATACATATAACCGTATGTTCAAGGTTTTTATTGTTCCTAGGTTTTAAAGTGATTCTGATCGTTTTTTTACCTTTACTTTTAATGCGTGATGAATGATTGTTACTTGTTTATTTGTATATTAAAACGAATGTCTACACAGTTATTAATTTATGACATAGCGTCGTTATTTTTTACATTTTTGTGTGATTAAATTAATATATTGCATACTGTGAATATATTTTAATATAAATTATTTTTTTGGAATAACTATTTTACCTTTTTTTATTAGCTCGGCACATTGACTGTACTGCCCCTGATGGTAAGCACAGTGCAATCCAAATACAACGGCGACCATCGAAATATCAAAATCCATTGGCGGTTGACAACATCCGTTGTCATGCCGGCCTGCATAAATATCTATTCACGTAACGCTTGAAGGACCTGATGTCATAAGAAGAAGGAACACATTGGCCGGAAGATGGTTCCACAGTTTCACGGTACGACAAAGATAGAATGTAGAGAACTTTTTAGTTCGTGCCGAGATGGAAGTTACCGTAAAACTGTGATTCCGAAGCCCAGCGCGTGTGGTTCTGTTATGGAAAGGAGAGGAGGCAATTAGATTGACCAGCTCTTCAGAAAACTTATCATGATATAGACTTTAGAACATGCTAAGCGAGGCGATGTTACTGCTAAGCTGAAGCGATTCGATGCATTGGGTAACGTCTGCATCATTAACAATTCGAACAGCCTGTCTTTGCAACCTGTCTAGAGCATTGAGGAGGTACTTGGCGGATCAATCCCATAGGTGCTAACGGTATTCCAAACACGACCTAACTTGTGCCTTGTAAAGAAGGTACAACTGACCGGGCGTGAAAAACCGTCGCACCCTATTCAGGATTACGAGTCTCCGAGATGTAGTGGAGATGACACTGATGACACCGATGTAATCCCTTGAGTTGAGGTCGCTGCGAATATTGAAGCTGTCACGCATTGCTAGTGAGACGTTCTGAAAATTGGGGAGGGGAGAAAACAGAGACTTTTTTTGAGGACAACGCGCATACCTGAGTTTTCTTGGCATTGAAGGCAACCAAGTTACTCGCTTTCCATATATGTAGATACGTGGTACAAGTATTAGTTAAGTTCAATGATAAGTTCCTCCCGTCTCTTTTCTGTTTCTCCCCGACTACATGAAGGCTTGCTATAATAGCACCCATGAATGGTGCTGTCATCTGCATAGCAATGAGTATGACCTAAAGGTAACATATTATTGATATGCATAAGAAACAAAGTGGGCGAAAGCAGACGAACTCCAGCGTTTATCGACATGAACTGCGAAGTACATCCTTCTACAAGAACACAAATTCTGCGTTCATGTAGAAAGCCGGAGAACCAGTTGCAGAGGTTGTTGGGAAGTCCGTACACCGGAAATTTAGAGAGAAGTCCATGGTGCCAGACCCTATCAAAAAGCCTTTGCTGTATCAAGATCGGTCGCCAGAGCCTCGCCATGCTTATCAGTTGTCTCCCCCCAGCGGTGCAGCACATATGCCAGAAGATCATCCGTTGATCGATTCTGGCGAAGTACATATTGACGATCATCAATCGAAGTATGATCTTCTAGGTAACGGATAAACTGGGTGTTGATGATCCGCTCCATGATCTTGCACAACACTGAGGTTACGGCAGTTGGACGGTAATTAACAGGGTCTGATCGATCCCCCTTCTTGGGAATCGGTTGCACATTAGCCTCCCTCCAAACCCAAGACACGACACCAGAGAGGTAGGACAGGCAGCAAAGGCGCGTCAACACTGGAGACAACTCAGCTGCACATTTTTTAAGTGCTACCGCTCGGATACCGTCCGGACCACTGGACTTCTAAACATCGAGCGATCGCAATTCCCTAAGCACGTCAAATTGCCTGAATCGTAACTCGGACATTGGGACACCGCAACTAGGAATTATAGGCGGTTGTGTATTGTGATCATCGAGCAAGGAATTAGCCGCAAAGAGATTAGCTAGTAATGTCGCTTTCTCTTGAGGCCCATGAGTCAGTGATCCATCAGAGTACCGCAGCGGAGGGAATGCTGGACAACAGTAATTAGCTTGCACAGCTTTGGCCAGACTCCAGTAGACTCGACTGTTAGCCGGTTGACCTACGAGATTATAACCTATCCGTGCAATGCGCTGGGCATCCGCTCTAATGTAGGCCCTCTTACAGGCCTTGGTGGCAGAGTTAACAGAGGGACTTAATACTTAAGCTTAACTTCATAATCTTTTTTTAACCCTCAAATATTATTTTAATCAGGTAGTTACTCCCTAGTTAAATCTATCCAGGGAATTTTTGTAGCAACTTAAAATTCATGTTTCTAGTTATTATTTATAATCCACTTCACTTATATGAGTACACAAGAACCAAACTACATCATGCAAAATATCACTGATATAATACATAAATAATAATAACGTAATATAATAACGTAAATTTATGAATTGAAATAAAAACCACCTCATGATAGATTAAGATCCCGCTAAAAAGGTCTTCAATAAAAGTATGAAAAAAAATTGCATAAATACATATTTTTAATACGTAATGTCACTTTCTAATATGCACTGTTCAATTTACTGAAGGCATTGCAAAGAGTAAGGTCCACCATATGACAACATAGGGCTCTTCAATGACTGTTTTTGTTGGTACGTAATAATAATTCGCATATTCGATCTAGCCAAGTCAGATCTTAGCCTTCAATATATTATCCTAAGTTACTATTATAAGAAGAAATGACATTTTTAGTTGTTATAAAATATTTTATGTTGGTATAACTTGGCACCCATTTAGATCTCACTTCTTTTGTTATATGGCATATATCATAATATTGAACTTGGCTCTCATTTCACATTTATGTTTTTGATGGGATATCATTACTAGTATTAAATTATTAGTAGATAATTATTCATAATAAAATGAATACCAAATGGTTTATGTTATCCAATGGAAGAGGTAGCTTCAAAAGTAGCTCCAAATGGTTCGTATAATATTACACACGGTACTGCTTGCCATTCTTTTAGCTTGACGTTGGCTTGACACGCTACCGTGTGTCTAGATCAGGCGGAGTGGTAGAGGTTGTGACCACCATAAAAATAGTAATAAACTAAACCTCTCACAGTTATTTTCTTTTGGTTTGTCGATTTTCGGGATTACCCGATGTATATCCAGTAATCAAGCTTAGTAGTAACCAAGATGATAACACGCTAAGCCTACTAGTGGGAGTACTGGCTCTCAGGTGCAGCTGCCGGAACATACCTATTGGTGCTCGGCGAAAGATTTTCAACTTTAGGGTGGTAGCTAGCCAGGCGGTCGTTTCAAAAAGTCCTACCACTTTGCTATGGCTGCATCACGATGTCTTACGTCACCGAAATTTGAAGCTCATAGCAGGGATTCAAACTCGCGTCCATCGACGCGATGTCGGTACGCGCTATCATTAAGTCATCTTATTTTTACCATACACTTTTTATACTATAAAGGTGGCAAAGAAGCATACAGTCCGCCTGATGTAAAGCGGCTACCGTAACCTATGGATGCTACTAATATCATAGGTTCATCATAGGTATCATCAGGTATCATAGGCAATAGCGCGTTGCCAACCTTGATCCCCTAGGCCCTACTCCAAGGAGCTCTGGAAGCCCTATTCACCACAGCAATACAACATAAGGTTATTTGGCTGCGGTCTTCTGTAGGGTGAAGGTATTCCACTGGTCGGACTACCCAAGTAGAAAGAAATCTCCAAAGAAATTTCTCTGTGCCTTACCTATCTTAAAATGAACCTCTTCACAATAATTTTCTATTGGGTTGTCGCTTTGTATGATCACCCGGTATATATCCAGTAATCAAACGAAGTGGTAGGGGTTGCGACCACCATACATATAGTATATAAAATAGTTTTCATATTTCTCATCTGCTAGGCGTCCCGTGACGGCAGTTTTTTTTTTTGTAGTGAAGATAGTCACATTTGTCAGTTTTAAAATGCTCTGTATCAGTGCCATCTAAAATTAAATTACAATTAATGTTGAAATAATTTGTGATGTCTATGATGTATCTTTGGTTGACTATGTAGTTCATATTTGTAACTCTAGAGGTCAGAGTACATCTGTATATAGCGTAGAAAGAGTATGCTATGGTATATAGCGTAGAAGAAGTAGTATATATGTCTATGGTATATAGGATAAAAATGTATATGAGGACTGAGTTGCCAAGATTGAAAAAGAAGTAACATGTATATTACTTTTTAGCATCGGCAACATTGGCCAAACTTCAAAGTAGAATTGATAAGTATTTTGACTTTTTGGTTATTGTCATTTGAGGAGAATTGCAGATTTTCCTTGTGCGATAAACGAATAAGAATACACACCAAACTATAGTGTTAATTCAGATGCATTAAAATTCATCAAAAATTTTGACAATTATAAAATGGTGAGTTATTATTTACCCTTATTTTATTGTAATATTAAAAACGACTGTAATAAGATGTCGCGACTATGTAATCATATTTTTTACTTCTATAATCTAACTAAACAGGTTTTATTATAGAATATGGGTTATTTTTTGGGGATATTAGCAGAGAAGATTATTTTTAACGTATAATTTTTATGAAGTGTAAACTTATTTATTTACTAATAAAGATATGTATAGAACAACAAAGTGTGAAAATTGCAATGTATATAAAAAAAGGGAATAAAGTTTTATAGGTATCAGTTTATTTTAAATTCTATTTGATACTATTATTATGACTATAAGCAAAACATTTTTTCACAGCATGTGTGTAAAAGTGTTTTGTATTTCTTCAAGGAATATTCTTTATATGATTTTTATTTATTTTGTAATGCCTTTGATGATATAGGTGGGATAAATAATTTTGGATTTAGAATCGTTTGGCATGAATTCTGGATAGAAAGTGGTTCAAGTTGATAGAGAATTGGTCCCTGATTGTAACGTAACTAATCCCATTACAAGGTAATTTGCTGTTTTCGAGAAAATTAATAAAAACTATCTTAACCTCGAAATTTACAAAACTCTGAAATGACATATAATTAGTGTTGTCAGATGAACAAATATTATAATAGTTCACAAACTTAGACATAGTTGTACCTTTTTTAGTTTAATAAATTACAGAAAGCACACTTTATAGAACATCATAATAGTTTGCTAGTAAAAAATACATAAATATAAAAAGTATAATTAAAAAAATCACTAATAAAATAATTAATTTTGTTAATATATTATAGTAACTTTTAGCAATTGTTACTACATTTCCATAATTTTTATGAGTTGGCAATTGAATATAATCCATGTTAATTGGCCCCTAGATTTTGTTTTGTTTGCATGTATTTTCCCTCTTAACTGATTTACGTACTTTGGACTTTGATTATTATGTACTGGACACCGATTATCTGCCTTCCCGACAGATCTTTGCATATTCTACAGACATCAATTGTCGCCTTACCGACCGACCACTGCACGTATAACTAATTTCGATTACTGCTTTCCTGACCGATTAATTTACATGCTACGAACTTTGATAATCCAAGGATACTATTTAACTATTTTGATCTTGAAACTTTGAACCCCTATAACTTGGGTCTGGTGAGTTACCTTTTAACAGGAGTAGTGTCAAAGTGTAAGGGACACTCACTCCCCACCACCCCGCCCCTCCTGTGCCTTTCGATTTAAAAATTTTAACTAATGTCTAAAAAAATGTGAATATATAAGTCTATTCCAAGTACAACATAGATTTTTTGAATCATTCTTGCCTTGCTCCATTAAATACTCCTACTGTCCTACTGTATGATTGTGGATGTACTTTATGAGGGTTATAAATATAAAAATTATATTTACTAGTATCAACCAAAGTTTAATCATTATTGTTGAACTAAAATTGGCTTTTAGGAAAATGATTTAATGTAATTAAATTTCATTCATTTCATTTAATAATAGTGTAAATTGCCAATAATCATTTACCATAGGGAGTGTTTCTGGGATTGGTTTCTGTAAGTTGTCATTAAGATATGTCTATCTGGAATGGGTAAATGGAATTAATTGCTTTAGTCTCTCGATCACAAAATATGATACATACACAAAAATTGTTTTTTTTTTTTTTTTTTTAATTGTCTCTATCATATCTGATGTTAATTGAGATTTCATTGGAGATGGTCTTGACTTATAAAAGAAACTGTGGGGTAATTACAGCTTTTGGAATTTTTATAGTGGAGAAGAAAATAGAATGAACAGTATTTTAGCACAACATTTTTTGTTATTTAGGCATCAGGTGAAGGCACTGGTGGTGACTGTGAGAGTGAAGAACAAGAAGATTCTTCCTCCTCTAATCACATTAAGAACTATATTTCATCATCGTCAGACAATAATGATGGTAAAGATGTTGATAGCGCCCTTAATAATTTGAATATACAGGACACTTCACAGGTTAGTGTTTAGAAGATTATTGTAAACCCTTTAATGCATAAGATGTTGTTAATTCGAATATAATTGTAACATTAATTGTATTTTAATTTATAAAAGTTACAATGTTTTGGATAAATTAAAGGATTTTTGTGTTCTGAAATACACATCTATGGTCTAACTTTGTACAAAAATCATTTCTTTATATAGGGACAGTATTAAAATTACTTATTTCTTAAGTTGCTTAAGCCATGTATACAAATAAAAATAATAAAGATTGTAATAAATTTTCACAACTTATACATATACCTTAGTAATAAACATACAATGTATGCATATTAGTTCAGTGCTCTTGTGATTCTTTCTGAAGTGAAGAAACTAGTTTTATAAAGACTTGAACTGGACTGAAAGTGGGAAATAAAAAGAAGCAAATTAAAAGAGACATTTAGTTTTATTTGTTTAAGGCAAAATGACTGCACTGTGCCTGATGGTGAGCCTAGTACCTTGAGATTGGAATTCCATCTATTATTAATCATACCAATCTACAAGCCTCTTGGTAGCTAGATATATACGGGCTGATCGGAAAACTCAACAAACAAAAAAGATAGTCACTGTTAAAGGTTTATTGATATGTCTACAACCATGGCTTCGAACCAGTTGGGTGCAGATCCCTAGTGCCCCGCTAATTCTAATTAATTATCATTGGTTCATCATAAGAAGGCTTGCATGACACATGCCAAATGTTTATTTTAGTGATGTAGCATAATTGAAATTGGAAGTTGATTTTACAATTATCTATTCTTTTATAAAGATAATTAAATATAATTGACAATATGATTATGTTTTAAATCAATTGAAGGATGTGTAAGCTGTGTAAATTAAATAACACAAATTAACTATAACAACATTTGGAATCACAATCTGGAACACTTGAATTATTGAATACCCAACTCCACCAAACAGCAGATTAATTCTTCTAGTCAATATTCCGTGTTGCTACAGTATAAAATGTAGGAATTACGTAAATATATATTTTTATTCAATATTGAAAAAAAAGTAATAAATTAAATGTACAACGGCTTCCATTAATTTTCGATTCCTTGGTTTATTATTATGGTCTACTCTATTATTAAGTAACACATAATGTAACGCTGCACATAGTAAGAAAATAAATACGAAAATTCACAAAAAAATATTGTATAGAGGAAGTTATTTAGGATTTTGTCCTGCAAAATATTTTTATAACGTTTATCATTATTAAAAACTTTTTTTAATGATAACTGATAGTCGAAACGCTTGTTTTTAGATTATGTCATAATTTGCACGACGTAACAATTCACATTCTGTCAATATGTATGATGAACAAAGTTTTATTCTTATACCTTTCTAGTATAGTGTTGGTTTAATATAAAAACAGCTAATTTAAAAAAAAGTCTAGTGGCGAAGATGAGCTCTCGGTTTTTCGACAACAATGGCAACGGGAATTAGAAGCTACTCCCACACCACAGAGGGACACTCCCCAGCGGCTACAACCTGAGGAAAAAGACACTGAACCCATCACAGAGGAAGAAAAGGTTATTGATTACAAGTGTTTTTCCTTGTAAGATTTTATTTCACTGTATTTTTTACTTTTATCAATAATGTTTTGTTATGTTATTGCATTACATAACAATTGTAATTATATGTTTAAATGTTCTATCACCATAAGAAGGCCATCAAAATAATAGAATTGAAATTAAAATATTTTATCTGTAATATTTTATACCCTTACTGAATTACTTAAATAGTAAACAAAGACATAATATACTATGAATTACCAGAATAATCTGAATAATCATATATGTATGATTTGCATATAGACATGCAATTTGCATTCAAAAAAGCCTTTCATTGCCTTTTTCTAGGCTAAGCAACTTTTTCTCAGAGGTGTAGAATTTGAACGTGGTGGGAAACTCTATGAAGCGATACAGAACTACAAAAGGGCAATGCAAATTTTACCTGACATTGAGACTCGCCTTTACGAGAGTTCAGAACTTCGGGGAGAAACACCTGAAAGTGAGTGGTGTTATTTCATAATCATGATTAGCGAAATTTAGAAAGTACTAGAAATTTTGTACTTCTTATTAACATAATAATTATATCAGTAACAGAAGAATTAGCTTTATTACCTGTTAAATTGATCTGAAAAAGTTCAAAATGTAGCTATGGATGAATTTGGAAGCATTTTAGCGGGTACTACTTCATATGATACTGAGACCTTCAAAAGAGATGTGAAGATGCATTTGAGCAAAAACAAATGAGGTCAACTACTGCAGATGAAATCTACTTTACCGATAGTCGCCATTGTTTCTGACCTGTACCATACTAACCATGAGGTGTTGTACAGTCATTTTGCAGAACTAATCGAACAGCTCGAGATCTTTATTAAATTTTTTGATTTTTTATAGAAGAGTTAGAGACAGAAGAAGAGCCACAGGTAGACGAAGTTCATCCGAGCGATGATGAGGATGCAGTGGAAGGCGAAGACCTTCTTACGCGCTTCCAACGTATTCTTGCCAGAAAAGGACTGCTGTGTGAACCTGCTTTGCCTACCACGGTATGCAATTTATTACACAATTTTTACATTAAGCAATCTATTGGCCCATGATCAAAGGCTCTTTGTATATTATTGGATTCTGCCTGTTTTGTGGGAGTTCGGGATAGATTTTATATCTGGAGACGACATACAAAATACCTTGTATTAAAAATGGTGAGTTGTTTTGGAAGTTTTCGGAGTTTACTCCTTAAGAATCGATTTCCACTTATAGCCCGTGGTACGTAAATTAGATGAGGAGCGAAGTCGAGTGTTAACAAAAAGTTGTGTCAAAAAGGTATTATCACTCAAAGGTATTACTCCTTCAACGTCTGGCTCTGTATGCATTCGCGCGTGAACCAGATAATATTATTGCTATTTCTTTTGTTTTAGCACAATAACTACGACCACTCATGTTCTCTTTCACGTATCCACCATTTTTAAACAACATTTTGACTACGGACCCAAATAAAATATTTATATAATAAAAAAATTGTACTGCGGGCGTATTAAGATAAGTCAAATAAGCATCATAGCGTAGCAAAATAGTCCGCGGCCAGTGAGTCGCCAAACGCGCGCCATCCACACCCCGCACCCCGCACCCTGCGCCCGCTGTCTGTTAGCTCAGTTAGCACACTTTGGCTAAGCGAATGAGAGGATTAATGAGCCGGCTGACCGGCGCGGCTCGGTGTGCTTGCGTTATCCAAGTATGTACTGCGCTGCTTCAGTGGTTCACACTTTACTCAAGGGAGTAAATAGGTTGTTAAAGGGTCGGCAACGCGTATGTGATGCATCTGGTGTCGCAAGCATCCATAGGCTGCGCTGACCGCTTAACACCAGGCGGACCGAATGTTTGTTTGCCACCATTGAAGTATATGAAAAAAAGTAATTGCCAGCAAAATTTATAAAGAATTACAGTTATCTATTACTAATATTTCTATAATTTTCTTCATAGATCATGGTAATTGTATAGGGAATACAAAAGAGTGTAGACAACTCTCGTAGGTTAACTACTATAAAACAAAGGAACTTCCATAACTACTTGGCACATGGCAGTCTTTCAAACTGATGATAGATTGACAGTCATGCCTTATTCGGTTAACTATTATAAAACAAACAACCTTCTTCGTAGAGTGCTCATATATCGTGGTTGCCGTTTGAGGTGATATTGGTGATACTCCGATGGGTGGTGAGCGCGGAATTAGACGCTGGTTCCCTCGAGCAAATGTCGGCCGTCTGCCGCGGGATGTACGTCGCAGCGCGGGAACCGGACATATGGCGCTCACTTTGCGTTAGGTAAATTTCAACTTGTATTTTGCTATAATAAAGTTTTGATTTTCAATAATCAGTCAGGATAGGCTTGAGCAGTCACCTTAACACTTGTTGTGATACAGAAGCTTAACCAATCTAAAGATACTCTTCACAGTTCTATCCAAGTACAGACGTAACAGCCGTATAAAGTATACCCTCTCTGTAAATATTAGACAATTAATTTTTTAAAGTTCGAAAGTCTAGATTTAGTGCAACGTTATTGAACGAAAAATTACGCTAAAAGGACTGAAATAGGTACTTGGCCTAAGAGAGAGAATTAAATAAATTTTGGGAAACAGACGGAATTTTTGGCGGGATCTTGAACTGCCATGTTGTGAATTTTATTTTAATTCATTAATTTAGTTTCTTTGAACCTATATTATGTAATATTGGTGGCATTTCGCGTGATATAGTTTGATTATTGTGCATTCGTGGACTGGATTATAAATATTACTGGTGACCTGCATTTTGAGATGTCTCAAAATCTCCCTAGATAGTTCTAACAAGGGAGCCACCATCTTGTTGGAATAACTTTGAATATAAAAAATACTATGAAGAAAAAACACTGGGAAAAGGCACTGGGAAGTGCTTTTTGCGGCGCCAAAACAAGACGAAGAAGAACTACATAGACAGGTTCAGATAGATTCGCGTATAGGTGGAATGGCCCACATACGCATTGTCAATTGTCATTTCATCATTATTTCATTGTTGAATTTTACTTTTTGGCTTCGAGTAATTTATGTTCATTATTATTTTTATAGTAGAACGGCAAAGTAACTGCACTGTGTCTAATGTGCACAGTACAATTCAATAACAACGGCGCTCACTGGGAGTTCAGCAATCCATCGACGGTTGCCGTCGTCATGCTGGCCTGCAAACCTCACAGGCAATTGAATATACTCTGGTTGATTCTGGAATGCGACATGCCTAAGCGCCTATGTAGTATTGATGTGTCCTATTTACTCAGCAAAACATACAAAATATACTTAATTTCAGTATGTTAAAGATTAAAACGGAATGACAGAAATTTCACCTCCGTCGCCTGTAGTTCGTTGCACTCACTCGGTTTGTATTCTGAGTCTTGTTCTTCTTTCGTATCGAGTTCCCTCCGAGTTATTTCACTCACGCTGTAATTAAGTTGATATCGTTTAGAACTTGGGGCATAGAGTGCGGCACTCCACGAGCGAGCGGGTTCAGCTCGTGGCGGCAGATGTTCGTGGAGCGGCCGCGGCTCAGGCTGAACGGCTGCTACATCAGCAAGACGACTTACTTGCGCCACGGCGAGAACTCCTTCCAGGACCAGTTCTACCGGCCCTGGTACCTCATCGACTACTACAGGTACCTCAGGTATGTGATTACAACGGAAAGCTTAATCAACACCAAATTCATTCACCGGAGAAAATAGTAGACATAATACAGTATGCAAAGGAGTATATAGTTAATCAACAAAAATACGAAATTTATATTAATTATGAAACCTAGCTGTGCCTGCAGCTCCGCTTCCGTGGACGACAGAATAATTATTTTTCATTATTTTCAGATTAAATATCAGGTTTCACTGAACAAATGTCAGATAGTCGAATCGCCAAAAAACTGGCCTAGATTATTCTCTCAAAAGTCCTCTACCTGTTAATAAAAGTCACGTCAAAATCGGTGTCGGAGATAAGCACGCACAAACAAACAGACAGACAGAAAACGCGTGTTTTTGTTTTGGTATCACGTAAACCACCATATATGAGCTTAAAAAATGGTTTTTATTTCAAAATCACAGAAACCTCAATTTAATTTCTTTGTATAGATATTGGTGCTTTGGTGGTTATAAAGCAAAATGATTGCTCATTGGTAGAATATAGGGATACCGCGTCAATCGACTTGTGTATGAATTCCTGCAATGAGCCTGAGTTTTTGGTGAAGGAAAACATTGTGATGGAACTATAGCATAGTGTTAAGGGCATTTTCTAATAGCTGCCTAGCTAGCTGCCACTCTCAAGTTGAACATCTGTCGCCTATAACGTGGAAGTGTGTTCTGGGAGGTCCACTCGACAGCCAGTCCCCTCAATAGGCTTAGCGTGTTACCATCTAAGCAAGATTTTGAGGCCACATCATCACTTATAAAGATTAGAAAATTAATAATATAACTCCTGACAAGTTTCCTATGATGAATGTGTCCAATTTACAAACAGGTTCTTCCCAGAGGGGTTGGTGGTGATGTGGACGACGGCGGACGAGCCGGTCTCTTGCGTCGGGCACCTCAAGTATAGACACGCGAAGCCTGGTCTCGGCATCCTGGCGGGACACTACCGGCTTGTCGGTGAAAAGGTCTTTTTTTAATATTCTGATATGACAAATAGGGAAGTAATTTACCTATATGAAATGCAGCCTATATAACCGACCACAGGAACACCAGGGTCGTACTGAAGCTGGCTATCAAGGACTGAGTTGGAGCAACCCATATCCCAGTCTTCTTAGAAAAGTTCTAGATTATATTGGACCTGTTTTTGTTATTTTCTTTTTATAATATGGTGAGACCAGGTCTTGTAAGTATTGCCATCTGTACCAGTCCCCAAGCACTCCTTGGTGTGTTCTATCAGCTGCACTGGAAAGCTCCCATTTGATCATCCAGAAAGCTGATCATCAACATATTCGTAACATAGAAACCACTGACAAAGCTCACTTTATGTCAAGTCTTTTTTTATAACAGAAAGTTGCGTGTTATGGTCTACGGTCCCATAATTGGAACACAATTATTAGTAAAGCCGCAGATTTTTACGTTGATAGTCAGTTTTAATAAAATCAGTATAATATCTTAGGTTGTGATAGTTATCAAGAAGTCTACGGAGAAGAAACTTCCCCAGACTACGAATACGCGGTTTCGGCCGCGACGTAAAGAACCTGAGCAGTACGAGCAGATATTTCACATGGTGAGTCTAAATAAATGTTTCTTTAAATACTTTTTAGTTGACAACAAACTCAATTGATGTTAAGTGATGATGTGGTCTAAGCATACAGGAACTGGCTCACAATTGTAGTTGTTGGAACATACATATAAGAAGTTGGCGAAAAATTTTCAACTTGAGGGTGATAGCTAGTTACCCAGAAGGGTGGGTATTAGAAAAATAGCTTACAACTAATCAAGAAATGTAATTGTATAAAAATGATAAAATTAATTGTGCTTATAATATTGTAGAGAAATTATATATTACTGTATTATTCCTGAGAAATGAAATGTATTTTGTAATTTTCCACATAATTAAATTAAAGTTCAATGATATTAAGATATTATCGTAGAAAAATCAGAAGTGGGACATATAAAAAAAAAAATTCATTAATTGAATATTTTTTTTCCATTTTCTCATGCGTGTTGTTATATGTATAATGGGAGGATGAGTTTGGGTAAATAGTGAATTTGTATGGTAGGAACTGTGCGTGCGGAGCGGCCGGAACCGCCGCAACTGGCAGCTCGTGTGGCAGCGGTACTCGGTGAGCGCGCGCGCCGACCACTGGACCCACTTCGAGCTGACGCCCGCCACCTTCCCCGCGTTCACGTTCAGCCGCGTGCGCTCCTACACGGCGGAAACTTTCGCGCCGCTTCTGCCGACACACGCCTATACCTAGCTTCTAAGGAATACGGTCGATGACGATGTTATACAAGACCTGTTGCTTGCCGTTTTGTAAAGTGCGCTTGTGTATAATATTACATTAAAGTTGTGATGTATCGGATAAGTGTGACAAAATGTACAGTTGCTTGTTGTTCAGCAAAAAACTATCGTATACGTATACTGGGGGTCTAATGGGACCTTACTATTATAATAACTGTATATATCCCACTATTGGGCAAAGGTCTCTGCCTAAGTGAAAGCACAGGGTTTCATCAAACCCGTCTACGACATATTGATGATTTCGAAGGTCGATAAACTTATATAGTTTAGCTTAACCGTTCAGGTTACCTCGTGCTGTTTTCCTTCACTATACTTAAACTGTTTTGTAATTTTACTTGTGGGTGTAACTTGCTTGGAAAGAATAAATTTTAAGCCACCAGCGTGGTGTCTAGATTCGGTAGTTTTAGCGAAACTAATGTTACGACGTCATGCAATTCTCACAAGGTTTTTCCAGTTAACGCTTTATATATTCACGATTGTTGAGCCACAGAATTTCATCTTTTATCATACGGGCATATCGTATTTTTTTATTATTCGGTTCAGCTCGCATTTGTTATGCTTTGACGTCAAAATATCTAAAATATTAAATGCCCATATGTGTATATAAAAATGTATGTCGGTTTTGTAGACAGGCTCTGAAAAATATAAGGTAGTATTAAAAGGTTATTGATTTTCGATGGTACGTTTATTAACAGTTATAGTACGAATACAATATTTAGCGATGCGATGGCGATGGCACGCGAGTGGGCACGCGGCGCGGCAACAGTATGTATAAAATTGATAAACTCCTACACTGTTTAGCCGATGAACATAAAAGTTAGTGATAGGTCTGTTTTTTCATGGAAAAGGTTTCTGTGCTATCCCTGAACGCGATAGGTGGCGCTGTGTCCAAGTTATTCACTACTAGAAAGGGAGGAACAGCGAACAACATTCAAATAAGTTTTACTTAAGCATAACACCATAATATAACAAGAGGTTTACCAAGCAATATCATAGTGTACGAATTTTTATTACAGAGTATGAAAATTCACTCATAACGCGGCTCAAGAAGTGTAACTTTGAAAAATCATTTAATCTGTACAACTGATACTAATAATTTAGTATATTACGTATAAAAATATGGCTCAAGTAGCGAAAAAAAAAAAACAAATGGCCTAAGACGTCGCTATAGGCAGCCTCAAATGATATAATTTTAAGACTTGTGTTTAAATGTTCACCAGATATAGTAAAATATAAAACTCACCAAAATTAAACACTAATTATGTGAAATTATTACCAACAATTTTATACATTGCTATCCTGTTAAAGCAAATGACTCCAAACTAATCATTGTTAACTCAAAAATAATTAATTACCACCAATTATTAACCATATGAAAATTTTTCTTCAATATTATTAGTAACTGGCGCCCGCCGACCGCTGCCGCGCCGTCTCCCGCTTTTTCTTATTACAAGTCAAACCTAACCTAACTCAACCATTCCTTAATAGCGTATTAAATATTTTATAATATTTTACTATATTTGGTGATCATTTACAATATTTGGTATATAATTACAATTTAAAGTGCAGTCGTTACTATACTATTTCCACTTCTTTATTTTCTCGATGACAGCTACTGTAGAAACTTGAACGAGCGTCTTTTTCACATTATGTATACATTATTTAATAAAATATGACGCTTACGCACGTACAAGGTCATAGCAGAGTCAGAGAAACTGATAGGGATGGAGCTATCGATAAACGTAGAACAGCGATCGATATCATTACTTATTTGGTCACAACACTACAACTATCAAATTAGAACTGTCATCGAGAAAATAAAGAAATGGAAATAATATAAAACAGCTAGAAACTCTTAGGGTCCCAATGTATTAATTGGTGGCCATTATATTTAATCCCCATTTTAATGAGAAGCACAATGTTTGTGATCCGTCTATAGAATAATTAACATATAATAATACAGAGATAAATCGTCTAATGGTGGACCTTACTCTTTGAAATGCCTTCAGTAAATTGAACAGTACATATTAGAGAGTGACATTTCGTATTAAAAAATATGTATTTATACAATATTTTTTCATACTTATTGAAGACCTTTTTTAGCGGGATCTTAATCTATCATGAGGTGGATTTTATTTTAATTCATAAATTTACGTTATTTATGATGTAATATCGGTGATATTTTGCATGATGTAGTTTGGTGTACTCATATAAGTGAAGTGAATTATAAATAATAACTAGAAAAATGCATTTTAAGTTGCCACGAAAACTCCCTGTTAGAGGAAAAAATATAGCCATATTTTTTAGGACCTACATAACCGCGAAACTTTATTTTAAAAGTTTACTTTTCGTAAACAGGCGAAGACGCTGTCAGCCATATTACTCTATGTATTATCTGTGCTGTGACGTCATATGGGTTGTAAACAAACATTTGACATTTAGCAAGCTATCATCATTGTAAAAAGCTCGATACTGTTTATTAAAATGCCAACATGTTGATCGTGGCGCAATCTGTTAGTCTTGTTCCGAAACTTTTTTACAGTTATTTAATATCGGAAATCGATAAATATTAGTTTCTTAAGTCAAATACTACAGAAAATATTTATTTATTGCGCCCAATTTGATATGAGGCAAGTAGCCTATTCTTTGGTGGGTCATATGATTTATCTTAAATGTAACTTAACTGTTGTAAATCGGTTATTACAGAGTAATTGACATAAATAATTTTGGTTATTCATTAACACTTTTCTTTTCAACAACTACGTATTACATTTATGTTTGTTCTTTTGATATAAATTTCTTTAATGTAAATCTTGTTGCTTTTTTAAATCTTAACTAGATTAAATGAAATTGTTTTTTATATTAATTTTATGGTTTTATGGTGGTAATACATCATAATTTCAATAATTTCTGAAAGTTTTATTTATTTGCATCAATTCACAATTGTTTTATTTCATGGTCGGCGATGATTTTATCCATTATTCTTGAACAACTTTTTGAAGTGAAACTTCTTATGCGACTCCCAACACGTTAAACGTTTAACGCACATTATCGGTCTCTCCTCTTTGTGTGAGCCAGAGCGAGAGAGCAAATGTCGGTGTGTATGTATATTGCGTACTGTTTAAATAAAATATAAAATATCTTTTAAAATGAAGTTTCACTTCTATCGTGTGTGAATCACACACACACACACACACACCTTTTTTTAATTTGAAACATGTATGGGGTGTTTGGTGGTAAATTTGATTGTACAAACCGTCAGATTTGTCTTAAACGCCCTCTATCTGCCCATTTTATGTATTACATTGCTGCATGCGTTAAATGCTCGGTATTTTTTTGTAAACAACAAATTTATTTTAAGACCATTTACATTCTCATCAATTTAGTTAAAAGAAAATGTTAAAGTTATTATTAGCATTACAAAGTTTTTTTAGATATTTCCATTTGCAACAGTTGAGATAATGATAATGGTGGTAATTTTCCTTCACGCTCCTGCAATATTGAAATAATTTGTTCACTTACTTAATATATAGTAGATATCTTTATTCTTTTAATTCGGTTTAATGTGAAAATAATTATAATATATGAGATTTCCAGCAGCAGTATGTGATATATGTTCTATTTCCTAAATTACACTATGTACTCCTTAAGTTATGTTTTAATTTAAAAAATGTTTTGGTGCTGATTACATTTATAATTGAATAAAACTTAGTTTTAGAGTTACGCCTCTATTACAGGAGTGACCACGAGAATAATTTTAAAGTTAAAGTTTAATAACTTCTATAAACCGGTAAATAATTAATTGTGCATTTTGTACAAATATATAATATACATATTATGAAATGAAAAATGGATTAGTATTGTATTTTTTAGTAGCTCGGCAAAATGTCGGAACTTTGAACGGAATGGTAAGTACTGTATAATCCCAAAATAGTTGTGATCTTGAGAGATTAACATCCATCTTCAGTAGCTGCTGTCATGACGTCTGCGTAAGTAATAACTGAATATCCACCTGATCTCAAAACGCGACGCGCATAAGCTAATCGCTATGACGTCTTTTCGTCATATGATTGGTGGTCGTGACCCAAACGGTCTATATAGATGATACAATATATATTTATATATATGTGCAATTTGTATAGGTACCTACACTATTGACGTAAACTTAAAATTTGCTTATCGTTGCAGATATTAAATGTTTTATTATAATGCATGAATATGCAAAAAAAGTTCTAGATTTTTAAATATCTATATAAAATATCTATTTATATATATAAATAATATGTTTATGTTTCTTTATACACTAGGTGTACGGGACCTTTTTGAGTGCTTTGATTTTGATTTAAAACTGATATATTGACTAAATTCTTGATATCAATAATGGTAAAGAGTGCGTTCGCCGCCGTTCGGTCTCAATGATGCACTGACTTGATATAAAACAACATAATAAAATAAAGCGATGCAACGAGCGAACGCAGCAGAAACTGTATGGTTGGCCCGTACACTAGGGCTTTTATTGCAAAACAATAACTAAATTGTGTTGCTCTGGAAAGAGAAACTATTATCTCACAAATTCCTTAATTAAATTAATTACAAGACTAACAACTATAATGTCCAAAGATATTGTAACGTCAAAATTTACAGACAAGCTAGAGCGGTTTCATAGATAACAGTTTTCTGGGTAGAAATATAACAACTGAAGTTAACCGTACGTCCCCTGCGGAGGATATGACAACTACATGACGACAGGCCATACGCGTACGTTAGGACCGTCGTACGGCAAAAATGTAATTTAATGAAGGACGTTGAACTTCATGTCATATATAAGCCGTTTTATATATTTTACTTGAAGGGTCCGTTAAATGGATAATAAAGAAAAGACGTAAATTACATAGTTCTTCTGTATTTATTTTTTTATACATTCCCAAATAATAAGTTAAAGTCTGACTAAAAAATAAAACAAATAAAACAACAACTATTGACTATAATTTTTTTTTATTATAAGTTATATAGTATTTTTGTTTAATAGATTTATTTACACCAGAAGCGTCGCACAGGGTGCGGCGAGTACGGCGTCGGCTGCGGGTGGTGTCGATGTAATAATGGCACATAGGTACACTGGGTCTGGAGTTTGGTGTTGGTTTAAGTTGTGGGACGAGCGAACGGGACCGGGATGGAGGATGAGAGGGACCGAGGTCGGTGGCGGGGGCAGCGAGCGGCCGCGCGCGCGCCTGCCTTGAGCCCGAGGCGGGCGCGGGCGTTAGATGAGCCGCTCGCTCAGCCAGATTCAGGAGTCGTCCGGCGGCGGTGGCAGTGGCGGTGGCGGCGGCGGCGGCGGCGGAACGTGCGGTGGACGCAGCTGCGGCGGCATTGCCGGCTCCGTGTTGCGGCGCCGCACCTTGGCGCGCTTCTTGAGCATGGTGGCCTGCGGAAGGGGCGCGGGACGCTAGCGGGGCGGAGCGCGGGCGTCACGGGCCCGCCGCCGTCGCCGAGCCCGCGCCGCCCGAACCGCGCTTGATTTTCTTCAGCATCGTTGCCTGCCACACCCACACAACAACTCAGCCGCCGCGCCGGCACCCCCGACCCACTCCCGCACCCCTTCCCCCAGCCCGACCTCTCTAACCTGACATACCTCACTGCGAAACTGAGTCAATATCAACCCCTCACTATCCTCTTACTCAGTTAAATCTGTATTTGTAAATCGTGGTTCTTTAATTTATATGTATACAGCGTGCTCATAAATAATATACCGTTAAAAATAAAATAGGTACTAAAAAGGTGATTTAATAAATCGATATATCGACGTTTGAAGTCGAGATCGGTGGTATCACTATTTAAAGAAGCTGTCAACTAGCGGTGTCAGGTTAAATTCGACGGTTCGGGTTCGTTATGAAATCGCTTTCTCTCCGATCGATAGTAGTTGAAATCGTTTTCGATGAGAGAGCGAATCGTTATAAAAATCAAAGAATTGGTGCTGAGTGGAGTCTGAGTGCTCGGCCGTAACGTGTTTCCAAATCAAAATTTTGAATAAATTAAATGTGTCTATGACAAAGTTAATCGCTTTTTTTAATAATTATTACATAAACTTAATAAATAAGAATCATATATTAATTCGTTATTGGGGTTTAATAGGTGTATCCATTCAAATACGGTAGGGTTGTTTTTCTGGGTTTCTCATGCCACTAAAAATAATAAAAATAAGAAGTAATAATAATTATTAAAAGCGAACGTTTTGTCGTCAATTATACAAAAATGTTATAGTGAATATTTATTCGAATGACCAGTTGAAGCTCTCGCAATTGGGACCCGCCAAGTAAAAGCCAAGCGAAATGCGAATATTTCCTATATAAAATTATATACAGAGGATTTCATTTATAACGACCTCGGTTGTAACGCCGATTTCGGATGTTGTGACTAGTTTTAATGAAATATTTGTAACAAGTTCCTAGAATTCTAAAATCAAACACACAAAGGTTCATTCTTCAATCATAAAGGTTTCATATCTTTTGATTATATGCACAAGGTGGTCAGCAGTTGTAATAATACGCCTTTCTTTAAAAATGTTTAGATATGTAAGGTTAAATCTAAGAATTTAGGTGACATATGCGCATTACGCGGCTGTTCTATTATTTCTTTTTTCTGTCTATAGTCGCTTTATCGTCGTTAGAACCGAAATCCACTGTATATAAAGATGTGCAAACAGTGTTTAGTTTAAACTCTATGGTATTCTGAAGTATGTACTCCCTAAGGTATTAAATACCTACATACTTTTTCGCACAAAATAATTCTACTGAGAGTCGATACAGGCGCAGATCTACAGTTTAAATTTGGAGGTGATGTCACTGATTGAAGTTTCACGAAGATTCAACAGCAAACACTTTATAAAAAAATATTTCTCTACGGTAATTAAAAATTATATTTTCTTTGCAAGAGGGTGAGTTGGCCCCTATGATCTGCCCTTAAATTCGCGTTAAGTCGATAAAAACACTTATTTCGTTTCGTAGTTAGTTACGTTATTTAAATGAAATTAGTTTTATTGTAACTCAAGAATTAAAGTAAGTTAACGACCTACTTTATGTTTTAGTTGTGTTCCTGGTATTAAGTGAATAATATAATAACATTCCAAGCATTTACACTTAATTAGCAAAAAATCATTAAAAATGGAAACTTTTTAAATTAAAAGCGATTAAGTGAAGCGATAAATCCAATTTAATTCTACGATTATGTACTAAATTGAAGTGTCTTATTTAACAAAATATAGAAGCTAAATGGTTAATGAGAGAAACTCTGTTGAGATAGATCCTTTGAGGATGTTATTCATACCTTGAGGGCTGACTTGAGGACCACGACTTCGCTTGGGGCCGCGACCCAGGGCTCGCCGTCCACCTGCACCGGGATCTCGCTCTTCAGGTTTATTTTAATGTGACCGCCCTATAAAAAAATTAGGTCTAGTTAAATCTTTTTCGGGGTGGTATTGACGACGACTGTCAGATTAGACCGCGACCGCGACTACTATACACCATGTGTAATACACGCTATAGAGGCACGTTTTACCGTTCCGGGCTAAGCCGGTGTTTCCAGGTGCCCAGAGGTTCCCAGACCAGCAAGACGTCGATTACCATCGATGGGATAAGATAAGATTATCGTTTATTTGGTACCAGCTGTGCCCGCGGCTCTGCTCGCGTGGTCTACGGAATGCTGCCGGTGGAGCGCACACGCGAATTGTACTGCCGCAAAAATGTTTATTCTGGGTCATCCTTAGAAGATAGACCATATGCTGTCGGTAAGTTTTTTTAGGTGTTTTAAGATATATAATTATGTAGTAGGTATATTAATTTGTTGTATCTGTTATGGTTCACTCAGCGTAAGCTATTTAGTCGTCCGAAAAGTGTGTTTTTTTCCGAATTGATTCATCATTATCGTCACTGCTTATTTCGTATGTTACTTTGTTACAAAGTATATCCTATAACCTGGCCAGATAATATAGCTATGAATTAAAGGAAAAACCATGTAAATCGCATGAAAAGAACATAAACGGACAGACAGACAGAGAATATACATGATGACAGACAGAGAATAGAAAGATACTTAATAGTATAGAAAACAAAATGGTACAAAAGCAACTTAAACAAAACGTTATACAAACGTAACTTAAAAACATTTTGGTTACTTTATCTAGGATATCCTCTGTCTCAGCGTAGTTTAAAGATAGAAGGAATTTAAAAATTAGTTTAGTGTAGATGGCAGATTTCTTGGTGACCGTTATTTTTAGATTGTACTGTTCATACCATTAGCCGTCTTACATTTGACAGGTTCAGGTTCTGAATCGAATCGAATAAAATTCGATTTGGTGCAATTTGGCACACTTGAAATCAAACCTAGCGCACCATCGTGCTGTGACTTGAATCGGAACTAACTTTGATCGATTTTTTTCGTTAGGTTCGAAAAATACGTACTCTTGACGCCATCTGACAGCTATGAATCGAGTTGCTAAATCGAAAATAAACGTCAAAATACAGGATAACAAAACAACAACGATAACAAAAATTTTCTATTCGAACGATTTTCGACTCAGTTTGGTTCAAGAGTACGCTTGTAGGATCGAGTTCGAATCAAAAGTGAAATCGAATTAGAATCTAAATCAAATTAAAATTTTGCAGTTTCAAAAGTAGGCCCCCAGTCTCAGTGCCGTCACTATGCCGTGCTACAATAAAAAAGGGAAAATATCACAAGGAAAGATATATAACGCTTGGGAGATGTAGTTAGAAAGTGCAGAATTATTGATAGGTATGTTGGCGTTTGGAATTAACATTACGTATTGGGTTGGCCTGTGCCTTCGCTGTTGTGCCCACCAGTGAGGTATTAAGAAGCTGGTAATATACCTGAGCTATCCGCATGGCTCCGCGCAGGCCCGACTGGATCTGTCCGAGGTGCACGACGCCGGTAACGCCAACCACCTCGAGCATGCCGTCCCAGTGGTTGGGCTTGTTGAACTGGTCGTCCTTCTCTGGGCCCCACGGGTTTGCGCCGGAGCCCCAGCTGTGATTTTTATTTTATTAATGCTGGTGCAAAAAATGTATCTACCACAACAATAACATATATGTTCCATTGAATGTTCCCACAACTTCGTCTGCATGTTTTTCTTACTATATCTTTCTCCAGGTTACCTCTATGCTAAATTTTAATCCGATTGGTTCAGCCGTGAAAAGATACCACAGACAGATAGAGCTACTTTTATATTTATAATATTGCTATGGGTTCTAATATCTTTTTCGAAGTTTTACAAGGGATCAACCAACAAAACGGAATATTCAAACGGTCAATTGAAAATTAAGCTCTGCTCCATTCGCAGTACTTAAGATTCGCCAGTTAATAGATATTGCTAATACTACGTAAGTCTACTTCGCTTACTTCCATAGCATATGTCTTACGGTATTTTGCTGTGGGGTTCAGCAGTTGAGGTAGATACCATATTTGTATTACGAAAGCAAGCAATTCGAGTAATCTACAACACGAGTCTCGCGAATCACTTAAGAACAAATTTCAGGAATTTAATATCTTAACTTTGCACTCCCGGTACATTCTTGATAATTTGATGTTTTTTCGTAAAAACTTTGATAAACTAGATTTTACCAGCACATTTTTAATACTTGAAATATACATTAATTAGTCATACCGTGTTTTAGACTTAGACCAATGAAAGTTTTTTTAAGTTTAGTGTTAGGTTCTACAATAACATTCCGTAGCACATTACTAATTTGCCAGACAATTGCTTCAAGGACCATGTCAAGCAGGTTTTACTGTGAAAAGGTTATTATAGGGTGGATCATTATGTGAATGATAGTGATGTCTAGAAGCGACTCCCTCTCTGTGCATTCACTAAATTATTATTATGATTATTAACTATAAATATTATTTATACCTGAGAATATTTAATATGATGATGCCCTCCACTGCGGGTAGTTCGACAGGCTTCCCGTCTACCTCGAGCCGCACGGCCCTATGCAAGTCTTTGCACATCTTTCGTCCGACCATCTTACGGAGACCCATCTTTACGTACACGCCCTTGTTGCGTAGCCTGCAATGCATTAACCATAGTATAATATTGATTTGAAAACATGTTTTTCAACACATTTGATCAAAAAATGCATTTACGAAACCTGTATATATTTTTCGAAAGTTAAAAATTACGCTCCATACGTAAAAACTTTACCGCACGTTCCGTTGTATAGCGCACATAAAAATATATAAGAATACCACCATTCACACATTACGAGAATAAATTAGCTGAATAATCGAACCTCGGAAGAGCTTTTTATCAGTACATTCGCGTCACTTTAATACTAAAGAGACGAAGACACTAAATGAGTCGAAAGACGTAGTTCTAATTTTCACCACGCGAACGTGACTCCATTTGCAAATTCGCGCCATTGTCATAATAGAAACGTCAGATTGTTGCGACTTGCTTCATTACCTATTGTACTGTTTTCTGGCAAATGAGTTGAAAAACGTTGTATTACACGGGTGCTGAAATGGTTTTTACAAACTCGTAATTATGGTAAGACCTCGACTTCGTCTCGGGCTTACATTCGTCTACTCGTATGTAAAAACCAACTTACCGCACTAGTATCATAAATAACTATTATGTGGAACATTTAATTACGCGTTAGGGGGAGTAAAAGCGTATTGATTGCACGTCGCGACAAGCCATTCATCCAGCTTTACGACTTGTCAGCTCTTTCCGACTCAGCTTTACCATCTCAATGTTTATGCAAGGCAACCAAACAGTATTGTAAACTTAAATTAAAACTTTTTAATATAGTAGCAATGTAAATTATGACATAATAATACAATAAATTAATATATAATAATTATCTGAATAAAAACATGAATAAATTTAGATCTTTCAAATCAGCCAGGCGTTGCATAACGGCACATTTTTTATCGATTTACCGGTTGTCCGGAATATAATCACATTAAATCACGATTTCGCCGAAGATGGTAATACGCTAAGCCTAGAAACTGGTTTCTTACTGCCAGAACAAGCAAATTGGTGCTAGGGATAGATTTTCACCTTAGGCCAAGGCAAACTCTAGAAAATGCCAATCCAAAATTCCATCATTTACATAACATGTATATAACGTTCATCACTGAAAGCCCTAGTCATCAGTAGATTATACGAACCTGCTGTTAAACTTATTAGGGTTCTCCTCGCGTGCATTGTGGAAGTCGAGGCAGAGATCCGCGTCGATGCCGATGCCGAAGTAGTTGTTCATCACCAAAATTTGCGAGTTGTCCTCGTTGTGGCAAACCGCCTGCGCCACGGCCGCTGTAATCATAATTACTTATAGTGTTCACACTTTTTTTTTTCAAGAAATTTCGACATTTTTGCGAAGCTTAAACAGCAATGTATTGGTCAGTTAGTTAGCTCTAGCTACACCGCATCTTGAGAGAGCTGTTAAGACTGTACAGGATAGATTGAATTAAGTGAACACTTTCATCAGCTCGAAAGACATTACGGTTATACAAACCAGGGAATTGTTTGAACACTTGAGCTCCGTCCTCTTTGTCCTGTTCAGGATGGAATACCACGGTCCAGCGGTCGAGGCGGATCTCCTCTGCGTCGATGACGTCACGCAGTAAGGAGAGCGGGTCCTCGCAGCCCGTGTACCCGGAGCCCCAGCGCAGAACTCTGGCTAAATCATTACCTACAGAAAGAAATATTCAGTGTTCTCTTTTAGTTCTTAGGTACAAACATACCAAAGAAAACATAATAATTAAATACCAACACTCATTCAAGCAATAATCAACTCAATAATAGCGTGACGTATACATCGTGATGAAACCATAGGATCGTGGTAGGGTATTTTCCAATGTCCACTTGGTTAGCTACGACCATCAATTTGAAAATCTTACGCCAAGCACCTGTAGGTGTGTTCCAGCAGCTGCAGCCAATCCCCCCCACTAGACTTAAGGTGTCACCGTTTAGGGCTACATCGTCACTTTACACATAGTGAGATTGTGGTCATAAAGTTAAAGTTATAAATAAATAAAACACAAACTTTGACTTGGTGATTGAATGGTTATGTAAAAAAATTGTTTATTATTGGGAAAAGTTCGACCGAAGAGAAGGTATGTAGGAAAATCATAAGATACATGAAGTATTGACGATTTTATATAAATAGAAAAATCTACATTTAACTAGTTCGGGCTAATTTAACATTCGGTTCAGGCGACTTATTCAATGTGCTTTTTGCAGTTGAGTTGGCGATTTCTTTGTTTTTTTTACGCCAAAAGGCAGTAAACAGGTAGACGTCCTGATGGTAAATGGTTATTACCCCTATGGACAGCTGTAACACTAGGGGCATTACAGCCATGTTGCTGACCTTGGAAACCATATTTCAATCTCTTTAAAACGAGCCTCATGTTATAGCCCTGAAAGAAATCCGTGCTGGGTAACCCATTCCAAAACTCTAGTGTAAGTAGGTTCTAGAGCACCTTACTGTTGTCGCCTTTCGACTATGTTTGAGAGTGTGAGGTTGAGCAGCCAGCTAACGGCGGAAAGTGCGAATTTGTAATGATGATGAGGGCCCACCCAATTAAAAAGTTCCTCAGAGCGCTCCCCATTTTACCTGCGGTAGAACAGATAGAGACCCGATGTATTTATGAAATCGTAAGTACCTGTGCCAAGAGGCACGATGGCGCAGGGCGGGTTGGAGCACTGTGAGTCCTGGCCTACGTTGTCCAGGCATTGCAGCACCCAACCTATGGTTCCGTCGCCGCCGCACACCAAGATCTTGTAATAGGGAATGTGGCGAAACACGTACAGCCTGTTGGAAAAAATCACAATTTTAATTGCATACTTAACTTCTTATTCCATGAAAAATTCATTATGCTCAGCTAAATCAAGCCCGAGGGCTGTTTATCCTTAACGTCAAGTCAAGCTTCTGGGATTTTTAAATGTTTTCTATTATAAAATCACTACATTGAATTGACATTCATAAGCATAATTTATTTCCTATGGATTATAAAAAAAATATTGACGATTTAATCGTATTAGTTTTTTTACAGTAGCACGGATAACTGACGACATTGTGCCTGATAATAAGCACTGTGCAATCCGAAAACAACTGCGACGGTCACCGAAAGGTCGGCAATGCATCGCATCGTCGCGTCGCTCTGTCTTGACGGTCTGAATACATGGCTTTATAGTCTAGTCAACAAGTTCAAATTGGTGTTAATTTTAGATAAAACTACTAAAAATATGAGCGGTAGCCTATTCGATTCGAAATGATTGTCATTTAGAAAAATGTATTGAAAAAGTCCTAACTTCTGAACTCTGTCTCCATTATTTATAATTTTTAAATAACGTCGAAACTGCCGCTGAAAACAGTAGAACTCATAATTATTTTTTTATATTATTAAATATCAATTCAAATTTGAAAGAATTATGCTATTATCAGATCACTAGAAAAAATAAAGCCCTGTTGGATTTTTTTATATCAGTATTTCAAAAAATATACAATTATTAAAACTAACTCATTTTTTCCAATCATCGTTTTCATAAATGATGATATAATAGTTTAAATAATTGCTTCATGGAACTCTTCTTATATATATATATATATACTTAACAAGATCACGCGACGAAAGTTTATTATATTGTTTATTATAATTTTTTAAAGTTAACACAACATGAAATGTCCACAAAATGTTATTAAAAATTCTTTAACAACGCGCGTGCGCTTGAAGGGCCCAATGTCATATGAAGAAGACACTTTTACAGTTTCACGGTACGGCAAAGATAAGTAAGTCATTACGAATTTCAGCTATTCTCTATTGATTTTAAGTCTACGAGTATTTCGAAACTATTTTGGAACATTCTATCATATTATTTATAAACTGAAAAATTGGTTTAGTTCATAAAAGAGATGGCGAGACTATTAAATTCCCTTATATTAATTTAATATGATCTATGATACTGATGTAATCTATAATTGAGAAAATTATTCATGATAGATTTCAAGACAAAACATATATAAATTTGATGAAAAAAAGTGTTGATGGCATGAAGCTTTGAAAGTAAAACTCAATTCAAAAGAAATGTAAGTTTTTATCAGTGGTTTGGCCTACTTTGTAAAGAGGTCACTTTGGCATGGAAATACATGGAAACATAATATACTTACTGTTAGGCTTCCAAAAGGTACTCACCCAGGCAACGGACCTCCATTTTCAAGGTCGAACACCTGGTAGGGGTTAAGGAGTTTTCTAAAGGAGGAAATTAGCTCCAGGCCCTGGCAGCCGCCGGACTTGACATTGACGAACACCAGCAGGGGTTTCACGCCTGCTGGTACCATCGACGGATCTATGCTGGGCAGGAACATAACTGAACCAAAAAGTACTTTATTAATTGATATTTTATGTAATTTTTTTGGGTTTTGTTCAAAGAAAATGAACCCTGTTGGTAAGTCTACGTTGTCCTTATCTATAAAGAGCCTATGTCTTTTGAACAGTAATAAATAGCCGGTTGAAATTTCTATCAATTAATAATTCTGTTGAAATTTTCACGGAATATTAGTTATTGTGGCAGATATGTTAACAAATAATGAGAATAAAAAGTAAGATATTAATGGAGTCTTATACAAGAATCTTGTTCCTCTACTTTTTTTGTTTCGGTTAGTCGTACTAACAGTACATAATACATACAAGTGTCAAAACTTAGTCTATTTATAATAAAAATCTAAAAAGAAAACAATAAAAACAGACTCTCGCTAAAAAATCCAAAATGAATAAAAGAAAACACTTTATTTTGGTAACAAATGTAATCATCTTAACATTTTATAAAACTCTACATCTCTCTCTCTCTCTCTCTGTCTGTCCTTTTGTGTTCTTTTCACACGAGGACCATTAATCCGATTTAAGTGGTTCTTTTTTAATTCATAGCTATAATATTTGGCCAGGTTATAACATATATTTTGTTAAATAAAGTAACATACGACATAATCTGTGACGATAACAGTGAATCAATTCGGAAAAAAGATGCTTTCGGGGCGCTCAAATGGCTTACGCTGAGTAAACCATAAGAGATATATCAAAGTGATGTATGGCATAATTGTAGATCCTAAAAAGACCTACAAATGAGTCAGCGATAGCAAACGTCTATCTTCTAAAGATCACCCCAGTAAGTATGTTTGGGGCAGCACAATTCGCGCGTGTCCTCGACTGGCAGCATTCTGTAGTTCACGCGAGCGGAGCAGTGGGTACAGCTAGTATTATATGGAACAAAATTCTCAATGCGTGAGTTCAACTTGTACTAGGCTGATTTATTCAGTTGTAGTTTGGATCATTCACTGGATACGTTGCTACCAAATAACCCTTTCCTTTAATAAATAAGTTAGTACTAACCTAATAAATGCTTATCTTCATATTTGGCCTCTCTGAGAGCGTATAGTGCGCGCACAGCCTTACTCGCGTCTTCATATGTTATCACCATAGACCCGTACTCGTAGTATATCGGCCCGATAGAATTGAACTTGTTCTCTGCGTCCGTATAAATTGGTATTAGAACAAGACCGACGCAACGCGGCCTAATTGCCAAGTATGTTTGACAAACCGGTGGAGTTTCATTAAAATTTGAAAAATTGTCTCACGCATAATCTAATCAAATAATCTATGCAGTGAAAAAAATCATTATTATTTTGTATTTATCGAAAATCGATTTAAAACCTATTTTACGGTTGGGTTTACAAAGATATGTCAGCTTGGGACTTATTTTTCCTGGATTTATTTCCACATATTCATGTCTATCAAAGGTCATTAAAAGCCTTAACTGAATAAAGTATTTTTGATTTATATACGAACCGGTTCCGAGAAACTCGACGAGTATCTGTTCGTAGTTGCGCTCGGAGAGGCCAGGCGGGAGCGAGGCTACGAACAGTGCGAGGGTAGGCCCATGCGGGTCCCGACGCGGCTGCAGGTAGAACCGAGCTAGCTCCATGCGCCGCACCGAGTCACGCGCGAGCCGGACCACGATCCGCCAAGGCCTCTCGTCTGGCTCCAGCACGCGTTCCGATACTGCACCATTTCATTCAATACTCTTTATCGAAATTCAGTATAGTAAGTTTCAGGCTATACTTATAAAAATCTGCCAATCACAGATTAAAGTATCTCCCTCTTTGTCTAATCCATATTATTAGAAGAAAACAGAATTTAAAAAAGCATTGCTTAAATTTAACTAAAGTTTATAATAGTGTCCCCACTCCGTACCTATTCGGTAAAGGGTAAGTAGGTTATATATCTTCGAAAATATTTTTAATATATTCTCGAAAAGCCTATGAAATTGAATATGTAAACGACAGGTCCGAGTTCAATAATAGAAATATGTAAATATAAATCATTATAATAGTTAACCCTACTTTTAGACATGTAAGACAAATAAAAGACTTTTAGGTAACTGTGATAGGTTATGTAATAAGCTACCTATGCATATTGCCGATTTGACGGACAATGAGTAGGTACAAAGATTATGCGTCGATGGTAGCATGTTCAAATCGATCGACGATCGTATCCTAATATTTGCCTGAGCTTGCTACAACCCTCAAGTTGAAAAAATATCGTCAAGCACCTATAGATGTGTTTTAGCAGCTGGTTTTTCCGTTTAAGAGTTTCCCTTGGACCACATCTAGCACTAAAGCTACGCTTAAAAAAGACGTCAATATTAAAGCTTCATCGTAAAAATACTAAGTAGATAGCGGAATATAAGAAGACCTCGAAAATGCAATGAATTGAAACGAGACACTGTGATCAGTTTTTCCACCAGTTTGTTTTACTCCAAGCTTGATAAAGTGATTCTAAACGTCAACAGTTGATAGACCCTATGCATCAGCATTATTGTGGGGTTTGATGTGACTCACAAACCTGTTACCAATAAAACATCTTCGTATAGTGATCTTTGATCTGATGGGATATGATGTATTCCTAAAAGATTTAAGGTGACTTACCACCACGGTCGAGTAGGATCTCCGAGCAGCGGTATTCTGCGGTGGCGGTGGCGGGGTCTAAGCCGAACCGTTCGAGCGCGGCCGCCATGAGATCGGCGACGGCATCGTCCCCTCGGCACGGGACCGTCACGAACGTTTCCCCGGCGCCGGCCACCCGGCCAGGGTAGACCCGCACCTCCCCACCGCCTGTCTCCAGTTCCCTAGCATAAACAACATCTAATAAATATTTTTTTCAACTTCCTCATGGTAAATATAAGAATTCAACATCGCGAATGCTTTGCCTGCGGTTCCGCTCGCATTGACTACAGAATGCAGTCGAAAAGCCGCACGCGTGAATCGTGCTGCCCCGCTCGAAAGAAGGAAGATGTAAATGGTTATTGTGGTTTTATAATAAGCATAGATAATAAATTGCAGGCCGGCATGACAGCGGCGACCGCCGATGGATTTAGATCTCTTGGTGGTTGCCGTTTTGTTTGGATTGTACTGTGTTTACAATCAGGGACAGTACTGTCAATGTGCCGAGCTAATATAAAAAAATAATAATATTGAAACGATGGTTCTTAAAGTAGGTACGTGGTTTTGTTTTTTTTTTTCGATTTGGCTATACTGTTAGCCTTAAGGACCCTGGAGCCTTTATAGCTTTTACAGCTTTACTGTAGTAAATCTAAGTGGAAGTGTTAGTGAAAACATTTAAAAAAAATGTCGGCCACCTGGCGTAGCATTCCCTTACAGATTATACCAAAAAATGTCGCTCAAATGGTAGATCTACACATATTTTACTTTTTTGCTCTAGATGGCCTCAAAAACGCAGATCTGTAAATATGCTACTTCTGTTATGTGACGTATGGCTAGTGCCGCCCCTAGTAGCTTGCGGCCATGTTTATTTATTTATTCATTTTTTTCGAACTGACTATTCTGTTAGCCTTAAGGGCCCTGGAGCCTTTGCGGCTTTTACAGCTTCACTGGGCTTGGCTTTTGCTATGGTGCCCATGGCCCTAGAGCCTATGGTAAATACCTAATACGTAAATACCCCAGTATAAAGATATATTGTTGCGGAAATATTACCTCTTGGAACACCGTTGGCCTACCGAGACAGTCCATACAGTCATCTTCTAACAGGAAGACCATTGATTCAAAACACGACGCTCTGAAACAAGCCAATATGACATCCATTCCTTACTTGAAACGTAGGAACAAGGCTGGCCGCTTGTTCGGCAGCCTGGTGACGCGAGTCAACGGCGTGGGGTCTCTCAATGGTGGCTCGTCGCCGGCGAGCGCGTCGGTCAGCTCGAACTGGTCGGGGTCGCGGGCCACGTGGAAGGCCCTCAGTGCGGCGGACACCAGCTCCCTCTCGTTCCAGTTGCGACCGACGACCACAGGCCGGTACAAGCGGCGAGACCACGCCGCTTCACCGTCGTACACTTTTACAACTTCTGTACAATTTTTCCAATAATTATTTTTAATTAAATCATACATAATCACTCATAATAAATACATATGAGCCTTCACGGTATAGTGCACAGTAATACACCAAAGTTTTATCGCATTAGGATGAATGGTTTAGTTAATACTTATATATTAAGTACCTATATAAAATAAACACTTTTAAATTTGTCTGCATTTTGAGTCATTACATATATTAAGGTAATAAGTATAACTTACGTTAATATTGGACGAATAGAGATAATAATATTTTTTATATAATTTGTATCTGGTTTTCGATATTTCATAAGTATTAACCAAATAATAGCGTGTTTATACAGACAAGAAAAGTCTCGCCTGATAAGAAACAACTGCAAGGCAACGAATACTATAGCTACAAATATGAAATTTGGAAATGAGTTATCATTTCTGATATAGGGACGACCTGAGGGTTTTCCCATAACAGAATCAGTGCTACTCTGGGCGTCCATTTCATGAGTGCTGTAACAGATGATCGAGAAGGATGGATAGATATCGAGAATCAAGTGTCAACGGCCCCGATTAAACATCACGACCTCGACCACTATCAAGAGTGAAACAACTGAGAAGATACTAACTATACTATGTCCTTCTTTTTCTTTTAATCAAATGCAACGTATGTGCAAACACAATTCACCAACGTCTCGTAAATAGAGTCATATACGAAGGAGTTATAATAGAATCGCTTACCTTCATCTCTATCGTCAGGCGTGCGGTCACGGTGTTGTTTGTGGTCAGGCCGGTGGTCCTGGTCGGCGGGCGCACCCGTCGACCCGGTGCCGGAGCCCGACCTGCCCTCGCAGCCCGAGCTGAACTCCTCGCTCACGCTGCGAGCTGGAACACCCGACATCGCTCACATACACCCCCCGTTACCCGTACAGGTGGCATGAACACTACGTCCATCAGTGCGAAGGATTTATACCAAAAGGGATGACCTCAAGACCAGGCCAGAATTGGCCATTAAATATAACTGTCAATGGAGTTCTTATTTGTACAATGCATACGAACAAAAAATCGGATAAAGGATGATTCATGTTACACGGGCTGGAGCCGAGTCGGGTCTGGGCCGAGCCCCAGCCGGGACACGGTCAAACATCTGTAGTATACTTTTGTACGATGTAATTAATTATATATCAGCCCGGTGTAGCATGAATTACTTCAAACAAAAGTATACTATAAATGTTTGACCCTGTCCCGGTTGGGGGTTGGCCGGATGTAACATTAATCATCCTTAATTCAATCATATTAGATCTGACAAATAAATCTGATAAATAACTAGGAAAATGCCTTTTAAGTTGCTACAAAGGCTCCTTGGAAAGTTTTAACAAGGGCGCCGCCATCTTGTTGGAGCGATGTTTAAAGATTACTGATTTCCTTCGCTTTGTTGACAAAATGTAAAATACTTGACACTGGCCTAATGCACGAATAGTGCCGAGCCATAATTAATAAGAAGAAGAACTATGTGTATGGTGGTTGCCAATGTCGCCACCCAGTCTGGTAAAGATTCCTACAACTCTTTCTATTTTGATTTTAATTCAGTTATTGAGGTGACCGCTTTGTGTGTATAGTATTTTTAGAATCATTACATAGTGTCACAGTTATATCAAGTAAAATAAAACAACAACAATCAATAAATTCTTATACTAACATATATAATTTTCATTATGGGAAATTAAATCATCATTGCCTTTTTGAACAAAATATCTTTGACGGTTTGATAATTGTGTAGGTTTATAATTCATATAAAATTTAGATACAGGCAACAAGTCTAAACTAATCTCCCATAAAATAAGTATGTTTAATTCAATTATAATTTACACAATACTGCTTTTAATCATAAATTTGTTTATATCCATTTTCATTTATACAATTTATAAACTACTTTTAGATAGTCACGTGTTAGAACATTGTTAATCAGTTTTTATTTAAAGTTGTACGTTTACAATTCCGTTTTATTACATTTCGAATTTAATTTATATTTAATGTAAAATTTGACTACAATTTTATAGTAAATAAGTACAATACTATAAAAGACAAAAGTGACAAAGTAGCCATTGTTTATCTCAATGATCAGGCTATATCTATGTAATTTTTTATCGTTTCTGAGTGTAAATCATACAACTTTATTATGCACATATCACACATATTTCAATAGTTTGAATGTAACAAATTTTCTTATAAATTTCTTCCATATAAACTTTTTTAATTTCTTTCGAACATTATAATTATCAAACTCGGTAAATCAAGTACTTAATAGGAGAATAAGATTCAAAATGGAATCAATTTGAAAATTCGTTCCACATCAAATTGTTAATAATTTTCAGAATATAGATTAAATTGTCACAATCAAAATCACTTTGATAACTTTGTGGCCAATATGTTAGAACCATATCTTTTTTATATGCAGATTTTACAATACAATTCAATGTTGTAAAGATGGCAACTGTATAGCTCGCGATAGGGAATTTAGTTTACTTACGGTAGGTAACCATTCAAAAAAGGTACAAAATTGAATTATTCAAAAATATTTTTGGATGTATATTTAAAAAAAAAAACTATTGAAATGATTACTTTTATCTAAATTAATTTATCATCATGCACGTATAAAAACTTTTATAATTTCTCATAAGATTGTTTAACATCATTTTTTTTTGTTGGAAAGACCTGGAGAAGATTTTCTAAGAACAGAGACAAGTGTCGTAAGAGGGAAGGAGGCTTATGCCCTGTAGTGGGTTGAAAAAAGCTGTCCATGATGATGTCATTTTGTTGTGCAATGTTTTGTCTATAGACGTAATGGACAGATAAAATAAATAAATAAAAATGTAAAAGTAGATTATGCAAACGTTGACTTATATAAGGTTTTAGGTAGGACCCGTGGACTACCTATTCGATTATGGTAGATACGATATAATCGCGGCGTGTACCAACATTTTTTTCGGAATTAAGTTTTCTTTGGATGGAATTTCTTTGGATTTAAGTTGTAAAATTATCAGCTAACGACGAAGTAAAGACTGAGGAAATCTTGTGTAAAAAATACAGAATTTCGTCGTGGGATGGAGTAATTATTAATGCCCGTGAAAAAAGTAGTTTTAGTACGAGTAACGTAACGTAGGTAATACAAAGTGACTGCGACAATTTAATCAAAGCGGTCAATTAGCAGCATATATACTTATACATATGTACACGGTTCAATGTGATTTTATTTGTATATTTGTTACCTTGATGCCGTTGGAATACTGCATCATGAGTATTCTTGGGCGACACGGCATACTATGCTTTGGAAATGGAGTAAGAAATGTTTGGAAATTGATATGAATTGAAAAAATGAGAGAAATATAATAAAAGATTTCATCAGACCACAATACTAGTAAGATTTGGAAATATACTATATTACGTGTTTAAGAATAGGTAAACTAAGATTTGTGTTTAGTCAAGGCAGGCCAATTAATTTTGGATGTGGTCTAAGTATAGGTAATTTTGATTCCATGTCAGCCGGCGGGCCACCTGCTGCTTTTACGACCATTAATAATTCAAATATAAATAGATATATCATTCATTTAAAAAAGGAATAACTCACATGACGTGCCTAGTTTAGTATCAAAATCAAAAAATTAAAAAGGAAGTTAACAATCGCGTGGCAGCAGCCGGCCGAAAAAATGTACATTGTACCTACTTACGTTGGAGTCGGAGTGCCACTTTTTAGCCTGTGAGCCTGGGTTTTGGCATCCTTGTGTTAGGTGATAGGTATTTTATTTATGCACGTATGGATCTCTGAGCCCTTTTTCAGGAATTACGTACTACGTTTCCTTTGTACCTACAGTTGTTGTATTATATTTTAATGTAGGTTTTTGTTCATATTTATCAGATACACCGACTTGAAATCCTTGTTTCAAGTTTCCAAATTTCAAGGACTCTTATTGAATATCGGCGTAATGCTGCAATACTGCAATCTTATTCTGCACCATGTAGCTAAATGATAGACCGGTTTTGGGCAATAGTTATGTTTTTCCTTTGTATTGTACCTACTAACATTAGACTTGCTTCTTTCTTCACGCATCATTGAGTAGTTTGAATAGTACTTGTAGCGTTGTGTGAGTAGCATTGAGTAGTATGTTTAGAGTAGTATATATATAGTATACTAGTAATATTTGGCTGACACAATTATAAAGAACAAGCTTCTTTTGCAGTGTACCGAAGTACTTATCACGTAAAGGTCAGGGAATTGGCAAATTTGGAATAAATCACCTAGTAAATCTTGGTAAATCAGTTTAAAAAAAACTTAACTCATCTATATTAATAACACTGCAGTTCTGTTTGTACGTATATTTTTCCGAATTTCCCGATAGACATCCTTTTCACTAATATGCCATACAATTTTTTTGGCTGTTTTTCTGTTTTTATATCCGGATTTAACTCAAAAACGGCTTGAGCGATTCTTATGAAATTTCGTACACGGGAAACCTTAACTTATTGATCAATTGATAGGCTATTAGAATTATTAATAAAAACCTTTAGAAAATTACTTTTACCGATCTTGATGAAATTTTGTAGATACACGGTAATTACAAGTCATTCCATAATTGATAGGATATAAGAATCGTCAATAAAACTTTTAGAAATCGTAAAAAAAACGACCGATTTTTATGATTTTTTTTTACTCGAAAAGTATACATGTCATTACTCAAATTATATACTATACGAATTGTCAGTAATAAGAGTAAAAATAAAACTACGAGACGACAGTAATTACTGCGTATTAATCTCGTGTAGTGCCGCGGGGCACCGCTAGTGTTCATATAAATAAATCAACATAAATCATAGACTTTATGTAACTTTTTCTTATTACAGTTATGTTCAAATACGCAACTTTTTACTAGGTTACTGCCTTGATTAATTAAACCACAGATACTAAAGCGTTCTACACACCAAACACGCCGACGACACATGTTGGCGGGTTAGTCGACGACTTCACATCGTTGCGAGTCCGAAAACGTTGTCGTTGACACGATATGAGCAACTTTGTCTCCGTTGTTATTGATTGACGAGTGTTCAGACACGTCGCGTCTTTTGAATTATTCAGTAATAAATGTTGAACAATTAAACTTTTTTTTAAACTATCAAAAATGTATGTAATTCTCATTAAGCCAACAATGTTCATTTGAGAAATAATTTTCTTTAAACTGAACATGAACAATAATAGTGGTCTGATAACAGCAGCTTGTGGAGTTATTATTATCACTGTATTCGTTCCAAGGACACACGACTGTTGAGTTAGACCAGGGTCTCCAAACTTTTTAACCTAAGGGCCAGATTGATGACGGGCCAGACGGGACTAGTCTGTGAGTGAAGCATATATGTATGTATGCTATCGTAGTTGTATTGGCGTTGGGTGAGCCAGTTACCAGGGACATAAAGCTTGCTGTCGCGAGCCGAATCGAGTGTGTTCGTGGGTCGGTACTGGCCCGGGGGCCGTAGAGACCTCTGGCTTGTACCAAGTTTATTGAGTCGCAGATGTTACATTAAATATGCAATAGTGAAAGATTAAAAAAATTTGAAAGCAGGCGGTTGTACAAATATCTATACATTTTAAAATATTTATTTATTTAACCAGTACCATTAAAAAAAAAACTGAATATTGTTGGACATGTCACCGGTCAAATGAGTGTGTACACAAGCCGTCAAGTCGCCGACATGTCGTCGGGTAGCATGGGTGGGTACAAATCGTCAACATGTTTGTATAAAATAATGTCGCCAACACTAAGGTGCTATGTCTGCGGGTTGGCGGTGTGTAGAGCGCATTATAATAACATATCATTAAATTAAATTTTATTTAATAACGTAGAAAATAAATAACTATGTAATTTCAATATTATTTTCGTATCAAATAAACCTTCCATAATCTATAAATAATCAGTAGGTACAATGTCTTGTGATTTTATAAAATTTAAGTGCCGATTCTAGTTTTAGGATTAGTAAATGGATTTTAAGTATAAAAGGTATTGCACGTAAACGTATTTATGTTAAACTTTGTGCAAATACCTAGTGCCTATGTTACGAAATATAAATCGTTATAAGAAGCATTTCCGAGTAAAGCTCAAACGTGCATCTAAGAACACCAGGTTAGATAGAAACGCAGAACAAACAGGACAGACGTATCTCAATGGGCCTTCTATTCGATGCTCCATCCGGATGTGCGGTACATAAGCATACAAGAAAAGCGTTTAACATTTCGAACTCAGCCGATCTACAGACTCGAAGCGCGGCACACCGGGTTTGAACCAAGTCTAGGTGGGAACGTCTCTCAATCTCTCATTTGTAGGTCGGCGAAGCCGAGCGCGGCAAGCGAGCATGCTGAGTGATCGGGGCGGGTGGAGGCGGTTACCTCTAGAGTAGGGAGGGGATGCGCCGCCGTGGGGGCTGCAGGCAGCGGGCAGCAGGCGTCGCGCCAGCGTGACGAGACGCGCCGGGTCCCAGCTGCCCCTCTCCCGCGCTGCCCCAACACACACGCTCACGCTCCGGCGCCGCACGCTTTTACCCGCTCGCGCGCATGTGCCTAGCGATTCGCTTCACCGTCCTCTACTCTACCGCCTCGCTCGACTATCGAGTCTACGCCCAGAAATGAGAGAGAGTCCATCACGACTAATTCGAATGAAACCCCGCACGTCCCTACACGAGTCGCGATCTATTTACAGGTGTGTCGAGGAACGGGTGCCGGGTGGCGTTACCTGACAACGGGTGCCTCGGTGAGTCGTATAGATCGAGAGCTATGGTACGACGCAAGCGCCTATGACGAAGCCGGCCGCGAATTGCGAGGCACATGTCAAGGAAGAAAGAAAAGCGGTGCGGCGCGGGCGACTGTAACGCGGACGCTGTGAAGCAGACACTTACGGCAGCCGAAGTCTCTCTGTGAGGGCGGAGGGCGCACGTGCACCCCGATGATGGCCTCCATGGGAACCTCCGTGCGTGGGATCGATACCGCCGCCGGAGGCAGGAAGATCGGCTGCAGCATGCCGAAGTTACATTCCTCAGGGACTAGAGCGCGGCACCCGGCGTGACTCTACATTAAACACGACGAAAAATAAATTCATCGACTATGATCAGCAAGTCTGGTAGCGTTGTGGTACGAAAAAATTGCATAAAATCTAGGAGGGATAGAAATGTAATTATTCAGCAATAGAACAATTTGAATTAAATACATTAAGTAGAAATCTTGAAGTCTTGAAGGTAAAGTATTCTGTTTATGTACTGGAATTATAATTATTAAGCGTAGAGGACTTTTGAGAAGTAGTGTTAATGTTGAACTGACCGTGGTGCCACACCACTCGCAACGGTACCCGGTGAGGCACTCAGCGGACCAGCAAGCGCGGCGACAAGCGGCACACTTGGAGTTGGTCGGCAGGTTGCCCTCGCGCCAGTGATGTACATGCCGAGGCTCGCTGCCCGCGCAGTAAGTCGCGTTCTCCTTGCAGTCTGCTGCTGCGAAGTCCACACATTCTCCGTGGACGTAGTACTCGCAGACTGCAATACAATTTTATAGTAGAAACATGTTTCGTTGAGTCATAATTTGAGCGTAGATTAATAGCTTGAAATTTAACTAAAAGGCATAATAATATGTCAGTACATTGCTTTAGTAAGTACTAATCAACTTAACGCAAGTAAGAAAACATAAAATAAACAACTAGTTAAAATGAAATGTATTTAATTATCTTATTGTATTTATTATTATTTTTTCATATAACATAAATAGCTTATTAAACTACAAATTTCAATAAATCAAAGATTAATGTGTATTCATTGTGTGTATACTAGCTTCTGCCTGCAACTTCGTCTGTGTGGACTTTACTCTTATGTGTTAATCCAGATTATAAACTATCTGTGTGCCAAACTTCATCCAAATCCTTTCAGTCATTTTACGTGATTGATTTAACTTTCAATTAGCTCTAGCTCTTATTATTTAACTTTGTATAATATAACAATAATATAATATAAATAAAACTGAAAAAGCACAAGAGAAATTAGATCTTCTCAAGCCATTTCATAAGATCAATGTTTTTTCTAGCTTATACCGTATGAATGTAAAGTTGCATTTGCCTATAACAATCCCTTAGCCGTCACTAACACTAAACTAATAGATAAATAATAAACAAATATCTACATCAAGTGTACCCCAAGGGATCATTACAGCACACAAAATAATCAAATACCTCAATATTGATTTAATCGGTGAGTTGTTCTGACTCCAGATTTAATTTACAGCGTTAAAAATAAATTTATAACAATAAAAATGTAGGTTATTAATAACACAATAACAAAAAAACAGATATAGATAAATAACAAAAATCTCTAATAAATTTATTCAGCCCTTGTATTTGTAAATAATATTATTAGTAAAGTTCTAAACTATCACTTTTAGAACATTGAAAATACTTTAATAAAACGTGTGTAGTTATTTTCATATTGTATTCATTTGTCGACGGGATCATAACAGGATCAACCAATAATAATTACGAAGGACAAATAAAGAGGCAATAGTAAATAGATTTGTTGTACTCACTCATGCAATGTAAAGCTGGAAGTTCATCGAGCCGTTTTCGACACACCGTGCAGAACTTGCGTTTGTGATGTGTCGGCTCTGACCAGCAATGAGCTACTGGATTCTGTAACAAATGTTTACTTGAAATTTATAATTGAGGTAGCAACCACCACACCAACCACTACTTCTACTTCAAGAAATGAGTGGAATGTATTTCAAACTGGTTGGAAGTACTCGGAGATACCACACAAAATAACTGCCAAATATGTAAAATTATAATCGGGATGAAGGCTCACTATTTATTGAAGATACGGCCGTTCTTGTTGTTAGAGAGTTTCCATGCTCTAAGGCACTTTTCTCCAACCATCAGTACCCAAATATCATCTTTGTACATTGAAATTCCGAAGTTCCGAGTACACCGTTTGCCGAGCCGATATCCGACCAAGTGACCAATCATATCCGATTTTACCCCTTATTTAAAGTAGTTGATAAATAATTGCCTACCCTCCAACCAACTTACGAGTCCAAACAATTTGTCATTCAAATAGAGTTAAAATTTTAGAAGTGCACGATTTAAGTGCTTTTGGTGACATCAGGGACTGTAATATAATTTAACGGGGTACGTAATCTGTATATGGGACGGATCATTGACCTAACTGCAAAAAAATCCTCTTGATAAATTGCTTATAGTATGTGAAACAATTTTAAATATGGGTAATATAGTATATTTACTGTACAATAATGAAGATCAATTATAATAACGTCCGAAATATACGGACTATGTCAAGTAATTATCCGGCTCCATAATGACGTGTTTTCCAAGAGCTAAGTTAGCAGAAATGGCTACTAATTCGGCTTCAAAGTGGCAAATTCAGAATATATTTGATACATATAATAAATTTGCCATTTCGAAGTTGATATTTAGCCATTTCTGCTATCACTTTGCTATATATTACGAAATAGGCAATGGTTCAAATGACACCTTAATAGAAACGTTTTTACCCAATATTAGCAAAACATGAAGAGAAGAAAATCTACCACAACGTATTTTGTAGCCTGATTATCTTTACAGACCCTTATTTTTATTACCTTGATTAGGCTCGGCGCCACCCCACAGCACGGCGTAACCACTTGCCCCACGCATCGCTCGTGGACAATAAAATTGCACACTGAAACAAATAATTTATAATGTAAAATGATCTTATATTAATAAAATAAAGGGCCATTCGGAATGAACGGTGAATCTTTTCTCAACGGTCATCTTCAGTTGAATTAGGTTTCACTATAATTAAATTGCTAAAGGTGTATATAATCAAATTGATAATCGATCCAATGAAAATATTTGACTCACTACATTCTTTTATAGATAATGATTCGACTTCTCGAGTAGTTTTCAGTCTTGATGTTTACAAAGGCTACGACGACATTTTACAAAAGTAATACAAAACATAACACGAAATGAATATAGATAACGATGTTATTATTTCTACTATTTTTATATATTAGTTTCAATAATAAATATATTTTAATATATTAACAAAACATTGTGAAGTGAGAACGTGATAAATAAAATCTTTAAAGTTATCACAAATTTCAATTAAATAAACGCATTACATGTTGAACCCTAAAACCAAGTAAGTGACGATCAGTTTCCCAAAACCATGTACATCAAATTATAATACTTCAACATATTATTGTTCTACGAGGCAAGTCGCGCGGTATATAACTATAGTGTTTTAAGCTAAACTGGCCGGAACACCCTGGAACAAAACTACCACTACGGGCAAAGACATTCTTTCGAGGGAAAGCATATTGTTGATTATCAACGCTGAGTAATCAGATCCTTTTGTATTTTCCCATTGCATGGATGCTACCACAATTCTTTACGATGTTTTCCTTCATCGTCGGCCGATGATATTAAATGCAAATTAATTCGAATTAGTCGCAAAAGTCAATTGTAGAGAACCCTAGGGCTCGAATTTGCGAACTCGGTGCTAGTCCACGATGCATTAGCGGCTTTCAGCGCTATTATGAAAATTTTATGGAAATTAAAAAAAACGCACCCACATGGCAATCATCTATACGAATATAATAAAGGGGAAGAGTTTTTTGTTTGTTTGTTTAAACACGCTAATCTCTGGAACTACCAGATGCATTGGTAAAATTCTTTTTTTATGATAGCCAGATTCGCGAGGAAATAATATAGGCCATCTAGCATTAGGCTAAACCTCTCAGCTAGCCTTAAATATTGAGTTTTGTTAAGTAAATCGGAATTTATAGCGCAGCCTAACTGCTTTATCCGCGTGCGCTGGCGTAATGGTTAGTGATACGTAAATACAATGTTCTACAAAAATATTGCTCCTTAGTACATATACTGTTACTAAAAAACAACAAATTGTTCCCTGGACAATTCTAACAAGCGAGTCAACATCTTGTTATACTGACGTTTAAAGATTATAAAAATAGTACGAAGTTAGGCTTAAAAACCATGTATCCATTGGCCTTATTAAAATTGGAATAAAAAAAACATATCTCTTAAAATAGGGATAATTAAACATTCGATCGCGATCAACTAATAGCTTTACGAATCGGCCGCGGGAATTCCCCAAGAGTATTAAATCCAAATATCGCAATCAGCTAACTAACGAACACCTATCATCTCGCTTACGGTTAACATTAAATAATTAGGTACTTGCTATCATATGAAAAGTTTAGAAAAGTATGGTGTTGGTGGTAGAGTTATTTTGCCCGACTGGGTCGCGACCACTATGCGGAAGTCCGTCATAGTGACTCGCTTTTGCGTGTCGCGTTTCGGGATCCAGTTCCAGTTATTTTTGCAAACCGGCATAACAGCAGTGACCACCGATGGATTTTCGATCTCTCGGTGGTCGCCGTTGTGTTTGGATTGTACTGTTCTTACCATCAGGGCAGGAGCCGCCAATATGCAGAATTACTATTTAAAAAAAATTAGGCAGATGACATGCAGTGCTATGCATCGTAATAGTAGGTTTGCAGTCGATCACTTGTTGTCTAAATTTTGTGATAAACGCCGACAATAAATAATAAACATTTTGATCAATAGACATTAAATTATTTTAAACGATTATTTAAAATTGCTAAGATTGTTAAATGATATAGAAATAATATTGCCGAGTCATTTAAAATTCTCCGTTACCTACATACCGACTATTTTGGTAATTACGAAACTCGCAAACCTATTTACGTTTACATACCTATCATTGATTTTCCTAGAAAATTATCACGGTTTAAGGAAAATTCTTAAGATTTGATTCACAGCCCGTATTGTAACAAATATTATTGTGCTGTAATACTTATAATAAATAAGTAGTAATTTTAAACGTGTTCAATTATTTTCAACTTCCAACCGATGTACCTAATGTGACTGGATCTAAGCATTCAAGCAACACGACATAAATTTTCTTTCTAAAAAAAGAACTTAAATAAATGTCTCATGTTTTTCTTTCTCAAAACTGGAAATGTTCGTGTTTTTTTTCTGACAAAACCAAACTTGTCTAACTTTTTATGTGAAACCGAAAAAAACCATTAAAAAAGCAGTCAGTATTTTGATAAACTCTATGTGTGTTCAATATTATCCAATCGTTTTCAAACCTCTAACGAAAGCTTGTATAAAAATATAATCTATTGTATATCAATATAAGTTGATTGTTAAATTGAATTAGGATGTAGGCACGCTATACGCCAGGGATGCGTACATCCACATGCTAGCTATTCCTCAAAAAATATATATGTAAGTATATTTATGTAGCTGTTAATCTATATATACATATTATAAAACGTCTCTTTGTCTGTCTGTCCGTTTATATTCTTTTAACGGGAAATCACTTATCCGATTTACATGTTTTTTTTTTTAATTTTAATTCATTGCTATGATACCTGGCCAGGTTATAGGATATATTTTGGATAAAGTAACATACGTAATAAGAAGTGAAGATAATGTTGAACCAATTTTGAAAAAATACGCATTTGTGGCGGTTAAATGGTTTACGCTGAGTAAACCATACAAGATATATCAAATAATGTACTACATAATTGTAGATCTTAAAAAGATCTACAGAAAAGTCACCGATAGCATAGAACTACCTTCCAAGGATCACTAACAAGATTCGCGCATGAGCTTGACAACTTGATTGGTTTACGCGGCGCACGCCACTAAAGCTCCCAGTCAGCATTATTTTTTCCGACATCTTCAACAATTATCGACATATTTCAGCCAATTAACATAAAGCCATAATTAATTATACATCTAAACCTACAGGGATAGATTGACTTCAAAATACAGTGATGATATTAGACGTACGCCAAAAACTATAACGCTAAAAAATACTGCCATAAGGTAAGCTGCTATTGGTTACTACGGGTTATAAGCTGTATAACTTAACGCTATGATCCTAAGAAGTTGAACAGTAACCATGAACGTCAAGCAATCTGACAAGCTGTGGGCAAGTATGAGAAGCGAATACAACGTTAGGGGCTACACGGGTACGTTAGCGGCGCGGCGCGGCGTGGCGGCGCGGTGGAGAGTTGGTCGAACGAACGTCAACATGGGTGAAACACTAACCATACGATGGTTGGTTTCATCCACTTTGGTGTCCGATAATCATAATTTAACATTGTGTAAGTTTCGCGAGTTCCCCGTCCCTCTCAGAATCATCTCGCGGCGATCGATACAGGCGCGCATGCTCTCCCAGTCTCACCCACAGTCGGCGACGTCGCTCCCATCTCCCAACGTAACAAACGCCTATAATAATGTTTCAAATCATACAATACTACCAATTTTATTTTTGTTTAATTTCTCACAAGTATTGTCTTTTAATGTCTAAATGTCACGATTAAGGTTTCTCTCCAATTCATTTCGATACTCGAAGACATTTCATTTTAAATTAAGTTTAGCTTATATGCACTACTAGCTTTGTTCCTCTTACCAAGCCCGGTAAAGCTGTAAAAGCCGCAAACACTCCAGGGCCCCTAAGGCTAACAAAAAAGTCAGTTCGAAAAAAAAAGTGTTCCGCTTATAATATTGTAATTATATTTTAATTACACTTACATAAAAATTAAATTAATTATTCGACCATCCTATTGTTGTTCTCACTTGCCATGCTTACATATTGCTATACATAGCTAGCCAGATTGCTTGAAGTTTATGGTTACTGTTCCGCTCCTTAGGGTCGCAGCGTAAAGTTATATAACCTATAACATTCCTTAATAAATAAGCTGTAAAATACAAACAGATTTTTGAAGTGAAAACTTCTTTAGCATTGTTGTGACTTGAAAGTCGATGAAACGAAAAACCGTCAGTAAATAGGGACAACCTCTATAGGATTTAGCCTACGAGAGAATGAGATAGAATACATTTACATTATGCACGGTTAATGCAAGTCTTGATTTTCATGATTGTGATCGTCGTCGGATTGGGCTAGTGGTGTAAGATGACCAGACTTCATACGCAGTAGGTACGCACGAGTGGTCGATAGTTCGAACCCTACTGATTTAGGATATTTAAAATTAAAAAGAGTTTTTCAAGATCATATTTTTAAATCTGACTGATAGTTCCAGAGATTAGTGCATTGAAACAAACAATCTCTCGAGCTTTATAATATTCCTAGCTGTGCCCGCGGCTTCGCTCACGTGGACTACTAAAAACAATTTTTATTTTTTGGTGCGGAGTCCTAATAATTATTCACAAATTATACTTTAATTTTAAACCTTATAAAAACAGCTATCTACCACTGAAGGCCCGTCAAAACCGGTCCAACCGTTTCGGAGATTACCCGGAACAAACAGACAGAAAGACAAAACTTTTAAAAATGGTTTTTTGTTATATGTACCGTGTATACTTTCATATGCATATAGTTAAACACTTGTTACTTTGACATTAAAAACGGACTCTTCAATTTTATTATATGTATAGATATATAGTCGCTATAGATTATGGCGATCAAACAGCTTGCTTTCAAATCGCACATGAAAATATGTTAGTTCTTTTTAATTGAATAGCCCCTAAAAAAGGTATTTATATATTTGGTATACAATTGCAAGTGTTAAGTTGCGTATCTGGGTCATGTGCTTAGGCATGTCAGATATGAGCTCCTGTAACTAGTAATGAAAGGAAAAGCTACTGGGAAAAGGATAAACGCTCGTAGAATAAAATCTCGGTAGTGAAGGTAATGTAACATCCGAGAATAAACAAGAGATTTCTGTTGCCACCGACTCTTTCGCTTTGCCATGGATAAAACGAAATATTCAGAGCTGACTGCCAATCTTCACTAGTAGGAGAGAAACTCTAAGAAGAAGAGGATAAAGCTTTACAAAATATTCTGTACAATTTCTCCGCCACACACACACACGTCAGAAACCCGTAATACTTCACCTGGAAACCTATTTACATTGCAATGATTTATAAACTGATTTATTCTGCAATAAACGTATGATGTACGTTTTTAATTACCTACATCAGTTTTTACGTCATAACGAACCTAAATATATATTATTATATTTAGCATAATGATAACTGTTTTTAATCCATTTCGTCTTGGGTTTATTTTATTTCTATAGTTTAGGGCATGGGGTCTGTACCTAACTTATTTCGCACGCTGCATGGACATTTTGCGAACAAACATTTTTCTAGCGAACCTCATAATTTTTTAAGTTACTATATGTGGCGCTTCTTAAATATACCTAAATATAACAAACACATGGAAGGCATAAGGACTGAAATTATGTGATTATATAATTAATTTTAGCTTGAAATACGAAGGTTGCTGAAATAAATGTTATAAAAGAAACATAATCGGATATTTTTTTTATGAAACAGGGCTCTCCTAGATCACCTTAACGCCCACTAAACTTCTCTGAGAGTTTTACAGTTCGCGCTGTCGTGAAAATTTTCCAGTGCCCGTATTGAGAAAGGTTACGGTTGGACCACAATTGTAATTAATGTTAAGTGATGATATGGCGGAAGACCTTAATAGATGCTTGGCGACAGATGTTTACTTGTGGTTGGTAGCTAGTTAAGTGCGTACTGGATAATGACCTACCACCATCACGATATTTACCCACGTCAATCGACGCGGTGTCTAAACACGCTACCACTTAGCTGTGATGGCAACAAAATTAAAATATTTAATTAAAAAGTTGTTTACACATAAGGGAGTAGGTACACGGGAAATAATGTTTCTTTTTAAGTATTTTAAAGAAAAACAAAGTTTAGGCCATGATGAGTAGCGATACAGCTTTTAGACAGGTCGAGATTACGCGGGTTCGAATACCGCAAGTAACAGATTTTTATTAGATAATCGCAGTTGATTGTTCTGAATTGGTTACCATAACCAAGCTATGCTTAACTTGGTATTAAAGGGCTATTTTTGGAATTAAAAACGATAGAGAGGACAAAATAATCATAAGCTTACGGAAATTTAAATTAGTTTTCAAAAATTAACATATTATATAGGTACAATATTACATCGGTGTAGTGTATGTGATATGCATATCGTGGTGTTATGTCGTTAATAAAATCTATATAATTTTATTCAAATTAATCCGGAATGGGGATCTCATGTGAAAATAACTAGAAATATAACATTTTTCAGTGAATAAAATTGAGGCCAAGTCTTTTGTCATAGAACATATTGCAGTATCACCGACGATAGTGTTTTTGGCGGGATATAATTTTTTACGTATGGTTGATATTTAAATTTATAAACTTATGTTTTTTGACTTTATATTACATAATAAGGTTGGCATTTTACGCCACACACGTACACATGCATTTTAAATTGCACCAAAACCTCCCTGGTCAGTCCTTACAAGGCAACTACCATCTAGTTAATTGTTTGAATTTTTAATATTAGAAAAATATTCAATGCAAGCGACATTGACAGAATTTTATATGAACATACGTTGCGATTACATACGAAGAAAAAGAAGAAAACTACATTTTTTTTATCGTTATAGGTTTTGGCGTAGTGGCCACAATCTCACCTGATGTTAAGTGACGATTTGGCCCAAGATGGTAACACGCTAAACCTAGTGGAAGACTGGCTCTCAAGTGCAGCTGCCGGAACACACCTATTGGTGCTTGGCGGCAGATTTTCAACTTAAGGGTGGTAGCTAGCCAGGCGGGCATTAGAAAAAGCCCTACCACCATGCTATGGTTTCCTCACGATGTTTTCCTTCACCGAAAGCTCAGGCTCATTGTAGGGATTCGAACTCACGTCAATCGACGCGAAGTCGTACAAGCTACCACTGCGCCATCATCGCTTCAAAAAAATAATATTATTCATACAATAAATACAAAGAGACATATTGAAAAAATATTACAATTTCACACACAACTTTTGATGGTATACGAGTATTCGAGTGTTCAGCAAACAAAACCTTTTAGAACAACAAAACACTTAAGCACCCTCAGAATAGACGTCCTTAGAGCGAAGTGGTGATTCGCGTTATTTTTAGCGGCCGCTTGTCAATAAACGCAAGGCGTTTTATTTATCGCGGAAGGGCAGCCCTGCCGGATACGGATCAAGGAAACTTTATAAGCCATCTTCACATTAAACAGCTGGCGTGACTGGGAACACTATCTCATCTACACATACATACGCATACTTACTATATGTATAAACATTTATCTATATAAATATTGTAAAGCTCAAGAGATTGTTTGTTTGTTTGAACGCGCTAATGTCTGGAAATACTAGTCAGATTAAAAAAATAGCATTTTATATATAGCCTCTTTATTGAGGAAGGTTATAGGCATAACTTCACGTTACGACCCTAAGGAACGGGGCAGTAACTATGAACATCAAGCAATCTGGCAAGCTGTAGACAAGTACGGGAATTGAGAACAACAATACGCTACACGGTGTTTTTTTTTTTTTTTCGAACTGACTACACTGTTAGCCTGAGGGGCCCTGGAGCCTTTACGGCTTTTACAGCTTTACCGGGCTTGGGGGCGAGCGCTTAGGGCACTCAGCCACGAAAGCTAAGCAACAACATCCGAGGGTGCCAAAGTGGCCGAACCTCGGCTCGGACTGTTGCGCGTATGCAATTAAGTCGCGTTCTGACTAATTCCCTATCCGTAATTCGATCTAAACTAACTATACATATATACATGTTTCTGCCCCCTGGGAGGAGGGAAGGAACATGTGTATGTGTATTTAGTGGTCTGAAATTTTTGTCTACTCTAACTAGGCAAAAAAAAGAAAAAAAAGGTCCCTTACAGAACCTATGTACCTATGTGTGTTGTGCATGTGTTTATAATGCAGTGTCATGTATGGGGCTACACGGTGCCTTGACGGAGATGCGGTGAAGAGTTGGTCGAATTTACCATGGGCGAAATCGTGGGACACACCTAGTGATATACTATTTACTGTAGTCGTTTCTGTCCAGTGCCGTGCTAAAAGATTTGATATCCTGCACTATAAGCTTAACCGTCCCAAAAAATAATGTTAATATTTTAGTTAAAAGTTAATATAGGTAATGATTATGAAATTTAGTAAATTATCGAATTAGGTTTAATGTAGCATAATAAAAGAAATGAGTTTTGAAGAAAACACTCTAAAAAAGAGGTGATTCATTTGAGAAGGCTACACTAATATACTTTTCTGTTAGATGCGTAACTCGTAGCATTTGCTCAGAGAAACACACACAAAAACAGGCCGTCTAAATGGAAGAAAATGATGTTAAGCTCATCTGACCAGAGTAATAAAATTATAAATAGACTTTTCGTATAATTATAAAGGCAAGCAAGATTTACTGTATATGGAGAATATTCCTTTTAATTATATCATATATTAGCTGTATAATTTACCCACGTATTGTTTAAAAGAAATTGCTGATTGATGATTTATAATACTTCAGTATAGACAATATTTTTATCGGGTGGCCAGGATTATGCGTCACAACTCACATGGCTCGTACCACTACATGTATAGTCATAGACCCGAGCCGAGTGTTGAATTACTTTAATTTTATATTATTTCCCAAACTATTCGTCAAAATACCATGCTATAAAAGACAAAGTTTATCTACATAAATTTGTCGTGATGATGAAGTAACTTACGTTCGTCAGTATTAATATAATGTGCGCATAATCACTTATAATAATAATGCGCATAAATCACTTTTAAATTTTCAATAAAACTTCGTCACAAAATACCTTATTGTGGCTTATGTATAAGATATAAGTATATGGTACTTTTGTTTAGATGTACTAAGGAGCAATAGTTTTGTAAAACATTACGTTTACGAATCACTAACCATTACACCAGCGCACGCGGATAAAGCAGTTAGAGTGCGCTATTTCTTGCTAATACTAAATGGTTGTTATCCAAAAACGTCACGCGTCAAAGTTGGTTACTAAAAGAGTATTTTTACGATAAATATACCATAAATTAATACCATAAACTCGATCAAGCCGAATTCTAATGAATTATGATCGAGGCTATAAGTTTTGAAGAGGTGGTAGTTCAGTTGATTGACGTGATCTCGGAAGCTACAATAAGCCTGAGTGAAGAAAAACATTTTGTAGGGTATTTTTTATGTCCCTCTGGCTGGCTACCAAGCTCAAATTGAAAATCTGTCGCCAAGCACCTGCAGTTATGTAGTAGGTAGTTGCACAAGAGAGCCAGTCTCTGGATAAGCTTACAATTTTTGGCGATGACATCATAACTTTTTAATACCACGATAGTAGCAAAAAAGCGATCAGCGTATTCACTCCTCGCTTGAAAAACCTCATACTGTAATCCCCCGGGAAAATTTCTTATCATCACATAACATCAAGTGATATCGTGGTAATAATCTAAAGAAGTTGGAAAAAGTAGGTTACTCGAATAAAGTTGTAGCCTCGTATCGTATCCGCGTCACTTAGTTAAATATGAACACACCCTTACGTTTAGGAACCGCAGTAACGCGTCACAGCGGTGTGGTATAGCGCACGGCGAGGCGGTGTATTGAAATAGAGTCGAGTCGCGGGCGTGGTCACGGTTTAATGGGCTATGTGATAGTCCGCGCGGCACCACCTCGAATCATGAGGTCATGACTTCTGAACATCGGTACTTCGGTAAATTTATATAAAAATATTTTTCTTAGTTTTCTTATCTTTTAATTCATTATAGGTTTAACGTTTGGTCACAATATCACCTGGTGTTAAGTGACGACGTGGCCCAAGGCGGTAACACGCTAAGCCTACTGGGCGGACTGGCTCTCAAGTCCAGCTGCCGCAAGACACCTAAAGATATTGTTTAAGTTTTTTTTACTTAGGTATGTTAATTATGAGATAAATAAGAATAAGACAAATATTTTTAATTTAAACATACTTTTATATTAATTGTAAAACTAATTTAAACTAAAAGACAAATTGAAATAACAATTCATATCTGCTCGACACTAAGAGAAGTAGGGCACAGATAAATTTCTTTGGAGATTTCTCTCTACTTGGGGCAGCCCGACTGGTGGAATACCTCCACCCTCCAAAAGATCTCAGCCAAATAACCATGTGATGTTTTCCTGCAGTAAGGAGGGTTGCCAGAGCTAGAATAACATAGCAGTATATAACTTAGAAATGCTGTTTATAGGAGAGTAAAAACTTACATTGGAAAAGAAGTGAGGGATGTTAAACAGGACGTAGTTATTACAAGCCTTAGAAGCTTAACAGGAATATTAATCTTTACAAATAAATAAAATTGAATTTCTGTTTGTACCTAATGTCAAAATAATAGCTTTTTACTAAATGCGTATGAAAGTATATACGTAAATCCAATTTTTTTAATTTTTCTCTGTCTCTCTGTAGCTGGAACGAACGGCTAATTTCCGAAATGGTTGGACCGATTTTGACGAGACTTCCACTGGCAAATAGCTGATTTTATAAGGAGTAACTAAGGCTACTTTATTTTAAAAATTATTAGGGTTCCGCGAAAATAAAAAATAAGCCTTTTTCGTAATCCTCGCGAGCGGAGCCGCAGGCACAGCTAGTTTTAAATATAATCGGAAAATTTCATATACTGACTATACATTTAAACAATAGTTTTTTTACATTATTTTTTTAATATATACAAACTACATAGCACATTTTTAAAATATTAGAATATAATTTTAAAGTGCCAATTAAGAAATAGTAATATTACATTTCGTATACTGTGTGTATGAATGTATTTGTGTGTTGTGTGTATGGGGGTGTGTGTGTGTGTGTGTGTGTGTGTGTTTGTGTGTGAGGGAGTGAATGTGAGTGTTTTAGGTTTCCTGTATTAGTTTTGATGTAACCTTGCAAAGACCAATTTCAAAAATTTATTTTGACTAGGGTAGAATAAGTCAATATAATTGAAAAGGTTTATTGTACTGCGTAGTACATCTATAAATGACGGAGTTTTGAGCATATGTATGTTTTATAGAAGAAATTGCGAACAAACTGGGGTTCCTAGAACGCTTAGGTTTATTTTATTAGGTACTCGAAAATTTAATTTACTCACAGTTCTGGGCAATCTGTTATTGAGTTAACTAGATCATATAGAAATCGTATATAGCTTATAATTCTTTTTTATACTAAGAAATATAGACAAATCTTTTTTACAAGTAATATTAGGTAAACACATCGGGCAACGCCGCGCCGTCATCGGACAAGAATTTACGGTCCATTTGAGTACCTAATAGCCTTTAACGACACAAGTCTTCAACCATTGTGATTTACCAATCTACTTATCAACTTATTGTTTGTCACACGTAGAAAAGCTTTGTTCAATTCTAAAAGAAATGTAGAATTATTCATAGATTGTAAATTCTTGTAAGAATATCATCATACAAGGCATTGGCCGAAAATGTATGTGATATAACCCATAAATATTACTTATTAATTTGTAGAGTAGGTACTGTTTGATCACAATCTGACCCCTGAAGTTAGGTGATGACGCGATAGGAGATAGTAACAACACTCTAAACCTTATATGATAGTTAACGCTCGGCTCGGCTTTCGATCAGGCCAGCGGAAAGTTTTAAATCCGAGTGCGAAAAAAAAATTGCACATTTGGTAGAGCATATATACTAGCTGTGTCCGCGGCTCCACTCCCGAGGAGAACAAAATGCCGTCGGTTGAACACACGCGCGATCGTGCTGCCTCCGCTACAGAACAAGGCGATTGCCCGCCAGTTATTTTAAAGATAAAATGCTTATTCTGGGGTGATCCTTAGAAGATAGATATATGATATCGTTGACTTTTGTAGGTCTTTTTAAGATGTATAATTAGTATATTAATTTGATATATCTCTTTTATGGTTTACTCAGCGTAAGCCATTTAAGTACCCCAAAAGCGTTTTTTTTCCAATTGATTGACAATTATCGGCCCTGCTTATTTCGTACGTCACTTTATGTATGAAAATATATCCTATACTATATAATATGACTAGATAACATAGCTATGAATTAAAATAAAAACCCACGTAAATCTGATTAGTGGTTTTCGCGCGAAAAGAACTTAAACGGATAGATAGAAAGAGAGACGTTGGGTTTTATAATAGGTATAGATAGATAGATATATGAAAAGGTATTTTTTGCGATGAAAACTAATAAATCATCGTATCGTATTGAGGAAATCTTTCTGCGGCTGTGTATTAGCAGAATTGCTCCCAACATTTAATATCTTGTTTCTTCAGTTCCAAGTTAAGCTATATATTTGATATATGTATTAAGTATTTTTTTTCACAATTACCTATTGTCTACGACCCAGGGTTTAACAATGTTAACATCGTAAAGTTTGGCCCGCAACTTTCAAAAGGCTGCTCATACCTGCTTAAAACCTAGAAAGGGACTTGCAGTCAAGTGCAGATGCCAAAATACACGTATAGGTATATCGGTGCTTGATAAATTTTTCAACTTGAGGGTTGTAGCTAGCCAGGCGGACATTAAAAGACGTACATCACCAAGCTATGATTTCAACACTATGTTTTCCTTTATCGAAATTTCAGGGGAATTCTCATTATGGGATTTGAATCTAGGTGAATCGACGTTTTGAGCAAATTCACTGCGAAATGAGTTATCATCGCTTCGAAACTGCCAGTAAAACAGTCCCATTACTCAGCAATCACTTCTTCCCAAGGAAAGCGGCTAAATCACCACGCCAGCTCAAGTATTATTGGTCATTTAAAACTTATAGAAATTTATCGTTGATTTATGTTTCCAGTTTCAAAATTAATGGTGTCGATTTGAATTTAACGACAGTTTATCGTTAAAAAGGTCTTCAGTATATCAGTGGCGTTAATTTTAAACAGGCCGAGTCACAACATCTTGGTATAAGAATGTGTTCATACGCATAAACGATTAATATTTTTTAAATGACAATTTGTAGTTATTTTTTCTTATACATTTCCTAATTGTTTTATAGTTTATTTTTTATTTTTTACAGTTTTATTTTATTTAAACCTTTGAGAAAAAATAATTAAGTAATAACTCAAAAGAGTTTAGTCAAGAAGCGCAAGTGTAGTGAAGTGAAACAGATGTGACTAATCTTCAGTTTCGAGTTGGAGTCGAAAATTCCATTAAACGGTTTTAATGGAATTGCCGATATTTTAATAAGGCATGATGATAAGACTAAAACAAAAAGACCATTATTTCCCCATTTGATAATGGGAGTAGGTAATAAAAAAACTTCAATCAAGCATATTGGTTGTCAATAGAAATAAAAATTAAAAAATAGTTGTCTTAAAGTATCATTGCCAGAAGCAATTGTGATCAAAAATGTAATTATCAAAATTTGATGTTAATATTTATGAACATTGTTCACATCATGTTTTATTAATTATATATTATATATGTATATATATATACAGTTGTTTTAGTAATTGTTGTAAACGACAGGCATGATTTAAATATTAGACATAAATATAAATTCCATCTTTTAGTAAAACAAAAGTTTTTTAGGTAATTGTGTTAGGGTATTGCTGGACAATAACTTCAAGGATCATGACAATCAAATTTTGCAGTGAAAACATTATAATAATATGGTGGATTATGGTGAATGACAGTGATGTCTGAATGTTACTCCCTTTCTGTACATACACAAAAAAATATAATATCTATACAATAATAAACCAACTCCTGGATAATGTGTTCCCTCCTTCTTACAACATCGGTTCCTTTAAGCGTAACGTGAAGAGATATTTATCCAGGCTGGCGTGACAGCGGCGACCGCCGATGAATTTAGATTACTTGGTGGTGTCGCCTTTGTGTTTGGAATGTAGTTTGCTTACCATTAAGGACAGTACCGTCAATGTCCCGAACTAATATGTATATATAAAACATATACTAATAATAAATACTAACAGTATATTTTATATAGTTTACGAAAAGTATTTTATTGTTATTTTCATGCACGAATTGTTGAATATTAAATGCATATAAGGCAATAAATATTACCTATATTCTAAATGCACCCTAAGGTTAATAATTAAGTGAATGAATCATAGGTGCCGCGAATAGCATTCGTCTATAGATAGCGTGCGGCGTAATATGCGTGGACGCACGTATATGTAGCGCCGCTCTACGCCACGCTCTCTCCCGGCAATTCCGCCACCATAAACAGCCGTGCTATTTCCGTGTGAACGGGACGTATTTTCTTTGTTTTGATGACTTACTTGTGTGTAGAGTTTATAACCTTTATTTTTGAGTATAGTTTGTATTGGAACTTATTATAGAAGCTTACCTAATTACCTAAAAAAATAAAAAAGGTGTGTGTGCGATTCACACACGATAGAAGTGAAACTTCATTTTAAAAGACATTTTCTATTTTATTTAAACAGTGTGCAATATACATACACACCGACATTTACTCTCTCGCTCTGGCTCACACAAAGAGGAGAGACCGATAATATATTGCTCTCTCGCTCTGGCTTACACAAAGAGGAAAGACCGATAATGTGCGTTAAACGTATAACGCTTTGAAGTCGTATAAGAAGTTCTTCTTACGTGCATACACACAAAATTGGGTTTATAAAATTTGTGCTATTTAACCATATATTGTGTAATTTACGTGACATTTTGTATAATATATAACAAAATAATCTGTATATAATATATTTTTTGTACAAGTAATTTACAAAATTCTAATATTAACGTATATAATAAAGCTTTAACTAAATATAATATATATGAATAAATGTGTATTTATTTCTCTTTGTACATTTTCATTTTTTTCCAAATTTCCTGATACCTAAATGAACAAAACTGATTAAGAATATGTATTAAAAATATTTTGTCTGTCTGTCTGTTTGTATGCTCAAAAACAGCTTGACCGATTTCTATGAAATTTCGTACACGGAAAGCTTATGCCATTGGTTAATTGATAGGCTATAAGAATTTTCAATAAAACTTTTAGAAATCGTAAAAAATATTTATATATTTTATTAATTCTTAACCGATTTTGATGAAATTTTGTACACGGGAAGTATAAGTCATTCCATGATAGATAAGATATAAGGATTGTCATAAAACTTTTTAAAAACATAAAAAAGCCTTTGCCTCTCAACGTAATACAAAATGTGCGTAAAATTGGCATTAATTCCATCCATGGCAGTCAAGTTACTAATTTACCATAGATTTTGTTGAAAATTGTACACAGGAAGACCATGCAATTCCTCAATTGATAGGCTATATGTATTGTCAATAATATAAGTAAAATATAAAAAAACGGGATGAAAATAATTACTGCCTAACAAACGTGTCTCTGTTTGAAGGACTGCATGTTGTAGGAAGGAGGGAACACACTGGCCGGGAGACAGATTTACAGCTTCACAACGGCAAAGATAAGACGTAGCACATTTCTTTGTTCGTGCCGAGATGGAGGTTACCGTAAAGCTGTGGCTCCGGAGACCATCGCGTGTGGTTCTGTTATGAAAGAGAGAAGAGGCAATTAGGTTAAACAGCTCTTTAGAACACTCGCCATGATACAGACGGTAAAACACGCTCAACGAGGCAATGTCCCTGCGCAGCTGAAGGGGCTCGATGAGCTTAGTACCGTCTGCATCGTTTACAATGCGGACAGCCCATCTCTGCAACCTGTCCAGGGCTTCGAGAAGGTAATTTGCGGATCCGATCCAAAGGAAATCGTTCAGAGACGGCATCGCGTTAGTGATAACTATGGTATTACAAGCATTCAAAGGCTATACCGCCATAGCCATAGCCGCTTACCATCAGCAGGCCGTATGCTTGTTTGCCACCTGAGTTGTATAAAAAAAATACATAAAATAAATAATAATCGACGCGGTGTCCATACACGCTACCACTGAGCCATCATTGCTTCAAGCAAAAATGTAAATTACGTTCAATTCATAAAAACATCTATTTATAACAACGTTTATAAGGAAAAAAAGTCAAGTTAGCTGGCTAGATTATGGCGCGTGTGTAAAGGTCATCAACTCACCATACATAACATGTGTTCCACACGTGTTAGACAAACTCGTAAATAATTGCATAGCATTGTAACCTTCATATTACTCTAACCGACATTTCGAATTGTGGGACAATGAATCCAAACCATAGTATCTAGTTTGAGTGAAGAAAAAAAAACCCATTCCGTCCGTAAATCGTGATTATTTTTCAGAGGCGATTGGCGCGGCCTTCGTCGAGGGTCGAGGAGCGCGGGCGGGCGCGGCGGGAGGTCGGCATTGACGTCACTCGCACTAGCCAATCACGCTCTGCCATCGAAATTCGACTTACTGCGGGTGGCTTAGCTCTATCCCCATCGTAAGCTTTGGCTGTTTAATTTTTATGCCTTTGCATTTTGTTTGCAAATAATCAAGAAACTCTGTGCAAATAATAAAATGTTCTTAACACGCTGTATCTTAGTCAACATTATGGTTTAATTGCAATTAAAAATACATAATAAAATTAATTTATTTGATTTAAATTAGCATCTAAATATACATTAAGGGATATTCGATATCAGAGAGTAACTAATTTATTTTCGTATAAGCGAAATTCGGTTGCCGCAAGTTGTAGAGAGTGCATTGACGTAACTGCGGTAGTAACCTCGTTCTATAATCCGGTGAGTTTTAGTTTACTACAATCTGAATAGTGGTGCTGTACTAGTTCTTCATGCAAATATTTACTACAGTTAACGAGTTCAGCATTATAGCTTTTCGCAATCGGGAAACTGAAAGTCTCAAGATTGAAAATATCAAACGGTATAAATTCTGTGCCGATCGTAATGAGCTTTTGGAAATTTAATTTGGATTTTTTGGCAGTTTGGTTTTTATTTTAATTCATTAACTTAGGTTATTTGACCCTATATTATGTAACGTTGATGACATTTTATGTGATGTAGTTTGGTTATTGTGCATATGTGAAGTGGATTACAAATAATGACTAGAAGCATGCGTTTTGAGCTGTTACAAAAGCTTTCTAGACATAACTAAAAATACTATAGAGTTAGGCTTAAAACATTACAACTGGCAAGTGCTTCTCTACCGCCAAAAGAAGAAGGTTCTAATTTCTTCTACATGTTTATGAGGTTGACAAATTCGCCAACTTAGCAGATGTGTTTTTCATGGTTTTCATTATATCTTTGAACGCGCAGATGACGCTGTAGTCGATTTATCGACTACTGGGAATGGTAGAACAACGTCTACGATGCTAGCTAGTCTATACATATTATACAAATCAAAGTCTCTTTGTCTGTCTGTCCGTTTATGTTCTTTTCACGCGAAAACCGTTACTCCGATTTACATGGTTCTTCTTTTAATTCATGGATATGTTATCTGGCCAGGTTATAGGATATATTTTGTTACATAAAGTAACATAAGAAATAAACAGTGACGATAATGGTGAATCAATTCGGAAAAAAGAAGCATTTGGGGTGACTTAATGCCTTACGCTGAGTAAACCATAATAGATATATCAAATTATTGTATGACATAATTGTAGATCTTCAAAAGACCTACAAAAAGGTCAGCGATAGTATAAGCTTATCTTCTAAGGATCACCCACAATAAGTGTTTTTGAGGCAGTACAACTCGCACGTGCGCTCATCCGACAGTATTCTGTAGTCCACGCAAGCAGAGCCGCGGGCACAGTTTGTATATTACAATTGCAAAAGTACGTTGGTTTGAATGTTTGTTCATCAATCACAGTTGCGGTCGAACGGCTGGATGGATTCTAATGAAATTTCACACAGAAGTCGATTAATATATATAATTATCGAGAAATATATAATTCATAGGATAGCTATTAAAACAATACGCTATGTGAAGCGGGCGTTCACAAGCTGGTACTGGTATTGTAGTGTGAATGTATATATTTGTTTCAATGTTTGTCCTTCAATCACGCTTGAACGGATGAACAGATTCAAATTCTTGGTGTAGAAGTTGATAAGGGCTTCGTATAGGACATAATTATGATATATAATACATAATATGATGTATCAATTATTACAAAAGTTTAATTTATGCCCAGTGAAGCGAATAACAACTAATGTACAGCAAATTATTTTAAGTACTTTTATTTAATTATGTACTTGTAAGTATGTATTTATAAAGAAATTAAGAAAACTGTATGATTTATGTAATTTAGACTTGTTTTTGAAGTGAAACTTTTTATGCGACTTCCAACACGTTAAACGTTTAACGCACATTATCGGTCTCTCCTCTTTGTGTGAGCCAGAGCGAGAGAGCAATATATTATCGGTCTCTCCTCTTTGTGTGACCCAGAGCGAGAGAGCAAATGTCGGTGTGTATGTATATTGCACACTGTTTAAATATAATATAAAATATCTTTTAAAATAAAGTTTCACTTCTATCGTGTGTGAATCGCACACACACCTTTCTTTCTGTCTATGTCTACAGTTTACAATTTTATTATAAAGCGATACAGTTTTCGAGTTTGTAAAAGGTAATCTATGGAACTACTGATACGATTCTAAAAATTCACTCATTAATATTTAGTGTTGCGAAGATCTCAAAGTTTTATGAACAGTTGATCGATACTTTAATGACGCACAGTTGACCGCTCGACGTGGTAGCCGTGACGTCATTACCTTATCGATGACTCCATAACATGTTACTATGAATACAGGGGACCGCTTGTGTAAGGCGCGCCGTTTAATTATTGAGTTGTTTTTACAGCATTTTTTGTCGTTCGCCAACCTCATCACTTAAATAACTCGACTATACCGGCCGGCTTAATTATCACTTCAGTCATATTAATAACTACACAATTACTACTACACTAGCTAATAAATTTGAACTGGAATCTATATTCAGACTTTGCTTTTATTTCATAATTTAATAGAAAATATATTTTTCGAATATAAAGATTTTTAATACACATCAAGTTTAACATAACTAAATAAGTAAGGTTTCGAGTGAGCTAAGTAAATACCTGCTTGGCTACACTGATAGTCAAACAATTCTTTAGTCTCCTGATACTTCTATTGAAAATCATTCACAGTAGGTTCATTAATGAATGATGATATTAGTTTAGCCATCAATATTAAAGAAAATATTTTTATGATTCACACGAACACTTTCTGAACCATCCTTAATAAGGCACTTATAAAAGTTAAGCTCCATGAAGAACTAATACACTTTAAAGTTAATATTAGATTTTACTAGGTGGCAAGAACGACAAATCTGTCGTTTTTTTATACGACTAAGATGGCAAACAGGCATACTACCCGCTTGTTGCTAAGTGATTACCGGAGCTTATGGATGACTGTCCATAGATATCACTAGCGCGTTGCCGACCTAGAACCCTCCTACCCCAAGGAGCTTTGGAAGCTCTACTCACCACAGGAACACAATACAGGGTTATTTGGCTGCGATCTTCTGTAGGGTGAAGGTATACCACCAGTCAGACTGCCCGAAATAGAGATAAATCTCCAAATAAATTTACCTTTCTTCACCACTCGTAATATACCGGTCATAGTGGCAAACTCAGTCGTGCTGCGTTCTGGGATTAACTGGTGTATATCCAGTAATTAAACGGAGTGGTAGGTACGTGTATCCGACTGGATCGATACCACCATGCGCATGGTGATAAACTCATCCATTTACTGTGTTATAATTTGTCGCGTTTTGGGATGAACCAGTGTAAAAACCAGCTGCCGAGAGACCTGCAGGCATGACAGCGGCGATCGTCGATGAATTACCTATCTCTCAGTGGTCGTGGTTGTTTATACTGTGCTTACCATCAGCCATAGCATCATTATAGCTCACGAGAGAGACAGATAGGCTTCTTCGGAGGAGGCCTTCATTCGAGGAGGGGTTCTTGCAAGACAAGACCACTAGTAATAAAATCAGTTACTTATTACACATAAAATAATTATTAGTAAAAATTAGTATAAATATATATTAGCATTAAATTATGTACTCATTTTTGCAAGGACAAAAAGGCTTTGTATTTATACCATCAGCTACAGTACCGTCACTTGTTACTCGTCACGCCGTGCTACTATAACAAAATGTATCTATACACATTATAAAATAAAGTCCCCGCCGCGTCTGTTTGTCTCATAAACTCAAAAACCACCGAATGGATTTTCATCAATAGACGGAGTGATTCATGAGGAAGGTTTAGGTGAATAATAATACATTTTGGTTTTGTGTAAATTGGCTGAAATATGACTATGATTGTTGAAAATGTCGAAAAACATCATGCCGACTGGGAGGTTTTCAGGCGTGCGCCGCGTAAACCAATAGAGTTATATGTAATATTCTGCTACCCGTGCGACGGGACGAGTTGCTAGTGTTATAATAAAATAAATATAAAATGGAGTTGTTAATCTAATATTAATAACACGGAACTACGTAAAAGTGACGCTTTGACGTTCTTTAGGCTATTTACGTTTATAAAATATATTATAGGTGGCCATTAAATAAAGGTACTGTAAATAATTTTGTGCGTGCGTGGGCGCAGATCAAAGGCCGTTCAACCGGAACTATACGACACCTGCTCCGATCAACGTAAACAGTTTTGTAGATCTATGGATATAGTTATCGATAATGGTTATAGACAACACTACGAATATCTATATACATCACAGTTTAATGTTTCGGGGTTTTCAAAACGAATATTGGTTTCTATCGGAATGTTGATCTTTCATGTATTTGATTTTATTTTAGCATTTAAGCATTATTGACGTTTCGCGTGACATACCTTGTCGAGTCATAAGTTCTGTCACATCTTTATTTAATTTAAATTTCAGGTACTGGTTAGAAATGTTTGGATTGATTTTGAATAATAAATTGTCGCGCAATTTTAAAATAAAAAAGTTATTGATTTTGTTCTATTTAATAAAATGGAGTGGTTTTTTTTTTATTCCGCTTGCCAACAACATGAAGATGTTTTCCATATCTTATCTTACCTTACATATAATAAAATTTAAGATTCTGTTTTGTAATGTCAAAATAACAGGTTTTTAATAAATGCATATGAAAGTAAACAAAGTACATATAACACAAAACTCATTTTTTTTATTTTTGACTGTCTGTTTGTTCCGGCTAATCTCCGAAACGGTTGGACCGATTTTGACGGGACTTTTATTGCAAAAGCTAATGTTGTAAGGAATAACTTAGGCTACTTTTATTTTAGAAAAATAATCAGTTTTCCGCACAAAAACTAAAAAGAAAGGTTTTTTGTAGGCCACGCGAGCGAAGCCGCGGACACAGCTACTCAATAATCATAACTTGAATATACTTTAATGATTTTTTTTAAATTGTGTAAAAATAATTAAGTACGATGTATAAAAAAACATTACTTTAATCAAATTGTTGCCCAATTTCATCATATCGCACTTCCGTTGCGTGATGCACGCGCAGCTCTCAATTTTAGTTTCTACTAAACACGCCAAAAAATATAGGTAACTTCAAAAATGGGAGTAATTTTAATTATGAAAATCTATAATGAAAAATTGGATTTTGCTTCATTTACCTCTATATAACTTATATGTAATAACGTGTTTGGTTATTAGATGCTGGTACATCTAGTATTGAAATAAAAACTGCAGTTCAACGGCAAATTACCGTGACATGTCTAATGAGCGCCGGGTGGATCACCGCGTGTTCCCGGGCTCTGCGCGCGCATCTTGTGAAACACCCGCCCCTGACGTCATCAGTGACACACTTCTCGCCTTACCGACCCGGTTACAAACCGCGTATTCCGTAACATTCATAAAATACTCATTAAAATACATAGATCTATTGACTGCATAAACTATAAGGATGTTTTATTTAAATTTGTTTTTTTTTTTAATAACTAGTTGCTTGTAAACTACATAATAATAATAATGCGGGGTGAAAAAAAAAACAATTTAATTAATACTAAATAAGCAATTCTCGTATATATACTCGTATTAATAAAACTGTAGTTCTCTCTGTACATGGACTTTTATATACTGTAAAGTTAACTAATCGCGAATATGAAATACAAATTTTTTTAGTCTGTCAGTTTGTATATCTGGTTTTAACTCGAAAAGGGCTTTACCGAATTTTATAATATTTTCTACACTGAAAACTTATATTATTGCTCAATGTAGGCTAAACAAGAACGGTTAATATTAGTTAAATCGTGAAAAAAGTGTCAACCGCTTTTGTTGAAATTTTGCAGACAGCATCGTATTGATAGGCTATAAGAATTATCAATACTGTTAGAAATAGAAATAGTAAAAAAAATAACAAAAAATATGTATTTATTAATTTAAATTATGTAGACGGGAAGCATATGACACTCCTCAATGGTTGGCTGTGTGTATTGTGAATATGAGTAAAATTACAATCACGAGACGAAAATAATTATTGTGTAGTTAGCGTGTCCGAAGCCGTGGGGCGCCGCTAGTTATTAATATAATCATTGCAAAATAGTTTATAATTATCATAGAACTATGAAGGTACAGCTAGCGAACTTTATTACTCTATGATAATTATTATCAGGTGGGAGGCCTTTGTTTTATTTAGATACTAGCGACCCACCCCGGCTTCGCACGGGTGCAATGCTGATACTAAATATACCTACCTACCACAGAATGTCCTTATAAACAACGTTCACAGGTTTTTAGTCATTAGACAATATAAACATGTTTTGTTTAGAGGTTACTCTTGAAAGAGGGACATATAATTGACCATGGTATATAGGGCCGGTACCGCCGCATCGCTATGTCCTTGCATTTTAATTATGTAATATCTTTGGAAATATTCATTTAAATTACATGCTGTAAAGGGTCATATTGATCTATATTAAAAGGACAATGTATTTAAGGTACATAATTGGATAAGGATTAATGCTAAATTGCTTAAAATCACTTCGTCACATCTCTTAAGGATAACCCAAAATCACCATTTTTTATCCTTTACATTTTACGGGAAAAAATGGCTTATTTACGACATCACATTAGAAACCTCTAAATTTATCAGTGTTTCTATACAATATTATGCATGTATTATACATATAAACCTACCTCTTGAATCACTCTATCTATTAAAAAAAACGCTTCAAAATCCGTTGTGTAGTTTTAAATATTTAAGCATACATAGGGACGGACAGAGCGACACGACTTTGTTTTATACTATGTAATGATGATGAAGAAGCATAAAGTGTCTTTTTAAGTTTATAGTAAAAATATTTCTTAGCTACAAGCCAGTGTTACGCGACGCTACGCTACGTAATGCTACGCGGACCTCGCTACGGCCATGCTACTAGGAAAGTTCGTAGCAAATTTATCGCGTAGCACTACTGATATTTATCAATGATTTTTAACGTTCAAAGCAAGTATTATATAATATTTACTTTTCTGAATTACTTTCAATGTTTTTTTTAATAAATAGTAATTTTTCTTAGAAGTTTTCTTTTGTCGACTTTAAATACGTTTTAACAAAGTAGCAAATGTGTCCGAATATATATCACTCAAATAATGTAGATTTTTTAAATAAGCTCGGTAAAGTGACGGTCTTAGCCTGGTGGTAAGCACTGTACAATCCAAAAAGGACCAACGAGAGCTGTATACAGTCTATCGTCGCCTGCAAGCCTTACGGTAGCTGGATATATACTGGCTGATCCCGAAAGTGGACATACCAAAAGGGAGTAACTGTGACGGGCTTATCACCATAGTGGTTGCGGACCCAGTCGGGTACAAATCTCTACCGCTTGATTATTAGAAATAAACCGGCTGATTTCGGAAGGCGACACGCCTAAACGTCCCACTATGGCAGGAGTTACACCTGGTCTGTGGTAGTCGTGATCCATTCGGACTTTGTTCGTGTCCTGCCACTCTGCTTTGTATAGGTTTTAATAAAAATGAAATAGCTAATATAGATTACGCTTCTAATCTATACATATTATAGAACTCAACGTCTCTCTGTCTGTCTGTCCGTTTATGTTATTTTCACGCGAAAACCACTTATCCAATTGACATGGTTTTTGTTTTAATTCATAGCTATATTATCTGGTCAGTTTATATGATATATTTTGTTACATAAAATAACCTATGAAATAAGCATTGACGATAATGTTGATTCAATTCGGAAAAAGGACACTTTTATGGCGATTAAATAGCTTACGCTGAGTAAGCCATAAGAAATATATCAAGTTAATGTTCTACATAATAGTAGATCTTAAAAAAACTACAAAAAAGTTACTGATAACATATGTTTATCTTCTAAAGATCACCCACAATAAGTATTTTTGCGGCAGCACAATTCTCATGTGCGCTCGCAGAATTTTGTAGTCCACGCGAGCGGAGCCGCGGGCACAGCTAGTTATTATTAAAATATTCGTTCCAGAAAATAAATACACCTTTGAAGAAGTCGTTGTTGTCGTTGAAGACCTGAGCTACGTGAATCCAACCAAACCGTAGGCTCGAAATATAATATATATACCGTAATATATCGATACGACTCCTTCTTTTAGCGTGGAAGAATCCTGCATGTGAATAAATGGTTATGTGAGACTCTTACTCACTAAAACTCTTGTACCTATCGAATGCGACCCTCGTCTATCTAACAGTAAGTATCCTACACAAGTATTAAGTTACTCTCCGCGGAGTATCTCTCATACGTTGGAATGATGATATCGAATGTCGCATAGTCGACACCTCGTGTCGTGTATGAAGCATAACGAAATTGTATGGCGACTACTTATGAGAAACTAGTAGGATGTGCGTACAAAATACTAGTCTCTTATAAATAGCCTCATAGGAGAAATGTCTTACACACTTTGTTACTAGTAAACAAATCGGTGATTATATCAGAACAACCGATATAATCACAAAAATAATTAAAGTTAGCAACACAACCAATAAATTAATTACGGCGTTGATTATTGTTATTATTGCTGCGTTATTGTTTTCTATACTCTCCTTTGGTGACCACATTTTAAATACGGAACTACGTATCTTTTAGAATGTATACAAGCTAATGATAATTAAGAGCATTATGATATTAGAAATAGAATAAAAAAAGGTATTAGAAATGGAAAAATATTTACAAATTAAACCGTAATAATGTAAAACGGAAATAGGCCACGGAGCGCCGCGCCGCGCCCGATCTCCTGATGGCATCATAATATTTTTACCTCATTACTGACCTCCCCTTCGGGTAATCGGTAAAATGGCCCTTACCAATCAAAATTAATCAATAAAAAACTGTACGCACACTATAATATGTCTTTAAAACAAAATACATTGCACATTAGTTATTTAATAACATAAAAACAAAGTAAATTTGAAACAATAAAAAACTCCCGACATAAGTAACCTATTCATGGAGACCATTCCAATAGGCAGCATCAGGTTAGGGTTACCATGTTCATCTAATATCATTGAAGTATCAAAATACCAAATTTCGACTTAATCTAACCTGTGGAAGATGCTCACATCCATTTAACAACTAGAAAAGAGCTGATAATCTTCAAACGGCTGAACAGATTTTCTTGAATCATAGCTAAGGACTCTCTAGATCAAGTTACCTTTAAAACATACAAAACTAGATCAAAATCGGTTCGGCCGTTGGGAGCTACGGTGCCACGGACCGACACACAGATACACGATACATACGCTAAACTTATAAAACTGTTTGCTTCGGGGGATACTAATAAAATAGTAAATAAAAAGTGGTTTAAATATTCCCATATGCGTTCCTATACCATTTATTCTATGCAATGTACCTTTGGTGAGTTTGTGGCGCACACCTGTAAAAGTTTCTGAATGAGTGCATTCACTTAACAATAGGTGTCTTCGACAAAAGATTATTATTTATTACAAGACAATTTTTAACAAAAAACAAAACCAACTTCATATATTTTGAGAAGTTTCCTGGTGTATCTTTGAAGTCGAAGGTCCAATCCAAATCAAATTAAAATGTTACTACCCTTGAGATATCCCCTTACTAACGAAAAAGAAAATTCTTAATCAGTTCATAAACAATTAAGTTATGGCTGAACATACAAAAAAAACATGCGAATTGAAAACCTCCTCCTTTTTTTGAAGTCGATGAAAACTTGATTCCATTTTGATTAAAATTTCACAAAAACAAATACACCATAATCATCAAAAGTATAGTAAATAAGTTAATAATACAATCCACTGTAATATTATATTATTATAAATGCGAAAATGAATCTGTCTGTCTGTTTGTTAACTTTTGATGACAAATTTTTTGAATAGATCACGATGTTTGTCATAGATTTAACTTGGGACCTGGCGATGGGCATAGTACGGAAAAAGACGAATCCGCTGGAAAAGCTTGTAATTTATAAATATAATATGATCAACAAAGTACAAACAAATGGTTCGCTGACCTATTATTTTGTCTTTACTGAATAAAAATAAATATGACTGCTACATTGTTTCTCGCCAATTTCATAGTAAAATTTATCTTATTTATTTCTTACCCTGCGCTGTTTGAATTTACTTGCCTCTTGTTTATATTCTGAAGTCAAATAGAAGCGCCTTGAATACACTATAACTTTAAGAAAACAAAATATTTTACACATTTTAAATCCGTTAGGGTGGGATTATAGGAATCTGTTGGGTAAGGACTGAACGACATAAACTTAATATTTTTCAAATAGGATCAAAAAACTTCTTTGTGTATCTTCTACGTGTGTTCAGGTTTAGTGCCTCCGCTAAATAAAAAATGCTACAGAACCCAAGATGTTATTAAAGACTAGCTATGCCCGCAGCTACGCGCGCGTGGATTACAGAATGCCGTCATACGGGTATACGCAAGAATCATGCTACCCCTGGTTATTTTAAAGACTAAAATGCTTATTGTGTTTGATCTTTAGAAGATAGACATATGCTTTCGATGACGTTTTTTGTAGGGAATTTTCAAAATCTACAATTATGTACTACATTAATTTGATATATCTCTTATGATTTAATCAGCATAAGCCATTTAAGCGCCGGAAAAATTGTTTTTCCGAATTATTTTTAATTGCCCTTAACCCTAATTCTTTTTCTAAAATAGAATTTATCTAAACTACTCTCTATAATATTAGATATCTACCAGTGAAAGTCCCGTCGAAATCTTCCCAACCGTTACGAAGATTACCCGGCACAAACCGACAAACAAAACTTTTCAAAAATTTGTTATTTACTTATATACTTATATATACTTTCATATGAATAGTTATAGTAAAAAGCTGTTATTTTGACATTACAAACAGACACTTCAATTTTATCCATATGTAAAGATGGATAAAGTTACTTGGATGTTCAACAGTTTGTCAGACGAGCTCTAAAAATGCCATATACGTCACTGGTTGTATAATATAATATAAGGATTCTTTCATTTAACAATATTTGACGTTCACTATAGGATTCCACCACGCTTTTTTCGAACCAACGATGGCTCAGTGATAGTGTATACGGAGACTGCGTCGATCAACGTGAGTTCGAATCATAATAATGAACAATGAGTATCATGTTCATGGAAAACATCTTCATCAAACCTAGCATGATGGTAGGGTATTTTCTAATGCCCGCCTAGTTAGCTATCATCCTCAAGTTAAAATCTGTCGCCAAGCACCTATAGGTGTGTTCCAGCAGCTGCAATTGAGAGCCGGTTGTTCTTGGGCCACATCGTCACTTAACATCAGGAGAGATTGAGGCCTTGATGCTAAATCTGTAAAGAAATAAAAAAAATGTATATCACCTCTTCATTTTAAACTTTCGGCTTTAGTATTTGAACACTGTAGTTACAAGAGAAAATTATATAAATAGATATGTATAAAATAACTCGCTTCATTGCTATGAACAGGATATTTATGAATTGTAATAATAATCGCGGCGTATGTTCAGATTCAATTAGAGTAATGTGACGTCACTAGACGTTATCCCCGATGCGAAACATAACAATATCGTAAGACTCGTTCCGCAACCGAGTGGTATTTTTAAACCGGCACGGTTGACGCGCGCCCCTTAAGTGAAGTAGGCCGTCCCATAGGGCTGCCACTGCACGGTCCTTGAATTTCTAGTTTATTTTCCATCAGTTCTTGTAAGCTGATCTATGGTTTTTGTTTTAGCATACCCGCATTTGTACGGACCATTGAAACTATGTATTAAATATTGCAAGCACTTATTGCCAGCAAGAGAGGTAGGGCACACAAAAATTTCATTACAAATTTCTGTCTACTTAGGGCAGTTCGACTGGTGGAATACCTCCACCCTACAGAAGATCGCATCCAAATAACCTAGTGTAGTGTTCCTGCGGTGAAAAGGGTTTCCAGAGCTACTTGGAGAAGGGGGTTCAAAGTCGGCAACGCGCTAGTGATACCTATGGTATTACAAGCGTCCACTATGGTGGATGTTACACCTGGTGGTGGTTGTATGGTGGTCGCAATATAGTCCATGTCCCACTACTTTCATCTCATCATCTTCGGTTACATCGACCCTTAGTATTAGATGAGTTTGTATTAAAACAAGAGGTTATAAGCGGTACTTTCTACATAAGATATTTGACTATAATAATATTGGTTTTCATTTAGCATGGTAACCCTGTTTAGTTCGGTGTTACCTCCAACCGAAGTAGACCAACACACGGCGGTTATTTCCGTCCATGCGTACAGGAATATATGTGTATTTTAGATTTAGTTGATATAAATAGAGTTATTGTTAGTGCCGTGTTTGACCCATATTGTTCGCCATTGCCAATTATAATGACCAAACGGATTTTCGCGGAGCTGACCAAATTTTAATTAAGTTGTCATTTATTTATTTAACGTAGATAAATTGATAATTTAAATATGTATATTCTTTATATATTAGACTTGCCCAGCAAGTTGATTCTCACCGGACGAACATTAAGTATTGTAGATAATGTACAATACGCAGGGCTTCGGAGCCACAGTTTTACAGTAATCTCGCATCTCGGCACAAAGTAAAAAGTTCGCAATATATTTATCTTTGAAGTTGTTTAACCGTCTCCCAGTTAATGTGTTCTTTCGTTCGTATGACATCGGGTCCCGATAATCGAGTCATTCTCACTTTTATAGCTTGGTTGTCTGTTTTTCAATCGTATTTTATTCCAGGTATATCAGACAGGTAGTTCCAACTGGAGCGTCACCAACTTCAAGCAGGTGCAACAAATACATTGCATAAATAAACGTTAGAGCAGGACAGGCTATTTCCTTATTTTGTCAGTTTGTCACTGACAACTGACACAATAAAGCGCTCCTTGTTTAGGTTTGAGGTTACTTTTGGCAGTTTGGCTAGTGATTGTATAGTTTGTTGTGATCGGGTTATTTAGTTTTTATTTTATTTATAATGGAATTAAGATGTCCAGCTAATTTTAATACTGTTGAGATACACTTACTAATTATTAAAAAAAAAAAAAACTTTACAGACACTAAAATCAGCACAATGATTTTATCTCTTGTCGTGGAAAGCAAATCTTGCACATAGAAGTAGAAATATCAAAGATGAATTCTTTTAAATCCCATATACGGTTATTTGATTAAGATGGAATTATAAATTTGTTATATAGTTTATACTCTTTCTCAATTGCCAGGTCATCAATACTATCAAAAATATCTTTTATACATTTATAATAACAATCTTCCTTTGTCATAATGCAAAATTCAAGAAATATCTAACGAAAAATAAATATTTATTTTACAGTATCTGTCATAAAATCAAAAGTATTTTTAGAATAACCGTTATCTGGTCGTCGAAGTGACAGACAAAGTTGTTCCTCAGGTAGTCGAGTTATTCGTCGAATAAAGTCTATCTGACGTTTGAAATTTCGATTTTCTCTCTGTTAATCTGAGCAACAGATAATTTTATTTGAGAAATATTTTTTAAGTTTTGACAGGTTTTCCATGCATTATCTGTCAAAAAGGCAAAATTATTCCTCGTATAAAATTATCTGACAATAATTAGACTATTGAAAAATTAGCTCTAAATTGAATAAGAAAATAGATGTATATAAAATAATAACTTATTTTTATAAACAATTAGCTTTTCCTTGGGAGTTTTTCTGCGTGTTTAGCGCACTATCTGCTTCTGCAGGACCTAGGCTACCTCTATGTCATATTGAATTCCGATCGGTTCAGAGGTTTCGTCTTGAAAAGGTAACAATCAGACAGACGAAAGTTACTTTCACATTTATAATATTACTATGTGTAGGTCAAATGTGTGATTGAGTAACAAACATATAAACTTTCACATTAGGGTAGTGTTGATTTTATTTGAACCTTATATTTAATCTTCCATCGCCGATGCCACTGAATCGAGAATGATTGTAAAATTGTCCGCGTTCAATTATGTATATTTTAACGAACTTTTAAAATGTAAAATATATGGTCTAGTATTTTTTACACAAATATATTTCTATTTCTTTCTTATTACTTTATAATTTTTAGTGCCTTTAGCAGAAATTAAAAATGAGAGCTTCGTGCACATCATGTGATGACGTAAGTGTGACATGATGAAGTTAGCCATGAATGACAATAATGTGAATTCATTTTACCGACTTTTTTATTGTGTAAAAATAATTAACGGCGTAAAAATAGTCATTATTTTAACATTGTAAAAATAACGTTTATTTATACGAGAAAAATTAAATTATTTTTAAACCACTAAAAAATTACATTACTATCATTGATGGATAACTTCATCATGTTGTTATCACGCGGGAAGAAATTTTTGGAGACATTTTTGTTTTGTTACGCCATATAATTATAGCTTCTAACGTGCGTACATAAATACCTAACTACATTCATTTTTTTGTATATTTTACTCCGCAGGTGCAGCTTCCCTTACAGCTTCAAACACAAACAAAAATTTAATGAGAACTCCACACCTTTCTTTTTAAGTCCAAGACACACAAAGACCAATTAGAGTTCACGCTCGTTCCAACAGTTATATCAAAAGCTTCTTTGTGAATATACACTTACACAACTTCGTACAAAATACTGCATCGTGATATACATCTGCATTAATAATCCATTACGAAGCAACAAAAGATATCAGTCGGCGTCAAAAGTAAGAAATAATAGCTGGTTGGTATATTACTCCGACTGACGCTTTCATTTTTATAGTTCAGCGTACTCGTACATTGTCTTATAATATAATTCATCCAGATGAGGAATATTAACTTTTTAAACTTCTATTACATGACTGCGTTGCTCTAAATTCAACTTTGCGCCGTGAAACATTGCACGTTATGTTCCAGTTTTATTTACAATTCCCGTTGGTTTAAGAACAGTTCATTATTTAGTGTTTAATAAATGAAATTCTTCTTTTTTTTATGTAATGGTAACAGTGTTCATACACAATATTTAAACATAGCTCTAAAAAGATGGCGGATTCTTTGATAAATAAGGCCAGGCACAATAACCAAACTACGTCACTTAAAATGCCCCCAACATGTCATGATGTGGGGCTAAGTAATATAAGTATATGAATAAAAATAAAAATCAACACCTGACAGGTCAAGAGCCCGCCAAAACTCTAACTATCCTTTAATGATCATGATATCTGACATGGTAAATAAATATTTTACCAACAATTTCTGACATTTCTTATGTTATTATCAAAGTGCTTTCATGATACCTTTTCATAGCAATTTTGACACGCCCCTTTACCGATTCGTGTGCTGCGGTGGGAAGTATTGCATGAGGGAAGGGGTACCATTGACGCGCGCCTCTCAATGGCAAAGGAACTGGGTCATCACGGTGTGACGTCACTGTTGGCCTACATACGCCTTGCGTAGCCCTGGATGGTGGCTCACCATCGCTCGCCGGTAATGTTTTTTTTGCCTGACAAGAGCAAGGAGTTTTATTTTTAGAACGTCAATAAAGCGCCCCTTAATTTGGAGCGTAAGTTGGCTTATGTCTCACACACTTTCTGAGGGCCCCGTTATTATTGTTTTTTTTTATACGTGATATCCTAATTTTTAGCGCTAGATTGATATATTGAATGATCCTAATTTAAAAAATAAAATGGGTTTTATTGTTTAAACCATTGTTGATCATTATGTGAATGATAGTGATGTCTGGAAGTGACTCCCTCTTTGTGCATCCACTAAATTATAAAAATGATTATATGATTATTATCTGTAAATATTATTCATACAGTTGAAAAAAATAATTAAAAAAGATAAGCCCTATCGAGTTTCTTGCCGGTTTTTCTCGATGACTGGAATGTTTTCCGAACCGGTCTAGTACCGTTCATAAGCCTTCTTAGGGCCTAAATTGAATAATTATTTTTTGATTTTGAAAACAAACATAAACAAAAATATTATTTCACACATTCAACATATTAGGATTCTTTTAGGAAATTATATATTTTTTTACTTTTGAGGTTTTTACCTAAATCATATTATCACATAACTTCATTATAGGTAATTATTATAATTTTAGAACATTCAGTAATGCAGACATAGCCTTTAAAAAATTAAATCAAAATAAAAATACTTTATACCATTTAGGCCCTATGAAGGCACTTATGAACTTCTAAAAACTACTACCCGTTCGGAAAACATCTCAGTCATTGAGAAGAACCAGCAAGAAACTCGATAGGGCTTATCTTTTTTTAGGAATAGGAAGCCTCTAAGTTCCATTGCGCAACCAATAAGCCATCATCGCTTTAAGTATCACTTAAGGTATCACTTAAGTTATCTTTATTTGTCTGACCAAAGTAGTAACAGTTCTACAAACTTATATTACCGTGTGGTGGGCAAAATTGTAACTAACGTCGTCGTAATACAAAACATTACGTAGATATTTTGATTTACATAGATGTTAGTAATTAACTCCTATCTATTGTACCTAATACACCAGCAATATCGGATTAATACACTCTAACAAACTCAAAGGGCTTGGCCGAAATACGGGTCAAGGAGGCTTGGATGACATAATGTGGACTGTTTTGGTAGCAACTTTACTAACATAATTTTATTAGAAAAAGCGAAATAGATACACTGATACCTAGATGTCTTACAAAATTTATTTAGAATAAATAATGTTTAAAAAAACACGAAATAAAAAAACAATACGTTTATCTGTGTGAACACGCGTAAGAACTGAAACTTCTATTAGAATAAAAAAATACTTTATTCAATTTAGGCCTTAAGAAGGCAATTATGAACTTCAAAACACTACTATATATTATAAATGCTATATTATGTAGTTTATTTGATTTTTTAAACACAAAAACAAATAAGACAAGAGACAAGAACAAAATATAAAAAGTTTCCATTAAAAATTATTCATGCGTCGGACGATACGTAACCGTACAAAACAATTTTCCTTTCGATTCAATTTTACTTTAATAAGTTAATTATCTAGAAAAAATGCAAACAAAACCTAAATTAAAATACATCGTACATATCGATAGTACAAATCATGTACTCATAGAGTACCTTTCTCGTGGAGTTTTTGCGAGTGACTATTTAATATTGAAACAAATGTCCGTTTTTTTTTACTTGGCGCACTTTTCATTACAGAATAGTGGTTTTTGTGATTGCTTTTTTATCGTAGCAGGATAAAGTGTTACAGCACTGTACTTGCTTTCAGTTTAATTCAACAATATCGACGACCACCGAAGAGATATAAGTACAATTCACCCCCCATAGCCATCACCAGTCGCTGTTTTACCGGCCTGCTCAAATGTCTCCCCACGTTATGTTTGAAGGACTCGACCTGTGGCTGTCAACGTCACAGAAAATGCGTTTAATGCGTGAAAATTGTCATCAAAATCTAGTCTTGTCATCAAGTCTATCAAAATCAGTACACGGGCCTATACATTTCTTGTAATAACGTCTCTATTTGACAATATAAATTCGTATGTTACGGACATAGATTTTATATAGGAACAATGAGTTGTCCATTTCCCAGCGCGTTATCTGAACCCGTCCCAGTTGCAGGCGAGTCGGGAGATGCGAAGTCTATTGTGTTGTTCGCTTTGTCCCTCCCGGGCGAGGTATTGTCGACGTCAGCTAGCGTGTGCCTAGATAATGTGGCTGTCTTTCATTGTGACACTCTTGAAAGGTTTTGTTTCACGGTATAAGCTTGCACGGGGTGCATTTGTGTTTGTTTTCCTTTTATCGAATAGCGTATTGTGTTGTGCCGCTAAGTCACAGAACACTTGAATTCTCGGGCACCTGTTTTTATAAAGAAAATGCTAGAATAAGATGTAAAATTGATTAATTTGGAGAGAAAGATAAAATTCAATTTTAGACAAACTTTTTTATACCGTGATGGATGGAAACAAGCTTGGTGTCCGCTTAATGGTAAGTGTTAACGTCAGGTCATTTCACATTTGGAGTGTTCGCGTTAGGAAACTCATCTGAAACTGGACTGCCCGCGACCATTTATGTTGAAAAGTGTGAGAATAAACTCCCCTTCGATGACGAGCGGTGCTACGGTGGAAAGTAGCCGTTGACATCATGTCGAAAATAATGTTTTATACAAACAGTAGAACAAGTACAAGGAGGCGAAGTCTCTCTTTAGACCTAAAGGTTCAAAACTGCTTAATGTTTGGGATCGTCTAATGGTTTTAATTTTACAGTGATTTTAATTTGGATTTTTTTGTCTACATATTATAAAAGTACTTATTTTACGTGACGATGTTTTTTTATTCTAATTTCTCAGTCACTCTATTTCAGAGCACAATGCATTATTCTAAAATACTCTCAATTAATCAATTACAAACTCACAGGTGGCGGACTTTAAAAAGGACCGTAATCTTAACTGAGACCAGTGATGTCAATAATAATAGGCTGTCACTCTTGGATAAGGCTCGTGTGCCAGTGCGAATTGCCCACCTGACTCTTCGAACTGCATTGCTGTATTGCGGCAGATATTGTAATATAATGGCGGTGCTTCCGCAGTGTTAAGTTTGCATAATATAAAAACTCAACCGACTAAATTGATTTCCTAATATAAATTTACATTATAATATCTACTTATATATAGCCGAGTATTTATTCATCATCAATTTTTTTTTATAAAATGGCTTCTAATTTATTTAAAACCAATTTTCAAGTTGACCACAGATACAATGAATGTTATATGAGGAGATTTTCTTTTCGTTTCTTTCTTTTTTTTTCTAAGTTGGCATTATTGAGTGAAAAAAGTTTCCACTCTTATGACCATTTCAAGATCCTAACAAGATGGTGGCTCCCTTGTTAGAACTTTCTAGGGAGTTTTTGTGGCATCTCAGATCCATGTTATTATTTCCAATTCACTTCACTCGTGCACAATAACCAAACTTTGTTATGCAAAACGCCACCTGTATTACGCAATATAGGGTCAAATAACACTAATTTATGAATAAAAAACAAAAACAACTACATGAGGAAATTACATGGGGAGAATTCAACGGGTCCTACATCTGTCATTAAAAAAAACTGAATTGGCTTGTACAAAACTTTCTAAGAGTATACATATAAATGCTTTTATTCATACATTTATTATGTTGTAATACATTCATACATATATACAGTTGTCATGTGGTGGCTTTTACTTTAATTAGTAAAGTTATGATATTTTAACCTATATTATGTTATATTAATGGCATTTTAAGTGATCTAGTTGTGCCATAACCAGAATGCAGTGTAGAATAACCATTGTGCACAAGTGAAGTGATGATAAATAATAACTGGACACATGCATTTTGGGTTGCCATAAAATCGCCCTGCTTATTTCTAACAAGGTAATCACCATCTTGTTTGAGCATTATATGAACTTTGAAGATTAGAAAAACATTATATCCATGTAACATTGTTGACATAATATTACGTGTAGTTTGTTATTGTGCACAATAGAAATGAATTTAAAATAGAGTGGTAAATAAAATTATTTTTGTAACTTATGTTTCATATTGATTTTTTGGTTTGGATTTTCTGCGTTTCTAACTATTAAGTAAGCTAATCTTGTATATGTGTATAAAATAATATATATATATATATATATATATATATAATCTTATGTGCGTCTGTTAGTGATTCTATAACAACTGAACGACTTGACCGATTAAACTCATATTTGCATAATATAAACCATCGAGACGATGGTTTATAGATATGCTAGGACCCGATAGGTGGCGCTGTGATCGAGTCATTAACTACAGGATAGGGCAGAACAAAATCTGCAAAGTCTTTTCATATAAAAATCTAGTGTGCAAATTAGTGATTAGTAAAAAAGTTAAATTAATTAAAAATTACTTAAAAGTTAGTGATTCTATAACTTTTGAACGTCTTGGCTGATTGAGCTCATTTTAATATTAATAATTGTTTTTCGGAAACGGCTCTAGCAATTTGAATAAAAATGTATATTTAGATACCTGTGTAATGATTTAATTTCTAGGTTTACCTAAATAGGCGATTTTTTGTAGGACACCGGACGAAGCTCGTTCGCCCAAAGACTACTATTTATATGTAGAAAGAATGGGGTACAATTTATTAATGCTTTTATATATCCACTCGAGTTTCTACTTCAATAAAATAAAAAAAAAACTATCTTTTGCCTAAATTGCATCATCAGTCTTACTTAAACTTTAATACCATTATCTTTCAAACCAACTCATCTCTTCGTTTATAATGCGGTCTGCTAATGCAAATTACTAATAAAGTTTTTTTTTTTCGAATGTGTGTCATGATCGTTATATAATCCAGTATGAATATTCTGCCATTCCATGAGATTACATAGTCATTATAAGCGGTATAAAACTAACGTGCCTACGTGTTTGTGTGGTGTTGAAATAAAGCACATGTTTTTAGCGATAATAAGAGGAAATATCACAATTATAAATGTTTACTGTTTACGACCAAATACAAGTTTTTCGGGCTATTTAACTGGCTGTAAAAAACTAGTCTTTGCCTGCAAATCTGCTTGCTAGAACTACTGAATATAATTAATACCTATTAATATAATCTATACATATTATAAAATTCAACGCCTCCGTTATCCGACTTACATTTTTTTTTATTCATAGAGGCTATGTTATCTGGCCAGGTTTTAGAATATATTTTGTAAGATATACGAAATAAGCAGTGACGATAACGTCGAATCAATTCGAAAAAAAAACCTCATTTGGGGCGCTTCAATGGCTTACACTAAGTAAATCATACTAGTTATATTAAATACATGTTCTACATAATTGTAGATCTTAAAAAGACGCACATAAAATCAGCGATAGCATATATCTATCTTTAAAAGATCACCCACAATAAACATTGTCTTCCGACTTTTGAGCGGGGACAGCAGGATACGCACGTGCGCTCGATCGGCGGCATTCTGTAGTCCACGGGATTGGAGTCGCGGGAATAGCTAGTATTTTATAAAAACGGATGTTGCTATTGATAAAATTGATAAAATTCTACACCGTATAACCGATCACCATGAAAGTTGGTAGATCTATGTGGCTTTTCATAGAGGCAGGAGCAGGATTTTATACTATCCCTAAATGGGGTAGGTGAAGTTATTGGTACCTATGTGGTCAATTTATTAACTACTGAAAAGGGCAGAATAACAAAAATTGGAGATATGATACTTTCACAAGTGATACGATTTTTAAATTTTCTACCTCCTAACAGCAATATAATAATACAAGGAAATTTTATTTATGTGTAACTGTGAACTGTGTAACTGTGTGATTAGTCAAACAGAAATCAAATATAATTTTATTTAAATAAGATTCTTATTAGTGCATTCATGGGCTTCAAGAGGTACCTTATACACATATCCATAAACATAACCACTACATAATATGGTAAAAGTAATGAATAAATTGGTTACAAATATAACAGAATGATTTACGAAGAAATCAAAAGAAATGAAAGTCATTGAAAATGCAATAACAAAAAATAGGTACAGAAAAAGTTGGATACAAAATTAGTTCATAAGCGCTACAATAACATCTTTTACACTTTAATTTTTCAGTCACACACATTATATATCTATCAACTACATCATCAATCACACAATCAATCAGCTTTACCATTATGAAGCTATACCTTTTTAACAAGAAAGAGAACATTATCTGAAAAGAGATACTAGAGGACACTACTATTTAAACAAATTACTGGGACAGGTACATACTTTATTTAGAATACTAGCTGAGACCCGCGGTGACACCCGCGTACAATTTAAAAGAAATCGCTGAATCATGATTAATATTTAATACTTCAGTATAGACAATATTTTTATCAGGCAGCTAGGGTTATGCGTTACAACTCACACAACTCGTTCGCGCCACTACACCTATAATCATAGAATTATTTTAATTTTACCTTATCTGCCAAACTAATAGTCCAAATAACATGCTATAAAGGACAAAGTTTATCTACATAAAATTGTCTTGATGATAAAGTAACTTTTGTTCGTAAGGATTAATATGCAATGCCTAATAATAATGCTCATAAATCACTTTTCAATTTTCAATAAAACTTTATCACAAAATCCCTTATTCTGGCTTATGTATACGAGATAGGCATATGATATCGCTGACTTTTTTTTAGATGTACTAAAGAGCAATATTTTTGTAGAACATTGTATTTACGTATCACTAACCATTACGCCAGGGCACGACGATAAACCAGTTAGGGTGTGCTATTTGTTCGGACTTACTTAACAAAAATTAATAGCCTAACGCTAGATAACCTACACTATTCCTCTTGAATTTGGTTATCATATACGAAAATAATTTTTCGAATCGGACTGGTAGTTCCAGAGATTAGCGTGTTTAAACAAACATACCAAATATCTCTTCTGCATTATTATATTAAGTGTAGATTTCTAATTCAGTTTTCAGTTATATCGACGTCGAACTGGGGAAGCTTTCTTTCTTACGTACTACGCAATTATAATAATCTCGTCCGTAATTTCTCGTTGTATCTGTAACTTGTAAAATTACGTTTTTTGATTATTATTTTTTAACTCATTACTTGTTTGCCTAGTGTTTAGTTTTTTTATAAAGTTTATTTTATAAATTCTAACCATTATTTAGGATCAGGTTGATTAATGATATTGGATAAAATTCGTTTGTGTTTGTGTAAATTCTTAAGAATTGACGCGAAGAGACATTACGAAAAGCGAATTTCAATTGAAAGCGAGTAAAAAGAAACATAAGCGAAATAATTAGGTATACGAAACATCGCGTTGGTTCTGGATAAATTTTTAATCTATTTTTAGTTTCCCAATTTGTTTCCGAGTAGAAAAGTAGTATTTATTAGGTATGGGCTTCGTAAACTTGCAGAATCGGGTAACGGCCAGCGGAATTATATCAAATTTGATTATGGCTGCATACCCAATCATTTTTAAATCTAGCCTTCAAAGATAGCTTTTTGAAAAGTATACAAAAGATATAATATTTATATTATCATAACTTTTTGTATAGAGAATATAGTTAATTTTTGACACGTAGGGTTATAGAAATGATATAATGCAAACCGCTGAGTATATGTTGGCTGTTTTTGAAGTTTAAAGTTATTCGCATGAATAAGAAGTCTTCACGAGTATTTTCATCTAAATTTCTTTACTGTTCCTTTGTAGTCACAACTGATCGTCACTTACCAAGTTATACAAGAATTTGTCACGTAGCTTAACTACACGGTAGACAGAGATGCAGCGGTGCGCCCCGCACCGCACCACCCCGCCCCGCCGCACCGCCCTCGCTCTAGGAAAAAACCCTCCAACAACAGATCGATCGATATAATAATGTACTCGGAACCGTGCACTCGTTTTCGCAACCATACGATCTACTTTGGCTGATCATCCTGATGACCTATAGCGAGCCACAGCGAACTCTTCAGTGGTATCCACTGGGGCTCCTAATTCTACAGACGATTATGCTACTTGTTTTCGAGGCTTTCTTGCTTTCCGGAGACTGAGCGGCTGAGGCAGGGTATCCTTGAAATTTCAAGTGCAAGGGTGGAAGTTCGAGAGCGGAGCGGCGTCGCGCTGATCGCGGGCGGGAGGATCGATCGGGGCGGGCGCGCGGACACGCCCGGGGCCCGCGAAGCCCCGGTTGCATAACGCGCTGATCGTGCCGGCCGCGGTGGCGAGCGCGCGGAGCCGGTATCGACGTGCGCGGGGCGCATGCGCGACGCGTACCTTCGCAGCCGTAGCCCTGCCCGATGAGGCCCCAAAGCAGGTCCGAGCAGTGGTGGCAGTACGTGGGCTTGTGGAAGGTCTTCTTCGCGAAGGAGTGGGTGTGAGGGGGCGCGGGCGCGGCCTGCGCCATGGCTGGCGCGCGGGCCGGGCCGAGCGAGCGCGCTACTCATGCCGCGGCGCCCAGGGGCGCGCCGCGCTCTTACAGCGGCTGTCGCGGCCCACCATCGCGGCGCGTCTGCCGCCCGCGCCCCAACCGGAACGCGCACGCGCCCCCGCGCAACTCCGCGCCACCCCGCACCACACCGCATGCCACGCGCATGCCCGCCCCCGCCGCAACCGGACGACATCGGTGACTTTGTGCCAGCGGCCCCTGCCGCTCCACTTAACCTAATCAATCAAGATTCATAAAAACATACATTCATGTAATTTCAGCGAATGTAATGAAAGCATGCAATGTAATGAATGCACTCCGGCACGTAGCTTTTCCGTATCATCAGGTGTACCTGTGTATTCTTTTTCCATATGCCTATTACTAACGGTGCCCCACGGTTTTAACCGTGGTAAATTTATTCGACAAACTCTCCACAGCGCAGCCTTCAACGCGCCCGTGTAGCCTTATCGTTGTTCTACTTCCTGTACTTGCCTACAGCTATTTAGATAGCTTGACATTCATATATACTGCTCCATTCCATAGAGTCGTAGCGTAGCTCATGAATCTGGCACTCATAAACAAAAAGAAAAAACCAACTAGTAGTTTATGAGATTATCATTTAAACAAACAACGAAACAAAAAACTCTTCAGCTTTATTATATTAGTATTTGTCTATAGTCTGTACTTACCAATACACAAGCATTAGCAGGTACCTGGTACAGTCATGTACAAATCTAATACATAAAAACTCACTGCGTTGGATACATACAACTTACTAAACCTTTATTTCTATAAAAGCTACTTCTTAATTCACTACCTTCGTTTCCCCCTTATAATATTTTAAATTGAATTGCTTATATACGTAAAAATCTTACCGTTTTCAATTCTTGCAACGTTTCAGTTTTGTTACATGGGCCGAGACATTATATATATATTCGATTAATATATTATTAATAAAAATATGATCATAAATCACTATTGACTGTGTTTAGCAGGAAGTATTCATTTTCAAATTGCTAAGGTTTATATTTAACAGGAAGACTGCAGAAGGTATGTGTGGATTGTGTTAGGAATATCTGTACAAAAGGTATGAATACTGAGATGACAACTGATACAGGAGAGTGGAAAAGGAAACTTGTTGTGGCGACCCTACTTACGTGTAAGAAGGGTTAGACGAAGAGAATAATAATATTTAAAACTAGCAACCGCTCGCGACTTCGAACGCTTTTGACACAATATAAAACTTAATAACAACAAAATACCATATTATAGCTGAAAGATTTTTCAGATTCCGACCAGTAGTTTCAGAGACTACCTCTTATAATATATAATAATAATGTAGTTGACCTCTTTACAATATAATTATAGATCTGCTATTAAATATTTAGAATTATGCCATGTTAATTGCATTGCATATGAAGAAATTCTTAACTATAACTTGAACCAAGTAAGTTCATCCATCAAATGTAAAAAATTGATGATATTTTTTTCCTTGTACATCGTTACAAAGTTATATCGAGCAGCGCGTGCGCGTTACCGCCCACAAATCGAAAAAGCTCTTGTTTACAACAGTGAGAGGCGCAAGCCGCCTGCCGCTCCATAGCACGTAGGATCGGCGCTGCCCGATCGCCAGACGCCACGACCACACTTTTTGCTCTTCGGAACCTATGAACACACATCTTCATGACCACACTGAGCTTCAAGAGTAAACAGACCTTCCCGTTACGTATGCTAGGGTTGTAGAATGAATTACCCAGTACGGTTTTCTCCCAGGGCTA